>JAMXBC010000004.1:50409987-51679595 GCA_024138005.1 Lumnitzera racemosa | reverse complement strand
TCCTACGCTTAAAAAAATTCATAAGGGCAAGCAACTACAACAAGTGCACCATGCTGGACCTTTACATGTTAGCACCTTTATTACAACAAGCAAGTAGTTTCAAATTAAGAAGAGCCCCTTCATTCCTGAGGTTTTGGAGAAAGTGATACCACAGTACATCAAGTTACCAGAAACTTTTGACAGGATGAAAGATCTTGAAGATCATTTGGAGTACTACCGCACATTGGCTAAGCTGCACAATTTAAGTGATATAATGGCCTGTCAAGCTTTTCCCTCAACCTTGAGGAATGTAGCTAGTATATGGTTTACACATTTGAAACCAAACACCATTTCCTATTTCAAAGAACTAGCAGAAGTGTTTTTTCACCACTTCCTTACAAGGAAGCTTCCGGTTAAGCATTCTTCAATCCTTAACGCAATCAAACAATGATCAGATGAGTCAATCAAACATTACTTGGCCAGGTTTATGGTTAAGATGGTCCAGATCCCAGAATTGGACATGAGTGTGGCCTTCAACACTATAATTGATGGAGTCGAGCCTTATGGAGACTTTTTCAAGTCTCTCATAAAGAATAAGCTGAGAACTTTTGCTACTTTCAAGGTGAAGGCCACCTCATACATTCAATAAGAAGATAACATAAAGGCTTAGTGAGAAGTCGATCAAAACAAAGGAGATAGGAAAAATGACAAGAGGAGAAGTACAAAAAGATGGACTTAGGAGAGATGATGATCAAAGTTTAGATGCCAAGAGAAAGAGACTAAGGATTCTAACATATTCGTCCCATACCCTTATCAACCATCCAATTTTGATCATATTAATGGAGGTACATAGGTAGAGAGGTATTCTACAATGGTTAGAAAGCATAAGAGGAAATCCTTCAAGGAGGAATTCCAATAAATACTGTGATTTACATCAAGATAAAGGCTATAACATAAATGAATGCATCCAACTCAAGAATGCAATTAAAGATGCCATTCAACGTAGGCATTTGTGAAAGTTCTTAGCGCATGATGCTAAGAATATTGAGAGATCATCTTAGAGGAGATGTAAAGAATGGGAGAATGACACTTGGTTTGCTATTGTTGGGACAGATGCAAGGGATGGGAGTTCTAGTAGAGTACCCAATAGAGTAATCAACACTATTGTCAGTAAACTTACTATAGGACAATCAAGCTCTTCAAGTCTGACTAATGCCAAAAATTATGTTCGCAACATCCAAGGCAAGAAGGTCAAGATTGATAATACAATCTCTTTCGCAAAGGAAGACTTTAAGGGCAGTTAGAGGCTACATAACAATACACTTGTTATTAGTGCGAGAGTTTCCAACTTCAAGGTCAAGAAAATTCTTGTTGACACTGGAAGTTTGGTAGACATCATTTTCCAACACGCTTTTGATTAGATGAGACCAAAGATCAAAGCACAGCTAAGATCTTATAAATATGATTTGTATGCCTTTAACATGCCAATTCATATCAGAGATGACAAGCACATCGCAAAGGATAAAGTAGACATCCTCATTGTCAAATGTTGGCCCCTATACAACATAATCATGGGATGTCCATGTCAACATTTATTCAACATTATCCCTTCTATTGTACATCTCAAAGCTAAATTCCCTACTCTTACGGGAATTGGTGTATGCAAAGGTGATCAGTAGTTAGCAAGGCCTTTGTACATGAGGGCCTTGAGATGAGAAGAGGTATTTTAAGTAGAAAATTGTTCAGAAGGAAAGTCAATCGGCATAGAAAGTATCGAGAATGATACAGAAGAAATCTCATTAGGAGATGACCCTAGAAAAACAACAAAGATAGGGAAACCCTTATCAGCAGACATTCGACAAAGTTTGATCAACTTCTTATGAGTTAATGCCGATGTGTTTGCATGGTCCCCTTCAAACATGCTAAGAATCCCAAGGGATGTTATGGTATACAAGCTCTAGATTGACCCAAGCGTGAAGGTGATCCAATAAAAGAAAAGTCATTTTGCCCTTGAGAGACAAGCAGCCATAGAAGAACAAGTCTGGAAGCTACTAAAGGTAAGATTTATTCGGAAAGAGCCTTATCCAACTTGGTTAGCCAACTATATGTACTAGTTAAGAAGTCTAACAGCAAGTGGTGCATGTGCATAGACTTCATGGATCTTAATAAGGCCTATCCTAAGGATTGTTTTCCACTGCCGAAAATCGATCAAATGGTAGATTCAACTGCTAGACACGTGGTGCTTTCTTTTATGGATACTTTCTCAAGTTATAACCAAATTAAGATGGACAAGGAGGATGAAGTCCACATGTCATTAAGTGTATTGTTATACGGTAATGCCTTTTAGGTTGAAAAATGTCGGTACAACATACAAAGACTTATTACCAACGTATTCAAACCCCATATCTATTGAACTGTTAAAGTATACGTAGACGGCATGATTGTAAAGAGTATGACAAAAGATTAGCATCTTGCTAATCTAGAGGAGACATTTGCTACTCCAAGGAAATACAACATGAAGCTTAACTCGCAGAAGTACATCTTTAGCACAACTTCAAAAAGGTTTTTAAGATACATGGCCACTTAACGTAATATTAAAGCCAACCTGAGGAAGATTGAGGTGATAATAAACATGAAATCCCCTCGTACGGCCAAAGAAGTACAGGAACTCACTAGGTGAATAGCCGCCCTTAATAGGTTTGTGTCGAGAAGCGCAGATAAGTGTGTAGAATTCTTTGAAATCTTAAAGAATCTGAAAGAATTAAAATGGTCCAATGATTGTGAAAAAGCTTTCAATGATCTCAAAGAATTCCTTGCATCACCATTGATACTCTTGACACCCATCTCTGGAGATAATTTATATTTGTACTTATCGGTCAGCTGTCGAGCTTTTTCTTCTGTATTGGTCCAAATTGATGGTAAGGAGCATCGACCTGTTTATTATGTGAGTCATGTCTTGCAAGGGCTAGAGCATTGGTATACGAAAAGTGAGAAGTTTGTTTTAGCAGTGGTTCTCTCGGTAAGGAAATTGAAACTATATTTCGAGGCTCACCAAATCGTAGTCCTCACTCATTAGGTTTTGTAGTAGGCATTGTAATAACCAGACTCCTCTAGGAGGATGATGAAATATGCCCTAAAGCTAAGTGCCTATGGTATACAATACAAACCCAAAATGGCATTAAAAGCTCAAGTGTTGGCAGATTTTGTGCCTAAGTTCATTGGTGAGGAAGATAGTATAGATGTTGCCAAGAAACCCACATGATACCTTTATTTGAATAGTTCTTCCACAAGAGAAGGAAGTGGTGTAAGCTTTGCTCTTTAAGGCTCCTATAACGTCAAAGTTAATTATTCTTTGAAATTTAGATTCTAGCTAGCAACAATGAAGTTAAATATGAAGCTTTGATTGCCAGACTTAAACTAGCAAAAGAGATTGGTGACAAGAGACTCAAGTGTTCTCTTATTCACAACTGGTGGTGAATCAAGTCATAAGAAGTTATGTAGTAAGGGAACAAGAAATGAGAAAGTACCTATTAATGGTATGAACACTTATAGAAGAATTTTAATCTTTTTCAATCCATAAAGTTCCGAGAAGTAAGAATATTGCTGCTAATAAGTTGTCAAAGTTGGTCAGTATGGCATTCCCTAACTTGAGCGACAAACTTTTTGTTGAATTTCTTCCATAGAAAAGTTTATCCACTTTATCGCAAAGTTGCAAATTGGCTCCTTGCCCGAAAGAAGAGTCTTAGATGGATCCACTTATAGATTATTTAAGAGATGACACCCTCCTTGATGACAAGAAAGAAGCATGAAGATTGGCCTATTAAGCTATAAAATACATACTAATAGATGGTTAGTTGTACAAACGTTGCATATCACAACCTTATCTTTGGTGCTATTCTTCAAGAGATGCCTAACGGGTGTTATCTAAACTACATGGTGGTATATGTAGTAACTATGTGAATGCATAAACATTGTATGTATGCACTTTGCGACTCAGCTACTATTGGCCAACCATGAAAGAAGATGTAATGATAGCTATTATGTATTATCCACAATGCTAGAAGTATGAGGTGTCGAGTCATGCGCCCTTGATTGAATTATACTACCTATATAGTCCTTGGCCCTTTACCTAATGGGGGTTAGATATTCTCGAACCTTTCTCGAAGTCTACCATCCAGCAACAATTTATCATTGTTCCTATGGATTATCTTACGAAAAAATGTAAAGGTTGAAGCAGTGGCAAGGATCACTTAACAGAAAGTGGAGGCATTTGTTTTTAACTACATGATATTGAGATTTGGGGTTCCTTTTATGATAATCATGGACAATGGCCTACAATTTGATAACAACAAGTTTTGAAATTTTGTGAGAAATATGGCATCCACCTGAACTATACATTTGTATCATACCTTCAGACGAATGGATAAGTTGAAGCCGTTAACAAGATCATCTTGCATGGCTTTAGGAGGAAAGTAGATCAAGTTAAGGGGAGATGGGATGATAAGCTATTAGATGTCTTATGGGGGTACTAAACCACCAACAAAACCACAATAGGGGAGACCCCTTTCGGGTTAGCATTCGACTTGGAAGAAGTTTTGCTTATTGAGTTAGATTTGCTAAGTTTACAAATGTAAAATTTTGATTTGATGGTTAATCAAGTTGGATTATAGCAAATTTGGACACCATTGAAGAAATTAGAGATATTGCAAGAGCACGAGTTATGGCATATAGAGTAGCTAGTTATTACAACAAAAAAGTAAAGCATAAGGTTTTTCAACCTGAATACTTGGTTTCCTGAAAGCTGGAAGCAACTGGCATGCGAAAAAGTCAAGGAAAGCTAGGCATAAATTAGGAAGATCCTATTAGGGTTCAAGAAGTTGTTAGCAAGGGTACCTATTGATTAGAGAGGTTGGATGGATCAATCATCCCTTAAGCATGGAATGCTAAGAATTTATAACTCTATTTCAATTGATTGCCTAAATGATGTTCATTTGCATTTATTTTGTAAGGCAATAACCTACTTGTTTGAGATAATTATATTTGAAGTTTTATTTTGTTTCTTAATCTATTTATGATTGATAAGTTAATAAGTTCAAATTGCATAGTGAACAGACTGACGCTAGTTCTAACATATCACAATTAACAAACTATAGAAATTAATCCTACAGCGGAGTAAAACAGCTAGTCCACATCTCAAATGGCTAACGAATAATGTCTATAAAAGACACAAGAAAGGTGAATGAAATAAAACATGCCAAAATAATTGAGCACGTGAAATAAAACATGCCAAGAAAAACTTAGTATGTGAAATAAAACATGTTGAAGAATAAGAGCATGAGAAATAAAACATAGATATTAATAGAAAAATTACACATGCTAGGAAAACATAGTGCGTAAAATAAAATGTATTGGAAATACTAGGTTATATGAAGAATAAGTGTTTCTCATTCATCACAATATTATTACAAATGCTCAACCTGTTGGCCTAGAGTACTATGTACAAAGAACATAAGTACAAGACTATCCTATGGCCTATTTTTGGAGTAGGCAAATGCAATCTTTGGATCAGAGGCTAGGGCTTTCTTAGAGCATACTTCTTTTTTAGCACTTGGGGTCTTAAAATAGGTAGATCTTTCCTTCCGCTCATAGGGGATTTCCTTTGATAGAAGTTCTTCATCTTCCCTGAAGTCTTCGATACGAGCTTCCTTACCACCTTTCATGACAATCTCGATGCCTAATTCATCGTCATCGTCCTTGTCACAACTATTGACTTTGTCATCAATATTGACGAAATCAAGGCATGAGAGATTGTAATTAGGGTGAAGCTTGAGGATTTCCCCTCTTGCCGCCTGGACCCCCTCCAACAACTTCTTTTGTAAGAGTCTCTCGTATTACCGACTAAGAGTAATGATGTCTAGTACCTCTTTGACAGAGGGACCTCTCTTTACAGTCTCCTCTAACTCGGCAATACGACTTTGCAACTTTGTATTGTTGGTCTCTATCTCCTTGATTTACACTCTGAGCTTATCTTCCTCATTGCTCATTGTGCAAAGATTTTGGCTTAAACCCCAATACTCTTCTTTTTTCTTTTGCAACTCCACTTTCAAGCCTTCAAATTCCTTATACTACTCTTTGACCTTAGCCTTAAGGCTCGAGACTTCATCGACAACTAATGAATGTGCCAATTTCTCAGCAGCCAGTTCTTCTTGGTACTTCCTGGTTTCCATCTCGGCCCTTATTCTTACATTTTCGATAGCAACAATCTATGCCTTAAAGGAGTTGTACGCATCCTCAATTTTCTGTAATAAGATGATAAAGAATAATGAATATTCGAAATGAATCAACAGAATACATGAAGATTATTATTGCTATTAACTTCTTTATCTCTTTGTCGGCCTTGTTTAAAGTTGTTAGAACGTGGCTACTTATCTGAAAACAAACAAGAGTATTAGCAATAAAACAAACTTGATAGTTGAAAGCATGCTATAGATACTTACATTATATAGTTTGGCCATGATATGAGTCTTATTACAACTACCGACCTTATCGACAGCTTTCTTTACGATCTTTTTATCCTTAAGAAGAATAATGCCTTCCATTAAGGCCAGAGATTTCATCCTATTGTCAGCCTTTGACTTCTTGGTCTTGGCTTGGGCTGATAACTTGGCAGAATTCACTTCACTAACGCTCGTATCTACAATATGAAGTAGACATATTAATATTAATGCAAGGAAAATGAACAAACTTACATTCTCCATGCTAAGCAAAGCTTAAAGGCAACAATTCTTTCCCCAAGTCATGAGAATGGCTTTCCTCTTATAGTAATACTCAGTACGGCGGTTGCTCATTAGCATACCTTCCTTCTAAAAAAAGATCGGCTCTTCACTTACATAACGCCTTATTATTCTTTCGACGTCCTAGAAGAACATTTTATTCTTCCTCTTTTCTTGAATCTTCTTTGCCGCCGCAGCAACAACATCATTCAGCATTAGTTCTATGTCCTTAGTGCAGATTGGCTTGGTCCATTAAGTCTAGAAATCTAATTCTTCATCCAAAACGATAAATACAAATTTGTCATACCACTTATAGATCTTGGATTCCAACCTATCCATGAACTTTTTCCTATGCCTTACAGCAATAAAATACCAACCATTAGGCTACCTTCTAATCGTGAAGAAGTATTGAAACAATTGAGGTGTAGCCCTGACTTCAACATCTTCATAGATTATTTCAAAATCCGATATGTATTTGATGAAAACTTACTCGGCGTAACTTGAAAATAATTTAAGAACTACTTGTTGAATGCTGAGAAGGGAAGCATAGTCCAAAATCAAGATACTTTAGATGGATGTGGAACTCACGCTTCCTAAAAAAAAACACTCTTTCCTCTTCTCTCAGCCTCTCAAGATTCCATGCCTCTGGAAGTTCTTACTAGTACTTGTTATATTTTGAGACAAGGACACTACTAGCAGCATTAATTGCTCCATCTAGCAAATCACGGAAGTAGACTATATTATTATATAGATACCTAGCCACATA
This sequence comes from Lumnitzera racemosa, assembly GCA_024138005.1. Taxonomy (NCBI): domain Eukaryota; kingdom Viridiplantae; phylum Streptophyta; class Magnoliopsida; order Myrtales; family Combretaceae; genus Lumnitzera; species Lumnitzera racemosa. The sequence continues at coordinate 51,672,077 of JAMXBC010000004.1, read as the reverse complement.
TCTTCCCTCTTTATCATCTGGGTAGATATTTGCTACAAGGGAATTGATTCGGGAAAGTTTGGCGCACTATTCCACCATGCTATTGGCTAAACTACTTGAGGAACACGCCATCTCGCTCCTTTTTTTTTTTAAGGGGGGGGGGGGGGGGGGGGGGGGGGGGGGAGGAGGAGGGGGTGTAGTAGAAGTGCCCTTAGTCTCTGTTGCTTCAGAATCTGAAAGGATAAGTTGACAAATTACATTGCAAACCATACTTGATTGGTTATAAATTCACAATGCTTGAAGTGTTTGAAGTTAAAGATGAAATATGGAAAGTAAGAAAAAGCTTATGAATGCGATTGTAAAGTCTGAATCCGTTATTGAAAACTCTTAAATACTTTATTGGAAATGACGTATTAAATAGAAGATGGCGCGGATCATTAACGCATGTTTCATGACAAAGATCTAACGGTCGTCGAGGCTTTAGCAGTTATTATGGCCAATGGTATAATTTTGGCTAAAGTGATAGTTGTCATTCATGCTACCAATTGAGCTTCTAACTGGCAGGAAAATTGAAACTCATGACCTTTTGCATAGGATAAGATTTACCTCTGGAAATCAGAGGACTTTTTTTATTACTTGGCATTAAGGAAATTATTCTTTACTTGACCTTGTAGAACATTAAGATGTTTACTCCCTTAGTCGAATACTCGACCACAAGAGTTGGGGGGCAAATGTTGATAGTTGAATTTCCATCACTTGGCTATTCGGCTACTTACATGATAAGAGACTATTCTCGACCATGCTAAGTAACATCAACATGATGAGTAACTTGATTCTCAGTTGATGCCGAGTAACATAGACCAATGTAAGACTTAAATTAAGTAAAGTGGCGTAAACAGTTATTACCTGATACGGTTATCTTACATAATTGCCCACTCTCTCTACATTTTCAGAATGTGTTTGATTAAGGGGCCTCCACGTATCTTGTTAATCATTTTGATAACCACTACTTTAGATAAGACATTTGCTTATAAATACAGGAAAAAAATGCTATAAGATCATTTGAGAACTCTTCACTATTCTTAACTTTCTCTATTCATATTTACTAACTTAGGCATTGGAGAGGCTCACCGAACTAATCTCAATACCGAGAGCTTTTCCTTTCTTTACAAGATAATTCTAATTACCAAAACCCACCAACAACATTGCTCCTGTCCAGTAGCGATGTTTTAAACCAAAAGACACCTCAAGACTAGCTAAACTGAGCTATCTAACTCTAATTTAGTTAACTTCTTTATAAGACTAATTGGCTCTTGACCTGATCTAGATCAAGTTGGCCCCTAACTGCAATGTTTTCTTCTTCCGCTTACTTTATATCATATTTCGAATATCTAGCCACCAAGCGACACATGTCTTCTGACACAACATTCTAGAATAAGACTTTCATTTTCCATAGTGAATATTCTTTATCTCTTTTACCCTTTTGGAATATCTTATATAACCTAATTGTAAGAATACACTTCTTTCTTTTCATACATGTAATGTAGCCCTAGTGAACGGGTATATAAACCCTCACTTGGTTATACAAAGACAATAAATCATTATTCATCAATATAGAAATTATTCACATCTCCTTTCAGCAACCTTAGTGTTCTCATTACTCTTTAACTCTTATTTATTCCCTTTAGCAAGAAGTGGTGATGAGTGACCCTTTAGTTCCGATCGATGTATCATATCCGAAAAATTGTAGGCCTAGCAGGATTGAGTAGTATGTCATATCCATTTGGTAGCTACACGAATTTTGCTAGCTTTTCTTTTGTTCATTTTGGGTCACTTTTGTTGTGGTGCTTCTCTGTGTATTCGACCCCCGAGATACATTAACTTCACTAGTATCAAAGTACGGTTTTGAGAGGGAGTGTGTCAAGTTACAATGAAGTTTTTTGGTTTGCTTTGCTATTAATAGCTACTATATTCCTTTCGTAGTTATTGTAGTGTGCTCGCGTATAATAAGTTTAGGATTATAAGCTGTGTAGTGACGAATTGTGTGTTGTTAAGTGTGGTTTCATTATTACTTTATTCTTACTCTATTTTTCATTATGAAAATAGAGTAAGTTTATTTATGTTCTATTAGAGTGATTATTGGATGTTAAAGTTGTTAGTGAGTTATTAAGTTATTTGAGAAGTATTTTACTAGAGTAGTGATATATAAATTAGTCATGGTCATAAGGTATACAACACCATAACCCATAAGAAAATGACCTTGAGATATACTATGGCCAAAGTAACTGAACCAATCGCCCAGTTTAGCCACAATGAGCTAAAGGAGTAGTAAACCGAGCTACTAGACAAAGACTGGAGTTGCAGGAGATTGAGGAAGATGGTAAGGAGTTGGATGTTAAAGGATTTGGGGAAGAAGAAGAAGAAACTGACTATTAGCAAGCATAGGGACAAAGATGTTGACCTCCTTAAAGGTTAGACAATGTTAAGGTTCCTGCCTTTCAATAGAAATGGAGATGTAGATGAATACTTGAGTGGGAAGAGAAGGTTGAGAAGGTATTTGGTTGCTATGGGTATATAGATGTTGTCAAAGTCCAACTTGCTACACTAGAGTTTACTAAATATGCCATAATGTAGTAGAAATTTTTGAATGCAGCCATGGCAAGGGATGGGGGATGAGAAGTAAGGACTTAAGATGAGATGAAAGGTTGTTGAGGGCTAGATTCATGCCCAAGAACTACTTATAAGATACGTTTGCAAAGTTGTAGGAACTTCTAGGAAATTGATTTATTGATGACTATGTTAGAGGGTTCTAGATACTTATGATTCGAGTTGATGTAGAAGAACCCAAGACTCATACAGTATCGAGGTTCATTTATGGGCTCAAGTAAGAAATTCGCAACATTGTGGAAGTGTAAAGGTTTTATACCTTGAAAGAGGCGATTAAGATAGTATAGAGGATCAAAAATAGAAGAGAAGTGCTTTGAGTTAACTTAAGCCAACATTCTCCTAATCCCCTGTACCTCACCGACCTATTTAAGCTGAGTCGAGGAGGCCATACCGAACCCAAGAAAGGCATGATTAAGCTGACAATAGGTGAGTAGGCCATCAAGGCCTCATAGGACAGTCAATCTGAATTGAGGTTAGGCTAACCCTAAGAACATATGAGAAAGGATAGACCTCTAGATGGAAGACCAATGAGGTGAAGTGCTTTAAATGCTTAGGCTTCGGACATACGGCTATTGAGTGTTCGAATCGACATGTCATGGTGCTTCAAGGAGATGTAGTGGATAGCATCGATAAGAGCGAACTTGAAGAGGAAAAGGATGTTGGAAAAGCTGAGGCAGAAGAGGAAGAGGAGACTTACGTCTATACCAATCAGGGAGAAGTGATGACCCTAGTCTTAGTGGCCCTACCCTACCCTACCCTGAACTATTCTGTATACGAGAAAAAGTTATACTCTCTCTACTGATCCTTCATTATTTGGCAACACTATTTGCTGCTACGAGAGCATGTTATTTACACTGACCATAAATCATTAAAGCATCGTGGGATTTAGAATAAACTCTCAAAGAGACAAGATAAGTGGCTGGGATTCAAGGAAAGATTTTTGTTTATGATCCGGCAGAAGAAAGAAAGCGTAAATGTGGTCGCCAACACTCTATCATGGTAGCAAACCTTGTTGACTACTTTGTAGACAAAATTATTGGGATTCTCACTCATCACTGAACAATATTCTCATGACCCTCATTTCGGCCCTATCATAGAATAGTGTAAGGATAGAATTGTTGTTAAGGGATACTATCTTAAGGAAGGCTATTTGTTTAAGGACCAAAGGTTGTACGTATCAAATTGTTCCATAAGTGAGCTATTGATCAAGAAGCTCATAGCAGTGGATTATTGAGTCACTTTGGGGAGACAAAGACAACCAATCTGCTAAAGGAGAACTTTTACTGGCCAAGTTTAGCCAAAGATGTTCATAAGATAGTTGGTAGTTATAAAGTTTGCAAGTGAGCTAAGTAGTAGAGAGGACCTCATTGACAATACATACCCTCGTCGACAGCAACCTTACCTTAAGCTGACCTCAGCATAGACTTTGTCCTAAGATTACCTCGGACATCCACAGGGAAAGATTCTATATTTGTTGTAGTGGACTACTTTAGCAAGATGGCACACTTCATCCTGTGCTAACAAATTAACGATACTTTATATATTGTTGATTTGTTTTTATAGGAAGTTATTCGATTGCAAGGGGTACTGAAGACTATTGTTTTAGATCGAGATACAAAATTATTAAGCTAGTTTTAGAAGACTTAGAATTAAACTTGTGTTCAACTCTAGTAGCCACCCTTAAATTGATGGCCAGGCTGAAGTGGTGAACAAGACACTAGGTAACTTACTTAAAGCTATTATAGGAATGAAATTAAGGGATTGGGATCTGTGCCTACCAGTTGTGGAGTTCACATACAACCAAACTATCTACAGCACCATTGGGAAGACTCCATTCAAGGTCATTTATGGCCTTAACCCGACAATTCCCCTAGACATGATTAGCACCCCTACAACTACTAAGGAGAGTCAATTCGGACCGAGCCCAAGAATTACAAGCGCTACACTAGTCTATAACCAAGAAGATCACCAAGTCAATTAGAAACAACATGAGATTGGTGGCCGAAACCACCAAACAGTTACTTTCCAACTAGGAGACTTAATATGGATTCACCTCAGCTAAGAACGATTCCTATACTTAAGATAAAGCAAACTATCTCCTCAAGCTGATGGTCCATTTAAGGTCCTGAAGAAGATTAACCGCAATGCCTACTGAATCGAATTACCTAATGACTATGGTGTCTCCTCTACTTTCAATGTATTCGATTTGATCCCTTACCAACCAGTAGAAGAAGACCCTACAAGCGCCCTAAGAGAAGAAGTAGAAGCCACTCCAAATCTGAGGGAAAATCTTTTTGACCCCTAAGTAAATGATAGGAATTAGCCCTAATCATACGTAGTCGAGCTAAAGGACTCCAAAGACTCGTAGGGAGAACACTGGCTCAAAGCCATATCTGAGACGTGGATTTCCATTTCGAACTGATCTCTTGCCGACCTAGCTATTAGATCCTCACATGTGTCAGATCTACTCCTATCCAATAGTGATGTTTTATTCCAGAAGATAACCTAGGACTAATCGAATCGAGCTCTCAAACCGACCATAGACATCTAACTTAAATTTAATTGACTTCTTTACAGGACTGATTGGCTCTCAACCTAATCTAGATCAAGTCGGCCCCTAACTGTAATGTTTTTCTACTTCCACCTACTTTATGTCATATTTCTAATATCTAGCTACCAAGCGATACGTGTCTTCTGACACAACATTCTTTCTTTTCCTGCACTGAATATTTTTTGCCTCTTTTATCCCTTTTGGAATATCCTATGTAACTTAATTGTAAAAATACCCTTTTGTCATTTCATACATAAAAAGTAACCTTAGTTGACAAGTATATAAGCCCCCACTTGTATGTATGCAGGTAATCAATCATTATTCATCAATATAGAAATTATTCATGTCTCCTTTAGTAGCCTTGGTGTTCTCATTATTCTTCAACTTTTATCTATTTCCTTTAGTAAGGAGTAGTAGCCAATGACCCTTCAACTCAAACTGGTGTGTTATATCCGGCGAATTGTAGGCCAAGTTGGATTGAGTGGTGCATTATATCCATTTAGTAGTTACTCGAATTTTGCTACCTTTTCTTTTGTTCCTTTTAGTCTACTTTCGTTGTAGTGTCTCTCCTTGTGCCTAACCCTAGAGACGCATTGGTTTATGTGTAGCCAGTATGACAAGAGAAGGGCGTGATTGGATCTTGTTGTAGCATAAGGTTTGTGGCTAATGGCTTAGATGTGGGTTGAAGATGTACTCGGGCATAGAGGCTGGAGATGATTGGTGTAGTGTGTTCATAGTTCATGCATTGTGAGGGTGTAGAGCGATGTCAAAGATGGAGTTAATCAAATGGTTGGTCGAAGAAGAAGGGAGAGGGTGTCACGGCTTGTTAAAGGCTTTATGAGCATAGATGGAGCAGCTTGTTGTTGTTGATGTCGGTAAGCATGGAGGAAAATGAGGACAATGGGTTAAAAAATTAGTCAGGGTGGCTTTGTTGTTGGTCGTAGATGTTGGGTTTCTACCATTGTTTGTACTGTGGTGTATGCTCGTAGGTTGAAAGGTGAAGAAGATGGAGATCACTGGCCGTTCTCTTTTCTTTTTTTTTTGTTTATTTTGCCCCAAAATTGATCTTCACGAGTCTTTCTTTAATCATGGAAAATCTCAAAATTAAATTCATTTAATGAAAATTGCTTAAATTTTGTAAGTTTGACTAACAATAAATTCCATAAAGCTAGTTCTTATAGGGGAAGGAGAAGGGAAGAAAAGGAAAGAAAGAGAAATAGAAGGAAAAGGGATGCTGACGTGGCATTACATCAGCCATATAGTTGAACCATTGCGCTCTACATGTCAATTGTTGACATGTGGCCCAATGGTCCCTTACCACGTGTGCTTTTGTCGTGAAAAAAGAAAAAAAGGTACAGCTTACCTGGTAAGGGATTCGAACCTAAGACCTTTAAACTAAAGTGTATCACCGTTAGGCAATTAGATTGTCCCTTCCTTATATGTGTAATCAAATTGCACTATGGATTAGGTTAGCTTGGGCTATATTTAAATTTCAGCCCTGGCCCAAAATTCTCCTTGTTATTTTTATTAACTAAGACTTAGGGAAAGAAAAATACTAAAACTATAAGAATTTTCTATTCTTGTTCAAATTATCTAAACATTGTCTTTTTATTTTTTTTGTTTCATTATTGATGTTCTAAATTTTTTTAATTTTCTCTAAATTTCCTGTTTTTTCTAATTTTTGGAGATTTTCTTTTTTTTTTATAATGATTTTCCTAAATTTTCAATTTTTTTGTACTTTTCTAAATTTTCTATTTTTTGTGATATTTGCTAAATTAAGACCTTTTTATCCTATTCTAAAAAAATTAAAAAAAACACACAATGGCAAAAATGGGATATCCATATATATAAATACCTTTTAATAAACAAAATGAAGTTAGTTACTGATATTTTTCCCAAACATACACTTAAGCCTATCTCTTCATCATCTTTTTCTTATTTTGACTTTGGCTACTCTAATAATAGAATCCTGCCAAACAAGATGTTGAATTCACATGGTATCAAAGAGGGAAACAATGTTCAATTATTAATTTTGCATCTTGATCTACAATTTCTACAAGCTTTTTTTTGCATGCAATTCATTAAAATAGGCCTAGGAGCTAAATTGAAAATATGGTTTATTAATGGATCACTACGAAAGCCTGATGAGGAGTCAAATGACTTCGTGAAATGGAAAAGATTTGATTATACGGTTAGATGTTGGATACTTAATTTTATGAGTAGTAGTCTCCATCAAAATTATTTGTATACTCAATCTACTTTAGATTTATGGAATGAGCTTAAAGAACAATATGGACATGCTAATGTACCTCTCGTCTATCAACTTTAGCAAGAGATAAGTAATCTCAAGAAGATATCTTTATCTATTAAAGTATATTACAATAGACTTAAAAGTTGTTAGGATGAGCTTTAGATGTTGAATTAGTGTCCTGAATGAATGTATTGTTGTCTAAACAATTATTCATGTAATTGAAAGAAAAACTTATTGAATACGAGTCGCAAAACAAACCGATCCAATTTTTAATGGGGTTTTTTATTGACTTTAAATCAATTCGTAATCAAATACTAAGAATGGATCCTTTGTCTAATGTGAATTGTACATTTTATCTTGCACAAGAAATTGAAAACCAAAAACAAAGAACAATTATTTTGGGTCAAAATTTGGATTTTGGTGCATTTTACACTAAGAGAAGTAGTAATGATTCGAAGTAATTAAAGGGAATAGGGGTATCAAAGCCTTATTGTAATCATTGTAAATCTAAAGAGCATACCATTAATAAGTGTTTCCAAATTATCGATTATCCAGACTAATACAAAGGAAGGAAAATTGTTAAGGGAATGAAGACTTCAACAGCATCTTTTTATACCATAGAGAGGCAACTATGGTAACTTGATTCATCTTTTGAATATGATATGATGTTTCTTATGTGAGTGCATGACAATCAAGTTATTGTAATATAAAAAAGTCTACAATTTCTCCAAAATATCTATCAGAAACTAATGAGGGTGATGTGCAATGACATGCTTAGACTTCCATAAACATGGTGCATTTTACTGGTAATTCACCTACTCTTACTCAATATTTTAATGTTTTGAATGACAAAATTGGTTTACGGATAGTGGATATAAAAGCCACTAACCACATGACATTTTTTTATAATAAGTTTTTGTTCATCTAACCCTTAGCCTTTTGTCTTCCGAGATACCGTGTAACTAACTCTCTCGGCATTTACACTAAACAGATGGCATATGGCTTTATGCCGAGTATAAGAAGCCCTCTTAGTTTGAATTCAAGTTTATGGAGTGAACAATTATCTTAAGCACGGTTATATTACATGACTGGCTACAACCCTTACATATGAAGGGAGATATCAAGTCAAGAAGCTTCCACGTGTCTTAACGGTTATCCCAACAACTACCTTGTACACTATGACCATCTATAAATACCGAAAAGAAACTTTATAAGGGTCCTGATACTTATTATTCACATATTTAATATCCTAAGTTACCTTACTAACTTAGGCATTGGAGTGGCCATATCGGACTGGCTCTAGTACCAAGTATTTCACTTTCTCTTACAGGATTTCTCCTCATCCTAAAATTCACTAACAACATTTGGCACCGTCTATTTTTCTCTAAACATGACCACATGGTTAGAACTAGGATGACCAGAAGTGCAGGTGTTAGTACTTCCTCCAACCACCTTGAGGAGGGAAGTTAGCATGCTGATAAACAATGATTAGCTTGACTCAAGTAACTTTGTCTCAATTTAGCCAAAGAAAACTCCAAGTTAAATAAAAAACATGCATAAATCCTTGACCTTCTTCATAAAAGTTTTCACTCAAATCAGGACAAAGAGCATGGTGATCATGATGCCAACAGTGCTAACAATTCCATTTATTCACCTGAATTGCTAAAAGAGCAAGCTAAGGTTCCAACGGGACCCTCAATTCCTACTTTCAAGAAGATTGATAAGGGCAAGCAACCGTAGCATTTACATCATGCAGGAACCTTGCATGTCAACATCCCTGCTGCAGCAATTAAACAGTTCCAAATTAAGAAAAGTCCTTTCATCCTAGAGATTTTGGAAGAAGTAATACCTCGATACATTAAGCTGTCCTAATTCAAAACATATGATGGGACAAACAACCCCAAAGATCATTTAGAGTACTACTATACACTGGCCAAATTGTATGGTTTAAGCGATGCGGTGGCTTATCAAGCATTTCCCTCAACCCTGAGGAACGTAGCTGGCACATGGTTCAAACACTTGAAACCAAATACCATTTCATGTTTTGATGAACTAGCAGAGATGTTCCTTCAACACTTTCTTGCTAACAAACTTCCTATTAAGGACTCTTCAATCCCTAGCACCATCAAACAAAAGTCTGATGAGTCAATCAGGGATTATTTGGCTAGATTTACGATCGAGATGGTCCAAATCCCAGAACTAGACATGAGTGTGGCCTTCAATACTGTAGTCGATGGAGTCAAACTTCATGGAAAATTTTTTAAGTCTCTCACAAAAAAACAAGCCAAAAACTTTTCCTAAGTTTAAGGCTAAAGCCACCTCATACATCCAATAAGAAGATAACATAAAGGAATGACAAGAAGCTGATTAGATCATAGGAGATGGGACGAATGACAAATGGGCAAATGCAAAGGATAAACATGGCATGAACAATGACAACATTTCAGATGCGAGAGGAAGAGACCGAGGATCCCGGCATACTCATCCCATATGCCTGTCAATCGTCCAATCTCGGATATTTTGATGGAGGTACGTCGGGAGAGAGGTGTCTTCCAGTGACCGGAAAGAATGTGAGGGAATCCTTCAAGAAGAAATTTGAACAAGTATTGTGATTTCTACCCTAACAAAGGTCATAATACAGATGAGTGCATTCAACTCAAGGATGCAATTGAAGATGCAACAAACGCGGGTACCTACGAAAATTTTTAGCTCATGATGCCAAAAGAATCAAAAGACTATCTTAGAGGAGAAGAGAGGAAAAAGAGGATGACACTCGGCCAACAATAGCCATGAGAGATGCAAGGGATGTTAATCCCACCAGATCATCCAATGGAGTAATTAATACCATTGTCAACGGACCAAGTATGGGCCAATCGAATTCTTCGAACTCGATTAACGCTAAGAATTACGTTTGCCTTATTCACAAAAAAAAGGCTAGGATTAACAATACAATATCTTTCGGAGAAGAGGATTTTGAGGGCATCCAAAGGCTGCATGATGATGCACTTGTCATCAATGCGAGAGTCACCAACTTTGAAGTCAAGAAGATTCTTATTGACACAAGAAGTTTGGCCGTTATCATTTTTCAACATGCCTTTGATCAAATGAGCCCTAAGATCAAAGCACAGTTATGGTCATATAAGTATGACCTATATGCCTTCAATAACCAACCCATCCAAGTAGTCAAAGTAATCTCTTTGCTGATACAAATTGGGGATGACGAGCATGTTGCAGAAGACAAGGTGGATTTTCTCATCGTCAAATGTTGGTCCCCTTACAACATGATAATGGGACGGCTATGCCAACATTTATTCGACATTGTCCCATCAATCGCCCATCTAAAGGCTAAGTTTTCAACTCCTACGAGGGTCGGTCTATGTAGAGGGGATCAACAATTGGTATGGTCCTTATATATAAGGGCCTTGAGGCGAGAAGAAATATTTCGAGTTGAAACCTGTTTAGAAGCCAAGTCAATCGGCATAGAGAATGCCTAGAATGATACAGAGGAAACTCCTTTAGGGAATGATCCTAAGAAGAAGACAAGGATAAGAAAACCCATGTCAGCAAATGTTCGGTAAAGTTTAATTGACTTCCTGCAAGCTAATGCTAACTTATTTGCATGGCCACCTTTAGACATGCCAGTATTCCGAGAGATGTTATGGTACACAAGCTTTAGATTAACCCGATTGTAAAAGTGGTCCAATAGAGAAAGAGACATTTTGCACTAGAAAGACGAGCATTAATAAAAGAAGAGGTCTAGAGATTATTGAAGGCAAGATTCACCCGGGAGGAGCCTTATTTGACTTGGCTAGCAAATTGTGTGTTAGTTAAGAAGTCTAATGATAAGTGGCGAATGTACATAGACTTTACAAATCGCAACAAGACTTGTCCCAAGGATTGTTTCCTATTGCCAAAATCGATTAGATGGTAGATGCAGCCACGGTAGATGCAGCCACGGTACATGCATTTCTTTCTTTTATGGATGCTTTCTCTGGTTACAATCAAATCAAGATGGACAAGGCAGATGAAATCCACACATCTTTCGTTACCAATTTTGGAACGTACTGTTATATGATGATGCCCTTCGGGTTAAGGAACGCTGGTGCCACATACTAAAGATTAGTAACGAAGATATTTAAATCTTAGATCTACAGGAATGTGGAAGTACATGTAGATGACATGATTATGAAGAGCATGAAGGAAGATCAGCATCTTGCTGATCTGGAGGAAACCTTTGCCACATTGAGGAATTATAACATGAAACTTAACCCACAGAAGTGCATCTTTGGCGTAAAATCAGGGAAATTCCTCGGGTATATGGTTACACAATGCAGCATCGAGACTAGTTCAAGAAAGATTGAAGCTATCAGGAATATGAAATCATCTCTCACAATCAAAGAGGTATACGAACTTAGTGGGTAAATTGCTACCCTCAACAGATTTGTGTCGAAAATTACAAATAGGTAGGCAGAATTTTTTAAAATTCTAAAGAATCCTAAGGAATTCAATTGGACGAACAATTGCAAAAGAACTTTCAACGAGCTCAAGGAATTTCTTGCGTCACCTCCGATACTCCTGATACCTATTCTAGGAGAAAATTTATACTTATATCTATCAGTTAGTTGCCAAGCACTTTCCTCTATACTTGTCTGAATTGACTACAAAGAGTATCGACTCACTTATTACGTGAGTCATGTTCTATAGGGACCAGAGCTTTGGTGCACAAAGATTGAAAATTTTGTATTAGCAGTAGTTCTCTCGGTGAGAAAGTTGAAGCTGTATTTTGAAGCATACTAGATTATTATCTTCACCAATCAACCATTGCGGTAAGCATTGTAGTGGCCTAACTCCTTGAGGAAGATGATGAAATATGCCTTAGAGCTCAGTACCCATAGTGTACAATATAAACCCAGAACAGCGCTAAAGGCCTAAGTATTGGCGGATTTTGTAGCCGAGTTCACGAGAGAGGAAGACTACATAGAGATCGCTGAGAAACCTATCTAGTTTCTTTATGTCGATGGTTCTTCGACATGAGAAGGAAGCGGTACAGGCTTAGTCCTTCAAGGCCCCTATAATGTCAAAGTCCATTATGCTTTGAAATTTGGATTCATAGCCAGTAATAATGAAGCAAAGTATGAAGCTTTAATTACCGAATTGAAATTGGCAAAAGAAATTGGTGTCAAAAAACTCAAAGTGTTCTCTGATTCCCAGCGTAGTAAATCAGGTCATTGGAAGTTATGCAGCAAGAGAAGAAGATATGAGCAAGTACCTATTGATGGTACAAACGCTCATAGAAGAATTACCATCATCCTCCATGCACAAAATTCCGAGAAGTAAGAATATCACTGCCAATAAGCTGTCGAAGTTGGCCAATATGGCAATCCCTAAGCTAAATGAGAAACTTTTTATGGAGTTTCTCTCTCAAAAAAGTTTATCCAATCTCTTGCAGAGCTGTGTGTTAGCTCCTTGCCTAAGAGAAGAATTGTAGATGGATTCCTTAGTGAACTATCTAAAAGATGGTACTATCCTCAACAATAAGAAGGAGGCACGAAGATTGGCTTATTAGGCTGCGAACTACACGCTAATTGATGGTCAGCTATATGAGCGCAGCATATCTCAACCTTACCTTTGATGCCTTTTCCCTCGGGATGCCTAGAGGGTGTTATCTAAACTACATGGTGGCATATGCAATAATCATGTAAAGGCGCAAACACTGTACATTCAAGCACTGCATCTTAGCTATTATTGGCCAACTATGAGAGAAGATGCAAAGGACATTATCTGGCAGTATCCTCAATGTTAGAAGCATAAGTCACCGAGTAACACACTTGTAACTGAGCTATGAGCTTAACCAACCCTTTCCCTTTCACCTAGTAGGGGCTAGATATTCTTTGACCCTTTCCGAAGTCTACTAAACAGTGACAATTCGTCATTGTCGTTGTGGACTACTTTACCAAATGGGCTGAGGTCAAGGCTGTAGCAAAGATCACCAAGCAGAAAGTAGAAGCTTTCGTCTTCAACTTCATCATATCAAGATTTAGAGTTCCCTACATGATAGTTACAAATAACAGCCTACAGTTTGATAACAACAAGTTTTGGACATTTTGTGAGGCACATGGCATTTAGCTTAACTATACGTATGTAGCGCACCATCAGACAAATAGATAAGTTGAAGCCGTAAACAAGATCATATTGCATAGCCTGAAATGAAAAGTGGATCATGTCAAGGAAAAGGGGGCTGATGAACTACCTAATGTCCTATAAGGATACAGAACCACTCATAGAACCATAAAGGAAGAAACACCATTTAAGTTAACCTATAGCACTGAAGTTGTGTTGTCGATTGAGTTGGGCTTACCTAATCTACGGATGCATAATTTTGACGTTATGCTCAATCAAGTTGGATTAACAGCGAATTTGGAAATTATTGAGGAAATTCAAGACATTGCAAGAGCTAGGGTCACAGCATACTAGCATAGGGCAACAAGATACTACAATTAAAAATCAAGCACAAGGTTTTCCAACCCAAAGATCTGGTTTGCCGTAAGATGGAAGCTATTGGTGTACGAGCAACTCAGGGAAAGCTTGGCATGAATTGGGAGGATCCTGTCAGGATCCGAAAAGTCATAGGTTCGGGGGCCTATCAACTAGAAAGGTTAGATGGACCCATCATCCCTCGAGCTTGGAAAGTCAAGAATTTGAAATTTTATTTTAATTAATGCGAGATCATTTCTGTTGGCTCTTATTAGGTGGAAACCAACATGTTCGTAAGATTGGTACTTATTTATGACAATTATGTATTTGAAGTCTTATTGTGTTTTGGTTACAATTGCTGAATTAACAAGTTCCATGCTACATAGCAAATGAACTTATCTAAGTTCTAGCTGAATGTAGTTAATGACCTATACAAATTAACCCTACGGCCGAGTAATGCAAGTAGTCTACCCTTCAAACGGTTAATGGATAGTATAAAACGATGGATGTGTGAAATAAAACATGTCGAGGAAAAATAGCATGTGAAATAAAACATGTCAAGAATCAAACGGCGTATGAAATAAAACATGCTAAGGAAAATGGGCATATGAAATAAAACATGCCAAGAAAAAATGGCATATGAAATAAAACATGTTAAAAGATAGTTGGGTGTATGAAATAAAATATGCTAAGAAAAAATGGCGTATGAAATAAAACATGCCGAGAGATAGTTAGATGTGTGAACTAAAACATACCGAGAAATAATTGGGCGTGTAAAATAAAACATGTCGAGAAATAAAAGGCGTGTGAAATAAAATGCCAAGAAATAGTTGGGCGTGTAAAATAAAATATGCCGAGAAACAAATGGCTTGCGAAATAAAACATGCCGAGAGATAGTTAGGCATGTAAAATAAAACATGTTGACAAATGAGAGCACAAAGCAATATACATATACCATACAAACCGTGAAAGTGCAGTACATGAAACTAAATGTCGTAAGAACTCGAAATTGACTTTACTATATTCCAATTAATAATTACACAGAATACAATGTGCCAATACAAAAAGTCCTATAGCTTATCTTCAGATTCAGCAAAAGTGATTCTTGAATCATTAGCTAGGGCTTCCTTGGTGGCTGGGTTCTCGAAGAGGGCAACTTCTTCGGCAGGAGCTTCATTGTCACTCTAGTTCATACTTTTGGCACCTATATCGTTGCCTTCATCTTTGTCGACACTACTAACTTTGTCATTGATTTCAATAAAGTCGTGATACGAGAGATCATAATTGGGATGAAGCTTCAAGACCTCTTCTCTTGCCGTTTGAACCACCTCCAACAACTTTTTGCGTAGAAGCCTCTCGTATTATTAACTGAGAGTGACTATATCAAGAGCCTCTTCAACAGATGGTCCCCTCTTCAGAATCTCCTCTAACTCAGCCATATGGCTCTTCAAGTTCGAGTTGTTGGTCTCCAACTCCTTTATTTACATCCTGAGCTTATCTCCATCGTCGCTCATCATGCAAATAGTTCAACCCAAGCCCCAGTACTCTTCCTTTTTCTTTTGCAACTCCTCTTTCAGGCTTTCAAACTTTTTGTACTGCTCTTCCATCTTGGCCTTCAAGCTAGAAATTTCATCAGTGGTAAGGCCATGTGCCAATTTCTCGACAGCAAGTTCCTCCTTAAGCTTTCACGCCTCCATTTCAGCCATAATCCTCGCATTCTTAACAGTAGTAGTTTATGCCTTTGATGCATTGTACACATCCTCAACTTTCTGCAACAAATTCATTTATTACAATAAAAAATGGTTGGGTGTTACACAAATACAACTAAAGATATTACCTTCTTTGCTTCTATGTTAGCCTCGCCCAAAGTTGTTAGAATGTTGCTGCTCATCTAGAAAAGGAAATGTGTTAGTTACCCTAACAAATTCGATAATCAAAAGCAATGGACATGGATACTCGCATGGTACAATTTGGCCGCGATATGGGCCTTATTGTAACCGCTGACCCTATCGAAATTGTTCTTAGCAATATCTTTGTCTTTCGGAAGAATAATCCCTTTCATTAAAGCTAAAGATTTCATCCTGTCTCCTAGGGCCAAATCGGTATCCAAAATTTGGTAGCTCTAGCAAGGGAGGAAATACTCACTAACCTCTTTTTTAGGGGTGAATTTGGTGCCGATGCTAACAGTTTTAGAATGCATTGCCTCCTTCGCCCTTTCATCTAAGCCTTTAGACTTCTTGATAGGTAGTTGGCCAGCAAGTTCCCTCCTTGGTATTTTGTCACCACTTAAAGCCATCGCAATCACTAGCGATGAGCCTTCTACAGCAATAGCATTTTCATCCTCCTTACTGAGATGTTTCTCTCGATGCTTGCCATCCCTCGGCTCAATAGAAGTTTGAATAATCACGACCTAAGGCTCTTCAGAATGAATAACCTTGGTCGATTGTGTTTTCTCATTCTCTTTCAGCCTCTCGACAAGATGAGAGATCTTCTACATAGCCATCTACTTCACTGTAGCTTCCTTCACTGGTTTCTTTGCGACAATAGGTTGAATGGTAGCTGCTGAGGTAGTTGCCCTCTTATCAACCTTATATTTTTTTGCCTTTACCTGAGCTAGTGGCTTTGTTAGATTCACCTCTCCATCACCCATATCTACGACATATGTAAACCGATTAATATAAACATGGAAAAAATATGAACTTATATTTTTCGTATCGAACAAGGCTCAAAGTTTACTATCCTCCCCCCCAAGTCTCAAGAATGGCTTTCCTCGTGGCTATACTTAGCACAACAGTAACACATTGGTGTACCTTCTTTTTTAGAAAATATTCGTTCTCTATTTTCATAACGCCATATAATTCTCTAGGTGTCCTAAAAGAACATTTTGTTTCTCCTTCTCTCTTGAATTTTCTTCACTACTGCTGCATCATTCAACATTAAATCTATGTCTTTTGTATGTATCAGCTTAGTCCATTCGGTGTAGAAGTCCAAGTCCTTGTCAGACACTATTGACATAAACTTATCATGCTACTTATGAATCTTAGATTCTAACCCATCTATGAACTTGCATCTATGCCTCGCAGTAGCAAAGTACCATTCGTCAGGCTGCCTTCGAATAGTGAAGAAGTATTGAAATAGTTGAGGTATAGCCCTGACTTCAACTTCTTCACAGACTATCTCAAAGGCCACTAGAAACCGATATGTGTTGGGTGAGAATATACTTGGCGCGACTCTAAAATAGTTGAAAAAGCCCTTGACAAAAGTTGAAAAAGGAAAGCGCAACCCGAAATCCAAATATCTCAAGTATATATGGAACTCGTGCTCCCTAGGGACGCATACCCTCTCCCCCTCTCTTAGCCTCCTCAAATTCCATGTTCTGAGAAGATCTTGCCAATACTGATAATATTTTGTGACAAGAACCCTATTGACGGAACTGGTGGTTCCATTTAGAGAATCTCAAAAATAGGCTATCGTATTGGACAGATATCTTACCAAGGACCTCCCTTCCTTATCCTCAGGAAAATTATCTACAAAGAGCTTGTTAATTTCAGCAGGTTTATCCTACATTTTCTCTATGCTATCGGTCAAATTGCTCAAAAAACAAGCCACCTCACTCTTTATTTGTGGGGGGGGGGAAGTGATCTAAGTCTCCATTGCCTTGGAATTGGAAAGCACAATTCAATAGGTAACTTTGCGAACCATACTTAAATGGTTATGTGAAATGATACAATACGAATTGAACAATTCGAGTTGAAGATGAGGAAATGAATGAAAGTTTAAGATGCGACTAGAAAGGGCAATTCTAATTGTAAATATTACTTTATATAAGGACAATTCATCCTCGTAACTATAAATCTATTTTTGACAATAATGATGCGCTAATATGTTAAGCCCATGAATCACTAATGTGTATTTTGTGACAAAAATCTGACAGCTGAAAACTTTCTGACAGTTATTAGGCCTGCCACAAAATAATGACCTAGGCGACATATGTCATGCGTCCAATTTCTTAGTTTCTCAAATGAGCGAGAGTTTAGAAATGGTGACCTTTTGGCTGGGGTATGACCCGTCCTACTTCCTATATTACTCGGCATAAATTTAAAAAATCTCTCCCCCACTCAGCCTTTAGTGCAATATATATGTATATCTCCCTTTGTCGATTACTAAAACACAGGAGTTGGGGGGCAAATGTTGATAGTCATTTTTCGCTCATTTGACACTCGGACTTTCATGTGCTGAGATGCTGCATAACCAACTCTTTTGGCGTTCATACTAGATAAATAACACATGGGTTTAGGCCGAGTATAAGAAGAGCTCTTGGTTTGAATTCAAGTCTATGGTGTAAACAGTTATCTTAAGCACGGTAATATTACACGACCACTTGTTACCCTTACATATGAGTGGAGATGTCAAGTCAAGAAGCTTCTACGTGTCTTAATGGTTATCCCAACAACTGCCTTGGATACTACAACCATCTATAAATATCAAAGAAAAACTCTGTAAGGGTCCTGACACTTATTATTCACATACTTGATATACTAAGTTACCTTACTGACTTAGGCATCGGAGAGATCGCACCAGACTGGCCTCGGTACCAAGTATTTTACTTTCTCTTATAAGATTTCTCCTCATCCGAAAATTCACTAGCAACAACACCTTTCTGATGTATCATTCAAAATGAACAGAAATTGCAAACTTAATCCCAATCAAACTTCCTAATAATATGATTAAACATGTTACTATTGTTAGTTTTGTTGTTATAATACCACAAAATTGCCCTTTATAATGTGTTTTAATACTCAAATGTACTCACAATTTGCTGTAGTGAGTAGACTTTTGCAAAATCAAAACCTAACTATTAGTTTCACATCTGCATCATGTAATTTTCAAGAGTAACCAACTGGTTAAGTTGTAACACAAGCTAAAAAACTGTTTAGACTTTATATACTTACTCCTAAGCTCTCTATTGGTTGTAATCAATTGCTAGTGCATGTGATTCTTCATCAAATTGTAAACCTTCTCTCAATTTGTTAGCTACTCATACATATAATAAAGTTGATCTTTCTCATTTACTTCATGTTAGATTAATAAATACTTCCACCTTAAAGCTGACACATTAACATTTGTAAATAGTTAAAATTGGATGATTTCATTTGTGAAATTTGTCATGAAGCAAGAATACATAGATTGCCTTTCACTTGAAGTGTTCATAGATCTCCCTTTACTTTTCATCTCTTGCATATGGAATTATGGGGTCCATATCATCTCATTTCTATCACTAGTGCAAATTATTTTCTTACTATCTTGCATGATTTTAGTGCATGCACTTAGACTTACTTGCTTAAATACAAGTCCCAAGTTCCTTCTGTAATTGCTACCTTTATTAAATATGTTCATAACCATTTTGCTATCATACCAAAGTTTATTCACACTAATAATGGGTTAGAATTTGTATCTCATACTTGTAAATCCTTGTTTGATAACTTTAGCATTATACACCAATGAACTAAGGTATATGCCCCTCAATAAAATGGTTAAGTTGAAAGAAAACACCGTTACTTACTTAATACTACTCATGCCTTACGCGTTCATTAACCTTCTTAAGGAGTTTTAGGGTGACTATGTTTTTGCTACAATTTATCTCATTAACAATGATGTGTACCATAGCTAAGGATAGATAAGGCCAGTTACGGTGATGGGTCCAAGCTTCCCGAAAGGTTGAAAAGGGTAATGGGAAAACTCACAACAGGATGAAAGAGTAAACAAAACCTACGAATAACTCCAAAGGATATGATGTACTAGTGGAACTTTTAAGAACTCATGGCACAACTCTATATGATACATGAGATAACCTGATGAGGTTACTTGCCACCTAGCCTTGCTTAAGAGTTAGGATAAGAGTGAAATGAGAGTAAACAATCAACGTTTACAAGAAGAAGAATATTCATTGTAATAATGGTAATCTAATTATTTGTAGCTACATGTACAAGAGATATTTATACTCAAGAATTTAAGGCAACTTGTCTAAAAGGGAAAAGACAAAAAGGATATTACCCTAAATAAATAATGTACAAGAATATAAAAAGGTAAAAATGAATATTCAAGAAAAACAATTATTAGTGTAGTAGATTCTAAATGTGGTCATGTACACATGGTAGAGATGCATTGGTGATGCCATTAGTGGATGTAAACAAAAGAGCATGAGCAGATTAGTTGTTTGAGTAGGGGTGACTAGGGATTAGTCTAAGATAACTCTCTCGACCTCTCAACAAGAGCGATGCCAAGCAATCAGTTGGCTTGAATATGGTTGAGCAAACTGCGAGGTTTGGCTACTGTTTGGGCATTCTTCAAGTCAGCACATAACTTCTGAGAGGTGGGTAGTTATACGACTCGACATACAAAGTTGATCGGGAGCAAAGAGGAACTCGGCTTTGGAATGAGACGGTTGAGCAAGAGGATTTGCCTCACTAGTCTCTTTAGTCCTCGGGCTCGGTTGCGGGTTAAAGGCCCAATAGCCTAACTCTAATCGTTCCCTCCAGGTTGATTTAGATTTGGGTTCAAATTCAAATGGTCTTCAATCGACTCTCCATCAAGGTGATAAGGACTGAGTCGGCAATATTGAAGGTGTTAGAAACCCCATAGTCCTTAGGCAACTCCAATTTACAGGCGTTATCAATGATCTTCTAAAGGATTTTGAAAGGTCCTTTAGCCTTTAAGGATAGTTTGTTCCTCCTCTTGCTAGGAAACCTTTCTTTGATTAGATGCAACTACACTAAGTCTCCCAGTTAAAATTGCCTCGTCATCTTACCCTTGCCTTTCTCTCGCATTTGTTTGTTAGCTTGGTTGATCTATTAAATAACTTTGTTGTAGATATGTTGAAGGGACTATGCTTGGGCTCTCACGTTAGGGCATTCTTGCTCGGATATAGGTGCGGGGAGTAATTGATAGGCAACTTAAGATTAAAACCATAGAAAACTTTAAAAGGGGTATACTTAGTGGTATCATTACCTGTTCGATTGTAAGGGAATTCGACTACTGGTAAGTAAACGTCCCAATCAACTAAGTTCTTGCCTACTATAACTCGAAGCAACAATCCCAAAGTATGATTGACTATCTCTGTTTAGCCATCCATTTTGGGGTGAGGGAATTACTTAATAGCAATTTTGTCCCCATCCGTTGCTATAGAGTCCTCCAAAAATGGCTTAAGAACTTTGGATCTATATTCGAAACTATACTTTTTGACACACTATGTAACCGAACAACTTTTTGCAAGAAAAGAGAAGCAATAACCGAAGCATCATTAGTCTTAGAGTAGGGTACAAAGTGTGCCATCATACTAAATCTATCA
Organism: Lumnitzera racemosa; assembly: GCA_024138005.1. Lineage (NCBI taxonomy): Eukaryota > Viridiplantae > Streptophyta > Magnoliopsida > Myrtales > Combretaceae > Lumnitzera > Lumnitzera racemosa. Next base: position 51,650,807 of record JAMXBC010000004.1, on the reverse strand, counting down.
ATGACGACCATCACAAAAGCTTTGCCTCGGGCAATTTGAGGAAGTCAAAGAACAAAGTCTATGCTCAACTCAGCCCATGGTCTTATCAGAAAAGGCAAAGGCATTACTTTCCCTTACTCAGCTCAGTATTTAGCCCTCTTGTATACAGTACAGCCTTCAACAACTCGGTATACATCTCGCCTTATCCTCAGTTAGAAAAAATGCTTATTCAATAGTTCAAACATCCTTCTCTCCCCAAAATGTCTAGAGAGTCCTCCGTTGTGGGCTTCCCTGATTAGTAACTCTCTTAATGAATAGGTTAGCACGCATAATTTCCTTCCTCAAAACAAGTACCGATCTTCCATATGATGTTCGTCCACTGTCCTTCCATTGACACAGAGTATAAGTATAGGTCTAAAATGTGGATCCTCGGAGTATTATTTCTTAATACTCGTAAACCCAAATAATCTAGTTTACAATTTTATCAGGAGCACATATCTCCTTGAAAGAGCATCTATAACCACGTTACTCTTTCCCTACTTGTACTTAATGAAAAAAATTAATCCCTCCAGGAATTTAACCCACCTTACCTGCCACTTTGATAACATTGTCTAACTTCAGAGATACCACAGTGATTCATGGTTAGTATAGATGACAAATTCTCTCGATAGTAGGTAATTTTGCTATACTTGTAGTGCTCGAATCAGCACCAAGAGTTCTTTGTCATACACAAAGTAGTTTAGTTGAGGTCCCTTAAGCTTCTTACTATGGTAAGCAATTGGTCGGCGTTCCTACATTAAGACAACACCTATTCCAATGCCTGACGCATCATACTTCAACTCAAATACTTTCTCGAAATTAGGTAAAACTAATACAAGTGTAAAGGTCAATCTTTTCTTTACCTCAGCAAAACTTCTCTCATTCTTTTCTCCCTATCTGAAGTAAGTGTTCTTCTTCAATAGCTCAGTAAAAGGTACAACAAGGGTGCTAAAATTCCTTATGAATCTCCTATAAAAGGAAGCTAGTTCATGGAAACTTCTCACCTTAGCGTAGCTAGGGGGGGTTGACCACTCGACGATTGCTCGGATCTTCTCATCGTCCACTCATAAACCTCCTTTACTTACTACATAGCCTAAGAATGTCACTTCCTCTTAGTAAAAGCAACCTTTCTTAAGATTGTCAAATAATCTCTCAACGCAGAGAACATTCAATACGATACAAAGATGTTTATAGTGACTCAGCAAGTCAACATTGTACACTAAGATGTTGTCAAAATACACCATGACACACTTTCCCATTAGATTACTTAACACATGGTTCATGAGTCACATGAAAGTATTCGGGGCATTTGATAAGCCGAATGGCATGAACATGCACTCATAGAGTCCATGCCGAGTTTTTAACGCAGTTTTCTACTAATCTCCCAGCCTCATGCGAATTTGATGGTAACCAAACTTCAAATTAACCTTGTTGAAGATCTTAGCTCCATTCAGTTCATCCAGCATGTCTTCTAACCTAAGGATAGGACACTTGTATTTGATAGTTATCTTGTTCACGGCTCAGCTGTTAATACACATCTGCTAGGTACAATCCCTTTTCGATACTAGGAGCACCAGAACAGTAAGAAGGCTGAGACTCCCCCTCACATGCCCTCTTTCTGGTAGTTCATTGACTTGTCATTAGAAATTAGCAGCCTATTCAAGACTCATCCGATAAGCTAACTTATTCGGCAAGGTAATATTGGGTACTAAGTCAATGTAATGTTCTATACCTTGGACAAGGGATAACCCCTTGAGCAACTGTTTTGGAAACAAATTGGCATATTCATCTAGCAACTCTCTTCTCTCCAAGGGTAGTTTACCTTACTCCTTCAATTTTAATAGACGATTGACCAACATAAGGGTCGATACATCAGCTTTAATGGCCTCTCAAAGTTCAACTCTACTCATCATCAGAGTCTTCTTTGATCTAAAAGTAAGTTTTGCTTACAGTTTGTTAACTTCACTTGGTGGCATCGAGTTCAGTGTAACCTTCCTACCATCCTTCCTAAACACATATGTGTTCATATATCCTTTGTGGATAACTTGTCTATCAAATAGCCATGGTCAACTAAGCAACATGTGTGAAGCACACATGAGTAATACGTAATAGAGAATTTCGTCGGAGTAATTTTTAATAGTAATTGGTAGTAATACTTACCGAGTGACAGGTAATGCCTTCTTCTCACTCAACCAATGCAACTTGTATGGCCTAAAGTGTATGATAGTTAGCAACTTCAACCTTGTGATCAGATTGGCTAATGCCACATTGGTACAACTTCCGCTATCCACAATAAGTATGCACACCTGATCATTGACTCTATAGGTGATATGAAACAAGTTATCCCTCTACTCCTCTTTACATAAGGGTTCTAAGTTCATTGCACGTCGGATAACCAAGATCAACTAATCCACGTCCTCGACAAACACATCCTTCTCAATCAATTCATTCTCCTAAGAGACTTCTTTCTTGGCAATGTTCTCCTCTTCAGATTTCTCATCAGTACTTTCCACTTTCAGCTTCAAGACATCTCCCTTTATGACCAGAGTTATTCGACTTGGGCAATGAGCAGTCACATATCCAAACCCTTGGCATTTAAAGTATTTGATTTAGTTCGTCTTCCCACCAGATCCTTTCCCTTTTTCATACATTCGGCTTGGCACATCACCATCTATTTGGCCCTTTTAGTCAGTCCTAACATCCCCTTGCTGTTTGGGTTGGCACTTGGCTAACTTTGGTAATTTCCCTGAACAGGTTGGCTTAACTGAACAAGTCGATTAGTTAGCGATTAGGTTGGCATTCAGCTTCTTCTCTACTTTTCCATTTGCTGAGTAATTCTTATGGCTTCATCCATTATGGTAAATCATTACAGTTTGCACTGGTAGTTCCTCCACTTTACAGGGGATCATAAGCATTGAAATTCCTAAACATACTCATTAACAATTCTGCCTTCTTGTCTTAGCTCCTAAAGCCGAGTGAAAGTGTCTTATAGATAAGTATTTAGGACAAATTTGTTTCTTAGTAATCTCTTTATCTTAGGCCAAGTTTTAATCTCTCTGTATCTTTATCGTCTCCTCATAGCCTATAAATTCTTCTACTACATGGTCATGGTAGCATACCTAGAGAACTCAACAGCAGCAATTCTTACTTTCTTATAATTCTTATATTGGTAATAGTAAAATATATGTTCTACCTTCTACTCTTAATCCAAGTATTCATCCACACTTTCAAACCCAATGAAGCATGAAATCAAAAGATTCACATGGTTGAATGCTTGAGGTACTTGAGCTCACTCTTCCTCTTCATAATACTTTCCTTCATCCTCTCTTCTCGGATCTCTTAAGTCAATTCTTCTCCTTACTCATCCATCTACTCCTCTACCTTAAACTTGCTGAGCTAGGTTCTAACCTCTAGCGGGTTGAGCAACTTATGAAGTGTTAGGTGCGACTTCAGTAGGTTGATAAGTCAATGCATAGACAGTTCAAATTAAATCCCCTAAAAGGTTAGCCACTTCATTAAGTCTCTCATCAGTACTTCTTCGAGTATCTTGTGATTATCGGCTATAATGGACTATACTACTGTTGTTATCCCTAGCACCAGCGTTAACACTTAAGTCCATCATTCTTTCAAGTTTTAAACTCCTCGATCTGGTGTTATAACTAACACTACCTCTCTAAATCACACAACATACTTCCTCCAAACTAGGAGCTTAATAATCAGCAAAACACAATAGCTAAATGAATATGACAACTTGCTTTATTTCATACGCGTAAAATAGAGTATATACAGAACTTCAAAACGAACTAATATGACTCAAATGAAGCCTCCACATTGATACCAAGATGATGCGTACTGTAGCCAGATAAATAAGGCCGGTCATAGTGATGGGTCCAAGCTTGCCAAAAGTTTGAAAAGGGTGATGAGGAAACTTACGAAGGAACGAAAGATGAATGAAGGAGTAAGCAAAACCTACGAACAGCTCTAAAGGATACAATGCACCGATAAAACTTTTGAGAACTCACGGTACAGCTCGATATGATGTACAATGGAACTTCCGAGGGCTCATGGTACAGCTTAATATGATGTACAAAATGGTCCAAGGTTACTCGTTACCTAGCCCTGTTTAAGGGTTAGGATAAGAGTGAAATGAAAATAAATAATTACTGTTTAAGAGAAGAAGAACATTTAGTGTATTAATAGTAATCGATTATTTATGGCTACATGTACAAGGGGTATTTATACTAAAAAATTTAAGGCAACTTGGTTAAAAGGGAAAAAAAACAAAAAGGGTATTGCCCCTAAAGAAGTAATATATAAGAATACAAAAGGGTAAAAATAAATATTCAAGGAAAACAATAATTAGTGTAGCAAATTCTATACGTAGCAGAGATGCATTGGTGAAGCCGTTGGAGGATGCGAACAAAAGAACACGAACAGATTAGTTATTTAAGCATGGGTAACTAAGGATTAGTCCAAGGCAGCTCTCTCAGCCTCTTAGCAAGAGTAATGCCAATCAATTGGTCAACTTAGACATGGCTGAGCATATATGTGAGGTTTAGCTACTGTCTCGGTATTCTTCAATTCGGCACATAACTTCCAAGAGGTAAGTAGTCATACAACTTAGCATACAAAGTTGATCGGTAACAAGGAGAAACTTGGCTTTGGCATAAGACAGCTAAAGCAAAAGGATTCACCACACTAATCCCTTCAATCTTCGGGCTCGGCTATAAGTTAAAGGCCCAGTAGCCTGATTCCTATCAAACAAGATGCCTATGTCAATACTTGAATGGAAATCACCATATAAAGTTTTAGTTGGTCATAGACTAGACCATACACACTTACAAACCATTGAATACTTGTGTTTTGTTCCTCTTCCATCTTGTCATCATAAACTTAAACCAAAGTGTACAAAATGTATTTTTCTAGGATACACACCAAGGCAAAAGGGATATAAATTGTTTGACCATATCAATAAGTGAATCTTGGTGAGTCGTGATGTAGTATTTTATGAATGTGCTTTTCCATTTAATGAATCCCAACACACTATTTCTTCTCCTTTTACTTTGTTTACATCAATTTCTTTACCTGTTCCTGTTTCATTTGACAATTCTGATTTGTTTTCTCCATTTGGGGTTCATGTCCAATTGATCGTGGTTTGTGTCTAATTAATCGAAGTTAGTAGGTATTGTGTTTTATTAGGGCTGGCTCTTGTTTACTGAAAAACCAAGAAACAACGAATGGTTTCTACATTTTTGGTTGAGGTCGAATACAAATGCATCGCCTACATAATCAAAAAGCCTATGTGGATTTCTCATATTCTTAAGGATATTCATGTAGATGTACCTTAGCCTATTCTTGCATGTTATGATAATCAATTTTTGTAACTCTTTACATCAAATCCTTATCTTCATGAGCACGCCAAGTACATTGATATTGATGTGCATTTCACATGTAATATAGTGATGGTTGGGTTTCCACACATTATTCATTTTGCTTCATGGTTGCAACTTGCCAACATATTAACAAAGCCTGTTTCTAAAGCCATTTTATAATTCCTTTCTGTTAAGTTTAGTCTTCGAGAAAATCAAACTTGAGGGGAGGGGGATGATGACACGTATACTATTTATTTATTTTCTATAAATAATTGTATAAGATATTTTTGTAGTTCAGTTTAGTGCTCGGTTAGCTAATGGTAAGCTTGGTTAACACATTGTATATAAATACCTTGTAATAAATAAAACGAAGCTAGTTACTGATATTTTTCCCAAACACACACTCAAGCATATCTCTTCATCTTCTTTTTCTTGTTTCAACTATGGATACACGAATAACAGAATTCTACAGAACAAGAAGTTGAATTCACAACAAGCTTCCTAAGCAAGTCTCCGATATCCGATGTCTTCGAGCATAGATTCGATAAGTTGAGATCGTTGCTAAGGAATCTAAATCTCTGCATACAATAGGTCGGGTGTACGGTGAAGCTTAGTCGTGGAGCAGAAGTCCCAACAGGGCTAGGAAATAGGTCAATCATAGGCTGACCCATGGCCCATATCACTCACAATGGGCTTTTGAAGCCAATCGTCCAAAATGACCAATTGACAGAGCCTCTAACTTGTTCGCTATAGTTCTACAAGTATCCAACTTAGTACGAACAGGGAAAAATTTATACGGCTTGCAGGACATATTTAAAACAGTTTATAAATCTTCATTATTAGCATATCAGTTATGATAACCATTTAAATGAATTTATTTTTTATCATATATATACTTTGAATTAATATTGGTTTATGTTTTATTTATCCATATTACCCATTTAGACGTGATAATGCACTCATGTTTCATCTATTATATTTCTTCTTTTGATATTTAAAAAAACTATGACTAATTTACTATAATTGATGGAGACAAATAAACTTGCACAAGTAATTTCTTTAAAGACCCAATAGAGAAGCTATAGTGAATTTGTGATGGGAGTATTAATTTCCCAGCGGAAGAAATATCTTCGAATGCTTAGGTTGCTTTGGAAAAATAAAAAGTATGACTTATGGGTACAAATAATTCAAGAAACTCAATGAAATTATGGCTGTCTGCAAATTGGCCTCGGACAACTTATTTAGCATATTCTACATAAATATTCACAATTTTCGTAGCATGGATTAATATTTAACCATTATGTTATGGGAGCCCATTTGTAAAATGTAAAAATTATACAACGGTACTATAACTGAGAATAGAAACATTCATTGATTCCCAACCCCAAACCCGAACCCTAATTTCGCTTCAAACCACTGGATTCCTCATCATCTTCCCAAACTCCGCAAAATTTACATTTCCATCACCGTCCTCGTCCACCGTCTCAACCATCTTCACGCAATCCTCCACCGACCTCTTGATGCCCAACCGACTCAGCACCCTGTGCAGCTCCTTTACTGAAATCAGCCCATCCTTGTCCTGATCGTACAGATCGAATGCGTCTTTAAGCTCAGCGTCCGCCTCTGGTCCGTTCGACCGGCACAGGGCAGCAAATTCGTTTATGTTGATGAATCCATCCTTGTCGGAGTCGATCTCCTCCACCGCACGACGAAGATCGTTACAGGAGACGGTGGAGCCAGTGACGGCGAGGACAGCGGAGATCTCGGATACGGAGATCTTGCCGTCGCTATCAGTGTCGAAGCGTTTGAAAATCTCTTGGAGCTCTGGGTCAATAGGCTTTGGGTCTGCCATGGTCTAGCTGTGAGAGAGAGAGAGAGAGAGAGAGAGAGCGAGCAGAGAGGAAAGAGACTTTTCAAAAAAATATCTTGTCAATGTTTCATGGCGCTGAAACTATAAAATGAGGAAATAAAGGGGTGATAGTTGATTTTTTCATTGCTTTTGGTGCTTCGTGAGGTTTTATCATGGATATAGCGTGTCGGCAAACAAGGCCAGGCAGGCGTGGCGTGTTGATGTACTCATCATTTATATATATATAAATATATATATATATAACTATTAAACTTATGCACTTTTGAATTCTTTTTTTTTTTTTTTGCCAAAATGGACTTTTGAATTTCATAAACAACATATGTACAATCCTTTAATAATTTTAACTAGCTTTATTAATAGTTTTAATTAATTTTAAAATATTAATGTTGTTAAATTGTCATGCAATTTTAGCAACGCATAGAATGTAACATACCAAATTTTTTTTTTTTTAAAAAAGACTTATAATAAGACTTTACTACCATAAATTTTAAAATTGAAAAAGTTCAAGATTTTAAATATGTATCCTATATATACACATATATGTATACACATTTTTAAAAAATTATATAATTATAAATTATATAAAAAAATATTATCAAAATATGAATATTATATTGTATCTTAAAAATGTGAGCATTGGTATACTAAAAATAATGTGATATACATATAAATATTAATGAGATGCAATATTATGTTCAAATGTATTATTAAGGATATCATATTTTCAAAATGTGTTATATATATAAATACTAATATCACATTTTGAAGATATAATATAATATTAAAATTTTAGAAATATTTTTTACATAATTTATAATTATATAATTTTTATTTTAATTTCAATGGTAAACATGTAATTTTCTCCTCTACTATCATATGTTTGTTTATATTTCACTGTAAGATATTTCCGGTTTTATAATAACTCTTGAAAACTTAAAAATTCATAGAAACCTCGTTCTTTTTAAAATTGAGTATTTACTTTCATTTGTTTTATAAATTTAGGTGCCACTGTGTAATTAGTAGTAATGAATATCCGACGTGGACGCTAAAATGTTAAACCAGAAGCCTACACACCACTTATGTGTAATAAATATTTGTGTTTATTGCATTAGCAATGCTCGCGTATGTGATGCTTAATGAGTTCCATAGCCGAACTCTGTAGTTGATACACCGACCAATATGGGGCGAAACCCAATCGCGTCCAGAGAAGAAAAGCTTTAACCCATCAACAAAGGCAGAAGGATTGTCAACACCTATGAAGGTATTGATTTTAGCTAGGAATATATGCACAGATCTAAGATGTCATGTGTAGGCTACGAAGATTGTAACGTCTCCTTGGAGAAAAGCGTTTCAGTGCTTAAGGTATATAAAAATACAGCTAAAACGTATTGAATGAATACTTGCCATATGTTGTGGCAAGAGCAAAGGCCATAGAAGAAGATAAGGTGATGAAGCCACATTCATGTGGACATTTCGCGAAGAAATAGCTGAAGAAAGAGTTGAGGAAGGCTTGAACAGATTTGTCAACAAGCTAAGGAATACTATAGACTATAGAAAATAGGGTCCACCAAGCACTGTAAAATCATGTTTGATTGTAGCCATGGCTAAAGGCTAATTATCTAAAGTTTGACATATATGACTTGCAGCTCAAAAAGCCAAGCGCTAATTCAGATATCTATAGTATATCAGTTTCTACTGAAAACTATTTCATCATCATCATCATTAGATATATCAATTGGAGCATCCGAATGCAAGACAAGATTTTGGCAAGCCCACGAATCTTTTTCTTATAAACGTGTCTAGGAATGTACTAACGAAAGATAATGACAATAAGTTATAGAGTATGACTTTCTATCAATTATGACACATGATTAACCAAACTGATATACTATATTTAGGATATTTACGAAAAAAAAAAGCACAAATTTAAATAGAAAAAGGATTCTATGATCATAGTAGAAAATAAAATTTTGCATCATGGAGGAGCACAGTGAGCATAAAATATAATTCCATTTTTAATGTTTATGAGTTCCCCTATTGGTGGTTTTTTCGTTTTTTTAATCGTCTAGCCCTCAGCCCTTTCTACGACAAATCACTTAAGCAGATGTTATTCTTTAATCCGTAATATGATTAATGCAAAATGTTTATGTGAAAATTCTGGATAACTTGATGTAGCCATTGATCTTTTTTTTTTTAATAATTATTTTAACCTTCTCAACAATGTGAATGCTAGTTTGTTTCGGGATACAATTGGGCTAAGTTTGAAATGAGTCTTATAAAATCCAAACCTGATTTTATAAAGTTTAATATTTTTCAAAATTCTATAGAATTTTTACTTTTATTATCAAAATCCGTCCCTATATAATTTCGAATTTCGCAAAACTCTATACTTTTTTGCTCTTAGCACTAAAATCTGCTATCTTAAATCATTATAAACTCGATACCCGAATCACTCCACCTTTATTACATACAATATTTTATTTTATTTTATTTATTTTTTAAGCTTTTGTTGATATATTCTCAAAGAATTTTTATAAATCAAATACTTAATATACTTGTTAATCTTCTTAACAAAAAAAATATAAGATAAAGTCAATGAAATAATTTATTAAAATTATTTCATTTTGAGCAAGGTTTTCCATTAAATTTTTTTGTAATCCCAAAATTTTATACTAAACCCTATAAGGTTTTTAATCATGTTATAAAACTTAATAGAAACCCTAAGATTTTATTGGGTTAGGCAGATTGGGTATCAGATAATAATCCACCCAATTGCATCCCTAATTTTGTTAAGCAATGGCTTAGTAATAATATTGTGATAATGGTATTGTTAATTTTATCTACTTCATTCATCTTGGTGTTGTAAGTTATTGAGGAAAGTGGATTAATATTGTTACGCTAGAAGGTGAGACAGACACTTGATCAAGCCATAAAAAGCATACTAATCATTAGTGATAACATATGGGTGGCACAAGGCAAAGCCTGTTACAATTAATCCAGGACTCTAAAGCCTTCAAAGGTCAAATGTGTTTTGGGTTCCACAATAAAGAAGGAACCTATTATGTAAATGCTTGTTTCTTCTTATTCTTTTGTCTCAAGTGTTAATCTAAATGTCTTTTTTCAAATTCCAAGTCACCTTAAAAAGTGGCTAGATTTTCATTTTCATTTTTGATACTTTAGGTATCATTTAATTGTATAATTTTTATAGTATTGGACTAGACAAAAAATTTTATCCTATAGTTAGTTTGCAGCTTTGCTTTATGACTAGACAAAAATTAGCCCGATGAATTAGATAAAAATAAAATTTATTGGAAGAAAAAATGAAAATATTTTATATTCTTAAAAATACCTCTCCATGTGATAAAATTGAGTTAATTAATATTATTTTTATTAAATATTACAAAAAATTATTTATTTTATAATATAAATAATTAATTTTTTAATATAATTTTTTTGTCTTGTATTGTTTAAACTAAATACGATACATGTCTAATTGTCTTTGTCCAATCCAGTACTTACAATTCAAAGTTACCTTACTGTCCATGTTAGATTATGGTGAAAAAAAAAAGGTCTATGTTAGATATTAATTATACATAGGCAAACAAATCTTTCGAAAAGTGGGGTCTATGTCTATAGTTTTGATTTTGTGCATCAGCATCTTTTTTTTTTTTTTTGACACTCCCATATGGCACTTAGACACTCTTAACCCTATCTAAAGTACTAAGTTAGCCTAAAGACACAACACATAAGAAAGTAAAGAGAGAATGAATGAATATAAATATGGGAAGATTTCTATATATACAAGTAGCCTCTTGATATGAAAGACCAAGATCTATCCAATTTAAAAGCTAAGATAAAATTTTACTTACCACCTTTACCTACCTTACCTACTATGATATAAGGATCCAAGAGCCTCTCGAATTTTTGGAACAATCTTAGATCTAGATCATTCATTAGTTCTAAATAGTTTAATCCATAATTCTTCTATGTAGAAGTCCTTCTTGGCCTGCAATTTACCTTATCAATCCTATTGAGTACCCTTTGGGCAACTTTTTGGGGCTTCCATTAATATGTTATTATCATTCGCCCTTATTCAATCTATTAATGCCCCATTACCACTCCCTCATTGACTCCCATCTACTTTACTTGCCAAGTCCCCTACTAAAATCGAACTGTTTCCTTCCTCAGGTAATTCCAACTTCATATGGTTATCTTTTTATCCAAAAACATAAATATTTTTATTCAATAAAAAATATATAGAGAACAAAGGTTCTAGTCTACAAGAAAAAGATTAAAAAGTAAGGATAAGGTGTTTTTAACTCAATAACTGCTGAACATCCCTAACTTACCTTAACTCATTACGCAACTAACACATACATTTGTTTTTTTGATTTTTAAAGAGATAAATGAAAATGGAATTTTAAAAGAAAAAATGTCATCATAAATGTTCGGACATCTCAAGTGCTATGCATTATGTCATCACATCTTTTCAAATTAGTTTTCATATGAATCCTTTGCCAATTCCTTCTTAAGCAATTTAGAGGTCTTCACAGATGGCAAAAGCTTTAATGACTTCAATTGAATCTACCTTAACATTTAAAGATGAAACTTTATGAAGATTGCTAGTTGAATCATTGCTAAAGGGACCTAAGCTAGTGCTTTTGGTTAAATACTTGAGAGCTCCCTTATGATTTAATAGGAATTAGGGTACTGGCCTTTAACTTGCAGCCGAGCCTAAGAACTAGAAAAGTTGGCAAGGTGAATCCTCTTAATCCAGTCGACTCCTACCAAAGCCTAGTATCTCTTTAACGAGCTACTCTACATGCCAAGTCGAATAACTGCTCATCTCTTAGAGATTGTATATCGAATTGAAGAATACCGAGACATTTGCCAAACCTCATGTACTTATTCACTGTAGACACATCATTTTTGTCAATTTTCATTCTTTGTTAATTGAGCCAGGTTAATGAATAAAAATAAAAATAAATAAATAAATGAAAAAATAAAAAAAATAAAATCAAGTTAGGCCATAGGAAGTTGACTTAAGAAGTCAAGTCGTATTAAGTTGGATTAAGTTAAGTTGTAGGATCAATTATTGACATGGGCTGAATCAATTAGTGTTTGGCTAAACCAATTTAGGGGCTCAAAATCAAGATCTGTTAAATTATTGGGTTAAATTGGATTGAGCCGGGCCTTAAAAGAAAAGCTCGAACTAGTTAAGGTTTCTAGAAGTTAGGGTGAATCTACATTAAATCGCAAACGATACGAAAGATTCAATTATGAGTTTATAAATATCATGTCGATCAGTAATTGAAGGAGGTTTCTATTTTTTATTTTTTTCTAATCATACAAACTCAAAAACACATACACCTCGAACACCACACATGCCCCTACATCTCTTCATGCGCCACCTTAGTACTATAACACCCTAGCATCGCCACAGAGCACCACCGCCCTAATCCACGTCGCCGTTGCCAAATAGCGCCACCTAGATCCACAGCTGATGTTGTCCATTGCTTACGCTATTGTCACCCATCAACTACGCTCGAGTCGCCCTCGCTCTTGCTTAGCTTGCCCGTACTCACCGGTACACGCCTATATTGCCCCTCACTCACACAATGCACACCTTCGTCACCCCTCGCTTGCCAAGTGCACGCCCTCAATCTTACCCTTGCTCGCCCACTATCTAATTACTATCGCCAATGCATGCCCACATCACCCCTTGCTCACCAATGCATGCCCATGTTACCTATTACTTATGCCGCTGTTGCACTCGCTTTCACCCAGCATGCCCTCGATTACCTACTATTGCCCATACTTGCTAATACATACCTCAACATGCCCTTCGCTCGCCCAGCATACGCCTTTGTCGCTACTCGCTCACCTAGCGCACACCCTCAGTCTCATTGCCTTCGCTTGCATACTGTTGCCTTACTATCGCCCGTGCACACCCATTATCACCCAGTATTGCCCAAACGTACGCCTACGTTGCCCCTCACTTGCCCACTATTGCCTTACTGTCTCCTATATACGCCTACTATTGCCTAATCTCGTCTAGACGCACACCCACACCGCCTAAGTACTTAGCCACGGTCGCTCATAGATGCCCATCATTGCCTAACATCGACATAACTCGATCGAGGTGAATTTTTAATAATTTTTTTTTATTATTTTATTATTAATTAGTTATGTTTTTTTTATTATTATTTTTCCTTATTAATCTATGTTTGTGTTTAAGTGCAGTTTTTTATTTAATTGTTTTCTTGCAAAAGTAAGGTTTTTTCTTAAAAAATCATTTTTTAATAAAAAAATATATTTTTGATACTTAATGGTTTTTTTAGAAAAATAAAAAAAATCTAAAGTGAGTTAGTTAGGGTTTTTTTTTAATTTAGGAAAATTAGATTTTCTAAGATATTTTTTTAAAATAATAAATTAATAAATGTAAACTTGGCTTGATTTTCAAAATAAAAATAACCTACCAATTAAATATTTTATATAAAAAAAGAACTATAGCTGGTTTAATCCCGATTAGCTTATATGTAGGGACCTTCGAGGTAATCGTTAAAAAATATAAAAAAATTTCCTTTTTTTATAAATTTGTAATAAAAAAATCATATTTAGTTATTTTTAATTATTTAGATCTATTTTTAGAAAATATTATTAAAAAAGCCCATCAATTTCTTTTAATTTTCATATAATGACTTAGTCTTAATAAGTTACCTCTAAATCCCTTTTTTTTTTCTAGTTCAAATTTTTTTTAAATTAATTTTTTTAGAATATCTATAGATTAGTGGTGAAATTAAGGTTTTCCTAATCGAAAACCTTAATTTCTTTTTTTTTTTATCGGTTGAACCAATTGGCGACACCAATTTTTTTTTTTTTATTTTTTTTCAGAAAAGTATTTTCTTAATTTTAATGTTAAGTAATTTATATTAAGTGAGTTAAACTTAATATAAGTTAAATTAAAGAAATTGAAATAATACTCGACAGAATTGGCGACTCTACTGGTGACCACTTATAGGCTAGCTATGTGAAAAATTAAAAACTTAATTGATGGGCTTTTTTATTATTTTTTTATTATGTTGTAGTAATACTAATTGTTTTTTTAGCGATGTAGGCTTAAGAACAAAGCCTAGCCCAATGGGCCTTCTAGGGGGATTAAGAGGATTTTTTTTTTTTAATCATTTGTATGTTTAGATGTGGTTGGACCTAGGTCACCTTAGGAACCTAAGATGGGCCACCATTATGTAACCTTCAGGTCGTTAGGGTCATTACTCCCACCTAGCAATGATAGGCGAGCCTACTCAAGTTTCAATGTAGCACACTAAGTTTCTCTTCAAAAAGCCTTGAAGTTGTAGAGCTTAAGACCTGTAGACCCCACCCCCTTGCATCATTTTTTTGAACTAAGGGTAGTTTTTGTAAGTTATAAGAGAAGTGTGATTTAATCTATGGTCTATTCATCATCCATTTTCAATTAAAATTTTTTTAACCCTTATATATAAGTATACACAAGGTTCATTTTTAATGTACTTACATATAGGGGTGCTTTTTAACCGTAGATTTATCATAATTCCTATAATTTATTAAATTACCGAATCCTATTGCATTGCATGCGTGTGCAACACATTACATTTCTATATATTTGATTATGTTCGTTTTTCTATGAATATTTTATTTCTAGTGTTATATGTGTGTTTGTCTCTCTCTCTTTTTTTTTTGCCTCTTAATCAGTGAAAGGCTACGCAATTTCTATGGAAATCTTTGAAAAAGTTGTAAAATTATTAACATTGAATCCAACTTTATTTTGAATTTAATGTCCTCGTTATAAATAGTCGTCGCATTTTTATTTCATTTATATCTTTTTGTAATATAGATATGGAAAGTCAGGGTAATATCAATTTAGAGTTTGTTAGTCTAGAGCCCATCAGCCCTCTTTCCCCGAAGCCATCTTAAAAAATTGGTTGAACCAGCTTTTACTCGTTAAGCAAAATCACATATGCAAGAAGATCGGGTTGGTCATATCCCTTATATGGGTCCAGCTCCATTAGCCTCTATTCTAAGCCCTTTATTCATTACTGGGATCCAGAATCTGTAGCTTTTAACTTAAGCCCACATATACTGACACTTACCATAGAAGAATACTTATAGCTACTTAGTGGCCCGCCCCTCAAAGCAGGTATAGTTATCCCTAATCTCAAAGTTTAGCCTGAGAAAATCTTCATGACACTGTTGGGGGTCAAGAAGTCAGCTTTGGCCCCATTCTTATCTTCAATAGGCCAAAAATGTCTCAGTATCCTAAGATTAGCGGAGTGGTTTTCAAGCCCAAATGCCTACAAAAAATATTGCCAAATCTTTTATAAAGGATATGAATCGTGAGTCAAAAAGAGGGTCAATACCTTTAGTGTAGCAGTGTTTGGAACAGTGCTGTTTTCCTTTAGATGTGGTCAAGTCCACTATAGGGTTGCCAAGCTAGTGACTCAATTCCTAGCTGGAAAATCTTATATAGCGACACTATTGTAGAATAGTTCCAAACGCTTACCCACCTAAAGAAGCAGAAGTACGGTTATTTCATGGCTAACCCTATAATCCTTGCCGTATGGTTTCTTAGTCACATACAAAGGTATAGAGGGAATCTTCTTAGAAAGTCCTTAATAGAGAATATAGACCTGATCAACGAATTTGCCCGCTACCTCAAGGTACCGGATGAAGCTCATTTTAAGGGATGAGTATCAGTTATTAGCAAAATGCAGCCAACAAACTTTATGTAGACTGTAAACCCCTGAAAGTTTCGATCTAGTTTTTGAAATAGACTAAACTATATTAGACAATTTAGGAGTCGACAAGGCTAATTAAAGTGAAAACCCTAAAAGAATTAATCAATCGCGTAAAGAATTTTTCTACCCTAAATGTTTCTAAAAGCTAAAGATTTTATTTGAAAGTGATAAAAACCTTAAAAATGATTCCATTAAGGACATATGTACACCAATCCAACATGATATACCCTAAAACCCTAAATTGAAAATATAATGCTTATATTTTGCTAAATCGTTAGTAAAAGGTTAAAGATAACCCTCATTCTTACTTATATGATTCAAATTCTCAAATAATCCATTAGGAACTAAGATAATGGGTCATATATTATATTTATTCCTTAAATATATGATTAAGATAGTCTTACTTAGGGTTAGGGTTATAGTTGAAGATTAGGTTACATATAGTGAACTTTAAGACTCAAATTAGCACTTTTTACACTTGTTACCCAAAGTAGTTTATCAAATGAGATATATGGACTCTAAAGACCTAAAGTAAGATCTCATCAACCATATTTACACATCAATGCATCATATACCTCATTTCTTCTCATTTCCTTCATTTCTCCCTTAAATTCCCTTAATTACTACATTATGTGCACAAAATTACACATACTTAAGGAATGTTGACTAAGATAATACATGTTGACCAAAGTTCAAATGTTGACCAAGTCAACATTTTGAAAAGTCAACAAAAGTTAAGAGATAAGGAAAATATCTCTTACTTAATGATGTCTTTCTTTTCTTTTCTTTTCTTTTTGATTTTTCTTTCTCTCTTTTTTTTTTATTGTTGCCGTCCATAATTGTCCTTCTTAACCCCACCACATATTGTCTTCCATTAAAAGAAACCAACAAGAGAAACAAAACAAAACCTCCCTTTCATGCTGTGAACTTCCCTCTCTTCTTTCCCTTTCATTTCTTCACTTTTGTCTCCATAATTTTAACATCATTAAAGGTATGTCTTTAAGTTGCTTTATCTTACTTTCTATTATTCATTAGTTAGTTAATTAGGTAGATTAGATAAGTAGTTATGTGGTTAGTATTGTCTTAAAGAAGAGGAAACAAAGTTTCCATCTTTAAGTGTAAAAGTTTGAACTTTTGATAGAGAAGAAAGAAAGACATGAGGATATGCTTCTATGTATGTATACATAAGGAAATACCAAAAGAGTATAAGTATAAGAACCTTTGTACATGAGTATTTATCATGTACATAACCTAATTTAAGATCAAATCTTACTAAACATACGTATACTATACTAAATATATACATAAGAACACAAAAACATGGAATTAGAGAGCTTTTCTTAAGGAAAAGCTTAGGCATACGAATTTTAGTATAAAATACGTATCCAACCATATAGGTATACGGGTATGTATACACGTATAAATACGGTATAAGCCTAAGTATAGGTATGAGTATATGTATGTATAAAGTATATGTACATAAGTATAAGAGAAAGGGATAACATGTACATAATACATATGAATATGACATAAGCATGAGGAAAGGCTTATGTAAGCATATGATGAGGTAAGCACATGATGACATAAGCCATGACATAAGCAAGTGATGACATAAGCAAAGGATGATGTAAGCGATGACATAAGCATAAGTTTAGAAAATAAGAAAACTAAGAAAAGTATAGGTAATTAGGTAACTAAATTAGTAATCTTAATACCTTTTCTAAATTAGATTATACCTAATTCAGTACATAAATTAGTAATAGCAAAGTGAAATCCTTTCATTATAAGAATTTAAGGAATAAAAGATATAAACATAAGTAATAAAACTACTTAGGTGATCATAACTAAAAATTTCTATAAATTTAGCTCATAACGTAAAATAGAGGTCTTAATATCCAAAACAGATATTACCATGTGAATATATGTTCGGAAACGATGAAAAACGATTATAAATTCATAAATATAAAAAATAAAACGAAAAAGTTACATACGATTGAAATTGAAGTCTTACCGGGTAAAAGTTGATAGTGATTTAAGTAGAACTAGGTAATTAGATGTTTAGAATTAGTAGTTAATTCAAATACTTATTAGCGTTGTTATCACATAATGATTAGGTGACCCTGAGGTGAGCGAGGACCTTCCGATTGATTGCTACGATTAAGGCAAACCACTATGGCCGAGTGGGTATTTACCTTGTGATTCCATGCTTGATTGTGATTGTAGATAGTGGACTTAAATATTATTGTTAATTAACTACTGTGTGGGGTTCGGGAAATGCTTGTGTATGCAATTGTATGTTGAGTTGTGAATTTACCTTAAATGCAGAGAATGTCTTATTTGTTGCATGGTAGTATAGAAAATGATTGTATGTATTAGTGGATGGTCACAGCATAATTTGAACTAAATTATACTCGGCCTATAAAAAGAAACTGGAATATGCATTAACATGTATAACATGGATACTATTCCAGCCGTCACATCACACGGAGGTAAAGAGAGGCTATTCAGGGGTTAATATTATTGATTTATTTGGTTATGTACGATGCATTGGTACAAAATGACCTTACCCTGGCCCGCGGGAACACTAGGTGTTGGAGGCGCCAACCGCCTAGCTAAGGGTCGAGTCTAGGGGCCTCCGTTTAGGGGTGAGTGTGGACTGCGGGGGCCCACTCACAATTATCTAAAACTTGTGTTTTTCTGAAAATAAAAGAATTATTTGATATAAGTACGGAACATGGAGTTTCGTAGTAAAGTAAGTTCTAGTGTAATACCCGGATCTGATTGGTGCCGTGTAAACTCCAACCCTGACTTCGGAGGGTGTTAAATCCGAGTTACGTATATGAACTAGTTAAGTATGCGTATTGTTTGGCATTCTGTTTGATCATTCATTCATATGCGTGACTATAATGTACTTATAACTTGCTTGTTGTGTGGCTGAGGGTTTTGCTCACTAAGCTTAGGCTTACACCTCTTTAGACTTTTGTTGCAGGATAACCTGTTCGTAGAAACAGGACGAGGGATGCCACAGGTTAACCTGGGGACTTGGGCAAGAGCGAGGCGTCCAGTGTGATGAGAGAATGTAGTTTATGTAGATTCTTTCTCATGTAATTACGTTTATCTTATTATCATGAACTTAGACATACTTAAATACTGTGTAATGTAAGCTTTATAACTTAACTTTTATATAAATATGTTGTGTGATGATATCATGTGAATCTGGATGTACTTTGGAAACTAGTGGTCATAGAGCCTTGTATATTGTGTGAAGAGTTTTTGATTGGAAGGGTAACCAATCAGGGGTTCTTCATACAGTATACGGCGTCTGCCACGACTAAGCCGTCCTCAGTTCGTGACATAGATAGCTAGATGGAGCCACTGCACTTAAGCCATCTTGGGGTACACTAATTATGCAGGAGTTCCCTTTATTGATATTACGGGCTGTACTTGATATTTCCTGGCTTATGTTACCAGATAGTTGGGCCTACTGTAAGAGATAGCTTATAGAGACTCTTTGGATGTCGTTACAATAAATTATCACGATCCTTGTCTATTCACGGCTACTCTAATAAAATGATTAGCAGAACTCGTGAAGCTATGGGAACGAAAAGAAGTCAAGAAGATAGTTAATATGGGAACTTTAAGGGGTAAAGTTAGAGAATACAGAGCCACCAAGCAATTCATTTATGATCAGTTAGAGAAGACTGGAAAGATACAGTATGAAGCTCTAAATTTATTTAGACAAGAGTCAAATCCATCACGTCTTTTACCCGCTAAGTGGGCCTATCGAGACACCATGCGGGCTAAAGTTGAAGCCTAGGTCTAGGAAAGTAATAGGATCATTGAAGAGTTAAGGTTGGAAAATAAGAGACTGTTAGAGGAAAATCAATTCTTGAGGAACAAGATTCGAGAAATGGATGTTACGATACGAAGACTTATGAGGGAAGTTAATGAAGCTCATCCCAACTAGATCCGTCGGCTCTTATCGATATAAGATTTAATTTTTTTTTTTTTTAAGATTAGTTAGGATTTTTTCTTTTCCTTTCGCTTAGTCCGTCGTATAAGTTGGATCTTATGATTAATAAATTTGCAGCTTTAGTAAATAAAATTTTCATTAATTGCGTAGTCTCTTGCTCATTATTATTATTTATTTGTTTGTTTTTAATTTAAAAAAAAAAAAAGAAAGAAAGAAAAAGAGGTAGATAGTAGAATGACAAACATCACAAAAACAGAAAAAAAAAAATCTTTAATTCACCAAAAAGTCTAAAATTTGGGTTTTCGCGTAGGATTTCAAAGATAGCGTCCAAGCAAGCAAACTCAACTAGAAGCCCGATATTCACCAGTTCTAAGGTAAGGATGTCAACTCAAGGTACTGAAAATGTCAGTTAAACCGAGCCCGACCCAGGAGTAGCGACTTTAGAAGAAAACATGAACAAGATGACCAAATGGATTCAGGCTCTTACTCAAGCTATTGGGATCCTTAATGATAGACAAGGATCTCAAGTTAACCCGAGCCGTGATGCAAAAACGACCCCTCCCCTTGAACTGGAAGACGAAGAATCAACCCCTAATGCTAAGGTATAGAGGAAAAAGATTGAAGAGAAACACTACAAAATGGAAAGAAAGGTCATGCAGAAGTTAACTGAGAAGATGAAAACCCTAGAAATGGTGAATATGTTTGTGCAAATATGAATGATCAGTTTACTAACCTATGAAGACAATGACTTCTTAGAAAGATTTACAGTACCGAAATTTGAGAAATACGATGGGATTGGTTGCCCGAAACTCTATACTAGATTGTACATCAGGAAAATGGGGAAATACATGAAGTATGATAAGGTGATGGTCTAGACTTTTCAGGATAGCTTGACTAGACCCACTTTAACCTGGTATGCCTAGTTGGACCTTAATGAAATTGATACTTAGAATAAGTTAGCACGGGCTTTTCACAACCAGTATAAATTCAACATTGAAGTAGCCCCATCCATGTGGGATCTGAACAATCTACGAAAGAAGACTAATGAGAATTTTAAAGAATATGCCCAAAGATGGAGGGGTATGGCTGCTAGGGTGACTCTACCCTTAACTAAAAAGCTGACCTTCGCTTTCATTAATACTCTTGGAAGCTCGTATTACCAACACTTGGTTAGGCATCTTGCCTCCAATTTTATAGAAATTATAGCCTCAGGAAGTCGAATTGAGGAAGCCATTGCAATTGGGAGGCTCCCTAATCTTGAAATAGCTAAAAAGAAGACACTTCCCTCAAGATTTTCCAACAAAGCTAAAGAAACCACTATCAGCATTGTTGATACCAACAACTTTGTCAAACCCATAGCCCCAGTAGCTATGATGGAGGATCTAATCCCCCACTAAGTCCAAATTAAAACAATCGTACATAGAGAAGACAGTTCATACATATTTCCATTCCTCTAAGTCAGGTTCTCACATGATTAAGGAAGGAGAATCTCTTAACATTTGAAATACCATGAGAAGGGCAAAGACTAAGGGATTATAACCTAGAACTTTGATGTGATTATCATCTGGGGCAATTGGGGGCATTTTACGGACCAATGTTGGAGACTCAGACATAAAATCTAGGAGCTTATTGATTCCAAATTGGTTCAATTAGATTTTATCCAAACTCCTACTCCTAACATGGCTAACAACCCTCTACTGAATCATGGACATTCAATCAATATGATCATTGTTAAAGCTTCTAAACCAGAAATTAACCTAGACAATCTCTTCATTACTATTGAGGAGATAGCATAGAATCTGAGGAAGGTTGGGTACTTATAGGATATGGATCTTCGAGATAGGACCCGAACCAAGCTGGTAATATATTGACTAATTAAGAAAGGAAAGATAAAGAAATTCAATATCATGGCTATGACAATTCCAAAACCGCAAAAGAGAAGTATTTAGAGGGAGCTTAAAAGGAGATATAAAGCTGGAGATCCGACGATTAACACCTTAGGAGAACCGATAAGGAAGTTTGAGTATTTGGTGGACTACGTCAGTTCACCTACCATATACTCTAACACCCCGCCTACTGGATAGGGTCTAGAATTTGAGGAAGAAGATAGGCTCATTGCAAAAGCCAAGAAGGCGGTTAAGATGGTTGGAATGATTAGAGATGGGCCCAAGCCATTGATTTTTTAATATGATGGAAAGACTAAGAAAGTTAAGGAATCAGGAAAGCCTAAGAAGATTGCTTTCAATGTCCCGATAACCTTAGAGAAATATAAAGTGGCACCTTTAGATTACTAAACGATGAATCAAACGACTATGGCCTCATTACCTATGATCAGTAGGTTTATACACTCGGGACGAGTTTATGATCAGCATGAGGAAGCCAAGAGGAAATCCACTGTGGAAGAGGCTTCTCAAAAAATCTTTAAAGATATAGAAGATAAAGATTAGAACATTGTCAAGAAGATAGTAAAGGTTAGTGAATATAAGATAATGGACCAATTAGCTAAAATACCAGTCCAAATCTCTTTAATAGGCTTGCTTTTATCATCATATACTCACCGAGAGGCACTGATTAAATTTTGAAGTAGGTCAAGGTACCTGAAGGGATTTCTATGGAAAAACTGGGGTTAGTGGTAAACTCAACATTTATAATAGATCAGATCTCATTTTCGTTAGATGAGCTACGTAAAGAAGGAGACTAGCATATAAAGCCCCTCTTCATAGTGGTTAAGTATATGGGGAAAGTAGTTGCCTGAGTTTTGATAGATAATGGGTCATCATTAAATATGTATCCATTGACAACACTAAATCCACTTAATGTGGAGGTGACTAAAATAAATCCCAGCTTGATTTCAATAAGGGCCTTTGACTGATCAAAACGAGATATAATTGGCAAAATTGGGTTGAAGGTCGAAATCGACCTATAGGTGTTTACTATCCCCTTCCAAGTTCTTGACATCCCCCAAACTTTCAATCTTCTACTAGGAAGACCGTAGATTCATTCAGTAGGGACAATTCTATCTAACCTACATTAGAAAGTGAATTTCATAGCTAATGGACAGTTGGTTACTATTTTTAGGGAATAGGATTATGAGATTTACAAAGAAACAACTATTCCCTATGTCGGGGATGAAGAATTAGAAGAGTTAGGGTAACAAATTTTCAACGAAGTCAGTATGATTAAAGAAGCAAGAGAGGGGGTACGGGGTCGTTTGAAACAGCCTAAGTAGCAGATTGGAACGTTTAGGCTTGGGTATGAGCCCACTGTTGAGGAGATTCAAGAAATGAAGGCTAAAACTAAGAGCAAAAGAGGGGATCAATTGTACCATACTCACATGGATTTTCCGAACATCTGTCAGACATTCCCAGTACCAGCTGATGTTCAAGAACCCGAAGTAGCCGGTTTATCTATGCGCTGACTCAGCAATGCAACATCAATCCGAATGGGAGAGAAGATGTTGACTTAGCAATTTCTTTGTACAACCGGTTTTCTGTTCCCATGAATAGGTCTCTCTAGAAATGCAAAATTAGATTAATTAAGAACATTCGATTTTGATAATTAGTCCGATTAGTTAGGGTTTTTTTTGTCAAACAATTTGAATTAATTCATCTAATAAAATTTGTTTCTTTCTTTCTATCAATTCTTCCTTGTTAATTATTTGTTGTCATTTTCCTTTACTCTTCAGATCTGATAAAAATGATGAACATAATGGATAACTCGTACATGTGAATGATGAAAGTACCAATATCACCTTCAGCCCTATGGGTCAAACATCGGAGATGATATTGAGACTCTAAACGAAATTCAGGAGAATTGGCATCAACATGAACAAAGTAGAGTGATTATTTACAAACCAATGGATGTGTTAATTTGGGAATAAAGGAAAATGCATGAAATTTGAAAATTGGTGGTGATTTAACCAATGATCAGAAGTAAGAGTTATCACAATTGTTATTTGAATACTTGGATATATTTGCTTGGTCTTATGAAGATATGCCCAGTTTAGACTTATCTATTGTGGTTCACAAGTTGCTAACCAAGGAAGAAATTAAATCAAAAAGACAAAACTTTAGACGATTTAGGCCGAACATACTCCTCAAGATAAAAGAAGAAGTGAAGAAGTTGTTAGAAGTCGTATTCATAGAAATATCGGATTACCTCGAATGGGTAGCTAATGTGGTATCAGTGTTGAAGAAAAATGGGAAAGTTAAGGTCCACGTAGATTTCTGTGATTTAAACTAGGCGACACCAAAGGATAATTTCCCTTTGCTGTATATTGATGTATTAGTAGATAACACAGCCGGGAATCATCTTTTCTCATTTATGGATGGTTTCTCGGGGATATAATCATATTAAAATGGCAGAAGAAGATAAAATTAAAACAACGTTTGTTACCACCTAGGGAACATTTTGTTATCGCATAATTCCGTTTAAGTTGAAAAGTTCTAGGGCAACTAACCAATGTGGTATGGTTGCCTTATTCCATGACATGATGTATCAAGAAATTGGAATTTTTGTGGATGATATGATCGCCAAATCCAAAGAGAATGAAAACCGCATAGATATTTTGTGCAAACTATTTGAGCAACTGAGGAAGTTTCAATTGAAACTGAATCTTGAAAAATGCACTTTTAGAGTGACTTCGAGCAAATTGTTAGGTTTCATAGTTAGTAGGAGAGGAATCGAAGTAGACCTAAATAAAGTTAAGGTGATCGTCAGCATACTTATGCCTAAGACTGTCAAAGGAGTTAGAAGATTACTGGAGAGATTAAATTACATTGCTCGGTTTGTATCACAACTAACTAATAGATGCAAGCATTATTTAAGCTATTGAGGAAGAATGCTGTAATAGATTGGGATGAAGAATATGAGCACTTATTTGCTAAAATCAAAGAATATCTCATGAATCCTCTTATACTGGTCACTCTTATACCGGGACAGCTGTTGATCCTTTATTTAATGATTCTCCCCGAATCGATGGGGTGCATGCTGAGACAAAAAGTCGAAAAGGGAAGAAAAGAGCATCCTATATACTATTTGAGCAAGAAATTCACGGAAGGCGAGCAAAAGTATTCAGAAGTGGAAAGAACATGTTGCACCTTAATAGAGGTGATGCATAAAGTCAAGCAATACACTCTCTATTACTCAATAGAGTTGTTGACAAAACGTAACTTGTTGAGGTATTTAGCAAGAAAGCCAACGTTGATTGGGAGAATATCAAAGTAGCAAATGCTACTCTCTGAGTTTGATATCAAGTACGTAAGAGGGGCAAGTAGTGGCTAATCAATTGGCAAAATACCTATTAGAAGATGAAGACAAAGGTTTAGAAACATAATTTCCTAATGAAAATGTGATGGTGGCAAACGAATTGAGTAGTCAAAAGTTGGGATAGAAAATGTATTTTGATGGAGTAGCCAATATTCTTGGATCTGGGATAGGAGCAATATTAGTATCACTTGAGGATAACCATTTTCCAATAGCAGCAAGATTAATATTCCCATATACCAATAACATCGCAGAGTATGAAGCCTGCATTTTAGGGCTCAAAATGGCACTAGATATGGGAATACAAGAATTGGAAGTATACAGAGATTCTTCCCTTATAATTCTCTAGATCTTAGTGAAATATAAAATGAAGGATGAGAAATTAATATCTTACCATGAATATTTAAGCGAGCTAGTTGAAAAATTCCAAGAGATTTCATTTACTTACATTCTAAGGATCTAAAATCAGTTTGCTAATGCATTAGCTACGTTAGCATCAATGGTGCAAGTTACAAATGGAATAGAAATTCAACCCTTGAAGATTTAGGTGGAAGAAAAACAAGCTTTTTGCCTTACAGTTGAAGGGAAGGGAACAACAAAACCGTGGTATCACAATATCAAGAAGTTACTTCTAATGGGAAAATTTCCTGAAGATGCTGATAAAAAAGATAAAAAGACTTTAAGAAGGTTGGCTACTCATTTCTTATTAAGTGGGGCCATGTTATACAAGAGGCCACTAGATGCAACACTACTAAGGTGTATAGATGAAGAAGAAGCCAAGAAATTGACAAAAGAAGTACATGAAGGAGTTCGTGGTCCTCACATGAATGGGTATATGCTAGCAAAAAAAATCATGAAAATGGGGTATTTCTGGATGACGATGGAATCGGATTGTATCAAGCACGTGAGGTACTAACACTTGTGTCAGTTGTATACTAATAAAATCAACGCTCCTCCCCAAGAATTGCAGGTGTTGTCAACTCCTTAGCCTTTCTTAATGTAGGGAATTGACATAATCGGTTCAATTTCGCCAACAGCTTCAAATGGGCATAGATTCATTTTAGTTGTGATTGATTATTTTACTAAGTGGGTAAAAGTAACATCGTATGCTACAATGACCAAAGGAGTAGTGGTCAAATTCTTGAAAAGAGACATTATTGCAAGATATGGTGTGCCCGAGTCTATTATTATAGACAATAGGATGAATTTGAATAACAAGTTGATGGATGAAGTGTACCGCCAGTTCAGGATCAATCATAGAAATTCAACTCCATATTGACCTTAGATGAATGGAGCCGTTGAAACCACTAATAAGAACATAAAAAGAATCATTGAGAAGATGGTGATCACATATAAAGATTGGCATGAAATGCTTCCCTTTGCTCACATAGCCTACAAAACCTCAATCAGAACATCTACTGGTGCAACCCCATATTTATTGGTGTACGAAACTGAAGTGTTACTACCAGTACAAGTAGAAATACCTTAATTCCAAGTATTAGCAGAAACTCAGCTCGATGAAGCAGAGTGGGTGGAGAAGAGAATAGAACATTTGAATCTCCTAAATGAGTGAAGACTTGTAGTGATATGTCATGGTCAATGCTACCAACAATGAATGATCCAAGCTTTTAACAAGAAAGTACGCCCAAGGTACTTCAAAGAAGGAGACTTTGTATTGAAGAAAGTGTTACCGAACGCAAAAGACCCTACGGGCAAGTTCACTCTGAATTACAAAGGCCCTTATATGGTGAAGAGGGTATTATTAGGAGGTACATTAGAGTTAACAAAGATGGATGACCTAAAATTAAGAGAACTAGTGAATTTGGATGTGGTCAAGTTATATTATCCATGAAAATGGAAATTTAACAAAGATTTCAATTTTTCTTGAACAAGTTTGTAGTTAATCTTTCATTGTTTACAAGTAAAATTGACGTCCATGAATGTTTTTGAATTCGAATGGTCATTGACCAACAAACACTCCACCAATAAAACTTATTTTTTAGCAACATACACTTAAATACCAAACACTTACCATTGAGTCTCAATCACTAGATAAATTGAAATCGAATGTTCTTAATAATTTAATCTTATTCATTTGAAAAGAGATTTGTTATTCAAAAATCATGAAGAGTAAAAATTGAAATTTGAAATCGGACCAAGCAAATTCAAGGCGTAGGCATGGTTTAGTTACAAAATTCAAAGGAAAGAAAAGGAAGAAAAAAAATAAAAAAAGGAAAGAAACGAAAAAGGGAAAAGAGAAAGAAGAAGCAAGCATAGACCCTTAAAAAAATTTTGCTAATTGAATGAGTGAATATTAGGAGTCAATGTAAGCATGTCAATCAATTACTATCTGGGAAATCATTCAGTCCTAGGAAAAATAATCTTAAAAGTCTTTGAAAAGAAATCTTTAGAGGAATTAAGCTAGTTTTGAAAATCAATCTTGAAGAGATCTATCCTCTTTAGACAAACCCAAAGAAATCTTGGGGAGATCTATCATCTTCGGATTATCCATCAAAATGAGTTAATTTTACCTCCAACGGTTCTTGCTCTATCCTTCCAAGATAGGCCCTCTTGAAAATTTTACTCTATCTTTCCAAGATAGACACTGTTAAGCCCTATACTTTTAAGATAGGCCTTCCTTGAAATTATTGCTCTATCCTTTCAAGATAGACATTATTAAGCCCTATCCTTCTAAGATAGGTCCCCCTTGAAATTTTTGCTTTATCCTTCTAAGATAGGCCTCCTTGAAATTTTTACTCTATCCTTCTAAAATAGACACCATTAAGCCTTATCCTTGTAAGATAGGCCTCATAACCTTTTGCTCTGTTCTTTCAAGATAGGTATTCATTTGCCCTGTCCTTTTAAGATGGACAATTTATTCTTTACATCGACTTTTCAAGTCGATATCCTTGATCAAAATAAAACACTGCTTAGTTGATCAGTTTAAAGTAAGGATTGGCAAAAATGGGTATCTTTATTGTCTTTGTAGTGAAGTTGTAATCGAACTTTACTACAAAGAGGGGTAGTTGTAAACACCTCATTTTTACTAATTTTTATTCTTTGTTAATTGAGCCAGGTTAATGAATAAAAATAAAAATAAAAGAATGCAAAAAAAAAAATAGAAAAAAGAAAATCAAGTTAGGCCATAGGAAGTTAAGTTAAGAAGTCAAGTCGTATCAAGTTGGATTAAGTTGAGTTGTTGGATCAGTTATTAATATGGGCTAAATCAATTAGTTTTAGGCCAGACCAATTTAGGGGTTCAAAATCAAGATTTGTTAAATTATTGGGTTAAATTGGATTAGGCTGGGCCTTAAAAGAAAAGCTCAAACTAGCTAAGGTTTCTAGAAGTTAGGGTGAATCTAGCATAAATTGCAAACAATACGAAAGATTCAATTTTGAGTTTATTAATATCATGTCGGTCAGTAATTGAAGGAGGTTTTTTTTCTTTTTTTTTTTCTAATCACACAAACTCAAAAACACACATACCTTGAACACCATACGTGCCCCTATATCTCTTCATATGCCACCCTTGTGTACTGTTGCACCCTTCATGCACCACCACACACTACCACACTACTACACAACACCTTAGCACTGCTGTACAACACCACTGCCTTAATTTACGCTACTGTCGCACAACACTACCACCCAGATCCATATCTGCTATTGCCCATTGCCCACCTCGCTATCGCCCATCAGCCACACTCAAGTAGCCCTCGCTTTCGCCTAGCTCACCAGTGATCGCCAGCGTACACCCATGTCGCCCCTCGCTCGCTTAGCGCATGCCCTCATTCTTACCTTTACTTGCCCAGTGTTGCCTTCGCTCGCCCACTATTACCTTACTATTGCTAGTGTACGCCTACGTAGCCCTTCGCTTGCTAGTATACGTCCACATCGCCCATTGCCCATACCACCATCACCCATTAGCCACGCCTAAGTCGCCTTCACTCTTGCCTAATATGCCCTCAGTCTTGCCCTTGTTTAACCAGCATTGCCTTTGCTTACTTATTGTTGCCTTTGTTCGCCTGTATGTACTCCTACTGTTGCCTTTCGTTCACCCGTGCTCACTAGTGTACGCCAACGTCTCCCCTCGCTTACCCAGACATATACATACGTCACCCATTGCTCCCCTCAACGCACGCCCTCAGTCTCGCCCTCGTTAGCCCAGTGTTGCCTTTGCTCACCCATTGTCACCCTACTGTTGTCCATGCATGCCTATTGTTACCCTATTATCGCCTGTACAAGCCCATTGTCTCCAGATGCACACCCATGTTAGCCTTCTCTTACCCACTATTGCCCTACTATCGCTCGTGCACCCCCACTGTCACCTAGTCTTGCCCAAACGTTTGCCCAGACGTACACTTACGCCACTGAGGCACTCGTCCACTGTCGTCCGTAGATGCTTAGTATTGCACATCATTGCCCAACATCGATACGACCTAACTTAGGTGAATTTTTAATAAGTTTTTTTTATTACTTTATTATTTTTTACTAATCAGTTATGTTATTATTATTATTATTATTATTATTATTATTATTATTATTATTATTATTATTATTATTATTATTATTATTATTATTATTATTATTATTATTATTATTATTATTATTATTATTATTATTATTATTCCTTATTAACCTGTTTTTGTGTTTAAGTGCAAGTTCTTTTTCAAATTATTTTCTTGCAAAATTAGGGTTTTTCTTGAAAAATCAAATTTTTAATAAAAAATACATTTTTGGTACTTAGCGGTTTTTTTTAGAAAAATAAAATAAAATCAAAAGTGAGTTAGTTAAGGTTTTTTTTTTCAATTTAGGAAAATTATATTTTCTAGGATTTTTTTAAAATAATAAATTAAGCAATGTAAACCTGACTCGGTTTTCAAAATAAAAATAACCTACCAATTAAATATTTTATTAAAAAAAAGAAAAAAACTATGGCCGGTTTGATCCCAATTAGCGGGTACGCAGGCAACTTCAGAGCAACCATTAGTAAAAAATAACAAAAAAAATCATTTTTAGTTATTTTTAATTATTTATCTATTTTTAGAAAATATTATAAAAAAAAACCCATCAATTTCTTTTAATTTTCACATGGTGACTTGGTCTTAATAGGTTAACTCTGAACTTGGTTTTTTTCTGGTTCAATTTTTCTAAAAATTAATTCTTTTAGAATATTCACAAATTAGTAGCCAAATTAGGATTTTCCTACCCAAAAAACCTCATTTCTTTTTTTTTTTTTTACCAGTTGAACCAGTTAGGGACCCTAATTTTTTTTTTAAATTTTTTTCAGAAAAGTATTTTCTTAAGTTTAATGTCGAATAATTTATATTAAGTAAGTTAGGTTTAATATAGGTTAAATTAAGGAAATCGAAATAAGGCTCGACACTAACTTATGTCTAAACCAACCACTTGCTTGGCATCACCTTTGCTAAGAGGTCGAGAGAAGGATCTCGGACTAATCCTCAATCACCCTTACTTGGACAAGCAATCTGATTGTTATTTTTTTGTATACATCCTCCAACAGCATCACCAATGCATCTTTATCGCATGTACAAGACCACGTAAAGAATCTGCTATACTAATCATTGTTTATCTTAAATATTCATTTTTACCTTTTTATATTCTTGTACGTTACTTCTTTGGGGCAATACCCTTTTTGTCTTTTCCCTTTTAGGCAAGTTTCTTTAAATTCTCGAGTATAAATACCCCTTGTATTTATAGCCGGGACAAACAGGATCAACAATACACTAAATATTCTTCCTTACATAAACACTGTTTTGTTCACTTTCCTTACCCTAACCCTTAAGCAAGGTTAGGTGGTGAGTAACATCACTAGACTAACTTGTACATCATAACGAGTTCTGCCATAAGTTCTCGAAAGTTTCACTAATGCGTTATATCTTTTGGAGCTACTTGTAGGTTTGATTACTTTCTTTCATTTTTTGTTCTCATGCACATTCCCTCATCACTCCTTCAAGCTTTCAACAAGCTTGAACCCATTCGCATCATCTTGATATCAGAGATAGGCTTCATTTAGGTAATAGTAGTTGTTTCTAAGTTCTGTCCTTATTCTATCTTACATGTATGGAACAAAGCAAGTTTTCTATGTTAATTTAGTTATTATGTTTATTGGTTGTTGAGCTTTTAGTTTAGAAGAAGTGTATAGTGCGATTTCAAGAGATAGTCTCAACTGTAGCACCAAACTAAAGAGTTGGGATTTGAATCTTTTAGACCAAATGACAAACTTAGGTATTAATGCTAATGTTGGGGATAACCACAATGGTATTGTTCACCATGGCCGACAATCCCAAAGTACTTTCAAAAGTACTGATGAGAGACTTGATGAGATAGTTAACCTCTTTGTGGATTTAACTCGAGCTACTTATACATTAGCTTATAGACCTATTGAAGCCGCGCATAACACTCCATAAGCTGCCTGACTAGATAGAGGTCAGAATCCAGCTCGATAAGTTCAAGGTGGAGGAGTAGGTAGATGAGTAAGAAGAAGGATTAACTTGGGAGATTTAGATAAGGAAGACAAGGAAGAATATGAAGAAGAAGAGTGAGCTCGAGCACCCTAAGCATCTGACCATGTGAAGCTTAAGATTCTGAGCTTCAATAGGTTTGGGAATGAGGATGACTACTTGGATTGGGAAGAGAAGGTAAAGCGAGTCTTCAATCATTACCATTATGACGAGTATGACAAAGTGAGAATTGCTGCTATTGGATTCTCTGGATATATTGCTATGTGGTGGAAGAATTTCTAAGCCATGAGGAGGTGAGAAGGTTACTGAGAGATCAATACTTAGCTTAAGATGAAGAGAATACTCAAAAACATATTTGTACTGAAAACTTATCTACAAGACACTTTTACTTGACTTTAAGAGCTGAGATAAAGAGGTCGAACTGTTGACAAGTATGTCTAAGAGTTCTAAATGCTTCTGATTCACTATGAAGTAAAGGAGCCCTTAGCACGAATCGTCTTGAGATTCCTTTCTGGATTGAGGAGTGATGTCTGAGACATTGTGGAACTCCAATGATTTGCTACATTGGATGAAGAAATTCAAATAGCTCAGCAAATGGAAAGACAAAGAAGAAACCGAATGCCGATAAGGATGTTGATTAATCAACCTGTTTAGTCAAGCCAACCAATATAAGGAAAATACCGAAGTTAGCCAAGTGCTGACCCAATCAGATGAAGGGATATCAAGATTGACCAGAAGGGTCGAACAGAAGGTGACTTGTCATCCTGAACTTATAAGAAAAGGCAAGGATTTGGTGGAAAGAGTTAAATCACGTGCTTTAAATGCCAAGGGTTTGAACATATGGTTGCTCAGTGCTCGAATCGAAGAACTATGGTCATCGAGGAAGACATTTTGAAATTAAAAGTGGAAAGTATCGATGAAGAACCTAAGGAGGAGGAATGCATTGCCAAGAAAGAAGCTACTAAGGAAAATGAAATGATTGAGAAGGATGTGTTTGTCAATTACTTGGATTAGTTGATCCTAGTTATTCAAAGTGTATTGAACTTGGAAGCCTCACTCGAGGAGGAGCAGAGGGAGAACTTGTTTCATATCACCTGTAGGGTAAATGATCAAGTGAGCACACTAATTATGGATAGTGAAAGTTGCACCAATGTAGCATCAGTCGATCTAATCACAAGGTTAAAGTTGCCAACTATCGCGTACCCAAGGCCGTACAAGTTACATTGTTTGAATGAGAAGGGAGCACTACATGTCACTCAACAAGTACTATTACTGATTATTATCAAAAATTACTCCGACGAGATTCTTTACGATGTGTTGTTCATGTATGCTTCACACGTATTGCTTGGCCAACCATGGCTATTTGATAAATGAGTTATCCATGATAGATACAAGAGCACATACCATGACCCAACAGTATCGTGGTCATGGTAGGTCACCATATACCATACAAAAGTTTACTATCAACCCCTTGCTGATTGCAGGCCTTTCATACAATACACAAGGTTTCTTCCACTATATGTTACCACCAGGCCTGTATATATGTAATATAGAACAATTTAACTAAAATTACTTCTATGGTATAAATTAACTAGACGTATGGACTCGTAAGATCCACACCAAAAGAATATTATAAACAAATGCAGTTCATAAGGGAACTGCATTAGAAATTTTAATCTATGTTACAAACAAAATATAAAAGTAACTAGTTATCTGCAAGTTTATTACAAAATTTCTTCTTTGCTCCTTGATCACTCCAATCCGTTTCTACATGACACTTACCACGAGAATGCCTCAGCCTACATTAGAGAAGAGGTTTTCCTGCAACAACAAAAATCTATCAAGGTATAAGCTTAAACTTAGTGAGATAAATACCCTCGTCAGTACCACATGGTAGAAATCTATTAAATACACAATCATATGAATGCATGAACAATTAGTATACCAAATAATGCATGCAGTGACCTAAGAATTGCATACAACTCAGAATTACGTCCCCTGTAGTCGAGGTTTAGAGATAATTAACTAACCCAAACCAAAATCTAAGTTCTAGACCTTGAGTTTTATTTCATTTGCACTATTATACTTAAGTCAAAACAAAACTATGTATATGTGTCTATGTATATATATACTTTCATTTTCGAACGATAAATCATATTTTCAAAATCCCAAGTTTAGCGGTGTGGTGGCCTCTACAATCTACAAACACACGGCCTAAGCAAAAGCCATAAGATGCAGCCCCTCGCCAACAATTGGCTTCTCCCGACGTCTAATAAGCCCATCAACTTATAACAGATGATGACATAGCTAGTACCCAATCCTGTAGAAGGCTTGTCCTCCTGTAAGTCCCTTCCCATTTTTTGCGTGAAGCAGTAGTCGGTGTTATCCAAATGCAATATGGAGAATGCATGATTCATTTTAATTTCTTAATCATATAAGTAATTAATTCGATTTTCAAGGTGATCTGACAATTTCATTCCATACAATTGCACGTATAAATTATTGTAAACAATTCCCATTATTATATAATTAACAAGCCATTGCATTCATCCACAATTCATATACATGCATTTCCCATATCCCACAAGTATCCAAATTTATATATATAAGTTTAGGTGCATCTATTCGACAAGCAAAATCAAGTAAAGGGTCATTGGGAATTTACTCACTCCCCCATGCGATCAGTTAAAGTGATCTAGGGACAAATGGTCTCCGTACGAAGGGTCCCCTAGTCATCGAAATCATGATATTATAAGGAATTGATATAAACTTAGGATACTAAGCTAAAATCCCTTAAGTTAGACTTTTGACTAGTTTTCGTATCTTTTCCTAATTTTTACTAAAAGTTCAATTGCATACAACTTTTTCGTATTAAGTTTTATTTTTATGATCTTATAGTCAATCTTCATCACTTTTTAGTGTAATTTAACATGGTAAGGTTATATTTTTGAGATGAGGCACGTAAATCTATCCATAGGTCAAAATAGTAGCGGTCCTCATGTTTTGGAGTGCTTTTGGGGCCTTGTTTGGTTAATGACCTTTTTTGGTAACTTAAGAAATCCTTTAGGCTTGGTCTTAAGATTTTCTTCTAAGCTCAAAATATTCCTTAAGGTCAGATTTGCAACTTTGATTTATAATCCTAAGGCTATCAACCACTTCTTGAGCTTTTAAGTAGGCTTAAATTGTCAAATAGGCTTGTTTTTTATCTAACTCAATTTTAACCAATTTGTTGGGCTTTGAGAGTGTTTTCTGGGTTTTTTGAGAGTCTTAAAACAACTCTTTTTGATGTGTCAAGTTGCTAGTAAAAAATTTAAGGGTGGTTCGACTTAGTGTGTAAGGCTCGTTTTGGAAGTTTTAAGCTCGATTTTGAGTTTTAAGCTTAATATACTTATCATACTTGCCTTGGTTGATCTTTTTACTTTGTTTACTTACTTTTATCATATTTTTAAGTGTCTTTTAAGGATGTTCTAGATCTGGTCGGTTTGAATATAAAGGCTTCTAACTTGGTTTTCCAACTTATTTCATTATTTCCTTAAGTTTAGGTGTTAGATCATGAACTTAAACTACTTATATTCAAATCTTAACTTAACTTTTCTTCCATAGGATGATTCTTTAGCTCATGCTTTACATACTTATTATAACTTCCATATCATATGTAAACCCTAAAGTTAAGCCAAATGACCGTAAGATTGAACTTAGAATACAAAGTTTAGGGCGATCGGTTAAAGAATCCAATCAAATGCAAATTATAAAGTATAGATAAAAATATTAGTAAAAATGACCCTGTAAACTTGAATTTAAGAAAATAAGTAATAAATAGGAGATTGTAAAATTTTCAAATTTTAAGTATAATAATTGTTAATTATCGAAAAGGCGAAAAGTGTAATCTAATAACTAATAAATTACTAGAGATAGATTATATGTATACTAAAAATTATAGAATGACTTAAATAATAATTAGGAATGTTCACATATACCTCACATGTATTTATGTGTAGATAAAAATACGCGAAATTATTTAAATTGTCTAAAAACTTATTAAATAATTAAAGAAAATTACTAATTAATTAAGAAAAAATTAGAAAAAAAAATCAAAGGAATAAGGAATGATGTGGATTTGGTTGTGGCAAGTCAAGTAGTAAAGAAGAAAAATTAACCAATCAAAATCAAGCAACACAAAAGGCAAAAGTTAAGGGATTTGGGTAATGTCTTGTTTAATTAAATACACAATAATTACCACAAAACTCTATAAATAGGAAAAAAAAATTACAAAGCTCCTTTAGACAGTTAAAAATCAAAGAAAAATAGAGAGCATCGAAATTATAAGGGAAAAACTAGGGTTAGAGAAAAAAAAAAGAAGGAAATCTATGCAATAAGAGCTAGCGAGCCAAACCCACATACCACCATCACCTAGGACTGAGCCACCACCACCACCCCACTCCAGACTCACTGCCTGGACCAGCCGACACACCTAGACAGTTGTTAGAAAGCCAAAAGTCATCTGACTGGGTGAGTCTTTTATTTGCTCCGATTTTGTATAATTTCATAAAATTATTTATTTTGCCCAAAAAATTATGAAATTTATTATTATGAGGTTTTGTTGTATTAGATTTAGGAAAAAATAGTGATTAAGTGTAATCAAGTGTGAAAGAAATTAAGCAAAACCGAATATGATTAAGATTAGAGATAGATAGGCTTAGGAGTGTAGTTTGGAGCTCAATTTTTTTTTTTTTTGTAAAATGCTTAAGTGATATAGAACAGTGCTTTAAAGCCATTTTTTTAAATTTAATTTTTGAAAATTTTAAGTAAATTTTTAGCCCTAAAATAATAGAAAAATTGGATAATTTTGGGTTAATTAGGTGATTAAGACATTAATTACTGATTTAGATAGTAATTAGATGGTTAGGGATGTTAATCTCTGATGTGGAAACCTAATCCTAGTTTTTAGAGTGTTAAGTGTAATTAATGAAGGAATTATGTGGTAATTGTAGGAAATTAGGAATATGTAGAATTGAAATTTAATAAATATGAAAAATTAAGATTATTTAGATAATATAATAATAAAAATCAGAATATAATAAATCTGAAACAAAATTTAATTTTAGGTAATTGTATAAAAAAATATAAGATTTTCTCACATCGAGAATAAATCCGGTACCCCAATTAGGATTAGTATGTACTGAACAGTTTAGAATAATAAATTAAGACTCAATATGATGTTAAAATACTCGAGTTTAATGTAATTAATTTCATATTAAGATTCAAGCATATTTAAGATTCCAGAATCAAAACTAGAATCTAATTTACAAACCGAACTCCGAAATAAGGTAGAATAAATTATTAGTAAATAACAGGTTTATATGGAAAAATAAGTTAAATTATAACTTAGAATATGAATCATTAAAGTATAAGTACTAAAAAGACCTATTTGTATTATAGGATACCCAAAGACAAATTGGCTTGCAATTAAGTGATCGGACGACTAAGAAATTCCAAGTAAGTTGGGTTATCATTCACTGTATTAGAGTACTATTTTATGGTACTCGGAGACTTAGGATTGTATATGGTTGTGATATATCTGAATTCGTGCTAAAAATTGTAATGTGATTGATTTTGTGTTATGATTGAATTGGTTTGAAATTATTTGAACACCTTAAATGAAATTTAATCTTATTCGACTCTAATGACCTAAATTGTCATGCATTGCAACCCATTAGGGGATCATTAGGATTCTCCAACTAAATATTGACCCCTTTAAAAGAGATAGCGCAGGATTGCATAACGGTCCCTTCTTTATCCTTAGTCGAACTAAGTGACAGGAGAGGAGGTTGCGGCGAGGGTGAAGTCAATGGTTCGAAGGTAGTTGCATAATATGAAAACTCCTCAACCCAAATTAGAACGGGTGAAATTTCTCTAATTTCACAACGAACCGGACTACGTTGTGTGATGATACTTACTTGTTGCATTGCATGAAAATAATTGCTTGATAATCTTGTTTGTGTTTGTATGCATTCATGAGTCTCCAATTCAACTTACTGAACTGTAGTTGCTTATACCCTTATAAATCCTTTTGTAGGTCCTGATTTCTAAGTACTTCAAGTATTATGCCACCTTACAATTATCCAGAGGTTAGTTCTTTTGAAGCCAAGGGTATAAGGATCAATTTGCTTAACAGCGAATGTGTAGCTAGAGTATCCTTTGTAGTTTAAGAATGAAAGACCGATAGTTGTTATATAAATTAGTGAACTATTATGTTTATGTAGAGTTTCTTGGGAAGTTTTGTAGACTTTACATATAATTATGTATGTTTATTAAAAATTTGTGATAATTACTATAATTTTAGTTAAACACTTAATTGGACTATTTACTTCAAAGCGAAGAATTGTCGACGTCTTATGTAGATCATATCTATAGTAGGTACTATGAGGCTTACTATCATAGAATGGTTTATATGGTGGGACTGTTGCAACTCTGTGACTTCGAGGCGTAACATCATAGTTCATGTCATACAAAGTTGGTTTCCTCATAAAACTTCATGTAATGGATTTTTTCTTAACTTAAGTCTAGATTTGAGCATGTTTAGCTTAATGGAAATAAAATCAACATCCAAATGATCTTTGAATCCTTACGTCCAGCATGTTCATCTTTCATTCAAGTTCTTGTTTCAAGATTTTCTCAACTTAAAATCTTTCATTCAAAATGTTAAACAAGTATCTTTACAAAATACTAACTTTACATTCTCATATTTCAACTTCATGTAAGGGTTTCATGAGTTTGTTTCTTAGGATGGCCTTTGATGTTATAACAATTTATAATCATACTCATATCTTCAAGAAATCAAAGTCTCTTAACAGGAACACTAACCTACTAACCAAGAAACACTTACTTGTCCTTAAAGTAAAATATGGTGGTTGTGCACAAAGGTTCCACTTAAGCTGTAAACCCTGCGAATTTATCTTTCTAAATATAGAAACAAACGTCCAAACTATAGATGATTTCCTAAACTCAAAAGAGCCAGTGAGATTTAAAACCAATTAAAATCTCAATCCAAAACCTAAAGTGGATACGAAAAACCTTAATTCATCAATTGAACCCCTAACCGCATACGAAGACCCTAAAACCTCGAACCTTATCAAAACTCTAAGATGACAATCGAAGATTTAATCACATAAGAATATATGAAACCCTAAATGTGTAAAAACATTAGAGATTGTGCCCTAAAGTAATAAAAAATCCTAAAACTATAACTTTAAGGATATAAAAGCACTAAATCACCATGATATACCCTAAAACCCTAATTGATAATATAATGATCATATGTTGCCAAATCATTAGTAAAAGGTTAGAGATGATCCTCATTCATGCTTATATGATTCGAATCCTCAAGTAATCCATTAGAAACTAAGATAATGAGTCATAGATTATATTTATCTCTTAAGTATGTGATTAAGATAGTCTCACTTAGAGTTCGGGTTATAGTTGAAGATTAGGTTATATGTAGTGAACTTTAATACTCAAATTAGTACTTTTTTGCACTTGTTATCCAAAGTAGCTTATCAAATGAGATATATAAGCTATAAAGACCTAAAGTAAGACCTCATCAATTATGTTTACTAATCAATTCATCATATACCTCATTTCTTCTCATTTCCTTCATTTTTCCCCTAATTTCCCTTAATTACTACATTATGTGCACAAAATTACACATACTTAAGAAAAGTTGACAAGTTAACACATGTTGACCAAAGTCTAAGGGTTGACCAAGTCAACATTTTGAAAAGTCAACAAAAGACTAAAAGATAAGGAAAATATCTACTCCTTCATGATGGCTTCTCTTATCTTTTCTTTCGATTTTTCTCTTCTCTTTCTCCTCAATTGTTTCCGTCCACTTATTCTTCAACTTAACCCTACCATTTGTTCTCTTCCATTATGATAACAAAACAAAAGAAACAAACCAAAAATCCTCCTCCATTGCTGTGAGCTTCCATCTTCCATTTTACCTTCAACATCTTCCTTTTTGTCTCCTTAATTCCAACATAAGCAAAGGTATGTATCTAAGTTACTTTATCTTGTTTTATCTTCTTCATTAGTTAGTTAATTAGGTAGATTAGATAAGTAGTTATGTGTTTAGTGTTGTCTTGAAGAAGAGGAAACAAAGTTCCCATCTTTAAGTGTAGGAATTAGGAATTATGAAGAAGAAGAAAGGAAGACATGAGCATATGCTCATAAGTATGTGCACATAAAGGAATACGAAAAGAACATAAGTATGTGAACCTTTGTACATGAGTATTTATCATGTACATAACCTAAATTAAGACCATA
Organism: Lumnitzera racemosa; assembly: GCA_024138005.1. Lineage (NCBI taxonomy): Eukaryota > Viridiplantae > Streptophyta > Magnoliopsida > Myrtales > Combretaceae > Lumnitzera > Lumnitzera racemosa. The sequence continues at coordinate 51,610,728 of JAMXBC010000004.1, read as the reverse complement.
TTTAACTATACATACCTATACTACACTAAATACCTACATAAAAATACAAAAGGATGAAATTAGGCAGCTTTTCTTAAGGAAAAGATTTGGCATACGAATTTGTGTATAAAAATATGTATCTAACTGTATAGGTATATGAGTATGTATACATGTATAAATACAGTGTAAGTCTAAGTAGATGTATAAGTATATATATATGTATGAGGTATATGTACATAAGTATAAGGGAAGAAGTAAAATGTACATAAGACATGTACATATGACATAAGCATGAAGAGAGGCTTATGTAATCACATAATGAGGTAAGCCATGAGGTAAGCAAATGATGACATAAGCAATGACACAAGCGATTGATGACATAAGCGATGAGATAAGCATAAGCTTATAAAAGAAGAATATAAGTATGCACATGTACTTAGAATCCAAAACTTTAAACTTTAATACCCTTCCTAAATTGAATCAAACTTAATCAAGGATATAGATTAGTAATACCAATGTAAAAGTCCCTAAGTATAAGAATAAATGGCTAATTAAATCATTAATTACTAAAATAGAACATAAAACTAGCCAATAGGAATAATTAAACTTTAATAAGATAAAATGTCAATAAATTTAGCTCATATCGTAAAACACGGGTCTTAACATCCAAAACGGACATCATCGTGTGAACGTGCATCCGAAAAGGATGAAAAACGACTATAAGTTCACAAATATCGGAATCAGAACAAAAAAGTTACAAAATACATAAAGGAAGCCTCATACCTTACTTGTAAACCCTACTTTTAGTAAGCCTAAGACTTGTTTAGGAATACCTCCCGAACGTTCCTAAAGATCAACTAAACCAAAAACTTAAGTTTATATTTAGGAACAAATTAAATTTTTACAATTCAAAAGCCAATTGTCAATTCAAAAGCTAATTGTCGATAAAACCCGAGCTTGAAGAACTGCGAGCTCTAAAGCTACTTAAAACCCTAAACCTTAAGACCATTAAGGAATTTTAACCCTAAATAATTAATCGATAATTTAGTTTGAATAATTTTATTCAACTTTAGAAAATTTCACAATTCTACAAAAATCAAATCATAAATCACAAAACAATGTAAGATGAAAATCCTAAAACAATTTTCTATAAGGCTATGCCCTTATCTTCATGCATAAGCCTTACACCATAAATAAGTAGATCAACCAATCACCTTAGATAACTTATCAATTGAGAGTTGGAATCATTTATCAATTGATAACTTATCAAAATCTAGTGATAAGACAATTTCCTTATCACCTCTTCACTTATACTACATATGGATAAATTTTCACAAGAAATCATGAGCTTAACTTTAATAAAGGTGACAAGACCACTCCATGCCATTAAAAGACTTCCCATGGCAGATCTAAAAAGGGGAGAAAGGGGGGTCATGCATTTGTCATTCACCCATCAATCACTTCCTCTTACACATCACTATTCATCCCTTAATGCTTACATCATCAAGAGTTGCAATTGTTGACTTTTTGTAAGCTTTAAGACAATACTTTCAAGGCATTTAAACACTCCTTCTCTCTTCATTCCAACCGGCTGCACTCCTCCCCATTTCTCTCACTTTTAATTTCACTTTCACTTCATCTTTCTCTCTTTTAAAACAAACATAAAAAGGGGAAACAACCTTACCCCACAAAATCAATTTTTCTCCCATTTGAAAGCTTCAACTCACGGCATTTTTTTCCTTTGCACTTGCGCCATTTTCTTTCATCATTTAAGACATTTAAGACCATTAGAATCTTCCATAAACCCCTTTCCAAGAGATCAAAAGATTCGGGTTTCAAAAGGTAAGCAAAAAGGAGGAAGCAAAGTTAAAGGCTTAAGAGGAACCTTAGTGCACAACCACCAAACTTTGCGTTAAGGACGAGTAAGTATTTCTTGTGATGTGTGGGTTGATATTTATGTTAGGAGACTTGGATTTCTTGAAGATGCAAGAAAGGTTTAAGTTGTTAGAATGTCCAAAAATCGTTTTAAGAAACCAACCACAAAACCTTTGCATGAAGTTGAAATACGAGCATGTAAAGTTGGTATTTTGTGAAGACATTTGTTTAATGTTTTGAATGGAAGATTTTAAGCTAAGGAAACCTTGAAATGAGAACCTTAATGGAGGATATGCATGCTGGACGTGATGGCTCCATGGCCATTTGAATATTGATTTTGTTTCCATTTAGTTAAACATGCTCAAATCTAGATTTAAGTTAAGGAAAAATCCATCACATGAAGTTTTATGAAGAAACCAACTTTCCATGACATGAGCCATGATATGGGAGTTGTATTAAGTATGAGATCTTTTATTTCTTTATGTGGAACATGAGTTAAAGGATCATTTGATGGAAGGAAACTTAAGTTAAGATTTGTACACAAGTAATTAATGCATAATCTACCCCCTCAACTTAAGGAAATGATGAAACAAGTTGAAAAACCAAGTGAGGACCCCTTAGGACCAACATGAGCAGATCTGGAACATGGGAAAATGAGGCCTAAAAATATGATAAAAGCAAAAGAACAAAGTGAAAAGAATAACTAAAGCAAGTATAGTAGACATATAAAGCCTAAAACTCAAAACCGAGCTTAAAACTCCCAAAACAAGCCTAAAACTCTAGGATGGACCTTCAATAAAAATCTGATCAGCACCTTAAGGAACCAAGAAAGGTTGCTTTGAAGCCCATAAGAAATCTACCTAAGGCCCCATAAGCCTACCAAAGTCATAAACCTTAGTTTGAACTAAAAACAAGCCCATTTGATAACTTAAGCTCACTAAAGGGCCCAAGAAGTGGTTGTTAGCCTTAGGAATATAAATAAAAGTTGTAAATCTGATCTCAAGGAGTATTTTAAGCTTAGGATAAAATCTAAAGACCAAGCCCAAAGGATTCCTCAAGCTATCAAAAGCCCATTTACCAAACAAGGCCCAAAAACACTCCAACACATGAGGAACGCTACTGTTCTGACCCATGGACAGAATTGCATACCTCATTTCGAAAATCTAACCTTACCACGTTAAATTACACTCGAAAATGATGAAGATTGACTATAAGATCATAAAAATTGGATTTAAAACGAAAAAGTTATATGCGATTGAACTTTAGGTAAAAACCGGAAAAATTCCGAGAACTAGCTAAGAATATAACTTAAGAAAAATTTACATAGTTTCTTAAGTTTACTTCAATTCCTTATAAAAATTATTTCAATGACCAGGGGACACTGTTTTCGGAGACGACTTGCCTCCGGACTACTTTGATTGAACCACATGGCAGAGTGAGTAAATTCCCGATGACTCTTTACTTGATTGTACTTGTAAAGTAGATGCACCTAATCTTATAATTATAAATTTGGATGCTTGTGGGATATGGGAGATGCATGTGTATGAAATTATGGATGCGTGTGATGACTTGTTAATTATATACAATAATGGGAATTGTTTGCATAAATATATACTTGTGAATTGTATGGAATGAAATTGGTTGATCACCCTGAAAATCAAGTTAATCACTTATATGATTAAGATTACTCAAAATGAATCATGCATTCCCCATATTGCATACGGGTAACACCGACTGCCACTTCACGCAGAAGATGGGAAGGGACTCACAGGAATACGAGTTTCCTGCAGGATTGGGCACTAGCTATGCCATCATATATATTGAGTCTCTATCTCGAGCTGATGGGCTTACTAGGCGCTTGGAGACGCCAACCGTCGGCGAGGGGCCGAGTCTTGTGGCTTCTGCTTAAGGCGTGTGTTTGTGGACTGCGGGGGCCACCACACCGCTAGACTTGGGATTTTTAAAGGATGCAATTTGATTTTGGTAAAGGAAGTATATATATATATATATGTATATATGTAGAGTTTTGTTTTGGTATGAGCACGATAGTGCAAACGAAATAAAACCCAAGGTCTAGAACCCGGATTTTGGTTTGGGTCGGTTAATTATCTCCAAACCCCGACTTCAGGGGGCGAAATTCTGAGTCGTATGCAGTTCCTAGGTCACTGCATGCGTTGTATGGCATACTGTTTATTCATGCATTCATATGATTGTGCATCTAATAAATTTCTGCCTTGTGGTACTGATGAGGGCATTTATCTCACTAAGCATAAGCTTACTCCCCTATAGATTTCTGTTGATGCAGGAGAACCTCTTCGTCAATCCGGCCGAGGCATGCCTGTGGTAAGTCTCGGGTAGAGATGGGTTGGAGCGATCAGAGAGCGAAGAGGATATTTTGTAATAGATATTTAGATACTTTCATGTATTTATGCATTACTTAGATTTTATGCAGTTCCGTTATGAACTGCATTCGTTTGTAATATTGTTTTGGTATGGGTCTTACAAGCCCACACAATTAGTTAATTTATAACATAGAAGTAATTTTAGTTAAATTGCTCTATATTACTTGTCTATGGGCCTAGTGGTAACGTAGAGTGGAAGGAGCCTTGTGTGTCATATGAAAGGCCTATGATCAGCAAGGGGGTTGATAATAGACCTTTATACAGTACACGGCGACCTATCACGACAACGATACTGTTGGGTCGTTATATTACTAATATAAGAAAATAGTTACTATTAATCTCATGGAGTATGGTAACCCTATACACACTATGCTCGGGTTATATTGGAGGAAACTAGATAAACTACAATAGACTTTTAGTTGACTAAGGAGTCTGAATTCTTAGAACACTTATAAGTTTTACCATTTTGATTTAGGCGTTCGATATCAAGTCCTGGAAACCCTAAAAGCTTGGAGAATGAGAAATAATCCATGTAAGGGAGTTCTGATGACCTGCTACTTACTTGTGTGTATTACTTGTATGATGTTTTGCTATTTACTATTGCTTGTATGTTTGAATAACTGTTCTGTTTGTATGTTAACATCCGTGTAATCACCTTTTTAAATTGATAAATATAAATATCTACCTAAACAACCGGTTTGACTTGTCGCATGTCTATGACTTGGTAAAGGTATGAATGGAGAGTGCTAGCCTTGCAAAAATCTTAAGAAAAGTATTTTTGGAAAAAGCTTTTCTATCCTTAAACAAATTTTTGCATGATCGTTGTAAGGGCTTGTGGAACCATAAATGGTATTTTTAACATTAAGGCAAAGCTAGCATAGGTTCTCCACTTGATAGCGAAAGGACTCGTATGTTTGTGCCTGAAGGGCCTTAGAGGGTGGATAGTCCTAGTTTGGACTCCCCCTGTTTGGATTGAAACTCTTTTCCCAGCTAGGGTAATAGTCGAGTTTTGCCTAGTGGGGTAATGCCCTTAGGTAGCCTCATGCGGGTAAGCTGAAGTACCCTGTGCGGGTAAGTACAGGGGATAATCAAAGTGTAGACGACGTAATTCTACACCTTCCATAGTTCCGGACTCCTATGGATGTGTTGCTTGCATTCATCACGCCTGCATTCATTATGTATGTAGATAGCTTGCTTACATGTGTGATAATAGTGTGTAAAAACTTGCTTGACCGGTAGTGGTGAGAAACGAACTCACTGAGCTATTTTATGCTCATTCCCCCTTAGTTTCCTTTGCAGGTATACATATGATGGGATTAGGATATGTCTAAAGTACTGAGTGTGAGATGAAGATATGTACATTAATATTAGAAGTAGCTGAGTACTTTTTTAAATGATACATAGACATCCTTTGTAGAAAATATTTATTTATTAAAACTTACTATAATATAATTTTTCTTGCATCTATTTTTTTATAACGCTAGTATATCTCGTCTTATTATTTGGTAAGGGATACTGATTCTCTGCGATATTGAGGAACTGTGGGATATCGGATACCTATAGTTATTTATATTTATATTCTACAGTAAATTAATTACTAAAAAAGAAAAATCAGTAACCTTAGTGATTAATCAATTAGAGTCTTGCAATCTCTGACTTGCAAGACAGTTTTCATATCATGGGTGCACACATGTTATGAAAAATTTAGGTAATCCTACTAAACCCCCTTTAGGGTCCTGACATAAGCTCTTAACCTTACTTCCTTATTTTGCACCCTTTTGGAAACCTAAGTTGTTTAATCCTTTGGAATGAGGTTTGTGAAAGGTTCTACGGGTCCTAAGGGAGCTTAGATGTTGGAAGGGAAGGACATAAGAAAAGAAAATGAAAGTATAGTAAGTGAAGATTGGAAAGTTGTGGTAAAGTTGATTTTGTAGGGCTTAAGTGTTCCCATTTTTTAGGTTAGTTTCCAATGAGAGGAAAAGGAAGTGAAAATGGAATTGAAATTGAGAGAAATGAGGGAAAGAGTGGCCGGTTGGGAGATGGAGTGAATGAGTGTTTAAGAAGCTTGAAATTGTTGTCTCATAGCTTCCACAAAAGTCAACAATTACAACTATTAATGATATAAGCATTAAGGAGTGAATAGTGATATGTAAGAGAAAGTGATTGATGGATGAAAGACAAGAGCATAGCCCCCTTCTCCTTCTTGTTCAAACTAGCCATGGAGTGTCCTTTGAGGCATGAAATTATCTTGTCTCATTTAATAAAGTTAAGCATGTGAAAGTTTGTCTATATGTAGTATAAGTGGAAAGGTGATAAGGAATGTGTCTTATCGTTAGATTTGGATAGGTTATCAATTGCTACATGATTCCAACTATCAATTGATACATGATTCCAACTTTTAATTGATAAGTCATTTAAGGTGATTAGTTGGTTTACTTATCTATATGTAAGGCTTGGCATAAAGATAAGGGCATTATTATATAGGAAATTATGTTAGAGTTTACTTCTTACATTGTTTTGTAAATTATTATTCGATTTTTATAAAATTGTGAAATTTTCTAGAGTTGAATGAAATTCTTCAAATTAAATTATCAATTAGTTGCTTACGGTTAAAATTCCTTAATTGTTGTAGGGTTTAGGGACTTAAGTAACTTTAGAGCTCGCGGTTCTTCAAGTTCAGGTTTTATCGATAATTAGTTTTTGAATTGGAAAAATTTAATTCATTTCTAAATGTAAACTTAAGTTCTTAGTTTAGTTGATCCTTAGGAACGTTGGAGAAATACTCTTAGTCAAATCATAGGCTTGCTAAAAGTAGGGTTTATAACACTTACGTATTCGAGAAGGATAGTAGGAAGTTGCATTAAACCCGATGCTGTCGAATGAAGTTAACAAACTATAGAAAAAACTTACTCATGAATCAAAGAAAACCTTGATGATGAGCTAAGCTTCGAGAGGTCGTTAAATTTGACATGTTGACCTTTATGTTGGTCAAGCATCTATTAGAATTGAAGGAGCGAGGTAAACTATCCCCAGAAGTAAGAGAGTTGCTGGATGAATATGCCAATTTGTTTCCAGAACAATTATTGAAAGGATTGCCACCGTATAGAGGAATAGAACATTACATTGAATTGATACCTGACGCCGTACTACTGAATAAGCCAACCTATCGAATGAGTCTTGAATAGGCTTTTGAGCTCCAACGATAAGTCAATGAGTTGCCGGAAAGAAGATATGTTATGAAGAGTCTCAACTCTTGTGCTATTCCGGCACTCCTAGTACCAAAAAAAGGATGGAACTTGATGGATGTGTATTGACAGCTGAGTCGTGAATAAGATAACAATCAAATGCAGGTACCCTCTTCCCAAGTTAAAAGATATGCTGGATGAGCTGAGTGGAACCAAGATCTTTAGTAAGATTGATTTAAAATCCAGTTACCATCAAATTTGCATGAGGCTGGGAGATGAGTGGAAAACTGCATTCAAAACTTGGCATGGACTCTACGAATGGATGGTAATGCCCTTTGGCTTGTTGAATGCCCCGAACACTTTTATACGATTGATGAATCATGTGCCAAGAAATTTGATGGGGAAGTGTGTCGTAGTGTACTTTGATGACGTCCTGATGTATAGTGCCGACATGCCGAGTTACTATGAATATCTCCGAGTAATGTTGAATGTCCTCTGTATCAAGAGATTATTCAGCAATCTTAAGAAATATTGCTTTTGCTAGGAGGAAGTAGTATTCTTAGGCTATGTAGTAAGTGGAGGTGGTTTGCGAGTGGATGACGAAAAGATCCAAGCAATTGTCGAATGGTCAACTCCTATTACTTGTGCTAAGGTGAGAAGTTTCCATGGACTAGCTTCCTTCTATAGGAGATTCATAAGGAATTTCAGTACCCTCACTGTACCCTTTAGTGAACTGATGAAGAAGAATACCAACTTTAGATAGGGAGAAAAGGAGGAAAAAAGCTTTGTTAAGGTGAAGGAAAGATTGACTTCTGCACTTGTGTTATCTATGCCTAATTTAAAGAAAGTATTTGAGCTAGAATGTGATGCATCAGGCATTAGAGTAGGTGCTATCCTAATGTAAGAAAGCTGACCAATTGCCTACCGTAGTGATAAGCTCAAAGGACCTCAGCTAAACTACTCTATGTATAACAAGGAACTCTTAGCATTGTTCCGAGCATTGCAAGTATGACAACGTTATCTATTGTCAAGAGAATTTATCATCTATATTAACCATGAGTCCCTAAGGTACCTTCAAAGTCAAACAAAGTTATTGAAGCAACAAGCAAGATGGATCGAATTCCTTAAAGGATTCAATTTCATGATAAAATACAAGCAGGAAAAGAGCAACATAGTTGCAGATACTCTTTCAAGAAGACATGCACTTTTAATTGAATTACAGACTAAGCTATTTGAGTTTGCATGTATCAAAGAGTAATATTCTAAGGACCTACACTTCAGACCTATACTTACGCATTGTATCGATAGAAGGACAGCAGACAAGTATCATATAGAAGAAGGATACTTGTTCTAAGGAGGGAAATTATGCGTGTCAACTTGTTCACTTTAAGAGTTGCCAATTAAGGAAGCCCATATTAGAGGACTGTCCAGACATTTTAGGGAGAAAAGGACCTATGAGCTATTGAATGGTTGTTTCTTCTGGCTAAGAATGAGGTGAGATGTACACCGAGTTGTTAAAGGTTGTGCCATATGCAAGAGGGTTAAATGCTGAGTCAAGTAAGGGAAAGCAATACCTTTGCCTGTTTTGATAAGACCATTGACTAAGTTAAGTATGGGCTTTGTTCTTGGATTACTACGAACTGGCCAAGGTAAAGATTCTATTATGGTTGTCGTGGATAGGTTTAGTAAGATGGCATACTTTATACCCCACTCTAAGACTAATGATGCTTCGGCTACTGCTTCTCTTTTCTCACAAGAGATTGTACGGTTACAAGGCATACCAAGAAGTGTAATCTCCAACAAAGATCCGAAGTTCTTGAGCCATTTCTAGATGATCTTGTGGCATTGGATGGAGACCAAACTACTATTCAGTACTTCCTATCACTCCTAAACTGATGGCAAAATAGAAGTAGTTAATCACACTTTAGGATCATTTCTCTAAGCTATAGTGGGTAAGAACTTAGCTGATTGGGACATCTACTTACCAGTGGTCGAATTTGCTTACAATTGAATAGTATATGACACCATTAAGCAAACCCTCTTCGAAGTTGTCTATGGTTTTAATCTTAAGTTGCCCTTCAATTACACACTTGTACCTATATTCGGGCAATAAGACCCTAACATGAGAGCTCAAGCATAACCCCTTCAATACATCTACAATAAAGTCACTCGGTAGATCGACTAAGTCGCCAAAAGAATGCGAGCGAAGGGTAGAACGATTAAACAATTCTAGCTAGGAGACTTGGTGTAGCTGTACCTCAGTAAGGAAAGGTTTCTAAGTAAGAGGAGGAATAATCTATCAACTAAGGTCGAAGAACCTTTTAAAATCCTTTAGAAGATCAATGACAACGCCTATAGGTTGGAGTTACCTAAAGATTATGGGGTTTCTAACACCTTCAACATTGTTGACCTCAATCCATATCACCTTAAGAGAGAACTAATTGAAGACCATTCAGATTTAATCCTAAATCCAAATCAACTTGGAGGGAATGATTGGAATTAAGTTACCGGGCTTTTGACTCGTAGTCGACCCCAAAGACTAAAGGAGCTGACAATGCGAATTCTCTTACTCTAGCCAACTCTTATTGAAGCCGAATATCTCTTTGATAAGCCATTCTACATGCCGAGCTAAAAGACTACCCATCTCTTAAAGATTGTGTGCCAAATTGAAGAATGTCGAGACATTTACCAAACTTTGCGTACTTACTCACCTATGTCTAAACTAACCCCTTGCCCGGCATTACCCTTGCTAGGAGGCCGAGAGAGAGACCTCAAACTAATCCTTAGTCACTCTTGCTCGAACAAGCAATCTGATCATACTCTTTTATCTACATCCTTCAATAATATCACCAATGCATCTCTACTACGTATATAGGACCACGCGAAGAATTTACTACACTAATAATTGTTTTTCTTGAATATTCATTTTTACCTTTTGTATTCTTGTACATTACTTCCATGGGGTAATACCCTTTTTCTCTTGTCCCTTTTAAGCATGTTATCCTAAATTCTCAGGTATAAATACCCTTTGTACTTGTATTCAGAACAAGCAGGATCAACAATATACTAAATATTCCTCCTTACGTAAACACCATTTTGTTTACTTTCCTTTCACTCTTATCTTAACCCTTAAGCAAGGCTAAGTAGTGAATAACTTTATTGGACCAACTCATGCATCATATCGAGCTGTGCCGTATGTCCTCGACTCTCATTGCAACTAGCAAACCCTAATAGATGAACCATTTGCAATTGAAAAACAAATATTTTGTTGACTCCTCATATTCACAATTGAAACATAAATGATCTATCTTAACTTTTTTGCTAAAATGATTCTTGTTAGTGATTGAAAATTTTGTGTACTCTCTATGGACGATGTTTTTGTTTAGGAAAATCTACAAATAGTCTTCTACATTCTTTTGTCAATCCTAAAAGATGAAGAGGCTACTCCTAAATTCATATTAGTCAATTTATTAATCAAATTGTAATGACCATTCAATTATAAAATGCCTGTTCCTTTTTTTTTTCTTTTTTTGGATAAACTTAGGATAATAATATTAACTAAATAGAAAATATTTACAATAGTTAGGTGGTTTAGATACCATCAACATGTAACATTTATTTTGCTAAAGTCTTATCTCCCTGAATCGAATGTATCTTACTTACGAGTTCATCAATCATAATGTTGGTCTCCCTCAAGACGCTATCAATTTACTAACCTTGCAGTTGCAAGAGGATTTCCCTACAAGCCATGATAATACTCAAATATTTCAACATGAAATTATTTTGATTTAATAGGAAACATGATGTTGATGAGTTTATATTAGATCCAACGAATAATAATCCCTTTTGTATGTAGGATTTCAATCCTCGATTGATTGCCCACAATTCAATCATTGCTCTATCTAACTTTCCTACCTTGTAGCCAAATCCAAAGATCCATTCTCTTAAGGAGTTTTGAACTACTCCTCCAATTGTTGCTTTGCCAAAAGGCATAAGAACAAAACCAATTGTGTTTAGTTTAATTGGATCTTGTTCGGGAGGATCCAAACTAAGATTCTTAGTTTCAATGACAAAATCTCCTTATGTTTTTAATAGCCACCCAATACTTAAAAGCTATTTTTTTTTAATGATTTGCACTTGATTTCCAACTACTTTGTTAGGTTTAAAAAGCTTCTTATTTCTTATGTTCCAAGTTTTTGACAATCCATTATTTGCCCCTTGCTTTTCTTTTACAACATTTAAAGATAAATCAATGAAAAAAGAATTTTTTAAACAATGACAATAGAAAAATAAAAGAACCTTATAAAATTATGATTTCTTAAATAGCCTAAAACAATTGAAAATATTGAAAAGCTTCAAATAAGGAAATTAGAAAAAATAAAATAAATTTTTGTTGCTCTAACAAACCTACACCAATATTTTAAATTTCAAAATAAATCTTAGTTGGAAATTCTAGTAGGAACATGATTTCATTTTGTAAAATATAATAGTAATAATAGATTTCTTCTTTCAAGTTGTGCAAAATTATTTTTCAAAATATATACATGGAAAACTTAAATTAAATGTAGGTTTACACCATACCTTATTTAGATTTAAATTGATAATTCTGGTTATTCACTATTTTTTGTTTGAAATATTATGGCTTATATAGTATCAAAGCCAACCTTTTACTAATAAATGAATGATTAAAGGACCATTTTGACTTGGCTTAAAGAAGAGGTCTAATGAAGGCATGGAATGTCAATAGGATAGTGACTCTTAGCATGTTTTTTGCATAATTGTCAAAATTGTAATTTTATTTTTATAATTTTATAAGTTTACGATTTGAGGATACTCTTTCAAGTTAACTCGTATATAAAATCATTTTCTTATAGAAACTTTTTTTTAAAACATATTTTACGTGTCAAACATGATAAAAAAAATTACATTTTTAATTAAATTTACTGATTCTACGTATATGAGTTGAATAGGATAAAAATTAAAAAATAACTAGCTTTCTACTATCCCATTTACTATTTAGATGGTAAATCATGTTCCTTATCCATTTCCAATTTGTTTTCCTCTTACACTTTCATCTAATCTCTAGTTTAATAGTCATAGCTTTCAATTGAGTTTTGATTCCAATAGAAAAGCTTACGAGAAAAATTATATATTTAAATTCATATCATTAACAACTTAAAAGAAGTTAAAATATTTAGTTTTCTTTAAATCATCAACCTTTTCAAACAAAATAATGTAAAATGAGAAAAATAGCTCAATTATGCTTATCCTTCTCCCGAAAATGTTATATTATAGATTAAGAATTTTTTATGAAAAAAAAACTTATTTTTTTTTTTATTTTGGTCGTATATTTCAAGTTTCCTATAATTACTATAGGTATATTTATAGTTTTTTAAAAGCTATTTTCCACAAATTATAGAAACTTATGTTTTTATTTTTTAATTTTATATTTCGATTTTATAGACCTTCTAACGATTTTAGGTAGAATCATGAGTTTGATAACCTTACTTTTATGATGATGACCTACAAGATGAAGATAGTAGGAAATGAACCTAATTGTACACCAAAAATGGGAAATGAATTAGACTTAATTGTAAGATTTCACCACAAGGATATTGTGTATTTAAGAAGGAAATATTATGATATCCCATGTTAAGTAAATTTCATATAAATTGTGAGAGAAAATTGATATTGTTTTTTAAGCTAATAGTGATGAATTTCTTGATATCATTAACTAGAAATTTTTAGGCTAATTGATTGAATAAAGCCTATTATTATTTATTAGCTTAATTATTCACTACTTTCAACTTAGAACATTACATACAATTATTTTATTTAGGTTATATATTTTATTTGGACATTGTAATTATTGCAATTTGATTACTTAATAGCCTTTTTTTATATCATTGTAGATAGTATGAATTCTTATAGTTAATCCTCATTTAATAAGATTTGTATAGAAATTATATTCTAATAAATAAGATTGTAGGACTTTAATTTTATAATAATAAATCCGTTGGGTTTCATGATAACAAGTTATATTGAATAGGAGTGAATAGAAATGTACAGTATGTAATTGTGTATGTTAATAAGTTATAAGTATAATTAATTAATCATGTTTTATTAGATAATCAATATCGCTAGATAATCAATAAGTTGAAGGATTTGTTTGCCATAACTATAACATCCATATGTGATATATTCATAAGGTATCAATATGCTATATTTCACTTATTATGATTTGTATATTATGTACTTTTACACTTTGTCTTTATTATATTGTAAGTCATTTAAATAAACATGTTATAGTATTAGCATAGGTAGTAGTTATCATATGTTGTAATTATGCTCATAATATGTTATTGTACATTAATATCAAATTTCATTCAACTTTTGACCTCACTAGAAGTGTGTATTTAAAATATTTGTATGTAAATATAATACTAATTATGAGTTATAGGATTTTTAGAGTATAAACATATATATAATAAATCTTATCTAACAAATAGTTTGATAATCACATATTATAGACAAGGAAGAATAAAAAAATATGGCATTAATTAATATGTTGATTTATGGTAAAATTATTTTAAATATTTGTGATTGTTGTATATTTTTATGATGTATATAATATCATTGTAGTTGTTAATATGATAGATCACTTTGTATATTACAGTAATATATCATAAGTCATTTTATAATAAAGCACTATATATAATTTTATCTTGCATATAATTTTCACAATCATGCTATTTACAATAGATAAAAAAACTATGATCACAAAACATATGTAGATTAATGATAATATAATTTATAGTATGACAACATAATGAAATAAAAATATACTAACATTGAGTACAATGTTATGAAAGTATAGTTATATGATTACATAACATAACAATAGAGTTTTCACAACAAATTATAACATCAATAGAACATCCTGTGAGATTTATAATTTGTTCTTATTGTTTGATTGTTCTTAAGTACTTAACAGAAATGACTCACAATTTTTTTTTCCTAATAATTCCATAATTTACAATTCTAGGTAACCTTGTAGGCTTTAAATCAGTAGTCCTTGAACCTCTAAGCTTTTTGATTCCTAATCACTTATTTTTTTTCAACAATTTTAGTTAGATGACAATTCTTAAAATAAGTTTTAGAAAAACCTTTTAATTTTTAATCAAGTGATTCATATTATAGTAGTTAGATGTTATATGACCTGAAAATATAAAGAAAAGGTAAAATTTAGGCTTGACATAAGTATACCATGAAGCTAAATACGAATTGCTATAGTGGATTAATTTTTGCTTGCTTTTTTTTTTCATTTTATAATTTAGTTCAATCCATTTGCTTAGATCCCCATTTACCATTATGCTCCTATAAATCACTGTTTATAAAAACATGATAGAGATCCTCATTACTTTCCCCATGCCTTCGAAATGTTGCATCTTCCTTTATTTGTCTTCTTCTTAAGTTTTCTCATTTTTATAGTAGGAAGGCTATTGTGTAGAATTCTCAACAAAAAAAATATAGTCTCTAGTGGGTGGGTAGGTGGATTGGAGGAAATAAAAATTCTTCTAATTGTTGTCTTCTCTACATTATTGGGTACATGATTAATAGCTTACAAAGTTGAAGACATAATTTGATGATTCACGAGATCATTGACTCTGAGATGTTACAACCCATCTACTCAAGGTTGAGCTACAAGTTTATAATATCAATAAACCATGGTTGTAACCAAACTTCTATATCTCCTTTTTCTATATGGCATGAACATGAGATATGATTAATCATAGCTTCTTTGCCTATTTGTATATTTTGCCTAGTCTAAACAGATTTGTTGAACAATTATAGGTTTAGCTTGGTGATATGAGTAAACTTTAAAAGTGTAATATATACTAGGTTACCTATGCAGTAATAAATAACTAATGACATTAGGTAATTCCCATGAGAACTGGATACTAAGTACCAATCATATAAATACTACTTTTAGCTAAATGATCAAATTATGCTTTAGAAAATAAAATAAACCAATGAAACTAGTTATACCAATAGTTTGCATATATGTATGTATGTATGTATGTATGTATGTATGTATGTATGTATGAATAGTAGGTGGAATATTTACTTGGATATCATTTGGTTAATCTATATATGCCTCTAATATATTTAAAAATTAATTATGTAAGTTTTTATTAGATTTAATAGAATCCCTTTTTTCTTTGCAAGTAATCCTATTCATGACATTAACTTCCCTTTTGAGTTGCCTAATTCATATTTATTAATTAAGTAAAAAAGTTCCTCTCACAAATCGAATTA
This sequence comes from Lumnitzera racemosa, assembly GCA_024138005.1. Taxonomy (NCBI): domain Eukaryota; kingdom Viridiplantae; phylum Streptophyta; class Magnoliopsida; order Myrtales; family Combretaceae; genus Lumnitzera; species Lumnitzera racemosa. The sequence goes on along the minus strand of JAMXBC010000004.1, from coordinate 51,594,968 downwards.
AGCTAATTAAAGTTGATTGAATTGCATATAACTAATTTCAATTGCATTAAGTTCATGAATCATAGATTTAATCTAACATGAATGTTTCCATGTCATGATTAAACTATTTTTATTTTAATTTTCATATGAATCCTCTGTTCATTTTGAGTCTTTTAAAGTTTAATTTATAAATAAGTCATAAACTAATGACATACTTATAAAAGATTCATAATCAAATTATTTCATCAAGATATATTAGTTTTATAGAACTATTTAGCCCAAACAAATAAAAGTGTATCATACACAACTAGAAATAAAAGAAAAGCAGATACTTATATCAGTTAGACTTCAATAGTTTTTATAATCTAGACTCCATCTCAAGACCTATTGCTATGTTTGGTATATGGAAATAGAGTAAACTGGAATTGCCTCACTTTTTCTAAGTTTGAAAGCATATTTAGAAGCTATAATCACAATTCCAAGACAAATTTGATTCTATCTTTTCGAAGATAGAATTAGTAATTCCATTTTTTTTAATTTATTAGTACTAATCAAATTACTTATTTAAACTTTAATTTAATTCTAATATTCAATATTTAAAGACATTTTTTTACTAGTATTATTATATACAAATTTAATTTTATTCCAATTAATGGATTTTTTCAAGTATGAAAAAGAATCTTCCATTATTTCATTTTAAGCCATTTTTACGTATTAAACTTGTATATGCGAAAAGAAAGGCCTAGTAGAGGGAAACAAATAGAGGCGGTGATGTGCTACTCTGTTGCGGCGAGAGTGCTTCCCGTTGGATCTGTGCGCACCGACCTTTATATATTTTGTGTGAGAGCATGGATTGGCTGAAGGATGACACATGGCTGGGTCACGCGGGCATGATGGCAATGGTGATGATTGCTTCATGGGTGATCGGCCCGTGACTAATCACGTGGGCCTCAGCTTTTGACATCTGAACTTGGACTTGTTTCTGGTGCTATATGGATGCATGGATCTATTTTTAGACCGATGGAAGCAAGGGCTTTGTGTGGCTGAATAATATAACTGATCGAAAGTACAAAACATGTTGCTTCAATTGAGATGCACACATGGCCTCAAGGTGGGATGATGGTCTTCAATCGCTGGCACGAAGGCAATGGTCCGGCGTGAGTTGAAATTGGACTAGGCAGGCCGCAGTCTTCTACAATTGATAAATTTTGGAAATTGAACTGGCGGAGCATGAGCTTTAATTTGCTGGGTTGTCAACTTTATCCAATTCTTAGTCCCTTTTTCATAGAATTCTTGCAATTGAATTAATTTCCGCGTATGTCTACGATTCCATCTTTTTTTTTTGTTTTAATCAAAACTATAAAAATACACACATTTATATGTATAAAATCGGAATAAAATAAGCAATTTCATTATTTATCCTTTAAATTTAGAATTTGTCAAAACATTCTCTTTTCCAACGAATTCTTTTCCCTCCTTTTGAATCTCCCCGCTAAAATTCAACTATCATGGTGGATACCTTGATGTGCTATTTTTAAGGAAAATGAAAAACACCCGTGGAATAGGTAGGGAGAAGCCAACTAATTACGTAAGAGAATGGAAGATATAATAAAAAGAAGTTAGATAATGTGATATCGACTTTCATAGCTCACTACCGCAAAATGCCTGTTGACCGCCCTTATACCCAATCACTCACTCCCGTTTGGAAACGTTTGATTTATCTTCTTTTTCTTTCAGATCACTTTTCGCTGCTTCTATTTTGCAATGGATTTCACCGATATTCAAAATTTTGGATCATACTTAACATGTACATATTTATGCATTGGCGCCTTTTAATCTTGAGAGAGGACAACGTAATACAAACCCTATGATGAAAATTATTAAAAAGGTCAAACATACACTATGTATTGCCTTCAACTAATACCCTAAATTATTATTCCCAAACTATCCTATGTTGTATTTAACCCAGGAATTTCACAGGGACAGCAAAAAGCAGATTCTACAACTGAAAAAACGAAGGTCACGGACATCGGGGAAAGCTCTAGCCATTGCATCGTAAATCTTTTCGCTTATCATTCATCATAGAGAAAAAGTAGAAAAAGAAAAAGAAGGGAAAAAAAAAAAAAACATTTCCATTCCTCTGCATTATCTGTGGGTTATTAAAACTTTGTCGTGTGGACCCATTTAACGGATCATCTTATGCATTGTATGTACGGGTGTGAGAGAGAGAGAGAAGACGATGACATCAGGGATGGAAAAAAAAGGTTGAAAGAATGAGGGTTTTAGATGGAAACCTACAAGGGATAAGGGAGTGTAGGGAGTGGTCATATACATGCCCGTGTCTGTAGGTTGGGCAGTCTCAAGTGTAGTCAATTTTTTGTGTCTGAAGCACATATATTCACTGGTCCATCAATTTGACACTGCACCCAACCCCAAAATTGTGTTACGTCTCAACGTCATATATACCCATTTTAGAATATCAACTGTGTCTATTGTGCACATGATCTGTCCATTTTCACCAGCTCATTTCCTTGTAAAATCATCACCACAATTATTTTGTGATATCGGAATTCTATCTCCTTTCTATCAACTCCTCTTTAACTAACTGAATGTCGTAGATATAAACTTTACTCAATTGAGATTACAACTGAAACTGGGGTGCGCATGTTCGGATTGCATTTTGTATTACATAAATATTCATAAAATCAATGTGCATTTAAATAAATTTTTATTTATGAACATATATTTGTTGTTGGTGGTGTTATTTATTCTTTATTCATTTCGTGTATTGTTTATCTTCATAAACCAAATTTTAGTTAAGCTGACACCTTACCTAGAACTACGTCACCTTACTAAAAGGGAAGAAGCATAACCGGAATGGAATTTCAAAGTAAGTCTTTGTTCTGCTAATTAAATGGAATTCTCATTAATCATCAGAAGACAATTAAAATCATGGAGGTAACAATAATGTTCATCGTTTTGTCGATTTGTCCAATATAAAAGATGTCGTTTCTAGAACAGCTTTCAGTTGATAAATGAAAACAATAGATCTAGCGTCCGGCTTGAATGGACAATAACTCGAGCACACGAGTCAGATAGTCCCTGAACGCCCCATGTTTTCCATCTAAGCTAATGTACGTACAAGAGTATTTGGAAAGCTCTAAACTTTTTTTTTCCCCTCACCCTTTTGCCAAAATAGATGTCTGAAAGGAAGCAAACCCATATTCAACTGAAAAATTGACAAATGAAATATATTTATCTTATCTTACTTCTTATAAGTAATAATCGGATTAGGTATCTATTGTGGGGATCTTTTTGCATGCTCGTTTAGCTCAATTATCTTAACATCATAAAATACTTATCTAGTTAAGTCGGACTCAAGATATAAAATAACTTTGAAGTGATCACGCGTAGCTAAAATTTTGAATCACTAGTTTAATTTTTCAAGTGATCTGTTACATTATTATGATAACTACGTGAGGAGATTTTTTGTTTTTTGTTTTTTGTTTTTTCTTGCTTTACACATAAAGGCCAGAGAAGGTATGGCCTACAGCTCACCTTCAGATCCGATAGATTTAACGTGTTGATTCCATTTACATACTAAGGCAGAAGGGAAGGGAAAATACAGTACGCATGAAAGATAGACAATACCTCTCTCCACTCTATCTAGTACGTGTATTGTCTCATGTGTCTCAAATTTTCATGTCTTTGCTACAACACCATCGTACTCTGAGTGATACAGTCCGAAAGGACATGGAGAAAAAAGTTTGGAGCTTAGTCTCTTGTAGTGTCATTTAACTTGTCTCATCCAATGGTCTTATGCTATCACATAGATTTGTGCTAACAAACTTCCCTATTTTTCTTTCGTGAGAAGAGAATGGAAAGTCTGACGCCATGGGTCATCTCTTTAACCATCGGAAAATATCCTACGGGCAATAGTAATGTTTTCCATGAATACTGATGCACTAGCTTTCTATAAGCAATGACAAAATCATGATTGGTGTCGTTATCACATTTTGACAAGTTGTCAATTTTTTTCTGCTTAGACATGCATATTTACCACATGATGACTTTATTATAATAGATATAAAAGATGTAACTATATCTTGGATTTACGCTTAATAATAGTTCAAAGCGTATGCAGAAGCATTTTATGGGGGCGAGCCATATTGGAAGGCCGCTTGCTCTAAGTTGGCAAGCGGAATGTCTCATATCAATAATAGGTCGCAGTTAGTTTACTTTTCTTTAACTGCTTGTAATTGAAGTTATTTCTTTTATTGTCTCCAAATTTTCACTTGTGTAACTCCATAAATATACTATTATAGTGTATTGATGAATGAATAGCTATAAGAACTTGTTGGATGTGATTGGATTGTAAGAATAGTTTATCTGACATTGAGAGAAGTAGTTATATTGTTTGTAACATACTAGACTTAAGACTCTGCAGATCGATATGTGTTACTACTAGCTAATGACACGTAAATGCTCTGATTACAATCTATAATCTCCAAAAAAGATAAGAACTATCTTTGGATCATTTCATAACCAAATATTTTAATTAAATTAAAAAATCATCAACGAAATCTCCTCAAACTATGAATAGTTTATAATAATAATCAATAAAAAAATCTTAATTAAAATCTTATCAACCATTTAAACTAGCTCCTAATTTAAATAATTTAGATCCTATCTTATGATAATATTTTAATCTCATAATCAACCTAATTGTCCTTCTTCCTACCTTGGTCATGGTCACTTCAATGAATGTCTCTAAATCCATTAAACTTTGTAAATTTACTTAAGTGCCTATACCTATAAAATTAAGCAATGAGCTAACGCTCAAAACATGGGTATCACAAATGTATGCACATGCTAAACAATCACACAACACATGCATTAATATGTAGATGCATATCACAATAGTTAATTTATTTATGCATAAATTTAATCCAACAACTAACATAGGATTACTCAAGGTTTTAATTTGAAGGACATGATCCATAGGTTCGGATTCACCTCTTGTGATCTCGATAACTTTCTAACTTCTACAGGTTCTGGTTTATAATCATACGATCCCGATACATTCCTAAACTAATATAGGTTTTTTTGTCACTATCCTATACCCTTAAATTTAGCATAGATCATTTTTAGGTATGACTTGACTAGGGACAACGTCACTTAAGGATTATAGTATTGAACTTCGAGGATCTGCTACTTCTAGCACCTAAGTCGAGCTATACATAAGTAATAAACAATTTATCATTGATTGAATAATTATTTAGTTAATTTAATTTATAATCCTACCACATCCAACACAAGAGGTAAATACATATCTAGTTTAGCAACAATATAACTATTAATTAAGTTAATCTCTAATCTTGAAATACAACACAAAAGATAGCTTCTTTTCGTACTTCTATTTTCATATCCCAATTCTTTAGTCCTAATCTTAACTAGTCTTCTCTAACTTAAACCTAATGAGATGAATTAAGATCTACTTTAGAATTTTTTTGTTACTTTTTTATGTCTTAGAATAATTAGATTTATTAATTTAATAGCAATTAACAAAAGGAAACTAGGAAAGAATTCATTTAATTAAAAGTAAAGGAATAAGATACAATAGGAAGGAAACACACGTCGTGCACTTAACATATACGTTGTGTACATTACCCACACGTTATGTACACCATACACACGTGTACAACACTTTGCAACATACAACATGTATTTACTAAACTATAGGTTGTGTATACCAGTTCTTGACTTTGATTTCATTTTACTTCATTATTCTTAACCCCATCTAAGTTTCACCCTTCAATTCCCGATTTATTGTCTTCATATCCAAAATCTCTAAGATAGATCCATGCTTTTAAAATCCCTTCACATCTTTAGCTCTAAAACTCTGTGATCCTAAATCCACTTTATTCTATCTTTAAAAAACTCCTTAACAACAAAAATACTGATGTATTTTTCCTATATCAACAAAACTTCAAATTAAACATCAATAACAGTAAGTAACTGAGTGTACATTGCTTGATTCCTTGATTTTGAGTTGATTGATAGCACCAATGTAACATGCACCACAAAACTCCATACGAACCTTCAATCAAGATCCTCAATAATTAATCATGATAATTGCAACAGGCCTTTGTTAGAAAATCATGACTTACCTTTCTACAATTAAAATTCCCATCCTTAAGCTACTATCTAATTATTAGAAGTTCTTATCATTCTCTTAAATTCCATGTTGTATCTTTTGATCCTTCAATTCTTCTTGATTAATAAGATAAAAAAAATATAAAAATTCTTAATTCCATTCAATTTGAACCTTTGAATAAGAGACTAAGAAATCCTATGTACCTCATTTGGTGGTTTCTACAAGCTTAGACTATTAGGGTTCCCTTCATCTTATTTATATTCTTAAGCTTAGGGTTTCTATAAGACTCATGGTAATTATGATGGGGAACCAACCACCAAATCCCATGTAATACCAATAAAAGGTTTTTTTTTTTATTTTACCAAAATTAATACTTTTAAGAAAGAATTTACAAAAGTATCCCTTATTTAAGGTTATTTTCTTTAATGAATTTAAGGGTTCTACATTGTTACTAAAGTGAATTTTTATATTAAGTTGCACTAGATATGATATATATTTCTAGTTCTTGAATTTCTTATTAGGTCCAGTGCTTTAACAATTTTAGGTGACAACTTCTACTTAGGATAGTATGTTTATCTGAAGCTTAAGATTACACCCGTGAAGATTTTGAGTGTTGATTTGCTGTTGTTTGTGGAGTTTGGGTCTTGCTAAACCATCATTGCTACACTTTGATCTTTCATTAACTTTTTGTGTGCGCTTGAATTGGATTATCGATGTTTATCTTTGAAATTTTTATTTTTTTTTGTAAGTTTTGCAAACAACTACAGTAATTGATAACTTTGATTAGCTGGCAACTTTAATCTTTCAACATCTTGGAGATTTAACTCCAAAATACGTACATCATATTAATACCTACATTATATTTGATGACCATGTTATATTAATAACGCGATACTAGTTTAAGAAGATTAGTGAGTCTTAGATAGCTCAACAAGGCCTTAGACTGGTTGCCATGCAAGGTTCACATTCTCGGAACATGTGGCACTTGTAATTCTTTATATCTAGTAAAATTTGAAGATGTTAAAGGTTAACTTGTGATATTATTTTAAAATATTTAAATAATTGTTAAATATATGCATTTATCAGTATTTTCACAAAAACAAGTAAAACGGTATTTCTTGCTTGAGAAAGCAATCTTTAATACATACATTGGAAACCTGGCTGAAGGTTTCCATTTTCCCTTGAAGATCACTCAGGTGTTTCCGCCAGACATCTATTCAACATCGCCATGGTCCTGTTGCATTTTTAGGGCAAACCTTATTTGAAACTCAATACATCTTACCGTTGCATTTTCATTAAAAAAATTAAATGCACCACACGTTTCCCAAGAAAATCAACAACGCAACAAAATCTGAACACAACCCATCATGTTACACAAATAGACCTATGATGGCTACTTGTACATATTAGTTAACTCTCCATAGGATAAAGGTACATAGCTAGCTAGTTTTTCAAGGGAAGAAACTCAAAGAAATGGTGATGAGCAGGAATAACATCATCAGAACTACTGATTAGGCTGTCGTAATCGAATGCAGGAAATGACATCTCCATTTCTTTATCGTCAGCATGCATTCCTTCTGATCCATTCCCTTGGCCATCGCTACTCCGAAGTGGAAATAACTGAAGGGTTTGCGAATCATTACCGTTGTCGTTGTCAATAATCTTATCGTCGCCATCATAGTAATAAGCACATCCTTCATTGAGAAAAACATGGTTGTTGCTGTTGAGTCCACCAACGTTGATTAGGTCATGATTGTTACTGGAAGTTCCTTGTTGGGATCCATATGGTAGGAGGCGGGGAGATCCGGTTTTAATGAAACTTTGGTCCATTGTTTTATTAGGTGGTGTGTTTATGTGGAGGGTGTGAGTGGTCGGTTCATGTAGAGGAGGAAGACAAGATACCTGCATCATGTGCCGCGTGGCATTCCTACTACTTTCTATGTAGTTCTTTCTGTAGGGTAACCCTAATTCTGTTTCATTGACTTGTAGCCATCCAGCTTCTCTCGTTGTACATTCTGCAACTGTCGATGCTTTTTCTGATTTCTGCATTGAAATCACATCCGTTGAAAAGTTAACGAAAAAAGTTTGAAATAAAAAAAAAAAGGAAAAGTTAATTTATTTTTTTTAAATAGAGGTATATTTAAAGATTTGGATATTCTCCGCGACACATTTTAGATAAACCATATCCACCTCATAAACAATTAAAATTATAGGAAAACTTCAGATATTTTAAACACCAAACTTAAGCTCTTTGAAAAATATTTACATTGTAAAATTTTTCCTCTAGTAATATATCAATTAAGTATAAAAAAAAAAAGAAAACAAATGAAATGATCGTTTGACTTTAAAAAAATGTACTTGTATATTTATGTAAAATACCAACTTGATATTACATTGTATGTGAAATTTTTATGGTTTTAACACCTTTCATGGGATTTAAGTACAATTTTTTTTTTAATTTTTATCATTGAAGGTATTTTTATATTATAGTTTTCTTGGTATCATAATTTAGCAAACATATTTTTATGATGCCATAATGACAGACTTTGAGTAATCGTGATACTGAGCAATAATATTGTGCCCGGAATGCAATAACATCAGTAGAGATGATCAAAATTTAATATATATTGGGGCAAAAGAACATAACTGTGAAGCAAAAGCAAGAGGGACTAGAGGATCGAGCTTTTAATTTGTGTTAATCATATATATATATATATATATATAATGAAAATGATTGATAAGTTCATTAATATTAGTGTTTACTAGGGGTACTGCTATATACACGGAGTCGAAGCGAGAATGAATAGTGAACATTTGATTTTTACAAATAAAATACAAGATTTTCGTACCGTTCATTAAAAAATGGCTCTGGGTAAGCGACAAAAGTTAAACTGTACCACTGAATTTTTTCTCGGTGAATGTACGATTATATATTCATATTATCTCTACAAGATTGACTATATATGTTCATATATTGAGCTTACTTCTGCTCTGCCAAATTGGAGAGCAACAGAGATAATGTAAAAATTACTTTATTTGAATTTTGAATATTTTCAACTTTATATCTAAAGTTGGTTTTACTTTCTTATCCTTTTTTTTAAAATTCAATTAGACACAATATTAGCAGTTTCGAAGTTCAAATGTAAAATTAGAATATTTCTCAATGTCCAATTAGTGTTTTTAACATTGTCCCAAAGCAATATTCATAACTTTTTCTTGGCCATGGATATAAAATTCATAAGCAAGGACTTGAATGAATATGGTATAATCACATATATAAGATTTGATCCATTCTAGTAGCTTCAATATATATATATATATATATATATACATATCTACTTAAGTCCATATATATCAACTCTGAAACAATTCTATTTAACCAATTAACAGCGAGTATAATAAACAAAACAAGCAAAGCGGGTTACTCTTTTAAATCCTGTTGAATTATCTACATTGCTAAATGTAAATTGATATTTGATCTGATAATATTAAATCAAAATTGTCACGTAATGGGTAATCTTTTCTTATACTGAACTTTTTATACCACACATTAAATAATTTTGAGTAAATTTATTTGTGGATGTGTGAATTTGAATATAGACATGTCCCACTAGTCATCTATCAAGTGACAATCGTAAATGCTTGCTACTGAGGCAGAAGAGCCCTAGTTCACATAAATTTCACAAGAACAATTCATACTTTTGACATGGGACTCGCAAGTCCTATTTACAATTTTCCAAACTATTGGTACGGACTTTTAAAAAAATTGTTGATAAAAAAAAAAAAATCTATCCTCGCTCCAATGATGTGACATTTTGCTAAAAGAAATATTGATTCAATCGTGATTTAATTACTCATAATATACTTTTTTTCTTTGCCAATAAATTATAATGTACTCATATCCAATTATGTTCAAGATATATTATTGATAACGACAACAAGAACAAAAAAAAAAAAAAAAAAAGGAGAAAGGGGTAGATTTGAGAAGGAACCTGGAAAATGGTACTGCAGTTCATGGTGGTGGGCCGGTTCTCGGTCTGTTCTTCCTCAATAATAAGTGTCCTACTTGCTCCTGTAGACAAAAGGTAAAACAAACAGAACGTAACTTTAATATATCTGGCACTAAACCTAACGTTGAACAATAGTCCAAATAAGACAAATTTCTCTTTCCCTTTTTGTCCTTATTATCTTCATTTTATAATTTATTCTATACTCTGTACAATCATAAAAAGGGCATAATGAAATAGATATTTACTGTTTCTATATATACATACATACATATATATATATATATATGTAAATAAAGTACGCAACTCAAAATACTAATTCTTTGATTTGACAATCTTGGCACAATAATAAGTCCATAATATGGACGGCTGCACTGCCGCTAAAAAAGAGTGTATATATATATATATACACATTTTTCATTCATATCAACATGCCTCGTGAGAGCTATTTAAAGTTGGGATTCATATTTTCACGTGATAAACTTTAACGACCGCATAAGTAACGTTCCATACCCCTGTTGGATTAAACTTGGAGTGGTCTTATTTGGCATGATTGACTAACGATTGAACTCCACTTAAAACGGAGCACCATAGTGGAATATATGGCCATAATATGTGTGCGCCCCGAAGAACAAATAGAAATGTTTATAATTATGATGTTTGACATAGGATGAAAAAAGAAACTATCCACTAAGTCCCCAGATTTTCTATATTTCAGGTTAAATATGTTTTTTGGCCAAAATATTTCGGGTTAAATTGAATTTTTAAACTATACCACAATATTAATATAGTCATAGGATGTTTTGAGACGATATATATATATATATATATATTATATAAATGCTAAAGCATGAAAAATAGTCACCTGATGATGATTCTTTTCTGATCTCTGGTGTTTGAAGCTCCCCATTATTTTGCTCCTTTGAAGGCGATAATTCCATTTGACGTCGCCTCTTCTGTCGTTCTCTTGCCTTGTGATTTTGAAACCAATAAAACACATTCTTCCCCTCAATTTTACCATATCGACGTAACTGTGCAGTAATGTTTTGAATTTGTTCCGGCGACGGTGTTCGAGTCCCGCGCCGATATAAATCCTCCAGAACTCGTAATTGCTCCGGCGTCGGATTCCATCGAGAGCTTACCACAACTTGTTGTATGCTTTGCTCTCTCTTACTTTGCTCGGTTGCATTATTGGCTACAAAAACCGCCAAGACACATAAAGATACGATGAAATGACTTAAGATATTATCGTTTGTTTGTTCCTTCGGATCTAGCCTAATCGTAGGAAATATACCTAATATACAAAAAAATCTAGCAACAGATGTCTACATATTGGTCAGTATATAATAAAGTTTAATTACTCTACGCCTAGGTCAAACAATGGAACGCTAAATCTATTATTAACTTTGTGAAATCTGAGGACCAAAATCTTATATAAAAAGATATGGTGGGATGGGTTTGTTACCAAGATGGTGATTCAGTGCAAAGATATCGGCTCCGTGGACGCGGCCTAAGAAGGGAGGCGCACCGGTTACACCACCGGCGAAAGCCGTGGTTAATGGCCGTGGTACGACTGCAGGCCGGAGCTTTCGAGCGGTGAAAGAATCAGGCATGTTGAAGTCCTCAGCATCATTATAACCCATCATCCACATTCTCTTAAACAAAACAGAAGTATACTACTACTAGGGTTTTTAACTTCCAAGTTATATATATATATATATATATATATATATACCTAGAAAAGAGTCCAAGTGCGAGGTTTTACAATAAAAATTAGTAATTAGTTACTAAGAGTAAAAGAGAAACGCTCTTGATGGTGAAGCATGTGTCCAAATGAAGGAATAGACGAAGAAAATATACGGTACGACAGAAGTTTAATTGGAATCGGTGGGTGGTGCTAAATGAATACTATGGAGTCTTGGTTTTTGAGGCTTGCAGGAGACAGAGACTGTTCACTAGAAAAAGGAGAGAGATGTTGGTTTATATGGAACAAAATTTAGAAGACATGAGGTTGACTAGCCTGAGATCAAGGACAAAAATTTAACCTACACAAGTCCTTCAGGAATTTGGATTAACTAGCCAGCCTTTATTTGTTCTCTACACAAAATCATGTGAATACAAACTCAATCAAAATGTGAACTTTGTACACTTTTCGACTATAAAGCCTTAAAGTTTATAATTTTCATAAGCTTAGAATTTCAGCTTTGCCAAACTCGTATGGACATTTTAAATCGAGTAATTATGATAGTTATAGTGCAAAGTACATAAATAGACCTGTTTACAAAGCGGAGACACTATACATACAATTGGGACATGTATACATTAATATTAAAAAGAATTTAGCAAAAGATCTTTCTGCTTACTTTTTACGATTTAGTCACTTAAAAGCGACTACTATATTTTTAAATTTAAATCTAAACCTTTTATTATTATGAATGAATCAGAACAGTTTATTATTTTAAAAAATTAATAATCAGTAACTTAGATAACAAGATAAAGAAAAAATAATATTAGATAAAGTGAAAGAAAATAAAATAAGGCAACATTTATTTAAGGGTAAGAAAAAAAAAGGCTGCATATTTTAGTTTTAACACTCACAATTTACTTTTCCTCTCATTTTGTCGGTAGTAAAAAGCCCCACCTCTTAGTGGAAGCCAATTTGTGCAATCAAGTGCACTCCATTAACAAATTTTAATTTTACTTCATCTAAGTACATAATCATTTATTACTTAGCTAATTTTTATCCATTTTTGTCTTTTAACTTTGGCTGATTGTGTAGCTAGGGTTAGGCTTTAGTGATAGTCGAGTATCTATCAACAGTTTGAGTTAAGGTTTTGTTCTTAATCATGATTTAAGGTTTCCGTAGGGATTAAGATTTGAGGAATCAGAGTTTCAATTTAGAAGGGTTGTGGTTAGATTTATTGTAGAAGATTTGACTGAGGCTTTGAATATGCTAACTTTCTTATTGACAGATTTGGTCTAGATGCCAACAGTTCGTTGTTCCTTTAATTTCTACAAATGAAATTGATGGAACTGTTGGAAGATTTAACTTTGACTGTAGATAGTTTCACGGAAACGTTGGTTTTTTTTTTTAATATATCTCAATGTCGACAGTTTATGTATGTGTTTTTCGACAACTAAATAAACCTTCTTCTTACTACAGTTGAAATGTTGGTTTTCCTTGAGTACACCTCAAATGTTGACAGTTTTGCATGTGTCTGTCTACAACTATTTAACTAATAATACTTTGTTGACAGGTTAACCTCAAATGTGACTATAAATAGTTAGTATGTGATTTTAATTTTTTGTTTTTAAATCAAAGTCCATGGATTTATTTTCTTGATTTGTCTTGTTGATTGTTTCGTAATACCTCTGGCAGGTACCCAAAAATGTTGGTTAAAATGAAGCAATGACTTCGTACATGCACTTCTAGTGCGACTAAAAAGATTTTTTTTTTTTTTTTTTTTAATTTTTTAACTTGTGAATAACATAGGAAGCACATGGTGATGATCCTCTCTTTGTTTTTTTATTTGTTCTATTTTAAATATGGCAAGGAAGAGTGAAGGAGGAGAAATGAAAAGCCTTAGATTGCTTGTCTCATAATTCGCAATTGATGAAGTTTATTTTTGCAAACGTATAGGAGGAGAAATGGAAAGTGGCATGCTCTTCTCGAAGAAGTAAGGAGGGATAGGAACATAAGCCATAAACGGTTACCCGAGAATAAGAGGCAGAGAAAGTTTCAGCTAGTGGTCCACTAAAGCGGGTAAGATTAGATAGTTGTTGAAATTCAATAACTTGTACTTTTGTATATTAGGATATCTCATTTTGATCATTGATTTATTGCAGTATAATATAAGATGTGCCCCTTAGCACGTGTCAACAGCTATGGAAGGTTTCTGTGATGGAAAAAAGAGATGCTGTAGCTGAGTTGGGGTTCGGTAACCTTTCACATATGAGTTGCGGTAAAATGGACAGGGAGCTCTGTCTGTGGCTTGTCGGAAACTTTGACAATAGCAGCTATGTGTTGCCAATCAATGGAATGAGGCTGGAAGTAGCCATTGCATTCGAAGCAGCACAGGTTAGTATTAATTATTGGGAATATATATATATATATATATATATATTTTGGAGTAGCATGCAAACTATTAGACATCGAGTAATTAATTTTGAATTTTCCTTTAGTGTAGTTTATTTGGTAGTCCATTCCCAAGAAAGAAGGAAGTAGTTGGATTTACAAAGATTATGATGACTCACCTCCTCACAACTGTATGTGTAATCCTCATATTTGCATAATTGCAAACCACTTGTGATACTAACTATTCTTTTAAGCCTCCTTATTTATTTAAGTTTTGATAATAACAAAAAATATATTATGTGTTATTAATATGTTTATTAAATATGTAGAATATTTAAGTTAGATAATTTTATTGTATAAAAGCTTAGTTCCACTTTATTGAATGTATTTGGATAGTATATTCTATTCTGTTCCGCTCAAGTTGATTAATTATATCTAAAGAAATTAATTTTATTAAGATGGAATAACTGAATAAATAAAATAGGATTAAGTTATCATCGTATTAAATTATGTAAGCAGAATCTAGTTATAGATTTTATGAAATGAGTTTTGGAGCATTTGATTTGATACATTAACGTGGTGTAGCTCCTGAATATGAAGAGTAGGTATATAATTAGAGGTGTGCAAATGGGCTTTAGTTCGCGGACCGGCTCATGTAACTAGTTTTTAAAATGAGTTAGGGATAAGATTTTTTAGCCTGTTTAAAAGTGTGCCAAATTAGTCCAACCCATTTAACCCATGGGTCAAAGTGGCTGGTTTGGGTCAGCTCGTTTAATAAATTTATGCTTTTAACCTAAGGGCCAGCTCATTTAATCTGCTTTCTAAATGAGTTAGGGCCAATATTTTTTAGCCCGTTTAAAAGCGGGCTAAATAAACTTAGCCCATTTAACCCACGGGCCAAAGTGAACCGAGCTGGATTGGCCTGTTTAACCCGTTTACATATCTCTGTACATAATATCTACGTAATGGGATTTTTATCGATGTAACAATACTCAGAATTGGAACTTTTTATTCAAGCGAGTTTGTGAATTGGATATATAATTATATAGTAGCTTTATTATTAGAACGTGAAGCATTTGAAGATCTATGGAAGGCCAAAACGTGAATTACAAATCATGGAAATAATAGTTTATCCCCAACGAGAAGCTAATTAACGATGTTATCAAGCCCATGTTCAACTCAAGTTTCATCAGTAGCAAGGATTTTTTTTTTTTTTTTTTGGCAATTAGTAGCGTGGATTTGCTCCAGTTTTTAACATGGCAAGGAACTTTATTTCATCTTCTTCGTAATTGCCAGACATTTATATTGTGCAAGTAATATTCAAGAAGGATTTAATTTATTTATGTTAAAGTGCGGTATGTTAGGTTCAAAGTAATTTTCAATTTCAAGTAATTAGGTAATTATTAATCAAAGTGTGGAAGCAATTTGTATTTCAACTAATAGAGTAATATTTTCTACATGTGGTCAAGCAACATGAAAGCGTAATTACCTGGCATTTGTTTTCAAATTCAAATCAGATAAAATAATGGATATGGAAATATCTCAAGCAATTGCTTTATAAAACTTGGGATAGTTTATCGAATTTAAATAAAAAGGCAAGGATACAGATATGCCACTGATTTTTCAGAGATAATTTTTCAAATTCAAAATATGAAGTTTTTGGTTGAGATTTTGAAGAAATTCTCTATCTATCATAGGATAAGGTTTGAGAGGATATTTTTGGTTGTTTGCTGGATCTTATCAAGAAGAAAAAAAACAACAGTAATTTTGGACGAATTTTGCAATATTTTTCTTAGGGATTTTAATTTCAAACATGAGATAAACTTCAAGTATCAATCATATCCCTATTCTTTCTCCAATCAACCATCACTAATAAGGAAGTATATAAACTTCATCGGTTTCAATTATAGAAGTTAGATTTGACATTTTTTTTTAATCTACTGGAATTCTGGAAAGAAAAAGCAACCAAAGTAACTTAGAGACTCACTCAGAAACTTCCTCAAAATCTATTGTAATCACTCTATTTTTAACCTATTGTAACTTTTATAATTTTTTTATATAAATTAAGGAAAAGGATCCTAATTCAAAAATATATATAAAAAAGAAAATTATGGAAGCTAATGATCCATGAATCAATACTTATGAAGGGCACATTACACCTCTTAACTTTTGCTTAAGCAAATTATACACAAGTTAGTCAATGATTTTTTTTTCCTTCACTTTCTACCCCTTTCCTTTGTTTTCTCACTACCCCCTTACCTACATAGCTCACTTCTTATTTATTTTTTGGTCCCTTTTGCTTCACTATTTAACCAAATTAATGATAAAATTGAGAAGTATGCTTAAAATGCTATCACCCGAACTCAAAATTATGTCAAGATTCAAACATTAAATAAGTCAAATTTGGACTTAAAAATTCAAAAAAGCTAGAATGTGCAACTTTGACCTCATGTTGGCTTGAGCTTGATTTGAGCTTCTCATCGATTTTCAAAGCTTCCATGGTGTTAACCTTCTATAATTCATTCTCAAAAATTATTACCATGGTTAACCTTCTATACTCGATTCAAGCTCCAACACTATGAATTGGAGCTCAAGAAAGCATTATGATCACCAATGTCATCTTAATTCACCTTCTACAAACACCTATAACCTCTTTCTTACTCTACTGTCGGTTTCTCTCTCTTTAAAAATTGTAAAAGCTCAAAGCTTCTCAAGCTAAACTAGTAGTTGCAACACAATTCCCAAATTCCCATCATTCCAAACTACTTTTTCCCATCCTTTGCCATGATTGCAATCACAAGAACTATCTACTTAGGATTTGATCATCCCAACCACCATTTTACACCACCATCACCATTACTCTTAGGTCGAAAATGATATCACGGTTGAGTTTGTGATATTGAACAACCCAAGCCTATACCCTTTACTAACTTAGAAACAATCCATCCACTATTACCTAAGCACATTGTCGTCGACTGTTCTTTAAACACTACCAAATTACCATGAAAAGTTAAGGCATTATCTCCAAATCATATGAATTTTCCTTTTCCTACTTGAAATAGCTAGTAGAAGCTATTGCGAGAAGTCACTCGATTGCTCTTATTCTTCTTCTTGCAACTTATGACCCTACCCTAAACTTAGATCAAACCTGGTTGCTTCAACCCGACCCGTGCTCCTACCCTTTTGATCCGACCCAAGTGAGTTATCCCCATATCTGTTCTTTGATTTTGTTTCATTTCAATTTTATTCATCCTCTAGAAAATGCTTTCCTTTCAAAATTAGATCCATTTAGAAGTTTAAAAAAATATATATCCCTTTCATTTTAAGATTTAGAAGTTTTCATATATATAATATATATAAGTTTTTTCTCATTTATAAAATTTTTAATTTTCAAAAGAAATTAAGAAAAGTAAATGAACCCTTTATAAAGTTAGGATTTATTTAGAATTTTTTAAAATAACAATACTCAAAATTTAGGTCTTTTTTTTATAGGTTTTTCTTAAGTGAAATTAAATGGATTAAAAACGTAAATTTGGTAGATTTCCAAAATTAAAATAAAACAACATACTTAATATTTTCAGAAGGTTAAGATGGTATCGGTTTTGGGTTTAATAGGATTACCCCTCCCAAATCTAATATCTTTGGTTTTTCAAAAATCTTTTTGCAAAAATGACTTTTTTTGTAAACTAGTAGGTATATTAAAATCAATCTATCAAATTGGCTTAACCTAACTATTTTTGTAACTATAGTCAGGTGGTAACTCTAAAATTTATAGTAAAACCAAAATTTTCATAATTTTTAGTTTGAGAGTTGGTATTAAATGAGTTAAGTTTTAATAGTAATTGAATTAAGAAAAATGAAAACTAAAAAATCAGGCTTGATAGCTTGCACAACTCTACTAGGGACATCAAGAGGGCTAACTACTTAAATCTCCTGAAATTTGATATATCTTTTAAAGTACCCTTGCCAATTTATGATTCTTTTCTATTAAATATTCTCTTTCAATTGATGCATTAACTCTTTTATGCAACCAATGATTAGGATTTGGGGGGCTTTGTCTATTGCATCATGAATGCTTAGATAGATATGACTAGACCTAGGTTGTCTTAGGACCTTAGAATGACGAACCATTGTGTAAGCTTTTGATGTTATAGGGTAACCACACCTTCTAGGGCTAACTACATCACCCTATTTAAGCTTTGATATGATCGACGAATATTTTCTTTAAAAATGTGTGAGGTTACAGAGCTTAAAGACTTTTAAAACCTATACAAGTTACATACATTATCCTTAAACATTGAGTTAATATAACATTTTAGGAGTTGGAAGCCTACTAATGTTCGAGTGTCTTAGAAATTTCTTGTTACACTCAATTATTGTACCTACCCCTTCTATAAATATTTCTATTAGCCTTGTGATATGTGCTAGATGTATATAGAAATTAAGATCATTTTTTGTAAACACTGAATCAATAGTAGGGGTTTAACTTAAGAATGATGTATTAACCTAACATTTCTAGCACTTGTCTGCTTCCATTCGTGTTCTTACATTTTATCATTAAGCGGCTTATACTCTATGAAATGTACAAGCCTACAATAATGGTAAGAAATCAACTAATGAACAACCAAAGAGTCAATAGGCTACTAGACATCCTTGGAATTTGTAAACTATTGTTGCGTGCTAAAGTTAACCACTAGAAACAAAGGGTTAGATGTGCTGAAGCTCATAGTTAGGCCATATCGATCCAAGCTAGAAAAAATAAAGAAGTCCTCAAATGGGCTTTAGAGATGCTGGATAATATAAATGTCTAGTTCCATAGAAATAATAATTCTCAATAAAAAATTATGTTCCTTTGCTTTGTTTCCTTTATACTCCATATTATAATAAATAGAACTTATTTCCCTTAGGATATCATTCTTTATTCTTTACTTAGTATTCCCTCTTTGTAACTTCTTCAATAGCATTCATCCGACCTTTATTCTCTCTTACTTAAAAGAAATGTAAATAAATTCTATAGGCTTGCAAATAGAATCCTAAATAAGCAAACCTCTCATCCTTGTTTGCAATCTAACCATTCATTTTCCATAAAATAAGGCTTTCTTCTCTCATCTATTTCTTTAATTTATCTTTTTATTAAACAAAAGAAAAAAAAAAGAGAGAGAAGAGGGAGTTGATAATGATTACAAATTCTTAGGGGACTTGAGACAATCCTTAACCCTTAGCTTGCTAAGGTAGCTAACCCAAACACAAGTCCTTGGACCATTAAGGCAATGAACCTAAACTCAAAGCTTTGACTTGTGAAGGCACCTAACCTAAACACAAGCCCTTAGTCCATTATGATAGCCAACCCAAACATAAACCTTTGGCCTAAGTAGCTAACCCGAAATACAAACCTTCAACCCATTAAGGTAGCTAACCCAAACATGAACCTTCAGCCCATTAAGTTAGCTAACTCAAACAAATACCTTTAGCTTATTATGGCTGCTGACCTAAACATAAACCCTTGACTTGTTAAGGCAGCTAACCCAAAGCACAAACCATCAGCCCATTAAGGTAACCAATCAAAAGAAAAACCTTTAACTCATTAATGCAACCAACTTGAACATGAACCCTTGGTCCATTAAGGTAGTTGATTTAAATGTGAACCTTCAGCCCATTAAGACAATCAATCCAAGGATAAGCCTTTGACCCATTAAGGTAGTATTGAGCTAAAAAATTGGTTTGCTCTTTTTCTTAATTTAATCGATACCAAGCTCAGCTCGCTTAGTATAAATTGCTTGGCCAAATTAGGAAAAAGCTCAAACTTTAGAAAAATATTTCTCTTTTGAAAGAAAAGAGTCGCCATCTAATTAAGCTAGGAAAATAGTGAAATTAAAGTTCATGGATGGATAAACTTTAATTTTGATTAGTAGTCTACAGGTTTTTTCTAAAAATAGAAAATTTTAGAAAAAAAAACCTAGAGAAATAGACTTAAGGGCTAACTTTTTAAAACTAGATAAAGTTAGCATAAAAAATTCATAACTAAATATAAGGCCTTTTAACTCTTTTTTTAAAAGAGAAAGGGTTTCAACAATGGGGAAAAATATATACTCATATACACACACATACATATTTTTTAATTTTGTAAGAGAACTACCCATAGTGCGTACATACCTACTAGCCAAGATTAGTTTCACGTAGTTCGTAATATATTTTTGTAAAAACTTTGTGTGAGGCCTTAAAAATTTGACATATTTACCTAAAAATGAAAGTGATACCTATGCTACTAAAGACAAGTTAACCATTAAAAAGTTAAAGATTACGATTGAGTAAAACAAAGATGGCATCGGTGAATCAATATAACATTCGTAATAAGGATCTAAAGAAAGCTTGACATCGATGTGAGCATTGAAAAATCTTCTCGAAGTATCCAATTAGACAATCCCAAATAAATAGGTCGATTTTAGGAATAACACTAATATTGGTCATGAGTAATAAAAAAATCGCTAATATGTTGCATGAAGCTTCAATTTTCCTAAATTAGCTAGAATAAAGCAACTAGCTTCAAAATAATATAGATTTGAATAAAATAATGGAAACTTTGTAAATAGCAAAAAAAAAGAAAGAAAGAAGAGTCTTATATATATCACTAAACATATATGTCTAATTAATATAACACCATGACTAAATAATTTATTCTTATAGGCCGTCTAATACTGTTCAACTCACATCCTAAACCAATTTTAGTCATGCTATATAGGAGATAAGTAGTACTATTTAGATATTCCAATTTCTTTCTATCTTATTTTGTTCAATTTCGATTAAGACTAAAAGAAAAGTATCACTTGTCATGTCGACAATTCAGATCAATGAGATTTTAGAAGTTCTATTACTAGTTCAAGTTCCCATGTTTAGGAATTATATTTACACTATTAGGTAGACTAGTCTAGGCTTCACTTCCAACAAATGCAGTTGACATAAGCCTCAATTATGCACTAAATAAAAATAAGTAGTAATAATAATAAATGAGAAATTAAAAGAAAAGAAAAGAAAACCCTCATTCCCTTTCCTTCCTTCCTTCCAATCGATACTCCTATCCTCTTTCTTTTCCTCTTGTCATTTTGCTTCTCCTTTTCCCATCTTCCATTTCCAAGAAATATATTTGCAAAAGCTCCACATTCAAGATCATTCATGTCATTAACAATCAAGAATTAAGCTAATCTCCATCATTCCAAAGCTTGGGTAAGAATATTTTTCTATTCAATTCCAACTTCTTAACATAGTTTGTGTAAACAATGTTATAAGTGTAGCGATCTTGAAATTGCAGCTCATAATTCCTCCTTCTTTGCATGAAAACAAGTTTTTCAAGGAGAGTTCCACCACTTTCAGTCCACACATGTAATTTTCCATCCCGAAATTTAAGTGTCTAGTAGCTTATAGTTCAATGCATGATGATATTGATATAAGAACCTAAGAATGGAAGACTAATTTGTTGAATTTCTTAATGTTTAGCAAAAGATCTGAGGTTTGTAGCTTCGATTCACACCATTTTTGAATGCTAAATCAATATGTAAGAAGCCATTTAATTGATTTAAGGTATTATCTAGGCATAAGGGAACACAAATAGGTGAAGCAATGTAGAAAGGATGCTTTCAGCTACACTTATACAAAGAACCCTCTATCCTATTCTAAGTTACTATGTTCTGTCCTAACCTCAAAAGATGCATAGGCTGCAAAAACATAATCATTTTTGAAAAAGCTCTGTAATGACGACTTATTTGGAAAATTCTATTAAGAAACGATAGAGATATAGCTAAATCAAGTTAGATTGAGCTGGTTGGAAGCACACCCTGTTCAATGCAAATTGTCTAATAAAACTTGTTATTTTTCTTGACAATTATAGCATATGTGACTATGAATTTTGAAACTACATTGAATAAGCTTCACAAAGACTATTTATTTGTGTAATTTTGATAAGAAATGAACAAGATATGACCAAAACAATTTAGGATATGTTAAATGAGATTAGTAGTATAAGTTAGATCCTATCAACTGAATTCCCTAAGTTATGACTTCTAGGAAAATTGAAACACTAAGCTTCCACTTCCCAAATCTTACTAAGATCCTAAAGTTGATCTCAGTCTAGTTTCATCTCGAAACCCAATAGGTAAGGCCTAGAACAAACCCTAGAAGAGGATATTTTTGCGCTATCATCTATCGTATGTCCACCATTGACCAAAATTGCAAAATATTTTGTAAGTTGTACAAAACTTGGAATGATGAGATTCTACCTCTCAAATGTCAATAACATATAAACGTTTATCTAATTAATTTTTAATGTAAAATTTTTGTCATTAAGGCCTTGAACCAATTGCTCTAATTAACACTTGCAGTACTATCTTCTACTATGTTTTCTCCAACAATTTGATTTTGTTTTAATCACCATTTCCTCATATGATGTCTAAGCTGAGTGAAACCAATTCCTATAGATCCAAACTAATTTTTGAATGAATAAATAGAGATGCCATCTTGAAGTTTATCTTGGTAAGATTTTATCTTAAAAATCAACATTGCATCAGCTTCTAGAAGTGAAATCTATTGATCCATCTTCTGTTCATCTTTCTTGTCCATTTATTTTGTTTTGGCTGCCATTTTCTCATACAACTTCCAAACTTAGCAAAACCAATTCCTAGAGGCCCTTAATATCTTGATGTTATCTCTCTAACATTTCATCTTAAACTTAGCTATTAAGGACTTGAACCAGCCCTTCAAAATGATACCTACTATTCTGTCTTATGTTTGTTTTACCTATCCAATAATTTTATTTTGACTACCATTTCTCATATGACCCCCAAATTGAGCGAGATCAAGTCTTAGTGATTCTTAATATCCTAAAGTTATTTCTGTAGGTGGTTTGAGGAAATTTCAATTTCATTAAGGTTAACTCCTAAGTATGAAACTTCAAGATAAGTCATAATAGAACACTTAAACTATTGAATTGGAACTTCGAAGAATGAATGACAATGGGAGATTGGTGATTCCATGGAAGTGAGTTCAATTGATCATTTAAGTTTCTGATGTTTTTAGAGTATAAGTTGATTTGCATTAGGCTAGTAAAGAATTTTTGAGTTAGATACGAACTTTAGGAAACTTAATTCGAAGTTAAGATAACAAGCTACTAATTACTAGTACAAGAAGTGCATTTAGAATTGAATTGGAGCTAAGGATTTATGCCTCATTTTGTGAGCTGGATTGTAACTAATTAAGAGCTCTTAAGTAAGGGTATAACCTGATCTTAGTGAGAAGCTTGGAAAGAAATAAGGTAAGCTAAGCTCAAATCCCAAACAAAAGCTCACTACCTACAATGAAAGTAGTATATGTAGCTTAGCATATGAGCATGAAAGAACCCATCAAATTTAACTAAGTGTAATAATGAAATTACAAAGCTCATAAAAGGACCTTTGTAATGAGTGAAAACCAGAAGCAACCACAAGAAATAACCCCCCATATGAGCAAAATATTAATAGAGTTAAAAGCTCCATTCAAATACCTAGACAACGATACTAAAGTGAACACACCTAGTTAATTGGAATTGGAATTCTTTAGACTAAATGGATATAGGATGAAAGAGCTTCAAAACTCCAATTTCATTTGTGTAATTCCAACAAGAAATAAGTAAAGCATGACTAAGACAAGTTAGGTTGTTGAATTGGGAATTGATAACATGAATTTAGTTAAGAAAGCTATAGGATACCACTAAGAAAGCTATTAGGAATTAGAATGTCAAAGAATTCAATCTTACTTGCTTATACTCTTCTACTAGGTAACTTACTCGAGCAAAAAGAAGATTGCCCTTAAAGATCATCTTGATCCAGGCTCAACAGTCTCAAGTAAGTGATACTTAAGGATTTTCATATTTACATGTGGTTGATAGTGTAGATAATTAACCTAACCTATTAATTATTTGGCTATATAATGTGTATGGTGATAAAGGGGATTCATGTATGTGATTGAATTCCTTGTTTCATTTGCTATGCTAATTGTTAAGATAAATAAAATTGTAAATGCTTGATTGCTTGCATATTGTTCTAATTATTGCTATTGGAGTGTCAACCTTACTGTTTTGGCACCTATAAAAAGAATCTAAGAATGATTTGGTTGAAAAGATAACCCGATCATATATAGGACATACCTTGCATCTAAAAGAAGGTTGTTAGCATCATGCAGCGTAACAGGGAGGCTATATGGAGGTGATTCTACATATGTAGCTAGCTCTAACCTTTGGGAACTATTGTTGCATTGATAGACACTGCTTTTTGATTGGAGCATAAAAGTGGCTTGTTTAGCTATCTTTGGAGATGGAATGTTTTTTTGTTATGTAGTTCCAATATGGGAACGAAGATTGTGTTGTTCCATAGGCGAATCAATATTGATGGCTATGTTACTCGCTAATGAATTCTTTGAATTTGGAAGGGTCAATGTCATGATTAATACCCTAATATTGTCACTTTTTGCAATTATACACCTGAAGTTTCAACTTGTCTAATTATATAGCTAACTGAAGATTTAGTTGTTACTGTCTACATTTCAATTAATTCCAATTCATACTTTTAGTCAATTTGGCATGATTAGCTAGTGGGATGATTGGCTATAGCCTTAAGGGCCTTACCCAACCTCCTATAAGTGGCTACCAATTATCCCTAGCAAAATAGTGAGTTGTGAACCACTCTTAAAATATAGGTTACGTGACCTATTAACAACAGTGTATAACCATCTACAACCATACAGAGTTATACAAATCCCCTAAGGCCATGGGCAGCCATCCAATTGGCTGATTGTGCCAACTGGACTGATAGTATAAATTGGAGTTAAATAAGGTATAGATTATGATAACTAAATTTTCAATTGAGTATATAATTAGACAAGTTGAAACTTTAGGTGTATAATTGCAAAAAGTGGCAAAGTTGAGATGTAAACCGTGACATTGCTCTAATTCAGAACTTTAGGGGTAATGTATAGGAATAGTCTCTCAACCCCCTATTTGGAAGGTTGCAAATTCAAACCTTACAAGATATCTAGAAGGTCTTGTAAGCTTATTGCATTACATATGGTTGATGTCCTGCTACATTGCATTCGTAATGTTAATAACTTACTTGATCTTTGCTTAATGATATGATTTAAGAGTTAATCTCACTGAGCCTTTGTTTCACTCACTTCTCTATAGCTTCTTTTTGCAAGTTAGTCAAAACCTAAGTTGGTTAGGATTTCCAGCAAAGAATGAACTCGCTCCTTCTTCAAAAGTCTTATAGGATAGGCAAAGACACAACAGCAAGATAGAAAAGTTGTAGATTGAAATGAAAAGTATAGTGTTCTAAGTGAATTAGTACAAGTATTAAAGTATTCAAGTTAGATTTTCAATCCAAGTTGAGATCATTAGCACTAAATGGTTCCCGGTCTTATTATTTGGTAATGAATATTGACTCTTTTCAATCTCAGATGGCCTATACTAATATATATTTGTAGATTATTATCTATAGGTCTTACAAGGATAAGTTAGTAAGCTAATTCCAAATCTTCTATATGTATGAGTATTTACAGGTTAAAATGGATATTCTAAACAAGTTGCAAGTATTGTAGATAGAATCTTGTGCACTCTGACTGTGAGATGATTATTGGATAGTAGGTGTGCACACATTGAACGATGGCTTACAAGGATGCCATTACTAAGCCCCATTTGGGGGCATAACATTTTAGTGATATCAGAGCTTTAAGTTGTCAAAGATACAAGAAGTGTACCAAATGGCAAGATGGGGTAGAGTCCGAGTAAAATTAGGTGTAAAGAGTAAAAGACTTAAACTTCTAGGATATATATTATGTACAGTAACACCTATACATATTTATGTCTATATATGCATGTATACATATCCAATTACTCAACTACTATTTTTCTTCATAACTAAGATGTCTTTGATGTAATTACTTTAAAGATTCACATGTTGTCGGTCTTAAATATGAAACATGGAGACGTAAGAAGCAAAGTGCTGGAACTCTACGAAGGTAAGCATTCTTGAATGTGCATCTAAGGAGAAGTATATGTCAACAATTGGAAGTATTAGAATATCTCAATTAAAGATTGGAAATTATGAATATCTTTATTAAGAGGTGTATTAATCCTTATGATTTGTGGCTTTAATTTTGAAGTGAAAATTTAGTTATGTGAATGAAGAATGGAAATGTTGTTATGATGGTTGATTACGAATCTAAATTGGTGATTGAATAGCTTGTAAGAATGAATCATGAGATGATGTTGTGAGGTTACAAATTGCCTTAATATTTTGGGGAATTGTATTTTGGAATATTGTTGATTACTAGATATTTTGCAAGTGGACTTTTTTCAAGGGAGTGAATGTTTAAGATATGTTTTACAAATCCTAACCTTTCAAAATTATGTTCAAGAACAGTTGGAGATTATTTGAACTATTGACTATTAGATGTGGATTTTTGCTATAATGAGGCATAAAAGAAATTAAGATTGAACAAGGAGAAGTAATTATGGAGATGTTAAGGTGATATATGACTTTTCGATATAATAAGTAGGTTAAGATAAGCTATACAGATAAATATTGATAATGAGAAGAGGGATGAGGCTATGAATGATGAGTCATGACTAAAAAGAGAAAGTAGTTGGACATTACTTACAAGTAGGTAGAGATCAATGTAAAGCTTAACAATTCTAAGACTTTTATAGACTAAGATAACTGGGTTGTGTTAGAATAAGAATAAATCATCAAAAAATTAAAAATAATAATAAAAGAGAGCATTTTTGTGTTAGGATCAAAATTTTAATCAATCATAAAGAAGGAAATTAAAGAATTGGAGTTATTAGTAAGGATAGAATCTTTTAAGAAAGTGTCAAGGAGCTCTTAACAAAATACTAGGCAATAACTCATTTGTATTTCTTGATGAATTATGGTTGAATCATGTCATTGAGATGTTCTATATATAATGTTTTGGAGTCTATCCTGATGCTCTATGGAGATGTTTAGTAATCTTAAGATTAAGATCTTGAACTCTTAAGAGTAACAATGAATGAAGTAGAGAAGCAATTACAAGAAAGTTTTGTGGATGAAACTTTTTGTGAAGAAGGGATAATGTAAAGCCTTGAAAATTTGACATATTTACCTGAAAATGTAAGTGATACCTATGTTGCTGAAGACAAGTTGATCACTAGCTAGTTTGAGATTACAACCAAGTAAAATGAAGATAACATCGGTGAATCGATAGAACATTTGTAATAGGGATCTAAAGACACATTGAGATTAATGTGAGCATGGAAAAACCTTCTCAAAGTATCCAATTAGAAAATCCTAAATAAATAGGTCAATTTTAGGAATAACACTAATATTGGCCATGAGTAATAAGAAAATTGCTAATATGTTGCTTGAAGCTTTAATTTTCCTAAATTGGCTAAAATAAAGCAACTAGCTTCGATGTAATATAGATTTGAATAAAACGATGGAGTTTTTAAATAGCAAAAAAAAAATAAAAAAAGAAGAAGAAAGAAAGAAGAGTCTTATATTTATCATTAAACATATATGTTTATAATACAACACCATGACTAAATAATTCATCCTTCTGGGCTGTCCAATATGGTTCAACTCATATCCCGAACCAATTCTAGTTTACACGCCATTTAGGAGATAAGTAGTACTATTTAGATACTCCAATTACTCCAATTTCTCTTTATCTTATTTTTATTCGATTTCGATTAAGACTAGAAGAAAAGTGTTAATTGGACTTGTCATGTCAACAATTTAGACTAATGAGATTTTAGAAGTTCTATTACTAATTCAAGTTCCTATGTTTAGGAATTATATCTATACCCTTAAGTAGACTAGTCTAAGCTTTTACTTTCATCAAATGTAGTTGACATAAGCCTCAATTATGCACTAAACCATAAAAAAAAAAGCAACAATAATGATAGATAAGAATTAACAAAAAAAAAAAAAAGAACTCCTCATTCCCTTTCCTTCCTTCCATTAAACAATCCTATCCTCTTTCTTTTCCTCTCGTTATTTTGCTTCTCCTTTTTCCATCTTCCATTTCCAAGAAATACATTTGCAAAAGCTCCACATTGAAGATCATTATACCATTAACAATCAAGAATTAAGCTAATCTCCATCATTCCAATGCCTAGGTAAGAATATTTTTCTATTTCATTCCAACTTCTCAACTTAGTTAATGTAAACAATGTCATAAGCTTAGCGATCTTGAAATTGCAGCTCATAATTCCTCCTTCTTTACACGAAAACAAGCTTTTCAAGGAGAGTTCCATCACTTTCAATCCACAAATGTAAGTTTCACTCCTGATCTTTAAGTGTCTAGTAACTTATAGTTCTAGACCTACTCATCGAGCTAAACTGGCCTAAACTCAGCCTACAACTATCGATTCACAAGCTGAATAATGGTTGATCCATGACTGGCCTAACTAGTCATGGTTTTGAGTATCTAGTAACTTAATTTTCGATTTGATGTGGTTCCACTTGTATATTTTTTCCCCAAACGTAGCCTCCTTTCTCTTTTTTATTTTAAATTGTATTAATTAATTAATAATTTCTATTTTCTTATTAATTTCCAACTTAATGTGGTTCAAACTTTTTTATTATTTTTCCCCTCAAATTTTATTTTTTCCTTATATTTAAGTCCTTAACATTTGACAAGTTTTATAAAAAGGACTTACATTAACTTAAATTGAATTTTCCATCCATCCTTGAAACATAATTAACTTATGATTAGTCCTCTATTATTAATTTGATGATATTATTTTTAGAAAATTATCATTCACCACTACAAAAAAAGTAACTTTAACATACCATAACTTAATGGATATCATCTAATTATTTTTTCTGACTTAACGATCTCTCTTCTCTCCTTCTCTCTCACTTTAATTTTTTTTAAGAGGGTGAACCGGTAGGGCGAACTTGCCGGTTTGAGCGATTCCTACCTCTTGAACCTCTTGAGCCCTTAGGGCCCAACAGTTTAGGAGACAATTCATGCCTGGCCACTTCTGAGCCGTGCTGATTCAGTGTTTAGAATCGGCCCTTGTATGAGTCTATATTATTCAATGCATGATGATCTTGATGTAAGAACTTACGAATAGAAGACTAGTTTGTTGAATTTCTTAATGTTTGGTAAGCCATTTGAGGTTTGTAGCTCTTATTCATACTATTCTTGAATACTAAATCAATAAGTAAGAAGCCACTTAATTGATTTAAGGTGTTGTATAGGCACTAGGGAACATAATTAGGTGAAACAATGTAGATAAGATGCTCTTAGCTACATACGCACATAGAACCCTTTATTTTGTTCTAAGTTACCATGTTCTATAAAAACATAATCTTTGTTGAGAAAGGTTCGTAATAATTACTTATTTGCAAAATTTTGTTGAGAAATGATAGAGATATAGTTAAATCAAGTTAAACCGAGCCAATTGGAAGCACGTTTTGTTCAATAGGAACTATCTAATAAACTCTATAATTTTTCTTGACCATCATAGCATGTATGACCTATGAATTCTAAAACTACAATGAATAAGCTTCACAAAGACAATTTATTTGCATAATTCTGACAAGAAATGAACAAGACATGGCCAAAATAATTTAAGATATGTTAGATGAGATTAGTAGTAAAAGTTAGATCTTGTCGACCAAACTTCCCCATGTTACTATGACTTTTAGGAAAATTGAAACACTAAGCTTCCACTTCCTAAATCTTACCAAGATCTAAAAGTTTATCTTAGTCAAGTTTCATCTCAAAACCCAATCGGTAAGGCTTAGAACAGACACCTAGATGAGGATACCTTTGTGCTATCATCTGTCAGTTGTCCACCATTGACCAAAATTGCAGAAGTTTTTGCAAGTTACACAAAACTCAGAAGGATAGGATTCCACCTATCAAATTGCAATAAAATATCAAAGTTTATCCCAATAAATTTTAATGTAAAATTTCAATCATTAAGGCCTCTAATCAACCACTCTAATTACCTCTTGTAGTACTGTCTTCTATTATGTTTTCTGCAACAATTGATTTAGTTATAATCACCATTTGCTCATACAACGTTCAAACTATGTGAAACCAATTCCTATAGATCCTTGACTTCTTGAAGTCTATCTTGGTAAAAAATCAACTATTCAGACATTGCTCTAGCTTCTCAAAGTGAAATCTATTGATCCATCTTCTGCTCATCTTTCTTATCCACTTATTTTGTTTTGGCTGCCATTTTCTCATACGACTTCCAAACTGAGTGAAACCAAATCCTAGAGGCCCTTAATATCTTATATGTTATCTCTCTAATATTTCATCCTAAAACTTGGCTATTAAGGACTTGAACTAGCCCTTCAAAATGACACATACTAGTTTGTCTTATGTTTGTTTTACTTGTCCAATAATTTTATTTTGATTATCATTTTCTCATATGACCCCTAAATTAAACCAGATTAAGCCTAACGATTCTTAATATCCAAAAGTTATGTTTTTAGGTGGTTTGAAGAAATTTATATTTCGTTAAGGTTAACTCATAGGTATGAAACTTTAGGACAGGTTATAACATAACACTTAAACTGTTGAACTCGAACTTGAAGGAATGAATGACAATGGGTGATTGGCGTTTCCATAGAAGCGAGTTCACTTGATCATTTAAGGTTCTAATATTTTTGGAGTATAATTTGATTTGCATTAGGCTTGTGAAGAATTTTGGAGTTAGATACGAACTTTAGGAAACTTA
Source organism: Lumnitzera racemosa (assembly GCA_024138005.1). Lineage (NCBI taxonomy): Eukaryota > Viridiplantae > Streptophyta > Magnoliopsida > Myrtales > Combretaceae > Lumnitzera > Lumnitzera racemosa. Next base: position 51,563,988 of record JAMXBC010000004.1, on the reverse strand, counting down.
ATTTGAAGTTAGGATAATAAGCCACCAACTACTAGCACAAGAAGTGCATTTGGAATTGAATTGGGGCTAAGGATTTGTGCCTTGTTCTATGAGTTGGATTGTAATCAATTAAGAGCTCCTGAGTGAAGGTATAACCTGATCTTAGTGAGAAGCTTAGAAAGAAATAAGTTAAGCTAAGCTCAAATCCCAAACAAAAGCTCACTAACTATAATGAAAGTCGTATATGGAGCTTAGCATAAGAGCTTAAAAGAACCCGTCAAATTTAACCAAGTGTAAGAACAAAAATATGAAGCTCATAAAAGGACCCTAGCAATGAGAGAAAACCAAAAGCAACCACAAGAAATAACCCCCAAATGAGCAAGATATTAATAAAGTTAAAAGCCCCAATCAAATACCTAGACAACAATACTAAAGTGAACACACTTAGTTAATTAAAGTCAGAACTCTTTAGACTATAAGAGGGACCTAAAAATAGAGTTGGAAAGCTTGGGAACCTAAGAAATGACTCTTAAGGATGCATTAACCAATTGGCTCAAAATAGGGAGTTATGATACAAAAGTAAATAAACAATAGTGAAAGAATTGCTTCCTCATTTGCCTTGTTCTATTTACTCATATTTTCCCAACCGAACAGCCTCAAACCCAAATGAGATCAGTACTAAATGGATATTGGATGAAAGAGCTTCAAAAGTCCTGCAATGAGCTCGGATCATAGGACAATGCGAACGAGTACATTAAAGCCAATAGGGTAAGAGCTGCTAGAACGTTAAATCTTCTTGCCATTATGTTTGCTCTTTGTTTCTTGTTCTTTGATTGCTGGAAGAGATGTGAAACTTGCATCAAGAGGTAGCTATTTATAGCTTCAATTATTCAAATAAACTAACTCCTTTTTCTTTCTTATGGTATGGGAAGATGACCAACTCCCTATTCATTCGCAAATTCATATTTTTATATGTACATTTTCTAAATGCTTCATGCATAAATTATTTGATTTGTTTTTACAAGTACCTTGCTTAACTGACCAACTGCCGAGACGTATCTGAGATTATTTTCAACCGGATTCTGCCCTATTATGCTTTGATGCAAATTCATTCTTCAGAATGCCATTATAGTGTTACAAAGAACTTCAGTTTTTCCTATTGTTTCTCCGCAGATGTCAGCCATTTCGCTAGACTACGTAAAGTTCTTGATGTGTGTGTATGCTCGTATTTATTAGCTCTGTCATGTCTTGTAACAATTTAGTTCCACTGGAGCAGATATTCTTTTATAGTATGAAAGACTCGCCCCCATCAATACTTGAATGATCCTTTTAATTTTCGTACGTCTTGTCAGGTACATGCCTTTGAGAATTTATATAGTACATCATCTAATTTTTATTAGCAGGTTTATATTGTTAGAAAAACGTTAACCGATGTTCAAAATATACGTCGAACAATACATTTACATGTATTAGCGTGCGTGAAATTGTGAAAACGTAAAATTCCTTTTATGCCTTAATAAATGATTCGGGACACTCATTTAATGAGACCCATATTAACAGAGTGGTAGCAACATTGTAAATTTGTGTCAACCTAATTCCACGAGATATTTAAAAATATTCTGCTAGTTACGGAAAGTGGAAGCCTTAGTACTAGATTTTCTGAGGCACGTGAATTTTGTGTCGACAATTTTCTGTTTTTGCTACCTTAACCAATAATCTTGACCATTAATTTATTTTTTAATCATTGTTTAGATGTCACCAGAGGTAGTGGGACTAGATAGCTATTTACTATAAAAAGTTCCCATCATCCAACAAAATTACAACCCAAAAAAGTTTGGTATCCAATTCATTGTTTAATAGTAATTAAAGGAGGAGAACAATAACAAGCAATAGGTGTTTGAGGATCATCTGCATAGATAACAGTAGGTTTACTGTATATGGATACCATGGAACGTACACCGAATATGCATACAACAATAGAAATTCTTGTGATTGGTTTGCTTTAGTAATTAATGCTTGTGGGGGTGTAGGAATAGTTGTAAGGATCACGTGCATGCTGCATATAAAGTCGTATTATTCATGATTAGAAAAATGATTTGAGTGAATTGTGTATGATGATCAGGAGAAAAGTATAGAGAGGAGAAATAGCCGACCTTAGTAATGCTCTTACACATATGATGACAGGTAGAAGAGTGCGATAGTATCAAACTATACGATTTATAAATAACCAGGTAAAGTTATTATCCAAACGAAGGGTTTTCTATTATTCAAATGAGGATTTGAATGGAGTATTTATGGGAAATAACAATTAATCTCATCCATTGGATCATGATGGTGATCAATAATTAAGATTGAAGTCATTTATTGATAGATCTTAAGTGAGCTATTTTTATGAATTTAGACTTAAATAAAAGCTTTATTTATTATTTTAGTGTGAGGTAAAATTAAACATGTTGAATTAGTTGGACCGATCCAATAGGCTCTACTCTAAGCGTAACATGTTAAAACTCCTTTAATCATTCTAAATATTTGGACTCAACATTTTAGGCCTCGTCACCATAGCCTGAAGAGTCAAACCTAATTAATTAATGAGCTTAAAGTCTAAACTTAAATTTAACCCTCTACATTTTGCCCCCTAACCAAAGTCTTTCAAATAAAGTCAAAAGGGTTATAACATCAAATAAGTCTATCAGATGACTCAGGCATGTGTGTGCTAACCGCAACTAAACTCATTTGAGAGTTGTTTAAGTGCGCGAGTTCGTAGAGCCTCTTAATCGTGTGTTATGCCTTAGCTAAATTGAGTAGCACATTGCCTCCAAGACAACACTCTAAAATAAATCTTTTTAAGTTGTCTTTTGTTGAGCTAATTTATCTCTTCGATTCAATCCATGTGATTTATTGATTCCATTGAGTAGAATTTGTATACTAAGTTTACATTAGCAATTTCATTGAGATGACTCCATGTGCTAACCAAATCTTATTTGTTGTGTAATGCATAAGGCGGTCTTACTATGAACTTCATAAATTGGATAATGGTTTGATTGTTTGCCTTAGTGGACTATCTATCAGGTTAAGTTCTCCCTTGTAATTCGTAATATGATATTACCTATTAGGCCTAACTTATGACATCTACATCTTCTTGTAAATCCTAATGGCTTGATCGTGATGGTCTTTAGTTGCTCAAATCATTTTACTTCTTTCTTTTATCTTATGAGGCATAAAATAATAGGCTCAACATTAACAGTTTTCACACATTAGCCCTTAAATCCAATGCCCACTTATTGACAGCATATTTCTCATTCTCTTTTGTAGTGTTGCAAGCTATCCTTTTTACTCTTTTTCTTTCTTTATAAGGCATATAAAACCTAAACCCTATCTTCTTCTTTGGAGCCCTTACTTGCATACCCTTTCTAATCTAGATGGTGCTCTATTAGGTTATGGGGAAAGCTCAATCTACAATTTTATGTGACCCTCATGTTTGTTGTGTTTTGCTAGATGAGTTCAACTAACTGCTGTAGCATCCACTACTCATTGCAGTCGTAGAGCATTCGGGTAGTTAACTAGGTTGAAAATAAGATGCACCGGAGAGCTACTATACTTCTAGTTTATTGTCTAGATTTAAGCTTAGCTTAGACAATTGGAGCGGCTTAAATTTGCTTGGTTAAACAACTAGGTCCTACCCAATAGTCGAACTTAACGAAAAAGGACTCAGTTTGTTTCATGAACTCAATTGCAGTTGTGATTGGCCTTAATGCTCAAGTGCTTGGATCCAACAAGTATTCAACTCACTACTAAATAGTGATACTCAACCATGATCAGTTGAGAGCTTTATATGGATTCTTTCTGCAATTGCTGTTCCATCTAGTTGTAGTGATATGGTATGGGTACTCGGATATGCTGCTTATAGAACTCTACAGCTACTTCTCAATTTGTTCAATTGCAGTTAGAAAAGAAATAATTGCAGTGGTTACTATTTGTATATCTCGAGCTGATGGCTGCTTGAATGTATCCAAGAATAGTTCAGTTTTGTCAATTTAAATGACAAATGTTATTGCCAAAATAAGCCTACATGTATGCTTAAGAAAGTGAAAGTAAAACTAAGCTCTCTTACTTATTCCCATCTAACTCTTTCATAAACAAAGTAGATGAAAATGTCCCCCGATAAGCTTATCTAGCTTTATCTATCTAGTTAGGCTAATCATTGATTCCATTTTACATAAAACACGTAGGTCTCATTCAAATTGCTCCTAGTACAGATAAGACTTCTAAAGATTACTAAGTATTTATTTTAGATGTAGGGTAGACAAGTTGAGATGCTTCTTGATAGAAAGAACTTTCACTTAGCTAAACTCTTAGGTTTTTGAGTTGTTTCAATCCTTCCTTTTGGGGTTCATAATTGGGTCTAAGGAGAAGAGCTATTACGACCCAAGAGGGATTATCGTGGCAAGCATCGTATATTGTATAAAGAACTATAGATTGATTTCTCTTTCGATCAACAACCCTTTATGCGATATACAAGGCTACTATTACAACTAACAACCTAGAGTTATGTAGACATAAATAATATCACAACATTATTATAATAACATAAATATCAAACTTATAATTATCATATATATAGGATACATATCTAATACAAATATTAAGTCTTATAAGGAACTATTAATACGGAGGATCATTTAATAAGCTTTCAAGTCTAATTACAGTAATATTATATCACTCTTGACTCTAACCTCACATTTACACCCATCAGTAAAGGACTCACTAACCTTGGGCATCCTATGGCTCGAAGTGATAAACAAGTCTCCCTACATAAGTAAACTATAGGAATGTAAGTTAACTAACTTAATGATATCTTTCTTAACCATATAACAAACAAGTTATATAATAGTTAATTTCAAACAATTGAATGCATGAACAATTAGTATGTCATAAAAATGCATGCAAATAATCAAGTACTGCATGCGACTTAGATTTAACGCCCTCCAAAGTTAAAGTTGGAGTATATATAGCACCAATTAAATCTAGGTATCATACTAAAACTTATATTACAATGAAACTCCATGTTTCATATTAAAAAACACAATGGTATATCCATTTTCAGTTTTAGTCAAAACTCAGTTCTAAGTATGATTATGAATAGGTTCTCGTAGCTCTAACTCACCCTTAAATGGAGGCCTTTAAACTTAACTCTTACAATCCTTAGCTAGGCAATTGGCGCCTCTAACACATAGTGTTCCTACGGGCCAGGGTAAGGTTATATAATACGTGTGTACCGTACAAAAACACTATAATCAAAATTAAGCAACCCCTGTATGGCTTCTCGTTACCTCCATATGATGTAATGGCTACAATTAATTATGTAGTGCACAATTATGCATGTTTCAATTTAGTTAATTCAAGTCTGATAATGTTAAGTCCCTTTATTAAGTGATAAAAAAAAAATCACAAACAGATCAATTCCTATTGAATTTACTATGCAACAAACAGTATATTATCATGCGTTAAAGTAATTTCACTATTGACAAGCAATATCAAATATAAGCATAACCTAACCCCACATAACATTCAATTATTAATAATAAATAATATTTACTATCTATATACACAAGCATGTATAGAATCATTAAGAATATTCACTCAACCATTCTTAAGGTCAAAGATCATGATAATCTACTAGTAGATTAATATATATCTTATGATCACCTAACACTGAGAGAATATGAAAAGTAGTAAGTGTTGGAATTAAATAGCTAAACTATTATTATACTTAGTACTATTTACTAAATTAGCCATTTGTTTGTACGAAATTATTGATTCGAGCTTTTTCAATAAAAGCGTATAACTTTTTCGATTCAATTCGGATTTTTATGAACTTATAGTCGATTTTGATTGTTTTTGGACGTATTTTCTCATAGCGAGGTTTGTTTTGAACGTTATAACTTGCAGTTTCTATGATGATGTTAAAATATTACGAAATTTATTATTTTGATTTAAATAATTATAAAATATTATTTTAAGCTTTTCTTTGTATATTTATGATTTAATAATTATCTAAACTTTATATTTTGTAATTTTCTTACTTTTAAGACTATTTTACTATACTTACTTATTTTTGCTAATTTTTAGATTTAAGACTTATTTAATTCATTTTTTATTGCTTTATTAATTTTCTAATTAATTAATTAATTAATATTATTTGTTATGACGAATTTAATCAATTTTAGCTAAATGCTGACGTAGTATCATAGGGGAACACTACGTATCACTTTCGAATTTTTTTGTACTTTTTCCATTTTTTCTTATTTTTTTATTTTTTACATCATATACATATTATTATTATTATTATTATTTTACTAAATTTTATAAATTAGTTATTTCTTATATATTTTTAAGGTTACGATATATATTCATATTTTGCTAATTTACTTTAGTTATTAAATTAATATTATAGTATATTACAGATGTACTATTCAAATATACCTGTATTTCTATATATACCATACTATTCATATACATATGTTTATACATATAATATGCTTATGTACTATAATAACATAATCCTATATATTACGACCCAACAATATCGTTACCATGGTAGATCGCCGTGTACCATATAAAGGTCTACTATCAACCCCTTTGCTAATCATAGGCCTTTCATACTACATATAAGGCTCCTTCTACTACACGTTACCATTAGACCCATAGACAAGTAATATAGAGCAATTTAACTAAAATTACTTCTATGGTATAAATTAACTAATCGTGTAGACTTATAAGACCCACACCAAAAGAATATTACAAATGGATGCAGTTCATAAGGGAACTACATTAGAGATTTTAATCTATGTCATGAACAAAAATATAAAAGTAACTAGATATCTACAAATCTATTACAAAATATCCTCTTCGCTCTCTGATTGCTTTAACCCGTCCCTATACAAGACTTATTACGGGCATGCCTTGGGCCGGATTGGCGAAGAGGTTTCTCTATAACAACAAAAATATATCGGGGTATAACCTTAAGCTTAGTGAGATAAATACCCTCGTTAGTACCACATGGCAGAAATTTATTAGATGCATAATCATATGAATGTATAAACAATTAGTATGCCAAACAATGCATGTAGTGACCTATGAACTACATACGACTCAGAATTACGCCCTTTGTAGTCGGGGTTTGGACATAATTAACTGACCCAAACCAAAATTCGAGTTCTAGACCTTGGGTTTTATTTCATTTGCACTATTGTGCTTAAGCCAAAACAAAACTATATATATATATGTGTGTGTGTATGTATGTATATACTTACTACCGAATAACAAATCATATTTTTAAAATCCCAAGTCTAGCGATGTGTTGGCCTCCGTAATTCATAAATACATGCCCTAAGTAGAAGCCATAAGACCTGGTGCCTCGCCGACCGTTAGCGTCTCTCAATGCCTAGTAAGCCCATCAACTTAGGATAGAGACTCAATATATATAATGACATAACTAATGCCCAATCCTGCAGGAGGCTCATCCTCCTGTGAGTCTCTTCCCATCTTTTGCGTGAAGCGGCAATCGGTGTTATCCGTATGCAATATGGGGAATGCATGATTCATTTTAATTTCTTAATCGTATAAGTGATTAACTCGATCTTCAAGATGATCAAATAATTTCATTCCATACAATTTGCGTATATATATTAGTACAAACAATTCCCATTATTATATATAATTAACAAGCCATCACATTCATCTACAAATTCGTACACATGCATTTCACATATCCCATAAGCATCCAAATTTATATATATATGTTTAGGTGCATCTATTCTACAAGCAAAATCAAGTAAAGAGTCATCAATGCGGTCAGTCAAAGTAATATGGGGGAAAATTGTCTCCGTACGCAGTATCCCCTGATCATCGAAATCATAATACTATAAGGAATTGATATAAACTTAGTATACTAAGCTAAAATCCCTTTAGTTATACTTTTGACTAGTTTTCATATCTTTTTCTGATTTTTACTTAAAAATTCAATTGTATATAACTTTTTTTATTTTAAATCTAATTTTTATGATCTTATAGTCAATCTTCATCGTTTTCGAATGTATTTTAACGTGGTAAGGTTAGATTTTCAAAATGTGGCACGCAAATCAATCCATGGGCCAGAACAGTAGCGATCCTCATGTTTTGGAGTGCTTTTAGGCCTTGTTTGGTAAATGGGCTTTTTAATAACTTGAGAAATCCTTTGGGCTTGGTCTCAAGATTTTATCTTAAGCTCAAAATACTCTTTGAGATCAGATTTACAACTTTGAGTTATACTCCTAAGACTAACAACCACTTTATGGGCTCTTTAGTAGGCTTAAGTTGTCAAATGGGCTTGTTTTTTATTCAAACTAAAGTTAGTAACTGTATTGGGCTTATGGAGTCATAGGTAGATTTCTTATGGGCTTCAAACAAACTTTCTTAACATTTTAAAGTACTGGTCAGAATTTTTATGAAGGCCCAACTTAGAGTTCTAGGCTTGTTTTGAGAGTTTTAGGCTCGGTTTTGAGTTTTAGGCTTTGTATGATTTGTATACTTGCTATATTTGCTTTAGTTGACCTTTTCACTTTGTTCACTTACTTTTATCATATTTTTAAGTGTCTTTTACTTATGTTCTAGATCTAGTCGTGATGAATCTAAAGGGTTCTCATTTAATTTTCCAACTTATTTCATTATTTTCTTAAATTTAAGTGTTAAATCATGTACTAAAATTATTTGTATCCAAATCTTAACTTAACTTTTCTTCCGTAGGGTGATTCTTTAACTCATGCTTTACACAAAGAAATAGGAGATCTTACACTTATTACAACTTCCATATCTTAGCTGATGTCATACAAAATTGGTTTCTTCATAAAACTTCATGTGATGAATTTTTCCTTAACTTAAGTCTAGATTTGAGCATGTTTAGCTTAACGGAAATAAAATCAACATCCAAATGTCCTTTAAATGCTTACGTCCAGCATGCTCATCTTCGATTCAAGTTCTTGTTTCAAGATTTTCTCAACTTAAAATATTCCATTCAAAGTGTTACACGAATATCTTTACAAAACACCAACCTTACATGCTCATATTTCAACTTCATGCAAGGGTTTCATGAGTTTGTTTTTTAGGATGGTTTTTGGTATTATAACAACTTAAAATCATACTCATATCTCCAAGAAATCAAAGTCTCCTAACATAAATACTAACCCACTAATCATAAGAAACACTTACTCCTCCTTAAAGCGAAATATGGTGGTTGTGCACAAAGGTTCCACTTAAGCTCTTAACTTTGCTTCTTCCTTTTACAACCTTTTGGAAACCCAAGTTATTTGATCCTTTAGAGTAGGGTTTATGGAAAGTTCTAATGGTTCTAAAAGATCTTAGATGTTGAAAGAAAATGATAGAAGAAAAGGATAGAAGAAAAGGAAATGGAAGTATCTTGAGTAGGACTTAAAAGTAGCAGCTAAATGAAGGATTTTGTACGGTAAGGTTGTTTGTTCTTTTATGTTTGTTTCAAGTGAGAGAAAGAGGAAGTGAAAATGAAGTTGAAAGTGACAGAAATAAGGGAAAGAGTAGGCGGTTGGGAATGAGGGAAAATGGGTGCTTAAGATATCTTGAAATTGTTGTCTTATAGCTTACACAAATTCAACAATTGCAACTATTGATGATGTAAGCATTAAGGAGTGAATAGTGGTATGTAAGAGAAAGTGATTGATGGTTGAAAGACAAGAGCATGGCTCCCCCTCTTCTTCTTGTTCAAACCAGCCATTTAGTGTCTTTGGGGTCATGGAATTATCTTATCTTATTTAATGAAGTTAAGCATGTGAAATCTTGTGAAAAATTGTCTATATATAGTATAAGTGAAGGGGTGATAAGGAAAATGTCTTATCACTAGATTTTGATAAGTTATCATTGATAAATGATTTCAACTTTCAATTGATAAGTCATCTAAGGTAATTGGTTGGTCTACTTATTTATATGTAAGGCTTAGACATGAAGATAAGAGTATGGTCTTATAGGAAATTATTTTAGGGTTTTTATCTTACATTGTTTTATAATTTATGATTTGATTTTTATAAATTGTGAAATTTTCTAAAGTTGAATGAAATTATTCAAATTAAATTATCGATTAGTCACTTAAGGTCAAAATTCCTTACTTGTTTTAAGGTTTAGGGTCTTAAATGACTTTAGAGCTCGCAGTTCTTCAAGCTCAGGTTTTATTGATAATTGGTTTTTGAATTGGAAAAATTTAATTCGTTTCTAAATGTAAACTTAAATTCTTAATTTAGTTGATCCTTGGGAACGTTCGGAAAGTACTCTTAATCAAATCATAGGCTTACTAAAAGTTGGGTTTATACTACATATATTATATATACTATCTGTATGGATATATGTATATATATGTAATTATATTTTATATGTATATATACATATACGATTATATTACATATATATACTAAAATACTTAAAATACATAATATTATACATAAATACATATACATGTATCACGTCCCTAGATATATCTATATATATAATCTATAAAATAAAAAGACAATATATGTACACTACGGCATACACATATACATACCGAATATATATACACTTTATTATACTTATACTTATACTATACTAGTATTTTGTATTTTATAATTATATATATCTATTTTCATTTACATATATATATATATATGTATATAAATGTTATTGTTTATACCAACATATATACTATATAATAAAAATACCAAGTACATATATATATATATATATATATATATATACTATCAACGCATACATATGTACATAAACATAATTCCCTATACTAACTATTTGTAGAAATTATTATAACAAGTATAATGTATATGTGAATGCACTTTAATATCTATATATAAATGAACATACATATACAAAGAAATACTAATATTACATATAAATACTATAAAAGACAAGGATACATAAGAATATATGTAAACCCCGCAAATTTAGTATTTTAAGTAATGAATCGATTTAAACATTATAGGTAATTACCCTAACTCAATGAGGTCGATAAATTTAAAACTAATTAAAATTTTAAACTTGAATATAATATGAAAGATAAAAATCCTAAAATTTTGCTCGAAACCTAAATCGTGTATAAAAACCCTAAATTCAAAGTACATGCAAATATTCGTAATCAAACTCGAACTTGACGAAAACTCTAAAATTATAACTTTAAGCTTATAAAATGAATAAATATAACTTAATTGTAGTATAACTGTAGTTGATTGTAATTATTGACTAAATCGTGTAATTATATACTAAATCGTGTAATTATATATAAATCTTAATGAAAATGTTGAAATAACTCATAAATATTATAAACGTAACGGGTATTAATTAAATTAATAAATTTTCATAAAAATTAATTTATAAATATTAATTTTGTGATTTTTATATTTGGAAAAATTATATATATTTATTTTTATTTTCCTTTTCCTTCCCTTTTTTTTCCTTTTTCTTTTTTTTTCTTTCTTCTTCCTATTCTCTTTGCTACCATGTGGTTTCTAGCTATAAATTACAGCAGCCCATGTGTTTTAATTGCAATTTGCAAGTGTCAACAATTTAAAGAAAAAAAGATAATGTAGTAAAGCATTTGTCTTATCTAAATTAATGAAGAGATTAAGTTAGATTGTTTTTCCTTCTTTTTCTTTTGTTTTCAACCTTCTTGTTACTATTTGCTTACGTTTGGATCTAAGAGCAAATCGAAAAAGAGAAAGAAAAAATTTAACACACAAACTTAGCAACACACTAAGAAGAAGAAGAAGAAAAAGAAAATAAGGGGATTTTTATCATTCAATTATCTAAAGAAATTAGGTAAGTTTATTTATTTTATTTGGACATATATATATATATATATATTCTATAACAAGTATATGTATATTGAGTATATATATATATTTTTATTATTTACATGTATGTATGAGTGAATATATACGTGTGTTATACATAGTATATTTATTATATAGATGTACATGTATGCGTATATAATATATATGTACTATGTATTTCCTATACTGTATACGTGACTATGTATATCTATTTGTATATGTACATAGTATTTTTTTAGGATATAATATATATGCATAAATGGGTATATACATGTCTATGTGCCTCGTATTTATTTTTAGTATATAATTATCGAGCTTGATTTTTCAGTTTCTTTTATTTTAATTTTATTTCCTACTTTCGATTAATACTAAACCTAAACCCATTTAATATTGATTCTCAACTAAAGAAATTAGAAAATTCTAGGTTTTTTATTGAAAATAGTTTTTTGGTGTTGCCACCTGATCGAGGTCAAAAAAAGAGAAATCGTAATGAATTAGGTGAATTGATTACGATTTGGCTACCAATTTTTTTATTTCAATTTCATAAAAACTAAAGGAATTTAAATCTGAGGTTTAACCTATTAAATCCTAACGGGTACCACTATCTATTTGCCAAAATGAGATTTATTCTTCAAATTATAATATTTTTAAGGAAAAAAAAACCAATTGAAAAAGAAAAAGAACCTAAGTTTCTATAGATTTTATCGTCGCCCTAAAGGTGCCTATGTATCCGTTAGTTGAGATCAGACAATTGTAGTTTTTTCCGAAAAATTTAGTGTTAATTAATTATAATTTTGAAAACCGAACTAATTTATATTTTAATTGTTTCAGTTTATTCAAAAAAAAAAAAAGATTAAAGGGTCCTAATTCTTAAATATTTTTATTTTATAAAACAAAATCTAAAAGTCTTATACTTTTTTAAAAGGAGTCTTTTATTAATTTTTATTTTAAAATTTCTTTCTATGTGAAGAATTCTAAAAGAAAAAAGAAAAAACCTAACCCTAAAATTCCTAAACTAATATGTATATGTATTTATATCTATATTACTATTGTTAAATAATTATCTACTTAAATTAATATAATATACTTAAGCTATATAACAAAGAAAACCAATGCTAAAAGAAATACATTAAACTAATATATACATACATATATATAATGTGTTAAATTAATAAGAATCTAATAATATAATATAATGTAAATAATAAAAAGAAAAAAGACAATTATTAGTGAAACCGAACCTAATTGCGTGAACTACTATTTCCAACATACGGTGAAGGACAGTGGCTCTGATTGTGATTCAGACTTTGTTTCTGTGATTAGAGATTGTCATCAATGCTGCGTATTCGTTGCTACAAACGATGGGCATGATGGAGTTGTCATGCTGCGTGCTCGTAGTTGTAGTAGATGAGTGGTTGTTGGCTTCTACAGTGATGAAGAGTACTGTAGTGGATGGTGCTATTATGGACATTATTGATGTACGGGATGTGCAAGCAATGTGTTCACTGCTTGTGCGATTGTGGACTGTCGGTGTGTCGGTTGCAACTGTCGCATGGGTACGTTTTGTGTTTGGTTCAGTCATTGTTGTTCGCTTAGAGATTTGCCCGGACATTGCAAGGAACAGTAGCTGTCTTGGGGATGGTTAGTTTTGTAGTGCGGCCTGAACTGCAGTTGTAGACGATCCTTGTATGGGTGATCAGTTACTGCAATTACTGTTCGTGAACTTGGACATGGTGCTATTACTGGTGCATTGATGCTGTGTTCGAGATGGTATTAAACTTGTGGCTGTGTGTTTGTCGTCGGGTTGGTGTCCAATAGTGAAGCTTAGAGTGTCGTGGCGTCGTAATTGTGTTGGAGGTACGACCGTGTTCACTACTACAAGTTCCAGTTGGATGCTGTGGCTGTGTTTGATATTGGAAAGGGGGTTGTCCGCTTGTAGCTAGAATTTGTTTAAAGTGTTCAACATCGGGGATAATTGTTATGTGTTGCGTGTGGATCAGAGGGTGGTGTGCGGATCAGTAGTTGAATGTCGTGCTTGGAATGTGACGTTCGTGCGTAGGAGTACAGTTGTAGACGGTCAAGGGCATGCGTATGTGGGGCGTTAGCTGATCCTTGCTGCTAATCGTTGGACGAATCACTGTTGTGAAGTGCAGTTCTCTAGTTCAATCACTGAACTATGATGTTGGTTTTTTTCTTTTTGTTCTTGGGTGTGTATTGGGGGCGAGAGAACGTAGATAGTATTACGCGCTTAACTTGTGCAACTACATGAAGAGGATCATCGGAGTTGGGGATGTGGCTTGAAAATCCTTGTGGTTTTGGTTGTTCGTCAGGGGCTTAGCTTTGTTGCTTATTGTGGTTACAGGTGACTTATGGGTGAGGGGCTACTATAGTTTCAATGGACGTGTGCATGTATTTATAAAATTCAAACCAAATCATATCGAATCATATTCATTATATCTAATTTGATAAAAATTAAACTAGATCCAAATTAATTCAAATCTGATTTAATAAAATCAAACTAGATTCAAATATTCTCTAACTATTCAAATTCAAACGAAGAATATTTGATTAGAATAAAAGACATATAAGTGTCTTGTGAGATTTGAACTTGCAGCCTCAAACTAACTCCATATCAAATACTTCAATTCTTATTCGTTAGGCGGTTGACCTACACATTGATTTTTAGTACAATTAAATTTTACTTAACACATACAACTCTCTAAAATAATTTTTAAGCTAAGCTAAAACTAAAACGATTAACTCTAATATATTTTCTTCCTAAAACAAAAAATCTAAAAAATCTTTACATATTTTTTTACTCTCATTTTTTTTTGTATTTTCATCATTTTTCAAATATTTATTATTTTTGAGTTAGGACCCTATAAAAAAAAGACTAAAATCAGAACTATAGAAGGCAAAAATTAGGTATATACAATGGTGTATAAATGTAAGTATAAGTATATGATATATATACATGTATTATATATTTATGTACGTGTATATGTATTTAGTATTTTCTTTATGTATGTATATATATTATACATAATAATTTATATTATTAATATGTATTGCGGGTTACAATGTCTAAACTAGACTCTACTCCAAGGAAGTACACCTGAAAATGATCAAAATGAACAAAAAGTTCATAAGAATCTAAACTAAATTAAAAAAGTTATACATGACTGAAAATTTAAGATAATCTGAATGAGAGATTTAAGTCAAATTATATTTATACCATACTTGGGGTATAGTAGAAACTAAGCAAATAATGATAGATATTTAGTTAATTAGGGAACCTAGTTTTTCGGAATACTTATAAGCTTTTTTATCTTTTAGGTAATCAATTATCAAGCCATGAAATTCTCAAAGGTCAGGAAAGTGAGTATTAACCTAGGTAAGGGAGTTCTTATGATCTGCTATCTGCTTACTGATTGATATCAATTGTTTGGTTGAATGACTGATTATTATATGTGTTATTATCCATGTGCTCACTTTATTAAATTAGTAAACATAACTATTCGATTGAAATAATTAGTTATATTTATTGCATGTCTATGATCCAATTGGTTTATTAATGGAGAGTGCTATCTTTATAGATATTTTGGAAAAGTATTTTTGGAAATCATTTTTCTTCTAATCTTAAATATATTATATATGATTTCTATGAGGGTTTGTAGTACCCGTAGAGGATGTTTCTATTGTTAAGGTAAAGCTAACATAGTATCTCCAATTGATTATGAAAGAACTCACATATTTATGCCCATGGGGCCTTGGATATTTGTTGATAGTGAAATTGACTTACTTTGTGTGTTCGAGGGGCCTTTGATATGTTTTGATGGGAAGCCCTAATTTAGGTCCAACTATATTGATTGTTGATTCTTGGACTAAGGTAATAGTCAAATAACGCTTAGTAGAACCGTACCCCCTAAGCAACTTTATACCGTTAAGGTGAGGTGATCTATACAGGTAAGTACGGAGGAAAAATTGATATGTAGACGACGTAACTCTACATGTTCCATAGTGTTGGACTCCTATAGATGTGTTGCTTACATTCATCACACTTGTATTCATTTTGTATATAGATAACTTACATGGGTGTTAATAATGATGGATAACTTACTTGAGAGGTAGTAGCGAAGAACGAACTCACTAAGCTGTAATTTGCTCATTCCCCTATAGTTTCATTTGCAGGTTTCTTGTAAATAGAGATTGGGACAAGCTTGAGAGCAAAGTATAAATTGGAGATAGGTTTGGCAATGTTAGAGCTTATTGAAAAGTGTATAAGTGTACTGAAACAATTTATGTAGAATATATTCATATGATAATTGTTTCCTATTACGTTTATAATATTTATGAGTTATTTCTACATATTCGTTAATAATTTTATGCGATTATGCATTTTGATCGATAATTATATTCGATTAGGGTTTTATTACTATTAAGGTAAATTTATTCATTTTTATAAGTTTAAAGTTATAATTTTAAGGTTTTCATCAAGTTCAAATTTGATTTCAGATATTTACGCATACATAAAATTTAGGATTTTTTGTACACGAGTTAAGTTTCAATCGAATTCCTAAGATTTTTATTACTGAAACTATATTTGACTTCATAATTTAATAAAATTTTTATCTTATTTAGCCTTATCGACTTGTGACATTATCTAGAGCACTTGGATCTAATTTAGGGCTTAAACCACTAACTATATAGGGTTTACAAAAGCTCTAGCAATTTATGCATGTAATACTCAATACAATGTCTTTCTTAGGTTGGCAAAGTTATCGGTTGATGTACAAAGCAGAGGAAGATGGGAAGAACATTGCCCACTGTGAGAGGAGCTTGAGTCATAATATGGTATGTTTTCCAGATTGTTATCACACATATTCTTCACATTATACGAATATGTGTAGCAAGTCAAGTAGGGTAATGATTGAAGTGGTCTTGCAATCTTCCTATTTGTATCTTAATTGTCTTTCTTCATGTAAAATTTGGCAATGTCTTCGTAGGTGCTTAGAGAGACTTACACATGCTAAATTCATTTTTGAGATTCGTAAGTTTATGAGAATAAAAGTAGGTAAAGTACATAGTTATCTCTACGTTGTCTCACATTCTTGAGTTACCAATTGCAATTGACTCTTCTATGCTCCCTTTCTTTGAATATTTTGCATCATTTGGTCATATTTTCATAACATGAATGCTGCTAAAATAAGTATACAGAGAAAAGAGTCACATGGTATTTCATTGTTAACATTATCATTCCCCCCTCTTGGTCACAAAAATTTGTAAAACACTCCCTTCACACTGCTTATCCCAAATATGTAAGTATATATGACTATAGAGTACATCTTGCTAATTCATGTTATCCTTACATCACTACTACTATTCATATATTATCTTGTGTAACTCACAAATTGTAGCTTTAGCTTATTTTAGAACTCTTAAAATTGATTATGAGAAGCTTTGTTTCTCCTTATAGTCTCTAACATATCTTGCTATTAACCATTATGTGGACTGGCAAATTTATTGTTAGAAATGCTTTCCAACTCTTGTAACTTTTGTATTCATACCTTCATCTGTATCTCCATACCAATAATTCTTATATCTTTTTCCTTACTTTTTCGATGTGAAATTGATATCTCCTAATCGTCCATCTTTTGCAGGTAACATAACCAATATTTGAGAGTTGTATGATCACATTTTAAGTTATCACTATCTCAAACTTACTGCAGTTTAAAGAGGATCTCTTTACCGTCCGGACCACAACTGCTTGCAACCAAAGGTCAAAAGTCTTCGATTGTAACTTGAGGACTACATCTTGAACTAGAAACAATCAGCAAATCAATACGGTTTAAAGCGAGTAGATTCCTTACCACTCGAACCATGACTGTTTATGTCATGACCTTAAGGAGGGCTTAATAAGATAGCCTAAAATTTTCATATCACATATGCATCCATAATATAAAAACCACCTTACAAGTCAGAAATTACAAGTTATAAACAATTAGTTACTAAGGTTTTCAATTTTATTAATTAACTTACTATAAAATATAAGTGACTATGATTATGGATATTCGATAGGCCATAGTCTATCAGAATCATACAGAATTGGTATCCCCTATCAAATACTAAGATAAAGTAAAACAACTTATTAATTTACAAGAAATACTACAAAATTTTATCATATGAATATACTTTACATAAATTGTTTTTATACTGCTATACACTTTTCAATCGACCCTAACATTGCTAAACCTATCTCCAATTTGTACTCTGCTCTTAAGTTTATCCCAATCCTTGCTTATAAGAAACCTGTAAAAGAAACCATAGAGGAATGAGCAAATCGCAACTTCATGAGTTCGTTCCTCACTACTACCTCTTAAGTAAGTTATTAATCATTATTAACACCCATGCAAGCTATTTACATACAAAATAAATACAAGCGCAATGAATACAAGCAACACATCCATAGGAGTCCGAAACTATGAAAGGTGTAGATTTACGTCGTCTACACGTTGATTTTTCCTCCGTACTTACTTACATAAAGCACTTTACCTTAACCACATGAGGCTACTTAGGGATACAGTCCCACTATCAAGACCCTAGGAGAGGCCTAGTAGGATTGTCTAAAATTTTCATATTATGTGTGCGCCTATAATACAAAACTGTCTTACAAGTTAGAGATTGCAAGAACTTTAAACAATTAGTCACTAAGGTTTTCAATTTTAATTAATTACTTACTATAAAATATAGTGACTGGTTATAAATATTCGATAGGCCACAGTCCATTAAAATAGCAAAGAATCGATATTCCCTACCAAGTACTAAGATAAGGTAAAACAACTTACTAATTTACAAGAAATACTATATAATTTTATCATATGAATATACTCTACATGAATTGTTTCAGTACCACTATACACTTTTTAATCAATCCTAATATTGCCAAACCTATCTCCAGTTTGTACTCTGATTTCAAGCTTATCTCAATCCCTACTTACAAGAAACCTACAAAAGAAACTATAGGAGAATAAGCAAACTATGACTCAATGAGTTCGTTCCTCACTATTACCTCTCGAGCAAGTCATCAATCATTATTAACACCCACACAAGCTATCCACATACGAAATGAATATAATCATAACAAATGCAAGCAACACATCCATAAGAGTCCAGAACTATGGAAGGTGTAGAGTTACATTGTTTACACATTGATTTTTCCTCCATACTTACCTATACGGAGCACCTCACCTTAACCGCATGAGGCTACTTGGAGGCAAGATCCCCTAAACGTTACTCGATTATTACCTTAGCTCAAGAATCAATAATCAATATAGGTAGACCCTAACTAGGGTCACCTATCAAACATATTAAAGGCTCCTCAGGTACACAGAGTGAGTCCATCTCTCTATCAACAAATATCCAAAGCCCTATGGGCACAAATATACGAGTTCTCTCATAATCAAATGGAAATGCCATAATAACTTTGTCTTAACGATATAAATATCATTCATGGGTACTACGAGCCCTCACAAAAACCCTATTTAATTATTTAAGATTGGATGAAAAACGATTTCCAAAAATTACTTTTCTAAAAAATCCACATAGCTAGCATTCTCTATTAATATACCAATTAGATCATAGACATGCGATAAATATAACTAATTATTTTAGTCAAATAGTTATGTTTATCGGTCTAAGAAAGTGAGCATACGAATGATAGCACACAAAACAATCGGTCGTTCAACCAAATAATTGGTATCAACTAATAAGCAGCATACAAATAACAAATAACAAGCATATAGCTGATTATAAGAACTCTTTCACTTGAGTTAATGCTCACTTTCTCAACCTTTGAGAATTTCAAAATTCGATAATTAATTACCTAAAAGATAAGAAAGCTTATAAATATTACGAAAAACTAAATTCCCTAGTTAACTAAATATCTATCATTATTTGCGTAATCTTCCACTATAATCTAAGTATGGTATAAATATAGTTTGACTTAAATTTCTCACTCAAATTATTTTAAATTTTTAATTGCACATAACTTTTTCAATTTAGTTTGGATTCTTGTAAACTTATAGTCCATTTTGATCGTTTTCAGGTATACTTTCTCGTAGCAGGGTCCATTTTAGATGTTGTAACCTGCAGTTTTGATTGTAATATAAAAATATTACAAATTCATCATTTTGACTTAAATAATTGTAAAATATTATTTTAAGCTTTTCTTAGTATAATTATGATTTAATAATTATTTGACTCGTATAATTTGGAATTTTCTTATTTTAAGTCTATTTTACTATAATTACCTATTTTCACTTATTTTTAAGATTTAAGATTTATTAATTCAAATTTTTCTACTTCATCATTTTTATAATTAATTAATTATTTATTTATTTATTATTATTAATTACGAAAATTACTTAAATTATACTTAAATAGTGACATAGTGACATATGGGAGTGTCGCGTGTCCTTTTCTACTTTTTGTTATATTTTCCTATTATTTTATATTTTACGGTATATACATGTATATATGTATATTAATAATCATTACTATATTTTACTAAATTTTCTAAATTAATTATGTACTATAATTTTTCCTAATGTTACGATATACTCATATATATATAATTATTAAATTACTTTATTTATTAAGTTAATATTATAATATACTTTGTATATACTTTTTCAAATATACTTATATTTCTACATATACGATACTATTCATATACGTATAATATACTTATGTACTAAAATATCTTAATTTTAATTATATTTTATATATTATATGCATGAGTATAATATACACGTAAATATACTTTATATACATACCGAATTTTTATAAAATGAAAATACCAATTATATATATATATATATCTACTATACGCATACACACATATATCATAAAATCAAAATACTAAGTATATATATATATGTGTATGTGTGTGTGTGTGTGTGTGTGTGTACATATTCACGCATACTTTTGTATATAGATATATGTAATATAAATAAAGAAAATACTTAGTATGTATATAAATAAGGAAAATACCCAGTGCATGTATTTATGCTATATGCGTATACATAAATATATTATATAATAAAATAATAGATAATAAATATATATATATATATATACCCATGCACACATACATACATGCATATATATACATAAATAAGGAAAATACTAAATACATACATATGTACATAAATAAAGAAATACATAATACATATATATATCATATACGTATACTTACATGTACAAATACATAAGTCCTTGCACAAATTATTTGTAAAATTTATTAGAATATGTATACCATACATATAATCATACTTTAATATTTATACACATATATGTATATCAATACCCAAATACATGTACAAAAATATAGACAAATTATTGTTACAAAATACATATAATATATATATTAAATAACATAATTGTAATATTCTTGGATCAAAATCCCTTAAGCTTCTTCTTCTTCTTTTTAATTGTCGCAAAAGAAGAAGAAGAAGAAGAAGAAAAGTTTAAAAACAAAAGGGATGGTTCACGGCTTGATAGGAGAGGAAACAAGAAGAATTTGTGTGTTTACTTTTATTTCAAATTGTGATTTACGCATAAGAGTAGCAGCTGGAATTGGTGAGGATAAAATAAAAAGAAAAGAAAAAGAAAAAGAAAATCTAGATGAGATGTGCTATTAAATGAGATAAGACATGATCTTATCTACACTTTATTTTATCATCATTATTTACACATGGAAAAAATAATAATATAACACTTGTCCACCGAAATTTCGAGTAGCTGGGACGTAGCACTAGGAAAAGAAATAGGGGAAAAGAAAGAGGAAAAGAAAAACAAAGGAAAAATGAGGAAAAAGAAATATAAAAAATCAAATATTAGATTTTTCCAAATACAAAAATTATAAATTTAATATCTATAAAATAATATTGAAATTTTATAAAAATTTATTAATTTAATTGTTACTCATTATATTTATAATATTTACGAGTTATTTCAATGTATTCATTAAAATTTAAACATGATTATGTATATTAATCGATAATTACAATCAATTACGGTTATATTACTATTAAGTTATATTTATTCATTTTATAAACTTAAGTTATAATTTTAGGGTTTTCATTAAGTTCAAGTTTGATTTCGGGTATTTGTACGTACATCAAATTTAAGGTTTATGTACACGATTTATGTTTCAAACAAAATTTTAGGGTTTTTATTTTTCGTATTATGTTCGAGTTTAAAATTTTAATTAGTTTTAAATTTATCGACTCCGTTGAGTTAAGATAATTACCTATAATATTTAAATCGATTCATTACCTAAAACGCTAAATTTGCGAGGTTTTTACCCACTAGATGTTACTCGACTATTACCCTAATCCGAGAATCAACAATCAATATAGGTGAACCCTAACTTGGGCCGCTCACTAAACATATCAAAGGCCCTTCAGGCACACAAAGCGAGTCCATCTCGCTATCAACAAATGTCCAAGATCTCATTGGCACAAATATATGAGTCTTCTCGTAATCAATTGGAGATATAATGCTAGTTTTGCCTTAACGATAAATATCATTCATGTGTACTATGAGCCCTCATAAAAATCATATATAATATATTTAAGATTGGAAGAAAAATGATTTTCAAATATACTTTTCTTAGAAATTTACAAAGGTAGCACTTTTTATCAATATATCAATCGGATCATAGACATGCAACAGATATAATTAGTTATTTTAGTTAAATAGTTCTGTTTACCAGTTTAAGGAAGTGAGCACACAAAGCAATAATTCGTTTAAGTAAACAATCGGTATCAACCAATAAGCAACATACAAATAACAAACAACAAGCAGATAGTAGATCATAAGAATTTCCTCACTTGGGTTAATACTCACTTTCTTGACCTTTAAGAATTCCAATGCTTGATAATTGATTATTGTAGACACTTGATTTTTACCGTCAATAGTTTAATTTTTTTTTTTTAAAAAAAGGGCTTAATTAAAAAAATAATAAAAATATAATAAAAAATTTGAAAAAATGATAAAATTACAAAAAAAAAAGGAACCAAAAAAAAAAAGAAAATTCATAAATATTTTTTAGGAAGAAAAAATGGTTTAGGGTCATTTAGTTTCAGTCTGGTTCAAATAGCTTTAGAGAGTCACGTGATCTAAGTACAATTTAATTGTACTTAGGTTCACGGGTTTGAATCTCGCTAGGTGCATATGTGCCTTTTTATTTTTCTTTCTTTCATTTTATGAAAATTAGTTGACCGTACAGGATTCAAATCTAATCAAATGTTTTGAATCTGATGCGATAAAGATTTAAGGATTCAAATTTAATTTGATTTTTATCAAATCAAATTGGAATCAATGTAAATAATTCGAATCTAATCAAATCGGATATGAAGATTTTATATATTTGGTTTTGGACTTTATAAATATTAATTACGTGGCATAAAATAATAAGGACATCCTCGTTAAAATTACACGCTTACTTGAAAAAAGAGAAAGACAATTTCACCTTTCACATAACCCCACAGCACATCCATCCATGTCCTAAGTCCTACACAGAGAACACTTCCAAACAACAGCACATATTTCGATCATGCCGCTGCTCCGTCCACTCTAAGCTCCAGTCCACAATCAGCTAACCCAACTTTCAAGGATAATTCTCTTCACTTGACCTCACTACATTGATTAGGTGCATATAGAACACAACACAATCAGCTACTAACCTTCGATCAGGGCTAAACTCTAGCAACCTTGCCTCTTTCTCTTCGACAAAACACATAGAGAATCAACTGCAATGACCAAACTTCATATATGCAACTTAAAAACTCCATCTACGGGTCATACACGTCGAAGCTCTTCTCTTACACAATAGCAACACTCGGTACGGCTACCATACATCGTACGCTACATTGCTTTACCCACACTACTGCAACACTTCTACACAACATACAATGAACCATCCACTGTAGTGATTAGCACACACTTCATGATTGAACACTCACGACAATGCACACTCACTAACCATACTTTACTGCAGCGTTCGCAATATAAGGAAACAATACATGATCAGCAACAGTAGCTGCTCCATCCTCTTCACCAAACATAACCCCCTTACTACAATCTATAAGCAGTAAACACTAATGCCAAATCAGGACAGCACCCAATGACCATGATCAAATGAATTACAGCAATAACGTACCATCCACCAATCACAAATAGTGACCCATTCACTGCATGTAGATACAGATCCAATCTCCATTGCATTATCAGTCCGACTACATGCCAAACGGTAGCTCACGCAAGTATAGGTTCGATTCTTTTCATTTTTCATTTTTTTTATTATTATATTTATTGGTTAACATAATATATAGTATGTGTACATTAGTTTTAGGAGATTTTTTTAGTAGTTTGGTATGTCAAGTATATTATTTGATATTATTTTATTTAGATACATAATTGTTTAATAGTAGAGATATAGATGTATATATATATATATATATATACATATATATGTAAATATTAGCTTAGGCATTTCGTAGTATTAAGTTAGTTTCTTAGGATCTCTCATTTAGGAAGTAATTTTTTGAAAATAAAAATAATAAAAAAAAACCCTTTTTAAAAAAGAAAAAGATAGGATTTTCAAAGAGTTTCTTCATAAAATAAAAATACTAAAAGTTAAGAACCCTTTAGTTTTTTTATTTTGGATAAATTGAATCGGTAACAACGTAAATTTGGTTGGTTTTCAAAATTAAAATTAATCAACACATTAAAGTTTTTTTTTCGAAAAGAACTACGGTCATCTAATCCCTACTAATAAGTACATAGGCATTTTTGGGACGACATTAAAATCTATAGAAACTTTTTTTTTATCTTTCTTAAAAATATTAAAAAAGGATAATTTAGAAACATAAACCTAATTTTGAAAAATAGATCATGGTATTCGTTAAGGTTTAATAGGTTAGCTCCCAAATTTAAAACCCTCTAATTTTTCATCTAAATTGAAATTAAAGATCGGTAGCTAAATCGTAGTTAATCTACTTAATTGATTACGATTTTGTTTTTTTTTTCTTGACTCCGGTTGGATAACGACTCCAAAATCTTTTTAATTAAAAAAATCAGAATTTTCCAATTTATTTAGTCGAGAATTAATACTGAATGAGTTAAGGTTTAGTACTAATAAAAAAATAAGAAATGGAATTTAAAGAAAGCCAAAAAATTCAAGCTCGACAATTACTTAAAAGATATGAAAGCTTATAAGTATTCTAAAAAACTAGGTTTCCTAGTTAACTAAATATCTATTATTATTTTCCTAGTTTTTCACTATACTCCAAGTATAGTATAAATATAATTTGACTTAAATCTTTTACTCAATTTATCTTAAATTTTTAATCATGTATAACCTTTTCAATTTAGTTCGGGTTTTTATGAACTTATAGTCCATTTTAATTTTTTTTTAATGTACTTTCTCGTAGTGGAGTTTATTTTGGATGTTGTAACCCATAGTTTCGATTATGTTATAAAAATATTACGAAATTTGTTATTTTGACTTAAGTAATTATAAAATATTATTTTTAAGCTTTTCTTAGTACAATTATAATTTAATAATTATTTAAATCGTATATTTTGTAATTTTCTTATTTCAAGTCTATTTTAACATAATTACTCACTTTTGCTAATTTTTTAGGGTTAAGACTTATTAATTCAAAATTTTCTACTTTATTAATTTTCTAATTAATTAATTTATGCTAAGTGATGACGTGGTAGCATATGGGAGTGTCACATGTCACCTTTGTATTTTTTCCTACATTTTTTGTGTATTTTACATTATATATACGTATATTTATATTTATTACTATATTTTACTAAATTTTATAACTTAATTATTTATTATAATTTCTATAAAGTTATGGTACATACATATATATATACTTTCATAGTTATTAAATTAATATTATAATATACTACATATGTACTAATCAAATATACTTATATTTCTACATATACGATACTATTCATACACATATATTTATACATATAATATACCTATGTACTAAAATATCTTACCTTAACTATATTTTATATACTATATGTATGAATATAAATATACATGTAAATGTACTCTATATACATATGTACATACACGGTTATATTAAATATTTATAAATATACTAAAATACGTAATATGAATGATATTATACATATATATGCATATATGTTCATCACGTTCATAGATATATTTGTATATATTAAAATACATAGTATACATAGTATTATACATATATATATGTATGTTCATATACCACCCTTAAATTAGTATTTTTGTATTACATAAATATATACATATTCACGTATATGTAAGGATATGTGTATATAAATAAAGGAAATACATAGTACATATATATATATATACTATATGCGTATACATATATATACTATATAATAAAATACTAGATATAATTATATATCTATACCGACGCATACATACATATATATAAGTACATAAATAAAGAAAATACATAGTATATATATATGTTATATATGTATACATATATGTATAAATACATAAGTTTTTATACAAATTATTTGTAGAAATTGCTATATCCTATATACTATGCATATAATTTTGGTAATATAACATACATATACCATGAAATGAAAATTATACATACTTAAATATACATATGATATACACATGATTACATATATATATATATAAACTTTTGTACTACACATATGATTATACTTTAAACACCCATATACATATATAAACATACATATACAAGGGAATATCAAGGTTACATATAATTTCTAAAATATATGTGTGTACTAAAATACACAAGATAATTAGTACAAATAAATATATATAATACATACTATTTTTTTTTCCTTAATGGTTTGAATAGAAAGGAGCTTCTTTTCTTCTTCTTGGTTTGTCTTCTTAAATTTTTCTAGAAAAAAATTTGGTAGAGGATGCTCATGGTTTGGAGAAAAATGGAAGTGGAAATTTCCTAGTCTTGTGTTTTGTCCCTTTTCTTGATTTGAAAAGTATAAAAATAGTGTTTAGTTTGTAAACTTTTCTTTTCTCTAGATATAACACAAGCCACAAGTAAGCTTTATGAGTATAAAACAAGAAAAAGAAAAGAGAAAGAAGATCTAAGGGAGATAGGGAGTTTAATGAAGATGGGACAATGTAGTCATTTGTTTTCTTGTAGTTAAACACCTAGAAGCAAATAAAAGCACATGGGTAGCTATAAAAGAACGTAGAACCAACGTGGAGTGTGGAGAAAAATAGAGGAAAGAAAAAGGAACAAGAAAAAGGAGAAAAATGAAAATAAAATTAAACATATTTAATTTTTCCAAATACAGAAATTTTATATTTAGTATTTATAAAATAATATTGAGATTTTATAAAAATTTATTAATTTAATTATTACCCGTTATATTTATAATATTTACGAGTTATCTCAATGCATTCACTAAAATTTATATACGATTACGAGTATTAGTCGATAATTACAATTGACTAAAGTTTTATTACTATTAAGTTATATTTATCCATTTTATAAGTTTAAAGTTATAGTTTTAAAGTTTTCATCTAGTTTGAATTCAATTTCGGGTATTTATGTATATATAGGATTTAGAGTTTTTATCTACGATTTAGTTTTTAATCAAAATTTTAGAGTTTTTATCATGTATAATATGTTTAGTTTCATAATTTAATAAAATTTCCATCTTACTTAAGCTTATTAACTTGTGAAATTATATATAGTACTATGATTGAATACTACTCTTAAATAACTAAATTTATAAGGTTTACAGTTTACCAGCCGAGGCTCAAAGGTTTGTGGTTGTAACTTAAGGACTAGATCTCGTCCTTGCACCAAGTAGCAAACTAAGACGGTTTAAAGAGAATATACTCTTTACTACCCAAATCGTAACTGCTTGCAAAACAAAGGCCAATGAGGATTGATCTTCATCAACAAGTGACAATGGAGAGGTATAATGCTTGGGTCATGCATAGTCTCTTTTTGTAATCTCGACAAAACTAATTGTGACTTGTAATATGAATTGAACATGAGTCTGGAGTTGTAAGGCAAGCACATGAGAAGTGAATGCGAGCCTTACACGTGATATGAACTAAATGTAAGGCTTGGATGTTAATGCATGAGAGTAAAGTGTGAGACTGTAAGTTAAGCACACATGAATAAAACATGAGCCTTAGATATCAACACATGAGAGTCAAATGCAAACCCATAAGCTAAGCATACACATTAAAAAAACATGAATCTTGAACATGAGTGTTAAGCATGACGTGATCTTTGGTCATAACATAAGGCTTTGAACATGGCACGATGGAGTCTTAAACATGACATGATGTAAGCATTAAACATGTGAACTGGACATGAGCCTCAAATGTGAACTTAACATGAGAATTGAACATTAGCTTTGATCCTCTTTAATATGAGTACTTGTAAATTGAACATTTGAAACGAATACGACCCCCTTTAACTTGAACATTTGAGAGCTAAATCATGTGAAATGGATATGAGGCTTCTACGTAAGCATAACATATGAATTGAACATAAACTTAGAACACGAGCACATGAGATTTAAGAGCAAGTCTACAACTTAAGTACACATGAATTGTGTATATGAATTGAACATAAGCACTTTTGGTACTAGAGCTGAATATGAGTCTTGTCATATGAGTTAAACATGAGCATTGTCACACGAGTCTTGAGCACAAGTGAACATAAGCGTTGTATATAAGCATTAATGTGAGAGTGAAAATAAGTCTTGAACATTAGAGTTGAATGTGAGTGAGCATATGCCATAATTACGAGCTTTGAGCATGATTTAACATGAGAATTAAACACAAGCGATAAACATGAGCCTTGATTGTGCAATAAATCTTGAACAAGTCATGAGCCTTGAACATGACTTGACATGAAGCTTGTACGTAACACGAGGCTTAAACATATCGTAAATCTAAACACGATGTGAGGCCTGAGTGCGACGCAAGGCCTAAGAGCAATGTAAGGATAAAGTGCAACATGAGGCCTAAATATAACCTAAGGTCTAAGCATGATGTGAGGCTTGAGCACCATATGACTCTTGAACACAATGTGAGGTCTAAACATGATGTAACCCCCGAACATGATGTGAGGCTTGATTTAGACATGAGCTTTGTTCATGACATTAGGCTTATACATGAGTGCCCATTAGGTAAACATATGACTAAACATCAATTCAACATATGAGTTGAGCATGAGTCCTCTAATATAAACATGGTAGAGCCAAATCTTCGAGTTAAACATGAGTCCTTATAAGCCCTACAACTAGTCACTCAAGGTTTCGATCGACTGAAAGATCCGATCAAGCCTAAATTATAAGTAAAGTTAAAAATATTAGTAAAAATGATCCTGTAAGTTTGAATTTAAGAAAATAAGTAATAAAATAAAAGACTATAAAAATTCCAAATTTTAAATATATAACTCGTTATTTATCGAAAATGCGTAAAATGCATTCCGATAATTAACGAATCGCTAGAGATAAATTATATATATACTAAAAATCATAAAATGACCTAAATAACATTTAAGAATATTTATTTGTACTATATAGGAATTTACATGTAGGTATAAATACGCATAATTACTTAAAATACACGAAATGTGCTAAAATAATACTAAATACTTAAAGAAAATTCATAATTAATTAAGAAAAAATCAAGAAAAATAAGGAATGATCCAGAATTGGGTTGTAGAAGCTAGGAAAAATAAGAAAAAAATCAGTCAATTAAATTAGGGCAACTCAAAAGCCAAAAATTAAGAGATTTGGACAATGTCTTATCCAATTTAATGTACAATAATTTCTCTAAAGCTCTATAAATAGCAAGAAAAATTCAGAAGCTCATTTGGATAGTTAGAAATTAGAGAAAATTAAGGAGAGGTGAAAATTGAGAGAAAAATTAGGGTTAGAAAAAAAATTGGAAAAACTGTTCAATTAGGGCCTTTAAAGGGAACCCACACCAGACGAGTAACTGGGAGTGGACGGCCACCACCACCACACGGTGGTGGCAGTGCCCAGGTGGGCTAACACCTTGCCAGAGCCACCCAAATCGGTAAGTTCGATTTCCAATCCGATTTTGCGTAATTTTTTAAAAATAGTAAATATTCTTAAAAAATTATGAAACTTGTTATTCTGGAATATTTTTGTATGTAGCTTTTAGGAAAAATATTGTTTTGATGAAAATATGCCCCGTGATATATGGTCCTTAAGATATTATACAAAACCGAGTATGTTTCGGTTTAGAAATAAATGACCTTAGGAGTATAGTTTTGAACCCAAAATTTTTGTATAGACCACTTAGATGATATAGAATAGTGATATAAATCCTGTTTTTAAAAATTAATTTTTGAAATTTTTAGATAATTTTTAGACTTTAAAATGAGGCATAAAATGTGTAATTTAGGGTTAATAAAGTAATTAAATGGTTAATTACTGATTTAATGAATAAGTATATATTTTAGAATATTGAAATCTGATGGAGTATGATACTTATAGCATTTAGGGTGTTAGATGTAATTATTAGGTTAATTATATAGTAAATAAGTAATAGGGAAAAATAGTAAATTGTAAGTTAATTTTGTAAATTAGGATAATTAGATGTAAAACCTGATTTAGGATGAATTTAGACTTTTTGAAATGATAATTGATGTTTAGAGATGGTAATCAGAGCGATAGAAATATTAGAAGTGTATTATATACATAATAGGTGATAATGCATAATATGTAATTATTGAAATATAATAAATAGAAAATATTAGGATAAAAATTGATATTATATAAATAATAGGGATATATAATAAAACCGATGGAAGACTTGAATTTATGTAACTATATGAAAAATTTAAAAATTTCTCATATCAAGAGTAAATTCGATACACTAATATGGATTTAAATGTACCGGGTGAAATAAAATACTAATTAGGGGTGATGATAATATTTAGGAGATCGGGAAGTAATGTGATTAATTTTACATTGTGGGTTGAAATGAATTTCTAAGATTCGAGTATAAAATAATACTTAGAAATCGAACTAGAACCTAATTTAGAAATCAATGTGGAAACCGAACTCGAACCTAACCCTAAACCTAGAATAATTGTAAAAGACTTAAGACCTAGATAATTAGGTATATTAAACCCTAAACAAAACATAACAATAAGCGTTATAAGATAAAATGAACCTATAATAGTTATATGAAAAACTGAAACCACGTTTGTGTTATAGGGATGATCGGCGATGGCCTGAGTAAATCAGACCTCGAGTGAGTGAGCGAAGAGTCGAGGTAAGTTGGGATGAATATGTTGCTGTATTTTGGAGGCTTAAGATTATGCTTGTTAGATAGTTGGATGTGTACATATGCTTGATTATGAGTGATGCTATGATTATGTCTGTTGTCCTAGCTTGAATTGTATGGTTTGTATAAAATAATTGATCACCCTAAATTAGACCTAATTAAATATACGACCTATAATCATAATCGGACCTACATGGCAACCCATTAGGGGAACTTAGGACTCTCCGGCCAAATACCGATCCCTTCGAAAGGGATAACGCAGGATTGCATAATGGTCCCTTCTTCATCTTTAGTCGAACTAAGTGACAGGTGAGGAGGTCACGGCGAGGGTGAAGTCAATAGTTCCAAGGTAGTTACGAGAGGAGCGAGGTCTCTATTGCACAAGCCTGGGTTTGGTCGTAAGCTATTGCATTAATGGAAACTCCTCAACCCGAATTAGAGCGGGCGTAATTTCTCTAATCTCACGATAGGCCGGACAACGTCTTGCGATGGCATTTGCTTGAACATGCATTGCACCTAATAAGTTGATTGAAAACCTTATTGTGTTTATGGTATAGTTTTAAGTCCTCCATCCTAACTTATTAAGCTGTAGTTGCTCACATCCCTATAGACGTCGTACAGGTGCTAGTTAAGAAGCGGCAAACAACTACTTTAAAGCTAGCAACTGCTGGATCCTGGGGAGTGAAGAAAAACATTTGAAGAATAAACACATATTTTGAAGGTTTAAGCTTTTACTGTAGAATTTTTCATTTCTAAATAATATAATAACTAGGAAATATACTACGGAGAAATATTGTAAACGATATTTGTACTAACTAAATTATAGTATATATATGTATTTTCTCACTTTCTTAGGTAAATGATTTATTTAAATTACAAAGTGTTTACTTCAAAGCAGGTTAATCGTGGATATCTTATATAGATCAGGTCTAAGATAGCGGTTGTAAGGCCAACTTTTATCTTAGGATGGTTTATACGGCGGGGCTGTTACGACTCTGTAACTTCAGGGCGTGATAGTCCTTTATAACGCTTCATTCCTTATACTAGCCTCGTCATTTTTTCTTCAACTTCACACTTGTATAGTTGTATGATTTCTATCCCATTTGCACTTCACTTTACTAACTCATTTACTTTCCTTAGTTTTTACATGTAATCACTCCTTCCTCCCCCTCCCTAGAGTGGCAACATCCGCACATAGGCATTGCTGCTACTTTTAAGAATCAATAAGAGGAGGCAATATGACATTATATGTGAGTGTACATCTCTAGTAATGTCATCCTTAATATTGAGCAAAAGGAGAAGTTATAAACCAGCATAACATACATCTAAAGCACTCATATGTTGAGTGCCACATGTGCATTAAGCCTTGTGTGTACACATGCTTTGACTATTGTGAGCATAAGTACATAAAGCCTTGTAAACATGCACACATCAAACATCATGCATAAGGAGTGTTGCATAAAGCAAACATAACAAGTAATGATTATCACTATGCAAGAATAACCTCTTCATATACTATATCTATTTATAATTTTCCTCCCCTAGGTATTTACATATGGAGAAGAGACAGTCAATGAGTCTTAATACCTTTCACTCCCCTATGACACCATTGAGGACCCAGGCTGTATTGTAGTACACTAGTCCTTCAAAGTCATGATACCTTAAAGGTATACACTGATTTAGCCTTGTTTTATGTAATCTTCTTGATCACTCAATTTGTAACTCTTACATTTTCTCGCAAGTATGAGTTGTACTTTGAATATGTAGACACAATAATAATGATGTTCATTGATCAAGTTTCGTGCTCTTCTATCTCCTTGGCATTTTCATTAACTTTTACAAAGGTGTCTAATCATTATACACTTGAAAGTGATAGCTCTTCACCTTGTAGTAGCATGCTAGAAGATAATGTAATAGGACAACTTCATCCCTTTAGACACTTGTAATGCTCTATCAAATAGTGAGACGCATATCTTAACCCAATGGTAGCATGACTAAGCATATCTTAAGTTTAAGTATGCTTTGTTCTTAAAGAGTTCATGTGCTTAGGAGTAATGCCTCAACTAAGCAACACTATTGTCTAGAGTAAAGTAGTGCAATTTCCTTGTTATCTCTTCTTTCTTTTTAAAAAACGATACCACCTAGTAGGGAGAGAAGGCTCCTCGGCCTAGTCACACTAGTGTTAAGCAATCATAAACTTCAAATTTTAGATTATCATAACTTTAGGACCGCTTAAACTCTTTAATCTAAGAGGCCTCTTGTATAATAGATGTAATCGTGAGATTGCTTAAACTAAACTCAACGATCTAAGGGGGTCTTTTTTAAGATAGGCATAATTGTAAGATCGCTTAGACTCAACGATCTAAGAGATCTCACATCTCATCTTATGTGTCGAGATAAGACTTTTCCTTGCTAATAATAATATGTAGAAGATCCCTTTCAAGAGGTGCTTGATCATGTACATGAAGGGCGATAGTAGCACTAATTACTTAGGATCAATAATTCTTTCTTCTTAGTCAAAGGGGTATTTCTCACTAATTTTCTCCATTACTTGATGGCTAAAAACATAGAAATTAGATAGCATGAAAGCTATACATGATTATCATGGTGTGATGTATGTTTAGGAGCTAGTTTTCCTACTAGTCCGTAACATATGATCTAAGCTCATCATTGTGCGCTTATGAGACCAGGCTCTTACTAGCCAACAATGATGTGTGGTTTATATATTATATTCATTATTGCTTTCTTTTAATCAATCGAGGGGTTTAGTTTTCCCCGTTCAGACGTAAAATGTTTTGTAAAATTAACTTTGCGTGCTAAGGAAACTAGTCCTTACTTTGCAGCGAAAATTGTAATAAATGAAGATACCTAAACACTTATCACATTCTCATTAGAAAATATCAGTGATGGGAAAAGGAACTTTCATTGACGAAAAGCAGTCATCTTTGCACTTACATATGAAATGAAATCAAAATTAGGATAAAACCAATGAGAACACATCCTAACTACTAGTAATTCTTGCTCTTCTTAGCTTATAATGTGCCTTTTACTTTCATAAGATCATTGGTTCGCTTTCATTTCTTCACACCTTCATGACAACCATGCATACTCTTCTTAAATGCTCGAGTTTAAGCCTCTTCCCCTATAGGTAGCTGTACCTTGGGGGCTCCATTGAGGGTATCTCCCCTTCATTCACATGCTCATCAAAGAATGTTGCTTTAGTGAAATGAGACTCATTACATGTAAATGGCTTCTTTGTTGCAAGAATGAAGATGTCTTACTCATTCTAATGACCCTTTATGCATTGATGCTATGTTGAGGGTATCATGTTGTGATTATGTAGCAATGTCCTTTCTATAAGGAGATGGTAAGATATAAGTGCATCGATCATATAGAACCATGTAGAGTTGTGAATAGATCCAATATCAAAGTTTACTTTAATATGCCCCATTGTTTTCATGGAAGACTCATAGAAGCTATTTAGTGTGATTAGTTATCTCACTAAGTTTCAAATATCTATTTTTGCAGTTTTAAAAGTTAACATTAGCATAACATTAAGTGAAGAACCATTGTTAATAAATTTCTTCATGATAAAATGACCATTGAGTACACTTTTCACATATAAAGGGTGATTATGGCTAAGATTCATTATACGAATGTTAGCATTAGTAAATGTAATTGAACCCTCATTTACTAAAATGATTCCCTATGCAAAACTTGCTATAGGATATTTCTTATATTAACCTTGTGAGATCTTCATGAGTGCAGTTGCTAAATCAAAGAAATTCCTAACATTAGCAATCCTCAACAAAGCAAGAACAGTGTCATCATCTCCATTTGTCTTGATATCAAGTCCTTTCATACTTAATTTTGTACGCCTCAACTAGTTGCACATCCATACTTTCCATCTTTATTAGGTCATGAG
This sequence comes from Lumnitzera racemosa, assembly GCA_024138005.1. Taxonomy (NCBI): domain Eukaryota; kingdom Viridiplantae; phylum Streptophyta; class Magnoliopsida; order Myrtales; family Combretaceae; genus Lumnitzera; species Lumnitzera racemosa. Next base: position 51,528,815 of record JAMXBC010000004.1, on the reverse strand, counting down.
TGATAACATTTACATTACTAAGTTGGTTGTTGTGAGATAGAGGTGAATAGTTCCTGACATCATTATCTTCAATAATTGATTCTCCATTTTGAACTCACTCATTAAATATTTTCTTCCAAGTCTAATAGTCTTTCGTAGGGTAACCTACACTCTTATGAAATCTGTAATACTTAAGGTCACTCTTCTCTTCATTTGTTGGTAAGTGCTCAATCCTTAGGAGTCTGATGTTCCTGTCATGTAGCCATTAGTTAAGGAGTGTATGCACTTTTCCCATCGAGCATAGGTATGCTAAAAAAGGTTTTGTGTTCATAAGCTTCTCGCCTCTAGATTTCTTTGCTCCTCTGGAATTAAGTTCATTGATGATGTGTACTTATCAAATCTTACATTTTCACCTCTTTGTCGTGTTACTAAATTGTTGGTCCTTCTTACGTTCTCAACCAACATAGCGAACGAAACCAAGAGAGGTTCTCGAGATGTCCTGCATACTTAGTAAACATCCTTTAGATGCTAATCTTGACTAACTCTCTTTCATCATAAACATTTTGTAGTCCAAGGAATACTCCTCAAAGCGCTTAATATAATTCATAAGATTTTCCTAAGGCTTTTGTCAGATTCTCTCCATGTTAATAAGGGTAACTCTTTCTTCAATAGAGAAGAACTTCTCCAAAAACATCTTGCACATATTTCCCTTTGAATTAACCAACCTTAGGGGAAGGTTAACACACCAAGTCTATGCTGTCACGAACTGAGGACGGCCTAGTCGTGGTAGATGTCGTATACTGTACGAAGAACCCCTAATTGATTACCCTTCCAATCAAGAACTCTTCATACAATATATAAGGCTCTACAATCACTAGTTTCCCAAGAACACACAGATTCACATGATATCATCACACTAACATATTTATATAAAATTTGAACTACAAAGCTTATATTATACAGTAATTGAGTACATCTAAGTTTATAATACTAGTAAAACAAAAGTACATGAGTAAGAGTCTACATAAACTGTTCTCTTTCGATACAAAAGACAGCTCACTCCTACCCAAGTCCCTAAGCTAACTTGTAGCATCTTTCGGCCAGCCTCTACGAACAGGTTATACTGCAGCAAAAGTCTAAAGGGGTATAAGCCTAAACTTAGTGAGTAAAACCCTCAACCATACCATAAGTAAGTTATAAGTACATTATATTCATGCATATGAATGAATGATTAAATAGAATGCCAAACAATATGTATAATTAACTACTTCATATACATAACTCGAATTTAACGCCCTCCGAAGTCAGGGTTGGAGTATACAAGGCACCAATCAGATCCAGGTATTATACTAGAACTTACTTTACTACGAAACTCCACATTCCATACTCAAATCAAATAATTCTTTTATTTTCATAAAAACCAAGTTCTAGTATAATCGTGGGTAGAGCTCCGCAGTCCATACTCACCCCTAAATAGAGGCCTCTAGACTCGACCTTTAGCCAGGTGGTTGGTACCTCCAACGCCTAGTGTTCTCGCGAGCCAGGGTAAGGTCAGTTTGTATGAGTGCACCGTACAAAACCAATAAATTAATAATAACAACCCCCAAATGGCCTCTCTTTACCTCCGTGTGATGTGACGGCCGGAATTGTGTCTATGCGATGCATGTTAATGCATGTTGTAGTTTCTTTTTATAAGCCGAGTATAATTATGTTCAAATTATGCTGTGACTATCCAATAGTACACACAATCATTTTCTATACTACAGTGTAATAAACAAAGCATTATTTGTACTTAAGATAATTTTACAATTCAACACACGGTGTCATACACAAGCATTTCCTGAACCCCACATAGTATTCAATTAATAATAATATTTAAGTTCACTATCTATAATCACAAACAAGCATGGAATCATAGGGTAAATACTCACTCGGCCATGACAACTCGCCCTAATCGTAGTAATCGATTGGGAGATTCTCGCTTACCTCGAGATCACCTGATCATTTTGATTTGATAAGGCTAGTAAGTAACTGAATTAACTAATAATTCTAAATATCTAGTTATCTAATTCTACTTAACTTACTATTAATTTTTATCCGGTTAGACCTTATTATTAATCTTATGTAACTTTTTCGTTCTATTTCTGCTATTTATGAATTTATAGTCGTTTTTCATCGTTTTTAAACATATGTTCACACGGTGATGTCCGTTTTGGACGTTAAGACCCGCGTTTTACGATATGGATTAAATTTATAGAAATTTTAACTATGGAAACTTAATTACTCTTATTACTTATATTTATATCTTTTTGTTTATACTTAATAATTTAGTTAACCGTTAAATTCTTATACTTAGAGAATTTTACTTTGCTATTACTAATTCATGTATTTAATTAAGTATAATCCAATTTAAAAAGTGTATTAGGGTTTACTAATTTAGATACCTAATTATTATACACTCTTTTTATTTCTTATTTTATAAACCTATACTTATCTCATTGCTTACATCATCATTTGTTTGTGTCATTGCTTATGTCATCACTTGCTTATGTCATAATGTGATTACATCATTACTTACATCATCCTTTGCTTACCTAAGCCTTATCTCATGATTATGTGTTTTATGTACACTTATGTACGCTTATACATAATATACATATACTTATACTTATACCATATTTATACTTGTATACATACTCATATACCTATACGGTCATATACGTATTTTTGTACAAATTTCGTATGCCTAATTTTTCTCTTAAGAAAATCTTCCTAATTTCATTCTTTTATGTTTTTAAGTGTGTATTTAGTATAGTATCGGTATGTATAGTCAGTATTTGTCTTAATTTAGGTTATGTACATGGTAAATACCAATGTACCAAGATCCCTATACTTGTATTCTTTTAGTATATCCTTATGTACACATACTTAAGAGCATAGACACATGTATTCCTTTTCTCTTCTTCATGATTCCTAACTTCCTACACTTAAAGATGGAAATTTTATGTCCTATTCTTGAAGATCACATATAACACGTGTCTACTTATCTAATATACCTAATTACCTAACTAATGAGTAATATAAAGCAACATAAAGTAACTGGACCACATACCTTAGTTTGTGTTGGAATTATGGATCGAAAGTAAAAGGGAAGAAGAAGGGTCACGGCATGGAGAGGATTTTACTTTATTTCTTTTTTCTTTGTTTTGATTATGGAAGAAAGGAAATGGTGGGGTCTAGAAGGGGAAATGAATGGATGACAATTAAGAGGAAGAAGAAAAGAAAAACCAAAAGAAAAGAAAAGAAAAGAAAAGAAATCATTAGATGCTAAGATATTTTTCTTATGCATTAGTGTCTTTTGTTGACTTTAGTTAACCCTTTGACCTTGGTCAACATGTGTTGACTTAGTCAACTTTCCTTAAGCTTATGCCATTTTGTACACATAATGTAATAATTAAGGAAAATTAAGGGAAAAATTTAGGAAATGAAAGAAAATGAGGTATTTGATGAATTGATTAGTAAAAATAGTTGATGAGGTCTTACTTTAGGTATTTATAGCCTATATACATCATTTGGTAAATTATTTAGTGTAACTAGTATGAAAAGTACTAATTAGAGTATTAAGGTTCGCTATATTTATTTTAATCTTCAACTATACCCCTAACTCTATGTAATATTATCTTAGTCATATACTTAAGAGATAAATGTAATATATGATTCATTATCTTAGTTTTTACAGGACTACTTGAGGATGCAAAACATATATGCATGATTGAAAGGCATCTTTAACCTTTTACTAATGATTTGGAAAAATTTGAGGGTTATATTATCAATTAGGTTTTTAGGGTATATTATAATGAATTAGTGCCCATATGTCTTTAAGATGATCATTTTAGGGTTTCTATCACTTTTGAATGAAATCTTTAACATTTAGATACATTTAGGATAGAAAAGTTTCTTATGTGATTGATTAATTCTTTTAAGGTTTTCACTTTCATTAGCCTTGTCAACTTTTAAATTGTCTAACATAGTTGAATCTATTTCAAAAGCTATATTGAAAAATTTAGGGGTTTACATATGCCTTCTTAGTGAGTGACTTAGAAAATTCTTTCAATTTCAAAACATCGTCTAAACCTTATACTTCCAAGGCCTTAGTAAACTTTAATAAGTGTTCTTTGGCACTCCCCTTCTTGCCATTGAACAACATGAACTTCAAACTTACATAGTCCTTAGGATATGGCATCACAACAATACACTGATGATATGGGAGTTTCAATTCCAGTACCCTAATTCTGGACTTTTGTTGTCTCTCCTTTGAATATATGTCTATATCTTCTTTGGTTATGAATAAACCTCTTTAGGTAGATATTTCTACCATTAGTGACATCGCAGGGGTGAAGTGTATGGGTGCAATGTTCACAAGTGTAGAGCTTATAGGCATGGGATTTGTTCGTGTTAGTTACATAGAGTCAACAATTGTGAAACGTGATATAGCATATGAGGATGACGAGCCTTTACTAAACCTCTTAGCTACTTACTTTAGGTAATGAATCTTGTATAGTTGTAGGTTCCACCACAAGAAGTTTCTCTTCAACTTTAGGAGTGACTTGCTTGCTAATAATAGGAGGTTAAGTGAGGTATATTGTTCTAATACATTAGAAGGATTCGAGGAAGTTGCTCCTTGTTACGCATTAACAAAGGTAGCCAAAGTAGGCCCACATTAAGCAAATATCACCATGAGTTCACTTAGGTTCCAATTAGTCTCTAACAACTCATGCATTAGTTGTGCATTATTAAGGACACCTTTTTGTGATCTATCTCCTTGATTACTGCCTCTAACAGGAGGTAGATTTTGTTCATTAGTCACAATAGCAAGATCTTTCTCTTGATTAATTCTATTAGTAGGATCACATTGTCTTTGCCTTAAAGGTTATCATGATGTGAGTATTAAGCCTTTCCTCCCTAGTGAAGTCACCAAAAATGTGGGGGTATAGGTATGGATGCAAAGATCACATGTGTGTCGTATGTGAAATCGTATTACATGTGATTAGGGAAATGACTTGAGTGACTCATGCGGGATGATTAGGAGAGAAGTATAGGGAGGAAGAGTAGGTGATCTTAGTAAACCTCTATCGCGTATGGTGATAGGTGGAGGAACGCAATAGCATCAAACTTCACAATTTGTAAATAACGAGGTAAGGTTCTTGAGGTGTTTAAGTATTTAATCTTTGAGATAAGATTTCGGCGAAGTAACGGCATTAATTAGAGTTTTTCTTTTATCCAAATGAGGATGTGAATGGGGTATTTATGAGAAATGACAGTTAATTTCATCCATTGGATCATGATAGTGATCAACAATTAAGATTAAAACCCTTTATTAATGGATCTTAAGTGGGCTAATTTCAAGAGTTTAAGCCCAAATAAAAACTTTATTTATTATTTTAATGTGAGCCAAGCTAAAAAAAGTTGTATCAAATGGATCGATCCAATGGGCCCCACTCCAAACATACCATGCCAAAACTCTCTTGTTTATCTTGAATATTTAGACTTGACTCTTTAAGCCTCATTACCTTAGCCTAAAGAGTCAAACTCAATTAATTAATGGGCTTAAAACTCAAACTTGAATTTAGCCATCTACAATGCACATTGGGAATAAGGTTATTGTTACAACCTAAGGGGCTATCGTAGTAAGCGTTGTATATCGTACAAAGGACTATAGATTAATTTCCTTTTTCAATAGACAACCCTTTATGCAATATCTAAGGTTACTACTATAATTAACAACTTAGAGTTAGGTAGGTGTAAGTAATATCATCACATGATAATAAGACTATTGAATTATAAGTAACACGTATAGAGATACTTACAAATAATAAGTCTATAACACATTAGATTATAAACTAGTAATACATTGTATCACATAATAAGGTTTAGAATCTAATTACAACAGAATAAGTTCACTCTCATCATTAATCTCACACTCACATCAACCTATTGATGATTTACTAACCTCGGGTATCTTAAGGCTCGAATCTACGAATAAGTCACCTTGCGCAAGTAAACTATAGGTGTATAAGTTAACTAGCTTAGTGAGATATTCCCTCAATCTACGATAAACAAGTTATACAATAATTAATTTCAAATAAATAAATGCATGAACAATCAGTATGCCATACCAATACATGCAGTTAACGCGCCCTCCAAAGTCAAGGTTGGAGTATATACAGCACCAATCAGATCTAGGTATCATATTAGAACTTATATAATAACGAAACTCCATGTTTCATATTAAAAAACACAATGGTATATCCATTTTCTGTTTTATTCAAAACTTAGTTTTAAGTATGATTGTGAATAGGTTCTCGTAGCCTTAACTCACTCTTAAACGAAAGCCTTTATACTCGATCCTTAACCAAACAGTTAGCTCCTCCAATGCTAAGTGTTCCCGTAGGCTAGGATAAGGTCATATAGTATGTGTGCACCATATTAAACATTATAACTAGAACTAAGTAACCTTTGTATGGCCTCTCATCACCTCCGTGTGATATGATGGCCGAAATCAATTGTGCAGTGCATGATTATGCACGTTTCAATTTAGTTAATTCAAGTCTAATAATGTTAAGTTCCTTTATTAAGTGATCAAACAAATTCACAAACAGATCAATTCTTATCAAATTTACTATATAGCAAACAGTATATTATTATATTTTTAAAGTAAATTCACTATTGATAAGCGCCAACATACATAAACATAACTTATCTCAACACAATATTCAATTATTAATAATAATTAATATTCACTATCTACATATAGAAGTATGTATGGAATCACTAGGAATACTTGGCCATTTTCTAAGTTAAGGATCGTAGTAATCAGCTAGTAGGTCAGTATCGATCTCGTGATCACCTGACATTAGGGGAATATAAAAAATAGTAAGATTTGGAATTAAATAGTTAAACTACTATTATATTAAGTACTTTTTATCTAAATTAGCTATTCGTTTATATGGAATTATCGATTCGAGTTTTTTAGCTAATTGCTTATAACATTTTTTATTTAGTTCGGATTTTGATGAACTTATAGTTTGTTTTGATTGCTTTAGGATGTATTTTCTTGTAACGGGGTCCGTTTTGGACGTTGTAACCTATAGTTTTGAATATGATGTAAAAATATTACAGGATTCATTATTTTGACTTAAATAATTATAAAATATTATTTTCTACTTTTCTTCATGTACTTATAATATAATAAATATTTAAATATTATATTTTGTAATTTTCTTATTTTTAAGTCTATTTTACCATATTTACTTATTTTTGCTAGTTTTGAAGTTTAAGACTTATTAATTCAAATTTTTATACTTTATTAAATTTGATAATTAATTAATTATTTTCTTATTATTTTTAATTACGAAATTTAATTAATTTAAGCTAAGTGATGACGTCGCAACATAAGTGTAAACCCCACATAGTCAGTAGTATAAGCCCTAATCTAGATCCAAGTATTCTAGATGATATCATAGGTCGATAAGACTAGGTAATATAAAATTTTTATTAAATTATGAACTTGAATATAGTATCGGTAATAAAAACTTTAGAAATTTGATAGAAACCTAAATCGTATACAAAAACCTTAAATTCGATGTATACGCAAATACCCTAAATCGAATTCAAACTTGATGAAATACTCTAAAACTATAACTTAAAGCTTATAAAATGGTTAAATATAACTTAATAATAATAAAACAACAGATGATTGTAATTATTGACTAATACGCATAATTGTGTATAAATTTTAGTGAACACATTAAAATAACTCGTAAATATTATAAACATGACGAATAATAATTAAATTAATAAATTTTTATAAAATCTCAAAATTAATTTATAAATACTAATTATATAATTTTTGTGCTTAGAAAAATTACATATTTTTATTTTTGTTTTCTTTTTCCTCCTTTATTTCTTTCTTTTTCCTTTCCCTTTTTCCTCGTCTTATTTTCCCCTACTTCCACATTAGCTTCTTGATAATTTCTAGCTACCCATGTGCTTAAATTGTTGCTTCCAAGTGTTTAACAATAAGAAGCAAAATAAAAGGAATGATTGAAGTTGTCCCATCCTAATTAATGCTACATCTTGTGTTGATTTCTTTTCTTTTTCCTTTGTTTTTGTGCCCATAAAGGCTAAGCTACTCCCTAATGAAAAGGAAAAGAAAACGTCTGGAAAGGAAAAAACACAAGAACACACACACATATAAAGTTCACTTACTTCTTTTTATTTGCAAATTGTGATCATCTCCTACTTATTTTTTTTTTCTAGAAAATTTTATTAAGAATAGGAAGAAGAAGAGGCTAGGAGCTCTAACCACAAATACTATACAAGTATGTTTTATTATATATAGTATATGTATTTTGTAATGATTATTTAATTATATTTTGTACATACATGTATTTGAGTGTTCATGTTCATATAGGTGTATAATTATTAAAATATGTTTATATATATAGTGTATATGTTTTAGTAAATTTTATAAATAATTTGTATAAGAAACTTATGTATTTATACATGTACGTATACGTATATAATATATATATATATATGTACTATGTGTTTCTTTACTTATGTACTTAGGTATGTATTATATATTTTCTCTATTAATGTACTTATATATATATGTATGTAGGCGTTCTTACACATGTATTTATATACATATGTATGTGTGATTATGTATATATATATACCTATTATTTTTATTATATGATATATGTAGGTATGCATGTATATTAGAATATATGTACATATACTTAGTATTTTCATTTTATGAAATTTTGTATGTATGTATATGTATGCTGAATGTAAGGAAAATATAGGTATATTTGTGTATAATATCATTTATATTATGTATTTTAGTATATATATAAATATGTAATATAATCGTATATGTACATTGGTTTATAAAGTATAATTACATGTATATTTATACCTATACGTATAATATGTAATATATATTTAAGATTAGAATATTTTAACACATAAGTATATTATACGTATAAAAATACATTTATCAATAGTATCGTATATGTAGAAATATAAGTATATTTAAATAGTACATATATAATATATTAATTTAATAAATAAATAAATTTAATAAATATGAAAGTATATATATATATATATGTACTGTAAATTTAGGAAAAATTATAATAAATAATTAATTTATAAAATTTAGTAAAATATAATAATAAATATTAATATATGTATATACCATAAAATACAAAAAAATAAGAAAATGTAGGAAAAATATAGAGGTGACATGTGGCACTCTCATATGCTGCCATGTCACCATTTAGCATAAATTAATTAATTTTCATAATTAATAATAATAATAAAATAATTAATTAATCAGAAAAATAATAAAATAGAAAAATTTGAATTAATAAATCTCATACCTCAAAAATAAGTAAAAATGGATAATTATAGTAAAATAGACCTAAATTAAGAAAATTACAAATTATAAGATTCAAATAATTATTACATCATAATTATATTAAGAAAAGCTTAAAATGATATTTTACAAATATTTAAGTCAAAATGACTTCGTGATATTTTTATATCACAGTCAAAATTACGGATTACAACATTTAAAACAGACCCTACTACGAGAAAGTACATTTGAAAATGATCAAAATAGACTATAAGTTCATAAAAGTCCGAGCTAAATTGAAAAAGTCATATGTGATTAGGTAAAAAGCTCGAATTGACAATTTCACATAAAGGAATAGCTAGTTTAAGTAAGTAATACAAAATACAATACTAGTTTAGTTATTTATTTGTCATACTTATTACTTTTCGTATTCCCTTAATGTCAAGTGATTACGATATCGACACTGACTTACCAGTCAATTATTACAATTTTTAACTCAGAAGATGTCCGAATGAGTATTCCTAATGATTCCATACTTGCTTATATATGTAGATAGAGAATATTAATTGTTATTAATAATTAAATATTGTGTGGGGCTGAGTTATGCTTGTGTATGAAACTGCCTGATAATAGTGAATTTACTTTAAAATATGATAGTGTATGAAACTGCTTGATTTGTATGTGATTTTGTTGATCACTTAATAAAGAACTTAATATTATCAGACTTGAATTACCTAAATTGAAACATGCATAATCATACACTGCATAACTAATTTCAACCATTACATCACATAAAGGTAACAATAGGTCATACATGAGTTGATTATTTTTTATTATAGTGTTTTCGTAAGATGTACAAGTGCGATATGACCTTTCCTTGGCTTGTAAAAACATTAGGCATTGGAGGTGTCAACTACCTAGTTAAGGGTTGTGTCTAGAGGCCTCCGTTTAAGGGTAAGTGAGGGCTGTATAAACCTATTCACAATTATACGTAGATCTAATTTTTAACTAAAATTGAAAATGGATATACCATTATATTTTTTAATACGAAATGTGGGTTTTTTTTGTTATGTGAGTTCTAGTATGATACCCAAATCTAATTAGTGCCAATGTATCTTTAACTTTAATTTCATAGGGCATTAAATTTGAGTTACATACAATACTTGGTCACTTGCATGTATTTATATGGTATAGTGATTGTCCATGCATTCATTTGATTGAATTAAATTATTGTATATCTTATTTGTTGTATGATTGAAAGAAATATCTTACTAAGCTAATTAGCTTACACCTTCGTAGTTTGCTTTTGTCGGTTGATTTATTTGTGAAGCCAGGCCATAGGATACCCAAGGTTCGTAGTTCATCAATGGGTTGATGTGAGAGTAAGTTTGGTGATAAAAGTGAACTTATATTATTGTATTTAGATTTTGAACCTTAAAATATAATATAATGTCTTACTAGTTTGTAATCTAAAGTATTATAGACTTATTATTTGTAATTACTTATATGTGTATTATGTACACTTCTTTAATCTTGTTATCATAAATATATAATGATATTATTTACATCTGCCTAACTTTAGGTTGTTAGTTATAGTAGTAGTTTTATATATTACATGATAGATTGTCGATTGAAAAAGGAAAATTAATTTACAGTCTTTTGTACAATATACGATGATAGCCACAACTAGCCCTCTGAGGTTTTGACAATAAAACAATGTTACATGTCACTTTTGTACTTTTTCCATATACACATGCAATTGTACATTATATACATACATACATATACGGTTATATTACATATATATATATTAAAATACTTAATATAAATAGTATTATACATAAATAGACATACATGTTCATCAAGTTAAGGATATATGTACATATATAATTTATAAAATAAAAATACCACATGAATACACAACGGTATTCATATACTCTTTATTATAAATATACTATATTATACTAGTATTTGTATTTTGTAATTATATATACATATATATATATCGATTACATAATATATTTATGTACATATAATAAAAATGATATAAACCTAAATATACGTATAGTATACTATATGATAAAAATACCAAATATATATATATACTATACATGCATACATATACATACTATATAATAAAAATACTAAGTATATATATATATATACATATTTATGCATACATAAATATATATGTATATAAGTAAAGAAAATACATAGTATATATACATATTATTATAAGTGCATTCATACATGCACATATACATAATTTCTTATACAAAATTCAAATTACATATATATAGACATATATGGGCATACATATACAAGGAAATACTAAAACTATATATAAATTCTAAAATACATGTATGTATAAGAATATATATACATAATTGTTACAAAATACATATAATATACATAATAAATACCATACTTGTGTAATATTCTTGAATAGAGTCCTTAAGCTTCTTCTTTTTTTTTTCTTCTTTGTATTTCCAAAAAATTAATCGAAAAAAAAAAGAGTAGGGAAAGCTCACGATTTGGAAAAAGAAAATGTTGGAGATGTAAAATATTATTTTTATTTTCTCGTGTTGTTAACTTGAAAAGAGAATAATTGAATTGCTTTTGGCTTCAACAGATATGAACTAATAAAATAATTACACAAACAAGAAGAATTCTGTTAACGAAGGAAAAAACAAAATCAAGTAAGATATATCATTAAATGAGACAAGACACTTGCTTTATTCTTTTTGTTCCTTTTTTCTTAATTGAGACACTTAAGGAGATTAAAAAATCACATGGGCTATGCTAACAAAATCTTAGAACCAACGTGGAGGGTAGGGGAAATTAGGGAAAGAAAAAAGGAGGAAAAAGAAAAAGAAAAATATTAATTTTTTCCAAAAAAAAAAATTATCTATTTAGTATTTATAAAATAATATTGAGATTTTATAAAAATTTATTAATTTAATTCTTATACATTACATTGATAATATTTACAAATTATTTCAACATGTTCGCTAAAATTTATACGCGATTACGCATATTAATCGATAATTAAAATCGACTAAAGTTTTATTACTATTAAATTATATTTATTCATTTTATAAGTTTAAAGTTATAGTTTTAGAGTTTTCGTCAAATTCGAGTTCAATTTTAAGTATTTACGTGTATATAGAATTTAAGGTTTTTATATACGATTTAGGTTTTGATAAAGTTTCTAAGGTTTTTATTACTAATATTATATTCGGTTTTACAATTTAATAAAATTTTTATCTTACCTAACCTTATCGATTCATAACATTATCTAGAATACTTGGATCTAAATTAGGACTTAAACTGCTAACTGCATAAGGTTTGTAATTATTGAAGAACGAGAGAGTATCAATTTTCTTTTAGATAAGAAAGAACACCAATAATTTTATAAAAGCTAAAATAAAATATACTATTCACTTTACTCAAATATCATTTCAATTAGCATCTTATTCTTAGTTAAATTTATACAAATGATACATTATTCAAGCTTATTGTTCTAGATGTAATAAAAGAAAATATAAAATAGATATGATCAAATCAACTTGATATGAGTGAAACATGTGTCCATCAATATTTTAGAAAAAAATTATGCAAATATTAATTGTGTGAAAAAATTTACAAAAATACCAATCCTATATCACATTTCTAAAATGCAATACTCATAACAAAATTAATCTCGCATTTAAGAAATACTATAATGACAAAGTACTATTAAGCCTATATCGCATTCATTTTAGAAATGCAACACTAATACTAATTGTCGAGCTTGATTTTTCGATTTCTATTATTTAAAAATTAATTTCTCATTTCTTGATTAATACTAAACCCTAACCCATTTAATATTAATCATCGACTAAGGAAATTGAAAAATTCCGGTTTTTTATTGAAAATAATTTTTGGAGTTGCCACTCGACCGAAGTCGAGAAAAGAAAAAGAAACCGTAACCAATTGAGTGGATTGATTACGATTTGGCTACCGGTTTTTGATTTCAATTTTAAACGAAGAACCGGAGGGTTCCAAATTCGGGGCTAACCTATTAAACCCTTAAAGGGTACCACTGTCACGCCCCAAAAAGGTAGAGTCATAACAGTCCCACCATGTAAATCATCCTAAGATAGAAGTTGGCCTTACAACCACTATCTTAGACCTTATCTACACAAGACGTCCATGACTAACCCGCTTTGAAGTAAACGGTTTGTAATTTAAATAATTTATTTACCTAAGAAAGTGAGAAAAGTTATACATAATTCAGAAATGAAAAGTAATAACATATGTGTTGATTCTTCAATGTTTTTCCTCACTCCCCAGGATCAAGTAGTTGTTAGCTTTAGAGTAGTTGTTGCCGCTTCTTAGCCAGCACCTGCACGACGTCTATAGGGATGTGAGTAACCACAGCTCAGTAAGTTAGGACGGAGGACTTAAAACTATACCATACACACAACAAGGTTTTCAAACACTTATGAGGTGCAATGCATGTACAAGCAAATGCCATCGCACGATGTTGTCTGGCCCATCGTGAGATTAGAGAAATTGCGTCCGCTTTAATCCAGGTTGAGGAGTTGCTGTTAATGCAACAGCTCACGACCAAAATCAGGCTTGTGTAATGGAGACCTTGCTCCTTCCGCGACTACCTTCGAACCACTGTCTTTACCCTCGCCGCGACCTCCTTTCCTGTCACTTAGTTCGACTGAGGATAAAGAAGGGACCATTTTGCAATCCTGCGCTATTCCTTTCGAAGGGGTCGGTATTTGGCCGGAGAGTCCTTAGTCCCCCTAACGGGTTGTCATGCATGTCTGATTATGATTACTGGTCGTATATTTAATTAAGTCCATTTTAGAGTGATCAATTATTTCGTACAAATCAGACAATATATGCCAGAACAACAAACAAAATCATAGCATCATCCATAATCAAGCATTACCCATAATCAAGTACATGCATACATTCAACTATCTAATAAGCACAACCAAGCATAATCTTAAGCCTCCAAAATACAGCATCATATTAATCCCAACTTACCTCGACTCCTCGCTCACTCACTCGAGGTCCGATTAGGTTCGGGTTCGGTTTCGGTTTCTGTATCGATTTCTAAATTAGGTTCTAGTTCTATTTTCTAAGTAGCGTTTTATATTCTAACCCTAGAAATTCGTTTCAACCCATAATGTGAAATTAATCCCATTACTTCCCGCTCTCCTAAATATGATTACTACCCTTAGTCAGCATTTTATTCCATCCGGTACACTTAAATCAGTATTCGTATACTGAATTTACTCATGTTGTGAGAAATTTTTACATTTTTCATATAATTACCTAAAATTGAATTTTGTTCCAGATTTGTTATGTTCGGATTTTCATTATTTTATTATGTAATTAAACCTAATTTTCCATATTTATTAAAGTTTCAATTCTACATATTCCTAATTTTCTACATTTACAACATAACACCTTCATTACTTACACTTAACACTCCATAGACTAGGATTAGGTTTCCACATCAGACATTAACATCCCTAAACATCTAATTACTATCTAAATCAGTAATTAACATCTTAATCACCTAATTAACCCTAAATCACTCAATTTTTCCATCATTTTAGGGCTAAAAATTAACTTAAAAATTTCAAAAATTAATTTTAAAAAAATGGCTTTATAGTACTGTTTTATAGCACATGAGCATCCTATAGAAAAAAAATTGAGCTTCAAACTACACTCCTAAGGTCATTTATTTCTAAACCGAAATGTGCTTGGTTTTGCATGATTTCTTAAGGATCTTATATTATGGGACATGTTTTCATCAAAATAATATTTTTCCAACAAACTACATACAAAAATATCCTAGAATAATAAAATTCATAATTTTCTAATCGTATTTACTATTTTTACAAAATTATACAAGAATCAGGCTAGAAATCGGACTCACCGATTTGGGTGGCTCCGGATACCGAGGGCCTCTGTGGCCTTATCGGCCGGCTTGGGCGCTGCCACCATCGTGTGGTGGTGGTGGCCGTCTACTTCCAGCTGCTCGTCTGGTGTAAGTTCCCTTTGAAAGCCCTAACTGCACAGTTTTTCGTATTTTTTTCTAACTCAAATTTTTCTTTCAATTTTTGCCTTTCCCTAATTTTTTCTGATTTCTAACTGTCCAAATGAGTTCCTGGATTTTTCCTGCTATTTATAGGCATTTTCTGTAATTAATATGCATTAATTTGACAAGATTTTTCCCATTTTCCTTAATTTTTGGTTTTTAGGTTGTCAAATTTTTATTGGCTAATTTTTTCTTTTGCAGCTTTGGACTTGCCATGATGTGATTTTGATTAATCTTATCATCTTCTAATTTTTTTTTATTTTTCCATAATTATTTTATAATTTTCTTTAATTATTAAAAAATTATACAAGAATTGGGCTGGAAATCGGACTTACCGATTTGGGTGGCTTCGGCCACCGCGAGCCGCCGTGGCCTTGTCAGCCGGCCTGGGCGCTGCCACCACCGTGTGGTGGTGGTGGCCATCCACTTCCAACTGCTTGTCTGGTGTGGGTTCCCTTTGAAAGTCCTAACTGCATAGTTTTTCTTATTTTTTTTCCTAACTCGAATTTTTCTCTCAATTTTTGCCTCTCCCTAATTTTTTCTGATTTCTAACTGTCCAAATGAGTTCCTGGATTTTTCCTGCTATTTATAGGCATTTGCTATAATTAATATGCATTAATTTAACAAGATTTCTCCCATTTTCTTTAATTTTTGGCTTTTAGGTTGTCAAATTTTTATTGGCTAATTTTTTCTATTGCAGCTTTGGACTTTCCACGACCTAATTTTGATTAATATTATCCTCTTCTAATTTTTTTTTTATTTTTGCATAATTATTTTATAATTTTCTTTAATTATTTACTTAGTTTTTGGCCAATTTAGGTAATTTCGAGTATTTTTATCTACACGTAAATACATGTAGGGTATACGTGAACATTCTTAATTATTATTTTGGTCATTCTAAAATTTTTAGTATACATATAATCTATCTCTGCTAATTTATTAGTTATTAGATTACACTTTTCGCATTTTTAGTAATTAGTACTTATTATGCTTAAAATTTGAAAATTTTATAGTCTCCTATTTTATTACTTATTTTCTTAAATTCAAGTTTACGGGATCAGTTTTACTAATATTTCTCTTGTTAGTTTATAATTTGGGGTTTCATCGGATTTCTTAACCGATCGTCCAAAACCTTATGTTCTAAGTTCAATCCTATAATCAATTGGCTTAACTTTGGGGCTTACAACCACTATTTATTTACCGAAATTAGGATTATTTTTATAATTATAATATTTAAAAAAATAAATAAATGAAATCAAAAGAAAAAAGAACCTAAGTTTTTACATATTTTATTGTCGCCTCGAAGGTGCCTACGTACACTCTAGTCGGGATCAGACGATAGTAGTTCTTAAAAAAAAAAAATCTTTAATGTGTTGATTTATTTTAATTTTAAAAAATGCCCAAGTTTACGTTTTTAATTTATTCGGTTTATTTAAAAAAAATCTAAAGGGGTCCTAACTCTTGAGTGTTGTTATTTTTTTAAAAAAAATACTCTAACAATCCTATTTTTTAAGAAAGGGTCTTAATTTTATTAAAAAAAAAAACAACTTTCTACGTGACAAATTCTTAAGTAAAACCAAATTTAAAAAATAAATACCCAACCATAATAATCCCTAAACTAATATACACATCTATCTACCTAAATAAAATAATTCTATATAATACTCTTATATGAGAAATAATACTAAAACTCCTAAACTAACACAGACATATGTCATGTATTACGTTAACTAATAATAATATACATAGTAAAAATTAATCCTAACAATTCCTTATCTAATATGTATATGTTTTTTATATCTACATGCGAAAGAACTATCATATAATAACTATACTAAATTACCTAAGATTGTAATAAAATATAATAATATAATATCATATAATAAATAGGAAATTTAAAGGAACAAACAAACACAGACGAAACCTGATTCAGCTTACCCTTAGTAGATTTGATTGCGTAGAATTCGTCGCCGAGGTTGTGTTGTTTGCTGCGTTGCATGCAAAGGATGACTGCCGTACGGTGTTGGTCCAAGGTTGCTGCTGTCGTCATAGGTGAGCAATGGAGCGCGGTAGGCGAGACGTATTCAGTATATTCTCGTGCGAATGGACTTCAGCTGCAGGTGAGGGACTTAAGATAAGAAGATGTTGTCAGTGTTTCTTCGATCAGGCGAGTTGGTGGTTCATCACATGTTTGGCCTGACTTCAGCTAATTGGTGGAGTTCTGAACGGTGGTTACTTCACGCAAAGATGGAGCTGTCACCGTACATGTTTGGTCCACAATGGTTGTCGCTAATTAGGGGCAGTAGTATGTCATGCAATCAATCAGTCGTGTTCAGCAGTGGGCGTGAAGCTTGGAGTTTTGCAGATAGAACGGAGTACGACGATCGTGGGTGATCAAAATCTGTTGCCATAGATGGTAACTGAGCGTAGATGTTAGATGGTTGATTCGTTTATCTGGGCTTATATATCAAATGTGTCTGCCGCGATCAGGGGATAGTGTTCAAAGTGTGTATTGTATCGCGTGCGTATGGCTGCTGCAAGCATGGATTGTCACGTGGCTAATTGAAGACTACTGCACTATGTATGTTGTTCGACTTTCTATAGTGTTGATCATTCGTAGGCGGAAAGAATGGGGCTTGATCGTAAAGAGAGTTGATCAGTGGCTGTGGACTTGTATTGTACGGTTGTATGTGTTATTGAATGTGACCATGCGAAGACAAGATGGTGATGTATCGTAGGTTGATCGACAACTTGATTGGAGTGTTATAGTGAGGGTTGTGGTAGGGGTTCGGAGCTTGGATATGTCAGCTTATGAGCTGGTGTGCAAATTTGGTTGCTGATTGAATGTTGGACTTGTCGTTCGTAGATGTGGATTACAGATGTGCGAGAGAGGGTGCAACGATCGGTAGTATTGGGGTTGGCGTGTTACTTTTGTCAATTGGTGTACTGAGTTGCCACTGCTGTGTTCATGTGCTGTAGACGTGAAGGGCTGCTTATGGGGCGTTCGTCAAGCAGTCGGTGTGTGCTGATTGAAAGGGGTCTTCAATATGGTAGTGTACCGTTGTGGGTGTGCGAGGATTCGGTGGAGTTATGTTGTGCGGTGTAGAGTTGGGCGAGGGGAATCATGTTTGGTTAATGGCTAATAATGTGTAGTGCAATTCAGCGATGGAGTTGTACGTTGGGTTATCGACTTGTTATGCAGTGAATGAGGACGTGTAGGGGATGAGCTGGATGTGTTGTGGCGTAGACTTATGTCGTGGCTTAAGTCTGTGACAATGCTGAACGGCCACGGCAGTAGTTGTTGAGGAAGGGTAGTACGGTATTATGTTTTAGTCAAGTGTAGGGGTTAGCTGTTGCGTGGAGTTTGTTTAGCGGATCAATGTGGATAACAAATCATGAAAGGATGAAGGATTTTTTTTTTTCGAGAGTATGTATGTATTTATATAAGCCAAACAAAATCATCAAATCATATCTATTGTAACTTATTAAATTATTAAACTAGATCCGAATTAATTCAAATTTGATTTAATAAAATCAAATTAAATTCAAATGATTTAATAAGATATAAATCCCATTTTCGTCGCCAAACAAAATCATATCAAATCATATCTATTATAACTCATTAAATTATTAAACTAGATCCAAATTAATTCAAATCTGATTTAATAAAATCAAATTAAATTCAAATGATTTAATAAAATCAAATTAAATTCAAATGATTTAATAAGATATGAATCCCATTTTCGTCGCCTGCTGAGACTTAAACCTAAGACCTCAAACTAAATCCACCTTAAATTAAATCCACCCTAAACACACTGCTACTTATCCGTTAGGCCATTAGCCTGTATCTTAATATTTATTACAATTAAATTATATTTAAACTATCTAATTTCCTAAACTAAAATTTTTAACTATACTAAAACTAAAACTAATTATTCCTAATATAAGTTACTTCCTAAAAATCTATGAAATTTTTATGATTTTTCCTTTCCTATTTTTTTGGTATTTTTATTATTTTTTTTTATCTTTTTGAATTACGACTCTTTTTGTAAAAAATAAAAATTAAGACTATGGAGAGATAAAAATTAGGTGTCTACACTAACAAATTATTATATTTCAAAAATGTGATATAAACTTGGTCCAACTAAAAAAAAATTAGAGTAATACAGATATTATATCGCATTTAGAAAATGTGGCATATTAATGTTAAGTTATTATTGTATTTGATAAATGTGATATAGCATTGGCCTATCATAAATTAGGTCGTTTTTCCCAATAACATTCAAATGGGCATAACTTTTAATCCAAAAAGAATTTTTCTTATTATTATATATTTTTAAGGATTAATTTTCTTATTAGTATTGGGCTTGAAAAATGCCTTTTAAGGCTTGTTATCGGCCCTTTTTATTTTTAAGTCATATTTTAGATCAATTTGGAAATTGTTTTAGGCTTAAATAACTTAATTTTGTCCTTTTTTGTTTCTTTATGAACAATTACTCAAGAAATAATAGAATTGTCAATTGTTTTTTTTTTTCATATGCTACATCATACATGTGTCATGTTGAATCTTAAAAATGCAATATTATTATAATTGTATTAGATGTGACACATTTAGAATTACTTATGTCGCATCTTCAAACTTGAATTAATAAAAAATTCCCTTGCATAAAAATTTCCCCAAATTATTTGTAGGTTTTAAAGTAACTCAACTCACACTCAATAATTTGTTAATAAAATAAGGTGCATGAGTTGAATGATTTCGAAATTCTTATTAAAAACCCTAGTACATAAGCATTACATTAACAAAAACGGTTACTCAAACCAACAAATTGGATATGTTATGTATTTATGTTAGAAAAAAAACAAAGAAAAGAAAATATTAGACATTAGAGCAAAAGGTTCATTATGAACAAAAGTTTCCATTTAGTGAATATAATTAGCAAACAGGAAAGGTAATGACTCTTAAGGTAAGAAAAAAAAAAGAAATAAAAGTGTAAGCATAATATGTAAATTATTGATTTTTGGAAAAATAAGATGTCGATAGATCAGAAAAGGAAGGATTTGGATCATTTTCATTTTTTTAATTTACATATCAATGATGGAGATTATCTTGATTTTTCAAATGTTTTATAATATTATCATGACGTTATCATTTTACTTTAAATCTTAACTATTAATTATAAATAATAGCATCTAAAAGGGACAAATTGAGAAAAATTGAAGGAAATTAATATGGATCAAAGGAATCAAATACAACAAACTTAACTTAATTAAACACACA
The DNA here is from genome assembly GCA_024138005.1 of Lumnitzera racemosa. Lineage (NCBI taxonomy): Eukaryota > Viridiplantae > Streptophyta > Magnoliopsida > Myrtales > Combretaceae > Lumnitzera > Lumnitzera racemosa. Next base: position 51,508,022 of record JAMXBC010000004.1, on the reverse strand, counting down.
ACAGCTAAACCATCTCGCTATGGGGAAACGGCTATAGGAATTCATCAACGCAATTGATGAGACTGAAAGGTCACCTCTTCCTCTTCCTCCAGGGAAAATTGATTGCTTCACTTGTATTGACTTTACGCTAGGCCATTATTTATACCACTACGCTCTAAGGTCTTAGCACTGGACATTGCTCACTATGGCTCGAACGCTCCCCATATCCATCCTCGTGGGACTAAGATCATCACCTGTATGTGGGATTTATTACTTCCCATCAGTTTGAACTGTCTCTTCACCAGAGCATTCTCACTACAGGAGATGTTTAGTATTCCTGGTGGGCACAATTCACTTCCAAATTAACATTGCAAAGACAAATGCAGTAGCCATTGCAGGTCTCAGCAGCTAAATCCAGGTCTTACAACCATTACAAATTCAGTCTTCGAATCAAATCCCCCGTGAGCTATTTTGACAAGCAGTTTATGGTACAACAATGGTATACTGAAAGTATTGCTTGTAGGAAAACATTGTTAGAACATTCTTTATTAGAGAAGAATGATTTCTTTTGTATCTCTGCCTTATAGATTTACAATATGTTGATGCCTTATGGAACCACTCTTCAATTTTTCGATATTGCTCGATTTGTTATTAGTTTTGGGTCTCACCTCAATCTTGAGAAAGCTGTTTGACTTCACAAATGCCCTCTCGAGTTCTCTGTCTAACGTTTGACATCAAGGGGCTAGCATTGGTACAATATTGTGCAGAAATGCTCATTGACTAGAGCTTTATAATTTAGTTTTCCCATATTAATTTCCGGCTCAACGATTACATATTTTGAGCTGTGACCAAAGACGAGGGATCAGCATTAAGCTAAAAGTAGTGTAAGTCTGCGGCTCACAACTTCTTCATATTTGATGAGATAGAAAAAGGGAAATTTGCACTGCATTCACTTCGAGCATTCAAAGATACAACAGATGTTTCGAGTCAAATTCATGTTGCGTTTGGTAGCTGAACCATTTAGTATAGCACGCTCTTATCTTTTTCTTTATCTCCTTGGTAGATCTAGATATCTTCATTTTGAATACAGATGGTTATACAGCATATACTTGAGGAAATCTGCATCGTCCATAAGTTATCCATGCATGCAATTGTGATATTTCGTATTTGCTACCGGGAATATCTGCTTGATCTGTTCTCAAGAAGTGTTAAATAGATCTCTCAGTGCTTTTGATCAAACTATTATAGTCAGAATTGAATGGTATGTGATCAAACAAAACTACATAACCTCAATTTTGAAGGTGGGATGCATTCAGGGTTGGAATATTCAATAAATTTTGCTTTAACCTTGAATAATTCCACAATTTGCTTCTCCATTTATTACAACTTACTCTGCTGTCCAGCGAATCACATTCATTGTTAGCTACAATATTTATGCATCAATGTCCAATCCTTTATCACTGGATATGCTGAAATAAGTACAAAATATGTTATCTTGATTAAGATTTTTAAATGTTACGATTAGACCCAAAATGAATCCAAATGAACCTTGTAAGAAACAAAAACTGTTGAGCAATCATGTCAGTTTGTATTTGTTCTCCTTTAACTTTGTTCTGATAGCACTGTCTAAACTCTTACACATGAGTGGTGAAAATTTTGAGGAGGGTTTGTTGTTTTTGCAGGATAGAAAGATGCAAGCAAAATAAACTAGGACAAAAATTCTTATACAACATCAAGTCATTGAGTACAAACAATAGTTGAGGTACACAATAGTAAACACTTTTATGGTACTACAACATAAGAGCACGTTTATTAGCAGGAGCCAAAAACGACTCGCTTAATTAAGGAACTAAGTTCTTTAGAACCCTATCTAATTACTGGCAAACTTTTTCTGAAGTTTTTCAACAAATTTCTCATCCACCATGAAGCCCTTTGCCAGTACTTCAGGGTTTATGGGTGGTGTTGAATTAAAAAGTGCGTTTGCAATAGTTATGACTCCTGGATTTTGACTGCTCAATCCAGAAAATGCGACAGCATTAGTTTTCCCTACATTAAGTTGGAAGTGTATGAGACCAATCGGAAAGACAAAGACATCTCCTGGATTGAGAACCTTTGCAAAAAAACGGTTGTCTGGATTTGATGTGACGAATCCGACATAGAGGGTTCCTTCCAATACTAATAAAAGCTCTGTACCACGAGGGTGAGTGTGAGGAGGATTTAGACCGCCTGCAGCATAGTCAATCCGTGCCAACGATATACCAAGTGTGTTAAGCCCAGGAAATTGGTCAACTGTCACTTGAGTGACATTGGATCCAACTGGGTTCATTGTGTTTCCTGGAATTTGGAGTCCTCGAAAGACAAAATCATAGGGACTAACAAGCTTGGGATTCTTGCAAAACTTCCCATTAACAAACACTGCAAGAATAAAAATTTTGTTAGGAAACAATCTTAACAAAACAATTCGCAACAAGATGATGAGCAAAGTTTACAAGCATCCTTGGGTTCCTTTACAGCTACACAAAAGTCCTGCAAGGGACTTGGGTCGTAGGAAAATGCAGACAAGAACATCAAAGCTGATAGGGCGAGAGTTGCTAGAACATGAATACTTATTGCCATTGCGTTTTCCCTCTTTTCCTTGTTCTTTGATTGCTTGACTGATGTGAAGCTTGCATTGAAACATGGCTATTTATAGCTTTCATGGTTCAAATAGACTAACTTCATTTCCCTCTTTATGGTACAGGAAGATGACCAACTCCCTGGTGGTTAGCGAATTTGTATTTTATATGCGTATTTCCTAACAGCTTCACACATAAATCATTTAATTTGTTCCTCTAGAGAAGTACTTACTTAACTTGCCAACTGCCAAGACTTCTTTGAGATTATGTTGGACTTGATTAGGCCCCATATGCTTGGATATTGTTATGTCAGTTGAATTCATCCTTAGGAAAGTCACATATGATTTTATAATGAAACTTTGCTTTTGCCTATACTTCCAACTGAACGATAGTCTATTGATACCAGCTTGCTAGCCCAAGTAAAATTCTTGGCATATGCTCTTATTTCTTTATTCCATCATGCGTTGCAACAGCATTGTTCCGTGTGTGCGTATTATTGCTTTACAGTATGAGACTCGCTTCCGTGTTTATTTGACTGATTCTTTTCTTTTTGGTGCATCTTGACAGGTTCATGCATTTTTAGAATTGATCTTACATGATGTGAATTCTGTTAGCAGAGTTGTTGTTTTTTATAGTGTTAAGTGCAACAGCCGCATGGAAAATTTGTATCAACCCAAGTCCACCCTAGATATTATAAAAGTGAACCGTTAATCATGGAAACCTTACTACTAGGATTCTTAGGGCATGTGACTAAACTTTACTGTCAACTTGCTTTCTAATGGATTATTTAAATGTCTCCAAAGGTGTTAGAGCAGGTATCTACGGCATATACTGAAAAACATTCGCACCATCCAAGAAAATTGTGAATGACAGAGCTATATGTTTTCTCTCTTCCAGTACTCTTTCAAGTACAACAACCCAGATAAGTTCGGTATCCAACTTAAGATTCGCTCAAAATTGAAGGACTTGGTCATCTAGCAATGTGTGCATGGCATAAAATATTCATTTACTAACTCTATTTACTTAGAATATAATTGCTTGATCTGTTATGGTGCATAATTTTTTATTTATTAGGTTTATCCTGCTTTTGCACTCTCTGCGTAATGCACTAGAAAGATAACTCACTAGAGTAGGACTTGAAAGCGGCAGATTGAGTGTACTCCAGCAAAGAAAAAGGGATCCGCTGGTGAGTCATCGTTGTCTAGCCCTTAGCAGTGCGGTTTCTTCTGCAGCTCAAGGTCTAGGCTACTATGGAGAAATTTTTCACAGCAAAGATTTCTCAAATTCTTATCAAATAACACATTACTTCTCTATTAAAAAATATATTATGAAATTTTAAATTCGATAAACATTAAGAAAAAAAATTTTAAGATACAATGAGGAATCATCAGATTTAACAAAATACAGTTTGTCAATCCGCAACACATTACGGGTTTGGCAAACAATTTTGATACAGAACAGAAATAGGCACTATGATAACTAGATGGTCCATTCGAAAGATTTGAGGTCTGGCCGAAGTCCCCTGACATGCCACACTGACATTTTGACTAATATTGCCACCTCCAACTAAGTAGTGTCAAGAGGAGCCAGGTGGTAGTATGGATTAGGTGGGGGATGGAAGTGATAAGGTGGTGGTTGCCACTGCCTAGCCAGAGGTGGGAGGACTCCCCACCAGGTGAAGGAGTGGAAGGAGGACATTGGAAAGGAACCACTCTTCCAAGTTTTCCCCTGTACCTTGGTTCAGTATTGGTTTTGGGAAGATTTAGTCTGTACCATAATCTAAGAAAAGCCATTTGTTTTTACAAATGCCTCCCGTGTTCTCTGTCCGTCAGTAAGTATGAAGGGCGTTGTACTAATGCAATAGTGCGCGTGACAGATTAATTTCTTAAAAACTCTATTATTCCTTTTTTTTTTTTCACATTGATTTCCATAGTTTCAAAATGAATGAATAGAATGGGGGTCGTCTGAGATAGAATTCATATATCCTGAAGCTTAGGCTCAATCGATCATATTTCAAGCAGTGGTAAGAGCTAAGTCTGTGGTTCACAACTTCTTTATATATGACCAGGTAGAAAGAGGAGGATCGGCAGTGCAGCGAAAGTTATAACAGATTGTCCGAGTGAAAATTGTTTTCTGCATTTGGCAGCTAAACCAATCACCTTTCCTATATCTCTTTTGTAGATATCTTCATTTTGATTACTGATAGTTTGAGGAAAATCCGCATCATCTTACATTTTGTCATGCATGCGGTGGGTGATATTTCATATTTGCTATTGGATTATCTCCTTTGGGGTTGTGCGACGTCTCCAAGGTGGCTATCGCCCACCCCCAGCCTTGGGGTTGGCTCTATTCTTTTTATATTTTCTTTTAAATTAATTATATTTATATTTTAGAAAAATTAAGTATATTTATGTAGACATAATATTTAATTATATTATAAAGTTTTGTTAATACTTATTTTATTTTTTAAATTTATTCAGATACTTTTTTTATAATTTTTATACTTTTTAAATTCTTGTTCTATCTTTTAGTATTTTAATATATATGTAAATACCATGTGAGCATCACGTCAAATTCACATGTAAACTAAATAGCAGGTAACCAATACATCACTTATAACTAACACCATTATAATCATAATCCCTTATTTTAACCTTGAATATTCAGTTGGCTTTTCAATTCATGAAAATTATGCTCTGCAATCCAGCAAACCACATTCATTTTGTTAGCTGCAATATTTGTGCATCAGTGTCGGATATTTTATGACTTGATATGCTAAAAAAGAAACCAAAATTGTTATCGGCCAAGGGGGAAAGAAAGAAGAAAAAACGGAAACGAAAATTGTAAGAAATTACATGATATGTATTTGTTCTCCTCTCTACTCTGGACTCTCATCATGTACCACCGCCGGAACTCTTATGTATGAGTAGAACAAAAGGGTTAATTGGTGCTTGCAAAACAGTAAATAGCAAGCAACATAAAAAAGAAAAAAAAAAAAGAAAAGAAAAGATTGGAATTCTTCAACAGCAACAATTCATTGAGTACAAACCAAAGTTGAGGTACACAATAGTAGACACTCGTATTGTACTACAGCACAAGTCCATGTTTATTAGAAAAAGCTAAAAATGACTTGCTTGATCAATAATCTAAACCACGAGTTCTTTAGAACCCTATCTAACTACTAGCAAATTTTTTTTGGAGTTTTTCAACAAACTTCTCATCCACCATGAAGCCCTTTGCCAGTACTTCAGGGTTAATGGGTGGTGTTGAATTGAAAAGTGCATTTGCAACAGTTATGACTCCTGGATTTTGGCTACTCAATCTAGAAAGTGCAACAGCATTAGTTTTCCCTATATTAAGTTGGAAGTGGATGAGCCCGATTGGAAAAACAATGACATCTCCTACATTGAGAACCTCAGCAAAGAAACGATTGTTTGGATTTGACGTCACAAATCCTGCATAGAGGGTTCCTTCCAAGACTACTAAAACCTCTGTACCACGAGGGTGAATGTGAGGAGGATTGAGACCACCTGTAGCATAATCAATCCGAGCCAATGATATGCCGAGTGTGTTAAGCCCGGGAAACTCGTCAACAGTTATTTGAGTGACATTGGATCTAACTGCATTTGTCGTGTTTCCTGGAATTTGGAGTCCTCGAAAGAGAAAATCTTCGGGAGTAACAAGTTTTGGATTCTTGCAGAACTTACCATTCACGAACACTGCAAGAATGAAAATTCTGTTAGGAAACTATCTTAAGTAAACAATTTGCAATAGGCAAGACTTGGACAGTCTAAGGCTACTTAGTAAGGTGATAAAGAAAGCTTACAGGCATCCTTGGGTTCCTTTACACCTACACAAAAGTCCTGCAATGGGCTTGGATCATAGGACAATGCGAACGAGTACATTAAAGCCAATAGGGCAAGAGCTGCTAGAACGTGAATTCTTCTTGCCATTATGTTTGCTCTTTGTTTCTTGTTATTTGATTGCTAGAAGAGATGTGAAACTTGCATCAAGACGTAGCTATTTATAGCTTCAATGATTCAAATAAACTGACTCCTTTTTCTTTCTTATGGTATAGAAAGATGACCAACTCCCTAGTGACTAGCGAATTCATATTTTTATAGTACATTTTCTAACTGCTTCATGCATAAATTATTTGATCTGTTTTTACAAGTACCTTGCTTAACTGACCAACTGCCGAGACGTATCTGAGATTATTTTCAACCGGATTCTGCCCCAATTATGCTTGGGTCATGTTATGTCAGTTGCAAATTCATGCTTCAGAGAATTATATATTGCGTTACGTTGAACTTCGGCTTTGCCTACTCTCCTAATTGAACAATAGTCTCTTCGTAGATTCGAGCCATTTTGCTAGACCAAGTAAAGATCTTGATCTGTATGCTCGTACTTTCTTAGTTCCATCATGCCTGGTAACAATTTAGCTTCTCTTGGGCAGGTATATCATTTACTTGGATAATCCATTTTATATTGGTTCATCTTCACAACATATGCATGCCTTTCAGAATTAATCTTGCGTTAGCAGGTTTATCTTGTTAAGAAAATATTAAGATGTGCAAGATGCACCTACTCAGATGTCAACTAAACAAACTTTTCTCATTTTCACGCAATAATACGTAAGATGTTGGAGAATGTGAAGAATTTTAAACTCTTAATAAATGTTTTGGATTCACTTATTTAATGGGATCCTTATTATGAAGTATAGGGTGGCAGCAATTATGTAAACTTATGTCAACTCAATTTTACTAGAGATATCTAATGTCACGTTTTGATATGAAGAAATGATTAAGAATGGAATAAAGATCAAAATAAAAAAACGTTTTTTTTAAGGAATTGAATGACATTGAATGTTAAAATAATATTATTTATTAAAAATACCCTCAATTATTACATATTATAATTTCTTTAAAGAATAAAAAAATAATTTTAATTAATTATAATTAATGAAATGAGAATGGAATCACAATTCCACCTTTTCAAAGTAAAATTGAATTTCTCTTAAAGACATAATTGTGGATTCTTTGAAACTACAATTCTATTATAACTTATTTTCATGTATTAAACGTGAGATAGAAATATTCAATTAGTTATGGAAAGTCAAACCAATAGTACTATGATTCGTAAGATATGTTGAGCAATATTCAGATTCTGTTTTCTTTACCTGTTATCTTGTCAATTAATTGATTTTTTAATCATCGTTTAGATGTCTCCAAAGGTTTGTGGCGGTAGATAGCTACAGCACATACTATAAAAAATTTCCCTTCATCTTACAAGATTGAGATAATACATATGTAGATACTCTATTAATACCATTTTAAGTACAATAAGTTTGCTATCCAACTTATGGTCGAATAATAATTAAAGGAGGAGTACATTATCAAGCAGTAGGTGTACCGTGTACGATGATGATTTATTTAGATACTTATAAGCTAGGTTTATTATATTTGCATACTAGCAGATATAATCTACATCCGTGCGATGCATACATTAAAAGAAACTCGTGCAATTGAGTTTTCACTAGTAATTCATGCTCATTACGAATTAAGGATATCCAGAAATGGTAGAGTCCAGCAATTTTCTTTCAGACGGATAGAGATATCAATCATCAAAAGCTAAAAGAGTATGTACTATTTACATTGGTCTTATGTTATTTCAATTTTGCATCGTATATTTTCAATTAAATTTTATATAGAGACTAAACTACCACCGTGGTACTCAAGCATATCATTCTAGATGCAATAAAAGGAAACTTGAAATATATATAATCAAATCAAATCAATAATATCTCTTCCTCCTTGGTTTAATTGTTATATTTAAAAGCAGTTTTTAAAACAAGACAACTCCTAAGTAAATCTAAAATGTTTATAATCTTAATAACAAAACACACATAAATCCTATAAATTAATACAAAAATCATGTGTTTAAAATTTCCCCGGAATTACATGTAGGTCTTAAAGCAACTATACCTACACTTCGTAATTTGTTATTAAAATGCAATGCACAAGTTGAATTGTTTTGAAATTCTTATTAAAAACTCTAATACAAAAGCACTACATTAGCAAAAATGATGACTTAAACCAATTGATAGGATACAATATGTGAGAGAAAGAAAAGGATAATGTTATAAAACAAATATAATAGTCCATACTATTTATTTACAAATTTAAACTTTTTCATAAAACGGTTATGATGCTATTCATAACATAATATCACAGGAAGAGATCGTGACTCATTAGTTTGAATCCATACATTATCAATCAGCTCCCATTTAAATAAGTCATCCACTTAATAGTACTCAATAAAAAGTTTAGCTCACAAATAAGGAAAATTTTTTATGATAAATATAATAGTTTACACGGTATCTATAAGCTTAACTTTTAAATAAGACAATTGAGATATCATTCATAACATGGTATTAGAGTATGAGATCTTAAGTTCAAACCCTTACAATATTAGTTAATCAACATCTAATTAAGTCATCCACTTACTAAGCCTTAATCAAAGTCTGATCCACATATACCTTGAATAAATATAATAGTCTCACAAGTTGCATTGTCAAGCAACCACCATCAAAATAAGTCACCTACTTACTTATTGAGCCTTAGTCAAAGTTCGATCTGCAAGTGAAGGAAGTGTTATAATAAATATAATTGCATCCCGAGTGAAGCTGTGATATAACAAATATGATAATTTACACCCTATCTACAAGAAGTTTTTTGGTAAAATATAACACATATTTTAGATAAAAATCTTGTATTTAAGTGAGCTTTAAATTAATAATTGTAAATCTGAAGATGTTTCACTATGATAATTGGATTACAATTTTAATTTTTCTAAGTTTTAACTACAAATCGAAAAGAGTCTAGGTTAGATTAATCTGTTTTCAAGCAGCGATTTATAAAACATTTAGTCCTGCTGAACAAACTATTATAGTCAGAATTGAATAGTGTATGACTAAACAAAACTACATAGCTTGGTCAAAAGAAAAAAACAAAACTACATAACCTCAACGTTGAAGGTGGGATGCATTCAGGGCTGGATAAATTAATAAATGATTAATATTGCTTTAATCTTGAATAGTTCCTCAATTTGCTCCTCAATTCATGACAAGTTACTTTGCAATCCAGCGAAACACATTCGTTTTTCAAGTTATTATATTTGCGCATCAGTGTCCAGTCCAATCTTTTACCAGTCGATATGCTGAAATACGTGAAAACCGTGGTATCTTGACTAACTCTTTTAAATGTTACTGTTAGACCCAAATAAAAAATGAATCCAAATGAGAAACCAAACTTGTTGAGGAACTTCCTCAATTTGTGTTTGTTCTCCTTTACCCTTGTTCAAATAGCATCGTCTAAACTCTCGTGCATGAGTGATGAAGAATTTGAGAAGGGTTTGTTGCTTTTTCACAAGATAGTAAAATGCAAGCAAAACAAAACCAGGACGGAACATAAATTCACTGAGTACAAACAATAGTTGAGCTACGCAATAGTAAACAATTTTATGCTACTACAACATAAAAGCATGTTTATTAACAGAAGTAAAAAATGACTAGCTTAAACAATGAACTAAGTTCTCTGGAACTGTATCTAATTACTGGAAAACTTTTTCTAAAGTTACTATTTCTCATCTACCATGAAGCCCTTTGCCAATACTTCGGGGTTAATAGGTGGTGTTGAATTAAATAGTTTGTTTGCAATAGTTATGACCCCTGGATTTTGGCTGCTTAATCTAGGAAATGCGACAACATTGGTTTTTCCAATATTAAGTTAGAAGTGCATGAGCCCATTTGGAAAAACAAAAACATCTCCTCGGTTCAGGACCTTTGCAAAAGAACGGTTGTCCAGATTTAAGTGACAAATCTTGCATAAAGAGTTCCCTTCAAGACTCCCAAAAACTCTATACCACGGAGGTGAGTGTGAGGAGGATTAAGAACACCTACAGCATGGTCAATCCAAGCCAATGATATACCAAGTATGTTAAGCCCAGGAAACTGATCAACAGTCACTTGAGTGACATTGGATCCAACCGCATTCATTGTATTTCTTAGAATTTGGAGTCCTTGAAAGACAAAATCGCTGGGAGTAACAAGTTTTGGATTCTTACAAAACTTACCACTCACAAGCACCGTAAGAATGGAAAAATTCATCAGTAAACTTTAACGCTGTAAACTAAAAATACTGAATAACCAAGTTAATAAATATTACTAGACTCATTTCAACGATTTAAGCTAAAAATTTTAAGTTTATGTTAATAAAGCATTCACAATTATGACTTCATAAACTAATAACACAACTTTTCATAATTCATGTGGGACATTTAACCATGGATCTCAAAATCTCTCCTCCTCTTCTTAAATATGTGATGTTCTCATCGCGAAAACTTATAATTAGACCCAAATCTCTTCTCTTTTTTTTTTTTTTTTTTAGTATACGATTTAGATTACTCACTATCTATAAGTTATCTTAGAATCATGTAAGGAGTTGCGCCCTGGTAACACTCCCTACCTTTCTTGAACCTTTTCTCTAAACCGAAATTAGACCCAAATCATTCACCTACTGGCATGGTATTCACTTTGATACTATTTGTAATACCCCAAGCTAAAAGTAATAAATAGCTAAGTTAACAAATATTAATGGATTCATTTTAACCACTAAGTTCAAAAGTTTCAAGTGTATGTTGACAATGTTCACATCTATAACCTTATAAACTAGTATCATAATCTTTCATAATCCATATAAAATACTTAATTATGAGATCTCACAATTATTTTAAAAAAAAAGTTTGCAGTAGGTTAAGTTTGGACTTATCCTGAGGCTACATAGCAAGTTGATGAAAGAAAGCTTACATGCATCCTTAGGCTCCTTTACAGCTACAAAAAAGTCCAGCAAGGGCTCGTATCATAAGAAAATGCAGACAAGAACATTAGAGCTAATAGGGCAAGAGTTGCTAGAGCATGAATAGGTCTTGCCATTGTGTTTGTGCCCTTGTTCTTGTTCTTTGATTGCTTGAGAGATGTGGAGCTTGCATTGAACCATAGCTATTCATAGCTTTCACAGTTCAAATAAATTAGCTCCATCTCCCTCCTTATGTTAGAGGAAGATGACCAAAACCTTAGTTGTTAGCAAATTTGTATTTCTCCATGCACATTTTCTAACAGCTTCACACATAAATCATTTAATATGTTTCTCTATAGAAGTACTTACTTAACCTGCCTACTGCCAGGACTTCTTTGAAATTATGTTCGACCCAATTTGGTCCCATAATGCTTGGATCTTGTTGTGTCGGTTGAAAATTCATTTTAAGAAAGTCATATATGGTTTTACAATGAACTTTCCTTTAGCCTTTGCTCCTAATTGAACAATAGAGTCTCTCCCTGGATGACAGCAAACGGGTTTGCTAGACCGAGTAAAATTCTTGGCATATGGTCGTATTTCTTTGTTCAAACAATTTTGTTTCACAGGTGCAGATTATTTATTTTATAGTATGACTGATTCTTTTCTTTCTGGTTTATCTTGACATGCGCATGCACCTTGGAATTGATCTTACATGATCTGATTTTTCTTAGCAGATTCATTGTTTATAGTGTTAAGAGCAACAGCCGTATGGAAAATTTGTATCAGCCCAATTCCACGTAGGATTTGGCATGTGAGTAATGTATCAAACCATTTTTTTATATCGGCTTCTGCTGACTCCACCAGAATACTTCACCACCAATTTGTTTTCTAATGGATTCTTTAAACGTCCCCAAAGGTGTGAGAGCAAACAGCTGTGGCTTTTTCTAAAAAATATTCGCATTACCCAATAAAATTTTAAATGACAGAGCTATATATGTACTCTTCTAATACTCTTTTAAGTACAACAACGCAGATAAGTTTGGTATCCAACTTAAGATTTGATCAAAATCGAATGACTAAATCATCCAGCATTGTCTGTATGGCATAAAATATGCATGTACTAACTTACTCTACTTACTCAGAATATAATTGCTTGATCTGTTACAGAGCATAATTTTTTATTGATTAGGCTTTTTCTGCTTTCACACTCTTTGTTCAACGCACTAGAGAGATTACTGGTCGGAGTAGGCCTTAAAATCGACAAATTAAGACTACTTCAAGCAAAGAAACTCACCACAGGGACATTGCCGGTGAATCTTTGTCGTCCTAGCCCTTAGGGCCGAGTTTTTTTCCACCGCTCAAATTACTTGCAGCAAAGAGTTTCACAATGGTAGACTAGGCCACTGTGGAGAAATATTTTGCAGGAAAGTATTTTTCACATTTTTATTGAGCAATAATTTACTTTTTTGATAAAAATATATAATGAAATTTTAAATTTAATAGACATAAAAAATAAAGACACAATCACAAAATATATATATATATATATATATATATATATATATATAGTGTCAAATTAAACAAAATACACTATCAATCCCCAAAACATTACAGGTTTAGCAAACAATTTTGATACAAAACAGAAATAAGCACTACGATAACTAACTAGATGATCCGCTTGAAAGATTTGAACATGGCCTGGCAGAAGTTCCCCGATAATCCTACGTTGACAATGTAACTATTATTGTCTCTACTGATGTCGTGAGGAGCCAGGTGGTAGTATGGACTGGGGGGGGGGGGGGGCGAGGTAACAGTGACAACTTGGTGCCATTGTCTGGAGAGAGGACGTTGGGAGGATTGCCCAACTGGTGAAGGAGTGGAGGTAGGCCATTGAGATGGTCTGGTGGTCAGAGGGGCTGATGTGACTGGCCACTTGGGGATAAAGTGGAAAGCAGGGAAGGATATGTACTGGGGCCAACAGATGATGATGCCTTATGGAACCACTCTTCCTAGTTTCCCTGCACAGTTCGGTTCATTATTCATCTTGGGAAGATTTCGTGTTTACCACAACCTAAGAAGAGTCATTTGTTTTTACAAATGCCTTTTGTGGTCTCTGTGTATCTGTAAATATGAAGGGTTTTATACTGATGCAACAGTGTAGCATTACTGATCAATTCATAGAAGTCTATTATTCAATATTTCCATATTAATTTCCATAATTTCAAGATGAATGAACAAAAATGGGGGTCTCCTGAGAAATATATCATATATCCTGAAGCTTAGGTTCGATTATTCATATTTCAAGTAGTGATAATGAGCTAAAAACTGTAAGTATTAGTCTGCAGTGCACTTCTTTATATTTGACCAGGTGAAAAGGAGAGGAGAATAGGCAGTGAGGCCAAAGATATCTTCGTTTTTAATACTTGAGGAAATACACATCATCCTACTGTTATTCATGCATGCACAGTTGCGAAATTTCATATTTGCTATTTGAGTTGTCTGCTTAATCTGTTCTCAGGCAGTGTTCAATAGAACTCGAGGGATCAAGTCCTGCTGAACAAACTATTATTCTCAGATTTGAATACGGTATGTACGACAGTATAAAACACATTTATAAATGATAAAATCTGCTTTAACATTGAATTACTTCTCAGTTTGCTTCTCAATTCACGACAGCTTATGCTCGGAAATCCAGCAAATACATTTATATTGTTAGCTACAGTATTTGTGCATCAGGATGGGATCTTTTATCACTTATGCTAAAATAAGAAACCAAAATTGTCGAGGATTTACGTGATTTGTATATGTTCTATTTTATAATCATTCTTCTACCACCACCTGAAATCTTGTGCATGAGTAGTGAACAATCCGAGAAGGGTTGGTTGGTGTTTATAGGATGGTAAGTTGCAAGCAAAAGAAACCAAGACTGGGATTCTTTAACATCAATTCATCGAGTACAACCAATAATTGAGGTACACTACAAGTCCATATTTATTAGAAGAGGCTAAAAATGACTTTCTTAATCAATAGTCTACACCATGAGTTCTTTAGAACTATATCTAATTACTTGCAAATTTTTTCTGGAGTTTTTCAACAAACTTCTCATCCACCATGAAGCCCTTTGCTAGTACCTTAGGGTTAATAGGTGGTGTTGAATTAAGAGTGCATTTGCAATAGTTATTCCTGAATTTTGGCTGCTCAATCTAAAAAGTGCAACAGCACTAGTTTTTCCTATATTAAGTTGGAAGTGGATGAGCCTAATTGGAAAAGCAATGATATCTCCTGGATTGAGAACCTTAGCAAAGAAACGATTGTCTAGGTTTAACGGGATAGTTTAATGTGACAAATCCTGTATAAAGGATTCCTTCTAAGACCACGAGGGTGAATGTGAGGAGGAATGAGACAGCCTACAGCGTAGTCAATCCGAGCCAAAGATATGCCAAGTGTGTTATGCCTGAGAAGCTGGTCAACAATTACTTGAGTGACGTTGGACCCAACCGCATTCATCGTATATCCTGAAATTTAGAGTCCTCGAAAGAGAAAATTGTCAGCAGTAACAAGTTTTGGATTCTTGCAAAACTTGCCATTCACAAACATTGCAAGAATGAAATTTTGTTAGGAAACTATCTTAACAAAATAATTTGTAGCGGGCTAAGCTTAGACATCCTCAAGCTGCTTAGCATTGTGATAAAGAAAGCTTACAAGCATCCTTGGGTTCCCTTACAGCTACACAAAAGTCCTGAAAGGGGCTCAGATCATAGGATAATGTGAACAAGTACATTAAAGCCAATAGGGTAAGAGTTGCTAGAACTTGAACACTTCTTGCCATTATCTTTGCTTTCTTTGTCTTCCTTCTTTGATTGTTGGAAAGATGCCAAGCTTGCATCAAAGCATAGCTATTTATAGCTTCAATGGTTCAAACAAACTAATTGCATCTCCCTCCTTATGGTACAGGAAGATGACCAACTCCTTAGTGGCTAGCAAATTTGTATTTTTATAAGCAAATTTTCTAATAGCTTCATGCATAAATCATTTGATTTGTTTCTAAAAGTAACTTACTTAACTTGCTAACTATCCAAACTTATTTGAGATTGTGGCTTGCTACAAAATTCATCTTTCAGAAAGTCATTATAGTGTTACATAGAACTTCAATTTTGCCAACTCTCCTGATAGAACGATGGTCTCTCAATAGATGTCAACCATTTTGCTAGACCACGTGAACTTCTTGATGTGTATGCTCGTATTCCTTAGTTCCTTTGTACCTTGTGAGAATTTAGCTCCACTTGAGTAGATACATCATTGCTTGAATGATTCTTTTCACTTTGGTTCATCTTAACTGGTCCATGCCTTTTAGAATCAATCGTACATTACCTAATTTTTGTTAGCAGGTTTTTGTTGTAAGGAAAATGTTAAAAAGGACGTTTAAGATGCATTTGTCAAAATGTCAAATAAATAAATTTTTACGTTTGCATATGCTAGTGCATGATGACTAAAAAAAAGTGAATATGTTTTTAAACCTATGTAAAAGGTAGGACAAAAAACTGTTAATGTATTACTGATAGAACTAGAATATATACACATTCAGTAGCCTAGAAGGATAAATACAAATCTTCTAGCTAAACAAAAAAAAAAAAAAAAAAAACAACTAGATTAGGAAATGATAAGCTAAAGGATTCCTACAACTTAATCCTTATGTACTACCAAGATAGCTCCATTTCAAATAAATAAAAAATAAATACGTAAAATCTACCCCCCATACCAAGATATCTAATTATAGTTTCTTCATGATGCTTGGTTGGCACGTGCATAAATTGACAAACCATACTTATAGAAAGAATCTAAAAATCGCTTGGCTAAAAAGATAACCTGGCCATGCATAACACATCCCTTGCATCTAAAAGAAGGCTATCGGCACTATGCAGTGCAGCGGGGAGGCCATATGGAGGTGATTCTCCACATGTAACCTTGGTCCAACCTTTCGAAACTACCTTTACATCAAGAGACGTCGCCCTTTGATTGAGGCACAAAAATGGCCTATCTAACTAGTTTTGGAGTTGGAACATTTGTTTGTGTTATGTAGTTCCAGTATGGAAATGAAGATTGTGTTGTTCCAAAGATCAAGATCAATGGCCACAATACTCGCCAATGAATTCTTTGAATTTAGAACTCTAGGGTTGATGTCTAGGAATGGTCTCTTAACCCCCTGTCTCGGGGGGTGCAAATCTGAACCTTACAAGATATTCAGAAGGTCTTGTAAGCTTATTGCATTACATATGGTTGATGTATTGCTATATTTCATCCAAAATGTTTAATAACTTGCTTGATCTTTGCTTAACAGTAAGATTTGAGAGTTGATCTCACCGAGTTGTTGTTTTGCTTACTTCTTACTTCCCTTTTGCAAGTTAGTTCAAAGCTAAGTGGGTTAGGATCTCAAGCAAAGAGTGCACTTGCTCCTTTTTCAAAAATCTTATAGGATCGGTAAAGACACAATAGTAAGATAGATAAGTTGTAGATTAAAATGAAAAGTATATTGTTCCAAGTATATTAATATAAGTATTAAATTATTTAAGTTGGATTTTCAATCCAAGTTGAGATCATTAGTACTGAATGGTTTGCTGATTTTGTTATTTAGTAGGGGATGCTAACTCTCTACGGTCCTCAATGACCTACACTAAATATATATTTGTAGACCATTATCGACAGGTCTTATAAGGATAAGCCAATCGGCTAATTCCAAATCATATATATATATATATATATGTATAAGTATTTACAGGTGAAAATGGATATTCTAAACAAGTTGCAGGTATTATAGATAGAATCTCATATACTTTAAGAATGAGATGGTTATTAGATAGTGGGTGTATACACTGAACGATGGCTTATAGGGATGCCATTAGTAGGGCCTATTTGGGGGTATGATACTTTATTGGGTTAATCAATTTTATTTATGAAATATTTTGCTTTAAGTATTTACATTTTAGTTAATTAATTTTTTTTGCCTTTTTTTTTAAAAAAAAAAAACCTAGAAAACTTTAATTTTTCAAAAACATATTAATTAATATTTTTTTCAAAAACATTTTTTTCTAAGGTGATAAAACAGTTTTCTATAAAGAAACCCCCTTTTTATTTAAAAAACAACAACATGACATGTACAAATCATAGAAACATGTCTAACGAAATTACAAAAAACAACTTTATCAACACTTTCGAAAATACTTTTGAATCAAACATGAACAAACAAGTACTGTATAAATCAAAACCCTCTTCATGGATTAACATCTTACATCGAGATCAACTATACATTAAGACTATAAGAATCATGATCAACTCATTCATAGAAGTACAATCTCCTTTTTATTTCAAGAAGAACAAACATATTTTTTAAAATCATTAAAGTTACAAAACCATCAACCTATGGGTTTTTATTGTAACAAGAACAATACCAATTTACATATCCACAATCCTTTTTATTTCAACAAAGACAACTTCTTAAATTATTGATGTTACATGATCATCAAAGAATGGATTTCTACAAATTATGACAAGAACTACTCAATTTCTTAAATCATTAATGTTACAAGATCATCAAAACATAAGTATCTATAATTTTTCTATTTATAATAAGAACAAGATAAATTGTATATCAAATTATATAATCTAATTCACATCACACATTATGCATCAGAATTCAATAAAACTCAACAAAAAACAAGAACAAACTCTAAAGCCTAGAAAACTTGCCTCGCGTAGCAAAGAATTGAAGGTCAATTCAAGGGGTTTTTGGGCAGCTTTTGGCGAGGTAGTGGTGGTTCCCAACTCTTAATTTCCCACCTTCAAAAGCCTTAAATCAATTTCAATGAAACTCATGCCCAAGCTCTTCAGTTTTTCCAATGAAACTTGGATTTCTCAATAGAAGCCTAAATTGAACCTTTTGTTGAAAACAAGAGACAATTACAAGAGACAAGAGAAATTCTCTTATTCTAGTTGATATTTCTTATAATTGCTTGTAGGAATGCATGGTTAAGGGCTTTATTTGTAGTGTGGAACCAAGCTTAGTGATCAAGAAACTTTTTTTTTCGTAGGGAAATTAAATCTTTTTGTATTATGTAAGTTAAACTCATTTTAATTTTTCCCCCTTTTCATTTGATTTTAGTATATTTTAGATGCTATCTTTACTAAATAAATTGTCAAAATCCTTCCTTGATGTCTTGTTGCCAATTCTATACATCAATTTCATGATGGGTTAGTTTTAGGAGATTCAATTTTGTAATTTTTCCCAAGATATGATGCACTTAGTTGATAAAGGACTTCCTTTTTCATTTTTTATTTCTATTAGGGCCATTTTTCTTTATTATTTTTCTAGATTTCTATACCAAAGTGCCATGCTTTAGTTGTCCTTTCAATCCCATTTTTTCTCCTAATTTTTAGATGTAGAAAAACGAGATCAAATTAAGGTAAAATATACCAGTGTTTTTTGAAAGGAGAGCCACTCTACCATTATTGATGTTTCTACCTTGAGGGAGTTGATTTGGAAAGAAAGGAGGAAGGGGGGAAGATGGGCACTCTATGTAGCCCTAGTACGCATGTGCCTAATTTCCTTTTTTTTTTTCTTTTTTCATTTTTTTTGTTTTATTTATTTTATGCTACGTGGTCTTGACATCTTAGCAATGTAGTGATACGTATCATGTCACATGGCAATTAATTTTTTTTTTTTGCTCCACATGGCATGCTTATACGCAACCATGAGATTGTGACATCCTAGCTACGTAGCTATATGTGGCCGGATACATGGTGATATGTCGCTGCCATGTGGTAATTAATTTTTTCTTTTCAGTTTTGCTTCTTTCTCTTCTTTCTTATTCATTTTTCTTCCTTTTTATTATCATTTTGATTTCTCATTTTTTCCTTCTCTCTCTCTCTTTCTGTTCTTTTCTTTTGTTTGTCTTTTGTTTTTCTTGTTTCGGCAAAAATAGGGTGTTCACAACAACCCCTCTTTATAAGGAAGTTTGGTGAAGACTTTCCTACAAAGATAAATGGACTACTCATTTTTGCATTTAAGAAGCTGAGATTCTAAGGGTTCTAGACCACAGGACGTACCAACCAACTAATAGTTTAGGTTTAAGGGTGTGTTGACCAATCGATGGGTCTAGGCTTAAAAGGGTAGGAAGTCAACTTTAGGCTTAAAAGGGTGCTGGCCAACTAATGGGTTTGGACTTAAAAAGGTGTTAGTTAACTGATGGGTTTGGGCTTAAAAGGGTACTAGTCAACTTATGGGTCTGGGCTTAAAAGGATGCTAGTTAATTGATGTATCTTGATGCGTCTCTAAGGGTCAGACACAAGGAGAGGTATAATAATGAAGTGAACTGCCAGGACCCTAAAGGGGGCCTAGTAGGATTACTTAAAATTTCCATAACATGTGTGCACCCATGATATGAAAATCGTCTTGCAAGTTAGAGATTGCAAGTCTCTAAATAATAAATCACTAAGGTTAATGATTTTCAAGTAATTAATTTATTTTAACATGACATAATATAGAATTATAAATAACTATGGATGTCCAATAGCCCACAGTTCCTCAGAACCACAGAGAATCGGTATCCCCTACCAAATAATAGGACAGGATATGCCAACATTATAAAACTGAAGGTAGAATTAAATTATATTGAATTCTAACATGTGAATATTTTCTACAAAGAGTGTTATGTATCACCTATAAAGATCTCAACTAATCCTAACACTAATGTACATATCTTTATCCCGCACTCAGCACTCGAGACTCATCCCAATCCCATCGTAGGCAAACCTGCAAAAGAAAGACTATTGGGGAATAAGCTACAAGAGCTTAGTGAGCTATCCCTCATACCATACTGGCAAACAAGTTATCAAACAAATTATTACAACCATATGAATGCGTGCATACGCAGAATGCCAAACAATATATGTAGTTGACCGGTACTGCATATAATATCGGATTTTAACGCCCTCCGAAATAAGGGTTGGAGATTCATCGGCACCAATCACGACCGGGCTCTAGGACCTAGGTTTTTACCCATAACTTTGAATTCCTAAATTTCACAAAAATATATTTCCATTTCTAAAAATCCAGTAGTTCACAAAGTCCCAGGCCTAGCGGTGAGGTGACCCCCGCGGTCCACACTTACACCCTATAGTGGTGGTCTCTAGACGCGACCCCTAGCCACCCACGGTTAGCATCTCCGACGCCAATAGAACTCGCGAGCCAAGGGTAAGGTCTTATTGTACCCATGCTCCTGTACGGTACTAATCAAATCATGTGGGAATCCATCCCTCCAAGGCCCTTCATTACCAACCGCGTGAAGTGACGGCCGGAACAATTAATGCGATGCATGGATAATGCATGACCCTTTTGATTTAAGAAAAGCCAAATAGAATTAGGTCAAATTATGAGGTGATCAATCAATATCAGCAAACCATCCAAATCATATAAAAATCAATCATACCATCAAATCATCAATTATCGTATTTAACAATATTTCTTACAATAATCAATCAATATCAAGCACACGCATATCCCGAAACCCCATGCATCAAGTTATTGATATTCAATTTAAGTGCACTAACTACAAGCTCAAACAAGTATGGAGTCATCGGGAGTACTCACTTGACTATGACGACTCGCTTTAGTGGGAATAACCGATCGGGAGATCCTCACCCTCGTCGGGATCACCTGATCATTACGAGATAACAGAGATAATAAATAGTTGACTCAACTAAGGGTTCTAGATATCTATCTACCTAATTCTACTTGGATTACTATCAGCCCTTATTCGATTAAACCTAATTGCTAATTGTACGTAACTTTTTTATTCTATTTTCAATAGTTATGAATTTATAGTCGTTTTTCATCGTTTTCGGATGTATATTCACACGGTAATGTCCGTTTTAGACGTTAAGACCCGTGTTTTATGATATGAACTAAATTTATTGAAATTTTATCTTATTGAAGTTTAATTATTCTTATTGCTTATGTTTATGCCCTAGTTTAGGGTTTAATAATTGAATTAGCTATTTGATTCTTACACTTAGGAAATTTTACATTAGTGCTACTAATCCACATACTTGATTAAATTTAATTCAATCTAGGAAGTATATTAGGGTAAGGGATTTTCGACTTCTAAATACATGTATATACCTATGTTATGTGCTTATATAATCTTATTATTTCTTCTATTATAAACCTACGCTTACATCATCACTTATGTAATCAATTGATGATGTCATGGCTTATGTAATGTTTAGATGATGTCATGGCTTATGTAATCCATTTATTACATGTAAATATATATGTCATTAAGTACTTATACATATACATATGTTATATACCTACCTACACTCATAATATACTAATATGTGTACTTATGTACTAATATATATACTAATACATATACCCATATACGCATACGCTGACATATGTATTTTTATACGTATTTTCTTATGCCTTATATTGCCCCTTAAGAAAGCTTCACAATTTCATTCTTTTTGTATTTTAAGAGTATATTTGACATGATATATGTATGTATAGTTAGTATATACCTTATTTTAGGTTATGTACATATTGTATACTTATGTACAAAGGTATTTATACTTGTATTCTTCTAGCATATCCTTTTATACATATACTTAAGGGCATATGCACATGCATATCCTGCTTCTTCTTCATGATTCCTAGATTTCTACAGTTAAAGAGGAGAACTTTGTGCTCTTTTCTTCAAGACAACACTAAACACATAACTACTTATCTAATCTACCTAATTAACTAACTAATGAATAATATAGAGCAACATAAAATAACTTAAAGACATACCTTTAATTGTGTTGGAATTAAGAAGTCAAAAGGAGGAGTAATGAGAGTGAAATGGAAAGAAGAAGCTCACGGCAATGGGGAATGTTTTTGTTTTGTTTCTTTTTCTTTGTTTTTGATTATGGAAGACAACAAATGGTGGGACCAAAATGAGGAATAAGTGGACGGCAACAATTGAGGGGAAAGGGAAAAAGAAAAAAAATCAAAAGAAAAAGAAAAGAAAAGCCGTCATGAAGTTAAGATATTTTTCCTTTTCTCTTAATGTCTTTTGTTGATTTTTCAAAATGTTGACTTGGTCAACTTTTGGACTTTGGTCAACATGTGTTATCTTAGTTAACATTCCTTAAGTATGTGTAATTTTGTGCACATAATGTAGTAATTAAGAGAAATTAGGGAAAAAATGAAGGAAATGAGAAGAAATAAGGTATATGATGAATTGATTAGTAAGTATGGTTGTTGAGGTCTTACTTTAGGTCTTTATAGCTTATATATCTCATTTGGTAAACTACTTTGGATAACAAATGCAAAAAGTACTAATTTGAGTATTAAAGTTCACTACATATAACCTAATCTTCAACTATAACCCTAACTCTAAGTAAGACTACCTTAATCACATACTTAAGGGATAAATATAATCTTTGACTCATTATCTTAGTTTCTAATGGATTACTTAAGGATCTGAATCATATAAGCATGAATGAGGGTTATCTCTAACCTTTTACTAATGATTTGGCAAAATGTGAGCAATTTATTATCAATTAGGGTTTTAGGGTATATAATGATGAATTAGTGCTTTTATATCCTTAAAGTTATAGTTTTAGGATTTTTATTACTTTAGAGCACAATCTCTAATATTTTTACACATGTAGGGTTTCATATATTCTTACGCGATTAAATCTTCGATTGTCATTTTAAGGTTTTGATAAGGTTCGAGGTTTTAGAGTCTTCGTATGCGGTTAGGAGTTCAATTGATGATTTAAGGTTTTTCGTGTCCACTTTAGGTTTTGGATTGAGATTTTAATTGGTTTTAAATCTCACTGGCTCTTTTGAGTTCAGAAAATCATCTATAGTTTGGACGTTTGTTTTTATACTTAGAAAGCTAAATTCGTAGGGTTTACATGAACCAAAAGGAACAAATGAAAATATAACAAGATCCGTATAGCTATTGAATGGATCTGATACATCACTTGATCCTATTTAACCTATAATTCGCCAGATATAACATACCGATCTAAACTGAAGGGTCACTTACCACTACTCCTTACTAAAAGGAATAGATAAGAGTTGAAGAATAATAGAAAAACTAAGGTTGCTCAAAGGAGACATGAATAATTTCTGTATCGATCAATAGTTGTCTATGTACAAGCAAGTGGAGCTTTATATACTCATTTACTAGGGCTACTTTATATATATGAAAAGAAAAGATGGTATTTTTATAATTAGGTTACATAGGATATTCTAAAAGGGGTAAAAGAGACAAAGAATATTTAGTATGAAAAAAGAAAGAATCATTATGGAATTTTATATTAGAAGATACGTATTGCTTAGTTGCTGGACATTAGAAATATGATACAAAATAAGCAAAGGTAGAAAAGCATTGTAGTCAGGGGTTGGCCTGATCTGGATCATTTCGAGAACCAATCAATTGTTTAAAGAAGTTAGCTGAATTAGAGTCGAATGTTTGTGGTTGGTTTAGGAGCTTGGTTCAGTTAGTCCTAAGTTGTCTTTTGGAATAAAGCATTGTTGCTGGGTAGGAATAGATCTATCACATGCGAGGATCTAACAACTAAGTCGGTAGGAGATCAGTTTGGAATAGAAATCTTTGTCTCAGATATAGCTTTGAGTTAGTGTTCACTATGTAAGTCCTTAGAGTCCTTTTGCTCGGCTATGTGTGATTGATCTAAGGGCCTAATTCTTATTAAGTCTAGGCTTAAAAGGGTATGAGCCAACTGAAGGGTTTAGGCTTAAAAGGGTACTAGCCAATTGATGGGTTTAGGCTTAAAAGGACATGAGTCTATTGATGGGTTTGAGCTTAAAAGGGTGCTAGCCTATTAATGGGTCTATGCTTAAAAGGGTACTAGCTTATTGACAAATTTGGACATAAAAGGGTGCTAGCCTACTAAATGGTCTAGGTTTGAAAAGGTGCTAGCCAATTAATTGGTTTAAGCTTAAAAGGATACTTGCCAACTGATAGATTTAGGCTTAAAAGGATATTTGCCAATTGATAGATCTAGGCTTAAAAGGTTGCCAGCCTATTGATGGGTTTAGGCTTAAAAGGGTGCTAACTAATTGATGGGTTTGGGCTTAAAAGGGTATCAGCTAACTAATGAGTCCGGGCTTAAAACAGTTCTAGCCAATTGATGAGTTCAGGCTTAAAAGGGTACTAGCCTACTGATGGGTTCAAACTTAAAAGGGACATACCTGGCTTGAAGATTGCTGCCTTATGATTAACCTTTTGTGTTTGATCACCATTATTACTCGCTTACATTGTATTGTTGGTGTAACCAACTTTGGGTGCTTAGAGAGGAGCTTGTATCACTTTTCTTCTTTAGCTAGGGTTCTTTTTAAATTTTTTTTCTTCATCATTTTTCTTGCATTATAGGTCAAACTTTCCTTGAATAGTAATAGTCTTCCTTCTAAGAGGATTTTGTCTGCAAGGAGCATTACTTATGTGGTTCGTCTCCTTTTTTAGGAATTGTTTAAGGATAAGTGATTTTTAATGACTTTATCTAATGCATGATGAGCTTTGAGAGTATCAACTTTGCTTACTAAATGATGAGAGTACAACCTTTTTACGTAAGAATCCTGGCAATTTCATTGAATAATGCTCATATTTTCCATTGAATCACTAAGAGAAACACAACTTCACAACATTAACATTTATGACAGTCCATTTTTAATAAAATCAATTATCCTCCTAATAGTACCTTGGTGACCATGTAAGGACACTCATGATTAGGGATGTTGCGGGGATGTAAAACATTAGGTAACATTTTCCTGAGCACAAAGTCACCTACTTGGAAGGTTCATGGATGCACTTTCTTATTGAGGGCTTGTATCATTCTCTTTTGGTAGCATTGGGCTTGTCATAGCGTAGTAAGCCTTTTCTAAATTAGCATATTCAGCTGTCTAATTTGCTTTTTAACCCATTTGGCTTCATCAAGTTGTGTTTCTTCTTACACCTTTAGGGAAGATATTTCTACTTCTAGTGGAAGGATCGCTTTAGTTCCATATACTAAAAAGTAAGGGGTTGCACCAATAGATGTTTGTACAAAGGTTTGATATGCCATTAAGGCATATGGAAGCATTTCATGTGAATCATTGTATTTGTTTGTCATTTTCTCAATGATCCTCTTGATGTTTGTATTGGCTGCTTTAACTACCCCATTCATTTGTAGGTGATACGGGGTTAAATTATGATGTTTGATGTCTAATTGGTTACATAATTCTTTAACCACTTTATTGTATAGGTTGGTTACGTTATCAGTGATGATAGATTCTAGTGCACCATATTTAGTTATTATGTCTCTTTTGAGAAAACAAGCCACCACTCCTTTAGTTTCATTAACATAAGATGATGCTTCCTCTAATTTGGTAAAATAGCCTATAGCTACTATGATGAATTTGTGTCCATTTGAGGCTTTTAGTGATGGGAATCGAGCTATGGCCCTTTGACCCATAGTCGAGCCTGAGGATTGGAAGTAATAGGAATCGAGCTATGGGACCTTTGACTCATAGCTGAGCTCGAGGACTAGAGGGGCTAGCACGATGAATCTTTATGTTCTAACCAACCACCACTGAGGTTGAGTAGTTCCTTGCTGAGTCACTTTTAATGCTGTACCATATAACTACCCATTAAATTGTGGTATACCAAGTTGATGATTACTCTCTAGTGTCAAGCCGACTAATCACTCGGCATCATCCTTGTCGAGAAGCCAAGAGTTAGAAAATTCGGATTAACTAAGCTATCCCTACTCAGATAAGCCCATCTATCTATATTTTTTGTCTGCATCTCCTAATAACCTTGCCAATGCAACATTGCCACGTATACAATAACATATGTAGAATCTATAGCACTAATGATTGTTTTTCTTGTATATTCATTTTTACCCTTTTATATCGTGTACGTTGCTTCTTTAGGAAATTTCTTTATTGTCTTTTCCCTTTTGGGCAAGTTTCCCTAACTTACAGGTGTAAATACCCTTGTACTTACAGTTGTAATAGATCAAATTATCTTCAATACACTTGAGTACTTTCTTCCTTGCTTAAACATTGTTTATTTACTCTTAACATTACGCATATTCTTTCTCTTAAGTAAGGTTAAGTGGTG
Source organism: Lumnitzera racemosa (assembly GCA_024138005.1). Classification (NCBI taxonomy): domain Eukaryota; kingdom Viridiplantae; phylum Streptophyta; class Magnoliopsida; order Myrtales; family Combretaceae; genus Lumnitzera; species Lumnitzera racemosa. The sequence goes on along the minus strand of JAMXBC010000004.1, from coordinate 51,481,400 downwards.
AGTAACCTCATTAGACTAATTCATGTGCCATATCGAATCGTGCCATAAGTCCTCAGAAGTTCCATTGGTACATCATATCCTTTGGAACAGTTCATTGTTTTTTGCTTATTATTTCATTCATCATTTTTACCCTTTTATACCTTTCCTTATTAACCCTGTTCGAGCTTTCTGCAAGCTTAGACCCATTTAGCAACCGGACTTGTTTGTTCTTGGTTACGGTTCGCAATAGGAAGGCTTGACAAGCCGAATTCTTCTACTGTAGTTGACTCTTACCGATGCTGAGTACTTCCTTACCAAGTCACTCCTTAAGTGGTGTCGAATAACTACCAATTTCTCACAGATAAAATGCCGAGAAATGGATGGCCGAGACATCATCTAATCTTCCTTCATGCTTGATCACTTACTTTCTTAGCATCACCCTTGTTACCATGCCGAGAGAGAGAGACCCCAGATTACATAAACCGTCCTTGCTCTAATAAGCCAGTTGGTTATATTGCTTTATCCACATCTTCTAATGACCTCACTAATATAGCATCCCCATGTGTACAGGACCATGTGTAGAATCTGCCCCACTATTTATTGCTTCTATGAATATTCATTTTTATCCTTTTGTATTGTTGTACCTTACTACTTTGGGGTAACATCCATTTTATCTTTTCCCCTTTTTGGTAAGTTGCCCTAAATTCTTGGGTATAAATACCCTTTATATTTGTAAGTTGTAGGTAAACAAATTATCATTAATATACTTGAGTATTTTTCCTTCCTAGTGTAAACACTCTGCTGTTTTATGCTTGGCATCGCTTTTATCCTTTCCCTTAAGCAAGGTTAGGTAACGAGTAACCTTACTAAACCAATTCATGTGTCACATTAAATTATGCTGTAAGTTCTTAGAAGTTTCATTGGTGTATCATATCCTTTAGAGCTATTTGTGAGTTTTATTTAGCTTTCATTCATCATTATCCTTCTGCACATTTTCTTCATTACTCCTTTCGAGCTTTCTGCAAGCTTAGACCTATCCAGTGATTGACCTTGTCAGTTCTTGGTCATGATTCGCACCATTTGGTGATGGGTCCTATGACATTGACTCCTTTCTTGGAGAATGGCTAAGGTGATGATAAGACATGAAGCTTGTTAGGTGGAGCATTGACCTTATTGGTGTATATTTGGTAAAGGTAGCAATTTCTTACATGTTTGATGCAATTTGCTTCCACAGTTAGCAAGAAGTATCTAGTTCGAATGATTTTCTAAGCCAACATGTACCCACTCATATATGGCCTACAAACTCCTTCATGGATTTCCTTCATTAAGGTCTTGGCTTCTTGTTCATCAATGCACCTAAGTAGGGTGGTGTTAGGTGATATTCTATATAAGATATCTCCATTGAGAATGAAATGAGTAGCTACTTTCTTAAGGGTTTTTCTATCTTCAAAATTTGCGTGGTTGGGGTATTGTCCTATTTTGAGCAGTGTTTTGATATCCTTATGCTACGGATTGTCTTTATGGGCCAAAGTTTCTCTTCCTTTAGTGTTTAAACAAAATGTAGGCTTCTTTTCTACCTCCATGTTTAGAGGCTTGATCTCCATCTCATAAGATATTGTGACCATCAATGCTAAAGTGGCCAATGCATCAGCAAATTGGTTTTTGCATCCTCAAAACATAAGTGAAACTATTTTTTTTTTTTTAATTTCTTGATAATCTTTTCCCAATGTTGATTGCATCAAATGAGCTTATGGTCTTTGGTCTTATATTATTCTAAGATTTCTAGGATGATTAGTGTAGAGTCACCATAAACTTTAAGGTCAAGCACTCCCATATCTAATGCCATCTTGAGGCCTAAGATGTAAGCCTTGTATTCAACGATCTTGTTTGTGTAGGGAAATTAGAGTTGGGCGACTAGTGGGAATGATTGCCTTTAGAGGATATTAAGACTGCCCATATTCTGCATCTAAATACATTAGTTGCTCCATCAAAGTACATCTTCTACTTTTTCTTTTTTCCTTTAGTGTTAATGATGGCTTCATTTGGGAATTAAGCTTCTTCTTATTCCTGGGGAGGGGTCTTCATGGGATACAAATCTAGCTGGTTTGCTAAAGCTTGCCCTTTCATTGAGCTTTGGTTGATATAACTAATGTTAAATTCTACTAACAACATTTGCCATTCAAATAATCTTTCAATTATTGTTGGCTTGTTTACTAAATACTTTAATGGGTCGTGTTTGGTGAGTAGCTCAATTGGGCATTAGAGAGTATATGTCGAAGACGGTGCATTACCCATACAAATGCACAACAAGTCCTTTCTATAATTGAGTATTTCTATTCACCTTCGATAAACTTCTTACTTAAGTAATAGATTGCTTGTTCTTCCTCTTTTTTTTTTTTTTATATAGTCACTTTACCTATGAAACCAATAGATTCTAATAATACTGTCAGGTACAATATTAGAGGTATTCTAAGTTGGGGGTTATTAGAGAAGTACACCTAGTCAAGTTATAATATAAACAATAATTTGAAGTCTGAGTTGTTGATTTCATAAGGAACTATGAATATGAGTGAACCTTAAATTATTAGCAATTTTACCATACATTCTCTAATTATCTAACTTTTTAATTAAGAGTATAATTGAATAAACAATAAGAGGAAGAATAATAATACTTAAATAAGGAAAAATAAAATAGAACAATGAAATTAATTAAAAGTATGAGAATAACTAAAGATACATGAATAATTACAATAACAAGATTAATTAAAACAAGGGGAATATATAATCCTTAATAAATATTATGTTATTTACTATCTAGTTCTATATAACTTTTTAGTCTCAATTGCAATTTTGGACCATAGAGATTCTTAATATGAACTAATTAGAGTCATGTCCTCAAAGTATACTCTTCTTGAATAATTTCTATAGTAGAGTATCTCAAAATTACATTACGACCTGGAATCCCTCTATTAGGTTACTGATATCAGGCAAGTACACCTATCAGTTTCAATATAGCGGATATGAGTCCGAGTCGATCCCTCAAAAACTTCGAGTACTAATATTAACCTTAGCTTTATTATCTAACCGGAAAATTATGAAGGTTTGAATTAATTAAAAATACTAAAATTGACAAACTAACTTAATTATAAGACTTGATTAAGCAATTTAGAAAGCAATAAAACTAGGAATGACTTCAAGTATGCAATAACGTATTTAGGAATTATTTCCCCTAGTGTTTAACATGTGACCACTTAAAATATATTCAATTCAATTTCTATTATTCTTGACCGGAGGGATTCACAATTAAAATTAATACCTTTCTTGAGCATATTAACCCTAATCCTAAATTATTTACCGGAATCTTTTCACTTAGTAATATAATTTAGAATTGCATTAATGTATAATGAATTCTCATACAATTAATTAACTTTCCGGAAGAAACATGTATCTTATCTCTGAGTATACATGTAATTCTCTCCAATTATGTAAAGATTTAATTATACATGCAATTTCTCAATCAACATGCATAATATCATATATTGATATTCTAGAAATATCAATTAATAATTAAACGATATAATTGAATCAAGCAAAGATAGAAACTTTATTGAGAATTATAAATCAATCCAAGAGTCACATGAAACCCTAGGTTCTATAATCCTAAATACACGAATTCTAAGCTATCATAATGAAACTAAAAACGGCTTCCATCAAAAACATAAAATAAAACATGAAAAACCCCTTTGATTGATGAAAAATCTCTCCGATCTTGAAGTCGGTGTTGCTTTCGCCTTTTTGTTCTCCTTCTCCTCAAGTCTCTTCTCTTCTCTAATGTCGCATATCTCTTTTGAAACCCTAATATGTCCTTTTATACTGTATTATAAGGTTTTCATTTTCTTTACCAGACATAACTTGGGACATGACTGTGTCCCCAAGTCGTGTAACTTTTTGCCCCTGGCCAATTTCCCTGCATGGACACAGCCTGGGGACATGGTCATGTCCTAAATTGTGTAACTTCAAAACTTCATAACTTCTTCATTTGAACTCCGAATTGAGTGAAACTTAATTCCTTTTCTTCGTTTTTGATCTAAGAATGCGTTCAAACCTTGAAATCAAAATTTTACTCAATTAAGTATCAATTTCATTAAAGAAAACAAAAAATGTAAGGGAAATGTTATAAAATCTCCATGTGAAATATGTTTAAAATCAGAGTTATCAGTTACCATAATCTGGAGAAGCTAAAAAGCTGAATCTTAGTTAGATTGATTACTTCTAATTATATCGGTATGTTATACTATAGGATATTGGGATCTCTATAGCAAACTCGTTCATTAATTTAGTCATTGGAAAAATTGAATTAAAGAACAATACAATTCGATACAATTAGATCACAAAATGCAATAAAATAGATTGGATAAAGAAAACATCAATAGTTACATTTGAAACTATGTTTCAATAATGATTTAATAAAAATGAATAAAGTTATGACATAGTAATTAAAAGAAAGAAGAAGAAATAGAAAAGAAAACCTTATACCAATTTACCCCCACAAGCTCTTCTCAAAGGACCCTCTTTGTAAGTTAAGCCTATACACCTATTTATAGAGACTAAACATAGGTTTATAGAGAAAACTAGCTAAAAGTAGAAGAATTACAAATCATGGCATCACCACACCCCATGATCACGACCATAGTGTCTTGGTGTGGTTTTATACTTCACATGCAAATTCTTCTAATTTGATGGAAATTCTTAATGAGAGGTATATGGCCATGAAACATGGCTGTAGTGGTTGCAAGTGGTCCACTCTAGACTTCAATTCTTGCTTGAGTTTCTTCACTTCAATTGCTCAATCAATTTACTTCTTCCTGGAGCTATTTTTATTACGAAAACTCAGACTGGATTCATAATACATCTACTTATCCTCTAATTGTCCCCCTACTTCTTTTAATTTTCTTTCTGAGGCTTTTTATTTTGCTTTAATTCGATTGTTGAAGCGTATTAGCATTAGGAAATAAACTTGTTCTTTTGATAGACCAAGATTGATCCTTACTAATTTAGCCCTTATTTTTGTGTTGACAACATGAATGAACCTTACTCTTTTAAGAGACTAAAGGCAATCCTTATTCCTTTTGCATTTGTAGCAGGAAAAAATCTTGCTTTTCAAATCAATTAAGATTGATCTTTATCAATTTAAAAATCGTTTTTCTTACTTTTCTTATGCTTTTAATTACTTTGATTTTTCAAGAAACTTTTAACAAAAATTCTCATTTGTTCATCCAATCTTTTTTTTTTCAAAAAACAAAGATAGGTGATTATCCTTTAAAATTAGGCTTAGAAATAAAAATAACTAGTCCTTAACCTATTAATATCCATCCTAATTCCAATTCTAAGTTAAAGATTAAGTAATAGAGAACTCTAAATCATAAGGATTTAACTGCTCAAATTTAGCCAATGAACTAAAGATAAAAAAGAATTATGGGAAAATTTAAAAAAAAAATTGCTTACTTATATACATATAGGGGTGTAAATTTCTTAAGTTATTGTTAAAGAAAAGAAACTTAAATGTATGGTATTCAATCACCTTGTACTCATTAACTTGTAATTCCTATTCTTGCCCCCTAGTTCTTAAAGTGTACATTGTCCCCAATGTACACTACCTTAAAGCAAAATAAAAATAAAAGGGGAAAAGGAAAGCAAAAAGAAACTAGAAGTGCCTTAGTTTTATGGTATTGACTATGAAAATTTTTGTTTACATCCATGAATTCCATTCAATCTATTCTTCTTTTTTTTTTGTTGAACCTTTCTATCTATTCAAGCCGAAGTTTCTTTTGTCAAAAACCAAACTTACTAAAAAAGAAAGAAGTTAACTAAACAAAACTAAATAATTAAAGAAGTACTAAATCAAGCATGTCATATCAATCTTTACAAAACTATTAGTTGATGAAAAGTCAAACAGTTAGTGGAAAAGAAGCAAAGGTAATGTTTTACCCGTTATAGTTATCTGGATAAAAAATAAATAATTGAGTCTTTCAAAAAAAAAAAAAAAAAAAGAAAGAAAGAAACTAAAAAAAAATTTGATAGGAAACTCAATCTTCTTCCTCCTCCATGCTATCCTCCTCTTCAACAATCTCCTCAATATCATCATCTGAATCCTCAATTGCTAGCAGTGGAATCTCATGGTGGGTTAGTAGTGCATCAATAGTTATATAGGTAAGAAGTATCTCTTGCTCAAGAGTCATTGGATGCTTCATCAGCATGCCTACCATCCTCTTGATTTTGCTTTGCACTAAAGAAGATCAAGGTAACTAAGATGAAGTGGATGGCTCATCTTAAGATAGGTTAGGGAATGGTCCCTAGGGTAGAGCAAGGAGCTTCATAGGTTGAATAGACTTGAAATTGATTAGGGTTAGGGGATCTATCCTCTCCATGAGCGGGAGATCATGAAATAAAACTGTATTCTTCACAAGACGTGTAATAAAAGGACATATGGAAATATTTCCAACTCTTCCCTTTGTAGCCTAGCTTCTAAAAAAGAAGGCCATATGAATACCCAGATTGATCTAGTGTCGCTTTACTATACCATGCAAATATAAGATATCCCTCTCATCAATGACCCCTATACTATACTTTCTCCTTGTAATACTCCTGGCAAGAACCCAATGAATAAATCTAAGAGTAGGATCTCTCAAATCTAAAGCCTTTGATTTTCTAAGGTCATAGATTGATCCACTAAATTTTAATCTTGACCATACTTAGGCATCACTTACCCCTCTTGGAAACTTGATTGACAAGTTCCTATACTTATTGCCACTGGTGTTGTATCAAAATGTAGACTCACTTTATGACCCTTGCATCAGAAACACATGCTATTTAGGGTCCCATTCTCAATTATATCATCTCTAAAGTGAGAGTACTAAGGAACTCTAAGGTAAGTTCCTTATAAGATGGCTCATCAGTGGTAAGGAGCTAATCCCATCTTCTAAATTCTAAATGCTATATTGCTCAAAAATCATAACAAGCCTAAGCTAAAGCCTTCCATCCTATAATAGCATTAGTTTTGAACTCCTTCTTAGATAGCTTGGTGTATAATTTATGTTGCCATGCTTCATTAAATCTTAACATAGGGTGGGTTGAGGTAGAATTAGAACTATTTTTTCTGGTAGCATGCTTATAGCAAGGCACATTCTAAAATGGATAAAACAAAAGAGTTTTTAATTCGATATCATGTTTCAAAAAGATATAATGCTAAGAAAAATTTTTGCCAACTAATTCAAACTATCAAGGATCTTTACAACGTGATAATAATTTGTTGCCAACATGGATTAATGAAACATTAGGAACAAAAACTTAATGAAATCTTAGCCCAATTCACAACCTCTTTCAATGACAAAATATAGCATCTACTAGACATTTCCATTAGAAGCTTAAATGTGGGTATAATCGCAGCAAATAGAGTTTATTCAAGGAGTGTCACATGAATAATGTGAATTCATAGAAAACATGCACAAACAATTCGCAATCACTTCATAACATCCCCTTCTTTTTGGTCACCTCCATTACGTTCTTCATAATTGTCCACTTCTCAACTTAACAAATCAAGAACTTTTACGGGTGATTTCAAACAAACAATGCATACGAACTACTTCTTATCTCATAATCTTTGACTAATCACCATTGAAATTAACAATTACTACACATGAAATCACTACATTGTCTAACCAAACCTTAAATAAAAATTTTGTACACACCTTTGATTTGTTGATTTGTGAGAGAAATCCACAAAAATTGTTAGGTTTAGTTGCTTGATAGTGAGAGGAAGTAGTGTATTAGAGAGAGTGTGAGTGTTTAGTATAAGGGGAAGAAGAAATTCCTTAGCCTTGTTGGAAGGAATTATTCTACCTAGGGATAAGGAGATCATAAAAAGAGATGTAGATAGATTTGATGGCAGTAACAAAGGCTACATTGCTGCAAAGTTATATGATGTAAGTTTTTGGATGGTCATGATTTGTCTTGTCTTACATCTTTTATCTTGCTACTAACTATTTAGTTTGTTACAAATCAATAGTATATCTCGATGGCCATTGACAAAGCCGAGGAAGAAATGAAGAAGGTACATCCGACCATCATTTACTTACTCAAGTAGTTAAGAGCTAACTAGCTCATTAATGTTTTATTCTAGAAAGTAGGGGAGGCTTGCAACTCCTCCAAAGCACAAACAATAGAGGTCAAGAATGCTAAAATAAAGGCCAAAATGGAAGCCTAAAAGTTGCAGGGAGACCTTGCAACTAAGAAATTGGTACACCTTTTAGTGGTTGATGTCGAACCTAAAGACTAAGAATGATGGGCTTTTTAAGGAGACTAAGGAGTTGAAGGATTGGCTCTATGATAAGAAGGAGAAGTGTTGGAGTCTAGGACAAACAATTGCCTTAATGAGTGAGGAAGAGGATAAACTAAGGGCTTAGATGAAGGACTTGGATTTGAAAAGGATCAAGCTTAAACTACGTATTGCTGAGTTGGAGGTGGCTGCAAAGGTCAAACCCTTTGTAGAGGAGGCATTCTTGATAGTCACTCTAAGTCAACAATATGAGAAATTGCTTTGTAAAAAGCTTATTGAGGTGGTTTAGTTGGCTAGGGTAGAGATTTGAAAGTTCTACCCTTACTATGACTTTCTTGTCTCAATTTCGTTGATGTTGATAACGATGATGCCAATAGTGACGATGAAGAAGAAGTCAACGACAAGGAGGGAGTTAAAGGTCAAGGGCATGATAATAATCAATCGGCTAATGTTGAGGCGCCAATAACTATTGAAGAACTAATATGATCCTTACCAATGACTAATGAGGCCAATCATAATGGGTGGCTCCAAGCTTACAAAGAGCTTAAAAAATAGTGGTGGAAATGTACAAGAAACAAAGAAACCAACAAACAAATATTGATCCACTCCAAGGATATGACATACTAGGGAATTACCAAGGACTCACAAAGTGAACTCAATGTGATGCACAAGTTAACTTGGTAAGGGTACTCATTACTTGGCCTTATTTAAGGGTTAGGATAAGAGTGAAGTAAGTAAAATAGAGAGCAATGCTCATGAAAAAGAGGGGTATATTCAATGTTCATGTATATTGCGACCACATATTACAAAAGGATATTTATACTCAAAAAGTTAGGGCATCCTACCTAAAATGGAAAAGACTAAAAAGGGTAATGTAAAAAAAAGTATGATACAAGGAATGTCCAAAGGGTATAAATGAAAATTCAACAAAATGGACATTCCATACGGAAGACTTTGTTATAGGGGGTGTTCAGATACATGGTAGATGATTAGTGGTCATATTCTTAGAAAAAGAAAACAAACCATACGACTAGCTTGGCTATTACCAAGTAATGATGCCAAACCGAGCTGATAGTTTGGTAGTGTCAAGCTAATTAGGCAACTCTTCCGAGGTGAATTCAGCTTGAACATATTCGGTATAACTTGGTGTTGTTGGTGAATTTTTGTAATTGGAATTATCCTGTAAAGAAAGGAAAAGCTCTTAGTATTAAGATTAGTTCAGTGCAGTTACTTCAATACCTAAGTTAGTAAATATGAATAGAGAAAGTTATGTAAGTGGTCAAGAGGTATTAGATGCTCTTACAATGTTTCTTTCTAGTATTTATAGGCAAATGTTGTGTCTGAAGTAGTAGTTATCGAAATAACCATCGAGATACATGGAAGACTCTTAATTAGACACATTTCCTGAAATGTAGGGAGAGTAGGTAATTATGTAATATAACTATGTTAGCGATAACTATTCGCACCAATTCCCTTGAATTCAAATTAGGAATGCATTAATGTTACCTGATGATATGCCGAGAATATAGATTACTCGGCTAGTCAGCAGCTAAATGAACAAGTCAGTGAAGCTTTGGGTATCAATGTTTGACAAGTTGAGTGAGTGAAAATTGACTATCAACATTTGCCACCCAACTCCCGTGTAAGAGGATTCAACTAAAGGAGTAAACATCTTGATGTTCTACGAGGTCAAGTAGGGAATAATTTCCTAAATGCCAAGTAATAAGAAAAGTTTCTTGATTTCTAAGAGGCAAATTGTATCCTATGCAAAAGGTCGTAACTTTCAATTTTCCTGCCTGTCAAAAGCTTAAGTGGAGGCATGAGTGATAACTATCGCATTAGTCATAATTATGCCACAGGCCATAATAACTATCAAAGCCTTAGCAACTATTATATCTCTATCTCAAAATATGCATTGGTAATATGCTGCATCTTCTATTCAGCACATCATTTGCAACAAAGTATTTAAGAGTTTATTGATAGCAAAATCAAACTTTACAATCACACTCATAAGCTTTCTATTACTTTCAACATTTTCATCTTCAACTTCAAACTCTTCAAACATTGTGAATTTATAACCAGTCAGGTATAGTTTGTAACGTAATTCGTCAATTTATTCTTTTGGATTTCCAAGCAATGGAGACTGAAGCTACTTCTCCCCCTTTAAAAAGGAGGAGACGACGTATTCCTAGGATAGTTCGGCCAATAGTGTGGTTGTAAACCCCGCGAATTTAGCTTCCTAAGTATAAAAACAAACGTCCAAACTGTAGATGATTTCCTAAACTCAAAAGAGCTAATGAGATTTAAAACCGATTAAAATCCCAATCCAAAACCTAAAGTGGACACGAAAAACCTTAAATCATCAATTGAACCCCTAACCGCATACAAAGACCCTAAAACCTCGAAACTTATCAAAACCCTAAGATGGTAATCGAAGATTTAATCGCGTAAGAATATATGAAACCCTAAATGTGGAAAAACATTAGAGATTGTACCCTAAAGTAATAGAAACCCTAAAATTATAACTTTAAGGATACAAAAGCACTAATTCACCATAATTTACCTTAAAACCCTAATTGATAATATAATGCTCATATTTTGCCAAATCATTAGTAAAAGGTTAGAGATGACCCCCATTCATGCTTATATGATTCGAATCCTCCAGTAATCCATTAGAAACTAAGATAATGAGTCAAAGATTATAATTATCCCTTAAATATATGATTAAGATAGTCTCACTTAGAGTTAGAGTTATAATTGAAGATTAGGTTACATATAGTGAACTTTAATACTCAAATTAGTACTTTTTGCACTTGTTATCCAAAGTAGTTTATCAAATGAGATATATAAGCTATAAAGACCTAAAGTAAGACCTCATCAACCATATTTACTAATCAATTCATCATATACCTCATTTCTTCTCATTTCCTTCATTTTTCCCCTAATTTCCCTTAATTACTACATTATGTGCACAAAATTACACATACTTAAGGAATGTTAACTAAGATAACACATGTTGACCAAAGTCCAAAAGTTGACCAAGTTAACACATGTTGACTAAAGTCAACATTTTGAAAAGTCAACAAAAGACATTAAGAGATAAGGAAAAATATCTTAACTTCATGATGGCTTTTCTTTTCTTTTTCTTTTGATTTTTTCTTTTTCCCTTTCCCCTCAATTGTTGCCATCCACTTATTCCTCATTTTGGTCCCACCATTTGTTGTCTTCCATAATCAAAAACAAAGAAAAAGAAACAAAACAAAAACATTCCCCATTGCCATGAGCTTCTTCTTCCCATTTCACTCTCATCACTCCTCCTTTTGTCTTCTTAATTTCAACACAATTAAAGGTATGTCTTTAAGTTGTTTTATGTTGCTTTATATTATTCATTAGTTAGTTAATTAGGTAGATTAGATAAGTAGTTATGTGTTTAGTGTTGTCTTGAAGAAAAGAGCACAAAATTCTTCTCTTTAAGTGTAGAAATCTAGGAATCATGAAGAAGAAGAAGGATATGCATGTGCATATGTCCTTAAGTATATGTATAAAAGGATATGCTAAAAGAATACAAGTATAAATACCTTTGTACATAAGTATACAATATGTACATAACCTAAAATAAGGTATATACTAACTATACATACATATATCATGTCAAATATACTCTTAAAATACAAAAAGAATGAAATTGTGAAGCTTTCTTAAGGGGCTATATAAGGCATACGAAAATACGTATTATGTCACCGCATGCATATATGGGTATATGTATTAGTATATATATTAGTACATAAGTACACATATTAGTATATTATGAGTGTAGGTAGGTATATAACATATGTACATGTATAAGTACTTAATAACATATATATTTACATGTAATAAATGGATTACATAAGCCATGACATCATCAATTGATTACATAAGTGATGATGTAAGCGTAGGTTTATAATAGAAGAAATAATAAGATTACATAAGCACATAACATAGGTATATACATGTATTTAGAAGTCGAAAATCCCTCAACCCTAATACACTTCCTAGATTGAATTAAATTTAATCAAGTATGTGGATTAGTAGCACTAATGTAAAATTGCCTAAGTGTAAGAATTAAATAGCTAATTCAATTATTAAACCCTAAACTAGGGCATAAACATAAGCAATGAGAATAATTAAACTTCAATAAGATAAAATTTCAATAAATTTAGTTCATATCAGAAAACACGCGTCTTAACGTCCAAAACGGACATTACCGTGTGAACATGCATCCGTAAAGGATGAAAAACGAATATAAGTTTGCAAATATCGGAATCAGAATGAAAAAGTTACAAAATACATAAAGGAAGCCTCATACCTTACTAATATAAGAAAATATTTACTATTAATCTCATGGGGTATGGTAACCCTATACACATTATACTCGGGTTAACCTTATATACACTATACTCAGGTTATATTGGAGGAAACTAGATAAACTACAATAGACTTTTAGTTAACTAAGGATTCTGAATTCTCAGAACACTTATAAGTTTTACCATTTTGATTTAGGCGTTTAATATCGAGTCCTGGAAACCCTAAAGGCTTGGAGAATGAGCAATAATCCGAATGAGAGAGTTCTGATGACCTGCTACTTGTTTATGCGTGTTACTTGTATGATGTTTTGCTGTTTACTATTGCTTGTATGTTTGAATGATTGTTCTGCTTGTATGCTATCATCTGTGTGATCACCTTTTTAAATCGATAAATACAAATATCTGCCTAAATAACCGGTTCTACTCGTCTAATGTCTATGACTTGGTAAAGGTATGAATGGAGAGTGCTAGCCTTGCTAAAAATCTAAAGAAAAGTATTTTTGGAAAAAGCTTTTCTATCCGTAAACAAATTTTTACATGATCACTGTAAGGGCTTGAGGAGCCATAAAGAGTATTTTTAATGTTAAGGCAAAGCTAGCTTGGGTTCTCCACTTGATAGCGAGAGGACTCGCTTTATTGTACCTATAAGGCCTTGGTTAAGTTTTGGTTGTGAGAGGACTTTCCTGTTTGTGCCCGAGGGGCCTTGGAGGGTGGATAATCCTAGTTTGGACTGCCCCTATTTGGATTGAAACTCTTTTCTCGGCTAGGGTAATAGTCGAGTTTTGCCTAGTGGGGTGGTGCCCCTAGGTAGCCTCATGCGGGTAAGCTGAGGTGCCCTGTGAGGGTAAGTATAGGGGATAATCGAAGCGTAGATGACGTAATTCTACACCTTCTATGGTTTCGGACTCTTATGGATGTGTTGCTTGCATTCATCACGCCTGCATTCATTATGTATGTAGATAGCTTGCTTGCATGTGTGATAATAATGTGTGAAAACTTGCTTGACCGGTAGTGGTGAGGAATGAACTCACTGAGCTGTTTTATGCTCATTCCCCCTTAGTTTCATTTGCAGGTTTACATACGATGGGATTGGGATATGTCTCGAGTGCTGAGTGTGAGATGAAGATATGTACATTATATTAGAAGTAGCTGAGTACTTTTTAGATAATACATAGACATCATTTGTAGAATATATTTATTTACTAAACCTTACTCGAATGCTAGTATATCCTATCTTATTATTTGGTAGGGGATACCGATTCTCTGCGGTTCTGAGGAACTGTGGGATATCGGATACCCATAGTTATTTATATTTATATTCTATAGTAAATTGATTACTTAAAAATCAGTAACCTTAGTGATTAATCATTTAGAGTCTTGCAATCTCTGACTTACAAGGCGGTTTTTATAGCATGGGTGCACACATGTTATGGAAATTTTAGGTAATCCTACTAGGCCTCCCTTTAGGGTCCTAACAGTGGTGGAGTAGTAAGACAAAGTTACCTAAATCAATTCCCTCACAAAAAATACGTACCCAGATGATAGGGAGGGAAGATCTATAGCTAAGTATTTGTACAATAATATAGTTTACTTCCGTGATTTGCTAGATGGAGTAGTCAGTACAGTTAATAGGGTCTTTGTTTCGAAATATAACAAGTACTGGCAAGACCATCTAGGGGTATGGAATTTTAGGAGGTCAAGAGAAGAGGAAAGAGTGTATTTTCTGAAGGAGTGTAAGTTCCACATCTATCTAAAGCATCTTGATTTTAGACTGCACTTTCCTTTCTTAGCATTCATCAAGTAGTTCTTCAATTATTTCTGAGTCACACCAAGTATGTTTTCGCCAAATACATATTAGCTTCTAGTAGCTTTCGAAATAATTTGTGAAGAGGTTGAAGTCAAGGCTCCACCTCAACTGCTTCGGTGCTTCTTTACAATTAGGAGGCAACTTGACAGTTGGTATTTTTTCACTTCGAGGCATAAGCAGAAGTTCATGGATGTGTTAGAGTCCACAATCCATAAGTAGCATGACAAATTCGTATCAATAGTGTTAGATGAGGAGTTAGATTTGAATTAAGCCAATCCGCACTAAGGATATAGAGTTGATGCCAAATGATGTCGCTACGACAAAGAAGATTCAGGAAAGGAGGAAGAACAAAATTTTCTTCTAGGACGTCGAAAGAATAATAAGGTGTTATGAAAGTGGAGAGCTAATCTTTTCTAAGAAGGAAGGTATGCTACTGAGTAACTACGGTGTTGAGTATAGCTATAAGAGGAAAGCTGTTCTCATGACTTAGGGAAATAATTGTTGCCTTTGAGCCTTGTTCAGTACCGAGAGTGTGAGTTTATTCTTTTTTCTCGCATTAATATTAATATGTTTACTGCATATTGTAGATATGAGTGCTAGTGAGGTGTACCTTGCCAAACTATTAGCCTAAGCTAAGGTTAAGAAGTCAAAGGCTGACAAGTGTACAACCATTACTGCTACTGCTGCTTGGCTAGCTGCTATGAAGAAAGTAGCAAAAGACGGTGTAGCGAAGCAAGTGGTAACCTAAAAGACCTTGCAGCCGACTAAGAAGTAAAAATGGAGTGAGAAGTACGCATTGGCTGAGACTGTACAAACCGAGGCACCTCCAACTAAGAATGTTCCATCTACTGTAAAGCTAAGAAAGGGTAGCCATGCAACCTAACCACAAAATGAGGTTGAAATCACCACTACAACTAAGGGGTCATCACTGGTGGCAAAGATGGTGCTCAACACTAGTAAGAGACCTAGGAAGGAGCATGTTGGCCATCCACCTACCAAGAGGTCCAAAGATTTAGATGAAAGGATGAATGAGGCCATGTGCAACAAAGCTCTTGGCATCAACAGTATCAAATTTGTCCTTAACATGGGGGTCGGCGAATATTTTGTCCTGTGTTAGAGTTATACCATCTTGCAAACCGATTCAGCACTAAGCGATAGGATGGAATCTCTGGCCTTGATGGAAGGCATTATTCTTCTTAAGGACAAAGAGATCACAAAGAAAGATGTTGACAGGGTCAAGGGTTGTAGTAAGGCTCATATCATGGCCAAACTGTATGATGTAAATATCTATAGCATGCTTTCAACAATCAAGTTTGTTTATTGTTGATACTCTCACTTATTTTTAGATAAGCAGCTACGTTCTGACAGCTTTAGCCAAGGCTGACAAAGAGATGAAGAAGGTAATAGCAACAATAGTCTTCATGTATTCTACTAAGTTATTTAGAATATTCATTATTCTTCATTGTCTTGTTGCAAAAAATTCAGGATGTGTACAACTCTTCCAAGGCCTAGACTGTTGCTGCCAAGAACTCAAAAATAAGAATTGAGATGGAGGTTAGGAAGTACTAGGAAGAACTGGTTGCCAAAAAATTAGCACACCTATTGGCTTCCGGTGAAGTCTTGAGCCTTAAGGCCAAGGTCGAAGAGTAGTACAAGGAATTCGAAGGCTTAAAAGAGGAGCTATAGAAGAAAAAAGAAGATTGCTAGGGTCTAAGATGAACTCTTTACATAATGAGCAATGAGGAAGATAAGCTTAGAGGGCAAATCAAGGAGCTGGAGACCAACACCATAAAGTTGCAAAGTTGTGTTATTGAGTTGAAGGAGCCTGTGAAGAGAGGTCGCTCTATCGAAGAGGTACTAGATATCGTCACTCCTAGTTAGCAATACGAGAGACTCTTGTGGAAGAAGTTGTTGGAGGGGGTCTAGGTGGCAAGAGAGGAAATCTTCAAGCTTCACCTCAATTACAATCTCTCTTGCCTTGATTTCATAGACATCGACGACAAAGGAAGCAGTGGCAACGAAGTTGATGACGATGAATCAGGCTTCGAGATTATCATGAAGGGTGATAAGGAAGCTCTTGTTGAAGATCCCAAGGAAGATGAAGAATGTCTATTAAAGGAAATCCCCTATGAGCAAAAGGAAAAATCCATTTGTTCAGAGACCTTAAGTGCCGAAAAAGAAGTATGCTTTGAGAAAGCCCTAGCCTCTAGTCTAAAGATTGCATCTTCTTACTCCAAAAATAGGCCTTAGAATAGTCTTGTACTTATGTTCTTTGTGCGTAATGCTCTGAACTAATAAGTCGAGCATTTGTAATAATATTGTGATGAATGAGAAACACTTATTCTTCGTATGACTTAATATTTTTAGTACGTTTTATTTCACGTATTGTGTTTTCCTTGCATGTATGATTTTTCTATTAATATACATGTTTTATTTCACATGCTAAGTTTTTCTTGGCATGTTTTACTTCACATGCCTAATTCTTTTAACATATTTTATTTCATATGCCTAGCTCTTTTGGCATGTAGACATTCTCTATTAGCCATTTGAGACGTAGATTAACCATATTACTCGGCTGTAAGATTAATTTCTAAAGTTCATTAACCATGATAAGCTTAAACTTATGTCAGTCCATTCATTATGCTGTTTGAAATTATTAACTTGTTAGTCATAAATAGATCAAGAAAAAAAAAACTTTAAATATAATTGTTTCAAACAAGTAGGCTATCGCCTTGCAAAATAAATGCAAATGAACATCATCTAGGCAATCAATTGAAATAAAGTTTCAAATTATTGGCATTCCATGCTCGAAGGATAATTCATCCATCTAACCCTTCTAGTGGATAGGCTCCCTCATTGACAACTTCCCAGACCCTAACAGGATCCTCCCACTTTGCGCTGAGCTTTCCTTGACTTTCCCGTACACCAGTTGCTTCCAAATTTTGGCAAAGCAAGTCTCTAAGTTGAAAAACCTTATGCTTTACTTTTTTAATATAATACTTAGCTACTCTATGCTGGTATGCTGCAACCCTTGCTCTTATAATATCTCCAATTTCTTTGATGATGTCTAAATTTGCTATTAATCTAACTTGATTAACCATCACATCAAAATTTTGTGTTTATAGATTAGGCAGATTTAACTCAATCCACAAAGCTACTTTTGTACCGAATGCTAACTTAAAAGGGGTCTCCTTTGTTACGGTTCTATAGGTGGTTTAGTATCTCCATAAGACATCCAACAACTCATCAGCCCATCTCCCCTCAACTTGATCTACTTACCTCCTTGAGTTGTACAAGGTAACCGTGTTGATAGCTTCAACTTGTCCATTCGTTTGACGGTGTGCTACAGACATGTAGTTTAGGCGAATGTCGTATTTCTCGCAAAATGTTCTGAACTTGTTGTCAAATTGTGGGCCATTGCCTATGATTATCATAAAAGGAATCTCGAATCTCAATATTATGGAGTTGAAAACAAATGCCTCTACTTTTTGTTTGGTGATTCTTGCCACTACCTTAGTCTCTACCTATTTTGTCAATAATAATCTATAGCAATAATGACAAATTGTCGCTGGGCAGTAGACTTTAGGAAAGGTTCGAGAATTTCTAACCCCCACTAGGTAAAGGACCAAGGACTGGATAGGTAGCATAATTTAGTTGAGGGTACATGACTTGGTGCTTCATGCTTTTAGAATTGCGGATAATGCTAAACAGCTATCGTTGCATTTTCTTTCATGGCCGGCCAATAGTAGCCAAGTTGCAAAGTGCAGACATGCAATGTTTGTGCTTTTATGTAGTTATTGCATACACCACTGTATAGTTTAGATAACACCCATTGAGCTTCTCTTAGAGGAAGGCATTGAAAATAGGGTTATGATATGTTGCATTTGTACAACTAACCATCTATCAATGTGTAGTTTGTAGCTTGATAAGCTAATCTTCGTACTTCTTTCTTGTCATCAAGGAAGGTACCATCTCTCAAATAATCTATAAGGGGATCCATCCAAGACTCTTCTTTTGGGTAAGGAGCCAATTCACAACTCTATGATACAATAGATAAACTTTTATGTGGAAGAAATTCGACAAAAAGTTTGTCGCTCAAGTTAAGGAGCACCATACTGGCCAACTTTGACAACTTATCGGCAGTAATATTATTAGTTCTTCAAACTCTATGGATTGAAAAATATTGAAATTCTTTTGTGAGTGCTCATATCATCAAAAGGTACTTGCTCATTTCTTCTTCCCTTGTTACATAACTTCCTATGACTTGATTCACCACCAGTTGTCAATCAGAGAATACTTCGAGTTTCTCGGCACCAATCTCTTTTTCCAGTTTAAGTCTGGTAATCAAAGCTTCATATTTAGCTTTATTGTTGCTGGCAGGGAATCCTAATTTCAAAGCATAATTAACTTGATGTTATGGGGGCCTTAAAGAACAAGGCCTATACCACTTTCTTCTCTTGTAGAAGAACCATCTACATAAAGGTACCATACCATGTGGGGTTCTGGATAACCTCCACATTATCTTCCTCACTAGTGAACATAGCCAAAAACTTTGCCAACACTTGAGCTTTTAATGCCATTTTGGGTTTGTGCTGTACACCATAGGCGCTTAGCTCTAAGACATATTTTATCATCTTCGTGGAGGAGTCTAGCTATTGCAATGCCTGCCATAAAGGCTGATCAGTGAGGACTATGATTTGGTGAGCCTCAAAATGCGATTTCAATTTCCTTGCTAAGAGAACCACTGCTAAAATAAACTTCTCAATTTTTGTGTACCAATGATCTAGCCCTTGTAAGACATGACTCACACAATAAACAGGTCGATGCTCCTTGCCATCAATGAAGACCAATATAAAAGAAAGAGCTCGGTGGCTGATCGATAAGTACGAATATAAATTCTCTCCAAAGATAGGTGTTAAGAGAGTCGTGGGTAACACAAGGAATTCTTTAAGATCATTGAAAGTCCTTTCACAATCATCAAACAATTTGACATCTTTTAGATTTTTTCAGATTTTATAGAATTCTATGCACCCATTTGCACTTCTTGACGCAAACCGATTAAGGGTGGCTATTCGCCAGGTGAGTTCCTATACTTCTTGATCGTAGAGGAGACTTCATGTTTATTATGGCCTCAATTTTCTTGGGTTGGCTTTAACATCGTACTAAGTGACATGTATCTTAAAAAATTTCCTGAAGTTGTGCTAAAGATGCGCTTATGCGGATTAAGCTTCACGTTATATCTCTTGAGAGTAATAAACGTCTCCTCAACATCAATGAGATGCTTAGCTTCTGTCACGCTTTTTACAATCATGTTGTCAACATATACTTCAATGTTTCAGTGGATCTAAGGTTTGAACATCTTGGTAATAAGTCTCTGGTATGTTGCATCAATGTTTTTTAGCCCAAAAGGTATCACGGTATAACAATACATTCTGAAATTGGTAACAAATGACATGTGGACTTCTTCCTCCTTATCCATCTTTATTTGGTTGTAACTTGAGAAAGCATCCATAAAAGAAAGTAACGCATGTTCAACTATTGAATCACCATTTGATCGATTTTTGGCCGTAGAAAACAATCATTAGGACAAGCCTTATTGAGATTCGTAAAGTCTATTCACATGCACCACTTGTCGTTAGACTTCTTGACTAGCACATAGTTGGCTAGCCAAGTCGAATAAGGCTTTTCTCGAATAAATTCTGCCTTCAATAACTTCTAGACTTCTTTTATTGTTACTTGTCTCTCAAGGGCAAAATGTCTTTTCTTTTGTTGGATCACCTTCGCGCTTAGATCAATCTGGAGCTTGTGTACCATAACGTCCCTTGGGATACACGATATGTTCAAAGTGGACCATGCAAACACATCGACATTGATTCATAAGAAGTTGGTCAAACTTTGTCGAATGTCCACAGACAAGGTTTTCTTTATCTTCATTATTTTCCTAAGGTCATCTCCTAAAGAGATTTCTTCCGTATCATTCTTGACACTTTCTATGCCAACTGACCTTCCTTATGAACATGTTTTTACTTGAAATACCTCTTTTTGTTTTAAGCTCTTCATGTATAAAGACCTTGCCAATTGCTGATCCCCTTTGCATATGCCGACTCTTGTAGGAGTAAGGAATTTGGCTTTGAGATGTTCAGTAGAAGGGACAATGCCAAATAGATGTTGACATGGCCATCTCATGATCATGTAGTATGGGAACAAATGTTTGACAATAAGGAAGTCCACTTTATCCTCTGTGACATGCTCATCATCTCCGATCTGAATCAGCAAAGAAATTACTCCAGCTACCTAGACGAGTTGATTGTTGAAGGCATACAAATCATATTTATAAGATCTTAGCTATACCTTGATATTTGGTCGCATTTGGTCAAAAGTGTGCTGGAAAATGATGTCTACTGAACTTCTAATGTTAATAAGAATTTTCTTGATGTTAAAGATGGCAACTCTTGCACTGATAACGAGTGCATCATCATGCGCCCTTTAGATGCCCATAAAGTCTTCATTTGCGAAAGAGATTGCATTATTGATCTTGACCTTCTTGCCTTGGATGTTGTAAACATAATTTTTGGCGTTAGTCAGACTTAAAGAGTATGATTGTCCTATAGTAGGTCCATTAACAATGGTGTTGATAACTCCATTTGTAGGATAATTCCTATAGATGGCACTAAATGTTGTTGGTGGATTTTGGTAATCGGAATTATCTTGCAAAGAAAGGAAAAGCTCTTAGTATCAAGGTTAGTCCGATGCAATCACTCTGATGCCTAAGTTAGTAAATATGAATAAAGAAAGTTAAGTAAGCGGTCAAGAGGTATTAGATGCTCTTACAGTATTTCTTTCCCATATTTATAGGCAAATGTCATATCTCACATAGCAGTTATCGGAATAACCATCAAGATACATGGATGACTCTTGATCAGACACATTCCCTAAAATATAGAGAGAACAAGCAGTTATGTGATATAACTGTGCTAGTAATAATTGTTTGTGCTAATTCCCTTGAATTTAAATTAGGAATGGATCTGTATTAATCAGTAAAATGCTGAGAATATAAATTACTTGGCTTATTGGTAACCAAATGAACAGGTGTGTGAAGCTTTGAGTATTAACAGTTGACAAGTCAAGTAAGTGAAAATTGACTATCAACACTTGGATTCTAGTCGATTGGGTAGATGGTCAAATAGATTGAACTATTATTTAAGGATACCTCTAGTCAATAATTAGAGACTATCGATAAGCGCAAGAGGGTTCGGTTCAGGCAAAGCATCAGGTCTGTAGACTATAGTAGCTCAAACTCTTTAGTTGTAGGGCATAAAGAAAGAACTTACCTGGCTATGCTCTTTTGTCCTCAGACTCAAGCTCAGGTCAAGGGTCTAGTGGTCTAATTCTTACCATCCCCACCGGTTGATTAGGATTTGGGATCAAATTGGCATGTCCTCATCTAAGTTCTCTTTAGGTTGGTAAGGGCTGAGGTTGACAATATTAAGCACATCAGACACTCCAAAGTCTTTTAGTAGTTTTAGTTGGTATGCATTGTCATTTATTTTTTGGAGTATCTTGAATGGTCCTTTAGCTCTAGTAAATAGCTTATTCTTCCTCTTGTTAGGAAACCTTTCCTTGCTTAAGTGTAGCCATACTTAGTCATCGAGTTGAAGCTGTTTGGTCTTCCTTCCTTTACCTTTCTCTTATAGTTTTCTAGTAGCTCAGTCAATGTGCTAGGCAACTCATTCGTAGATCTGCTGGATGGACTAAACTTTAGTTCATGCTTCTGGATTTTCTTGGTTAGTAGGTGACATTATGGTATGATTGAGGGATAGTTTGGGATTGAAACCATAGATGACCTTAAATGGGGCGTGTCTAGTGGTGGCATGTATTGTCTTATTGTAAGCAAATTCTATTAGAAGCAAATAGACGTCCCAATCGGCTAAGTTCTTTCCTACTACAACTTAGAATAGTGACCCCAAAGTACAATTGACAACCTTTATCTGGCTATCAATTTGAGATGGCAAGAAGTGTTGAACATTAGTTTGGTTCCCATCCTACGCCAAAGAGTTCTCCAGATATAGCTCCAAGAATTTTGGGTCTCTATTTGACACCATACTCCTTGGTACTCCATGCAAGTGAACTATTTCCTACAAAAAAGAAGAAGCAATAGCTAAAGCATTATTAGTTTTGGTGCAAGGCACAAAATGTGTTATTTTCCTAAATCTATCCATGACAAACATTGTAGAGTTTTTACCTTAAGTAGTTTGAGGAAAAAATCCATACTTAAGTTAGCCTATGGTTTGGTCAGAATAGGCAGGGGCATCGTTTCCCTTGTTTAGCTTAGTTCTTAGCCTTCTTGTAAGTAGTGTAACCTTGAATCACATGATGCACATCATGTTTCATTTTAGGCTAGAATAACCTATTATTCAATAGCTCATACGTCTTTCATTCTCTAAAGCACCTATAGAGTCCTCTACTGTAGGCTTCTCTCACTAATAGTTCCCTCATTGAACAGGTCGATATACATAATTTGCCACTTTAGAATAGATAATCATCTTCCACATAGTATTCATCCACCGTTCTTCTTTCTTCATATTTTCCAAATATAGGACCAAAATGAGAATCATAGTGATAGTGTTCTTAATATTTATGATCCCTAGCAATGTGGTCTACAACTTTGTAAGAAGAGCTCGTCTTCTTGATAGAGCATCAGCAACTACATTATTTTTACGCTGCTTATATTAGATGACAAAATTAAACCCTTCTAGAAATTTGATCCATCGAGCTTAGCACTTAGAGAGCTTTGATTGGCTCTACAAATGCCTCAAGATTGATGGCCCATGTAAATGATAAATTCCTTTGGAAAAAGATAATGTTGCTACATGCGAAGAACTTGGATTAATACCAAGAGTTCTTTATCATATATAGAATAGTTTAGTTGTGCTCCTTTGAGCTTTTCAGTATGATAAGTGATGGGTCGGCCTTCTTGCATCAGCATAGCTTTGATGCCAACACCTAACTCATCACATTTAAGCTGAAATACTTTATCAAAGTTTGGTAGAGCCAAGATTAAGGCAGAGGTCAACCTCTCTTTTACTTTGACAAAACTTCTCTCTTCATTCTCTCCCTACTTGAATTCTACATTCTTCTTTGTTAGTTTAGTTAAAGGTGCTGCAATAGTACTGAATCCTTGGATAAAGCATCAGTAAAGGATGCCAATCCATGGAAACTCCTCACCTTAGCACATGAAGTTGAGGTCGCCCACTCAACAGCAGCTCGAACCTTCTCTTCATCAACTCTCAATCCTCTTCCACTAACTACACAACCTAAGAAGATCACTTCTTAATAGAAAAAATATTTCTTCATGTTTTCAAACCATTTCTTTACTTAAATGACATCAAAAACAGCTTGAAGATGGTCAATATGACTTTCTAGGTCGGTACTATATATTAAAATGTCATCAAAGTAGACAATGACAAACTTCCAAATCAGATTTCCCAAAGCATGATTCATCAATCTCATAAAGGTGCTTGGGGAGTTTAATAGATCAAATGACATGACCATCCAGTCATATAAGCCATGTTAAGTTTTAAAGATAGTCTTCCATTCATCCCTTTGCCTCATTCGAACACTCTCGCACCACTCAGTTAGTCTAACATATTGCTTAGCTTCAAAATAAGGTACTTATACTTGATTCTAATCTTGTTTACAACTTTGCCATCAATACACAAATGCCAAGAGCTATCCTTCTTCAATATAAGAGTATAGGTACAACATGGGGGCTAAGACTTTCTCTCACATATCCCTTCTCCAATAGCTCATTGACTTATCTCTAAAGCTCTTCAGCTTACTTGGGGTTCATTCTATAAGCTGGTTTATTCGGTAGAGCAATGCTGGGTATCAAGTCTATGAGATGCTCTGTGCATTAAAAAGGGGGTAACCCTTTTAGTAGTTGTTCCGAAAACAGGTCTAATACTCATCCAATAGCTTCATAATCTTTGGGGGTAGTTTAACTTGCTCCTTTAGCTCTAATAGTCATTTGACCAATTGAAAGGTCAGCATACATATCAGCTTTAATAACTTCTTAGAGCTTGGCCCAACTCAGAAACAAAGCCTTTTTGTTTCCTCAAGCTAACTTAGCTCATAGTTAACTCACTTGGCTTGGGGTCATAGGGTTTGGGGTAATCTTCCTACCATCTTTCTTAAATGTATATGTATTTCAAAAACTATCATGAAAAACCCTCTTATCAAAAAGCTAAGGTCTACTTAACTACACATGAGATATATACATAGGCAACACATTACAAAGAATTTCATCAAAATAATTTCAAATAAAGATCAATAGTAACACTTACTAAGTCACATGCAGTGCTCCCTTTTCATTCAACCAATGTAACTTATATGGCTTTAGGTGTGAGATAGTAGGAAAGTTTAGCTTCTTAACAAGGTCAGCAAATGCCACATTGGTGCAGCTTCCACTATTTGCTATGAGCGCACAAACCTGATCATTTACTTTATAAGTGATGTGGAGTAAGTTCCCACTTTACTCCTCCTTAGTAAAGGGTTCTATACTCATTGCATGTTGGATAACCAAGGTTAATTTGTCCAGATCCTTAACGAATACATCCTCTTCAATAAACTCATCCCCTTAGGTGGTATCCTTTTTAGGAACAACCTCCTCCTCAGGCTTTTCATCAATACTATCCAAGTCAAGTTTTGGAATGTCTCCTTTAACAATCATAATTCTTTGGCTTAGCCACTAAGTAGCCATGTACCCAAACCTTTGACACTTAAAGCACTTGATTTGGCTTGTCTTCCTCTCAGATCCCTATCCCCTCTCATAAGTTCTCAATAGCACTTTACCATTAGTTGATTGGCTTTTTTATTCAACTCTAACGTCTATTATTCTACTTGGCTTGATGCTTTGCTGAGCTCGATAACTTCCTTAAGCAGGTTGGCTTGGTTATATAAGTTAGCTCATTGGAGGTCAGCTCAACTTATTCTTCCTCTATCTTTCCACTTGCTAGGCTCTTCTTATGGCCTCATCTAATGTAGTAAACTATTGAAGTTGCATAACATCTCAGACATCACTTCTCAATCTAGTGAGAAATATGGATACTATTCAGGCTGATGGTTTATCCACTTCACATCGAATCGTGAGTATTTCGAGCTATTGAACATATTCATCAACAATTCAGCTTCCTTATCTCAACTCTTAAAGCTAAGTAAAAGTATCTTGTAAATATGTGTCTGGTATGAATCTGTTTCTAAGTATCCTCTTCATCTCTATCTAAGTACTTACTTCCCTATGTCCTTTGCGTCTCCTCATAATTTGGAAGTTCTTCCACCACATCACAACATAACCTGAGAATTCTACAACAACAATCCTCACTTTCTCATGGTCTTCATACTTATAATAATAAAAACATGCTCTTCCTTCTCTTCCCAATCTAGATAGTCATTCTAAAGCTTCACATGGTCAACAACTTAGGGTACTCGAGCTCGCTCCTCTTTCTCGATGTGTTCTTCTTCTCCTTCTTCATCCATATTACCCAAGTCAATTCTTCTCCACAGATGTCCTCCTACTCCACCTTGATCTTGTCATGCTAGGTTCTGTCCTCTTATAGGTCAAACAATTTGGGAAGTATTATGTATGAATTTGACAAGTTGAAAGGCCAATGCATGAGCAACTTTGGTAAGACTGGCTATAAGGTTAACCGTCCCAACAATTTGCTCATCTGTATTTCTAAGGGTGTTTTTGTTTTCGCTTACTTTGTATCATATTTCTAATGTCCAGCCACCAAGAGACACATGTCTTCTGACACAACATTCCAAAATGATTCTTACTTTTTCATACTAAGTATTCTTTGTCTTTTTTACCCCTTCTAGTATATTTCATGTAACCTAATTCTAAGAATACCCTTTTGTCTTTTCATATGTGTAAAGTAACCCTAGTAGAGGGGTATATAAACCTCTACTTGTACACAAACAATTAATTAATCATTAATAGAGAAATTATTCATGTTTCCTTTGAGTAACCTTATTGTTTTTATTACTCTTCAACTCTTATCTATTCCATTTAGTAAGGAGTAGTAGCGAGTGACTCTTCAGTTAAGACCAGTGATTCACATCTGATGAATTATAAGCTGAGTAGGATCGAGTACTACATCATATCCATTCGATAGCTGACTAGACTTTGCTAGCTTTTCTTTTGTTTCTTTTAATCTACTTTGTTATGGTGCTTCTCCATGTGTCCGACCTTGGAGACGCATTAGCTTCGCTGGTATCAGAGCATAGTTCCTAAAGAAAGTGTGTGAAGTTGTAGTGAAGTTTTTTGGTTCACTTTGCTGCTAATGACTGCTATATTCCGTCTATAACTGCTATAGTGTATTTTATGTGGAAGACATTGTATCATGTTTGATTCAAGTGTACAGAGTATTATTAGTGACCAAAGTAGTGTTGTTGAACCTAGTCATGGTCATAATGGTAGCAATACCCTTAAGTCAGTTGATGACAAACTTGACAGAATTACTAATCTTCTTGAGAGTCTAGTCATAGCAATGCAAGTTAATAGGCCACAGCCACAGGGTATGCTACCATACAACCCAAACGAAAATATTCAAGAGAGAGGTTATGGTTAAGGTAGCCAAGCCCGTTACCCAGTTCAACCCCCTAAGTTGGTTGAGTTATAGACCAAGTTGTGAGACGAAGACTAGATTTAAAGGAAATTAAGGAACACGACAAGGAGATCAATGTTGAGGAGCATGGAGAGAAGGAAGAAGAGGCTAGTTATTACTAGGTATAAGAGTGAAGACTCTAAGCTCTTCGAAGACTAGAACAATTTAAGGTCAAAATCCCACCTTTCAGTGGAAGTTGAGATGCAGATGAATTTTGGAGTGGAAAGAGAAGGTGGAGAAGATGTTTGATTATTATGGATATACAAAAGCTGTGAAGGTTTGACTTGCTACACTTGAGTTCTCTAGGTATGCTACTATGTTATGGAAAAATCTAAATGAAGATAGAGTAAGGGATGGAAGGCAAGGTGTAAGGACCTAGGATGAGATGAAAAGGTTGTTAAGAGGTAGATTTGTGCTTAAAACCTATCTATAGGATACATTTGCAAAGCTACAAGAACCATACTAAGGAGGCTAAATAGTTCATGACTATGTAAGGGAATTCTAGATGATTATGATCCAAGCTGACATGGACAAACCCGAGGCTTGCATAGTATTGATGTTCATTTCTAGACTCAAATATGAAATTTGTAACATTGTGGAGAAGTAGAGGTTTTATAACTTAGAAGAGGTGATCAAGATCACAGGATTGAAAAGCTGAGGAAAAGTGCTCCAAGCTGACTTAGGTGGACACTCTCCCAAACCCCTATTCCGCATTGTCTTGTTCAAGTCGAGCTAAGCAGGCTATGCCGAGCTAAGGACAGGAATGATTGACGTGACAATAGCTGACTAAGTTATAGGGCCGAGGAGGTCAACCAAGCTGAATTAAGGCTAGGTTAACCTTGAAGACATATGAGAGAGGACAAACCTCCAGATAGAAGACCAATAAGGTAAAGTACTTTAAATGCTTAAGTTTCGGACACATGGCTACTAAGTCTCTAAAGCAACGTGTCATGGTACTCGAAGCAGATGTAGTAAATAGTACTGATGAAAGTGAGCCTAAGGAGGAAAAGGATGTTGGAAAAGCCAAAGCCGAAGAGGAAGAGGAGACCCATATCTATGTTGACTAGGGAAAAGTGATGACCCTTATCCTAAGATGACTACTAAGTTCCCTATTGAGTTGCGAAGAAGACCAAAGGGAAAATTTATTCTTTGCTAAGTGCACCATCAAAAGACAATTATGCATAATCATTATCTACTGAGGACCCTATCCCAAACCTTACAATTTGCATTGGTTTCATGATAAGGGTACTTTGCATGTAATTGAACAAGTGGCGGTATCATTCAATGTTGGGAGTGTGTATAAGGATTAAGTAGTATATGATGTCATCCTGATAAGAGCTTTACATCTGCTGCTTAGATGACATTGGTTGTTTGACTGATGTATTATTCATGATGAATATAAGAATAGATATGCCATTGCAAAGAATGGAAAGAAGATGTATTGTAACCCATGACCCTATCTCAAGTGAATGAGACCTACAATCAACTCACTCGAGCCATAAAATAGAAAACCTTAGTGATGAGTCGAAGAGAGCTCTGAGCTGTTGAGAAGGCCAATGAGCCTATGTTCCTATTGGTTAGAAGATTGATGGAGATGATAGATTTAAATGATGTTCCTAATGAGATCCAAAGCCTGTTAAATGAGTTTTCCGATTTTTTTCCTAAAGAATTGCCTCAAGTCTAAGGCATAAGACACTGTATTGATCTATAACTAGACACTATCCTGCCGAATTGACTTGCATATAGAATGAACCCTGAGTAAGTTACTGAGTTAAAGAGACAAGTAGATGAAGTCATGGAGTGAAGATATGTGAAGGAGAGCATAAGCCCTTGTGCGATACTAACTTTGCTTGTCCTAAAGAAGGATGGTTCAAGGCGTATGTGCATTGACAACTAAGCAATCAACTGAATTACTATGAAATACAGATATCCAATACCGAGGCTCGACAACATGTTAGATGAACTTTATGGTACCAAAATGTTTTTGAAGATGGATTTGCAAAGTGGTTACCACCAAATTTGTATGAGCTCGGTGATGTGATAGGTTATCGACTACTGGCCTAATCACTCATACATGCCTCATAGGCCTCCAGTCCCTCACTTGAAGGATTCTTTCTCGTCAACCTATCAACGACAAGAAACAGTATGCTGAAGGAGGATGGCTGAATTCCTTAGGAGCTCCAAGTGGTTATACGATGCTCTATTTGTTATTAAGTACTAATGCTAACCTTCTTGTAGTTGAAACCTTTGTACTGAGTAACCATACTTTCAACTATCGAGTGACCAAACTTTTAATTGTCGAAAGTTGTCTGTCGAGTAAATGTAGCTAGCTCCTGGCCAGGTACTCCTCTTACGGCCTCTTCCCAACTCTCATGGCATCATTTAACTACTCGGCTTCTTTGTCGCCACAACACCTTGAGTCTTCTTGCCTGCTGTACTCAGAGAACCCTTTGTATTTATCCAGTGTCGCGCTGCCACATGTCCTCTTCACCTAACATTATATGATTTTCCCTTTTTGTCTTTTGTTCTTTTTACCCCTTTTTGTATGTATTAGGATTTCCCTTTTTGTGTATACATTTTTGTAATTTTTTTATTTGTAATGTTGCCCTAGGGACTTCCTATAAAAAGTCCCTTCTCCTTGTAAGCTGGAATCATGTTATCTTAGACTTATACATTGAATATACTGTTCTTATGAGATAACCCTCTCCAAGTCCATTTTCCTATATACTCTTATCTAATTTTGCCAACTAGCTTAAGATTAGTGGTGGGTAGACCTTAACATTAACTTGTGTGTTATATCAAGTGAACCGTCAAGTCATATTGTGTTTATTGGTGTGTTATATTCTCCAAGCAGCTTCATGTTTGCTACTCTAGTCAGTTCTCAAACTAGTTCACCTTATCTTTGTTAGATATCTCGAAGGACCCATTGGTTCGAATTTGCTACCATAACTAAGCTCCTAGGCACATCATATAATCCTGATATTAGAGCTTGAGGTTGTGATCCAAAGCTATGTATTGATAGTCCCTACTTGTTTGCTAGTTGAGATACTCTATTTTCATTTAGAAGAACATAGTAAGTCACAATTCAAGTTTAAGTGGTACTTGTTTCTATATGTAAGTAAGGGTTTCCTATGTGAAGAGTATTTTTTGAAGCCTTGTTTTGAGAATGTCGAATCTTAGTGTTTAGGGAGAGATTAACAATACCGAGAGTAAATCTCATGGTCATAGTTGAGTTACCTAACAAACACCACGTACTAATGATGAGTAAATATAAGATCTTATTACTATTATGGCCAACTTAGCTGTCTCAGTAAACAGAGTCTTAAAGACTAAACCCATGAGAGGAATATTGAGCAGGGCTAAGAGATGAGAGATAGGTCGAGAAGGCAAATGAATGAACATTTATCGGAAGCCTTTCCAATGAACCAAGCACTACTATGGTGTGTCGATAAAGTCACAAGAAGAATATTGGAGTTGGATGAAGTAGAAGAGTATGAAGATGAAGAAGACTAGTAGATCAAGATTGATGAGCGTGAGTTTAGAGCGTCGAGAGGTGTTAAACACCTTAAGGTATAGATTCTAAGCTTTAATGGGTCCAGTAGTGCTAATGAATACCTTGATTAGGAGAAGAAAATTGAAAAGATATTTGACTTTTATGATTACAAAGACACTATTTGCATTCGATTGACTGCATTGGAATTTTCTAGATATGCAGCAATGTAGTAGAAAAAGTTGCAAAATGTACACATAAGAGCCAAATGAGAAGTCTCGACATGGAGCGAAATGAAGAGAGTTTTGAGAAGTAAGTTCGTTCATGAACACTAAAAATACGACACTTTCTACTAGACCTAAAGCAAGGTAACAGATCAGTGGATGACTATATCCAAGAGTTTCAATTGCTCATGATTTGATGTAATGTCAATGAACCTGAGATGAGAACTATAGTATGGTTCATCTTTGGGCTACAGGCTGAGATTAGTAACATTGTGGAGATGCAAAACCTTATAACTCTAGATGAAACCATCCGAATGGCCTAAAGAGTTGAAAGACAAAGGCGGAACTAGATTAGTTAAGTGCCGAGTAGCCGACCCATGCTACTAAATAGGGGTAGCATGTCAAGTTGATCAGGGAATGATAGGGCATTAAACAGTTTTGAGGTGGAACGTTAAGGGCCTATGCCACGCTAACCAAAAGAAAATTGAGGTAAAAGCAAGACTGAGGTACCTGAGGCTTAAAGAGACCAAGGTCAAAGCTCAGGAAGAAAGACTTGAGAAATCAAATGCTTTAAATATCTTAGTTATGGACACGTGGCTAGTTAATGTCCGAATTGCCGAGTCATGACTATAAAGGGAGACAAGCCTCGGTTTGAAGTAAAGCGTGAGCAAAGGAGAAGAAGAAATTGGAGTTAATTAGATGCTGGAAGAGTTTCAAGAGGATCCTGATGCTGAGACACCACTTGAGGGTGGCATCGAGTATTGTTTTGTTGTTTTTTGATCTCTCAATACTTTTGTAGCTAATTAAAATGAGCAAAGGGAGAACCTCTTCCATACAAATTGCCGAATGAATGGTAAGCTATGTACCTTGATTATTCAAGAAGGGAGTTGAACCAACGTTACAACTTAAAGAGTAGTTAAGACCATGAAATTGGCAACCCTTCCATACCCCAAGCCGTATAAGATTCACTGGCTGAATGAGAAAGGAGGACTATACGTTGCTGAGAAACTTAGAGTGCCAATTACCATTGGTGATAGGTATAGGGATGAAGTGCTGTGTAATGTCCTTCCCATGTATGCTTCTCACATATTACTCGGCTGACCACAGCTATTTGATTTAAAAGTGTTACAAGATGAGTATAGGAATACCTACATGTTTTAGAAGGATGGGAAGAAAATTATATTAACACCCATGAGTCCTAAGGAAGTACAAGAAGACTAAGAGAAGGTTGCTAAACCACTATACTGGAAGTTCTTGGTGATTTCCCGAGCTCAATTTGCTCAAGAAGTCAGGGCTAATGACTTTGTGCTCCTCTTAGCCCGAAAACTCTTAGAGGTTGGAGAAGCCGAAAACTTACCTACTAAAGTGTAATAGCTACTTCAGGACTTTTTTTACCTATTCCTTATTGAAATGCAGAAAGGTTTTCCTCCCTTAAGAGCTATTGAATATTGCATTAACCCCCAACCAGGAGCTGCCTTACCAAACTGACTCGCTTATAGGCTCAATCTAAAGTAGGTAGCTGAACTGAAGAAATAGGTGGATGAATTAGTGGATTACGAATATGTTTGTGAAAACATGAGCCCTTATGTTATACTAGCTGTGCTCATAATGAAAAAGGATGGAACATAGTAAATGTGCATTGACAGCCGAGCCATCAATAAGATCACTATTAAATACTGATATCGATCCTGCGACTTGATCATATGCTTGACGAGTTACATAGCGCTTGCATCTTTTCTAAGATTGACCTGAAGAGTAACTACCATTATATACAATTAAGACCACGGGACGAATGGAAGACGACCTTCAAGACAAGGGATGGTCTATTCAAATGGTTGGTGATGTCATTTGGTTTGACTAACGCACCAAGTACATTTATGCAACTAATGAATCATGTACTCCAAACGTTGATTGGAAAATGCATTGTAGTTTATTTTGATGATATTTTATTCTATAGTATTGACTTCATCACTCATGTTGAGCATTTAAGATTGATGTTTAACAAACTCCGCACTAATAGATTATTCGGCAATTTGAAGAAATGCGAGTTTTGTTAAAGCGAGGTTATGTTTCTTGGATATGTTGTTTTAAGGAAGGGAGTTCGAGTTGATGACGAGAAAGTCAAAGCTATTCTTAAGTGGCCTATGCTAACTAATGCTATTGAAGTTAGAAGCTTCCATGGTCTAGCTTTGTTCTATTAGAGATTTATTTAGAACTTCAGTTACATAATTGAGTTATTGATTGAGTTGACCAGGAAGAACATTGAGTTTAGGTGGTCAAAGAAAGCTTAGAAGAGTTTTGAAGATGTGAAGTCTAAGTTGACATCTGCTGTAGTACTCACTCTGCCCAATTTTGAGAAAGTTTTTAAGTTTGAATGTGATGCATTTGGTGTCAGCATTGGTGCTGTCCTTATGTAAGAGCATCAACTTATTACCTACTTTAGCGAAAAGCTCTAAGGTGCTACCCTAAATTACTTAACCTACAACAAGGAGTTCTATGCCCTTGTTCGAACACTCCAAAAGTGGTAGCATTATTTGTTATCAAGAGAATTCATCATCTATTTGGATTGTGAATCTCTCAACTATCTTTGTGGGCAATAGACACTTTCTCGGTGTCATGCCCAATGGGTCAAGTTCTTAGAGACCTTTTACTATGTCATCAAATATAAGAAGGGGAGTGCTAATACAGTGGTTGATGCTCTTTCTCGCCATCATGCCCTCATCATAACATTGTAAGCTAAGGTGCTAAGATTTGGCACTTTACCTGATTAATATGAGCATGATCTAAATTTTGGACCCGTAGTGGCCAAGTGCAGTGCTGGAGGAGCTGCGAAAGGATTCTACTTAAGTTAAGGGTTCTTGATGAAGGGTAGACAGGTTTGTGTACTGAGTGGCTCGTCAAGAGAGCCACTCTTTTGAGAAGCTTATGCCAGGGATTTAGCCAGTCATTTTAGGGAAAAGAGGACGATTGAGATATTGAAGGAGCATTTTTACTAGCCTAGGATGATGAAGGAAGTGCACTAAGTACTTGAGAGGTGCGAAGTGTGTAAATATGCAAAGGGGAGGAGAGAAACCTATGGGTAGTACACACCCCTACCTATCCTAAAGCGGTCGTAAACCGATCTAAGCATGGATTTCATGCTCGGCCTTCTCCAAACATCAAGAAGATACGACTCAATCGTGTTAATAATCGATTGATTCAATAAAATGGGCTACTTTATTTCCTACCACAGAACTAATGATGCTTTATTCAATGTTAACCCCTTTTTGCAAGAAATTGTATGACTACATGGAGTCCTGAGGAGTACTGTATTTGATCGTGACTCAAAGTTCACGAGCTTCTTTTAGAAGACCCTGTGGAGGAAGCTTAGCACTAAGCTCCTATTCAGTACCTCTTGTTACCCCTAGACAGATGACTAAACTAAAGTTATGGATAAAACTGTCGATAACCTCCTATATGTAGCTATTGGGAAGAATTCGCATGACTAGGATTTATGCCTACCCATCATTGAATTTTCCTACAACTGTTCGACTCATAGTTCGACTAGAACATCACCATTTGAGGTTGTTTATGGACTTAACTCGAACTTACCTTTGGATTTAATTAACAGTTCGACTAGATAAGGGCAAAGTCAATCCGACCTACAACATGTAGAGGAATTCTAAAGATTACATTAGAAGATTGTTGAGCAATTAGCCAAAATCGTAGCCTGACAAAAGGAAGCAGTAAGTCACGAAAGGAGACAAGTTATGTATACCCTTGGGGACCTTATTTGGATCCATCTTAGCAAGGAACTCTTCCTTAGCAAGAGAATGAATAAACTATCTCCTAGAATGAATGGACCTTATAAGATCCTTAAGCGCATTACTGATAACACTTATGAAGTTAAACTACTCGAGGGTTTTGGCATATCTACCACATTCAATGTCATTGATTTGACTCTTTATGTACTCGATGATAATGAGGATCATGATTTGAGGGTAAATCTTTAACAACCTCATGGAGCTAATGGTTATCGCCTGTTAGCCCAATTACTCGTGTATGCCTTACAGGCCTCTAATCCTTCACCTGAAGGATTCTTTCTCATCAACCCATAGACAACACAAAACAATATGCTAAAGGAGGATGGCTGAATTCCCTAGGAGCTTTGAGTGGTTATATTATGCTCTATTCATTATTAAGTACCAATGCCAACCTTCCTTTAGCTGAGAGCTCTGTACCAAGTAATCAAACTTTCAACTGCTGAGAGTCTTCTACCAAGTAAATGCAGCTAGCTCTTGCCCGAGTACTCCTCTTTCGGCCTCTTCCTAACTTTCATAACATCCTTCCACTTCTTAACTTCTTTGTCACGCAACACCTTGAGTCTTCTCACTTGTTGTGCTCAAAGAACCCTTTGTATGGATCCAATGTTGTGTTACTACCTGACATTATATGATTTTCCCTTTTTGTCTTTTGAGAATTTCCCTTTTTGTATATACATTCTTGTAATTTCTTTATTTGTAATGTTGCCTTAAGGACTTACTATAAATAGTCCCTTCTCCTTGTAAGTCGGAATCATCATATCTTAGACTTATATATTGAATATACTGTTTTTGTCAGTCAACCTTCTATAAGTCCATTTTCCCATGCACTCTTATCTAATCTTGCTGAGGAGCTCAAGATTAGTGGTAAGTGGACCTTGACATCAACTTATGTGTCATATCAAGTAAAGTCTCAAGTCGTGTTATGTTCATTGGTCTATTATATTCTCCAAGCAACTTCACATCAACTACTTTAGTTAGTTCTCAAACCAGTTCACCATATCTTTCTTCAATATCTCAAAGGATCCATTAATTTGAATTCGCTACCATAACCTTTAGTGATGAGTGGAAGACTACCTTCAAAAGTAGGCATAGACTTTACTAATAGTTGGTTATGCCATACAGACTTACTAATGTACGAAGCACAATCATAAGGTTAACGAATCATGTGATGTGCTCCTTAATTAGAAGATGTGTGGTTATGTGCTTTGATAACATATCAGTATACAACGTTGACTTAAGTTACCATGTTCAACATCTCCAAGTAGTATTTGACATTTTGTAGACTGAGAAGTTATATGGGAATTCGAAGAAGTATATGTTTTGCCAAGATGAAGTGATTTTTCTTGGGTTTGTAGTGTCAAAGGAAGGAATCCAAGTGGATGAAGAGAAGATCCAACCTACATTAGAATGGCCAATGTCAAAAAATGCCATTGAGGTTCGAAGTATCCCTAGCCTAGCTTCTTTCTATATGTAATTCATTAAAAACTTCAGTCCCATAGCCACTCCCTTCACCAAGCTAACAAAGAAGAGTAATCAGTTTAGATGGAACAACTAAGCTAAACAAAGCTTCAAGGAGATTAAGGAGAAACTTACCTTTACCCATGTCCTATCATTACCAAACTTTGATAAGGCATTTGAGTTAGAATGTAATGCATTCGGAGTTAGAATTAGCGCTGTCTCGATGTAGGAGCGACAACGAGTTACCTATTACAGTGAGAAGCTTAGTGGTCCTTCCCTGAACTATTCTGTATATGAGAGAGCTATACTCTCTTTACTGAGCCCTTACTATTTTGCAATACTATTTGTTTCTACGAGAGTTTGTTATTTATACAGACTATGAGTCTTTAAAGCATCTTAGGAGAAAAAATTTTTTTGAAAAGACAAGCCAAATGGTTAGAGTTTATGGAAAGGTTCTTGTATGTCATTTAGCATAAGAAGGGAAGCATAAATGTAGTCACTGACACCGCATCACAATGGCAAACCTTACTAACTAGTTTTTAAACAAAATTATTTGGATTCTAACTCATTATTGAGTAGTACGCTCATGATCCTCATTTCTGCCTTATCATAGAGTAGTGTAGGGATGGAATTGCTATTAAGGGATATTATCTTAAGGAAAGCTATCTGTTCAAAGATCAAAGGCTATGTATACTAAACTGTTCCACATGTGAGCTGGTGGGTTATTTGGTCATTTTAGAGAGACCAAAATAGCCAATTTGTTGAAGAACTTTTACTATCCAGGTTTAGCTAAGGATGTCCATAAGGTAGTTGGTAGTTATAGAGTATATAAGCAAGCTAAGGGGAAGAGAGAGTCCTATGGAGAATACATGCCCTTGCTAACGTCAACCTTACCATGAACTAACCTGAGCATAGACTTTATCCTAAGTTGCCCTAGACATCCAGAGGAAGAGATTCTATATTTTTTGTAATGAATCACTTCAGCAAAATGACAAAATTCATTCTATGCCATCGAATTAATGCTACTTTATACATTACTGATATGTTTTTGCAGAAAGTAGTCCAACTACATGGAGTGCTGAAGACTATCGTTTCAAATCAAGATACAAAATTCTTGAGTTATTTTTTAAAGACTCTTTAGAGAAGACTTGGAACTAAACTTATGTTTAGCTCCAATAGCTACTCTCAAACTGATGGCTAAACTAAAGTGGTGAATAGGACGCTAGGTAACTTACTCAAAGTTGTTGTAGGAAAGAACTTGAGGTATTAGGATATGTGTTTACCAGTTGTGGAATTTGCATATAACCAAATTGTTTACAACACCATTGGGAAGGCCACATTCGAGGTCATCTATGGCCTTAATCCTACTATTCCCGTGGATATGATTAGTACCTCAGCAACTGTTAAAGAAGGTCAATCCAAAAAGTTAACCGACCTAAGAGTTACATGTGCTATACCAATCTATGACGAGGAAGATCGCTAAGTTCAATAAAAAACAACATGAGATTGGTAGCTAAGGCCACCGAACTATCACTTTCTAGCTAAGAGACTTAGTCTGGATTCACCTCAATCGAGAACGATTCTTACACTTGAGATAGAGCTAACTATCTTCTCGAGTTGATAGTCCATTCAAGGTCTTGAAGAAAGTTAACCACAACGCTTACCGGATCGAGTTACTTAATGACTGCAATGTCTCCTCCACTTTCAATGTGTTTGTTTTCATTTCTCACTAACCAGCAAAAGATGACCTTATGAGCGCCCTAGAAGAAGGACTAGAGACCATGCTAGATTTGAGGAAAAATCTTTCCGACCCATAAGTAGATGATAGGAATCAGCTCCTTGGATCGATCACCTATAGCAGAGCTAAAGAACTTTGAGTACTCACTCAAAGGATACTGGCTCAAAGCCATATCTGAAACAAGGACTCTTATCCTAAGTTGATCCCCTACTAACCTAACTGCCAGACTTTTATGTATGTTAAACCTGCTCTTTCCAAATAGCTATGCTCTACCAGGATAGCCAAGAAGACAACCCCAAGACCATCTGAGCTGAATTTCAAAGTTGACCATAAGTATCCTACCTCAACTCAAGCTGATTGCTCTATAGTAGGCTAGTTAGCCCTCAACTTAATCTAGATCAGGTCAACCCTTAACTGTAAATGCTTTTTTGTTTTCACTTACTTTGTATCATATTTCTAATGTCTAACCACCAAGCAACAAGTGTCTTCTAAAACAACATTCCAGGATGATTCTTACTTTTCCGTACTGAATATTCTTTGTCTCTTTTACTCCTTCAAGTATATTTCATGTAACCTAATTATAAGAATACCATTTTGTTTTTTTATACAAGGAAAGTAACCTTAGTAAAGGGTTATATAAATCCCCACTTACTTGTACGTAGATAATTAATTACTCATCAAAAGAGAAATTATTCACATTTCCTTTGAATAACCTTAGTGTTCTCATTAACCTTCAACTCTTATCTATTCCTTTTAGTAAGGAGTAATGGTGAGTGACCCTTCAATTTAGATTAGTAAGTGACATCTAGCAAATTATAAGTCGAGTAAGAGTGAATGGTGTATCATATCCATTCATTAGCTACTCAGACTTTGTTAGCTTTTTTTTTTTTTTTTTGTTTCTTTCGGTTGACTTCATTGTGGTGCTTCTTTGTATATCTTACCTCGGAGATTGATCATCAACCATATTAACACTTATTCGACATATTACGATCAATATCACATTTTAAGGCAAAATTTTCTACCTCCACTAGAGTTATGGTATGTCAAAGAGATCAATAGTTAGCCAAATCATTGTATTTGATACCCCCTAAGCATGGGGAAGTGTTTCATATTGAAGTTGATCTAGAGAAGAGATCCAGTAACGTGAACAATGCCAAGGAAGAAGTTGAGGAAATTCTATTTGGGGAAAATCTAGAAAAAAACAACTAAGATAAGGAAACCATTGCTAACAAAAATTTGATAAGACTTGATTGAGTTCCTTTAGGGTAATGCTGATGTCTTTGCATGGACTCCCTTAGATATGTTGGGTATCCTAAGAAAATTCATAACACAGGTTGCAAATTGATCCCAATGTGAAAGTTATTCAGCAAAGGCAAAGGCATTTTATCCCGCAATGGCATGTAGCAATTGAAAAGGAGGTTTAGAAATTACTCAAAGTAGGGTTCATCAGGGAAGAGTCTTATCCAACTTGACTGGCTAACTATGTGTTGGTCAAGAAGTTGAACGGTAAATGGCACATGTGCATAAACTTCATAGATTTAAATACAACTTGCCCTATAGATTGTTTCCCATTGTCAAGGATTGATCGAATGGTTGACTTGATTGTTAGTCATGCCTTACTTTCCTTCATCAATGTATTTTCCGACTATAACCAAATTAAGATGGAGAAAGAAGGAAAGGTGCACAAGTCATTTGTTATGAACTATAGGATGTATTTTTGCATGGTCATGCCAATTAGATTTAAGAAAAACAGTATGACCTATTAGAGGCTCATAACAGATAAGTTTAAGCTCCAAATCCCCCGCAACATAGAAGTGTATGTCAATGATATGATAGTTAAGAGCAAAAAAGAAAGTCAACATCTTGCCAATTTCGATGAAACATTTGATACGTTGAGGAGATATAACATGAAACTCAATCTATGGAAATGCATTTTTGAGGATACACCTGCACTTTTTGTCATATGAGTCTTAGCCATGAGTAGAAAGGGTCAAAATAGATGGTGCCAAAATGTTGTTGGTCGAGAATGGTATGTGGCTTAA
The DNA here is from genome assembly GCA_024138005.1 of Lumnitzera racemosa. Classification (NCBI taxonomy): domain Eukaryota; kingdom Viridiplantae; phylum Streptophyta; class Magnoliopsida; order Myrtales; family Combretaceae; genus Lumnitzera; species Lumnitzera racemosa. The sequence continues at coordinate 51,441,513 of JAMXBC010000004.1, read as the reverse complement.
ATCTTATAAAAGAAAGAAAGATAAGCTAAAGGAGGTTGTCGGGCCTAGTCTAGTGTAGCCACTCTGATGTCTAAGCTAATGTTTGAGTATGATAGTGAGTAGTAGAGTAGGTATTCAAGAATGGAGAGAGTTCTTACAATGCTTATGTCCCCATATTTATAGACATTTGTTTGATAACCATGGTGTTAGATCATTCTTAATCATGGATTATGTGATAGCTCATCAATTTATGCACATGTCTAAAGATGTAGAGTAGTGGGTAGTTATGTAATCAAGTCATGCAGATGCTTAATTGTTTGTGCCTCTTTTCAAATCTAAAGCACTTAAGTAGGTAATCCAAGCTCTTTAGCCTATCAAATTCGCTATTCCTAAAGACCCCCAAGTTATCAAGATAGGTTGCCTTGTTAACTTCAACAAAGTAGATTAGCTTAGCATGAAAAGTGTCAAGTTGTCGTCAAGAGAAAAATTACTTTATCATCAAGTAACTACATTTGTTTTCCCTTTCTTATACTTTATTGTGAATAAAAATCCTTTAAGAAATTCTATCTACTTCGTTTATCGCTTCGACAGCTTCAATTGAGTCTTTAGGTATCTTAAGCCCTAGTGATTAGAGTAGACGATAAATTCCCTTGGTAACATTGTCTGCATTGTTCGAATGAGTGCATATAATTCCTTCTCATAAAAAGTATAGTTCATTGTTGAACCCTTGAGTTTCTCACTAAAGTAGGTGATAGGTCAACATTCTTGCATTGATACTGCTCTAATTACTATGCTAAAAGCATCATACTTTAGCTTGAACACCATATTGAAATCTAGTAACAGTAGAACAAGGGCTGAAGTTAATCTTTTCTTCAACTTGACAAAGTTTCCTTCCTACTTACTTCGCAACTTGAATTAGACATTCTTTTTCATAAGCGTGCTAAGGGATGCAGCAAAAGCACTAAAGTTTTGAATGAATTTGTGATGGAAAGAAGATAAGCTATGAAAAACTCTTAACATTAACACATGAGGTTAGAGTAAGCCATTCTACAATAACTTGTACTTTCTCCTTATCTACTCAAACAATGTGTGTACTTTATCCTTAACTTCATCTTAACAAAAGCAACACTTCTTAAGGTTCCTAAATAACCTTTCATATCTCAATAACTCCAACAATGTTCAAAGATGATCCACATAGCTAGTCAAATATAGGCAATATACTAATATGTCATTAAAATACAGCATGACGAACTTTCCTATTGATTCCTTAGCACATGGTCCATTAATCTCATAAATGTGCTTGACACATTGGATAATCTAAAGGGCATCACTAGCCATTCATACAACCTATGCCTAGTTTTAGAGGTTGATTTCCATGATTTGATGTTATTGAGATTTTAGATTAATCTTCAAAAACACTCTAGCTCCATATAGCTCATCTAACATATCATCTAACCTTGGTGTCAAATAGCAATATTTGATAGGGATTTTATTAATAGCTTGACTATTTAGACACATTCTCTAGCTACCATCTTTATTAGGCACTAACAACATAGGTACAGTACAAGGACTCATACTTTTATGCACTTATCCTCTTTTGATCAGCTTGTTTACTTACCTCTACAACTTAATGGCTTGCTTAGGGTTAATTTAATAGGCTAGTTGATTTGGTAGGGTAGCATCTAGTTATTACTCAATGCCATGCTTTATTCCTTACAAAGATGGTAAAGCTTTTAGTAGTTCATCAAGGAATAGATCAGCAAACTCTTTCAATAGCTCTTTAATGGCTTTAGGTAGTTTGGCTTTCTTCTTTAGTTCTAGTAGTATTTGGATCAACAAAAAGATCGCCTAGTTTCTCTTCTCAACACCTCGAAGCTTAGATCAGCTCATCAATAAGGCCTTAGTTTGTTCCTCAACTTAGCTTGCATACTACTGACCTAGCTTGATGTCATGGGAATCAAGATAATAGATCAGAAATCCTTTTTAAATGTATACATGTTCTTCTATTCGCCATAGGCAAGTCATTTGTTAAAAAACCAAGGTTGGTTAAGTAAGACATGTGAAGTACACATCGACAACACATCACAGACAATTTCATCCTTATAACTCCTAATAGAAATTGGCAATAACACTTAGTGTGACACTTATAGAGATCCTTTCTCATTCAACCAATGGAGTTTATACAGCTTAGGATGTAGAAAGGTCAGTAACTTCAATTGCTCAGCTATCTTGTAGTTGTTACATTCATTTAGCTACATAGTGGTGATAATCAAAGCACATAGTTGATCTTTTACTAAGCAAGAGGTGTGAAGTAAATTTTCTTAGTGTTCTTCTTGTTAATCATGTTCCATACTTAAGGCTCAGGGAACAACCAATGTCAGTATATCCCTTTCCTCTAGATAAATGTAATCTCCTGTAGTCTTTATCATGACTTCCTCATGTAATCGTTCTACTGCTTCACTAACTTCTTCATCAATAGTATATACTTTAAAGGTTAGAATTTCTCCTTTAATGACCATACTTTGTCAATTTGGGCATTAGGCAACCATATGTTCGAAGCCTTTGCACTTAAAGCACTTCTCTCACTAGTCTTTCTCCTAGAGGTCTATCCCTTTTCAAATTTCTTTTCCTTCTTACCTTTACAAGTGGCCTCTACCTCTCTTTCTTCTTCGGCTAAGCCATTGGACCTCTTGCTACTTCCTTAAGCAGGTTAAGAAGGTTAAATAGGTTGGGAGGGTAGAGCTAAAAAAGGTAGGCTCCTTCTTTGTCGTTTAACTCATTAGGCAATCTTAATGGCTTCTTTGAGGGTTAAAGAAATGCATCTTAATGATGTCTCTAATCTCATATCTTAGGCTAGTAACAACCTCGAAGTAGTCTGGCCTTCAAGTTCTTCCACATCACATTTGATCATAAGCACTTAGAACTCTTGGACATACTCACTAGCATATTAGGTTCCTTGCTTTAGTTCTTGTAGTTTAGTGAAAGTGTCATGGTAATACAATTTAAGAATAAATCTACTCTACATAACCTATCTTATATACAAATACTATGTCAACCTTCTCTCTACCTCATCATCTACATCTTTCTCCACCACATGTGAGCATACTCAGTAAACTCTAGCATGGTAAGTTGAACCTTGCCTTATTTTGCATAGTGATAACACAAATAACTTATTAGCTTGCTCTTCCCAATCGACGTACTTATAAGCTCTTCTAGTCCTTTAGTAGCTCGAAAACTAAATCTTCACATTTTTAACGATACTCATCATCTAACTCCTCTTCAACTTCACCAATATCTTTAAGAACAAACCTTTGACAAGCAAGTCAATCAACTCCTCATTAAGTTGCCAAACAGGAAACTTAACTTTGTCAAGTTAGCCTATGTATCTTCTTTGTTGGGCTGCTCGATCAAATCTTTCATTTGCTTCATAAAATTCTTCACATTCACTTTCTTCATCACCAGCTACTTCCGCTATCTTATTGACTCTTTCTTCAACCACTCTAGTTTACGCATGATTTATTGGGTTCTAGGTAATTCACTCAACTCTATCAAACTTCAATAGTTGCTCTATTAACTCTGTAATCAACTGGTTTCCCTCTAACAGAGTCCCATTGACTTGGCATCTAATGCTACGATCTCCATCAATATGGGTAACTACTACTTCTCACATCATCACCATCATATTTTTCATCAACTCAGTAAGGCAATCTATTCGCTCATCATTGCTTATAAGAGTTTGTTCTACATGGTGGCCTCTTTCCAAAGTGTCATTCTCATTGTCTCTAATCACAACGTTTACACTAAGCTTTGTCATTCTTACAACAACAAAATAAATTTTCGACTAAAAGTCCAATTTACACCTTACTACCTTACAACCAAACAAAAACTACTATAATACTACAACAGGCACTTGTTCAACTCTCACTATTCCAACACTATAACCAGCAACCACCATAATAGTTCTTTGACCACCATAACAGCAGCAATGTAAACAACTTAGTGATGACCAACTCTATTTTAAGGGACAAAAACAAAGTAAGAAGAGAACCACACTAGCAACTTCAAGCCACAATCTCAAAACAAACCTCTAACGTATATAATCAAACTTCTAATAAAGATGAGACCTCTCAAGAACTCGTGGCCCTTCTTAGAACCTTGAGCTCTGACGCCAAGATGATGTGATAAAGGGTTCTGGAAGATGTTTGTGCCTCGAAAGAGGTCTTACCATATCATGGATGGGTCCTTTAGAGATAACTAAAAATTAAAAAATAAAAAAAAATAGATGCATTTGGATGGATTTTAAGGGTAGAAGGTATACAAACTTGTCAGCTACCTGTAGATGTGATGCACTAAAGTAGTATACATGAATCGAGCCCTTGCCAAATGTAATGCATCGATCTAAGTTATTTAGGTCACCCACTATAAAATCTTGCTTAAGGTTTGATATGAGCTAATGAGGGTTTAGGGGTTCTCCTCAATAAAGGAGAAAGGAAAATGTCAAAAAATTCTCATTAGTTGATAAAAGTCAGAATCCTTTACAAGAGTCTATCATAGGGTATGTATACTTGCAAGTACTAAGGCTAAACAAAGGAAATAAAATTTACTCAAATTGGCAAAAACTATATACAATTGATAGTATAATTGGAAGTAGAATTTTGTAATCCTTGTAGAAAGAGAATGTAAGGTTGTTGGGGAGCATGTTGCTTGTAGTAGGATACATGGCATCTAGTGGATGGTTGGCAAATTTGATGTATAACAGACTCTAAGGTAAGTAGATAAGGTTGATAGCTCCTATAATCTTAAACAAAGCATCACTACTTTGACTAGAGGCTTGCCGTGGAGAATAGGTTACAAGACAAGTCAATGAGCTAGCTCAAATACCACCAATCAACATAGCTTAAGTAGATTCATAAGAACAAAGAAGAGCACTATTGGACTAACTCAATAGTAAGAACATATCTCCTCGGCCTAAAACAGGCTATCCTCATATGGAGTCGAGCAATGGTTAAGAATTTGATGAACCATGTTAGCCATTCCCTTTGCTCGAGAGCATATGAGTGGACTTAAAAGCTGATTCCTATCAACCGTTGGTTTGGGGATGAGCCATAAAGGTAAAATGCAACCTGAAGTTATCTTTTTTACACAAGTTTCAAAATTTCTTGCTGTCAAATTGCTCTCCATTGTTAGTTACCTATGATTAATGGACCCAAAATCAGATGAGGATAATCTATGAGCCCAATATTTAACGAATAGGAATCAAACGAGTAAATTTAGGGTATTAGTGAAACTAACCTGATTAACTCAAAAACTTACAAATAGGCTTAAGACATTAGTCGAGGAGACTTTATGGACCCAAATATTAAACACATAATAAAATAATAATATAGCTAAAATAGTACACTTTAACTATATTACTTATTATTTTCTATAATCACATAAAATAGGTACTGTAGTTCATAAATTTTAAAAGATATATTATATATGTAATAAAATAACAAGTGGAATATATACATATTTGTTGTGTACAATTTATATATATATATATATACCCGTAATTAAATAAAATACCCTACTATATACATGTTAAGCTAAAATGAGTAAGAAAATAATATTAAATTAATAAAAAATTATATAAAAAAGGGAACAATTGGAATTAAGATTTTAGGCATATGGCTAAGCATAGACAGGTGTTAAGGATTTAACATTGGATTATCATGCAAAGAAACCTTAGTATTTAAGAAAAAAATGTTAGAAGAGAGAGAAAGAAAATCCAATTCCAGCACCTAACCAACTTAGGATTTCAAAAACACTCTCCAACATTTTGTTCATGCAAGTGATGATCTAGAAAAAATCTGAGTAAGCTAAAAGAATTAAAGAGCTAAAATTAGGGAAAATATGAAAAACGATTCACAGTTTGGGGAGTTAGGCGGTTCATTAGAGTAAGGAATTGTTAGAGCTCAACTACTATCACCACCAAAAACTACACCCAACATTTAGAGTTACTGACAAGATAGGAGCTACCATGAGTAGACAAAGTAAGATTTTCCAATGAGGACTTGTTTTAGCCTGATTTTAAGTAATTTAGAAAAAATATAAAAAATGCCTAGAAAATTATGGAAAAGTTTATTCTCATATAATTTTATGTAAACAATCTAGGAAAAATAATATTTGCACCAATTTAGTAGCTACCACATATGTCCTTAAGAAATTGAAGAAATTAAACAATTTTCAATACCGAAATAAATATAGTTAATGATGTAGTTTTCGCTTCAAAATTTTTCTATAAACTATCCTAAACCAATATTGAATTGCTATATGAAAATTTTTCATAAAGCTATTTTCTAATTTTTTTTTATAATTTTTTAGCCTTAAATTATGTTTAAAATAGTGGTTTTAGTGAAAAAATAATCTATTTCTCTTAATAACCACACTTAGATTTTGAGTTAGATTAATTATTGAAGTATTATTACTAATATGGGATGGTTGGATTGAGTAGTAAAGTTAAGAGTTATAGAAAATTATAATTTAGTCTTCAAAGGTGAAGTTGATAATTGATTATTTTGTTGAAATTAAAAAAAAAATGATGAACTATGATGAAGTGTATGAAGAGTTGAGAAGTAATGAAGTTGAGGAAGGTTCTTTGAAGTGATACTGTTTTAAATCAATCCTATAATTGTAACTTGAAAGAATAGTGAGTAAAATTATCTAATTATAGGATATTGATCAAAGGCAGAGGATAATTCAGAGGTTTTATGATAGAGTTATGCACTAAAATAATATTTGGAGAGTGAGTCAGAAGCAAAATTTATAAGTAAAATGTAAAAAAAGATGGCTCAAAAGCATGCATGGTTAGAGGATGAATTTTCTAAAAACTCTAGAGATAACATAATTAGAGGATGGCTCAAAGGATAGTTTAATAAAAAGCTTAACTTGGGGAAATTTTGAGGCTATCTTAGAGAATAAAATTACTATTACCAATAACCCTTATATAGCTAAAAAAGTATCGAGTTCATTTGCAAAAGTTGTTATTGGAATTAGCTGATTGGATGATAATCTATACTATGGATGAGATTATAACTACTTATAAGAGGGGATTATCTTGGAGCATGAAGGACGACTGGAAGATTATGGAGGATGAGTTAGGTACTTTGTATAATGAATAAACTGTAGTTACAGCTTTTGAGAAGAAATATATGCATGGTAAGGGGATTGTATTCATGATGGTTCTAGTATTGTACTTTCCTACTATAAAAGAACTTGGTAAGGATTATCCACCTAATTTTGATTAGGTACCTATAGGAATGCTGCATGTACATAGAGACTATCCACCTAGAATTACATATTGGTTTCAAAGATTTCCATCAATTGGGAATGTAGGTATTGAAGTACCTTTACAATCACATGAGCTTGAACCATCTATAGGACCTCTTGAAAGTCCAATTTCAATTCAATAGCAAAATTTAGGTGAGAATATAAAAGAAGAGGATCTTGAAGAAGATCTAGAGTATAATTTAGAAGCAGTAATAGCTCAAGTGGAAGTGGAAAATGTGAATGTGAATGTAAATGTAGCGATAGGAGAAAATGAGATTGAGGTGGAAGTTGAAACTAAGGGAGTAGCTGATTTTGGAGATCATGTAGGAGCTAATGAAGGACAAGAAGTGAATTAAGTTGGAGAACTTGAGTTGGTGAATGTAGATAATGAGGATGTGTAGGAAGTCATATATGTTTTTGAGACACCTGAGTATATAGCGGTAAGTTCTGACTTAGAAGTAGAAAAAGAAAATCTAAACTTAAATGCTTATGAAAATTGGTTTCTTTTGGAAGGTATTATAGCATTAGACAAGTTAGATGGATGGAGTAATTCAAATCATGTGGTTTATGTTATTTAACTAGTTATATGGAAGTTCTAGCCTCTTTTTGATGTAAATGGTATTTTGGAATTGTAAATATACTTTTGTACTTGATGCAAAGAATGGTGTATTTAGAACTTATGTACTAAGAAGTCCTAATGTAATTTTTACTTATATAGCTATGTTAATATGTAACCAGTGATGTAAAAAGGTTTAGTTGAATGTAATTATCTTCATGTAAAGTTAAGTTATAATATAGTTCTCATTTCTTATGTAAAAGTTTAAGTTATGATGTATACTCTTGAGTTAAAAGGTTGTATTATGAAAGTTAATAATGTAGTATGAGTAAAATTTTGCATAATATTGAATGTATTAAAAGTTACAATTAAGTGTGGAGATTGGAGTGGGCAAGGCAATAACAGGGAAACCAATATGTAAATGTGACTTATGGTAGGTTATTACATATTATCATTATGTATTAGGTGATATTGTATTTACAGGTGTTAATTCAATATCATTTTTCATTGAATCGACGTTTGGATGTTACAGGAATTATGTTTATATTGTTATATATATACAAGATATGCTTAATTTAGGCAATTTGTGAATATGAATGGTCATTAGAAGATGTGTAGTTGGAATTCTATGGTATTAAAATGAGTAGGAAAAGTGCAGTCAAGGGATTGTTTAGAGGCTTTAGAAACTTAGACCAACCAATAGGTAAGTGGACTTTGAGTGTAGGTTTAAGTGAAATATTGTGAGAATTATGGAACATGGCAAAAAAAGGAAATAGGAACATAGATAGACAACTTAGAAATAGAGAAACACCTCCAATTTACCTATACCATAAGACCCACCAAGGAACAATTTACCACTACTGCTACCTCTTCCTAATATGTTGGATCCTACTCAATTTGGACAAATGATGACAAATATGTATAGTGTGATCCAATAGCAAGGAGCTTTAATCTAACATCTCATGGCAAGTGAAAATATCATAAGTTAAAGGCAACCTAAAGTGGAGCCAAGAGAACACTGACCACCAAAAGTTGGTAAGCTCATAGAGTTTATCAAAGCCAATTGGTACTTTGAAGGAGAGTGGGAAAACCAACCGTAGTTGATATTGGCTGTCCCTTTCAAGTACCAAAAGTGGAAAAGCTCTCATATGGAACTTTCTTGTTGAAGTTAGGAGTATGAACATGGTGGGACTTGAAAACATGAACTTTGCTAAGACTACTTACATGCCAAATATTTAGAGAAGAGCTCAAGAATAAGTATTTCCCTATGAGTGTCCAAAACTAAATGACTGAAGAATTAATGAGTTTGAAAAAGGGTGCAATGAATATGGTTCAGTATGAGATGGAGTTTAATTAGTTGATTTAGTATGCACCTCAATCATATCGAGGCAACTCAGACCTTAACAAAGATATTTTTCTCAAGGGATTTGAGCCTATAATGAGTTGCAAGCTTATGGATTATGGTTTTAAAGCCTATAATGAGGTAGTAGATAAGGCACGTCAACTTGAAAACAACCGTATATTGATGCAGTCAAAGTAGAGCAAGAATTTAAGGAAGGTGAATTATTTTAGACCTACTTTTAAGAGATCCTTCTCTAGTGTTGGAAGTAGCAACTTAAGTTTAAAAGGAAAGAAGTTAACCGTGATGATTGGTGGAGCAGCACCATTAAACAAAGGGTTCAGTTTTTATGATAAGGATCAAATGTTGGAAATGAGGATACCAACACTATCCTTACCATTGTACACAATTGAAAGGAAAATGTTATTTGTATGCAAATCAAAATCATATATTTAGAAAGTATCCAAAGATGAAGAATATGAAATGTTATCATTGTGGGCAAATTGGACACTTTTCCAAATACTGTATGCAGTTCAAACCTAGAGCTAAGAATGCTGGAGGAGTACATACTATGATGATTCTTGTACATGTCTTTGCATTAGAAAATATGGATGAGGACATTGAAGAATTTGACAAAAGGATGGAGGAATATTTCTATGAAGGTTCAAAAAATGATAATGATGGTATAGATGGAGGTAAACCAATCCTAATAATAGATACATGCATTAACATTAACTACTAATTAAGAGTTATAGCATAAATTATGCTAAATAAGATAACCATATGTATTAAGTAATATAGTAGTTAGTAGTATTGTAATAAGTTCTTAAAACTTATAAGTAACTATAACAATAGTATAACAGGTCATGTGAACATAAATAGATGAGTTGCTTATTGATTGTTTGATATGAAAGCTTCTCACTCATTTATCAATCAAGAATTTGTATCTGATAGGAATCAACTCCCTAGACTAATCACATGTAGCCAAGTTAGATGACTCCAAGGACACGTACGGAAAACATTAGCTTGAAGCCATGTCTAAGACTGGGATTTCTATTTGGAATTGATCTGCTATCAACCTAGCTATTAGATCCTTATGTGTGTTAGATTTGCTCTTACCCAGTAGTAATGCTTTATTCCAAAAGATAACCCAGGACTAGTTGAGCCGAGCTCCCAAACCGACCACAAACATCTTACTCCAATTTAGCTAACTTCTTTACAGGATTGATTGGTTCTTAACATGATCTAGATCAGGTCGGCCCTTTACTACAACACTTTTCTACTTTTGCTTACTTTGTATCATATTTCTAATATCTAACCACTAAGCAACACGTATCTTCTGACACAACATTCCAGAATGATTCTTTCTTTTTTCGTACTGAATATTCTTTGTCTCTTTTACCCCTTTTGGAATATCCTATATAACCTAACTATAAGAATACCCTTTTATCTTTTCATACATATAAAGTAGCTTTAGTAGATAGGTATATAAACCCCCACTTGCTTGTATGTAGATAACTATTCATCGATATAAAATTTATTCACATCTCCTTTGGGAAACCTTATTGTTCTTGTTATTCTTCAACTCTTATCTATTCCCTTTAGCAAGGAGTAGTGGCAAGTGACCTTTCAGTTCGAACCGATGTGTCATATTCGGTGAATTGTAGGTGACGTAAGATCGAGTGGTACATTATATCCATTCGGTAGTTGCTTAGATCTTATAGCTTTTCTTTTGTTCCTTTTGGTTCACTTTATTGTGGTGCCTCTTCATATGTCCAACCCCTGGAGACACATCAACTTCGCTAATATCAAAGTACGGTTCCAAAAGTGTATGAAGTTGCAATGAAGTTTTTGGTTCACTTTGCTATTAGTGGCTATTGTGTTCCTTCCGCTGCTATTACAATGTGTTCGCATGGAGTAAGTTTGGGATTATGAGTTGTGTAGTGAAGATTTGTGTGTTATTTAGTGTGATTTCATTGTCATTCTATTCTTACCCTGTTTTTCACCACGAAAGCAGAGTATATTCATTTATATTCTATTTAATTTGTTATTGGGTATTAAGATTGTTGGTGTGTTAGTCGAGGTTTGAGAAATACGAAAGCATTGTTTCCTATGTATTGTGTTATTAATCTATTTCAAAGACATTATATCATGTCAAACTCAAGTGTTCAAGGTGTTGTTGGTAACAAGAGTAGTGGTGCATAACCTAGTCGTAGTCATAATGGTAGTAACACCCTAGGGTCAGTTAATGACAAACTTGACAGACTTACTAACCTTGTTAAGAGTCTAGTCACAATAATGTAAGTTAATAGGCAATAACCTCAGGGTATATCGCCGCACAACTTATCAAAAAGTATCCAAGAGAGAGGTTATGGACATAAAGATGAATACTTGGAGTGGGAAGAGAAGGTCGAGAAGGTGTTTGACTATTTTAAGTATACAAATGCTACCAAAGTTTGACTTACTGCACTAGAGTTTATTGGGTATGCTACAATATAATGGAAAAATTTAAATGCAACTAGGGCAAGGGATGGACGACAAAGAGTAAGGACCTAAGAGGAGATAAAAAGGTTGTTAAAGGGTAGATTCATACTCAAGACCTATTTATAAGATACATTTGCAAAATTGCAAGAACTTTGCTAAAGAGGCCAATCTATTGATGACTATGTAAGAGAGTTCTAGATGCTTATGATTTGAGCCAACGTAGAAGAACTCGAAGCTCGTATAATATCAAGGTTCATTTCTAGGCTCAAGTATCAGATTCATAACATTATGGAAGTGTAAAGATTTTATCCCTTGGAAGAGGCAATTAAGATTTTACTTAGGTCAACATTCTCTCGGAAACCAGTTCTGCACCGACTTGTTTAAGCTGAGCCAAGGAGGTCATATCAAGTTATGGATAGGAATGATAGACTAGATGAAAGCCAAGCAAGCCAGCAAGGCTAAGTAGGTCAGCTAAGCTAAACTACGGTAGGGCCAACCTTGAGAACTTATGAGAAGGGACAAACCTTCAAATGGAAGATCAATGAGGTAAAGTGCTTTAAATGCTTAGGCTTTTGACACATGGCCACTGAGTGTTTGAACTAACATGTCATGGTACTCTGAGGAAATGTAGTAGATAATATAAATAAGAGTGAGCCTAAGGAGGAGAAGGATGTTCGAGAGGTAGAAGCTAAGGAAGAAGAGGAAACATGTGTCTATGCCAGCTAGGGAGAAGTGATGACCCTAGTTCTAAGAAGAGTATTAAGTTCCCTACTAAGCTTTAAGGAAAACCTAAGGGAAAATTTGTTCCATACTAAATGTACCATAAAGGGACAATTATGTACCATTACAGTAGATGGAGGGAGTTTTACTAATATCGTTGCATAATCCTTTATGCAGAGGTTGGGACTATCAACCTCAAAACTTCCCTGACCTTACAAAACTTTGCACATGGCTGAACAAGTGACCATACTGTTCAATGTTAGGAATGTATACAAGGACAAAATAGTTTGCAATGTCATCCCTATGAGAGTTCACATCTGTTACTTGGACGACCTTGATTGTTCGATCGACGTGTTACTCACGATGGATAGAGGAACACCTGTGCCTTTGTTAGGATAAAAAGAGGATTGTATTGTTGCCTATGACCCTATCCTAAGTAAATAAGACCCTTCATTAACTCACCTGAGCTAGTAAGAAGAAGACCTTAGTTATGAGCCCAAGAGAGGTCCGAGCTATTGAAAAAGCTGAAGAGCCTATGTTCCTATTGGTTAGGGGATTGTTGGAGGTGAAAGCCTTAGAGAATGTTCCAGATGAAATCTATAGCCTATTAGATGAGTTCACCAATCTGTTCCTTGAAGAATTACTTAGGGGACTCTCCCCAGTCCGAAGTATAAAGCATTGTATTGATCTATAGCTAGGCATTACTCTGCCAAACGGACCTGCATATAAAATGAACCTTAAATAGGTTACCAAGATGAAGAGACAGCTAGATGAGCTCATAGAGCGAGGATATGCGAGAGAGAACATAAGCCCTTGCATAGTACTAATTCTGCTCGTTTTGGAGAAAGATGGTTCATGCCATATGAGCATTAACTTCCGAGTAATCAACTGAATTATTGTCGAGTACAAATATCCAAAACCGAAGCTTGATGACATATTGGATGAGCTCCATAATGCCAAAATATTTTCAAAGATTAATCTATAAAGTGGCTACCACCAAATTTGTATGAGATTAGGTGATGAGTGGAAGACTGCCTTGAAGACTAAGCATGGTCTCTACAAATGGTTAGTTATGCTATTTAGACTTACTAATGTACCAAATACATTCATGAGGCTAATGAAACATGTGATGCGCCTTCTAATTAGAAGATGTGTAGTTGTGTACTTTGATAACATATAGTATATAGAATTGACCTGAACAAGCATGTTCAACATCTCTGTAAAGTATTTGACATTTTGCAAACTGATAAGTTATATGGGAATGTGAAGAATTGTACATTTTGCCAGAGTGAGGTGATCTTCTTAGGGTTTGTAATGTTAGAGAAAGGAATTCGAGCAGATGAAGAGAAGATCTAAGCCGTATTGTAATGGTCGATGCCAAAGAATGTCACTAAGGTTCAAAGTTTTCATAGCCTAGCTTCCTTTTAAATGTGATTAATTAAGGACTTCAATACAATAGCCGCCTCCTTAATCGAGCTAATAAAGAAGAGTGAAGGATTTAGATGGAACAATTGAGTTAAGAAGAGCATTTGAGAAATCAAGGGAAGCTCACCTCAGCTTTTGTCTTGTCACTACTAGATTTTGACAAGCCTTTCGAGTTAGAATGCGATGCATCAAAAGTTGGAATTGGTAGCACCTTGATGTAGGAATGACAACTGGTCACCTACTACAGTGAAAAGCTTAATGGTGCTGCCTTAAACTATTTTGTATACGAAAAGGAGTTCTACTCTCTTTTTTTTTTTAAGCCCTTACTGTTTGGGAACACTATCTATTGCCATAAGAGTATGTTATTTACATTGACCATGAGTTTCTAAAGCATCTTGGGAGTCAAAACAAACTCTCGAAAAGATAAGCTAAGTAGTTAGAGTTTATGAAAAGGTTCTTGTATGACATTCAGCGTAAGGAGGGAAGTGCAAATGTGGTTGCCGAAGCTTTATCACAACGGCAAACTTTTCTAACCACTTTATAGACAAAATTATTAGGATTCTCACTCATCACTAAATAGTATACTCATGACCCTCATTTTAGCCCTATCATAGACTAGTGTAGGGATGGAATTATTGTTAAGGGATACTATGTTAAGGAAGGCTATATGTTCAAGGACCAAAGGTTGTGCATACTAAACTGTTCCATGCGTGAGCTATTGATCAAGGAGGCTCATAGTGGTAAATTATTAGGTTACTTTAGGGAGACCAAGATAGCTAATCTACTGAAGGAGAATTTTTATCGGTTAGGTTTGGCCAAGGATGTCCATAAGGTAGTTGGTATTTGTGAAGTTTGCAAGCGAGCTAAAGGGAAGAGGGAGCCTCATGAGAATACATGCCCTTACTGATGCTAACCTTACCTTAGGCCGACCTCAACATAGACTTTATCCTAAGGTTTTCCTGAACATCTAAAGGGAAAGATTCTATATTTGTTGTAATAGACCGCTTCAGCAAGATGGTGCACTTCTTTCCATGCCATTGGACTAACGATGCTTTATATATTGTTGATTTGTTTTTACAGGAAGTTATCTGAGTACATGGAGTACCGAAGACTATAGTTTTAGATAGAGACACAAAATCCTTAAGTTATTTTTAGAAGACTCTTTAGAGAAGACTTGGAACTAAACTTATGTTCAATTCATTAGAAGACTCTTTGGAGAAGACTTGGAACTAAACTTATGTTCAATTCAATATCTACCCTTAGATTGATGGCTAGACTAAAGTAGTGAACATGATGCTAGGCAACTTACTCAAAGCTATTGTGGGAAAGAACTTGGGGATTGGGATTTGTGCCTACCAATTGTAGAGTTCGCATGCAACCAGACTATCCACAACACTACTAGAAAGACTCTATTCAAGGTCATCTATAGCCTTAACCTAACAACTCCCTTAGACATGATCAGCACCCCCGCAATTACTGAAGAGAGTCAATCCAGAGTTGATTGAGCCCAAGAATTATAAACGCTGCACCAATCTATAACCAAGAAGATCACCAAGTTCAATTAGAAATAAGATGAGATTAGTAACTGAAGTCGCTAAACTATCACTTTCTAGCCAAGAGACTTAGTATGGATTCACCTCAGCCGAGAACGATTCTCTCACTTGAGACAAAGCAAACTATTTCCTCAAGCTGATGGTATATTCAAGGTTCTAAAGAAGATCAATAGCAATGCTTACCAACTCAAGTTACCTAATGACTATGGTGTTTCCTCCACTTTCAATGTATCTAATCTAATCCTTCATTAACCAACAGAAGAAGACACTATGAGTGCCCCAAGAGAAGAAGCAAAAACCCCTCCAAATTTAAAGGTAAATCTTTTTTACCCTTAGGCAGATAATAAGAATCAACCCCTTAAACTAATCATACATAGTCGAGCTAGAGGACTCTAAGGACTTATGTACAGAAAACTAACTCGAAGCCATTTCCGAGATGGTGATTTTTATTTCGAATTGATCTCATGCTGATCTGGCTATCAGATCCTCACATATGTCAGATCTACTCTTACCTAGCAACAATGTTTTATTCCAGAAGACAGCCTAGGACTAGCTGAACCGAGCTCTCGAATCGACTATAGACATCTGACTCCAATTTTTCTGACTTCTTTAGAAGATTGATTGGCTCTCGACCTAATCCAAATTAGGTTGGCCCCTGACTACACACTTTTCTACTTTTGCTTACTTTGTGTCATATTTCTAATGTCTAACCACTAAGTGACAAATGTCTTCTAATGTAACATTCCAAAATTATTCTTTCTTTTTCCGTAATGAATATTCTTTGTCTCTTTTACCCCTTTTGGAATATCCTATATAACCTAACTGTAAGAATACCCTTTTTTCTTTTCATACATGTAAAGTAGCTTTAGTGGACGAGTACATAAACCCTCACCTGCTTGTAAGTAGACAACTATTTATCGATATAGAAATTATTCACATCTCCTTTGAGCAACCTTATTATTCTCATTATTCTTCAACTCTTATCTATTCCTTTTAGCAAGGAGTAATAGCGAATGACCTTTCAGTTCAAACTAGTATATCATATCTGGCGAATTATAGGTCAAGTAAGATTGATGGTACATCATATCCATTCGATAGCTACCTGGATCTTACTAGCTTTTCTTTTATTCATTTTGGTTTGCTTCGTTGTATTGCCTCTCTGTATGTCCAACCCCTAGAGACGCATCAGTGTCAAACTATGGAATTGAAGTAGATGAAAAGAAAGCTATTAATATAATAAGAATCCCTACGGGAGAGCAGTCGAAAAGTTGTAAATGAAGGGTGAGTGACGATTTAAGAAAAGGAATGTCTAATTAAATTGATAGTATTACTTATAAGTGGTTATGATGTTATTGTAGGGATTGATTGGTTATCTAAGCTTAAAGCAAAAGTGGATTGTCAAAACAAAGCAATGATACTGGATAATGGAAATATTGTATTTACTAGTAGAACAAGGAATTGTGGTGTAAAGTTAGCTATCATTGAAGTAATTGAGGAAGGGAAAACAGACGGTGGAGTTTGGCAATATTGTTTAGTATTTGCCTTAGAAGGGAAGAAAGAAACGCTAAGTGTATCAAAAATACCAGTAGTTTGTGAATTTCCTGATGTATTTTTAGATGATTTGCCTGGCTTAGCACTACATAGGGAATTTGATTTTAGTATTGAGTTAATTCCTAGAACTAAGCCGATATCCAAAGCTCCATATGGAATATCATCAATGGAGTTACAAGAATTGAAGTAATGATTACATGAACTTTTGGATAAAGGTTATCAAGCCAAATGTGTTGCCTTAGGGAGCCCTTGTGCTATTTATAAAGAAAAAGGATATAACAATGAGGTTGTTTATCAATTATAGAGAACTTTAAAAAGTGATAATTAAGAATAAGTACCCATTACCAAGAATTAATGATTTGTTCTATCAATTACATAGAGCTATGGCATTCTCATGGATTGACTTAAGGTTAGGATACCATCAACTATGGATTAAACTAGAAGACATACCTAAGATGATGTTTCGTACATGATATGAACATTATGAATTTGTGGTAATGTCGTTTGGCTTGACGAATGCCCTTGCAATTTTCATAGACTTAATGAATTGGATTTATCATCCTTACTTGGATGAATTTGTAGTGGTATTTATTAATGATATTTTAATCTATTCAAAGATGAAAAAGGAACATGCTAATCATTTGATATTAGCATTACAAAAGCTAAAGGACTATAAGTGATTTGCTAAGTTGAGCAAATTTGATTTATGGTTAGAGAATATAGTATTCTTAGGTCATATAATATCTAGTGAAGGGATTTCGGTACATCCAGAAAAGGTTAAGGCTATAGTTAATTGGAAAGAACTTACTACAGTTACTGAAATAAGAAGTTTTTATGAGATGGTAGGATATTATAGAAGATTTATCAAGAATTTCTCAAAGATAGCACGACCTTTTACTTGGTTAACTCAAAAGATGTTAATTAAGAATGTACTGAGGAATGTAAGAGAAGTTTCCAACAATTAAAAGATCGTTTGATTTTAACTCCAATACTTACCCTACCTAATTCAAATAAGTCCTATTGTGTTTATAGTGATGCCTCTCGAAATGAATTAGGATATGTTTGTAGGACAATAAAGTAATTGCTTAAGCTTCTAAGTAGTTAAGGCCTCATGAGAAGAATTGCCCAACGCATGATTGGAATTGGTAAATGTTGTATTTGCCTTGAAAATACAGAGACATTACCTATATGGTTAGCATTGTGAGATTTATAATGATCACAAGAGTTCAAAATATTTCTTTACTTAGAAAGATTTAAATTAAGATAGAGGTAATGGTTGGAGCTAATTAAAGACTATGATCTGACTATTAATCATCATCTCAGCAAAGCAAACGTTGTGGCAGATACTTGAAGTTGTAGAAATCACAAGCAAGTAGCTTCTTTATTAACCACCTAAAAGGATTTGATTCAATAATTTGATAGATTGAGAATTGAGTTTAAGTAGTACGATGACAAGGTACAATTGATGAAGTTGATTGTTTAAGCAACCTTATTGGAAAGAATTAATATGTAACAAGAACAAGATTTAAGTTTAAAATTAGTGAAGAAAAAGTTGAATTTGGAGGAAGTACTAAATTTTCATATTGATGAAAAAGGATTATTGAGATTTAAAAATCAAGTCTATGTACTTGATAAGGTAGAACTAAAGCGAGTTCTAGATATACAATACATCTTGGAGAAAATAAGATTTATAGAAACTTGAAAGCCATGTACTGATGGAAGGGAATGAGAAAGGATGTGATTTAATATGTAAAAGGTTGTACTACGTATCAACAGGTAAAAGCTGAGCATTAAAGACTTAGTGGAATGTTGTAGCCATTAGAAGTAACCTAGTGGAAATAGGATAATATTACAATGGATTTTGTGGTGGGACTTCCTAAAACTAGAGCTGGACATGATTCTATTTAGGTAATTGTTGATAGGTTAACGAAAAGCATACATTTCTTAGCTTCTTGAACTAGTGACTCAATAGAGAAATTAGCTAAGTTATATGTGCAAGAAATTGTTCAATTGCGTAGTGTACTAAAGAGTATCATTTCCAATAGTAACAATTGATTTGTATCGAAATTGTAGGAGACCTTACATCGATCATTGGGAGCAAAGTTACACATTAGTATAGCCTATTATCTACAAATGGATAATCAATAGAGAGAACGATTCAAATATTAGAATATATGCTTAAAGGCTATATATTAGACTTTAGAGGAGATTGGGATCAATAGTTGCCACTAATAGAGTTTACTTATAACAACAGTTATCAAGCAACCATAAATCGAAGCCTTATACAGAAGGAAGTGTCGATCACCATTGTACTGGCATAGTGAGGAACATGTAGTGATAAGACTTGAATTGATTCAACAAAATAATAACAAAGTGAAACTTATTTGACAAAGGATGAAAGTGGCAAAAGATCGTTACAAGAGTTGGTCGAATATGAAGTGAAGACCATTGGAATTTAAAGTTAGAGACCATGTATATGTGAAGATAAGTTCATTTCGAGGATTTAAGCAATTTGGTATGATTAGAAAGCTATGTTTGCATTACATGGAAAGTACTGGAAAGATTTAGAAATGTAGCATACCGACTTGCCTTACCCCCAATTCTATTGAAATACCATGATGTGTTTCATGTATCTATGCTAAGAAAGTTTGTAAAGAATTCAAACTCATTAGTAGAAGAATAACAGATTATACAGTAGAAGAATAACCTCTTCAGATCCTTGATAAACGAGTACAAAGACTATAGAACCAAGACTAGAATATGTAAAAGTTCGCTAGGAAAGTGGCCCTCAAGCACAATTGACTTAGGAACCAAAGACAGTGATGTAGAAGTGATACTTATAGCTGTTTTAGAAAATCAGATTAGTAAATCTTTTTATTTTGATTAGTGATAACTTAATAAATCTTAGAGTATTTAGGTGTTGTATTAGGTAGAGTTGATAATTCAAGTTTTGAGGACAAAACCTTTCTTAAGGGTGGAGGGGGGTGGAAATGTAAGCCCTATATTTGACGAATGAGAATACAATAAGTAAATTTATGACATCGGTGAAATTAACTCGATTAACCTGATAACTTACAAATAGGCTTGAGACATTAGTTGAGGAGACTTCATGGACTCGAATATTAAAAATATAATAAAATAACAATATAGCTAAAATAGTACACTTTAACTATATTACTTATTATTTACCGTAATCACGTAAAATAGACATAATAGTTCGTAAGCTTTTAAAGATAAATTATATATATAATAAAATTAGTATGGGACATAAAATAACATGTGGTATATATACGAGTCGTGTGTAATTTCTATATATATACATAAACCCGTAATTAAATAAAATACCCTATTATACACATTTTAAGCTAAAATGAGAAACAAAATTACAATAGATTCATAAAAAGTTATAAAAAAAAAAGATAAGGGAACAGTTGGGATTAAGATTTTAAGTGTATGGCTAAGCATAGATAAGTATTAAGGATTTAGCATTGGATTATCATGTAAATAAAGCTTAGCATTTAAGGGAAAATGTTAGAGGAGAGAGAAAGTGATGAATTCCTGATTACACATATTTTATTTAGTGATTTTTCATGATTTTCCCTTGATATTTGAGATTATTTTTAGATAATACTACTTAATTGAGTAAAATTTTATTTTCTAGATTTTGAAATGATTTACACAAGAAAAAAAGAAAAGAAAAACAAATTTCACTCAAATTGGAGTTAAAATGAGCAAATAATGAAGGTTTAAAGATCAACACAGTCAAACAACATGATTGTGTCATTTCCAAGCAAAATTGGAGTTGATTTTCTACTACTACAACCTAGGACACAACCAAAAGACATAACCATGTCGTCAGTCGTATCATTTCCAGTTTTTTTTTTTTTTAAAAAAAAAGAAGACAAGCATAAAGCACAGTTAAGTATACAACCAAAAGATACGGTTGTGTCTCCAGTTGTATCTTTTCCAGCCAACCTATTTTTTTTTTATCTCTTCATATATAAAACCTTGTTAGGGTTTATTTTGAAGAACTTTTTGGCACAATTTTTAGGGAGTTTTTGAAGCCAAGAACCATTAAGAAAGCAATGAGAAGAGAAGATTTAATTTTGTTTGGATTTCATAATACTTATTGTAAACCCTACTTTTAGTAAGCCTATGATTTGATTAAGAGTACTTTTTGAATGTTCCTAAGGATCACCTAAACTAAGAACTTAAGTTTACATTTAGAAATGAATTAAATTTTTCCAATTCAAAAATCAATTATCGATAAAACCTAAACTTGAAGAATTACGAGCTCTAAAGTCACTTAAGACCCTAAACCCTAAAACAATTAAGAAATTTTAACCCTAAGTGACTAATCGATAATTTAATTTGAATAATTTCATTCAACTTTAGAAAATTTCACAATTTCATAAAAATCAAATCATAAATTATAAAACAATGTAAGATAAAAACCCTAAAACAATTTCCTATAAAACCATACCCTTATCTTCATGTCTAAGCCTTACATATAAATAGGTAGACCAACCAATCACCTTAGATGACTTATCAATTGAAAGTTGGAATCATTTATCAATTGATAACTTATCAAAATATAGTGATAAGACATTTTCCTTATCACCCCTTCACTTATACTATATATGGACAATTTTTCACAAGATTTCACATGCTTAACTTTATTAAATGAGACAAGACAATTCCATGACCCTAAATGATACTAAATAGATGGTTTGAACAAGAGGAAGAGGGGGGCCTATGCTCTTGTCTTTCAACCATCAATCACTTTCTCTTATACACTACTATTTACTCCTTAATGCTTACATCATCAATAGTTGTAATATTCACTCCTTAATGCTTACATCATTAATAGTTGCAATTGTTGACTTTTGTATAAGCTACAAGACAACAATTTCAAGACATCTTAAACACCCATTTTCCCCATTCCCAACCAGCTACTCTTTCCCTTATTTCTCTCACTTTCAATTTCATTTTCACTTCCTCTTTCTCTCACTTGAAACAAATATAAAAGACGAAACAACCTTACCCTACAAAATCCTTCATTTGGCCACCACTTCTAAGTCCCACTCATGGCATTCCCATTTCCTTTTTGTGTATCATTTTCTTCCAACATCTAAGCTCTTTTAGAATAATTATAACCTTCCACAAACCCCACTCCAAAAGATCATACAACTCGGGTTTCCAAAAGGTTGCAAAAGGAGGAAGTAAAGTTAAGAGCTTAAGTGGAACCTTTGTGCACAACCACCGTATTTTGCTTTAAGGACGAGTAAGTGTTTCTTATGATTAGTAGGTTAGTGTTCATGTTAGGAGACTTTGATTTCTTGAAGGTATGAGTATTAATTTAAGTTGGTATAACACCAAAGACCATCCTAAGAAACAAACTCATGAAACCCTTGCATTAAGTTTAAACATGAGCATGTAAAGTTGGTGTTTTGTAAAGATACTTGTTTGACACTTTGAATGGAATATTTTAAAATCTTGAAACAAGAACTTGAATGGCAGATGAGCATGCTGGATGTAAGGATTCAAAGGTCATTTGGATGTTGATTTTATTTCCATTAAGCTAAACATGCTCAAATCTAGACTTAAGGAAAAATTCATCACATAAAGCTTTATGAAGAAACCAACTTTGTATGATATGAGCTATGATATGGAAGTTGTAATAAGTGTAAGATCTCCTGTTTCTTTGTGTAAAGCATGAGTTAAAGAATAATCCTATAGAAGAAAAGTAAAGTTAAAATTTGGATATAAGTAGTTTAAGTGCATGATCTAACACCTAAACTTAAGAAAATGATAAAACAAGTTGAAAAACCAAGTGAGAACCCTTTAGATTCATCACGACCAGATTGGAACATAAGTAAAAGATACTTAAAAATATGATAAAAGTAAGTGAACAAAGTGAAAAGATCAACTAAAGCAAGTATAGCAAGTATACAAAGCCTAAAACTCAAAACTGAGCCTGAAACTCTCAAAACAAGCCTAGAACTCTAAGTTAAGCTTTCATTAAAATTCTGACCAACACTTTAAAGTATTAAGAAATGTAGTCTTGAAGCCTACAAGAAATCCACCTAAGACTCCATAAGCCCAACAAAGTCACTAACTTTAGTTTGAACAAAAAATAAGCCCATTTGACAATTTAAGCCCACTAAAGAGCCCATGAAGTGGTTGTTAGTCTTAGGAGTATAAATCAAAGTTGTAAATCTGATCTCAAGGAGTATTTTGAGCTTAGGATAAAATCTTAAGACCAAGCCCAAAGGATTTCTTAAGTTATCAAAAAGCTCATTTACCAAACAAGGCCTAGAACCAAAACATGAGGATCGCTACTATTCTAGCCCATGGACAAATTTTCAAGCCTCATTTCAAAAATCTAACCTCACCATGTTAAAGTACACTCGAAAATGATGAAGATTGACGATAAGATCATAAAAATAGGATTTAAAATGAAAAAAAGTTATACGCGATTAAACTTTTAAGTAAAACCGAGAAAAGATACGAAAACTAATCAAGAGTATAACTTAAGGGATTTTAGCTTAGTATCCTAAGTTTATATCAATTCATTATAGTATTATGATTTCGATGATCAGGGGACACCGTGTACGGAGATGATTTGTCCCTAGATTACTTTGATTGACCTATGGCAAAGTAAGCAAATTACCGATGACTCTTTACTTGATTTTACTTGTAGAATAGATGTACCTAAACATATATATATATATATTTGGATGCTTATGAGATATGGGAAATGTATATTTATGAATTTATGGATAAATGCGATGGCTTGTTAATTATATATAATAATAGAAATTATTTGTATTAATTTATACATGCAAATTGTATGGAATGAAATTGTCTTATCACCTTGAAAATCGAGTTAATCACTTATTCGATTAAGAAATTAAAATGAATCATGCATTCCCCATATTGCATATGGATAACACCAACTGTCGCTTCATGTAGAAGATGGGAAGAGACTCATAGGAGGACGAGCCTCCTGCAGGATTGGGCACTAACTATGTCATCATATATATTGAGTCTCTATCCTAAGCTGATGGGTTTACTAAGCGTTGGGAGACGCCAACCATCGGCGAGGGGCCAGGTCTTGTGGCTTTTTCTTAAGGCATGTGTTTGTGGATTACGGAGGCCACCACACTGTTAGACTTGGGATTTTAAAAATATGATTTGTTATTTGGTAAAGAAAGTATATACATATAAATATATATATATAGTTTTGTTTTAGCTTAGGCACAATAGTGCAAATGAAATAAAACCCAAGATCTAGAACCCGAATTTTGGTTTAGATTAGTTAATTATCTCTAAACCTTGACTACAGGGGGCGTAATTTTGAGTCGTATTCAGTTCCTAGGTCACTGTTTTCGTTGTTTGGCATATTGATTGTTTATGCATTCATATGATTGTACATCTAATAAATTTTTGCCATGTGGTACTGATGAGGGTATTTATCTCACTAAGCTTAAGCGTACACCCCAATAAATTTTTGTTGTTACAGCAAAACCTCTTTTCTAATCCAGATCGAGGCATGCTCTTAGGAACTCTCGTGTAGGGATGGGTTAGAGCAATCAGAGAGCGAAGGGGACATTTTGTAATAGATTTGTAGATATTTAGTTACTTTTATATTTTTGTTCATAGAAGTAATTTTAGTTAAATTGCTCATATAGTGGAAGTGGTAACGTATAGTGGAAGGAGCCTTGTATGTTGTATAAAAGGCCTATGATTAGCAAGAGGGTTGATAGTAGACCTTTATACGGTACACAGCGACCTACCATGACAACGATACTATTGGGTCGTGATACTTATTTCTATTCTTTTCTATACTTTGTTTTTAGATTTTTATTTTGCAATGTATAAAGAGTAGAATCTTGGTATCTAGGTTTTATAAAACCTAGATCTATTTATGTGACATTATTATTTCTTAATTAATTTAGTTCTTTATTATTTTCTTAGTCCAACTATGTTTGCTTCATGATTTAAGTTATTATTTTTGTAGATAGTGATTTAAAGTTTGATATCTTATAAGAGAATTAGGAGATTTCTTATAAGATTATATCTAGGCTTAGTTGATGGGAATTATTATAAGATTAAAGATAGTTGGCAAGATTCTTTCAGAATTTTAAATTAAAGCTTAGAGAATTCGTTGTTCAATAATGCAATCTTAAGTCATGCTATTAAGTAGAGGTTTTAATGGGTGATTCTAGGGTTAAGGTTAGGGTTAATTGGCTTAAGAATGTGATTAACTTTAGGAGAGAATTCTCCCAATGAAGAAAAATTAAAGAATAAATTAGATGATCTTTAGGAAAATCACATGTTAGATCTAAGGGAAGCAAGATCTAGGTACAACATTGAATCTTGAATTAATTGAATTTTTTTTTTGTTAGTTCTTAAATTGCATCTTGGATAATCATTAAATTAGTGTTAGCGGTAATTTAGATTTACTTCTTTAAGTTTCTTAAAATTTAATTTGCTAGTTAGATAATAAAGATCTAATGAGTACTAGTAATTGTACTAGTTCCTGTGGGATCGACATTTGGACCTATATCAGCTATATTATAAACAGTAGGTGCACTTACCTAATACATCAGAAAGAAAATCCACTTCTAACACCTAACCTGCTTAGGAAATTCAGAAGCACTGTCTAACATTTTTTTCATACGCGTGATGATCTAGGAAAAATCTAAGTAAGCTAAAAGAATCAAAGAGTTAAAATTAGGAAAAATATAAAAAACAGTGCGTAGTTTGGGGGGTTAAGTTGTTCATTGTAGTAAGGAGTTGCTTAAGCTCAACCACCACTACCATTAGAAGCCATACTCAGTGTCTAGAGTTGCCAATAAGGTAAGAGCTACCATAGACTATTAGAGTAAGATTTTCCAATTAGGTCCCCTTATAGCCTAATCTTAAGTAATTTAGTAAAAAAAATAAAAAATTCCTAGAAAATTATGAAAAAATTTATTCCCACATAATTTCATGTGCATAATCGAGGAAAAGTAGTATTTTGCAAAAATTTAGTAACTATCATATATGTCGTTAAGAAATCGAAGAAATCAGATAATTTTCGATACTGAAATAAATATGGTTACACTTCAAAATTTTTCTATAAACTACTTAAACCAATATTGAATTGCTATATAAAAGGTTCTCATGAAACTATTTTCTAATTTTTTATGATTTTTTAGCCCCAAATTATGTTTAAAATAGTGGTCTTAGTGAAAAATAATCTATTTCTCCTAATAACCTCACTTAGATTCTGAGTTAGACTAATTATTGAAGTATTATTACTGTTCCGGGATGGTTGGATCGAGTAGTAAAGTTAAGAGTTATAGAAAATTGCAATTTAGTCTTTAAAAGCGAAGTTAATAATTGACTATTTTGTTGAAATTGAAAAAAATTGGTGAAGTGTATGAAGAGTTGAGAAGTAATAAAGCTAAGGAAGGTTCTTTGAAGTGATACTTATTGTTTTCAATCAATCCTATAATTGTTACTTGGAAGAAAAGTGAGTAAAATTAACTAATTATAGAATATTGATTAAATGTAGAGAATAATTTAGAGGTTTTGTGATGTAGCTATGCACTAAAATGATACTCGGAGAGTAAGTCGGTAGCAAAATTTATGAGTGAAATGTAAAAATAGAGAACTCAAAAGTATGGTCATAGGATGATTTTTTAAGCACTTTAGAGATAACATAGTCAAAGGGTAAAATTTTGAGGCTGTCTTAGAGAATAAAATTAATATTACCAAGGACCCCTACATAGCTCAAAGAGCAACTTACAAGATTTTTTTACTAAAGAAAACTACTATAAAATGATTCAAAATGCAACTTAGAGGATTTGGTAATTTAGTGTAACTTAAAAAAAAAATCATTAATTGGTCAAGAAATCATAATTTATGAGTGGAAATAACTTATAAAACCTATGATAAAACAGCCAAAAATATATCAAACTAACTATTGGCTAATGATTTAAGGCTTGAAAACTAATATATTATGTATTTTTAGAGATAATTGAAGAGCAAGGAGACAACTGTCAAGAGTAGTTACTAGTAAGTACAAGAAAGTTAGGATCGAAGCTTCGTAGCATGTTGAAGTATCATATCAAGATACTTAGAGAACTAAGAGTACTTGTTTATGGTTATAACTTAATTGTTTATGCATGTGCTATGTGTGTACTTGTGATACTAATTGATGATTAGGAATTGAACTTTGAGTGTTGTTTTCTTCTTGAATATATCGTAGCTAGCATGTATGAACTTGTTTGCACACCTTATAATATGAACTAATCTTAAGTTGACTAAGAGTTAACTTGACATTGATGATAACCAAGAGGGGTAATGATTAGGCTATCAGACTAAATATCAACACTTCCATAAGGATAGCAAATATGGTTATCTTCCCACCCTTAGTTGAACTAAGGGACATGAGAAAGGGTCGAGGCAAGGTTGGGAACCATAATTCAAATGTTGTCTAGGGACAAGTTATTCTCCATTGCACAAGCTCAAATTTGATATGGTAGCGTTGCATTGAAACTCCTCAAAATTTAAGTTAAAGTAGATGAAATTTCTTTAACTTCACACTAGACCAGCTAAACATTATGGATGATCTATCATTTACTTGTTACATTTGCATTTAAATAATGATTAAACAACCATGTTTGTTAATGTGCTCTTGTGACTCAATCCCTTTTTACTGAGCTAGTTGAGCTCATATCCTAATGGATTGTTTTGCAAGTGTGAAGTAGTATCTAAAGATGTCTCATTACAATTGTCTACAGGTTAGCTTCAATAGGCCGGGAAGTAAGGTATCAAAGTCTAAGGAATGGATCAATGCTCATAATACTTTTGTTTTTCTTTTGTGGGAAGATTATGAAGTCTTCCTAAGAGGCCTTATAGTTTTCATTGGCTCACTGATGTATCTATAATATGTAATGTAATCCTCCTACAAAGATGTATAGATCTTTTAAAGACTTTGAAACCTTAGGTGTATATAAAGCTATCTAAAAGATCTAAACCATCTTTAGATATGTGTATATATACTTTGTAAAGTGTTTCTCTACAAGTCTTGTATACTACAGGTGTCTATTTGATTGCTTTAAAGCTGGTTCTGTCATCATTCGCCTTGTGTAGACTACATCTATGTTTGCCTTTGGGGGTGACATAATATATACTATAAATGCATCGATTGATTATACGGTGATGGTTGCAACTAATTTGGCCTCTACCCATCTTATGAAGTACTCTACCATTATAATGATGAATCGATGACTTTCTAATGCTTTTGAGAAGGGTCTAAGAATATTGAGTCCCCACTAGGCAAATAGCTAAGGGTCATTTACCAAGAGCAAGTCACTGGCTAGGTAGTGTTGTTTGGGTGCATCTTTTAGCACTTAAGGCATCTACACACTGACTCCCTAGCATTCCCCCTCATGGTCTGCCGATAATTACCTAAACGTAAAGCTTAGAGAAAGAGTGTTAGACTTTGAATATGGTTACTAAAAGTCCACAAAGAGCTTATCTAAGGCTCGTTAACCTTCCTTAAGTCAAAGGAATCTTAGTAGAAGGGAGGTGATTAACTCTATGGTATACTATTCTATTTATCATGGTATAGTTTCATATAATAACCTTCGGCTTCTATTTTGTTAGCAAGGAGCTTTCCTTTAATGGGGTCGCTGACTATCTCATCCATCTAGCTAATCATGATTCAAAATACACAAATTTTCCCAACTTTAACTCCCACATTTATGCATAAATTTAAGAAAAATTGATCGATTTTATGAAAAAAACTGAGTTTATGCACAAGATAGACTAACTCGAGGAAAATCAATAAAAATACATGAAAAAGGATTCCATTTTGATTGAATTTTATTAATTATATATTGCACGTATAGGTACATAGGGGCTATCACCTATTGATCAAGCAGCTAAAAATGAAGAAGTATGGGAATTGAGCCTATTGAACCAACCAACCAGGTAATCGATAAGGAGAAGAGGATGGTGATTGGATAAAAGCGTCAAGAAGAGACTCAACCATATTGATACCATCCTTACCGATGTTTGGTACAAGAAAGTAAGGAAGAGGGTTTAATAGACTTAAAACCCTAATCCAAAACACCACTTTCATAAAATGCAAAGGAAATGTTGGATCAATATGTGTCTACCGACCGATTGATAAACCCTATTACCAATCGATATGTAGCATAAGTTTATATATACTCACGTTTCCTGCAAAAAGTGGGAGCCAAAAGTAGGTTTTACTTAGGTTTTAGCAAAGTTTTACTAGTTCATTACTGTGTTTTCTACTCTTATACTATTTCTGTGATATTTAGCACTTGTTCTTGAGAGTTTAATGCATACTTTGTTACATTGATATGACATTCAAGTTGCCTTATCATCTTAATCTTCATTTATACTCTTGTCCTTGTTTAGATAGTTCATTTTCTTATTTAATCATGTGAGCTATCACTATGTTTTTAGTTATTCTTGCTATTATTGTTAAAAACCATGTGTAGCTAAGTAGTTTCCTATAGGTTTGTGAGAATGTAGAAGAAGTAGTTGTTGAAACCATGTAGTTTTAATATGGGTTTTACTTTAGTGTTTGATGCTTTAATTAAGCTTATTGAAGTTCTTTTAATGAATCTCTCAATGGGTTTACTTATAATTATGAGAATGGGAGGAGATTATTCTTAAGGAATCCCTTAAGAGTTAAATGGATTTGCATGATTATGAGACCGGGAGGAGATCAGTTATGTAATCTCCTACATGTATCAATGAATTTATAGAGTATTGATGAACGGGATTTTACAACCATGAGACTGAGAGGAGTTTAGGAGTATAGATCTTGTTGAATTCGCAATACTTTATGTGATTCTAATGAATTAGGATAGGTTATGAGACCGAGAGGAAATTGACCCCCTAATTTTTAGAAACAGAGCACTTAATTCATGATAGGAATTAAGTATTTCGTTGATTGTGTAGGAAAATGAAACCAAGAGAAAGCTTTTCGCCACATAAATGAGTGACATGCCTTACCTAGGATTGAACATAAGTGAATTCGATCAAAACACAACTAAAAGTTGTACTTGATTTCAAATGGCATAATCTCACTCCTACATCAGAAGCATGTAGTAAGCTCATGTCTTTGGTATTTCTACTAATTATTACCTTTTGCCCCCATTTTTAGTTTCAATTATAACTTATCAATTTCTATTTGATTTACGTGGATTAGAATAGCATATTATAGTTTAGTATTTAAACAAGCCCTTCTCCTCATGGAAATGACCAAATGAATACTCACCAGTTTTATCATTGCATACAATTTGACATACCAGTTAGTAAGTGATCAACACTATTTTCAATTTTCTCATGTTTCCAAATCTATTATTTTTAGTAGTGTTCCGTGTCGTTCATTGTCAGATTTTGGCACCATTGTCAGAGAGATATTAGACAAATAAAAAACTCTTAGACTAGGCCTTAGTTGTAGTTGTAGTTGTTAGTTGTTAGTTGTAAATGGTAGCCCAGTGTAATTCTTATTAATTTTGAGTAGTTTAGTAGTTAAAGTATTTACAATTATTTGCTTTCTTGTTCAATTGAACTGATTTTGCTATTTTCTCATTAATTTAAGTTGGTCTTAATATAAAGTTTGGTATTTTATTGCTAGATTCGTTGGTTAAGTACTAAGTTATCCTTCAAGGAAAAAAAAAATTAATAAGTTTTCCTTAGCCTATCCATTGTCAAGTTAGGAGAAGTGTTGTTTAGATAGTTATAGGTTGTAATTTTGGTGGTTTAGTTGGTTAGAAAGGAGTAGATTTAGGGATTGTTGGTTTGTATGCAAAGGGGAGTCAGAGAAGAACTTGAGGAATTCAATCTCGAGATAGACCAAACATTTCATCATAACCAAGCCCTATAGGAGTATTGTGTCCTAAATTTGAATGAAGTTGCATCACTAATCACTTGGCTAATTATTCTAGCAAACAATTTCAAACTAAAGCCAACCTTAATACAAATGGTTCATCATAATCAATTTGATGGATCACCATTCGAGGACCCCCATAAACATATTCAAAACTTTTTGCAATTATGAGTTACTATAAAAACAAATGTGATGTCTAATGATGCTATCTGCCTAAGGTTATTCCCATTTTCATTAAGAGATAAGGCAAGAAGTTGGCTAAATTCTCAACCACCTAATTCTATTACCACTTAAGATGAGCTTGTTCAAAAGTTTGTCTTACTTCTTCCCTCCAAGTAATACTATAAAATGACAAATGATATTATTATGTCTAAACAAATGATATTACCATTCTTTGAGTGAGAATGGGAATAACATGAGCATAATTGCATCATTTGTTGCCCTATTAATTTTGAAAGTATCATAGATTTCCACAAAACTCGATATGTGATAATTCGGATCTTCATTAGCTAAACCGCTAAACTTGATAAATTGTTATAGCATCTGAATCACATTCAACTAAATTTGGAAATTAGCATCCTAAACAGTAAGTCTAATAATATTGGACTTAGCTCCAATTTCTTTTGGTCTAGCATACTCCATTGTAGTTTTGTTAGCATCACTGTTGTTCATAGCCATGTCTTCTAATTCCTCCTCTTCTTCTAAAATACTCTCTCCTTCTTCCTTTAAACCGCTCTCTTCTTCTTCCTTGAATTGAACTAACTATTCTTTATTTATCAATTGCTAGGATTTACATTCTCTCTTACATATGAGACAAGTTGACAGGGATCACAAACTAATCACGCACTCCCAAGTTCATAGGCTTGCTCAGCTAGCTCACCGAGCTATTTAAGGTGAGTTAAGCACCGATGAGCAATGCATTTCCTAATCCAACTTATTGAGTTACTTCGCTCTCTAAGTCATTTAGGAAGCTACCAAGGTGATCAACCAACATGCAAAGCAACAGACCCCAATCTAAGTATCAAATCAAGATATAGCCAACGTCAGTAGTATCAAGGCTGAGCTAACAACTATTATGAGCCAATCATCTGAGTTCGACTCAAAAATGAGTTAACCCTTGAGTCAACCTCAGTCCAGTCCCAACTATCTAAGCTACTGAATTGCTAAAGCCGACCTTAACTGATTGGAATTCGCCCTTGCTGGGAGAAAAGTATCATAGGGACTATAGAATTAGTGAATTACACATGCGCTGTCCTTTTTTTGACATTCATACTATCCTTTTTAACAAAGGACATTCTTTTACACGATTACATTAATACCCTTGTTAATTATTCCCCTTTCCCCTTAGCTAGTAAAGATCCCTTTCTATAATTTCCTATAACCTAAGACTTACCCTAATTGGGTACTATAATACTTGCAAATTGTAATAACCGTGGGAACAACATACAAAGAATACACTGAACTTTTATGCTCTCTTCAGTTAAGTGTTCTTCTACTTACTCTTAGGCTACTCTTATCTAGCTTATTGAGTATGGATTAGTAGCAACTAACTTCCAATGATACTTATGCATCATATCAAGTATGACCCAAGCTTATGTGAGACATAAATGCGTCATATCCATTATTGGTGTACAAGAATCCCTACTCAACCTTCAACTCTCATTTATCCTTTGGATCATCTCGCGGTCTAGACCTACCCCTTAGTTATACATAATATTGGGCTCGTATATTCATCTACGGACCCATATCATAAGTAGTCCTCTCAATCTCAAGATCAAATTAAGCAAGATCTTGTCTACTATTTATGGTCATACATTGAAATAATTCAAAAGTGAAAAGTTATGATTAAAGGAAAATACTAAGAATAAGAAGGATGCAATAATTCTAAATAGGTTAAAACAATTGGTAAAAAGGGATTTTTCTAATATCCTAATTGGTTTACTCTTTTTGGCTCCCCAACAACGATGCCAAAAATTTGATGCCAGCCATAGATAAGTGTACATAGTCAAGTTATAATATGAACACGAATTTGAGTTCGAGTTATTGATTCCACAAGGAACCATGACTATTGAGAAATGTTAGATTACTAGCGATTATCCCTAAATTACTAATTATCTAACTTATTAATTTAATTAGATGCTTATAACAAAATAAACATAACAAGATAACGAAACAATAAACTAACTAACTAACTAACTAACTAAATAACAACAAAATTAAATAAGCAAAATTGATTAAATCGAGAGAGCATAATCTATAGTAAATTTATCATTTACTACATGATTCTATGTGACTTTCAATCTCTAATGTACTCTTGGACTGTAGAGATTCTTAAGATGAATTAATTGGACTCGTATTACTTTTGCAACAAAGTACCTCAAGATCACATTAAGATATTGAATCTCTCTATTAGGTTTCCCTAATCGAGAGAAATTAAATACCTAACCACTTAGCCTATTTAACCACTTCTAATTGCATCAATCCATCTATTATAGGATCTTGTAACTCTGTAGCCGATTCATACAGTTAGATTGCAAAAGACAATATCATAAATTGAAAATAAAATAACCATTACATTATAATATGGTTCAATAAAAGTATCACTAAGATAATTAAATTACGATGTCAAAATAAAATAGAAGTTGAGAGACATGCGAGAATCTTGTACTTTTCCTACAATGTTACTCTTCGAGACTCCTCTTTTTTTACGCAAAACCTAAGACTATATTTATAGGACGTAAACTCATAGTTACAAAAGAAGCCTTCTAAAAATAGGAAGTTCACAAATTATGACAAGTGCACGTCTTAGGAACACTGCTATGGTCTTGAGCATATTCTTCTTCTTTACGTACAACTTGTATTTTTCAATGAAAATTCTTGATGAGAGCTATATGACCAGAGTACATGTTTGTGTGTCACAAACGTGTTCTTCACTAAACACTAATTCTTGTCTGGACTTCACTTAACTAAATAGTTTAGTTGATTTAACTCCTTAATAAACTCCAAAACTCTCCAAAATTGCTCAAAAACTTGTTGGAAGCTTTAAAAAGACCTATAAAAGAAATAATAACTAATTAAGCCTGAAATCATCAATACTTAACATAGTTAATGGATAGAATCATGAAAAATCACCCTAAAATATATGTGCCAAATGAACATTATCAACAACTAATATAAAGGTCAGATAATTCTAGTTAATAGAGTCTACATTAAGTATAAGGAGCATGAGTGGAAGATATTATTTCAAATTTATTTGAACCACAATAATTTATTTATTTTGGAGTTTTGCAGATTGATTTTTGATATAAGAGGACTAACAATTGAAGATACAAGTTAAATCTTTCCTAAGAGGGGGGAAATGATGTAACCAATGACCTAAGTTATCAAATAAGATAGACATATATTTCATTAACAAGTGACATGTGAAGACATCACATGAAAATCATGGCTTATGGCTTAAGTAAGGTGAATATGGTGTATATTCCCTTAATAAGGAAACAAATAGGATATGTTTACCTCTTAAAAAGAATA
Organism: Lumnitzera racemosa; assembly: GCA_024138005.1. Classification (NCBI taxonomy): domain Eukaryota; kingdom Viridiplantae; phylum Streptophyta; class Magnoliopsida; order Myrtales; family Combretaceae; genus Lumnitzera; species Lumnitzera racemosa. The sequence goes on along the minus strand of JAMXBC010000004.1, from coordinate 51,407,134 downwards.
CAAGGTATGCATTGCATGGAGATGATGTCCACGGCATGTATTGCTTAAATGGAGTTGATGGCATCTATGATCAAGAATTCTAAGGCGTATATTTAGGTTAGTAGGGACCTATATGGTATAAACCACTTAAGGCCATGTATTATTTGCTTTCGATGGTGAAATGGGCAACTTGTAACTTTATGTAATTTATTTATTTACATTATAATATTTCCTTATTTGTATTTTACCCTAACTAAACTCTATTTATAACCTTATAAACTCCATTGTAAGTTAGTCTTTGTTAATGAAGTTATACTTTTGTCTTATTAGTCTATTTCATAAATTATGGCAACATCCATTTTCTCATTTTATCATTTATAAGTCATCAAGTAAGTGATTTGAAACCCCACTACTGTAATCTTGTAAGTCATACCAAATTGCAAAATCAATTCGATTGATTTCTAGATTCGTGAGTCATTAGTTTCTAAGAATTAGGCACAACTAGTTTGACTATTAAATTAGTGAGTCATATCTAATTCGATATTTGTTCATATGTTTTTTTTTTTAATTTCCATTATCATAAATTCAAAAACCTAATGTAGACACTTAATTTTTATCCCCTTTTATTTTTTTTAAAAAAGGTAAATGAAAACTGTGTAAATTTAACCTTCTAAACATAGTGTCAAACTCAAGTATCGTAAATATTTCCCTAAGTCGATAAGATCACATAAAATGAAAACCAACTAAAATTTTAAAATCGAAACTTAAAACGAACTTAAAAGATACCATTATACAATTTGGAAACCCTAATCATGTAAGAAAACTCCAATCCCTACATACGTGTACTTTTAAAAATGTAAACCTAATCATAATAGGAACCGTAAATATCAAATCATAAAAATTTTTAAAACTCAATAAAATTATCTTAATGCTTTAAAAGCCATAAATGAATAAAATTATCAATAATTTTGTGAAATCATATAAAACTAATAATGAACGAATCAGGGATTATTTCAAGTAATAATAAATAACAAAACTAAACTAATTAAAGGAATAAATTAATAAATTTACAAAAATTATTTTACTTATGTACATAAATAGCCCCACAATATGTATATATATATATATTATTAAGTAATTTCCTTCTCTTTTCTTAATCTATCATATGATATATATATATATATGTTGCATAATAAAGCAGTATTCCTAAATAATTAAGCCAATTGAATCTTAAGCTCTTAAGTGTAAGTCAATTATTCCTAAGTTGGTGAAAAACTCTAAAACATACATAATCTCACTCGAACTCTAAAATATACATAAACTCACTTGAACCCTAAAACCTAGGATGATCAAGGACTTACGATCTTAAATGAATAACTAAAAATATAATTTGAATAAATTTTATTCAACTCTAGAAAATTTTTAAATTTCTTAAGAAGCAAATCATAACCTACAAATTAATTTGATAATCAAACCCTAAAAAGAATTTCATATAAGACAATTCCCTTATTTTTCACTTAAAAACCATGTTACGTATGGATAAATTGTAAAGCGGACTTATGATTCAACTAAGAGTACTTCCCAAATGTTCCCAAGGATAAACTAAGCTAAGAATTCAAGTTTTCATTTAAAAATGAATTTAATTTTCCAATTCAAAACCCTATTATCAATAAAACTCAAATACGAAAACCATAGACTCTAAACCTAAAACCCTAAAACAATTAAGGACTTGTAACCCTAAGCAGCTAATTAAGAATTTAATTTGAATAACTTTATTCAACTCTAGAAATTTTCATAATTTTATAAGAATTAAATGATAACTTACAAATCAATTTAAGAGACAAACTCCAAAAGAATTTCATATAAGACAATCTCCTTATCTTCATGCATAAGATTTGTGTACATGAATAAGTAAATCAATCAATCATCCTATATAACTTATCAATTGATAAATATAAACCCTACTTTTAGTAAGGGCATGATTCAATTTAAAGTATCGCCCGAACGTTCCTAAGGATCAACAAAACTGAAAACTTAAGTTTACATTTAGAAACAAATTAAATTTTTCCAATTCAAAAACCAATTATCAAGAAAACCTAAGCTTGAAGAACTATGAGCTCTAAAGTCACTCAAAACCCTAAACCTTAAAAACAATTAAGGAATTTTAACCCTAAGTAATAAATCGATAATTTAATTTGAATAATTTCATTCAACTTTAAAAAATTTCACAATTTTATAGGAATCAAATCATTAAGTACAAAATACTGCAAGATGAAAATCCTAAAACAATTTCCTATAAGACCATGCCCTGATCTTCATGTTTAAGCCTTACATATAAATAAGTAGACCAATCAATCACCTTAGATGACTTATTAATTGAAATTTAGAATCATTTATCAATTGATAACTTATCAAAATCAAGTGATAAGACACTTTCCTTATCACCCCTTCACTTATACTACATATGGACAATTTTTCAAAAGATTTCACATGCTTAACTTCATTAAATGAGACAAGATAATTTCATGACCTCAAAAGACAATAAATGGTAGATTTGAACAAGGAGAAGAGGGGGGAATACTCTTGTCTTTCAACTATCAATCACTTTGTCTTACATACCACTATTTACTCCTTAATGCTTACATCATCAATAGTTACAATTGTTAACTTTTGTGTAAGCTACAAGACAATCAATTAAAGCTTCTTACACACACTTCTTCTCCCATTCAAAAATCTACCACTCTCTCCCTGTTTCACTCTCATTGTCACTTCCTTTTCTCTCACTTTAAACACAAATCGAAAAAAAGAATTCAATTCCACAAAAATCCTAACATTGCCGCAACTATTTTGCTTCCATACTCACGGCACTAAGCTTTATTTTGTGCCCTCTATTTGTCAACTTCAAAAACCACTTTTAGAAACTTTAAAATATCCTCAAAGCCCCACTTCAAAGATCAAGACTCTAGTTTCAAAAGAACTTACAAGAAAAGGAAGGAAGACAACGAGCTAAGAGGATACTTAGTTGCACTACCACCTTGTTTACACTTTTAAGACGAGTAAGTTGTTTGTTTGTGTTAGTGGTTTAGTGTTACATGTTAGGAGACCATGTTTTCATGAAGATATTAGCATGATCATATGATGATAAAATAGCTAGACCACCTTAAGAAGTAAGCTTGTAAACCCCTTTACATGAAAGTTAAAATATGAGCATGCTAAGTTGGTGTTATGTAAAGATATATGTTTAACACTTAGAATGGAAGATTTTAAGTTAAGAAAATCATGAAATGTTTATATGAATGAGGAGACATCATGTTGGATGTGAAGTACATGTGAGTCATTTAAATGTTATTTCCATTTCTATTAAGTTAAAGATGCTCAAACCTAACCTTAGGTAAAGGAAAATCCATTACATGAAGCTTTTATGAAAAAACCAACCTTGTGAGATATGAAATATGATATGGAAGTTGTGATAAGTATGAGATCTATTATTTTTATGTAAAGTATAAGCTAAGTAATCATCTCATGGAAGAGAAGTTAAGTCAAGACTTAAACTTAAGGAAATAATGAGACAAGTTGAAAAACTAAGTGAGAACCCCTTGGAATCATCATGACCAGATCTGAAACATAGGTAAAAGACACTTAAAAATATGATAAAAGTAAGTGAACAAAGTGGAAAGATCAACTAAAGCAAGTATAGCAAGTATACAAAGCCTAAAACTTAAAACTAAGCTTAAAATTCTCAAAACAAGCCTAGAAGTCTAAGTTGGGCCTTCATTAAAATTCTGATCAGCACTTTGAAAAATAAGAAAGGTTGTTTTGAAGTCTACAAGAAGTCCACCTAAGACTCCATAAGCCCAACAAAGTCATTAATTTTAGTTTGAACAAAAAACAAGCTCATTTAACAACTTAAGCCCACATAAAAGCCTAAGGAGTTGTTGTTAGCACTAATAGTGTAAACCAAAGTTGGAAATTTGACCTTAAGGAGTATTTTAAGTTTGGAATAAATTCCTAAGCCCAAACCCAAAGAATTTCCTAAGTTACCAAAAAACCCGTTAACCAAACAAAGCCCAAAAGCACTACAAATAATGAAGATTGCTACTGTTCTAACCTATGGGCAATTTTGCGTGTCTCATCACAAAAATATAATCTCACCATGTTAAAGTACACTAAAAAACGATAAAGATTGACTATAAGATCATAAAAATTGGATTTAAAACGAGAAAGTTATATGCGATTGAACTTTTAAGTAAAACTAGGAAAAAATTATGAAACCAAGACAAAAGTATAGCTTAAAGGGTTTTACCTTAGTTTTCTAAGTTTTATTTGAAATCCTTATAGTATCATATTTGCGATTTCTAAGGGACCTCACTTTTAGGAGATGACCTATCCCAGATTATTTTGATTAATTCACATGGCTGAGTGAGTAAATTTCCGATGACTCTTTACTTGATTTTGCTTATAGAATAAATGCACCTAAACTTATATATATATAAATTTGGATGCTTGTAGGATATGAGAAATGTATGTGTATGAATTTGTGGATGAATGTGATAACTTATTAATTATATATAATAATGGGAATTGTTTATGCTAATATATACATGCGAATTGTATGGAATGAATTATTTGATCATCTTGAAAATTGAGTTAATCACTTATAAGATTAAGAAATCAAAATGAATCATGCATATCCCATATTGCATACGGATAACACTGAATACCACTTCATGCAGAAGATGGAAAGGGACTCACAGGAGGACGTGCCTTCTGCAGGATTAGACACTAGTTATGTCGTCATATATATTGAGTCTCTGTCTTAAGCTGATGGGCTTACTAGGCGATCGAGAGACGTTAACCGTCAGCGAGAAGTCAACTCTTGTGACTTCTGCTTAGAGCGTATGTCTATGGATTGTGGAGGCTACTGTACTACTAAACTTAGGATTTTAAAAATATGATTTGTTATTCGGTAAAGAAAGTATATACATATATATAAATAATTTTGTTTTGGCTTAAGCACAATAGTGCAAATAAAATAAAACCCAAGGACTAGAACCCAAATTTTGGTTTGAGTCAATTAATTATCTCCAAACCCTAACTACAGGAGGCATAATTCTAAGTCGTATGCAGTTCCTAGGCTATTGCATGCGTTGTTTGACATACTAATTATTCATATATTCATATGATTATGCATTTAACAAATTTCCATCATACGGTATTGATAAGGGTAATTATCTCACTAAGCGTAAGCTTATACCCTAACAGTTCTTTTTTCTTGCAAGTTGATCGATAGTTGAGATAAGGATAGGAATTGAGTGCAAAGTGCTACCATTGAATCAATATGATGAAAAGGCTTGTGTAGTTAATTCGGAATGCTCCAAAAAATGACTAATATCTCAATTAAGTTTAGTTTCTTTAGTAAGTTTAAAATTTTCTGGAATTATCTATCTTATTTTATTATTTTGGTTGGGGATACCGATTATCTATAATTCTGAGGAATTGTGGAAAAATGGATATCCATAATTATTTATATTATATAATGAGTCAATGAACTAAAATTGAAGGCTCTAGCAAATAACTATTTAGAGTTGCAATCTTTGACTTGTAAGGTGATTTTCATATCATAGGTGGACACGTGATGTGAAAATTTTAGGCAATACTACTAGGCTTCTCTTAGTATTGTTATAGTAAAGAGTCTTAAATTAGGAGAAATTAAAAAAAATAGAAAAATAAGAAGAAAAAAAAAACCCAAAAAATAAAAAATTTAAAAAAAATAAGAAATATATAAATTTTAGAATAATATAAAAAATAGAAGATTTTAAAAATAATAAATATTTTAGATAATTTACTATAATATAATTTTTAATTTAGATAAAATAAAAAAAAGGGACATTAGGTCTAAACTAAGATTTGAATCTAACCCAAGTTGACCTAATCTATAGATGCAATTTGTTGCACCTATGAATAAGGGAAAACCAACAGCCTAGTTAGATAAGCATTCGGAATTAATATTGCATATGACTTGGAGATCCTAGGTTCAATCTACGAAAGGTGCAAAATACATATTTTCTTTTCTTTTCTCACTTCATCATTATATCATTGCCACGTCACAAGCCACATCATTTACCAACTCACTTCTAAGTGTACTAAGCATACTCCTACATGCACAGCTTTATATTTAACATCACATATTGTTCAAGTTCACCCAACCCAAACATGGAAACAAATTTATATTACATTTAATATTTTACATTCTTAACTTAATCATGATACTTCTAAATAAGGGATTCCATTTCACTACAAACCATGAACTAATCACTTAAATCCATTAACAATGCCTCTCTCTCTCTCTCTCTCTCTAGGGCTCCTTTTTCTAGGATTAGTGTGAACTTTAGCTTGGTATGGCTCTGCTTTGGTTTTGATTTGTGTTCCGCTCTCTGTATTTTGTTTTTTTTTTTGTTTTATTTATCTTTGTAATATAGTACCTTTTCTTTTTCTTATTGTTGCTATTATTGTTGTTGTTATGATTATATTCTATTTGCAATTGTAAAAAGAAAAAAAAAAGAAAAAAGAAAAAAAAAGAGAAGAAAAAGAAAAGAAGGAAGAAAAATAAAAGGAAAAAGCCTAGCTTATTTAGTTTACTTATTTTTATGTTTTAGTAAAAAATATACAATAAAAATAAAAATAAAAGTAAAAAATAATAGTAATGAAAAATAAAGATGTCCTCTCACTTAAAAAAAAAAATCCTTTTTTCAATAAAATAAATAAACTCTCAAACATGTTTTCTATGATTCAAGTTTTTTTTTTTCTATGATTAGACACCTTTTCTATGATTAAGCATCTTTTTTCATGATTTAGGCATATTTTCTTTTATTTAAGCTTTTTTTCTATAATTAGGCATGTTAGTCGTGGTAATTACATATTTCATAAAAAGTTACATTTAGGTATTTTAAGATTTTTCTAAAACGTTTTATCAACTAAAAGTTTTTTTTTCCAAATAAATAAAAATAAATGGACCTTTTTTTTAAATTAGGATATTTTATAATTTTTCCAAAAATAAAATCACTAAATTGGGACCCTTTTCTTTTAGGTATTTTTCTTAAATAAAATGAAATGACTAAGAGGCATAAACTTAACCATTTTTCAAATCTAAAATCAACCAACTCACTAATATTTTTGGAATAAACTATGAAAGTATAATCCCAAATAATAGATACATAAGCACCTGTACATACAAGGCGACTTTAAAAAATGAAAAAAAATTATTTTCCCCCTTTAGTAGTTAATTCTTTAAATCCTTATTTTCTGTAAATAGGCATAATTTCAATTATAGCTTGTAAATAAATGTCATTATAAAGGTCTATTGAAAGGTAAATTTAAATTCTAAAAGAGTAAAAGGATACCCATCTAAGGTTTAAAAATTAGCTTATGAATCTAAATCTTTGTTTTTTTAAAAATCATTTTAGAAAAAATAAATTTTATCGAAAGATTAGTAACTAGGCTATAATCAATCCATCCTATTGATTATAACTTAACTTTTTTTCCCTACTTCGATTGGGTAATGGCTCCAAAAACATTTTCAAATATAAAAGAATCGATTTTCTTTAAACGCTAATTGAAGGTCAATATTAAATGGATATGGTTTAATATTGATTGGTTTAAAAAAGATCAATTTATATAAACCCAAGAGAAAAAAAAATCAAGCTCAATACCCAAAAATGTTTCTTTCTAGTTTTTGCATGCATTGACTTGCACATTTTTATCCCTAAAAGTCCATAAAAGCTCACATCTCTAATTAGCTATGCAACACTGATAAATGGCTTGATTTATCCCATGGGTCTTGGTCGTATCATTTAAGAGGCCCCTATTGCCAAGAAATCAAAGACCTTTAGCTCCTTTGCTAATGCCCCCGATGCTAAGGATAACATTACCCCTCCTATTGCTCTTACCAAGATCAAGCAAGCTTGAGCTTTTGAAATCCCTAATGCTGACTTCATGTTGAGGTAATAAGATGTCTATAACTTTGTCCCTCTATGGAATTGGAGGATCCTTACCTCTGACTCTACTTTTAAGGACAAGCATAAACCTATGCCGTAATGAAGGGGATCATCCTCTATCGAGATCAGATGATCTCGTTGAGGGATCTAAGTAGAGCTAGGGGCAACGTTGTAGAGATGATTGCTACGAAGTTATATGATGTAAGTTTGGATTTTTATTGTACTATTTATGTTTGTGTTACTACACATGTAGTGAAGCTAACTTTTGCTTTTATGGATGAATAAGCATGTCCTAATGGTAATTGAGGATGCCAAAGTTGAGATGCAGAAGGGAAGTGCCAATTTTCCTTTCTAATACATTTAGTTAACCGCTTAAGTCACTTTTATTTGTACTTATAGAGGGTCGAGGAGCCTACAACACATTCAAGATGCAAACTATCATTGTTGGGAAGGGTAGAATCTCTATCAAGATGGATGTAGAGAAATTAGAGGGCCTCTTGTTAACTAAGTAGAATGTGTATAAGGAGGCCTTTAAGGAGCTTCTCACCATGAAGGGTTGGCATAATGAGCTTGCTAAGGAAGTGAAGGGCCTTAAGTATCAAATGCATAAGTAAAAGGAGAAGTGTTGTTCCTTCAGAAAATCTTGTACTTCCTTGAGTGAGAAAGAGTTTGCGCTCAATGAGGAGATTAAGTAGTTGAAGGAAAACTCTGCATGTCAACAAGTTCAAATTACTAAGCTAGAGTAGGTTGTAAAGCCTATGATTTATGTAGAAGAGGCTCTCACCATTGTAATGTTAAGTAAGTGTTACGAGAAGTTGCTTTGTAAGAAACTTCTCTAAGGCGTCGAATTAGTGAAGAAGTACTTAAAGTGTACCTTAACTACGACCTCTTCTGCCTTGACTTCACCAATATAGATGACGAAGAAGTCGATGATGATGACAACGACAAGGAGAAGGAGGAGGTTGAAGTTTAGGGACAAGTTGAAGAGACCTCTGCCACTACTGATGCCATGAAGGTTCTAACTCTAGTAGAAGCTCCCCTTCTAGCCGAGGAAGATCAAGCTTAAAAGGATCTAACCCTTATTACTTCAACTAACTAAAATATTGCCGACCAAACTATTGTTAACCAACCATCACCTTAACTTATTATTTTTGTTTTCATTGTTTAGATTAGGATGCTAATCTCAATTTTTTACTAAGACAAATTTTATTTTTTTATTGATCATGTTCATGTACCCTTCTGCTTACACACATTTTATTGAATTGTGTGTTTTGTTGCAAATGTTCATTATGTCAACTTAACGTGACTTTGCTTGAAGAGGCTAAACTTTAGTGTCCACTTTCTTGTTAACCTTCCAAGGAGTAAGCTTAGTAATGTATTCATTAACCATATTAGGCTAGAACAATTAAATCATTAAGTTCACCTATTTAGGCATATTCGTTAACCATTCGAAGTTAGAACCATTAAGCTAATCCATTCATTGATATGGCCTAAACTTGAAAATCTTCAATCCATTACCTGTAATTTGCTAAAGATGAAATAGAGTAGAGTTATAACTACTTTTCACAAGTGCTTAGGAAAATAGGACTTCATTTCATAGAGTTAAACTAGATACATATTGCATAAGGCAAAACGAATCATCCATTAGCAATTGGTCAAAACTTAAGTGACAACAAGTTAATGAAGAAACTCCATTAACTTATGTTAAGAATCACTAAAAGAACAACATCAAGCTCTTGGCATTCCATGCCCTTAGTATAACTTATCCATCTAGTCTTTCTAACCTATATGCACAATTCCCTATGACCCTTATGATTCAAACTAGATCTTCTTAACTGGCTATGAGCTTCCCTTAGCCATGGTGAACTCCTATTGCTTCAATCTTGCACCACACTAAATCTCTAAGTAGAAAAACTTTTTGTTTCATTTTTTGATTATACAATACATCACTTTATGCTGGTACATTATTATGTTGGCTTTTGCCATGTCCCTTATCTCTTCTATCATGTCTAAATTGGCCATCAAGCCGACTTAATTGGCAACTTATCAACCTACTTTCCCTTTGGTTAGTCTACTCTTTGTTTCAATTTATATAATATGATCTTGTTCATCACTTTCACTTACCCATTAATTTAAGGATATGCAACCAAGGTGTAGTTCAATCTAATGTCATGCTTGTAGTAAAAAGCTTAGAATTTGTCATTGTTAAATTATGTCCCATTATCTATGATGACCACATAAGGAACTCCAAACCTTAATAAAATAAAGATGAATACAAAGGGCTCTACCTTCTTTTATGTGATCTTTGCTATCGCCTTGACCTCTATTACTTAGTAAAATAATCAACCACAACCAGTATGAGCTGACATTGTCCCTTGGCCCTTAGGAATGGTCCTAAGATGTCCAAATCTCCCATTAAGAAAATGGCCGTGGACTACTAAGTACTGTAACTCATTTGATGGAGCATAACTTATCATATCATGTTTTTGGCATTATGGATAGTGCTACATAAAGTCTTGTGCATCTTTCTTTATGGTCAACCAATAATAGGCATGCCTCAATGCCTAAACATATAGTGCTTGAGACTTCATGTGATTACTGCAAACTCTAGCATAAAGCTTAGAAAGAACTTAGTCTGCCTCCTTTAGCGTAAGGTAGTGGAGGTAGGATTAGTTGAAGATGCACTTATATAATTGGTTATCAATCATGGTATAGTTAGCGGCTTGATACATGAGCCTCTAAGCTTCTTTCTTATCAGATGGTGATACTCTATCCTTCAAATAGTTGATTATAAGATCTATACAAGACTTCTCTTTCTATGTAGGTTGTATTTCCAAACATTGTTTAGATATTTGTAAGCTCTTATTCAGCAAATATTAAATGAAAAGCTGATAATTCAGATTTAAAAGTGAGGCAGAGGCAAACTTAGACAACTTATCAACGGTCATGTTCTGTACCCTCTATACTTAACAATTGTAAAAGATGAAAAATCATTGACAAGCTTCGTACAATGTTCGAGTACTTGCTCATTGTTTCGTCTTTTACTACATAATCTCCCTTAACCAACAGAACTATCGATTGGGAATGAGAAAAGAGTTCCAAGCTTTTTGCTCCAACCTCTTTCGCTAGCTCAGCTTGGTAATCAATGCTTTATAATTTGCCCCATTATTATTTGCTAAGAATCTGAATTAGAGTGCATATTTGACCTTCAAATTGTGCGGCCCTTATAGCTTAAGTCCTTCTCCACATCCATATTTGGTAAAGGAGCCATCTATATAAAAGTTCTATTAGGCTTTTTCAGCAACTCGACACTCTTTGTCACTTGTAAATTATGCAACAAAATCTACCAACACCTATGCCTTTTCAGCTACTTTGGGTTGTTATTAAATACCATATACACTTAATTCAAGCGCATACTTCATCATTTTGCTCGAGTAATCAGGCTTTTGCAATGCTTACCATAGTGGTTGGTATGTTAAGACATTCACTGGTATTGCTTCAAAATAGGGCTTTAACTTCCTTGTGGCTACCACCATGATGAGAACAAACTTCTCCATATGTGTATATCTTAGTTTTGGACCTTACAAGATATGACTCACATATTAGCCGGTGCTACTTCTCCTCAACACACACTAACACTTTGGATTGGACTCAAATCCTCATTAAGTCACCATATAGCCCAAAAAAATTCTTGAAAATTCCATTAAACCATACTTTTATGGATTCAATTTTATATTGTATCTTCTTAACATATCAAACTTATCCTAGAGGTCAACAAGATGCCGACCTTTTTCCTTTCTCTTTAGAATCATGCCATCAACATAAAGTTCAATGTTACTATATATTTGAGACTTAAACATTTTCATTACTATCCTCTAATAAGTTGCACCAACATTCTTTAAACCAAAAGGCATTGTGATATAACAAATATGTATCGAAGACAAACGAAGTGTCTACCTCATCTTCTTTCTCCATAATTAAACCACCATTTGATCATTCCTTAACAAGGGAAAACAATCCTTTAGGTAAGTCTTCTTTAGATCCGTGAAGTCAATGTATATTCTCCATTTGTCGTTTAACTTCTTAACTAACAAACAGTTAGCCAACCAAATCAAATGAGGCTACTTCCTTATAAGTCATGCTTTGAGAAGTTTCTAAACTTCTTTCTCAATCACTACTTTTTATTATAGGGCAAAGTGTCTCTTCTTTTATTACACTACCTTCGAGTTTTGAACTATTTTCAACTTATGTATCATAACTTTTTGAGGTATGTCAAGTATGTCTAATAAGAACTAAGCAAACACATTAGCATTTTCTCTAAGAAATTACATCAAATCTTTACGCAACTCTAAGGGTAAGGATTTCCTAATCTTTGTTATTTTCTTTAGGTCATTCTTGAGCTCTATCTATTCTATTCCTTCTTCAAACTTTTCTAGATCACCAAGTTTCCAATCTGGATTTGCTTCAACTTAAAAGACTTCCTTGTGTTTAAGAACCTTCAAATACAAGGAGCTTATGAGTTGTTGGTATTCTAGGTACACTCTAACTCTAGTAAGAGTGGGAAACTTGTCTTTCAAATGTGTTATAGAAGGAACCATACCAAATGAGTTTTGACTTAGTCGGCCCATAATAATGTTGTAAGGCAACCAACACTTGACAATAAGAAAGTCAATTTTGTCTATTGCTATGTTATTATCATCTTCAATCCAAATACAAGTGACTACTCCTATGACATGTATAGGTTGATTATTGGAAGCATAAAGGTCATAATCATAGGACTTAAGCTATGTCTTAATCTTTGACTTACTTTGATCACATGCGTGTTGAAAAGTATGTCAATCAAGCTTTCCTGTTTCCATTAATATTTTCTTTCTCAAAATTGGCAATACTTATACTAATGACTAGTGCATCATTGTAAGGCCTTTGAAAGCCCTTAAGTCTCTTTATAAGAAAGAGATAAAGTTGTCAACTCTTAATTTTTTACTTTGTGTGTTACAAACATGGTCAAATGCATTAGTCTAGCTCGAAGGGTAAGATCGACCTAAATTAGAAGGGCTGCCTATTACAATGCTAATAACACCATTTGACGCTCTTTGTTATTATTATCATTATGTCGAATATCCCTACCATCCTGATTAGGTCGCTCTTTTAGATCCTAATTAGTCCTCATCCTTTGGGTTGGTCTCTCAATATCCTTCACATCACATACTAGAAACTTTCTCAAATAACCTCTTTGAGTGGCATATTTAATAGCATTCTTCAATTGTACACATTCATTAATATTATGATGCCTATCACGGTAGAAATCATAATACTTGTTTGAATTCCTCTTGGAGAAATTCCCTCTCATCCTTTCTAGCCATTGGAGGATTCTTTAGTTCTGAACTTCCATTAGAATATTAGACATTAGGCAATATAAGGGGGTGTGAGTGGAGAAAGTCAAAATTCGTGGTTTCTTCTTATCTCCCCAAACTCCTACTAAAAATCTAACCTCACAACTTGTAAGTCGATCTTTCATGCTTAGGCGATTCTAATCACTTTTTGCATTGGATTTGCTATAGTCAACTTCACACTAAGATTTGATATTGTCTTCTTACCTAATATAAGACATCACCTTAGCCTTGAACTTTATAAACATCTTAGCCTTATTTTTTACTAAGGACTTGAAATAATCTCCATGTGGCTTTACTCCATCTCTTACCGCATTATGTGCCATGATCACTCTGAGTTTTAATATTTACACCTCATCAGCCATGAGTCAAGCTAAGTATTCTTGAATACTCTCATTAAGCTTCTACTTGATCGTATTAAGGATAGAAGAGTTCTTCACTAGAAGTAGCAATAAAGTGCTGCAAAAACACTTCTATTAAGTTATTAAAACAGGCTATAGGATTAATCTTCCAATGTTTGAACTACATGCTTATAGCATTCCTTAGCATTGATGGGAAAGCCTGATAAGTGACTACATCATTGAGGCCATACAATTTGGCCAAGGTGTAGTAATATTTAAAATGGTCTTCTAGATCTTTTGTCCCATCATGTATCTCAAAATGTAAGAGCTTAATCTGAGGATGAATAATTTCCTTAAGAATTTTTTAGACAAGGGGCTCTTCTTCTAGATGAACTATTTACTCGTAGAAGCAAGAGCACTAAAATATGATGGGCTCATATGATATGCTTACTATGGAGCCTTTCCTTCATCAACTCTTTTTAGAGTAGGGGCTTAAGTTTCCTAAACTCTAGCCTGCTTGGCTTACTGTTTAGGGGACTAAATGAAATCATTCGAATTTTCCCCATTATTGTGATCATGTTCATCATTCTGATTTGGTAGCATATTTGTGTGAAACAAGTTCAAAATCTCATCATCCTTCCTTACAAGTTGCTAATTTTCCCTAGGTAGGTTAGCATAGAGTTGCTCAAACTTAGCCAACCAATCATCATCAAAACAGTCTCTATTACTCCCCCTCCTTGGACGATGGGAAGAAGTAAGACCACCAACTCTTTTGGTTAAGTATGTTTTGGCTACCATGGTTGGATTCAAGCATAAACAACACTAAAATCTTATTGTCAGAATTTGGATTGGTGTTTTTGATCTGCAAAAGTACAAGAGTTAGGCATTGGCTGTATTAAGACTAGTTTGACATAGCTACTCTAGTGCTTAAGTTAGTAAAGTGTTTAAAAAAGATAGCCCTTTCACTTCACTGAATGAAACAAAGGAGGAATGTAATTGGAATTCTTAAAGAATGTAATAAGGGAGTAATATCTATTACTTTTTTTTAATTATATCAATAAACAATTTAAAAATAGATACATAATAGAACTTTAATGACTAAATTACTTTTGATCGATTTTCTTTCTCAAGTAATTCTAAAATAATAGGTAGTAGTGGTGGAGATTGACTACGGAGGTAGAGGCGATGGTAATGGTCGACGATGGTTGTGAGTGATGGTGATGGTGGTGGCAGTAGCAGTGGTAGCGACAGTAGCCAAGGATAGTGTAGCGACTTGAAGGGGGGTTGAGGATAGTTGTAGCGGTAATGACTACAGTAATGGTGGTGATGATAGTGGTGGTAGCAGCGGTGGCGACAATGGTGGTAAGTAGTGGTAACGATGGTAGTGGTAATAGTAGGTAGTGGTAACGATGGTAGTGGTAATAGTAGGTAGTGGTAACGATGGTAACAGTGGTGGTGGAGGTGGTGGGTGGTGATAGTGGTAGTGATGGTAGTGGTGATAATAGTAGTAGGAGTGGTAGTGGTAGTGGTAGTGGTAGTGGCAGTGGTAGTGGCAGTGGTAGTGATGATAATAGCGGTCGGTAATAGCAATGGTAATGATGGTGGTGATCATCATTAAATTAATATAAGGTTATTTTGTGAAAAGCGGTAATTCTTTGGTTAAATCAAGGAATCCATATTACTCGATTTCACGTGATAGGAATTCCTAAGAAATTGCAATTCGAAAACAAAAAATCAAGTAAACATTATAATAAAGAGTAAGAGAGGAATTGAATTCCAATTCTCTTTAAGTAAACGAAGTAAGAGTATTTAAGAGTATAACATTAAGTGTTCCAAGTGCATAGAGAGTACTTATAGTAGTCATGTCATCGTATTTATAGGCCTTTGTTTGATAACTATAGTGATTGCCAATTGAATTATCAATGACACAAGGCATCTTCTAAATTTGGCTTTGTGCAAATAGTGGGGAGAAGTAAACAATTGAACATTTGTTGTCTAGGTAATTGCTAAACTATTCATGCCTACATTTGAATATTTAAAACTTCACAATCTAATCATCAACAATTAGGCCTTTAATAGTACTAAATGAGGAATAGGTATCAAGCTATAGATACTCTAACAAGATGTCAGTAATTGGTTAGCTACAATGGGAATTAGCTAAAGGCATGGCCCTTTAACAATTTTCCATTCATTTAAGATCGGTTAACATAGTGCCAAGCATTCGATTAATGGGATGAAAATCTACTATTAACATTATGAATTATAGATTTTGGAAAAATTATATATATATTTTTTTTCTTAATATTTAAATTTTTTACATTTTTTCTTTATATAAGTTTTAACACTTTTATCTTTTATAGAGGTAGATTTCCATAAATAGGTAACAAATAATCTTATAAATGAGTCACACCAACAACCAAAAAGGGTGATTACCCATCATCCTAATGAAAGTGTGCAATGCACCTATAATAGAATATAACAATTGATTGAATAAAAAATACTTTGACCAATCACCTCAAGTTTCAAAGCAACATATTAAGACATAAGGATTTGTTAATTTTCTCAACTTTCATTTTGTGTATTTTGTTATTATTAATTACTTTTGTTATCTTGTTTGATTAAATATAATATTATTATATTAAATTAAGTATTATAAGCATAAGCAGATGTGTGTTAAGGATGATGAGAAATTCGATGGAATTAAAAAAAATCTAATTTAGTAAAATCTTATTAATGTGAAAGAAAAAAAAATTTAGATTTTAAGTTAAAAGGTAGATATTTAACATGTTCTTTTATACATTTCATTATCCACTTAATAAATTTTATTACGTATAATGCATGTAAATATATATATATATATGTATGCAATACGTGTCTATTAATTATAAAAATAAAAATTATATAAATATGAATTAGATAAAGTTAATTACATAATTACCATAATTAAATCGCAACTCTAACTCTAAGATGTGATGCCACTAGTTCCATACAGAGGACACGATTTGAGTAAAGTTGAAATGGTCGTTAAATTATAGGTGAGAAATGCGACTTGGATGAATCGCAATTTTGAGACACGACACAGCTGAAAATGGAAAACTTAAAATATGCTTTTTTAAAAGAGTCATACATTTTAGATGCGGCATAGCTCAGCCAGAATTAATCACATATTACACATGCGATTCAGGCAAATCGCAGGATCAAGTCGCAGCTCATTAATCGCATATCATGCATGCGATTTAGGCAAAATGCAAGAGCTCTAATATTTAGTTTTTTCACTTAGATTCGATACAAGTTTTTTAATTAAAATAATGTATAAATAAAGTTAATTTTATATAATATCAAATAAATCATATTTTTGGATAGATTTAAATGAGTAATTTTTAATATTAAATAGATTAGTCCTGATGTTTTATGCTTAAAACGAAAGATTAAAAATAATGTTTTATTTTTAATATGAGATATAAAAATTATATTTACATAATATATTTCGTATAATTAGTATTTTTATAATATTTATTTATATGAATGATAAATATCAAATTTTCTCATATATATATTTATTGGTAGATATCAAATATATATATATTTATATAAATAAATATGAATATATTACACCAATATTATAATGACTAAAGTTGATATTGTAGCGGTGGATATGATATGTGAGCATATAAATAAATATAAATATATACAGAAGGAGAAGATTTCAACTCTGTTGGGCTTTAGCAATGGAGGGACAGTTCGATCTTCTGAGAATTCGGGTCAAACGTGGTGTTAATCTTGCCGTTCGTGACGTTCGAAGTAGTGATCCTTACGTCGTGGTTAAGTTGGGCAATCAGGTTTTTCTTTTTTCTCATTTTCTTCTACGTTCTCTCAGAATTAATGGATTTTCTTTTCTTCTCCTTCGAGAAACTTTCTCTTTGATCATATGGGTCCTTTTAATCAGGGGAAGATTCATGTCCTGTTTGATGTTCCTATATATGCATCAACATCGTATCTGTTATGTTTTAGATATAACTCTAATCTAAGCCTTTTTATTGCCAATTAAATATGAAAAAGAGAGTAAAGCTTTAAATCTTTTTAGCTGTTAAGTTCTATAATTAGAATTTCTTGGCTCATCAGTGTGTTATGTATCTGTAAGCTTAGCTTAATTCTAACTGATAAAGTTAGGAAGTTTCTAGAGTTTTGTTTCTTTTTCTTTCCATTATCTATTTATTTCTTTATTTAATTAATGAAGTGATTACTATAATTCCCTGAAACTTATTAACTGGTAGATGAGTGTAGAAGGGTAGTTCGTGTGTCAGAATCTAGGATGATTATGTGTACTGTGGTATTCTCTGTGTCCTGATTTTTCAACGTAGGGTTAACCTGTCCTAAACCGTGCCAGGAAGGGCAAATTTATGTTTTTCTGCATTTGAACGTTCCCTTTTCTTATTAGGGGAATTCTCATTTCTATTAGGCTTCGTTTGGTTTGCAATCAGGGAATCCAATATATTAGAATTCGATTAACCAAATATTGCTTGGTAACTTGTAAAGAATGGACGTGGAATAGTATTAGTCTGTTTAATTGACTTAAATTGATTGTTGGAATTATATGCAGGAGAGTAAATTGATCACTGATCATTGATATAATAATTCCTGGTACTGGGGTCACATTCTTCTTTATAAATAATCCTAACCTGGTCCAACGGTGTTTCCTTATAAGCTTCATTCTATTTATCTAGCATACTGTTGAATATTTTAAAGCATCACTCATTCATTATCAAGATTGCCCTTTTGTTACCTAGCTTGTTAAATTTTGGCAAGAATCCGAGTGTTGTGCAAACTCTATTCTGGATTGAAAGTCCTTTATTGGGTTTTTCTCTGCAATCGGAAGTCTTTACGTACAGTTGAGTTGTCTTTGTCAAGGAGAATGTTTTCATGCAGAAAGTGAAGACACAAGTGATCAGAAAAGATGTTAATCCTGAGTGGAATGAAGATTTGACTCTCTTGATACGAGATCCTAATATTCTGATCCAATTGGTAAGTGCTTTAGTTGCCTCCTTTAAGGATGAGTTAGGGGGTATTTATTTCAGAAGGAAAATTTGATGAGCTACCAGGGCAGACCTGACGAAAACACTTAGATCACATATTTAGCAGAGAAAGGATTAGTATCAAGAGAAAGTTTGCCTGCTTTTTTCCAATTTTAATCTCTGTATTGTTATTGTTTCTTGACCCACTGTAGGCTTTTACATGATTAGCGTAAGGATGATTTCTCTGATATTGTCAAAATTTTGCTACACTGTCGGCATAAGAGCCAAGTAGGATGACTGCTCTCATCGGAGATATATGAAAGCGGCTTTTATAGGACATAAGATCATAGCAGTGCTTGCAGAATGTGGAACAGATACTGCGTTCCTGTCAATTCCACTGCTATTATTTAGTATTCTTTATCAGTAATAATTGGTTGTCTATATCATTCACTTTTCTTTCCTATCAGACTGTGTACGATCATGACATGTTTACAAAGGATGACAAAATGGGAGATGCAGAAATCAATATCAAACCATTTATAGAAGCCTGTAGGATGAACCTGCAAAGTATTCCTAGTAACACTGTCATCTCAAAAGTGTTGCCGGGTCCAAAAAACTGCTTATCTGAAGAGAGTTGCATCATTTGGAGGGAAGGCAAGCTTATTCAAGACATGTTTCTCAGGCTGAAAAATGTAGAATGTGGTGAAGTGGAGATACAGCTGCAGTGGATTGATCTTCATGGATCCAGGGCATCGTATTAAATTCTGCAGGTGATCGTTTATATGCTTGGTGGCTTCAAGTCAGTGTCTATCGATGTGCCCCGACAAAGCAGGTGGGTTCACTTGAATTTGTTAGTTGGAAGACTCTTATAGCAAGTCAATGTTGTATGCAATTGAGGTTTACTTGTGTAGTTTGTGAGTGGAGGAAAGCTTTCTTTTGTGGCTTATAGTTTTATTGGAAACCTCTGTTGTTCTTTTGGTGTTTTCGACGCCGCTTTTCTTCTCGTGATGTACTGGAAATGGGTTTACCTATAATTGTTGATGCTGTGCTGAAAAAGAAAACGTGCCTAAGTATATTCCATCCTTACTAATAGCTATTGCTTAATTTTTTCCTATATGTTCAATGCTCTACCATGAGATTCTAATCCAATAGGAAGTCATGGATTAGGATAAGGTATATTAGTATTTTTAGATATAATTTTAATATATTATTGATGTTATTCTAAAGGCGATCAAACAAAATAAGAGTAATTGTTTTTTTTTTTTTCTTTTAAATTTATCCTCTTTAGATATTCGTTTTGATGATTTCATTAACCAGTGGATATGACTTGTTAATGTTAATTTTCCTGAAATATAAATATAAATATACGTATGTATACATACACATTATATTTCGATGATAATAAGGCTATAATTATTTATATATAAACTTTCATTCATAGTCCATCATTAACATGGCAGCATTACCATTATCTGAACTTTATAAACATTGACACAAAAGAAGGGCATTATGCCCTAGACATAAGGGTCTTAGTTTCCCTTATGAATATCATAAAGCTCGGCAGTAAAGGAAGAAGAGAAACGGCAGGCGCAAAACCTAATTAGTCTCCTTGTGGACAAGAGTGAATAAAATTTGTCATTTCATCCACAACCTGGTTCTCCTCTCTTTGCAATTTTTTTTTTTTTTTTTAACTTTCCCACAAGCATTGAAAACATTACCAAACTTCGCTTTAATTGATGAGTCTGAAGTAATTTGTACTTTTCTGAACCCTATAGTCTTCAAATACTTTTAACTCCCGATAATCCTAAAGTTCAATTGAAAGTAATGCCCTTACAACCTTCTTTTCTTCCGTCTCGCATTATCCATCGCCCATTTGCATCCCGAAGGACCCCTCCTTTTGTTGCATCATCCAAATCGGATCAAAGTGAAGCATCAGTATTGATCTTGATCCATCCTTCGTATGGCGGTATCCACTTTATGAGATTTTTGTCTATTTGATAAAGTCTTTTCCAAGATATATCCAATACTTATGCACCCTTACATTGATTCTTTGAACTAAAGTTACGAGATATTGTTGATAATTGAAATTGATTGTTTATCTATTCATCTATATGGTCCATAGTGCTGTTGCAAAGATAAATTGATTTAGGAACCATACTTAATTGCAGCTCTTTTTTCCTCTACAGAGAGTTGTACTTGATCCATTCTAAAAACGGCTAATTATGCAGGGACTAACTCTTACATTGCAACTGCTCCCCTACCCTTTCAAGGCTAGACAAGTTCGAAGAGTGTGCCTAGGATCCTTTAAATTACTTAAACATCTGGGACAAGGAAAATCCTGCTTTTGGCTCTGTTGCTTTTAGTTATTCATGCGTTTTGGCAGCCCATTATTACATATTCTCCAAAGAAAAAAATTTAACTTCGGACTAAAGGATGAGTTCCATATCTAACCCCTATATACCTTGGAGCAACTATTTACTTTAAGAAGACGATAATAGAAATCTTAGAGACTTATGTCGACTTTTGTATTTTCTACCGTTACCACTTGATCACTAGTTATTTATATTAAAATTATTTATCCTAGTTCTCTTGCTAAGAGATTTGAAATAACAAATGTTTCTCTTACTCATTAAGATAATAGTCCTTAATCAATAGATGCAAGGAAGATAAGTGTAGAGGGCTAAAGCAGATTCTGGGCTTTTGGCATGTAATGACTTAGGCTTGACTTTTTAGACTAAAGTAACAAAATCCGAAGTTCATAATATTGGGATAACTTGGGAAGATTTGTACGGTAAGTTTAGAATAGGACCATTAGATTAGTCCATCTGCTTATAACATTTTCTATGGAATGTCATGCACATAAGGAGGTTATCATGGGCTTAGACTCAACGAGAGTTCATAGAGGAATCCATCAATGAGAGGATTCATATCCTACATTGATTGACAACATGATCTAATGAACATCAATAATGGCCTGACTCTATAAATACTCAATAATTCTTTGTCATTTTAGACATTCGGTTGTTTAGAGTAACGAACTCATGTTGTCACATTACTATTGTAGAAGATTAGATCAAGCTCAAAGTGAAGAACATGCCACTTTTCACTTAGAATTGTGGGGTTGATGCTTTATAGCTCTTTCTAAGATTGCATATTCTTCCTCCCTACTTTTTCTCCATATCGTCTTTCATATGTCATTCTATGTCACTCCTTTAAAGCTATGTATAGTGCAAGACTTACACTGCACACATGTGACTCCCCTCATCCATATTTTGACGACTTCACTAAGGACGGAATGAGTTGATGATCTAATGATGACACATGCTAAGAAGAAGGTAACTGGCCTTGTTGACAATATTACCTATGAACATGAGGTAAATAATGAAGTTGTTGAACAAACTATGCTGCTATCACCAAAAGATACCGATTAAGGCAACAATACACAAGAAGATGCACCTAACAATGTGCAAATGATGCGTAAGCTTAGAGAGGCTACTCAAGCATTGAATCATTTCATGACAAAGTTTAGTCAATGTGCACCTCACTAGTTACTATAGTTGTTGCACAACATGGTACGGTTCTTCCAAATCTTATCAATGCGACACAACAACATAACACTAGATCGTGTATCCATCCAACCATCCTGTTGCTATTAAGGATGTTGATCATGAAAGTGATAAGAAAATCCTTACACTAGACCCTGTGCTCTTACATCATTAGCACTTAAGGTAAGAGCTCCAACTTGGAGGCTATTTGCTCTTACGTGTTATTCTACATATTATGCAAGGTAGATCTAGTAGTCATCCTAATCCCATCTCAATTGCACAAGTCAAAACTACCACATCTACTCCAAGAGGTTCATTTGTAACCAAAGAAGACTTAAATATATCCATAAAGGGCATACAAACGAAATCAACTACAAGAGTGTTCGATCCTAAACTCACATACAATCAATGTATTGCTAATAAACCATACCCCAAGGATTATGTAAGTCCTAAGTTTCATTGCTCAATGGCAAGAAGGGTAATTCTAAGAACATTTAACGAAGTTTATTGAGACTGCAACTATCTATAAGCTAAATGATGATTTAAAGTTAAAGGAATTCTCAAACTCTTTTACAAAGAAAGCCTGCACATGGTACATCAACAGTCCTTCTAGGTCTGTAGATTCTTTTCGGAGCATGTGTAAGATGTTTTTGAAGAAACTTTTCTCCACTAAAGAATGAAAGAGCAACTCTCACCAATATGAGAAGGATATGACAAAATCTTAAAGAAGACTTAATAAAGTACATTGAGCATTGTAGAGAATGCTTCCTAGATAATTAGGATTTGTGTGATTTATAAGTATGGAT
Source organism: Lumnitzera racemosa (assembly GCA_024138005.1). NCBI lineage: Eukaryota > Viridiplantae > Streptophyta > Magnoliopsida > Myrtales > Combretaceae > Lumnitzera > Lumnitzera racemosa. The sequence goes on along the minus strand of JAMXBC010000004.1, from coordinate 51,384,067 downwards.
TTACCCACACTTATCATAGATTAATCTCATATAACTGCATGTAACTTAAGGGAAATTTGAGCTTAATTGCGTGAATTATTCAATAATGTATGTGTAATTAGATTTCACAAGCATTCAACTGAGTTTTGTGCAATTTAATTATGTTTTGATTAATTTTAAGATTACACATAGTCAAAATTTCCATTTTGCAAGACTACATGCTAGCCTTGGCTTGTTCCAAAGCATATAAGGACAAGAACTAATAAGAAGGTTGTTGGTGAGTAAGGCGTCCTGATAAAGTAAGATGTAGCATCCGAATGCCAAGGATGCAAAAAATGTATGGAAAGTAAAGCCTAAGATAGTAAGCAGATGTTACCCACTTTGGCATCTAGAAGCTCACTAAGTCAAGGATTTAAACCCCAATTCCTAAAATATACCATTTACTAAAGGAAATGAAGAAGCTCCTAATATGTGTCTAGCGTCCAGATAACATACCCATAATATAAAAACTTGGCATTCCTCATTCTAGCCATAATCAATTCACCATTTTAGTGTTTTAGCTTTACTTTAGATGGTTTTCTCTTGTTTTCCAGTCCATTTAGCTTAGGTTTGGTTTAGTTTAGTAGATTTTGATGGATTTCCATGCTATGATGAGCATTATAACTTAAACATTTAGTGGGTTTTGGCATTTTCAAGGCATATTTATGGATTTCTCATTGTAGGAAAATAAGAAAACATTTTGGAACTTTGGAAATTTATAGCAAAATCAAAAACAAAATATTTAGGGAATCTCCACATAAATTAAAAGGGTAAGTTTATGAACTTATTGACTAATACTTGCTATTGATACATATGTTTGTATAATTTGGTAATAAATAGATATGTCAATTAGGCCATCTTGACAATTGGTAATAATTAGCTTTGAGTGTACAAATGAAAATTCTTCTAAAGTTAGGCATGATTTTAGGTAATAATGAAGGATTGTTGAAAATCTCTGTTCTTTAAAATATAGATTGTTGTGATGTTGGAAAAAGAAAAAAAAAATATGCTGATTTCCATATTAATTTCAAGAAATTTCTCTAAATACCTCCTTATAGGAACTTTTTATAGTCACCTTCAATTTACATAAACATCTAGATATTATTTATAAATTGCTTATTATTTTTATGTAACCTTAAATGGGTGGAATTAGATCCATAGATTTGATTTGACCTTATGATAAGTATATTAAGGTATAAGTATATATAGAGTATTTTGTTGTGGCATATAGTATAAGGGACTTTTATATATTAAGTTTTAGAATTGGTATTTACAATCTCTTCCAATTAATATTTGCTTCCAATATCCTATCTGTTTGGGAGAACTATGTACTCCACTTTTAGTAGTTTTGTAAGGTTAAGGTTTCATGGAAAATGTGGATATTTATGTTTTAGAGTCCATGGATGGCATGTAGAGCTTATGTTTTATAAGTGTTCTCTCACATTTTCTATGTGTAGTGAAATGTTTGATTGCATTTTTCATGTCTGTGTGCTTGAATTTTGATATCTTCCATAGAAATGTAACTTGACCATTTAATGAAATTGATATTGGTGTTGACATGGAGTTGATTTGGATTTTGATATTTTTTAGTATTGGAGTAGTATAAGTTGGTATAATTTCTTAGTTCTATGGTTAGAGTTAGGTCCAACTCATGTATTGAGTAAATGTCTAACTAAATAGCAGTTCTTATACATTAGAATTCATCATTTATTAATGTTATAGAATTTAGAGACCTTAATAACATTATAATCTAAATCCTAATTAGAACCTAGGATTACTAATGTTAACTAAAGCTATGTAAGTGGGCTAAGTTATGCAGGGCCAGCCTACATAACATGCAAAAAAACGTAGATCGGGCTCATAAATTTTGGCTTGCTTAAAAGTGAGCTTTTTTTAGCCTAACCAACTTAACTTGCGAGCCAACCAATTGCGGGTCACGTTGGCTTATAATCCTACAAAAGGAAAAAAAAAAGACATATTGCGCTCATGCATAGGTATGGCTACAAGGCAATCACCAATCAACATAAGTTATTAACTTATTAACTGCCAAGCTTGCAATTGATTCTCCTAAGTCCTAACCTGGTGTATTGGAGATTATATAATTTGAGCCAACACCTTTTCGATTCATTATTATTGTTGTTTTATTGTTTTTTTTTTTCTTTTAATTCTATCAGTATTCTTCATTGTTTATAATGAAACATATGAATAAACAAAATATTCTCTTTTAGGAAAACTTCAATAGAACCATCATGATCTGATTCCAAAAATAAGGTAACATTAAGGTCTCCAAACTGCCAATAAAGGAAAAATAGATATTAAAAAGAAAAATTAGCAAGTTCTAGTAAATATTAAATATTAAGTATAAACTCTATTTCATCCTTATCTTTGTTATGGCCCAATAGCATAAAGAATTTTCATGGGATAAAAAACATTCAACAGCTCTTAATGAAGTGCACTAAATAGAGCTTTGTTGATAATGCCAATAGCCTTAATGTAATGATCTACATGTCGAGAGTTTTACATTAAGATCATTTTTTATTTTTCAAAGTTTTAAATATTAATGAATAATTCTAGTAATAAATCAAAATCCACTTGATTTTTACTAAAATTGAATGATATACTTCAATACTAAGTTAATAAGCATCCTTCTAATTATCTAATCATAAGTTGGCTCACTTAATCCGTAACCCACTGTGAAGTAGGTTGGGCTAGAAATTCTAGTCTTCATTTGTAAGTAGGCCAAAGTGAGCCAACTTACTCAACCTACAGGCCAATGCGAAGCCAATTGGGTTAGCCCACTTATATAGCTCTAATGTTTATAAATGAGAGTAAATTGCTTATTAATACTATTCTATATACCTTGATGACCTACTACATTAACTATAGATGGTTCTTTCCACTAAACCAAAGAAATCTATTTATATAAGGGATCTATCCTTGTTGCTAAGAAACTCGTTAAAATCCATAATTTCATTATCATTGTTCCTCTTTAGATGAATGTCATTGCATGTTTACTTTCATCATACAAATTTGAATTTGATTTCTTAACTTAGAATAAAGTTAGCATAGTCTAGTACTTAGTGGCTTTCAAACAATCTTCTTCTCTTCCATATATTAAATACGACCTTGGTTACTCACTCATAGTTGAAACTAACAAATATGCTTATTGAATTATCACTGATTCCACAAAGTATTTCTGTAAAAATTGCAAGAAATTTATGTTTAAGTATAGAAATTCCACAATTTTTATAAAAGGGGCAATTTTCATAATTGTGCATAAGACTTGTAGTGTAAACCCTTGAAAGTTTCGATCTAGGTTTTGAAATAGATTCAACTATAGTAGACAATATAGGAGTCAACAAGACTAATTAAAATGAAAACCCTAAAAGACTTAATTAATCGCGTAAAGAATTTTTCGACCCTAAAGGTTTCTAAAAGCTAAAGATTCAATTCGAAAGTGATAAAAACCTTAAAAATGATTCCATTAAGGACATATGTACACCAATCCATCATGATATACCCTAAAACCCTAATTGAAAATATAATGCTTATCCTTTTGTCCAATTCACTAGTAAAGGGTTAGAGATCACCCTTATTCATACTTATATGCTTTGAATCCTTAGGTAATCCATTAGAAGTTAAGATAATGAGTCATAGATTATATTCACATTTTAAGTAAGTGATTAAGATAGTTTTACTTAGAGTTAGGGTAATAGTTGAAGATTATGTTTATGTAGTGAACCTTAACACTTAAATTGGTACTTTTTGCATTTGTTATTCAAAGTAGTTTATCAAATGAGATATATAGGCTATAAAGACCTAAAGTAAGATCTCATTAACAATGTTTACAAATCAATTCATCAAATATCTCATTTCCCCTCATTTCCTTCATTTTTCCTCTAATTTCCCTTAATTACCACATTATGTTCACAAAATTAAACATACTTAACAAATGTTGGCTAAGGTAATGCATGTTGACCAAAGTCAAAGGGTTGACCAAGTCAACAAATGTTGACTAAAGTCAACATTTTGAAAAGTCAAAAGTCTTAAGAGATAAGGAAAATATCTTAGTTCTTAATGATGATTTTCTTTTCTTTTCCTTTTGATTTTTCTTTTCTCCTCTTTGCAATTGTTGCCGTCCACAATTTTCCATCTTGGCCTCACCATTTGGTTGTCTTCCATAATTGAAACAAAACAAAAGAAACAAAAACAAAACTCCCCATTTCATGCCGTGAACTCCCCCTTCACTTTCACTTTCATTCCTTTCCCTTTTGTCTCCTTAAACTTCAACAAATTAAAGGTATGTTCTTAAGTTGTTTTATGTTATTTTATGTTATTCATTAGTTAGTTAATTAAGTAGATTAGGTAAGTAGTTAGGTGTTTAGTGAAGTCTTGAAGAGAAGAAAACAAAGTTTCCATCTTTAAGTGTAGAAAATGAAGAATCATGAAGGAAATGGAAGAAATACATGTGTATGTACTCTTAGATGTATATACATAAAGAAATACCAAAGGAATACAAGTATATGAACCTTTGTACATAAGCATGTATCATGTACATAACCTAATTTAAGACCATATCTAACTATATATACATATACTATACTAAATACATACATAGAAATGCAAAAGGATGAACATTGAGAGGATTTTCTTAAGGGAAAATTTGGCATACGAAATTTAGTATAAAAATACGTATTTAACCGTATAGGTATATAAGTAGAAATACATGTATAAATACGGTATAAGTATATGTACATAAGTATAAGTATAAGGTATATATATATAAGTATAAAGTAAGAAATAAATGTACATAAAACATGTACATGTGACATAAGCATGATATAATGCTTAAGTAATCAAATGATGAGGTAGATGATGACATAAGCATATGAGGACATAAAGAAAAGATGACATAAGCATATGATGGCATAAAGAAAAGATGATGTAAGCAATGACATAAACATAAGTTTAGAAAATGAGAAAAATAAGAAAATGTAGGTAATTAGATACTAAAATTAGTAAACCCTAATACACCTTGTAAACTAGATTATACCTAAATCAGTACATGAATTAGTAATGACAAAGTAGATCCCTAAATTATACGAATTTAAGGAATAAAGGTTATAAATATAAGTAATAGCAATACTTAAGTATTATAGCTAAAAATTTCTGTAAAATGAGTTCATAATATAAAATAGGGGTCTTAACGTCCAAAACAAACATTACCGTATGAATATACGTCCGAAAACGATGAAAAATGACTATAAATTCATAAATATCAGAAAAAAAAAAAGTTATATACAATTAATAATAAAGTCTAACCGGGTAAAAGTTGATAATAGTCTAAGTAGATTAGGTAATTAAATGTTTAGAAGCATTAGTTAAATGAGTTACTTACTAGTCTTATCAAATCGTAATGATCAGGTGACTCTGAGGAGCGTGAGGACCTCCCAATCGACTACTACAATTAGGGCAAATCACTATGGCCGAGTGAGTATTTACCCAATGATTCCATGCTTGTTTTGTGATTGTAGATAGTGGACTTAAATATTATTGTTAATTGATGATTGTGTGGGGACTGGGAAAATGCCTGTGTATGTTGGTATGTCTTGAATTGTGAATTTATCTTAAATATTGATAATGCTATAGTTGTTGCATGGTAATATAGATAATGATTGTGTGCACAATTGGATGATCATAGCATAATTGGAACCTAATTATACTCGGCCTATAAAAAGACATTGAGACATGCATTAACATGCATAGCATGGATACTATTCCGGCCGTCACATCACACGGAGGTAAAGAGAGGCCATTCGGGGGTTGATATCATTTATTTATTTGGTTCTGTACGGTGCACTCGTACAAAATGACCTTACCCTGGCTCGCGGGAACACTAGGCGTTGGAGGCACCAACCGCCTGGCTAAGGGTCGAATCTAGAGACCTCCGTTTAGGGGTGAGTGTGGACTGCGAGGGCCCACTCACAATTATACTAGAACTTGTGTTTTTCTGTAAATAAAGAGTTATTTGATATAAGTACGGAACATGGAGTTCCGTAGTAAAGTAAGTTCTAGTGTAATACCCGGATCTGATTGGTGCCGTGTAAACTCCAACCCTGACTTCGGAGGGCGTTAAATCTGAGTTGCGTATATGAACTAGTTAAGTATGCGTATTATTTGGCATTCTGTTTGATCATTCATTCATATGCGTGACTATAATGTGTTTATAACTTGCTTGTTGTATGGCTGAGGGTTTTGCTCACTAAGCTTAGGCTTACACCCCTTTAGACTTTTGTTGCAGGATAGCTTATTCGTAGAGACAGGACGAGGGATGCCACAGGTTAGCCTGGGAACTTGGGCAAGAGCGAAGTGTCCTGTGTGATGAGAGGAAAATAGTTTATGTAGACTATTCCTCATGTACTTATGTTTAACTTATGTTTACCTTATTATTATGAACTTAGACACACTTAAATATTGTGTAATATAAGCTTTTGAGCTTAACTTTTATATCAATATGTTGTGTGATGGTATCATGTGAATCTGGATGTACTTTGGAACTAGTAGTTGTAGAGCCTTGGATATTGTGTGAAGAGTTTTTGATTGGAAGGGTAACCAATCAGGGGTTCTTCATACAGTATACGGCGTCTGCCACGACTAGGCCGTCCTCAGTTCGTGACATGTAGTGTGAGTGGCATTAGTGATGAAACAGTTATAAAAATTTGCATCTAAGAGATGTTCTTTAAATACATAGTATACTTGGAGAATCTTTCTCTATATTTTTTTACTGCATTCATGAAGAATGTACGAAGGACTAACAAGTCCTTAGTTAGATAACAAGGGGAGTTGGGTAAACTTAACAAACGAATGGCATCTGTCTCCTTAGCTCAAGGTGACAACTCATGAAGTAGCAAAAGGTCTAAGAATGATATACAAAGAAGTTTAAAAGGAGTTCCTCTAATCCCATGCCCAATGAGCATCATTTGATACAAAATAAAGATATCAAGTTACGAAGAGTTGAACACTAACCTATAGTAAATGACAAAAGAGACCTTAAGTATTGTCGATATCGCAAAATAGTAGACCATCCTATAAGGGATTGCAAAAGTTTAAAGCAATTATTCCATGACAGGATTCAAAATTAAGAGCTCATTATTGAAGACAACGATGTCTGAAGTAATCCACTCTCAACCATAATACCTAAGTGATGGAAAACAAGTCCTTTGGTAGTAATTAGTAATCAGTTTTTTATTGAAAAAACAAAGCAAGTTTGTTTCTATCTGACTTAAGTGACTATTGGGTATTAAAGTTGTTGATCCATTTGAGAAGTACTGTACCATATTTGATTTAGTTATTTAGGGTGTTATTGGTAACTAGAGTAGTGCTGTTCAACCTAGTTGTAGTCTTAATGATAGTAATACCCCGGGGTTGATTGAAAACAAGCTTAATAGACTCACGAACCTTATTGAGAGTCTAGTCACCGCAATGCAAGTTAGCAAATAACAACCCCAAGGTGTACAATAGCAAAACCTACAAGAAGACGCCCTTAAGAGACACTATAGTCAAGGCAATCACACAAATCACCTAATTCAACCACTATAAGCTAAAGGAGTAGCATACCGATCTGCTAGATGAAGACTGAAGTTAGAGGAGATTGGAGAAGATGACGAGGAGCTGGGTGTTGAAGGGTTTGGTGAAGAAGAAGAAGTTGATTATTGCTAAGCACAAAGATGAGGACGTTGAGTCCCTTGAGGGCTGGACAATGTCAAGGTGCAAATCTCATCCTTTGGTAGAAGTGGAGATGCAGATGAATACTTGGAATGAGAAGAAAAGGTTAAGAAAGTATTTAAATGTTATGGGTATGAGGATGTAGTCAAATTCCAACTTACTGCATTAGAGTTTACCGAGTATGCCGCCATATGGTAGAAGAATCTAAATGCAGCTAGGGCAAGAGATAGAAGATGAGGTGTTAGAACTTGAGATGAGATGAACAGATTGTTAAGAGATAGATTTGTGCCCAAGACTTATTTACAAGATACGTTTGCAAAGTTATAAGAGCTTCGCTAAGGAAGCCAATCGATTGATGACTATGTAAGAGAATTCTAAATGTTAATATTTCGAGCAGACGTCGAAGAGCCAAAGGCTCATATAGTATCGAGGTTCATTTTTAGGGTTAAGTATGAGATTTACTATATCGTGGAATTATAGAGGTTTTATAATTTAGAAGAGGCCATCAAGATAACATAGAGGGTTGAAAAGTAGAGGAGAAATGTTCCGAGTCAACCTGAGCTAACATTCTCCTAAGCCCCAATGCTATGCCGACCTGTTTAAGCCGAGCTGAGAAGACCATACCAAGCTGAAGAAAAGAATGACCACCCTAACGATAGCCAAGTAAGATAACCAATTCGAACCAAAGCAAGGCCACTTTCAAGAATGTATGAGAAAAGACAAACCTGCAAATGGAAATCTAGCAAGATGAAATGCTTTAAATGCTTAGGCTTCGGACACATGGTTGCTAAGTGTCCAAACCAACATATCATGGTGCTCCAAGGATATGTAGTGGATATCACTAATGAGAGTGAGACTGAGGAGGAAAAAGATATTCGAAAGGTAGAAGCCGAGGAGGAAGAGGAAACCTGTGTCTATGCCGACTAAGGAGAGGTGATGACCCTAATCTTGAGATGAGTCCTGAGTTCCTTGCTAAAACCTGAAGAGGACTAGAGGGAGAATTTGTTCCATACCAAGTGTACCGTTCAAGGCTAATTATGTATGATCATAGTGGATAGAGGAAGTTATACTAATGTGGTTGCGCAATCTTTTATATAGAGGTTTGGTCTACCAACCTCAAGGCACCTCCGACCTTACAAGCTACATTAGCTTCATGATAAGGGTACTTTACATGTGACTAAACAAGTGACCATGCTATTCAGTGTCAGAAATGTATACAGGGACGAAATAGTGTGCGATATTGTCCTTATGGGAGTTTCACACCTGCTACTTAAACAACCTTGGTTGTTCGACCTACAAATTATGCATAACGGGTATAAGAACACCCATGCCTTTGTTAAGGATGGAAGGAGGATAGTATTGCAACCTCTAACCCAATCCTAAGTAAATGAAACCCATAATCAACTCCCTTGAGCTACTATGAAGAAAGCCCTAGTGATGATCCATAGAGAGCTTTGATCTGTTGAAAAAGATGATGAATCGATGTTCCTATTGGTTAGGAGACTAATGGAGATTAGGGAGTTATAGAATGTTCCAAAAGAGAAATGAAGCTTGCTAAATGAGTTTTCTGACCTGTTTCTAAAAGAACTGCCTAAAGGACCGTCACCAGTCCGAGGCATATAGCACTGTATTGATCTGCAGCCAGGTGCTGTCCTACCAAACCGACCTGAGTACAGGATGAATCCTGAGTAGCCTGCTAAGTTGAAAAGACAAGTGGATGAACTCATTGAGTGAGGATACGTGAAAGAGAGCATGAGCCTTTGTATTATACTACCTCTACTCGTTCTAAAGAAGGATGGTTCATGGTGCATATGCATTGACAGCCGAATAATCAACCAAATTATTATCATGTATAGAAACCCGATACCGAGGCTTAATGACATATTAAATGAGCTTCATGGTATGAAAATATTTTCGAATATTAACCTGCAAAGTGGCTACTACCAAATTTGCATAAGGCTAGGTAATTAATGGAAAATTGCCTTCAAGACTAGATACGGACTCTATGAATAGTTGGTTATGCCATTCGAACTTACTAATGTACCAAGCATATTCATGACATTAATAAACCATGTAATGCGGCCCCTAATTAGGAAATGTGTGGTCGTATACTTTGATGATATATTGGTATACAATGCTGGCTTGAATCATCATGTTCAACATATTCGCAACGTATTTGATATTTTGCAGGTTAAGAAATTGTATGGGAATGTGAAGAAGTGAATGTTTTGCCAAAAAAGGTGATTTTCCTAAGCTTTGTAATATTAAGGGAAGGGATCCGAGCAGATGAGGAAAAGATCCGAATTGTTTTAGAATAGCCAACACTGAGGAATGCTACAAGGTTTTCTATAGGCAATTTATTAAAGAATTCAGTATAATAGCCGCCACATTAATCGAGCTAACCAAGAAGAGTGAAGGGTTTAGGTGGAATGACCAAGCTGAACAAAGCTCTAAAAAGATCGAGAAAAGGCTCACCTCAACCCCTATCCTATAACTGCCAGATTTTGACAAACCCTTTGAATTAGAATGTAATGCATCGGGAGTTGGAATTTGTGCTATCTTAATGCAAGAGCGATAGCCTGTCACTTACTACAGTAAGAAATTTAGTAGTCCTGCCCTGAACTATTCTGTATACGAGAAAGAGTTGTACTCTCTTTATCAAGCCCTTACTATTTAGCAACATTATTTGCTACCATGAGAGTTTGTTATTTATATAGACCATGAGCTACTGAAGCATTTAGGAAATCATAATAAGCTTTCAAAGAGGCAAGCTAAGTAGTAGAGTTCATGGAGGTTTTCTCATACGTTATCCACAATAAGAAGCGAAGTGCAAATATGGTCACTAATGCTTTGTCACAACAACAAACTTTGCTGACCATTTTGTAGACAAAATTATTAGGATTCTCACTAATTACTGAGCAGTATGCTCATGATTCCCATTTCGAACCTATCTTAGAACAATGCAAGGAAGGAATTGCTGTCAAGGGAAATTATCTCAAGGACAGCTATTTAAGGACTACAGGTTATGTATTCACAACTGCTCCATGCGTGAGCTATTGGTTAGGGAATGTCATAGCGAAGGGTTATTTAGTCATTTCAAGGAGACCAAGATAGCCAATCTATGGAAAGAGAACTTTTACTGGCCAAGTTTAGCCAAAGATGTCCACAAGGTAGTTAATGGTCGTAAAGTGTGCAAACGTGCAAAGGGGAAGAGAGAACACCATAAAGATTACATGCCATTACTAACACCAACCTTACCTTGGGCCAACCTCAACATAAACTTTATCCTAGGGTTGCCCCGAACATTCAGAAGCAAAGATTTTATTTTTGTTATAATGAATCGTTTCAGCAAGATAACACACTTCATTCCATGCCATCTAACTAACAATGCTTTATATATCATTGATTTTTTTATTTTTTTTGTAAGAGATTATCCGACTACATGGGATGCCGAAGACTATTGTCTCAAATCAGGATACAAAATTCTTGAACTATTTTTGGAAGACTCTTTAGGGAAGACTTAGAACCAAACTTGTATTCAGCTCAAGTAACCACCCTCAGATTGATGGCCAGACTGAAGAAGTGGTAAATAGGATGTTAGGTAATCTGTTCAAGGCTATAGTGGGAAAGAACTTGTGGGATTGGGATTTATGCCTACCAGTTGTAGAGAGCGCATACAATCGAACTATCCATAGCACTATTAAAAAGACCCCATTCAAGGTCGTTTATGACCTTAACCCTACCATTCCCCTGAATATGATCAGCACCTCAGTAAGTACTAAAGGGACTCAATCTGGAGTGGACTGAGCCCAAGCATTGCATGAGCTACACCAGTTTGTAACCAGGAAAATCGCCAAGTTCAATTAGAAGCAGTATGAAATTGGTAGTCAAGGCCGTCAAACTATTTCTTTCAACTTAGGAGACTTGGTTTAGATACATTTCAGTTGAGAACGAGTCCTACACTTGAGATAGAACAAACTATCTCCTCAAGTTGATGGTCCATGCAAAGTTTTAAAGAAAATCAACCACAACGCTTACCAAATCGAGTTGCCTAATGACTATGGAGTTTCTTCTACCTTTAATGTGTCTGATCTGATCCTACACCAATCAATAGAAGATAACCCCATGTGTACCCAGGAAAGGAGGCAAAAACCACTTTAGATTTAAGGGCAAATCTTTTTCCCCCAGGCAAATGATGGGAATCAACCCCCTAGACCGATCACAAGAAGCCAAGCTAGAGGACTCTAAGGGCTCGTATAAAGAATATCAACTCTAAGCCATAGCCAAGACGAGGATTCCTATCCTGAGCTGACCTCTTACCTATCTATCATATCCTCACATGTATCAAATATGCTCCTGCTTAATAGCAAAGTCCTAATCTAAAATACAGCCTAGAACTAGCCATGCGAAGCTCCTAACTTGATTTACTAGCCGTTTAACTTCAAGATAGCTAACCTTTTTGGCCAAGCTGATTAGCTCCCAACCTGGTCCAAATCAAGTTGGCCCCTGACTGTAACGCATTCTTGCTTCTACCTACTTTATATCATAATCTTGATATCCAACCACCAAGCGACAGGTGTCTACAGACATAATGTTCTAGAATGATTCTTTCTTTTCCGTACCGAATATTCTTTGTCTCTCTTTTACCCTTTTTAGTATGTCTTATGTAACCTAATATAGAATACCCTTTTATCTTTTTATACATGTAAAGTAACCCTAGTAAACAGGTATATAAACCCACACTTTCTTATATACGAAGATCATTCAACTCTCAATAAAGAATTATTCACTTTGAGCAACTTTAGTATTCTCGTTATCATTCAACTCTTATCTATTCCTTTTAACATGGAGTAGTTGCCAGTGAACCTTTAATTCGTACCAGTGTATCATATTTGGCAGATTGTTGGTCGTATAAGATTGAGTCATGTATCATATCTGTGTGATAGTTGCTCAAACTTTGCTAGCTTTTTCTTTGTTTCTTTTCGGTTCGCTTTGTTGTGGTGCGTTTCTGTGTGTTTGACCCCCCAAAGACACAACAGGTTCATATGTAGAAAACCAATATTTTGAAAAAAATGGTTTTCAAGAAACCAGATATACGAATCCAAGGGTTAGATTTTTTAAACCTTTACGAATACCATTAACTTTCTAATTTTAGATTTTAATTTCTAAAAAATTGCCTTCAAAAACAATTTTATAAAACAAAAATTGATCATCAATTAACCAATTGGATCCTACTCTATGAAATTAGATGAATTTAAACCAAACTGGAAGAAATCTAAGGTTTTTTTCATGTTTACTGAATTGAGTAACTAAAAGTGGAAAAACCATTTTTTTTTCTTACTATCGCCTCGGAGGTACCTACGTACCCGCTATTCGAAATCAAACATATATAATTCTTTTAGTAAAACTTTAGCGGTTTAGATTTGTTTTAATTCAAGGAAATGAGTGAGTTTACGTTTCCTACCCAATTTAATGAAATTTTTTAATAGGTCGTAAAGTTGGCTTTTGAAAATTCTAAAAACGGCCCTAATTTTGAAAAAAGGTCTATTCTATTTTGCCTTTATTGAAAAAGTTGTTTTTTAGGTGATAAAACTCAATTTATTTATTATTTTATTTTATTTCATTTCCATTTTTTATTTTATTTTATTGTTCTAAGTTTTAATCGAAATAAAAAATAAACTAATATGTCCCTTTTTCTTTCTCCTCTTTTTTTCCAATTTTTCTTTTTTTTTTAATTTTTTATTTATAATTACATTTACAGTTACATGAGTAATTAAAAATAAAAATAAAATATAAAAAAGGAGCAAACTGAATTGGGTCAGCTTCAAATTGACTTGGTCTTCTTTAACAGCAACTATGGCGATGTGTGCTTCCAGACACTTTAGATACCAAAATGGTTGAAAAAGAGGAGTTTTATGAGTTTCTTATTGGTGAATAGGGGGGGAAACTTAATGCCACGAGATACGGTGGTAGTTTAATGGTTATTTACGCCCAGTCATCCCTGGTGTTAGTTGCCTCCTTGAGTGATGGTTGCTAGAGAGACAAGGGTGGTGTATCTAGGCGTTTTAAAGGTTAGCAAACGCAATGGAATAGATGAATTGCTTCGAGACTAGCCTAATTGATGAGAATTTTAGAGAGAGAAATGGTTCGGGCTAGAGAGAGAAACTCTAGATTAAGTTCGAGTGAGACATTTTTGTGCGTTCCCCAACCCCTATTTATACTAAACGAAGCTTGACCATGTATAGAAAGTCAAGGGAACCATTAATTAGAAAAATCAAATCAGTGACCTTTTTTACTCAAAATGAATTTTTTAAAAAAAAAAACTTAGAACTTGATTTTAGCTGTATAAAAGAATGAATTTAGACAATAAAATGGGTTGATTCAAAACCAAGCCATGTCTAATATGTGATTTTATAAAAAAAGAAAAATGGTTGTTAATGTATGAGAAATGCCTATAAATTGTCCTTGAACACAGCCCCTCATGTTTGGAAAAAAGGAAGAAGAGAACAAGTAATCGAGGACTGAAATAAAAAAGAAGAAGGAAAAGAATTAGGCATATGGTCACATGCAAGGTACATGCCATGTATACGTGCGTTGTACACACGCGGTTGAAAAATAAATGGGGCACTCTAAGCTTGCGCCCCCTTGTCTGAAATGAATTAAAGCCTTTGGCCTTACTCAAATGATGTAAACCAGGTTTTAAAACCTGCTCCGATATTCTATCTTTCTTTTTATTTTTTTTTACTAAAAATAACTAACTAAAAAAAATAAAACAAAAAGCATGAATATTAACTCCCTTTATTCCGCTAAATTCCTTTGTTGTTTTTTTCTTACTTTTTAGTAAATTTCCTGAATTTTCTATTTTTTGTGATTTTCTTAAATTTTCCATTTTATTATTTTTCCCAAATTAGGACCCCTAAAAAAATAAATAAAAATAAAATAAAATAAAGAGAGCATAATGTGGTATCTATAGCTATCTCTTTTTTGTGTTGAAGTTTGAATAAAACTTTACCATATAAACAAAAGAAACACTATTTTACCTTAAGGGTGGAATTTATCCTAAGAAGCACTATAGTTAGTTAGTTATCCTAGGCTTGATCCACTGGAGAATTGGTTACAAGTGAAAGTGAGAAGAAGCGCTTTAAGAGCTAATTGAGTGAGTTTAAGAAATTATAACACCCTAAGAGCTTACTAAAAAGATTGGTTTGAAAACCGGTCGTAACCTTCCGAACCGACTAACCTAGGTAAGAATATTTCTAAGGAACTAGTAACCCTAAATCAGAATTGGTTTGGAAAACTTGGTTGTGCTCTTCTAACCTTACTAACCAAGGGAGGAGTGTCTTCTAAGACTAGTAACCCTAAATGGAAATCGATTTTGAAAACTTAGTTGTGCTACTTTAAGCTAACTAACTTAGGCGGGAGTGTCTTTCGGGGACTAGTAACCCTAAATAGGAATTGATTGTGAAATCCTGGTTGTGTTACTTTGAGCTAACTAACCTAGACGAGAGTATCACTTGGGGACTAGTAACCCTAAATGGGAATTGATTTTGAGAACCTGGTTATGCTACTTTGAGCAAACTAACCTAGACAAGAGCATCTCTCAAGGACTAGCAACCTTAAATGAGAATCCATTTTCAGAACCTGGTTATGCTACTTTGATCTAACTAACCTATATGGGAGCGTCTCTCGAGGACTAACAACCCTAAATGGTAATCGATTTTGAGAACCTACTTATGTTACTTTAAGCTAACTAACTTAGGTAAGAGCGTCTCTCAAGGACTAACAACCTTAAATGGGAATCGATTTTGAAAACCAAATTGTACTACTTTAAGCTAACTAAGTTAGGAAGGAGTATCTCTTAAGGACTAACAACCTTAAATGAAATCGATTCAGAAAATCTGGTCATGCTCTTTTGAGCTAACTAACCTAAGTGGGAGCGTCTCTAAGAGACTAGCAACCCTAAGCTAAAATTGATTTAGAGAACTTGGTCATACTCTTCTAAGCTCACTAACCTAGGTGGAAGCATCTCTTGAAGACTAGCAACCCTAAATGGAAATCGATTTTGAGAACCTAATTGTGCTACTTTGAGCTAACTAAGTTAGGCGGGAGTATTTCTCGAGGACTAGCAACCCTAATTGGGAATCAATTTTGAAAACCTAGTTGTGCTACTTTAAGCTAACTAACTTAGGCGAGAGACTCTCTTAGGGACTAGCAACCTTAAATGGGAATCGATTTTGAAAACCTCGTTGTACTACTTTAAGCTACCTAACTTAGGTAAGAGCATCTATCGAGAACTAGTAACCTTAAATGGAATCGATTCAAAGAACTTGGTTATGCTCTTCTAAGCTCACTAACCTAGGTAGGAGTGTCTCTAGAGGACTAGCAACCTTAAATGGAATCAATCCGAAGAACTTAGTCGTACTCTTCCAAGCTCACCAATCTAGGTGGGACCATCTCTATGAGACTAGCAACCCTAAGCTAAAATCGATCTAAAGAACCTAGTTGTGCTCTTTTAAGCTTACTATCCTAAGCAGGAGCATCTCTTAAGAACTAACAACCCTAAATGGGAATCAATTGTGAGAGAAAGCACCCTTTGAGCTTGTTCAAGAGGAATTGGTAAAGGAAAGTGCCTTATGGGCTCACTTGAGAGAAATTGGTAAAAGAAAGCATCTAACAAGCTCGCTAAAAGGAATTGATGACAAAAGAAAGCACCCTTTAGGCTTACTAAAAGGATTTAATGAAGAGAAGTGCCTTATAGGCTCGCTTAAGAGAAATTAGTAAAAGAAAGCACCCAACAAGCTCACTAAAAGGAATTGATCATGAAAGGAGGTGCCCTTTAGGCTCGCTAAAAGGATTCAATGAAGAGAAGCGCCCTATGGGCTCGCTTAAGAGGGAATTGATGAAGAGAAGTGCCTTAAGGGAAAGTAGAGGGGTCAACATTCTAAAAGTTGGCTAAGGTCTAGAAGATGGTACAAAGGATAAATGCCCTAGAAACTCTACCTAAAAGATTACAAATATTGGTTATTATCTAAGAAGATGTAGTCTAAATGCAAGGTTCAAAAACCAACGTGCTAATATTGTATTGAAGTACTTACCCAGTCTTGTCGATAGTACCCAAACTGTCAAACCTTTCCTTGAAAAGTCCTGTCAAAACTGACTAACTCATTCTTCAAAACAAATTCAATTTTTGGTGCTTGTTGTCAACTTTACTAATCTCAGTATGGAGACTTCAAGACTTTGCCAGGTGTTTAGATAAATCATGGAAATTATCCCGATACAAAATGCCACCCACTGTTTTTGTCCATCAACCAGTTGTCTTTCTAGAACTTTCATGAACTAAAAATCTTATTCTTGACTAATAAAAATCTACCGTGAGGTGATTGCCTATATGTACTTCGCCTTTCCCTAAAAAAAATAAGCAATAAAAACTCCCCATTAAGAGGGATCGATCCGTAATAAAGTATTTTAAAGAGTTTTGTCAATCACCAACATTTGATATCTTACGTTTCAACTTCTATCGTGTTTGCAGTATATGGGTTCGATTAAATGGAGTAAGGGAACTAAACTTTTTAATGGAGAAGGAAGAAAGGGCAATGATTCCAACATTGACAATTGCCAAGGATACAAACTTTGCTTATAGAAAATGAAAATTATACCATAACAACATTCATAATAGCTGGCATTTTTGTGTTCTGAGTAAAAATTTCCATTGACTTCTCATGGGTAGTATAACTTTATAGCATCAATATTTACAAGGTCTCTCAACTCTAGACCATCTATTTGAGACAAAATTAAAGTCCCTCTTGGTAATGCCTATTTCACAACATAAGGGCCTCTATAATTAGAAGCAAATTTTCCTCTAGAGTCTTATGCATTAGGGAGAGTCTTTCTTAACACCATATCACCCTCTTTGAAGTTCTAGGGTTGTACCCTTTTGTTGAAAGCCCAAGCCATTCTTTGCTGATAATACTAATTATGACATAAGGCCATCAATCATATTCTATTGCTCTATGTGTTTCTTTACCTAATCAGCTTCATCCAACTAGGTTTTTGATAATACTCTAAGAGATGCGATCTCAACCGTTATTGGTAACACTACTTCAATGTCGTATACCAAAGAGTAAGGTGTTGCCCCAATTGACATTTTAATGGAAGTTTAATATGTATATGTGCAAATGGCAACATCCCATGCTAGTCCTTATATGTAACAAACATTTTTTTCAATTATTCTTTTGAGGTTCTTATTGGCTACTTCAATGGCTCCATTCTTTTGGGGTCAATAAGGGGTAAAGTTTCTGTAAATGATCTTAAACTGTCAACCCAACTCTAACATAAGTTTATTGTTAAGATTAGTGCCATTGTCGATGATGATTGTTTTTAAAGTCCCGTATTGAGCTAAAATATCTCTATTGATGAACTTAACTATAACCCCTTTAGTAACGCTCAAATAAGATGAGGCCTCAACCTACTTGTTGAACTAGTCAATGGCAACTAGTATAAAGTGATGCCCATTTGATGCTTTTAGAGTAATCGGGCTAATGATATCTATTCCCTACATTGAAAAAGGCCACAGTACCAAGAGTATGCGTAATTCTTGAGTTAGGGTTTTTATTTTATTTGCATAAACTTAGCAGAAGTGACAATACCTAACATGCTTGATGCAATCGCTTTCCATTATTAACCAATAATACCCTAGCCTCATAATTTTCTTATCCAGCACGTAACCATTCATGTGAGGGCCATATACTCTTTTATATGCTTCTTTCATCAAAATCTCAACCTCTTCATCATCTATACACCTTAAAAGTGTGCCATCAATAGATTGCCGATACAAAGTGGACTAACTTACTAAGAATTGGGTAGCCAATCTCCTGATCATCCTTATATCCTTCTTAGCTTCTTCGAGGTATTTACCTTGTTATAGGAATATTTTATCATTATGGTACCATGGCTTTTTGTAATCCGTACCTTCAATTGCCAGATAGAAGGTAAGCTTGTCTTCAATTTCAATAGTTAGGGGCTAAATCTCAACTCTACTAAATATTTGGATTATAGATGCTAAAGTGGCTAATGCATCGGAAAATTGATTCTAAGTCCTCAATATGTGATTGAAAGTGATTTCCTTAAATTTCTCCATCAATTCAGTCAAGTGCCAGCGATAAGATATTAGTTTAGGTTCTTTCATCTTGTATTCTCCTCGAGCTTAGCCAATAATGAGTGAAGAATCCCCATACATTTCTAATTCTTGAATATCTTTATCTAAGGCCATTTTTAGTCCCATGATGTATGCTTCATACTCAATGATATTATTATTGCATGGGAAAATGAGCCTTACAACTACAAAATACTGTGTACCTTTAGGGGATATCAGTATTACCCCATTCCATACCCGAACACGTTAGCTACCCCATCAAAGAACATCCTCTATTTCAATGGTTCATCATCTTCTCCTTTATCAGAATTTCCTTCAACTACTAAGATATCTTCATCGGGGGAAATTGACTTATAACTCTTAGAAGTTATTATCATGGAGATTCTCTACTAACCGATCTACTAAAGCTTACCTCATGACTAAATTTTGATTCAAGTACGTAATGTCGAACTCTGATAGTAACATTTGCCACTTTGAGATTCAACCAATTAGGGCCAGTTTTTCTACCAAGTACTTCATGGGATTATGCTGAGTTAACAATTCAACCTGGTAATAAAGCATGTATTGTCTGAGCCGATGCATTACCTAAACCAAAACATAGCAAGTTCTTTCAATTTTTGAATATTTTCGTTCCCCCTCAGTAAACTTCTTACTCAAGTAATATATGGCTTGTTCTTTCCCTTCCTCATCCTTCTAGCCGGGTATATACCCCATGGATTCCAGTAATATTGTCAAATATAGAAATAAAGGCTTCTTGGGTTTTGGAGCTGCTAAAATTGGAGGGTTCATGAAGTACTCCTTGATCGTTGTGAAGGCTTGCTCACATTCTTCATTCCCGTTGATCTTGGCATTCTTTTTCAACATCTTAAACAAGGGACGACATTTATCTATGAGTTGAGATATGAACCGGGCTATATAGTTTTAACAGCCCAACAAGCCTCTAATTTCTTTGAGTGTACATAAAGGGGACAAGTTGGCTATTACTTTGACTTTATCAGGGTCTACTTCAATGCCCTTGTAGCTGATTATGAAACCCAATAATTTCCCTAAAGTCACTCTAAAGGTACACTTTTCTAGGTTGAGCTTCAATTGGAATTTTCTTAACCTATCAAACAATCTTCTCAAATTGTCTACGTGATTCTCTCCTTCCTTGAACTTTACGATCATATCATCAACATATACCTCAACTTCTTTGTACATCATGTCATGAAGGATTGCCGCCATGGCTCTCTTGGACCCATCAAAAGCCATGACTATTGTCGAACTCGGCTTAATTGTTGTCGTATTAATGCCTAATAGATATAGGGTAATGAGAGGGCAGACATTTAATGATGATTTGTTGTCGATGAGGACTCTTATTGTGATAATGTTGTTTACTCTCACTATTAAGAAGAGAGGCTTAGTATGTTGATTACCTTCTTCACCGAGTTCTTCAATAGAGAAAGAAATCAGATCCATGATGAGGATAGAGTTGGTGACAAAGCCCATTCTTTTAGCTAATATTTTGCAAAGGACTTTGACTTCCCTCAAAGTTCTTAATAAAGCTTCCTGATGCAATTCCAACGCCATCAACAAACTCATGAGAGATATTTATGCTGGAGTCTTAGTGAGCTGATCCATTATTTTGGTAAAGGCAAACAATCCTTCTTCATAATCAGTTGGTTCATTGTTTAGCCTTTCCAGTACAATTTTCTTTTTCAAGTCTTTCTTTAGGTCATAAATTCTACTAGAGCGGGTAATTCCCCCCATGATTGAACTTGATTGCACTTGATAGCCTAATAGTTAAGAGGAGCAATTTTATAATTTTAAGGGGCTAAAGGCACATGAAAGGCGTACCTTTTTGTCTTTGGAATTTGCTCCTCCTCTTGTTTGAAGAATCTATAGATCATAGGTTCTTGGTTGGAACCGATCGTATTAATGGTAGGATTGAGTTGTCAAGTATCATGTTAATGATGGGCTCATGGTTAAGTAAGGGGTTATTGTTGACGTTTGGAATTGGAGCCTTTACGAAGTCTAGTTAGACTGTACCTTCATCAATTAAAACCTAAATTTTATTTCTTAATCTCCAGCACGAGTCTATTGAATGGCCCACTTGCCCCAAATGATATCAATACCTAGCATTGAAATAAAAAAAACTCTCAACCTATACCTTTCATCAGGAGGCTCGAAATGGAGCAGATTATCCTTTCTTGGTTTTTCAAGTATCTAACTAAGAGGAATGGGTATTTTAGTGAACTACCTTAGGGCCCTATTGACATATAGTTGGATTCTGAATTGTTGTTGAGTTAGTAAAAGATTTACCCTAAAAGAGACCCAAGCATTAGGCCTAGTATTTGAATTAACCATGCTGATAGTAGCTTCCCTAGGCTTGTTGGTGGTAGGTTTAGCAAAGGGTGGTCTTCTGTTTGATTGTTCTTGTAATTTTCCAAAGAAGACGACACTTTCAATCCAACACACTGTTGCCACTACCTCTACAAAACTAGAAGAGGCTTACTCAATCAGGTAAGAGAAGTAAGGTCTCTCAAGAGTGTTAGTAAAAGCCAAAGTTAGCTCTTTCTCAGTCATAGGGGTAGATACCCTTACAGCTAAGGAACTCTACCTTTAGCATATTCTTTAAAAGATTCATTGTATCTCTTCCTTAAGGCAACTAAATCCATCATAGTCAATGCCACTTCAACATTGAACTTATATTGCTCATAAAATGCTCTAGCCAACTTCTCTCATGTGTTTACCTGATTCAGATGTAATTGGACGTACTAGGTTAAAAGTAAGGCCCGTTAGGCTATCTTGAAAAGTTTGGACCATGAGCTAGTCATATTGCACATATTTTCACATCTTTCATACGTACAGTCCGATGTATAGTTAGGGCACCCAACTCCATTATACTTCTCAAAGTTAGGTATTTTAAATTTCTCTAAGAAGCTTCCATAGTTATAAGCAAAGAAGTTTGTTATACCAACCAACTTGAATCCATCATACCCTTCAAGCATTTTCATCTTCTCAGTGATCTATTGGGTCAATCGCCTCTCAAGCTCTTTTGATATGTCCTGATCAACTTCGGACTTTGGGTTAACTAGAAATGAGTAAGTGTTTGGCTTGAAAGTTAGATTAAACTTTAGATAGACCCTTTCCGTCTCAAAGGATTCAAAGGCCTAGTTGACTTTGGGATAGGCTTCTTCTACTTCAAGGGGTGGGGCTTCAACATTCTTTCCATATTGAGCTTTGGAGTTTTCTTCATTTGATGGAGCTGTAGACCTAAATAAGGCAAAATTGTCAGCAAAAATGTTTTGTTGATTCGCAATCTTCCCCACTGTTTATTCTGAAGAGCGGAACCTCAGCTCGATGAGATCAACAATTATGAGGTTGACACTGCTATTGTTGGTGTTGATGTTATTGTTTCCTTGGTTAGCTATTTTGGTTTGAGAGCAAGTTCGAATAGGACTTCTCTAGAAGGTTTGATACTTGGGATCTATCTTAGCAACCCGGTTTAAGATCATTTCTCAACAAATCAATACATGTATTTTAATTTTTGAAGATATGGAACTAAAATAAATAAAATGCAAGTATGCCACACAGATGAAAAGAAGGGGTTTAGCGATTAACTAACAAAACGACAAGTTTATTTATTACTTCTCAACTCTCATAGTTTTATTACATTAAAAAAGAAAAATAAAAATTCATCTAGACTAATCTTCTTTTCTTCTATGGGCTAAATGACATTTTCTTCTTCTAGTTGTTAGGTTTGACGACCACTATTTTACCCTTCTTTTGACCATGCTTGGTTAACTCCTCAAATTCTTATATTCTCTTCTAGGCCATCTTCAACTAATGCTCCAAGGCACATAATCTTTGCCTAAAGTCCCAAAGGAAGTTTCCTTACGTGTCTTTTTCATCATAAATGACTTCCACAAGCTTTTACCTAATGCATATGGGTAACCATTTCAAAGTTAGAATTGATGGGGGAAGGCTAAAGGACCTCTAGTGCTCAATACTATATCGTGCCTACCTTGCAAAGTTGATCGTATAAGTATTCTTTGGTGACCCGGTGTTTGTCCCATTCACCTATGAATTCACTCAAATCAATGTTAAGGCTTATGGTCCTAATGTCCCACCAAGCCTTAATCTTGTGAAGCTTAGATACCTTTTTTATAGGGTGAGGCTCTTTGAGGTTAAGAGTAAATAGCTCCAATGAAGGCTTATGAGTAATGTCCCTAATATATATATAAAAAAAAAAATTAAACAAGTTCATCCCTGTAGAAAAGGGTTAATGCAAAACAAATAAATAAATCACATTTAGTAAAAAATTAATTCTAAATTTGGAAAGTTGGGCGGTTAACCCTCTTAATATCTCTAGTAGAGTCGCCAAGCTATCTAGCCTAGTTTTTTTCCGTTTTTTATAAATTAGTCTTCTTTAAACTAATCAACATTAAACCTTACATGTTTAATATTGACCCTTAACTGAGATTTAAAGAAAACCAATTCTTCTATTTATTTATTTTTTTAAATGCTTTGAAGTCGAGACCTAACCAAAGTCAAGAAATTGTTTAGTTCAAAACCAAATGAGTATATTTGATTTTGATCTAGACACTAGTTCATGTATGGAAAATTGATTTTTTTGAAAAAAAAAAAAAAGGTTTTAAAGAAACCAGAGATATGAGTCTAAGGGTTAGATTTTTCAAACCCTTATAAATACCATTAACTTTCCAATTTTAGATTTTAATTTCTAAAAGATCGCTTTTCAAAAACTATCTTATAAAACGAAAATCGATCATCACTTAACCAAGATCCTATTCTATAAAATTGGATGAATTTAAACCAAATTGAAAGAAATCTAAGATTTTTTTCATTTTTTGCTTAGTTGAGTTACTAAAAGTGGAAAAACTAATTTTTCTTTTATTTTTCACCATCACCCTGAAAGTACCTATGTACCTGCCATTCGCGATCAGACGTACGTAATTCTTTTTGTAAAAATTTAGTGATTTGGATTAGTTTTAATTCAAGAAAATGGCCGAGTTTATGTTTTTTACCTGATTTACTGAAATTTTCTAACAGGTCCTAAAGTTGGTTTTTGAAAATTCTAAAAAAAGCCCTAATTTTAAAAAAAGGTCAATTCTATTTTGTCTCTATTGAAAAGACTATTTTCTAGGTGATAAAACCCAATTTATTTATTATTTTATTTTATTGTTCTAAGTTTTAATCAAAATAGAAAACAAACTAATTTGACTCTTTTTCTTTCTCCTCCTTTTTTTATTGGGTTTTTCTCTTTTTTTTCCGTTTTTTTTTATTATTACATTTATAGTTACATAAATAATAAATAAATAATATAAAAATGGGAGCAGATAGGTCAAATTGGTGTGGATCAACTCGGTCTTCTCCAACAGCAGCTACGACGATGTGTACTTCCAAATGCTCTAGACACCAAAATGGATGGGGAAGAGGAGTTTTATGAGTTTCGTATTAACAAATGTTGGGGGTGGGGGGGTGCGGTTTGCGACGGGTGAAGGGTGCATACCCTTTAAGTGATGGTTGCTAGAGACATGATGGTAATGTATCTAGGGTTTTTGAAGAGTAGCAAACACGATGGAACAAATAAATTACTTTGAGACTAGCCTAAATGATGAGAATTTTAAAGAGAGAAACTCAAGATTAAGCTCGAGTGGGAGATTGTTGTATGGTCTTGCGTATTCCCCAACCCCTATTTATACTAAACAAAGCTTAAACATGTATAGAAAGTCAAAGAAACCATTAATTAGAAAAATCAAATTAGTGGCGTTTTTGACTTGTAATGAATTTTTTTTTTTTAAACTTAGTATTTGATTTTAGCTACATAAAAGAATGAATTTGGATACTAAAATGGGTTTAATCAAAACTAGATCATATCTAATATGTGATTTTATAAAAAAAAAAATGGTTGTTAATGTGCAAGAAATGCTCGTAAATTGTCCTTGAACATAGCTCCTCACATTTGGGAAAAAGGAAGAAGAAAATTGGAAATCGGGGATTGAAATTAGGAAGAAGAAGGAAAAGAATCAAGTGTGTGGTCATATGCGGGGCACGTGCCATGTGCCCCATTGAAAAATAAATGAGGTATGCTCTATCCAAAATGAATTAAGGCCTTAAGCCCTACTCAAATTATGCAGACCAGGTTTTAAAACCTGGTCTAATCCCATATCTTTTTTTTTTCAATAAAAATGACTAACTAAAAATAAAAAATAAAAAAAAAAGTATGAATCCTAACTCCTCTCATTTGTTTAAATTCCTTTGGGTTTTTTTTTCTGCCTTTTTATTAAATTTCTCGAATTTTCTATTTTTTGTAATTTTCTTAAAATTTTTCATTTTTTTTATTTTTCCTAAATTAGGACCCCTAAAAATTAAATAAATATAAATAAAATAAAGAGGGCAAAATGGGGTTTCTACACACTCTGATCAAAATCATTTTCTACTATTTGAAAGAGCACAAAACACTTCTCAGAGACTTATCTAGAGAGTAAAACTAAAGCTGCATTTACAACAATCTTCAATTCTATTTTTGTGCTAAACTATTTGAGATTTATATTATTGTTTTTAGTTGTTTTGTAAACATTATTTATTGCTTAAGAGTTGCTTGAGAAAAGATTAATTATACTCTATAGATCTGTAATTAACTTAAATTGTAAAGAGGCTAGAAATATAGAGTAAAGAGTTATGAAGGCAAACTGTAGCAAATATTTGTAAACTTCTCTTGATTTGTTTTTATATAGTGGATCAAGTGGAACGACACCAATAAAGAAGACCGGGTGCTCAAGAGAGCAATGAAACTAGAAGAGAGTAGTAGGAAGAAGGCTGAAGGTCGAAGGTCAAAGCTCTATAAATCTTGAGCCTAATATTCTCTTCTTTACCTCTTTTACTTTAAGTTATTTATTTGTGTCATTAGTGTATTAAATTATTAAAGTACCACTGATTACCAAATTAAGTTATTAAGAGAGAGAATTTTAATTCACATAGAAGAAGTTTTAAAAATTTTCTAAGGATATCGATTCACCCCCAAACCCCGCACCCTCCTCTTAGTATCTAATACAGAACCAACATAAGGAAAGGTAAATCCTTGAAGCTAAAATAATCCAATGGATTATGAACTTATTCACCTAGATTTGGAGACAAGAAATGAAAGAAGAAAATTAGAACAAACCAAATTTGAATAAAACAATAAAAGGAGGGAACATCCCATTACAAATTTAAAAAAAAAAAGAAAACATAAAAAATAATGGTCGTTGGTTCCATTTTTCTAGCACACAACACCAATTATTGACGATCAATTCTCATTTTGGTACGAAGGCAGCTATAAAACAAAACATGATTTTAAGGTATACCAAAGAGTGTTTTGGTATGACCACTTTGATACCTAAGTCAATCTCTTGTCATGAGAAAAAACGGTCGAGTTATATGTAAAAGAAGAGAGTAAGAAGTAAAATCCATTACCTAGGGGTCTTATCTTGCATTGATAGTGGTTGAGAATAAATTATACCTAAACTAAGCTATTGGACTTAAGCTTAAGTGTTAAGCCGATTAATATAAGTTAGTGGCTTATTTATTAAAAAAGCCCTATCAATAGAATTGTCATAAGGGTAATAAAATTTTAATGAGTCTAAGGCGACAAGTATAACTAAGTAATGTTATGAGTTCGGGCATTACCAAAAATAATTTCATAATGTTGGTGCTAAGCTTATATATCATGATTCACCAACAATGCAAAAATTTTTAGAAGCTATGTAGGTGTACTTAATAGTAGTGTTGTTGTCTCACAGTATACATACATCAAGTAGCAACCTAACTTCTCATGGCTTGCAATTAATCCTAAACCCCTTTGACTCTATCTAAAGAACTTTGGTTAGACGAAAAATGTAGAGGGCTAAAGTGAATTTTGAGCCTTATGCCCTATAACAACTTAGACTTGAATCTTTGGACTAAAGTGACAATACCTAAAGAGTTTAGTCCATGATATCGAGATGACTCAAAGAGATTTGATATGATGAGCTTGGAGTAAGAACCATTGAACTAACCCATTCACTCATAACCATTTTTAAGGAAGCTCATGCACGTGAAGAGGCTCTCCATAGGCCTAAACTCAATAAGAGCCCATGGAGGGATCCATCAATAAGAGTACTCATCTCAACCATTGATTGACAATGTGATTTGATTAACATCACTAATGGTTTGACTTTATAAATACTCAAGAGCTCCTATTTATTTTAGCCATTCAATTATATAGAGAAACGACATTGCGCTGTTGGACTACTGTAGAAAAAGATCAAATCGAGCTTAAAATAAAGAACACATTACCTATCACCTAAAACAATGATGTTGATGCTTTACAGCTTCTCTACCTATTGTACGGACATTCGAAACTCCCTAAGACTGCCTATGCTCCTCCTTACTTCTTCTTCTTTAAGTCATCTTGTCATGACCCTACAGGAGGCCTAGTAGGATTACCTAAAATTTCCATAACATATGTGCACCCATGATATGAAAACTGCCTTGCAAGTCAGAGATTGCAAGACTTTAAATGATTAATTACTAAGGTTACTGATTTTTAAGTAAATAATTTACTGTAAAATACAAAGATAAATAACTATGGGTGTTTGATATCCCACAGTTCCTCAGAACCGCAGAGAATCGATATCCCCTACTAAATAATAAGATAGGATATACAAATATTACAAAAGAAATACAAGAAAAATTAAATTATCAACAAAGGTTGTTTATGTATCATCTAAAGAGTACTCAGGTATTCCTAATACTAAGATACATATCTTCATCTCATACTCAGCACTCAAGACTTATCCCAATCCCAATGTAAGTTGCAAAAGAAACTATGAGGGAGTGAGCATATAACAGCTCAGTGAGTTTGTTCCTCACCACCACCGTTCAAGCAAGTTATCACACATTATTATCACACATGCAAGCAAGCTATCTACATAAAAAATGAATGCAGGCACGATGAATGCAAGAAACACATCCATAGGAGTCCGGAACTATGGAAGGTGTAAAATTACCTCGTCTACACTTCGATTATCCCATGTACTTACTCGTACAGGGCATCTTAGCTTACCTGCATGAGGCTACCTAAGGGCCTCACCCCTTAGGCTTCACTCGACTATTATCCTAGCCGAGAAAGAAAATTTCAATTTAAATAGGGAGATTCCATTCTAGGACTATACACCCTCCAAGGCCCCTCGGGCACAACTTACGAGTCCATCTCGCAAGCCAAAATTAACCAAGGCCTTACAGGTACAATAAAGCGAGTTCTCTCGCTATCAAGTAGCAAACCTATGCTAGCTTTGCCTTAACGATAAAATACAATTTCTGGTACTACGGTCCTTATCAAATTCGTACAAAATACATTTAAGATTAAGAAAACCTTTTTCTAAAAATACCTTTTTCAAAATTTTGCAAGGCTAGCACTCTCCATCTATGCATTTACCGGGTCATAGACATGCGACCAATAGAACAGGTCATTTGGGTCAAAAGTTTATATTCATCAATTTAAAAGAAAAATGATCACACAGATGATGGCATACGAGCAGAATAGTCATTCAAACATATAAGCAACAGCAAACAACAAAACATCATATAAGTAACACGCACAAGCGAGTAGGAAGTCATTAGAACTCCCTCACCTGGATTATTGCTCATTCTCCAAACCTTTGGGATATCCAAAACTCGATATTGAACACCTAAAATATAATAACACTTATAAGTATTCTATAAAGTCAGGCTCCTTAGTTAACTAAAAGTCTATTGTAGTTTATCTAGTTCCCCAATATACCCCAAGTCTTGTATTTATAGAGTTTATCATACTCAATGGGATTAATAGTAACTATTTTGTTGTATTTACAAGACTTCCTTTATGTATTTTGTAATTTTTTTGTTTTAGCGCGGATCGTTATGAACTTATAGTCCATTTTAATCGTTTTCGAACATATTTTCTCATAACGAGGTCCGTTTTGGAAGCTGTGACTTGTAATTTAAGTTGTGACATAAAAATATCGTAAAATTTATTATTTTAGTTTAAAAATTATAAAATACTAATTTTAGCTTTTTCTAAATATATTTTTGATTTAATAATTACTTAAACCATATAATTGATATTTTTATTATTTTAAGTATATTTTCCTATTTTTGAGATTTTTAACTTTATTATGATTATTATTATTTTTATGACCGTTATTATTTTTATTATTTTTCATTTTCTTAGTATTTATGTCCTTCACGATTTATACATACATGTATATATCTATATATATTCGGTATACTATATACATATAATATATGTTATATGCTATATATATATATATATGTATATACTTATTATATGAAAATAAACCTACTCTTATGTACATATATATATATACTCATGTATTTGTATTTATACATAATAATTTACTTATGTAATTTCCAAATACTTAAATATATATAAATAATCTACAAATACCTATTCCTATTTTATATATTCGGTATATATATATTTATATAGTATTTGTTATATAGTACGTATACTATATATTATACATATATTATGCCATATACCATAAAACATATACTCTATATTATATGTCTTATATATATATATATATATATTATTACTTATGGAAATATACAACTACATACATACACTATACGATTACATATATATATATATATATATCTTACGATACTAATATGTATATATATATATATATATACTATAGTTTATTTAATGAAATACATAATACTAATTATATGTATTCTTAAAAAAATACATAATACATACTCTTTCCATATACTTATGTACATATATGTATACATACATAGCCTAATACATGCATATATAATTTAATTTATGTATTTGTGCTCGTATATACATGTAATAGTAGTGTTTTATTAAAAATACACTATACAAATACTATAATTGTACATATATATACTATGTAACATACATCTAAAATAATTTACTTACTTTTTTTTCTAATTCTTTCTTCTTCTTTTCCTTCTTCTTTTCTTCTTCCTTCCTTTCTTCTTTTCCTTCTTTCTTTTTCTCTTCTTTCCCTTACGGTTTGCTCTCTAAGTTTTCAGTGTGTGCAGATTTTTTTTTTCCCAAATTTTCTTCCTTTTATTCACATAAAGTTAGCTTAGAATTTAAGCTAAGATTTATCCAAATCTTTATTTTCATTTTTCTTTTATTTTCCACTCAACATGTGGCATTTCTTTTTTTTCTCATGTGGGCAGCTTGTTTGTCTTTCATTTTTGCTGATTTTTCTACGTTTTGTGCAGGATCATGAATTGAAATGGGAAAGAGAAGAAAGAAAAGAGATAAATTGGAAATAGAAAAGAAGGAAAATAAAAATTATTGACAAATATATGTAATTTTTTTAATCATATAAATTATAATGATTCTTCTCGTAAATTAATTTTCAAATTTTTGTAAAATTTTATCAATTTAATTGGTACCCGTTACAATTATAAGTTTTTATAAGTTATTGTGGCGATTTCGTTAAAATTCCATACGAATAGGCGTTTTAGTCGAAAATTGCAATTGACTATAATTTTATCATTATTGAGTAATATTTAATTATTTTATAGGTTTATTTTTATAATTTTAGGGTTTCGATCAAATTCAAGTTTACTTTTAGTTAATGATGTGTAAGTCAGTTTTTAGGGTTTAGTATGCGATGTTGGGTTTCGATCAATTCCTAGGGTTTTGTTACTACTTATAATATATTTAAATTTATGATTTATTACATTTTTATCTTGCTCTGCTTTAATGACTCTTCAAGTTATCTATAGTATTAGGGTTCAATTTTATTCTTAAATAGCTAAATTTGAGAGGTTTACACATCTTTTACTTATAAATTTGTATCACTCCTTTGAGGCCATATATAGCACGAGACTCATACTATATGTACGTGATCACTGTAATTGGATCCCCTCAACTATAAGGCCCCAAGCCCTTACCAACCTACTCGATGACTAGCTACAATTGTTCTTATCTAGTGCAACCTACTTAGTTGACTTGAACCATACTTGAGCATGAGCTTCCTAACCATGATTGACTGAACTAGCTATGTTGTTGATAGTAGAATTTCACCCTAACATGTTGCTTAACACCTCAACTGACGAACTATTAACCAAGACTATTTCTAATAAAGGCCATTGATGACTCAGCTCTTCTAATGGGCCATAGGGCCCAACCTACTTATATATTTGGTTTGAATTTGAAAAGTGGCATAGACAATTGTAGCCTTGCATAATCTCATTACATAATGACCCATGACTTCTGTTCTTTAAGCATGTGCTTAATTAAGGAACTACCATGTAGTTTACAACCAATGATTACTTGTTACTACAACCATCCAATGTTCACCTATAAATAAGGGAAAGAGAGCATTGTAAGGACTCTCTTACACTCTTTAACACTCTACCTACTTATTCACTCATTTTTCTACTCAAACATCGAAGTGGCTATACTGGACTAGCCCTAACACCAACTTAGCCTTTTGTTTGTACTTTTGCAAGACAAAAGTTTCATGCCAAAATCAATCGATAACATTTGACATCATTTATTTCTAAAACAATCCACCTACATAGCAAAAATAAGGATGACCAAAAGTACAGGTGCTAATTCTTCTCCCCAACACCTTTAAGAGGGCAGTAGGCATACGAATAAGCAACGTTTGGCCAAATTGAAATAGCTTTACACTAATTTAATCAAAGAGAACTAGAAACTCAATAAGAAGAATGACAAGATCCTTAGCCTTCTCCATAAAGATGTTCAACTAAACTAGAACCAGGGATACAACAATAACAATCCCGAAAATTCTAATAATTCAATATATTCTTCTAAATTGCCCATGAAGCAGGTCAAGGTCACACTTGGATCTTTGGCCCCTGCTCTTAGAAAGGATGATAAAGGAAAACAACCACAATAAGTGCCCCATACAGGACAGTCACATGTCAACACCTCTACTTTACTAGTAAACAATGTCAAATAAAGAAGAGTCCTTTTGTTGCTGAAATATTGGAAGAAGTAATGCCACAACATATCAAATTGCCACAATTTGAGACATATGATGGAACAAGGGACCCAAAAGACCATCTTAAGTATTACTGTAGCTTAGTTAAGTTGTACGACTGGAGTGATGCCATGGCTTGTCAAGCATTCCCTTCGATCCTGAAGATGTAGTGAGTACATGGTTTAAACATTAGCAACCAAACACAATTTTATGTTTCAAGGATCTAGCAAAATTGTTCTTCCAGCACTTCCTTGTAAGTAACTTCTTGTTAAGTCCATTTGAGACTATTTGGCTCAATATTTGGTTGACATGGTCTAGATCCCAAAATAAGATATAAGTGTTGCTCTCAATGCGGTGATCGATGGAGTCAAACCACATGGAGACTTCTTTAAGTCTCTAACCAAAAACAAGTCAAAGACTTTTTCTAAGTTCAAGGCTAAAGTCATGTCTTATATTAGACAAGAGGATAACATTAAAGCTCGGCATAAGGCTGATCAAAGTAGAGGAGATCAAAAAAATGACAAGAAGAAGAATGCAAAAGATCTACTTATCACACGCAATGATCAATTTTTAGTAGGAAGCGATGGCAAGAGGAAGAGGCTATGCATCCCAACTTATTCTGTTCATACTCCACTCAATCGTCCAATTGCGAATATGTTGATGGAAGTGTGTAACCAAAGGGGGGTATTACAATGGCTAAAAAGAATGAGAGGAAATCTACTATATATGAATTATAATAAATATTGTGATTTTCGTCGTAACAGAGGTTACAACACTTATGAGTGTAGTCAACTCAAAAACGCAATTGAGGATGCAATCCAACGAGGGTACTTAAGTAAGTTCCTTGCCTATGATGCCGAGTACATAGAACGGCCAACTCAAAGATGACGCGACAAGCAAGAAAAAACTCTATGACCTCCTTAAGCTATAAGAAATGTGAGAGACAAAGGTAATAATAGAGCACTGAATAATATAATAAACATTATTGTCGATGGACCTTTCACTTTAGGCTGATCATGCTCTTCGAGCTCAACTAATGCCATACAATATGTTCATAATGTGCAGGGCAAGAAAATCAAGATTGACAATTCTATTTCTTTCACATAGGAGCACTTAGAAGGCATACAAAGGCTCCACGATAATGTACTAGTAATCAGTGTAAGAATTGCCAACTTTGAGGTCAAAAAGATCTTAGTTAACATTAGGAGTTCGATAGACATTATTTTTCGACACACCTTTGACCAAATGAAACTAAAGATGAAGTCTCAATTGAGATCTTACAATTATGATCTATATACTTTTAATAATCAGCCTATATAGGTTACTAAAGTTATTTCTCTTTCTATTCAGATTAGAGGCAACAAGCATGTTATAGAAGATAAGGTAGACTTCCTTGTTGTCAAGTGTTGGTCGCCTTATAATATGATCATGGGCCAACCATACCAACATCTATTTAGTATGGTTCCTTCAACTACGCATCTCAAGGAAAAATTCCCTACTCCTACTAAAGCTAGAGTATGCAAGGGAGACCAGTAATTAACTAGATCCTTATATTTGAGAGCACTATGATGTAAAGAAGTCTTTCAAGTAGAGACTAATTTGGAAAAGAAGTCTAATGACATTGAGAGTGCCAAAGAAGTAGAGGAATTCCTACTAGGGAGCGATCTTGGAAAAACAACGAAGATAGGGAGACCATTGTCGACAAATATCCATCAAAGTTTAATTAATTTTCTTCAAGATAACACCAATGTCTTCACTTAGTCTCCCTTAAATATGCCAGGCATCCCTAGAAAAGTGATAACACATAAGCTCCAAATTCATCTAAGTGTAAAGATAGTTTAACAAAAGAAGAGGCATTTTGCCCCTAAATGGCAAGTACCTATTGAAGAGGAGGTTCAAAAGTCACTAAAGGAAAGATTCATTAAGGAACGTCCTTATTCGACTTGGCTAGCTAATTGTGTGCTAGTCAAGAAGTCAAGCGACAAATGGTGTATGTGCATAAACTTCATAGATTTGAATAAGGCCTATGCCAAACATTGTTTCCCCTTACCGAGAATAGACGGTTGACTCAAATGTCAGGCATGCCTTACTCTCTTTTATGGATGCATTTTCTATCCATAATCAGATTAAGTTAGAGAAGGATGATGAAGTTCACATGCCTTTTGTCACAAATTTTGGGACGTATTGTTATACGATAATACCATTTGGGCTTAAGAATGCCAACTCGACCTATTAAAGGCTTATGACCAAGATTTTTAAGCCCTAAATCCATCAAAACGTCAAAGTTTATGTTGACGATATGATAGTTAAGAGTAAAATAGAAAGTCGGCATCTCGTTAATCTTGAGGAGACATTTGACACCTTGAGGAGATACAACATGATAGAAGTGTGTTTTTTGTCCCACCTCAAGCACATTTTTGAGTTATATGGTCATTAAGCGCAGCATTGACGCAAATCCTAAGAAAATTGATGCCATTTAGAACATGAAGTCCCCTAGTATTATTTAGGAAGTTCAAGAATTGACTGGGCAGATTACCACTCTAAACAGATTTGTGTTGAGAAGCACAAATAATCATATGAAATTTTTCAAAGTATAGAAGAACCTGAAGAAATTTCAATGGATTAACGAGTGCGAAGCAGGATTTAACAAGTTGAAAGAATTTCTAGCATCACCTTTAGTCCTCTCAATACCTATCCTCAAAGAAGACTTATTTTTATATATGTTAGTTATAGCCGAGCTCTTTCATCTGTCCTAGTTAGATTAAAAGGCAAGGAGCATCGGCCTATTTATTACATGAGTCATGCCTTGCAAGGGCCAAAACAGTGATAGACAAAGGTTGAGAAGCTTGTTTGGCAGTGGTTCTCTTGACAAGAAAATTAAAGCCGTACTACGAAGCACATCGAATAGTTCTTACCGATTAGCCTCTATGACAAGCCTTGCAATAACCAAACTCCTTAAGGAGGATGACATGCTTTGGAGCTAAGTGCTTATGTAATATCACATAAACCCACAACGACATTAGAAGCTCAAGTATCGGTAGATTTTGTTGCAAAGTTCATTGTAAAAGCAGACAACATTAAGAGAAGAAACCCACATGGAATTTATATGTTAATGGCTCCTCTACTAAGGAAGGATGCAATGCAGGCCTTATTTTGCAAGGGCCCTACAATGTGAAAACATAGTATGCATTAAAGTTTGGATTTCTGACCAGTAATAATGAAGCTAAATATGAAGCCCTACTTACCGAAATTAAGCTAGCAAAGGAAGTTAAATCTAAGAAAGTTGAAATTTTCTCCGATTCACAGTTGATTATGAATCAAGTTAAAGGAAGCTATCTAGCAAAGGAAGATGTGATAAGCAAATACCTACTACTGGTATAACTACTCATAGAGGAAATCCAATCTTTTACAATTGAGAAGATATCAAGGGTCAAAAACATTGTTGTAGATAAGCTTTTTAAATTGGCTAGTATAGTGCTACCTGACCTAAATGACAAGCTTCTTATTGAGTATCTCCCTAATAAAATTTTAGAGACTATCAATAAGAGTTATGAATTGACTCCTTACCTAAGGGAAAGGTCTTAGATGGACTCGATTATTAACTATCTAAAGGATGGTGTTCTACACGAAGATAAGAAAAAAGCACAGAGGTTAATATATCAAGCCACAAACTACATGCTAATCGATGACTAACTATACAAGTGTGGCCTTTTACAACCCTACCTTTAATGCCTTGCACAAAAAGATGCTCAATAAATCATGTTTAAGTTGCATTAAGGTGTTTGTAGCAACCAAGTGAAAAGTCAAACCATCTATATTCGTGCATTGAGACTTGAGTATTATTAACCTACTATGAAAGAGGACACAAAATATCTTATTCAGCAATGTCCATAATGTCTAAAACAAAAAGCACTAAACCATGTGCCTTCTACTAAATTACACAACCTCATTAGCCCTTAGCCTAGCCCTTTGCCCAATGGGGCTAGACATACCCAAACCATTTTCGAAGTTTACAACTCAGCGACAGTTCGTCATAGTTACAATGGATTATTTCACCAAATGGGTTAAGGCTGAAGTAATGGTGAAGATTACTGCGCAAAAGACTAAGCAACAGGTTGAGTCTTTTGTTTTCAATTTTATCATATTGAGGTTTAGGGTTCTCTTTATGATAGTGACTGACAACGGGCTACAGTTTGACAACAATAAATTCCAAGCTTTTTATGCAAAGCACGACATCCATCTAAATTAAACTTCGGTATCTCATCCTCAAACCAATGGACAAGTAGAAGCTGTTAACAAAACCATCCTATACAGTTTGAAAAGAAGAGTTGATTACGTTAAGCGTAAATGGGCCGATGAATTGCTTAATGTTTTATGGGGGTATAGGACTACCCATAAGACTTCAATAGGAGAGACACCTTTCAGGCTTACATTTGGTTCGAAAGCAGTTCTACTAATTCAATTGGAGTTACCCAATCTACGAACCTAGAAGTTTGACATTATGGAAAATCAAGTAGGCCTTATGGCCAATTTGGATATAATTAAGGAAATTGGAGACATTACGAGAGCAAGAGTTGTTGCCTATCAGCATAAGGCAATGACGTACAACAATCAAAAGGTGAAACACAAGGTATTTTAGCTTAAAGACTTAGTTTACAGGAAATTGGAGGCACCTAGTATGCAAGACAATCAAGAGAAGCTTAGCACAAATTAGGAAGATCAAGTAAGGGTCCAAGAAGTCATAGGCAACATGGCCTACCAACTAGAAAGGTTGGATGGAACGATCATACCTCGTTTATGGAATGCCGAGAATCTAAAGCTTTATTTTGAATAGTTCTCTATCACTACTAGTACTCTATGTTTGCTTTTGTTTTTCCTTTTCCAAACAATTTAAGGTAATGGCCTACGCTATGTTTAAATATGTTGTGTTTGTTTCAAGTTTATAAGCATCTTTCACTACCATCACTTTTATTTCTGATCTATACATGATTAATGGATTAATGAAGTTCTAACTATGTGGCTAACAATCTAATACCTAATAAATCTCCAACCATCATCGGTTAATTAGCTTAGTACTAATTGACAAGTAATACTAAATGTGAAAAGGTGAGGCCTTCAGTAGGCAAAGTTCGCGGTTAAGAAAATAAAACTTAACTCCCAAAAGTTTAAGCCTTACATAGCTAATGATGCTACATCTATGAAAAGATAGTAAACACAAACTATACATGAACTAAAACATACCTAGGATTAAAAAGCATTAAACGTAGAACAAAGGTTAATTACAACTAACAGGTAAGCATCTTAACCATAAATAATGTCTATGGAAATACTGTAGAAACAAAGTACAAATTAATTGTCTCCTTAAGAGTCGAAGGCATTCTTCCTTTTTGATTGGGCAGAGTTACTGTCTTAGTTGATAGAGCTTGGGGTTTTCTTGGAGTTTACTTCTTTATCAGTACTAAAGGTCTCATTTGAGGAGTTTAAGGTCTCTTTGCAAACATAGGGGGTCTCCTTTAATGATCATTCCTCAACATCTATAGGAACTTCAACGCTAGCTTGATCATTGTCACCTGCCTTTAAACCATAGCCTCCACTTCTTCCCTGACTTCTTCATCGCCATTGCTAGCATCCTCATTGTCAACATCATCAAAGTCGAGGCATGATAGTTCATGGTTAGGATGAACCTGTAAAATTTTTCCCTTGCCAATTGGATCCCCTATAAGAACTTTTTTCAAAGCAATCTCCCATATTACCAACTAAAGTACACAATTGATAGTGCTTCCTCAACGAAAGGCTTCTTTTTCGCTGCCTCCTCTAGTTCAGCGATACGAGCTTTAAGTTTAGAGCTGTTTGTCTCTAAGTTCTTTATTTAGACTCTTAATTTGTCTTTCTCCTCGCTCATTGATGTGATGGTCCTTCCTAACCCCCAGCATTCTTCTCATTTCTTACGAAGCTCCTCCTTCAAGTCTTCAATCTCCTTGTAAAGTTTATCATTCTCAATCTTAAGACCCAAGACTTCATTGGCCACCAATAAGTATGCTACCTTCTCGGCCGAGAGCTCCTCCTGTAGCTTCCTAGCATCCATCTTAGCCTTCATCCTTACATTATCGGCCACAACTGTTTGTGCTTTTGAGGAGTTATAAGCCTCCTTTACCTTCTGCAACAAAATTAACGAGTCGAATGAGTTGATTTATTTTCAACTATATAATGTAAAATCAAACATACCTTTTTAATCTCCTCTTTAGCTTCATCTAAGGTTATCAAAACATGGTTGCTAATCTACACATAGATAAGGAGTTAGATCAATGATGGGACATAAATGGTAAGTCAAAAGCATAACATAGTTATAAACTTACATCATACAATTTGGTTAGATCAACGATGGGACATAAACAGTAAATCAAAAGCATAACATAGTTATAAACTTACATCATACAATTTGGTGGCAATATGGCCTTTGTTCCAACTACCAAACCTCTCCACATCCTTCTTTGCTATCTCATTGTCCTTTGGGAGAATAACCTCCTTCATTGGGGCTAAGGACTTTGTCTTATCTCCCAAAGCCAGATTAGTATCTAGGATGTTGTGGCTCCAACACAACACAAAATATTCACCTACCTTATGATTAGGAACAAACTTAGTAATCCTAATGCAAAGAGCTTTATTTGTTAAAACCTCCTTTTTCTTCTCGTTTATGACCCTGCTTCTCTTAGATGGAGGTTGGTCGGCAAGCTCTTTCCCACTTCTCTTTCTAGGACTTGGCCTAATATTTGTCTAGTTTATTGAGTTGTCCACAACTTCTTGAGGAATAACATTAGTATTGTTGTCTACAACAGCATAACAACTAGCTTCTCCCTCCACCCACTCACAAGGAGTATATCTAATTGTGGGAAGTACCTAGAGCTACATAGTCCCAATAGCCTCTATTTACTCCGTTCTTTGACCCTCATCAGTACAAGGGGTTTCCTTTTTCTTCTTTTGATTGGCAACTTCTTTTAGAACCTTCTTCTAGGCCATCTTCTTTAGTGTTAGGGGCTAACTAACATAAACTTTAGTGGTTACATTATTGTCAAGCTTTGTTTCTTAGCTTTAGCCTAAGCTAACAATTTCTTGGGATCTACATCTCTTGCACCCATGTCTACACAAGAGAGAGTGTGTAAACCCTACTTTTAGTAAGCCTAAGATTGGATTAAGAGTACTTTCCAAACTTTCCCAAGGATCAACTAAACTAAAAAACTTAAGTTTAATTTTAGAAAAAAAATTAAATTTTTCTAATTCAAAAACCAATTATCAATAAAACCCAAGCTTGAAGAACTATGAGTTATAAAGTCATTTAAAACCCTAAACCTTAAAACCATTAAGGAATTTTAACCCTAAGTAATTAATTGATAATTTAATTTGAATAATTTCATTCAACTTTAGAAAATTTCACAATTTTATAAAAATCAAATCATAAATTACAAAACAATGCAAGATGAAAACCTAAAAAACAATTTTCTATAAGACCATGCCCTTATCTTCATGTCTAAGCCTTATACTTCAATAAGTAGATCAACCAATTACTTTAGATGACTTATCAATTGAGAGTTGGAATCATTTATAAATTGATAACTTATCAAAATCTAGTGATAAGACATTTCCCTTATCATCCCTTCACTTATACTACATATGGACAATTTTTCATAAGATTTCCCATGCTCAACTTCATTAAATGAGACAAGATCATTCCATGACCCAAAAGAACTTTAAATGGTAGATTTAAACAAGGAAGAAAGGGGGGGGGGGGGGGGGGGGGGGGGCATGCTCTTGTCTTTCAACCATCAATCACTTTCTCTTACACATCACTATTCACCCTGAATGCTTACATCATCAATGGTTGCAATTGTTGACTTTTGTGTAAACTACAAGACAATACTTTCAAGACATTTTAACCATTCATTCTCTCTCAATTCCA
Source organism: Lumnitzera racemosa (assembly GCA_024138005.1). Taxonomy (NCBI): domain Eukaryota; kingdom Viridiplantae; phylum Streptophyta; class Magnoliopsida; order Myrtales; family Combretaceae; genus Lumnitzera; species Lumnitzera racemosa. Next base: position 51,344,190 of record JAMXBC010000004.1, on the reverse strand, counting down.
ACTGGCCACTCTCTCCATTACTTCTCTCACTTTCAATTTCACTTTCACATCTTCTTTCTTTCATTTGAAACAAACATAAAAAGGAGAAACAACCTTGCCCCACAAAATCAACTTTTCCCCCATTTTTCAAGCTTCACTCACGACAATTCCTCCTCTTGTTCTTATGTCATTTTCTTTTACCATCTAAGCTCTTTTAAAACCATTAGAACCTTCCACAAACCTCATTCCAAAAGATCAAACAACTCGGGTTTCCAAAAGGTTGCAAAAAGGAGGAAGCAATATTAAGAGCTTAAGTGGAACCTTAGTGCACAACTACCATACTTTGCTTGAAGGACGAGTAAGTGTTTCTTGTGATTAGTGGGTTAGTGTTTATGTTAAGAAACTTTGATTTCTTGAATATATAAGTAAGGTTTAAGTTTTTATAACACTGAAAATCGTTTTAAGAAACAAACTCATAAAACCCTTACATAAAGTTGAAACATGAGCATGTAAAGTTGGTGTTTTGTAAAAATACTTATGTAACACTTTGAATGGAAGATTTTAAGTTGAGAAAATCTTGAAACAAGAACTTGAATGGAAGATGAACATGCTAGACGTAAGGATTCAAAAGTCCTTTGAATGTTAATTTTATTTCCGTTAAGTTAAACATGCTCAAATCTAGACTTAAGTTAAGGAAAAATTCATCACATGAAGTTTTATGAAGAAATCAACTTTGTATGACATGAGCTATGATATGAAAGTTGTATTAAGTATAAGATCTTCTATTTCTTTGTGTGGAGCATAATTTAAAGAATCATCTTATGAAAGAAAAGTTAAGTTAAGATTTGGATATAAGTAATTTAAGTGCATAATCTAACGCCTAAACTTAAGGAAATGATGAAATAAGTTGTAAAACCAAGCAAGAACCCCTTGGAATCATCACAACCAGATCTGGAATGTGGGAAAAAAAACACCTAAAAATATGATAAAAGCAAATGAACAAAGTGAAAAGATCAACCAAAGTAAGTATGGTAAGTATACAAAGCCTAAAACTCAAAACCAAGTCTAAAACTCTCAAAACAAGCCTAGAACTCTAAGTTGAGCCTTCAATAAAATTCTGACCAGCACTTTAAAACACTAAGAGAGGTTGTTTTGAAGCCCATAAGAAATCCAACTAAGGCTCCCTAGGCCCACCAAAGTCACTAACTTTAGTTTGAACAAAAAATAAGCCCATTTGACAACTTAAGCCCAGTAAAGAGCCCATGAAGTGGTTATTAGCCTTAGGAATATAAATCAAAGTTGTAAATCTGATCTCAAGGAGTATTTTAAGCTTAGGATAAAATCTTAAGACCAAGCCCAAAGGATTTCTCAAGTTATCAAAAAGCCCATTTACCATACAAGGCCCAAAAGCACTCCAACACATGAGAAATGCTACTGTTCTGACCCATGGACAGAATTGTATGCCCAATTTCGAAAATCTAACCTCACCAAGTTAAAGTACACTCGAAAATGATGAAGATTTACTATAAGATCATAAAAATCGGATTTAAAACGAAAAAGTTATATGCGATTGAACTTTAAGTAAAAAACTAGGAAAAATTACGAAAACTAGTCAAGAGTATAACTTAAGGAAAATTAACTTAGTTTTCTAAGTTTATTTCAATCCCTTATAAATATTATTTTAATAACTATGGGACACCGTGTACGGAGACGACTTGCCTCCGAATTACTTTGATTGATCCACATGGTAGAGTAAGTAAATTCCCAATAACTCTTTACTTGATTTTGTTTGTAGAATAAATGCACCTAAACTTATATATATAAATTTGAATGCTTGTAGGATATGGGAGATGCATGTGTATGGATTTATGGATGAATGTGATGACTTGTTAATTATATATATAATAATGGGAATTGTTTATACTAATATATACATGTGAATTGTATGGAATGAAATTGTCTGATCACCTTGAAAATCGAGTTAATCACTTATATGATTAAGAAATCAAAATGAATCATGCATTCCCCATATTACATACGGATAACACTGACTACCACTTTACATAGAAGATGGGAAGGGACTCACAAAAGGATGTGTCTCCTACAAGATTGGGCACTAGCTATATCATCATATATATTGAGTCTTTATCCTAAGCTAATGGGCTTATTAGGCGCTGGGAGATGCCAACTGTCGGCGACGGGCCGAGTCTTCTGGCTTCTGCTTAGGGCGTATGTTTGTGGATTGTGGAGGTCACCACATTGCTAAACTTGAGATTTTAAAAATATGATTTGATTTCGGTAAAAGAAGTATACATATATATATATATATATACATAGAGTTTTGTTTTGGTATAAGCACGATAGTGCAAATGAAATAAAACCCAAGGTATAGAATCTAGATTTTGGTTTGGGTCGGTTAATTATCTCCAAACCCCAACTTCAGGGGGTGTAATTATGAGTCGTATGTAGTTCCTAGATCACTGCATGCGTTGTTTGGCATACTAATTGTTTGGCATACTGATTGTTTATGCATTCATATGATTGTACATCTAATAAATTTCTGTCATGTGGTACCAATGAGGGTATTTATCTCACTAAGCTTAAGCTTACACTCCTATAGATTTTTGTTGTTGCAGGAAAACCTCTTCACTAATCAAGGCAGAGGCATGCCCATGGTATGTCTCGTGTAGAGACAAGTTGGAGCGATCAAAGAGTGAAGAGGACATTTTGTAATAGATTTATAGACATTTGGATACTTTTATGTTTTTGCTCATAATACAAATTTAATGTAGTTCCGTTATGAACTGCATTTGTTCATAATATTTTTTTTTTTGTAGGTCTCACGAGCCCACACAATTAACTAATTTATAACATAGAAGTAATTTTAGGTATATTGATCTATATTGCTCTATATTACTTGTCTATGGGCCTAGTGATAACGTAGAGTGGAAGGAACCTTGTGTGTCGTATGAAAGGCCTATGATCAGCAAGGGGGTTGATAATAGACCTTTATACGGTATATGGCGACCTACCATGACGACGATACTGTTGGGTCATGATAGAGAGAGAGAGAAAGAGAGAAAGAGAGAGAGAGAGAGAGAGAGAGAGAGAGTATTATAAAAGAAGAAAGAGGAATATTCAAAGACTTAAAAGTCCATACCGAGCAAAGCTCAAAGGCAATGATTCTACCCCCATAAGGCATGAGAATGGCTTTCCTCCAATAACTCTACTCAATATGGCAAGTAGATCAAAACCTACCTTTGTCTTTAGAAAATATGGGCTCTCCCTTCTCATATGGGGATATAATCCTTTCAGAATCCCAGAAGTACATCTTATTTCCTTGCCTCTCTTAGATTTTCTTGGCAATGGTAGCATAATTCGACAATAGCTTAATGTCATTGGTTTGGATGGGCTTGGTCCATTTATTCCAAAAGTCCTAATTGAAACATGCTTATCATGCCATTTGTGAATTTTAAACAATAACCCATCCATAAACTTACATCCATGTCAAGCCGTCGCATAAAACAAACCATCCAGTTGCCTCCTTACTGAGAAAAAATATCTAAACAATAGGGGAATAACCTAAACCCCAATCTCCTTACATATTATTTCAAATGCGGCCAGGAGCTTATAAGTGTTGGAAGAGAACATGCTCAGCAACATGGAAGTAGTTGAAGAACCATTTTTAAAACGCAAAAAATGGAAGATACGGTCCAAAATCAAGATATTTTAAATATAAGTGAAACTCACTGTCTATCAAAAACAAACTCTTTCATCTTCCCTCAACCTACACAAATGATACGCATTAGGGAGATCTTTCCAATACTTATTATATTTTGCGACAAGTGTCTTAAACATGCCACTCACTACCCCATCTAAAGAATCAATGTTATGAACTTTGTTGTTATATAAATACCTAATAGCCGACCTATCTTCCCTATCATCTAGATAATTATCTATAGAAAGAGCATCAATACGAATTAGTTTATACCATCTCTCCATTATGCTATCCGCTGAACTACCAGATGAAGAGGCTAAACCAATCCTTCTTTGGGGGGAGAAGTAGCCTTAAAAAGAATTGTTTTGAAATTTGAAGAGATAAGAGAACAAATGACACTTTAAACCATACCTGTTAGGGTTGAATTAATGAAAAGCACACACAAGAAAGCCACTCAAAATTTGGACAAGAGTTCATAAAAGAAAATTTTGAAAGTAGAAGAAAATTTTGAAAAGGGAATGCAAAGAGAGAAGAGCAGAAAATGATTGTTAGAATGAAGAAAGCTTTTTATACATATGTGATTAATAATCTCCCCTCTCGAAATTCCAACATACGGTTGATGAGGGTAAGGGCTCTAATTAGATAGTCAAGCATGGATGATTGACATATATCAAAGGTCAGACAGCTAAGGGATGTCGTACCACTAGCAATTAATAGACTCTACAATGTTATAATGGCTAGCATAATAATTGTCCTACATACTTCTACATGATGTGAATGAGCGGGAAAATTAAAAGGTTGTGACCTCTCATTTAGAACTTGAAACAATGCGTTTCGAATATCACACTGAAGGATGCCAATAACAATATCCACAAGTTAGCTCGGAAGATATCTTCAACAATCTAGAGAATACATGTTTGGGTCATTGCCATCTAACTAATCAAATTGAATATTGATTTTTATTATTAACTTCCATGGTTGAATTCTCAACCACGGGAGTTAAGGGAGAAATATTTATAGTAGAATTTCACCTTACATGTTGCTCGATACCTTGCTGTCAAATTGCTAACCAAAACTATTTTCAACAAAGGCCCTCGATGACTCGGCTCATTTAATGGGCCTTAGGGCCCAGCCTACTTATATATTTTATTTGAATTTGAAAAGTGATGCAGACAGTTGTAGCCTTACATGATCTCATTACATAACCGCTAACTACTCCTATTTTTTAGGGATGTGTTTGATTAAGGAGCTACTACATAGTCTACGACCAATGTTTACCTACTATTATGGACATCTAATATTCTCCTATAAATAAAGGAAAGAAAGCATTATAAGAACTCTCTTGTGTTTTTTAACACTCTGCCTGCTTATTCACTTATTTTTCTACTTAACCACTCACTTACTTAAGTATTGGAGTGACTATGGTAGACTAGCCCAAGCACTACCTTAGCCTTTCATTTGTACTTTTGTAAGACCAAAATTCTATACCAAAATCAATCAATAAAATAGGTCATTTGTATATCACCAATAGGAGCTCAAATTTGCTTAAAAGAAGTTAGAACAACTCAAAACGAGTCATAAGAAAGACCATAGAACCTATGCCCCAAAGACTGGGTTAGTTAAGCTTGGCCTATGTATTCAAATGCTTAAATTATGATGAGGGGCACGAATAGTTTGATAGTTATTATAACAGGTAACCACAAACTACCCCTACTTCTACTAATTCATGAAGTAGTCTAAATAGTTCAACTACCAACTGGAGACAGTTAAGCTTAGTCTTCTTTAGATAAAGAACCAAGGTTACAGTAGACTCTCTCTAATACTTTTAGTACTTTACTTGCATATTCCTATACATTTTCCAGTTCATGACAAAACTTGACTTAAGTATTGAAGTCGTAATGTTAAATAACATCCCCCGAACCATTCTTCTCTATTTTGCAAATCTCAAGCACATTACAAGTACATTTGTAATGATATTTTTTGTTCCTTTGTCTTTTTTTTTTTAATTTATGATGAACTAATTATTATTTAATTATTTGAATGTTTCCATTATTCAATTTTTATGGTTTACAAATATGTTATTAGGCATGTGAAATATTTATAAATTAAATATGAAAGATTCATAAGAGGATAAATTGTTTTTATTAAAGTTGGAGTGTGTTTAATGTAACTATGACATGGAACATGCAAGTTAGATTGAATTTAAAATTTACTTATATAATGCAACTGAAATTAGTTATCTTAACATAGATATATGCAAAGTAAATAAGATCTAATTAAATTTATAAGAGAAATCTACTTGTAAGTTAATAAATATGAATTGGGCAATTTGGAAGGGACGTAAATGTCATAAATAAAATTACCAAGACTTGAATGGTTAGGGATGCTTGTTAATCCAACAAAAATCTAAAAAATTAATCCTGCTATGTACTAAGTGCATATGTGAATTTTTCAAGTGATAACCTAGGTGGTATCCTACACATTTGGCTCACTAATATTTTTCCTTGTAGATTATGAGTATAATTGGTTTTCATTGGTCAAGTTTAATTATTTTTTAATTATAATTCAATTGTCAAGCTAAAAGTAAAGTTAACATACTTAGCACTTAGTATTCAATCTTCATAGGAATAACCTAGTCTCACTAATTCGTTTAAGTACTACATTTTCTACTTTAGTGTAGTACATCACATGATTTTATCCCTTAGTACAACAGTTTTCTTAGAGGTCACCTATCATAGAAATGCCCTAGCCTTAGTACACTTTACTTAAAAGTTCCAATGAACTCCAAGTCTCTACACCAAAAGATGCCTCAATAATTAAGGTTCTATTACCTAATATTAAATGGGTATTTATGTGTACTTCTAAAGCTTTCACTTACCATTCCTTAAGAGGTTTTAACATAAGCTTTATTAATATGGTCCTTAATGACCGTGTTTTTATTGACTTCTTAATAAGGAAAGGTTTGCACCTAAGAATGGATTGATGCTTATGGATTCATCCTATACAAGGAGCAAACATAGGCTATTAGGGGCATAAAGCTGTCTCTAGTGCATGAACTACTTCTTCACGTCAATAACTAACTTGAGAGTTGCAACAATAGAGAAATAAAGGAGTTTAAGGTTTCAGTCCCCTTACCTTTGAAGGCTTATGTTGGTACTTATAATTGTGAGAAGGATGGATATGGTAAGCAAGATACTCCCTAAATTTCTAAGTATCTTAAGACTTATGGTTAGAGAGAATCTTAGGATATGATCTTATTATCTTGTTTATCAAATGTACAAGTCTCTCTAAATATGTAAGCAATGGGTTAAGTTAAGGCTAGGAGGCTTAAGGTGAAATACTTTAGTAACACTTGCATTTCGCTCTTGTTGTCGATGGGTTGATAGGGAGAGGCAACTTATGTTAGGCTTCTAAGCACTTAAGTGAGGGCTGCTACATTATATGGTTAGAAAAAGTGCTTGGTAGAGGAGTAAAAAGTTGTCCTAAAGTGTAGTATGATCATTCTTTATTATTTAAGCTATCAATTGTAATTCTCGTAAGTGCCTTATAACACTTGGTTAACTTAAGGTATTAATGTGGAGCCTAGCTTATTTTTATGACAATGCTCAACATTTGAGGCATTGGCATTCCAAGCACTAACCCAATGCGAGTATGCTTTAGCAATAGCTAAGTTGAGCTATTATTGAGCAAGAGTGATATATTATGCTTAGGGACAGGTGTTGCTAAGCATTTTGGTAGGCTATTTTGAGCCTTACACTAACCCTTATTTTAATGTTAAAGGAAGAATTGTGTTGAATACGTTTTATGTGATGGTCATGCTTCCTCTATCAAATGTCATTCCAAATATCTAGATTACTTGGTTAGTAATGCTAGGCTTGATTTTTATTTCTTTTAGTATACATGTTTTTTTGTGCATTAAATTTTATGGAAGGGGATAAGTATGATTATTAGGGTAATTATGATTGTCATGGTACTATGGTAAAGTGAGTGATCTCATCTGTATGTGTTCTACATATACATGTTATAGCTAATTGGGCACTACTCTACTTTAAGCTTTGTAATATGTCGATTGCATCTTTTCGCATGTTTTGCCTCTTTAAGGCTTCTCCTTTTTATAAAAAGGGAACTAGTGCACTGCATTTTCTTCATTTTGCACATTGTAAACTTTTATTCTCTTAAATTGAAACTTTTCTTCCTTAAAAAAACTTTTCAACATTTTTATCATTTCAAAATCTTTTCTTTGACACTTAAGGAAGTATGGAATCAATACTATTTTTCCCTTTTTTTTTTTATCTTTGCCCTCATAGAACCCTATGGTTCTACTTTTTCTAACTGCAACACCTCTACCCCCAACCACCCCACCCCAACCCTTCCTTGGTATAGACTCCATAGATGAACACACAAGCCTAATATCACGCGTAATCAAAGAGGGTAGGTCGGAGTCGTGAGATGACTCGAAAAGTAAATGATAGTCGAAAGTTGAGTAGGGGTTACCATACACCAACGATGGATATAATACACCAACGCCTTACACAAGTTCAAGTTACACTTGATATGATGTACAAGAATGGCTGAAAGTCACTCGCCACTAATCTACACTCAAATGAGCTAGATAAGAGTAGCTCAAGAGTAAACAAAAAGGACACTTAGCTTAAGAGGGAGTAAAATTTCAGTGTCTTCTCTATATATATGATGATGATATGGCTATTACAATTTGCGAGTATTTATAGTACCTAGTTAGGGTAAGTCCTAAATTACAAAAAATTATAAAATTAGATTCGTACTTGCTAAGAAAAAGGAGAATAATTTATAGGGGAAGCATGAAATGGTGCAAAAAGAATATCATTTGTCAAAAAGAATATCATTTGTCAAAAAGGACAGTACAGATGTCAAAAAAGACAGCACGCACATAATTCTACTCATTCTACGATCTCAAAAACACTGCGAGCCGAGCAAGGGTGGGCCTTGATTAGGTATGGTTGGCGTCAGTAGTTTGACAGCTCTAGTGGCTAGGACTAGATATGGGTTAGCTTAAGGACAACTCACATTCAAGTCAACCTCAGATGGTTGGATCTTGACTATTGTCGACTTGGCCTCAGCAATATAAAGATAGCTATTTTACTAATTTAGTGCTTAGATTAAAGTGTTACGAAAGGGTCGACTCCATATGTCAGCTTATCACCTCGGTAGCTTCCTAGATAGTGTAGAGAGCGAAGTAGCTCGATAGATCGAATTAGGGTAAACACTATTCCTCGACGCTTAACTCACCTTGGACAATTCGACGAATCATCTAAGAAAACCCTCAAGCTCGGGAGCATATGATCAGTTATTGACCCCTATCATTCCCCATCTTGTAATTAGCAACAAAGACAGTAGCTGCTATGTGATCTTCCCCATTATCATGTGGAGTAATGGCATTGGTAAAGGAAAATGAAGCATAGAGCATACTCTTTAGAGTTTGCAGTACAATATTTAGCATAAATGAAGGCCATTGGGTACTCAAGAGAAGGGGGATTAAACCAGTAAAATGCCTAAGAGAATGAGTTTAAGCAAAATGTAGAGCCATTTCGTGGTTGAGGCTTAAGGGAAGTATAAGCTTTAGCACAAATATTGGTGCCCAGGTTTCTTACTTATTCAACGCCCTGATGGTCTTTCAGTCTCAAAAGCGTTAAGTAATGAATGAAGCTTTCCTATGTAGAAGGGTGAGATGTGTATCTTGCGTTTAGCACACTATCATAGGAAACCTATAGAAAGATAGAACGAGAGCATATCTCTTAAGGACCTTAGGAACTTCTACTCAAGACGACATGTAATCCAACTTCCTGTATTGCTACAAACTGATTATGGTTTATTTTTGCAAAGACAGCTCTAAACATAATGAGTTAAGGAGCTAACATAGGGGCTTGCTATAGGAAGAAGCAATAATAACTTAGGTTAGAGTGCAACTCCTTTGTCTCTTTAGGCTAGTTTAGGAAGGCTAATGGTCAAGCTATTAAGGATGGCCTATCAATAGTTCCTTTCCCTCTTATGAAGGTCAAGGACAAAAGAGAGTCTTAAAGCTTAAGAAGCAATGTCCAGCAAAATGGTTGAGGATGAAGAGACTACTCCCTCCATTTAAGCTAAGGTTATCAAAGTCCTAACAATCGAGTTCATGTTCATAATTCTTCGAAGGATTGTACCTCCATTGTTTCCATTATGGAAAAGCATGAGGAAATTATGAAAATGGAGAGGTGTAAGAGAAAGGAGTATAAGCTGAAGGAAATTCCCCCCCCCCCCCCCTTCTAAGTCTAGCAAGAGCTTTATGTTTGTTTTAGAGTAAAGTTTTTGATGGATTGCCGACCTTCGGACTCATTACTAGCGCTCACCTCCGAGACCTCATCAGGATGATTCTTTCTTGTCAACCTACCAAGGATGAGCTCCTGTTTATGGAAGAGCTGTAAACAAACTCTCTAAGGGCCCAACTAGGACATACCCTACTCCACTCAAACTTTTGCCCAATTACCAACTTACTGAATACTGAGCCCAAGGACATTATATGTAGAGATCTACTCTCCTAGCCTACTGAACTACAACCTCATTCAATCACCTCAGTAGCTCCTAGCATAACTCATCAACAATAACCTAAACATCAACTTTGCTCAACCATAATACCCTAAGATCTTAGAATGCAAACCCAATCACAACATGCTATCTGCCACTCCTTTGTCTAGTATTATACTATGTTCTTTTGTACTATTTGTCCCTTTTACTAGTTTAGCAATATACTAAACTAGCATTATTGTACTACCCTTTATTATAATTGTACATGTTTCCTTATTGTTATAGGAACTTACTATAAATAGTCCCTTATTTTTAGTAGCCAGAATAATCTTACACCTTTATAGATATTAAACATTCTTATTCTTGAGAGATACCATTCTCTTCGTAACATTTTCTCCTACACTCTTATCTAGTTTTGTTGAGTAGCTCAAGATTAGTTGCGAGTAGATATTAGATATTAGATATTAGTATAGTTTATGAATTATATCAAGTGAAATACTAAGTCATATTGTATTCATTAATGCATCATATCCCCTGAGTAGCTTTATAGAAGCTATTATGTTTGTTAACTTTTTCCATTTATTCATTCTCCTATACTTCAAAGAACCTACTATTGCTACTTTCTTCAATAAACCCTAATGATCAACCCAACTCTTAGGCACATCAATTTTTAACTCTGATATGTTGCTTTTAGCAATAAGTCGATGTGTACCAACTTATTTTTGAAGTTAATGCTTCTTCGAAATAGGCAAGATATGAAGATTAACACTTTAAATATGACCAATGAAGAGATTGAGAAATTTTCTATTATGGCCTTTTTAGTGTAAATGGTAAAGCTTTTCCTAGCATCTTTTTAGAGAACTACTTAAGCTTTGGCTTAACTTTTGTTTGCTTATGGTAAGTCCTGTGTATCTAATAAAGTTTGTGTGAAAGTTAAGTAGTAAGGAAGAGTAAGAAAGAAAGGGAAACCAATGATGATGGATGGTAATGGATTATATGTGTCTGATAATGGTTTGGACAAGTGGAGGAAGAACATGTGAGGTAAGGAAGAAGTAGTAGCAAGTGGTTGTTGGTGTGTATGTGTTCAATTTCTCAGTAGAATAAATGACTAAGAGATGGGTGAAAAATATGGAAAAGATGGAAGCTTAAGTCTAAAACTATCAAGGGTGTCAATCACTTGCACTTACAATTGTGAAAAATTGATATGAGAAATGAGCTAACAAGTGTATTGATCATACGTGTAGTATAGTAACAAAGACATGGTTAATCCCAAGGGAGCTAATGTGTTAATTAATAGATTAATTGAGTTTTTCCTTAAAATAAGCTACCAAAATTTGACTTTAAAGGAAATAAAAACTAATAAACTAATTGAACACAAAACCAAATGCCCTAACTATACTTCTAAGACCACAGGGTCGAGGAGATGTAAAAATCAATTTGGGTTTACAAATTTATTTTCATTTGAATTGAAGTGATTCTTAAGTTGATATTTGAAATTAATTAAATGAAATTTAACTAAACTTACAAAAATTCATCTACCTTTCAATATAGCAAAATTATAATTATAGCATAAATAATCTTGCCAAAACAATTTATCTATAATTATCGAATAAAAAACAACTCACTCACACTAAAATTACTATTCTTATAAAAAATATGAACTAGTCACATCTTCATAACTCGAACTATATTTCCAACCGCGCTAAATATGTGAGTTTATGAGTTTCATCAAAACCCATGTATCCTTATGATGTGCTTTTTTTCAAAAAGCTAAGATATATTTATCTGAGTTATTGAATCTCTCTCAAGTATCTCTGACTCAATCGAATGGAAGTGTTGGCCAAACACTAATTATCTAGACAACAAATATAATAATTAAATCACCAAGTACATGATAATCAATATTGAATCAATTCAATTAAGTACTAATTCATTAAATCCATTAATACAAAACCCAAAATATACTAAGCACAATCTCAATACAACACCCAAATTAATCAAGCTACGATGCAATAAAAGTAATAAGGGAAATCATCAATCCCACCTCCCATTATTTAATCTATATATCTTGATAAATTTGATACCCACATTTACCTCTAGTGTGCTAGAACATAAGGGTTTAATAAAATTAGAGAAAACATAAGAAAATAAAAATGAAAGTGTTTGTTCGATTTTCTGCTCTATTGCTTTGCTACTTTATTCTATCTAAGCTACTGTAGACTCCTTTCTCTATTATGTGCCCCCAGTTTATATCTGAAGATCAAATGCCCTCACACGTGCCTCTCGAATCTTCAAGAAAATGGACCCCTAAATGACAATGATACAGATGGAGAAAGGCCCCAAACTAGAAACATAATCCACAAATGAGAATATGCACACCAATGTGATGTCAAGTCTGTATGCTACAGACATTATTTCCCAACTAAAAGCTACTGGACTTTCTATAATATGCTGTGAAGTTGTGCCATTTTCTCTCCACGTGGGCCACTGAATATGACAATGGGCTGGCATCTTCTTTCCATTTTTGGGCTTGTACATTTGATATGCATGAAGGAAGCACCCATGTTCAGCATATCTCACGTGAACATGCTTTATATAACTCCAATTTGCTTTTTCTTAACTCAACAGGGCTTTGTGTCAATTCGGCTGTTACTTTTTCTAGAAATGAAACCTCACGTGTGTGCACATTTGGACTTGGGTAGCTTGGTGTTTGGCTCGGCTAGGAGTTGCTCAGCCTCCGTTGCTGTCGAATGGATGTTCTGCTCCTGTTCAATTGCAGCAGTCACGTGGACAGGCTACTCAGTTCGCGTATGTGAAGGCATCCTCAGGTCTGCTACATGTTGGAGCTTGACATGAAGCTTCAGCTGTTGTCCGTGTACAAGTGCTATCCATGTCTGATGTGGAGATTGGAGCTGCTGTTTTAGTCAGAACAAGGTGAGTGGCTCGGTTTACATGTTTGGAGCTCAGACAACTGTTGTGCAACATATTTCTCGGCACGCTGCTCCATCTTCAAGAGACGCTCACATAAGGTCGCATGATTCATGATCTGATCAGCTGCTGTTTTGCTCGTCGCTGCTGCTTTGTTTGCTCAGTTTCAAACTATTGAAGCTCAAGTTTGTGGTATGCTCAAGTGGTAGAAGCTTGGTGATGTGCTGCTGCTGCCAATTGCTTGGATTGCACCATATAGAGTGCCTTGGGATTAGCTAAAGTGGTGTTCAGTAACTCGGCAAGCTTGGTATTTGTATGGCCTTCGAAACCAAGTCAGTTTGCTGCTTTCGACAAGGAACTGCTTAGTTGCTAGCTTTAGCATCAAGTAGCTGCTATCCGTTGGTCTGTTTTCTCCAAATAAACTCCTCTATCTTGTTATGCAGGGGGCTGATCAGGTTTGCTCTAATGGACGGAATGCTCGGGTGCTAGTTCAAATGCAGCCATTTCCTCTGCTGTTCTGCGCTGAATTTATTAAGAATTGAAGTCCACGGCCAACCACTTTGAGCATGGTTCACGGACTGTTGATGTGGCTAATCTCTTTGGCCATATAGAGCTTGAATTATATCATCCAAGTCAGTTGGTGTCACACTCAGGACAAGTTGGAGTGGTGGTCTGCTGTGAAAGAGAATATGGCTGCTGCTATGGTTGAGCGCTTGCTGTAGCTGTTCAGTTCTTGTCGTAGCTGAAGTTCCTATTGTGTTTCCTTACTCTACAAACAAAGCAGCCGACCTTGTTTCATGATTCCGCTACTACAATAATAACTGATGCTTTCCAAATTGAGATATGGCCCAGTTTGTTGAAGCTCTTAGTTAGAAACAAGAAAGGTACAAAGTTCTAGTCCCTTGCGTCAGCTCCCATCTCTCATTGAGAAACCACCAACAAATGAGTTCTTGTATGTGTGAGCTGAACTTTCTTAAAGGGGCTGTTATGAGTTTGTCTTCTGTCTTATGTCGAAAAATATGCCTTCACATGTCTGGTCATAGAATTACGAGTGACAAAATGTTGTGGACTTCTCACTCAGTTGCCAACCTGAAGCTCAAACCCCCTAATTGCTCAAGTCCCATTGGACTGCTGTAAATGGATCAAGTGGGCCGTTTGCTATTGTTTTGGAGAAAGAGCTTGAGTCTGCTATGGTTACGATTCACAAAAGTGCTACTGTAATACAATGTGTAGTCCACTTCACAGCTGCTCTTCTTCAGTTCATACTTTCAAGTACTTAAGCTGTAGTCAGCATATGCTCTCCATTGTTTTTGGGTCAATGCTTAAATAATTGTCACAAGTAGCTGCTCTAGTGGATGAACAAGTGATACATGGTTCTGTCTTTTGTCAATTTGTCCTGTTACAATTCGAAAATTGCAAGTGAGCTGCAATACAAATGTAACTGCATTCATGCAGCATCTGCTAGAGATAGCAAATGAGAAATAGAAATGGAGCTAAATGATGGACCATAGGCTAAAGACTTGCAACCTTACTTCAGCCATTTGAGTTCATGTTTTTCATCCTTTTTCAAACTTTCACACAATTGATCTAATAACATAATTTTTATCAATTTTGAGCTGAATTCACTGTAAAGTGCGATTATATGCATGAATATGTGCTATTAAGTGGAGATAAATGTGTAATTTTACACATTTATTAGTTGTGAAGAGTGAGATTAGATGGCATGGGTTGGGTTGAGAATATGGATGAGAGAGGGAGACAGCTGGTAGTGGAAGAGAAGGGGTGAGGGAGGCTTAGGAGCATCTATGCCATGGTGCTGGTGATGATACCCTGGGATTGGGTGGCCAGGTCGAATTGAGTGGAATGGAGGGACTACCAAAGAAATGGATTGAATAAAATAGTGTCGATGGTGGCTGAGTTCATTATGATGGCTGAATATAGAAAGGCTAGTTGGTAGCCACGAGTTGACAAACAACGTTAATATTGTGGTTAATGGGCAGTAGTGTCAACCGGTGGCAAGAGAGAAAAAAAATTAATTAGGGATTACCCAGTTCTTTGATGCCAAGTACAACTCGATAATTCAGTGTTAATGAAATTTGCTAACCATGAAAGAGTTATTCCAATGTTTTTATATAATGATACAATTCTAACATAAATGTAATATTACAAGTGATTGTCTAAAGTAACCCTACACAAGAAGCCACAGAAACATATGATATATATGAAAGAGTGGAACCCGTACAGATGAAGAGGGGCCAAGGATCTTCCTCTCAACAATGCTTCTCAAGGCTCCACTCTCCCCCCTTGTCTACCTGGGAGCTGAGACATAGGGGTTTTCACCCAGGCACAGATGCCTCGACTGCTCAATTCGATTCTTGTATACAGAATGTGCTTTCTTTCTTTCCTTCTTTCTTTTCGTTTCTTTTCTTTTTTACTTTCCCATTATTTTGTTTTCGTTTTCATTTTTTCAATTAAATTATCTAATGTTAAATTATAACTAGCATCACCACAAGATTTAATGACAAATCACGCTCCACATTTGGAAAAGAAGTGAACCCCATGCTTCTTAGGGGGGAAAGTGCTTAATTTCAAATGTTGAGGTGCATACGGATTTCCAAAAGGGAATGATCTGACCATTAAAAAGAGCCACGTTGGAACAGACCTTAGATCACATGAGGCAATTACAGTTCTATCTAAATCGAAACCAACAAAAGTCCTGAGTCATATTCACCTTTAGATATGGTGGAAGCATGATCACGAGACTTCATAAGGAAAATCAGCATAATTTACTCAAACAATAAAATATTAAATAGGTGGAAATTTGACAAGAATCAGAAAATCCATCAGTTCAAATTAGTCAATTATGTTAACTTTGTAAACCTCACAACTCTGCTACTAATTAATAAAAGCTACAATTTGTAGGCCCGCATCATGCAATTTTAGCACCATATACAATACATTCTGAGAGAGAAATAAGAGCTTAGCTGATGAATCAAATCTCACATTCCATGTTGTAAAACTTTCTATATCTTATACTGGTGACAACATGAAGGGTAAAAGATATATTCAGTTCAAGATATATAATATACACAAAGGAGACTAGCTTGTGACATACTAATATAAATTGAACAGGGAGGATTATAATTACTTCGCTATTCTTTTTATGTCTTCGCTTGATCTAATAACAATCGGTGAAGCAGATAGACGGTTGTTCCTGTTTTTCTTGTCTGCAATTGATAATATATCAATGCTTTTATTGCTCTCCTTGCTACTAAAATCTTCATTAGAGGGCGAAGATCCAAATATCTGAACTGTTAAGCTCCCACCTGCAGATTGATCCAATCCTATTAGCTTAAACTAGTAGCTTACTATTTGAACATTGCATTGACAACTTTGATCTCTGGAACGCATTTATTTTGTTTCATGAGTAGCTTAAGAGGCAAAGTCGCTAGAGAATATTTGTTTTCACAGTTTAATCCTTGACTGGAAGCGTGCCCTTCCAAAATGATCAATCAATGTTCTGATAAGCAATAAGCTCATCGCTAAAAGAACTCTATATCGAGTAACCTTATTGCTAGGACTGATTGGGTTGACAATTAGAACCCCCAGGTCCTGACACAAAAGGGAGAGGGGGCAGTACAGGGGCGGTGGTTGTTGGCATGGGAGAAGTGTGGTGTGTGGCAATAGAATTGGTGCTCTCCTAAAGTTGGAACAGAGCAATTTTGAAAGAATCAAGAGATGCAACCAAGATGGAGGAATTAACTAAAGCGGCCAACAGAACTGTTATGACCCAAAAAGTGTATTAGGAAAATTAGTGAGTTATTAACAGTCATATTATATTCCTAAGGTAGTATAAAAATTAATGGGGATTATAAGTGAGCACTATGAGTAACCTTAGGGAATGTAACTGAGAATCATGCATTCATTCATTTAAAGTACGTAAAAAATCTTTAGAATTCTCCCTTCTATCTCATAATCATTTCTACAAATTACTTTGTCTTGAATATAGGTGTATCTATTATGAGTGAGGCAAGCTCACAGTCACAAGAAATTGTCTCCTTTAAATATGTCTACAAGCGCTGAAGGAAGAAGACTAAGAGTCCAGCAAATGTAATTATTTTATGTTGACATTTATGGTTAGACTTAGAGTCCAGCATATGTTATTATGTTATGCAATGCTTATGTTTCCATTGTGAGTTGTCAATCCACTATCAAGTATTGTAAAGTTTGTATGGGTTGGGTGACGTGTATGCTGCTGTTATCATGCATACTGCCAAGCGTTAATGGCAGTTAAGAGCATCAATGATGTACTTATCTACGATATAGGGCAGCTGTTGGTGTATTTATATAGTCAGAAATAGTAGAGAAAATAAATAGCAGCTGGTGTACAAAAAAACTGCCATCTTATACTACTTATATCTCACAATGTAATGAAAAATATAGTAAAAATCATATTTTCAGAAATCTAGTTGCCCAGAGGGCTAAAGAGATCTTAGGTTCTCTTAAAATTAAGTTCATATGGTTCTTTTAAAAACAAGCCCTAAACACAGGTAAGTTAGGAAGAAAAAGCCACAAAAATAAAGACACAAGCAGCCAAGATTTCACCCTAAATCGCCCTCAAACTAGATCACAAACATGATCATGTGATAGTATCATTTTCTTTTGACCACAATCCTATTTCCACAATCAACCAAGCTACCAACATAACAACCCCACTCTTACATTATTCTTTGAAGCATTTATCATGGGGTTAGGATAGATATAGTTCTAACAACATAAAACAGAAAATCATGCCGGCTATACTTTGTGTATGATATCCTTCGTAAAACATTCGGTTTTTTCTTTCTTTTTTCTTTTTCCCCCATTGTTTGGCAACAGAGACGTGTAGTTGTATTATGGCTGAGGCAGCCTCAAGAAGTATCTATGATGGGGATTTGGTGGTAGTTGAATTCAAGATCCCATGCAAATTGTTGTGTGTATTTAGGGTCTTAAACACTGGACAAACCCCTTGAAACTTCTAACTTTCATGTTCTACATGAGTAAAACCAACTCCTGGTGCATATAAATGACTAATACTTTGAATTTTTTTTTATTTTTTTTCTAAGAATGAAGTAAATAAGTGACTTATTTAAGAATCAATAACCCTATAAATGCACACGTTTATACTTTTGGTAAGATCACAGTTCGCCAAGCCCCTAAAAGAAATGATCTAGCAATGGTCACTAAGAAAAACAATCAATAACATTACTGTAAAATTAGGAGTCTTGTATGACTTTTGAACCCAAAATCTTCAAAAGCCCATGTAGTCAGTTTTTCTTTAGGTTTGACTGGTTATTTCTACACAGGAATAGCAACGAAGAATATTCCAAGGTTTGTGAGAATTTAATTGCTTACCAAGTACAAGAGCAGCTCCTATCCATCCCATTGTTCCCCATCTTTCACCAAGCAGAAACCAAGCAAAGCCAGCTCCCCATACTGGCTCAAGTCCATATATTATGGCTGTCTCTGTTGCTGAAACATTGCGCATGGCAGCAATCTGTATAACCAAATGTACCATTATTAGTTGGCTAAAGTGTAGGTGGTTGTTTGCAATGTCCACAAGCATTGGAGGGATGATCCTAGTAATAAACTATTACCATAGTAGACTTTCAAAATACATAAAGGAGTGTCTTTTAGTGCCACATGGTGACAATTTCCAAAGTTAAAACTAAAATTCTTTCTAAAAGATGTAAATTGTGGCAAAAGTTCTCTAAAAATTTAACCATTCAAGAAATATGCCATAAGCCAGTGCAGAATATAATGAAAAACATCATGAACAAAATTTGTCAACAAAACCTCTCTTGCCACATAAGAATTCATGAATAATGTCTCCTTTGCTTAGATAGCAGGAGAATAAAGAAATTATATCATACCTCTACCCATAAGCACAACCCTGTGGAGATTATACCAGTATAAAGGGCAGGGATCCATGGGAATGCAACAATTGAATCCCATGTCCACATCCAAGCTGATTGTTCAAGATCTTGCACACCATTGAACCAACCTTCAATCAGATACCAGATGGTAGACAATAGAGCAACAACTGAAACCTAGATAAAGCAATCAAAACAATATGAGAAGGCTGTGATGTAGCACTTCAAAACAGGACCATAATGACAACCAGCTAAGAATAGATTACTTGTGTAGCCAACCTCATATCCAAGAAGAGCCAAAATGTTCTCTTTCTTTGTGTTTCTTGAAATGCGTTCAGTCCGAAGCATATGGATACCAAAAAATATTGCACTTAAAAAGTTTAAAAGGTCTCCAACCTGAAAAAAACCCCAAAAAATAGAGATTAGAAATACAATCTCACATTCCTCTTTCTTTAACTGAGAAAATATGGTGCTCACATTTGGAGGAGATCCACTACACTCCAGCATACCAACACCAACAACAGACATAAAAACACCAAACCACGTCCAAGCAGGTATTATTGCCCCCAACAGGCCATCCAACAAAGGGACCACAATCACCTGCTTAGAATTAGCAGAATTGCAGGATTAACAACTTTCTAGGTGTTCCTGCTTTGTAAAATAGAACAGCCATAGTCAAGTTGAATCAGCTAGACATCATTAACACTTTTTTTTTACCTTACTTATGTGTTTCTTCATTGCAAATTTTCAGATTTTCAATGCTCTTCTACTAATGAGATAGTTTGCATGTTGAAAAATATCAAACCAAAACTTAACTGTAAACAGGGAAATAAAAGATGCACGGCCAGCATCTGACGTTAGTAGTCCAAGTGCCTCAATTATGTATCCGAGACTGACCCATAATCCCAACTCCATTCCCGCATTGCGAATTTTAACATCGTCTTTTGCATGATACACAAAAGGCAAGAACGGAATAGCTGACATTACAAAGCGCACAGCAGAGAAGGCTGCTGGGTCCATGACAGCCTCTACCTCCTTCACTACAGATATGTTACTGGCTGCAATTTAAGATTGAATAAGCTGGATAATGGTGTCACCTCTAAAAGCTAAAACTATACCAAGTCATTATCAAACCTAATTCAGGGTCAAAAAAAATCAAGAAAATAACATTAACTGCATTACCTTGTTGATCTACTGAAATCTGCACAATAGGTGCAAGCCATGCCACTATTTCAAAAAATGATTGAGCAGCATTTCTCAGACTAAATGCAAAAGACAGCATGCTTGCTCGACATATAAATTTTAATTATGGTCATTGCAACGTTACACATATGTTCTTCAATTTATCAATCCAATTCAATCTCAACTACAAATATATAACAAAAAAAGATTGCTTACTACAATCTACTGCCTCATCCCGCAACAAAATCACCCAGCAAATTGAAGGCTAGTCCAATTCGTTAAATGTAATAAATTCAGCATTTTGAAACAAAAGCCTGGGAAGTTTTATATTTCGTGAAAAATAACAGACATTGACCAAACATCATTTCAACATCAATTAATGTAATCCCAGCATTTGAATTCATTTCTTATCTAAAATTAATTGTGTTACCATCAAAAGCCATGGTGGACTTTCAATTTTCAGTATCTTTTCCAATTACACAACACTTATGCCATATTCTCAATGTCAGATTAGTCCTCTTTCTGGAGATGCTAGGTTTTTCACACAAAGGACACAGTCTGATTCATTAAAGGATACAGCAATACGAAGTCACAAGAGCACATCAAGACAAAGCAGACAATCGGGGGGTCTAGGACCCCATATTACAGTATACTAATTCAAAAAATTGGGAACATTGGTCAATTCTAGAAAACTCAGACATTTTGATATTTATCATAATCAAAAACTTAGAATGATCATTTACTATTGTAATAGCCCAAAAATGTTGCCATTATTTAGTGGATGATAGCAGCAGCTAATAGTGGGAGACCAAGGTCACAGCAAATGGCTATGGAAGTATTCAACCATTATGGAAAATGCCAAGTGATGGTTGCTGAAGCCACTAGCGATTTTAGGTTATTGCTGATAAACACCATCATCATTTACTGCTTTAAGCCATTTGCGTATGTAACCCCTTGAGATCCCTACAAAATATTATAGAACTGCAAAGTTTCTGTTGTGACAAATATAGAAAGTTCAGAATCGTTTTCCATAAAACATTAAAGCACTCAGTTAATTCCATTTTCTTGAAAATCGATTTCCACCCCCCCCCCCCCCCCCCCCCATCTTAGTCATGGACACTTGGGGAATCGGTCGAACTCCATACCATTAAATCTTTAATTTCCGCCGTTCTAACTCTAAGAAATTACGATTTATTAGTAGTAGGAAGACGCAGAACATAGCCTTGATTGGAAACTCTAGTCTTCTAGTATCAAATGGAAATTTTTCGTTTCATAGTTTAATTGATTGGTGCCATAAACATGACGCTTAGACCATGTCTTGAAGTTTGAAGCAAACGGCTTGAAACATAACATGTACGATCCAAAGTACGAGCAGAAACTAGTTTAGTTGATACCATAAACAAAAACCATCTCCCGTGGTTTTTTTTTTTTTTTTCAATCCTGAAGAGAAAAAGATATCCCTATCAATAAGCAGCCATAACCTCGTTTCATCGTTATTTCACTGTAGTACCTATCTCATATACCAAATTCAACATCACAATTTAATTAAAACACACACACACACACAAAAGACAGACATTTCAGCACAAAACCAATAAAGTAAAAGGATGGATAAAACAGAATATACCGTAAACAACAGTGATTACATTGAGCAATATGATACTCTTAACCTTGTTTGACACAAACAACATTCTTCTCCACAAAGGTTGCTTCTTCTTCTCCTTCCTCCTCTTCTTCTTATCATCTGTTCCAATCCTTGAAACCCTTTTCTTATCTTTCCACTTAGACTCATCCTCATTTTCCAAAAGTGAAAGAGACCCATCAACGGACAATAATTCTTTGTAAGATTTCTTCACTTTAAAGCACCCAGCGCTACCAGAATTACTTCTTGGACTAGTTTGGTCAAGGGAGAGAACTATAAAACGACGCTGTTCAGTTGGTGTACCATGGATACGGTTCGAGTGAAACAAGAAGGAAGATGAGCTGTTGAGAATACATGTGGATTTGGAAGAGGCACTTGCAGAGTCATTTGAATACCATGATTTTAGAGATGAATAATAATATGCCATGAATGGTGAAGCCAAAAAGTCTGAGTAAGTCAAGTTTCCATGGAGAAAGATTTAATCTTTATATGCTCATTTTTGGATGTGAGTGGAATTGTACCGAGGAAATAAAATATTATGTTTATGGATTGGATTTTTTGAGAACCAGAAAAATGGGAGGGGGATATTTAAATATAAATATTCATATTAATTTAAGAGTGTTAGAGCCATTAAATAAACGTGTAAATTGACGACAGAAGCTTGTGAGTTATGATATTTGTTTAGAACTGGGAAATTTGCACGTGTGCCATCCCATGAATTATTATCGAGTCAACTAGGTAAGAAAACTCGGACGAAAGGAAAAATAAAAATCCTACTAAAGGACTCGGCTTTTTTTGGTTTTTCATTTTTTTCTTAATTCTCTTTCCCCATGTTCTGATTTTAGCATTGAGCAAAAAAAACCACCTTGTATCAAACCATAAACGGAACCAAAAAATTATTTTTTCTTACAAACCGTTTAGTTAACTGTTTGATTCGATTTAGTTATATATAAATAGTTCATAACTTGATTTGAAAAAACGAATTAAAAGTACCATTTTAAACCAAACCATTTAATTAAATAAAAAAAATTATACAATCATTTTGTAGTTTCTTATATTTTTTTCAATTAATCTTTATAAATTTCATCAAAATTTTAAAATCTTGTTATTTTTTTTCTTAATTTTGTATCAATTATTAAGATTAAGTTAAGTGAATTCCAATTAAAATTTCATATCTATTGAAAGTAAAAATATTTAGTAAAAATTTAACACAAATAGTTTAAATCGTGAATTAAACCAATTTTAATTAGGTTTAAAAAATTTATGAACCGAACTGTATAGTTAAGTTCAACTTCAAAAAGAAAAAACCGAAATGTTATACTAAGTTCGTTTTAATAAGGGAGTGCAAATCATACCAAGTCGAACCATAACCACTCTTACTTATTCCGTCTTAACTTATTCTCCAATGTTCAATTTTCTAAAATAAAATATAAATACATATATAAATATCCCTTATAAAATTATATATCTAAAAATGTCAATGAGGAGTAGTGGTGAAGAGATTATTATTTATAGCAATGCTTCAAGCAAAGGTTTAACTTATGTATTAATGTGAAATTGAAAATTCAAAGTCTATGCTTAGACAATTGGAGTTATACAAAAGATATTATGTAACATCTCAAAATGGTAGAATCGCAATAGTTTTGCCTTGTAAACTAACCTATAATAGTAATTGATCTTATAGTATATATCATAGATATGAATTATACAAGATGTCTACAACTCCTTATTTTGAAATAAACAATTCAATTTAGAATTTAGCTAAAATTTACAATAAAAATTAAAACCATAAGTCATATATATATATATATATGTATATATTTACATTCGCATTATCGTAAAATTCCTAGGAGATTCTACATATGACAACAATCTATTAAATTACATATCATATATTATTTTATAATCATAAAGATACTAATAAGACTGTAAAAATTTGATCATTCAACCAGTTGATTCTCACTCCTTCATAGTTTCAAAAAGAAACTAACCTCCGAATAACTGTATTGCGGTATATCAATCAAAAGTCAAAACCTACAAGAGAATCTGTATGGATATATATAACCGCAACTTAGTAAGTTGAATTAGAGACTTATGAAAGTACAATAAATACAAACAAAATTATCAAACAATTAATTATATATAATGTAACAAACAAGTTCAATCACATAACGTGGTCTAGTCCGTAGTGAAATTAGAGTAATTTCACCTGCTCTAATTTAGGTTAAGGAGTTTCTATTAATGCAACAACTCACAACTAAACCCAAGTTTATGCAATAGAAATACCGCAGCCCCCAAACTATCCTTCGAACCAATGCCTTCATCCTCATTGTAACTTTCTCTCCTATCACTTAGTTCAACTAAAGATGAAAAAAAGACCATTATGTTACCTAGTGCTAGCTTTTTCGGATGTGTCTATGTTTGGTTGGAAAATCCTAATGATCCCCTAAAGGGTTATAATGCATGTCAAATTAAGGTATTTAGGCCGGTTATGCTTAAGTATGGTTTAGGGTGATCAAACAATTTCATACCATTCATTTCACATCAATCACTAAATACAACACAAAACTCAATACGAAATTAGATACTCAAGCATGTGTATACGTTACTACTTACAAATATAGTCAAATACAATCCTAAGTCTTTAAGTACTCTAAAATAGCACTCCAAAATACAATGAAATATTAAACACAACTTACTTAGTATCCTTGATTTGCCCAATCACTTGTCGCAGGTCAACTCATCTTTGTATCTTATAATATATAATATAAATATGTTTTTAATATTTATATCTTAATTATATATATTATATATATATATACTTTAGGTTATGATTTAACTCAACTTTTCATTTATAGATATTATTCATTACCAATTCATTCTAGGTTGGTTTAGGATTCGATTTCTGAATTCGATCCTAATTTAAGTTTTAAATCAATACCAATCTACAAGTATTATACATAACTTCTAAGAATACATTTCGAACCTTAATATGAAATTAATCACATTAGGCTCGAGTATTTTAAATATCACATTTGGTACTAAATCAGTATTTTAGTCTACTTAGTACATTCAAATCTTTATTAGGGTATCAAATTTACTTTTGATATGAAAATTTTTTATATTTTTTATATAATTACCTAAATTTAAGTTTCACACCAAATTTAATACATAATAATATTATTATTATATTATCCAATTTAGCCTAATATTTTATATTTACTATAATTCTAATTCCACATATTATCAAAATTACCTATATTTATTATATAATACCCTTAATAATCACATCTAACACCAACTATAATTATCATATTGTTGTTAGTGAATTATGGGATAAGGAAAAATCCTATAAAAGAAAGTGAAATACTTGGTACCAAGGCTAATCTGGTGCGGCAACTTCAATGTCTAAGTCAGTAAAGTAACTTAATATAGTAAGTATGCGAATAGTAAGTGTCAAGACCTTTATAGAGTTTCTTTCCGGTATTTATAGATAATCATAGTGTCCAAGGCAGTTGTCGGAATAACTGTTAAGACATGTAGAAACTCCTTAACTTAACATCTCCTCTAATATGTAAGGGTAGCAGACGATCATGTAATATAACCGTATTTATTATAACTATTTGTGCCATAAACTTGAATTCAAACTAGGATCGCTTCTTATACTTAGCATAAATGTCGTCTATCATCTTTCTAGTGTGAATGTCGAGAGAGTTGGTTACGTGGCATCTTGGTAGACGAAAAACCAAGTATCAGATGAGTGAAAACTGACTATCAATATTTACCCCTTAACTCCTATTTTGAGTAATCGACAAAGGGAGTTACTGTAAACCCTACTTTTAGTAGGCCTAAGACTTGTTTAGGAGTACCTCCCGAACGTTCCTAAAGATCAACTAAACCAAAAACATAATTTTATATTTAGGAACAAATTAAATTTTTACAATTCAAAAGCCAATTGTCAATTCAAAAGCTAATTGTCGATAAAACTCGAGCTTGAAGAACTGCGAGCTCTAAAGCTACTTAAAACCCTAAACCTTAAGACCATTAAGGAATTTTAACCACAAATAATTAATCGATAATTTAGTTTGAATAATTTTATTCAACTTTATAAAATTTCACAATTCTACAAAAATCAAATCATAAATCACAAAACAATGTAAGATGAAAATCCTAAAACAATTTTCTATAAGGCTATGCCCTTATCTTCATGCATAAGCCTTACACCATAAATAAGTAGATCAACCAATCACCTTAGATAACTTATCAATTGAGAGTTGGAATCATTTATCAATTGATAACTTATCAAAATCTAGTGATAAGACAATTTCCTTATCACCTCTTCACTTATACTACATATGGACAGATTTTCACAAGAAATCATGAGCTTAACTTTAATAAAGGTGACAAGACCACTCCATGCCATTAAAAGACTTCCCATGGCAGATCTAAAAAGGGGAGAAAGGGGGGTCATGCATTTGTCATTCACCCATCAATCACTTCCTCTTACACATCACTATTCATCCCTTAATGCTTACATCATCAAGAGTTGCAATTGTTGACTTTTTGTAAGCTTTAAGACAATACTTTCAAGGCATTTAAACACTCCTTCTCTCTTCATTCCAACCGGCTGCACTCCTCCCCATTTCTCTCACTTTTAATCTCACTTTCACTTCATCTTTCTCTCTTTTAAAACAAACATAAAAAGGGGAAACAACTTTACCCCACAAAATCCATTTTTCTCCATTTTGAAGCTTCAACTCACGGCATTTTTTTTCTTTGTTCATGTGCCATTTTCTTTCATCATTTAAGATCATCTAAGACCATTAGAATCTTTCATAAACCCCTTTCCAAAAGACCAAAGAATTCGGGTTTCAAAAAGGTAAGCAAAAAGGAGGAAGCAAAGTTAAAGGCTTAAGAGGAACCTTAGTGCACAACCACCAAACTTTGCGTTAAGGACGAGTAAGTGATTCTTGTGATGTGTGGATTAATATTTATTTAGAAGACTTGGATTTCTTGAAGATATGAGTAAGGTTTGAGTTGTTATAGCACAAAAATTCGTTTTAAGAAACAAACCCTAAAACCATTACATGAAGTTAAAATATGAGCATGTAAAGTTGGTGTTTTGTATGGACATTTGTTTAATGCTTTGAATGGAAGATTTTAAGCTAAGGAAATCTTGAAATGAGAACTTTGATGAAGGGTAAGCATGCTGGACGTGAAGGTTCCATGATCATTTGAATGTTGATTTTGTTTCCATTTAGTTAAACATGCTCAAAACTAGACTTAAGTTAAGGAAAAATCCACCACATGAAGTTTTATGAAGAAATCAACCTTGTATGGCATGAGCTATGATATGGAGGTTTTATGAAGTATAAGATCTTTTATTTTTTTATGTGGAGCATGAGTTAAAGGATCATTTGATGGAAGGGAACTTAAGTTAAGATTTATACACAAGTAGTTAAGTGCATAATCTATCACCTACACTTAAGGAAATGATGAAACAAGTTGAAAAACCAAGTAAGGACCCCTTAGGACCAACATGAACAAATCTGGAACATGGGTAAATGAGGCCTAAAAATATGATAAAAGTGAAAGAACAAAGTGAAAGGATTAACCAAAGCAAGTATGATTAGCATACAAAGCCTAAAACTCAAAACCGGGCCTAAAACTCTCAAAACAAGCTTAGAACTCTAAGATGGGCCTTCAACAAAAATCTGACCAGCAACTTAAAGAACCAAGAGAAGTTGTTTTGAAGCCCATAATAAATCCACCTAAGGCCCCATAAGCCCACCAAAGTCATTAACCTTAGTTGAACCAAAAAAAGCCCATTTGATAACTTAAGCTCACTAAAGGGCCCAAGAAGTGGTTGTTAGCCTTAGGAATATAAATCAAAATTGTAAATCTGATCTCAAGGAGTATTTTAAGCTTAGGATAAAATCTAAAGACCAAGCCCAAAGGATTCCTCAAGCTATCAAAAGCCCATTTACCAAACAAGGCCCAAAAACACTCCAACACATGAGGAACGCTACTGTTCTGACCCATGGACAGAATTTCATACCTCATTTCGAAAATCTAACCTTACCACGTTAAATTACACTCGAAAACGATGAAGATTGACTATAAGATCATAAAAATCGGATTTAAAACGAAAAAGTTATACGCGATTGAACTTTAGGTAAAAACCGGAAAAATTCCGAGAACTAGCTAAGAATATAACTTAAGAAAAATTTACATAGTTTCTTAAGTTTGCTTCAATTCCTTATAAAAATTATTTCAATGACCAGGGGACACTGTTTTCGGAGACGACTTGCCTCCGGACTACTTTGATTGAACCACATGGCAGAGTGAGTAAATTCCCGATGACTCTTTACTTGATTGTGCTTGTAAAGTAGATGCACCTAATCTTATATTTATAAATTTGGATGCTTGTGGGATATGGGAGATGCATGTGTATGAAATTATGGATGAGTGTGATGACTTGTTAATTATATATAATAATTGGGAATTGTTTGCATGAATATATACTTGTGAATTGTATGGAATGAAATTGGTTGATCACCCTGAAAATCAAGTTAATCACTTATATGATTAAGAACTCAAAATGAATCATGCATTCCCCATATTGCATACGGATAACACCGATTGCCGCTTCACGCAGAAGATGGGAAGGGACTCACAGGAATACGAGTTTCCTGCAGGATTGGGCACTAGCTATGCCATCATATATATTGAGTCTCTGTCTTAAGCCGATGGGCTTACTAGGCGCTAGGAGACGCCAACCGTCGGCGAGGGGCCGAGTCTTGTGGCTTCTGCTTAGGGCGTGTGTTTGTGGACTGCGGGGGCCACCACACCGCTAGACTTGGGATTTTTAAAGGATACAGTTTGATTTTGGTGAAGGAAGTATATATATATGTATATATGTAGAGTTTTGTTTTGGTATGAGCACGACAGTGCAAATGAAATAAAACCCAAGGTCTAGAACCCGGATTTTGGTTTGGGTCGGTTAATTATCTCCAAACCCCGACTTCAGGGGGCGAAATTCTGAGTCGTATGCAGTTCCTAGGTCACTGCATGCGTTGTATGGCATACTGTTTGTTCATGCATTCATATGATTGTGCATCTAATAAATTTCTGTCGTGTGGTACTGATGAGGGTATTTATCTCACTAAGCGTAAGCTTACTCCCCTATAGATTTCTGTTGGTGCAGGAGAACCTCTTCGTCAATCCGGGCCGAGGCATGCCCGTGGTAAGTCTCGGGTAGAGACGGGTTGGAGCGATCAGAGAGCGAAGAGGACATTTTGTAATAGATTATAGATATTTAGATACTTTATATATATTTATGCATAACTTAGATTTTATGCAGTTCCGTTATGAATTGCATTCGTTTGTAATATTGTTTTGGTGTGGTTCTCATGAGCCCATACAATTAGTTAATTTATAACATAGAAGTAATTTTAGTTAAATTGCTCTATATTACTTTTCTATGGGCCTAGTGGTAACGTAGAGTGGAAGGAGCCTTGTGTGTCGTATGAAAGGCCTATGATCAGCAAGGGGGTTGATAATAGACCTTTATACGGTACACGGCGACCTATCACGACAACGATACTGTTGGGTCGTTATAGTTACACATATATATAATGCACTAGAGGCTGAGTAGGGGGGGAGGTTTTTTACATTTATGCCAAGTAATACAAGAAAAGGACAGATCACATTAGTCGAAAGGTCACCATTTCTCAACTCTTGCCTGTTTGAGAAACCAAGAAATTAGAGGCATAACATTTGTTACTTAGGTCATTATTTTATGGCAAGCCTAATAATTGTCAAAAAGTTTTCAGCTATCAAATTTTTTTCACAAAACATGCATCAGCAATCTACAGGATTAACATATGAACGCATCAATACTCTCAAAAGTAGATTTGCAGTTATGAGGATGAATTGTCCTTATATAAAGTAATATTCATAATCAAAATTACCCTTTTTAGTTAGATCTTAAACTTTCATTCATTTCCTCATCTTCAACTCAAATTCTTCGATTTGTGTTGTATCATTTCACATAACCATTCAAGTATGGTTCGTAAAGTTGCCCATCAACTTGTACTTTCCCCCCTCCCCCCCCTTTCCCCCCCAAATAAAGAACAAGGCGGCTTATTCATTAGGTAGTTTGGCCAACAACATAAGAAAAGGTGAGATAAACTTGCTCGAATCAATGAGCTCTTCATAGATAATTATCCAAAGGATAAGGAATGGAGGTCCTCGATAAGATATATATTTAATACGATAGCCTATTTTTGTGATTCTCCGGATGAAATCGCCAGTTTCGTCAATAGGGTTCTCGTCACAAAATATAATCAATACTAGTAAGATCTTCTCGGAACATGGAACTTAAGGAGGCTGAGAGATGGGGAGAAGGTATGCTTCTCCGGAGAGGGTATGCTTCTCCGGAGAGGGTATGCTTCCTAGAGAGCGTGAGTTCCATATATACCTGAGATATTTAGATTTTGGGTTGCGCTTCCCTTTTTTAGCTTTTGTCGAAGGCTTTTTCAACTATTTCAAAGTTGAGCCGAGTATGTTCTAACCCAATACATATCAGCTTCTAGCGACCTTTAAGATAGTCTACAAAGAAGTTGAAGTTAGGGATACACCTAACTATTTTGGTATTTCTTCACTATTCAAAGGTAGCCTGATGGGTGGCATTTTGCTACTACTGCAAGTCATAGGTGTAAGTTCATAGACGGGTTAAAATCTAAGATTCATAAGTGGCACGACAAGCTCGTGTCAATATTGTCTGACGAGGACTTGGACTTCTAGACCCAATAGATTAAGCCGATACATATAAAAGACATAGATCTAATGCCAAATGATGTAACAGCAGTAGCAAAGAAAATTCAAGAGAGAAGGAGAAACAAAATGTTCTTTTGAGATACCGAGAGAATTATACAGCGTTGTGAAAATGGATAACCAATATTTTATGGAAAAGAAGGTACACCAATGTGTTACCGCCGTACTAAGTATAGCCACAAGGAAAGTCGTTCTTGAGACTCGAGGTGAAAAGGTGAAAATAATGAACTTTGAGCCTTGCTCGACATAGAAAATGTAAGTTCATATTTTTTTCCATGTTTATATTAATTAGTTTACTTATGTCATAGATATGGGTACTGGAGAGGTGAATCCGGCAAAGCTACTAGCTCAGGCAAAGGCAAAAAAATCCAACGCTGAAAAGAAGGTGACCACCTCAACAGTTACCATTCAATCTACTATCACAAAGAAACCAACAAAGGAAACTACAGTGAAGTAGATGGCTACATAGATCTCTCGTCATGTCGAGATGCTGAAGGAGAATGAGAAAACACAACTAACTAAGGTTGTTCATTTTAAGCAGGCTTAGGTTGTGATTATTCAAACTTCTATCGAGCCGAAGGATGGTGAGCCTCGAGAGACACATCCCAGTGAGGAGGATGAAAATGCCATTCCTATAGAAGGCTCATCGCTAGCAATTGCAGCGGCTCCAAGTGGTGACAAAAGACTAGGGAAAGAACTCGCCAACCAACCATCTATCAAGAAGTCTAAAGGCTTGGACAAAAGGGTAAAGGACACAATGCGTTCTAAAGCTCTTAGCATCAGTAGTGCCAAATTCATCCCCAAAAAAGAGGTTAGTAAGTACTTCATCCTATGTTAGAGCCACCAAATTTTAGACACCGACTCAGCCTTAGGGACAAGACGAAATCTTTAGCTCTAATGGAAAGGATCATTTTTCTAAAAGACAAAGATATCACCAAGAACGATGTCAACAGGGTCGACGATTGTAATAAGGCCCATATCGCGACTAAATTGTATAATGTGAGTATCCATGACTATTGCTTTTGATTATCGAATTCGTTAAGGTAACTAAAACATTTCCTTTTCTAAATGAGCAACCACATTTTGACAACTTTGGATGAGGCCAAGAAAGAAGCAAAGAAGGTAATATCTTCAGTTGTATCTATCTAACATACAACCATTTTTTATTGTAATAAATGAATTTACTGTAGATAGTTGAGGATGCGTACAATGCATCAAAGGCCTAAATTGTTATTACCGAGAATGTAAGGATTAGTGCTGAAACGAAGGCGAGAAAACTTTGGGAGGAACTTGCTACAGAGAAATTGGCACATGACCTTACTGTTGATGAAATTTCTAACCTGAAGGCTAAGATAGAAGAACGGTACAAAAAGTCTAAAAGCTTGAAAGAGGAGCTATAGAAGAAAAAAGAAGAGTGCTGGGGCTTTAGCCAAACTATTTGCATGATGAGCAACGATGAAGATAAGCTCAAGATGTAGATAAAGGAGTTAGAGACCAACAACTCAAACTTACAAAGTCGTATGGTTAAGTTGGAGGAGACTATGAGGAGGGGACCATATGTTGAAGAGGCTCTCGATATAGTCACTTCTAATTGGCAATACGAGAGGCTTCTACACAAAAAGTTGTTGGAGGGGGTTCAAGCGGCAAGAGAAGAGGTCTTAAAGCCTCATCTCGATTATGATCTCTCATGTCTCGACTTTACTGACGTCAATGACAAAGTTAGTAGTGCTGATAAAGATGAAGGCGATGAGATAAGTGCTGAGAGTATAAACCAAAGTAGCAATGAAGCTCCTGTCGAAGAAGTTGCCTACTCTGAGAACCCAGCCACCAAAAAAGCCTCGGCTAATGATTTAAGAATCACTTTTGCTGAATCTGAAGATAGGCCATAGGACTTATTGTATCGGCACACTGCATTCTTGTGTAATTATTAATTGGAAAATAGTCAAGGCAATGCCAAGTTCTTACGACATTTGATTTCACGTATTACACTTTCTTAGTTTGTATGGTATATGTATGTTGCTTCACACTCTCATTCGTTAACATGTTTTATTTCACATGCCTAACTATCTCTTGGCATGCTTTATTTTATACAACATTTGTTTCTCGACATGTTTTATTTCATACGCCCAACTATCCCTTGGTATGTTTTATTTCACACGCCCATTGTTTGTCAGCATGTTTTATTTCACATGCCATTTTTCCTCGGCATGGTTTATTTCGCACGTCCATTGTTATTTGGCATATTTTATTTCACATGCCATTTTTTCTCGGCATGTTTTATTTCACATACCCATTATTTTATAATATCCGTTAACTATTTGAGGTATGGACTAGCTGCATTACTCGACCGTAAGGTTAATTTGTATAATTCATTAACTGCGTTCGACTAAAACTTAGATCAATTCGTTTGATATGCAGCATGGAACTTGTTAATTTAGTAATCGTAACCAAAACACAATAAGACTTCAAATATATAGTTGTCATAAATAAGTATCAATCTTATGAACATGTTAGCTGTCGCCAAATAAGAGATGGCAAAAATCATCCTATATCAATTAAAATAAAATTTTAGATTTTCAGCATTCGAAGCTCAAGGAATGATAGATTCATCCAACCTTTTTAGTCAATAGGCCCCTTCGCCAACGACTTCCCGGATCTTGACAAGATCCTCTCAAATCGGGCCGAGCTTTCCTTAAGTCACTCGTGCACCAACAGCTTCCATCTTACAGCAAACTAGATCTCTAGGTTGGAAAACCTTATGCTTTACTTTTTTATTGTAGTATCTTGCTACACTATGCTAGTATACCACGACCCTAGCTCTGACAATGTCTCGAATTTCCTCAATAGTATCCAGATTCATTGTCAATCCGACTTAATTAAGCATAACATCAAAATTATGCATTCATAGATTAGACAAGTTTAGCTTAATCGGCAACATAGCTTCAATGCTGTAGGCTAACTTAAATGGTATCTCTCTCATTATGGTTCTGTAAGTGGTTCTGTATCCCCATAAGACGTTTAGTAGTTCATCGACCTACTTCCCCTTAACCTAATCCACTTTCCATTTCAAGTTGTGCAGTATGATCTTGTTTACGGCTTCAACTTGTCCATTTATCTAAGGGTGTTGTCAGGACCCTAAAGGAAGCCTAGTAAGATTGCTTAAAATTCCCATGGCACATGTGTACCCATGATATGGAAATTGCCTTATAAGTCAGAGATTGTAAGACTCTAAATAATTTATCACTAAGGTTACTGATTTTTTTTTTAGTAATTAATTTATTATAACATATAAATATAAATAACTATGGATGTCCGATATTCTATAGTTCCTTAGAACGTAGAGAATCGATATCCCCTATTAGATAATAAGACAAGATATACCTACTTTACAAAATTACAAGAAATATGAAATTATATTGAATTATAACATACAAATATTTTTTACAAAGGATGTTTCTATATCATCTATAAATGTCTTAACTCATTCTATTATTATCATACTTATCTTCACCTTGCACTTGACACTAGGGACTTATCCCTATCCCAATCTCAACACAAGTAAACCTGTAAAAGAAACTAAGGGTGAATGAACATAAAACATCTCAATGAATTTGTCCTTCACCACTGCCATTTAAGCAAGTTATCAAACGTTATTTACACACATGTAAGCTATCTACATATAAAATGAATTCAGGTGTGATGAATGCAAGCAACACATCTATTGGAGTCTGAAATTATGAACGGTATAGAATTACGTCATCTGCACTTCGATTATCCTCTATACTTACTTGCACAAGGCACCTTAGGTTATTCGCATGAGGTTGCCTAAGGGTACTATCCCTCTAAGCAACGCTCGACTATTACCCTAGTTGAGAAAAGAGTTCCAATCCAAATAGATGGATCCTAAACTAGGATTATCCACCATCCAAGGTCCTTCAGGTGCAAACATGCAAGTCCACTTACAACCAAAATTATCCAAGGCCTTACAGGCACAATAAAGCAAGTTCTCTCGCTATCAATTAAAGATCCCATGCTAGCTTTGCCTTAATGATAAAATATTATTTCTAGCTCTGCAAATCCTTATTAAAATTGTACAAAATATTTTTAATATTAGAAAATCTTTTTTCATAAAATACTTTCCTCAAAATTTTGCAAAGCTAGCACTCTCCATCCATACATTTACTAAGTCATAGACATGCAATGAATAGAATCGGTTATTCTCGTCAAATATTAAATTTATCAATTTTAAAAAGGTGATCACACAAATGATGGCATACAAGAAAAATAGTCATTTAGACATACAGGCAACAACAAGTAGCAAAGCATGATATAAGTAACGCACACATATAAGTAACGCACATAAATAAGTAGCAAGTCATTAGAACTTCCTTACTTAGATTTTTACTCATTCTCCAAGCCTTTGAGGTTTCTAGAACTCGATGTCGAAACGCCTAAAAGATAACAAAACTTATAAGTATCTTGAGAAACAGATTCTTTAGTTAACTAAAAGGCTATTATAATTTGTTTAGTTTCCTAATATGACCCAAGTATAGTGTATACAAGATTTATCATACTTTAGTGGGATCAATTATAACTATATTCGTAGATTTGTAAGTTATGGTACTTTATGTATTTAATTACTTATTTCTTTTCATTATCAATTTATAAGGTCTATTCTATTACTTAGTTATCTTATTTATTCCTTTCAGTTTTATCTTACATTTTTAGTCGTATGTAGCTTTTTCATCTTAAATCTAATTTTTACAATCTTATAGTCGTTTGTTATTATTTCCGGATGTACGTTTACATGGTAAGGTCTGTTTTAGATGTTAAGAACCATATTTTACGATATGGACTAAATTTATTGAAATTTAATTGTTAAAGCTTGAATATTCTTATTCGCTAGTTTTATGTTCTGTTTTAGTAGTTAATATTTCATTAGCCATTAATTCTTAAACTTAAATGATTTTATGGTTTATTATTTTAGAGGCTTATGTTATCAATTTCTTTTGTCATGACTTATATCATCCATTACATATATATAT
The DNA here is from genome assembly GCA_024138005.1 of Lumnitzera racemosa. Taxonomy (NCBI): domain Eukaryota; kingdom Viridiplantae; phylum Streptophyta; class Magnoliopsida; order Myrtales; family Combretaceae; genus Lumnitzera; species Lumnitzera racemosa. The sequence continues at coordinate 51,308,406 of JAMXBC010000004.1, read as the reverse complement.
ATATATTTATCCTTATGTATTCATATACTTTACACATACATTATATATATATACTTATACTTCTAACATACTAGTATGTATACTTATGTACCCATATATATACTAGTACATATACCCGTATATACATACAATTACACACATATTTTTATATGTATTTTCGTATGCCTAGAGTACCCTCTTAAAAAAGCTTTGCAAATTTCATATTTTTACACTTTAAGGACCTATTTAGCAAGGTATATATGTGTATAATTAGTATACTCTTCTTTTTTGATTACGTACATAAAGGTTATTCATGTACATGGCTTACTAAGTTTATGTATAATTGGTTTTTTTTATTCTTACTTATGTATATGTACATCTATACTATGTATTCTAATAGTACATACCTAGTTAGTTCATATAAATTTACATACTATATGTGTAATTGTATTCCTATACTTATCTATAAGCATAACTACACTTATATTATGTTTTCTACGAAAATATACACATAGAATTCTTACATGTATCATCATAGTATATGTGCTCATGTATTTTACCCTTATAGCTAAGTATTCTTACACTTAGGTATATGTATACAAGTCAACATATATGTACATATTACATATAAACTTCAAGCTAACTTAACATATACAACTTACTATGACATAAGATGGAAGAAGCACATAAAACATACCTTTTGTCCTTGAAAAATGGTAGTAAGTTTTGAAATTTGGAAAGGGATGAAAGGAAAAGGGGGTGACGGTTTTGATAAGGTAATAGGGGATTTTGTTATGTTTTTTATGTGTTTAGAAAAAGATAAAAGAGGGGTCTAGAAGGAGGATAAAGGGAGACAAAAGGGAGAAAAGAAAGGGAAAAAAAAATCAAAAGAAAAGAAGAAAACTCTAAATGATAATGACATTTGTTGACTTAGTCAACTTTTGACTTAGTCAAATGTTGATTTAGTCAACTCTCCTAAAATTACATGTTATTTGAATGCACATAATGAGGTAATTGAGGATAATTGAAAGAAAAATTAAAGAAATGAAAGGAAATGTGATGTTTCTTGGAATGATTAGTAAAAATAGTTAATGAGATCTATCTCTAAGTATTTATATCATATATACATCATTTAGTATGGTACTTGGTGTAACTATCATGAAATATGTCATTTAGGTTACTAATACTTACTAAAGCATCATCTAAACACTTAACTCCTTATAATATTAACCTAGTTATATAATTAGAAGATGGATATGATCTATAATGCAATATACCTTTTTCTAATGGATTACTTTAGTATTATATGTATTTATAAATGATTGAAAGTTATCTTTGATCTTTTACTAATGATTTAATAAGATACTGATGATATATTGTCAATTAGGGTTTTATAGTAAGTTATGATGAATTAGTAGTTTTATATCCTTAAAGTTATAGTTTTAGGGTTTTTATTGCTTTCCAATAAAATCTTTAGTGTCTAGATACATTTAGGGTATAAAAGTTTTCTATGTGATTAAATCTTCGGTTGTTATCTTAGGGTATTAATGAGGTTCAAGCTCAACTTTTGCAATTACATATACTATAGGTTTTAAGGTCTTCATATGCAATTAGAGGTTCAATTGATAATTTAAGGTTTCTCATATTCGCCTTAGGTTTTAAATTGAGATTTTAATCGGTTTTAAATCTCATTGGCTCTATTAACTTTAGGAAATCATCTATAATTTTAGGGGTTTGATTCTATACTTAGAAGGTTAGATTTACAAGGTTTATAGGTATGCTATAGACGTATAGTTGAGTCAAATGCCATGCCCTTCACAAAATGTTTAGAACTTATTGTTGTCAAACTGCGGACCGTTATCTATAACTATCATGTAGGGAACTCCAAATCTTGATATGATGAAATTGAAGACGAAAGCTTCCACTTTCTGCTCGGTGATCTTAGCTACAGCCTTAACCTCAACCCATTTAGTAAAATAGTCCACAGCGACAATGACGAATTGTCACTAGGTGGTAAACTTCAAAAAGAGTCCGAGAATATCTAGCCCCTACTAAGCGAAAGGCCAAGGGATGGTTAGGCCACATAGCTTAGTTGTAGGTGCGTTACTCAGCGACTCCTGCTTCTAAGATTGAGGATATTGTCAAATAACGTCCTTTGCATCTTCTCTCATAGTCGGCTAATAATAGCCGAGACACAGTGCTCGAATGTACAGTGTTTGCACCTTTACATGATTACTACATATGCTACCATATAGTTCAGATAACACCCTTTAGGCATCCTTCGAGAAAATGCATCGAAGGAAAGGTTGAGATATGCCGTGCTTATATAGTTGCCTATCAATCAGTGTGTAGTTCGTAGCCTAGTAAGCCAATCTTCACACCTCCTTCTTATTGTCAAAGATAGTACCATCTTTTAGATAATTCACTAGGGAATCCATCCACGATTCTTCTCTTATGCAAGGAGCTAACTCATAGCTTTGCAAGAGATTAGATAAACTTTTATACGGGAGAAAATCTATGAAAAGTTTCTTATTCAGCTTAGGGAAAGCCATATTAGCCCACTTCGATAGCTCATTGATAGCGATATTCTTGCTTCTTGGAATTTTATGAATGGAGAATGATAGGAATTCTTCTATGAGCATTTGTACCACCAATAGGTACTTGCTCATCTCTTCTTCTCTTGCTGCATAACTTTCGGTGACCTGATTTACCACCAGCTAGGAATTGGAGAACACTTCGAGTTTCTCGGCACCAATTTCATTTCATAGTTTCAATTTGGCGATTAGAGATTTGTACTCTGCTTCATTATTACTAGCTAGAAATCTAAATTTTAAAACGTAATGGACTTTGACATTATGGGGGCCTTAAAGGATGAGGCCTGCACCGCTTCCTTCTCGTGTCGAAGAACCATCAACATAGATAGGTTTCTCGACAATCTCCATACAGTCTTCCTCTCCCGTGAACTCGGCTATAAAATCCGCCAATACTTAGGCCTTTAGTATCATTCTGGGTTTATATTGTACACCATGGGCACTAAGCTCTAAGGCAAATTTCATCATCCTCCCTAAGGAGTTAGGCCACTGCAATGCTTGTTGCAAAGGATGATCGGTGAGGATAATAATCTGATGAGCTTCAAAGTATAACTTCAACTTTCTTGCAGAGAGAACCACTGTTAATACAAATTTTTCAATCTTTGTGTACCAAAGCACTAGTCCTTACATAACATTACTTACGTAATAAATGGGTTGATGCTCTTTGCTATTAATTGGGATAAGTACAGAGGAAAGTGTTCGGTAGTTAACTAATAGATATAAGTATAAATTTTCTCCCGGAATGGGTGTTGAGAGTATCAGGGGTGACGTAAGAAATTCCTTGAGCTCGTTGAAAGCTCTTTCGCAATCGTTGGTCTAATTGAATTCCTAAGGATTCTTCAAAATTTTAAAGAATTCTGCGCTCCTATCTGCACTTCTTGACACAAATCTGTTGAGGGCGGCAATTCGTTCGGAGAGTTCTTGTACCTCCTTAACTGTATAAGGTGATTTCATATTCCTTATAACTTCAATCTTTCTCAGATTGACCTCAATGCTACGTTATGTGACCATATACTCGAGGAATTTCCGTGATGTTATGCTAAATATGCACTTCTGTAAGTTGAGTTCATGCTATAACTCCTCAATTTGGCAAACGTTTCCTCTAGATCAGTGAGATGCTAATCTTCCTTCATGCTCTTCACAATCATGTTGTCCACATATATTTCTACATTCTTGTGAATCTAAGATTTGAACATCTTGGTTACTAATCTCTGGTATATGGCACTAGCATTCTTCAGCCCAAAGGGTATTGCCATATAACAGTACGTTCCAAAATTGGTAACAAAAGATGTGTGGACTTCATCTACCTTACCATCTTGGTTTGACTATAACCAGAGTAAATGTCTATAAAAGAAAGTAACGTATGTCCTACTGTTATGTTTACCATCTGATCATTTTTTGGCTGTGGTAAACAATCTTTGGAACAGGCCTTATTGAGATCCGTAAAGTTTATGCACATTCACCACTTGCCGTTAAACTTCTTGACTAACACACAATTTGCTAACTAAGTTTAATAAGGCTCTTCCTGGGTGAATCTTGCCTTCAATAATTTCTAAACCTCTTCTTTTATTGCTACTTATCTCTTTGGTGTAAAATGTCTCTTTTTCTATTGGACCACTTTCACATTCAAGTCAATCTAGAGCTTTTGTACCATAATGTCTCTCGGAATACTTGGCATGTCCAAAGGTGACTATGCAAATAGGTCAGCATTGGCTTACAGGAAGTCAATCAAACTTTGCCAGACATCCGTTAACATGGGTTTTCCTGTCCTTGTTATCTTCTCGAGATCATTTCCTATAGGAATTTCCTTTGTATTATTCTCGGCATTCTCTATGCCGACTAATTTGCCTTCTAAATAGGTTTCAACTTGAAATACTTCCTCTTGTCTTAAGGCCCTTATATATAAGGATCGTACTAATTGCTAATCTCTTCTATATACACCGACCCCTATGAGAGTAGAATACTTAGCCTTTAGATGTGCCGTTGATGGGACAATGTCGAATAAATGTTAGCATGGCTGTCCCATTATCATGTAAGGGGACTAATATTTGACGACGAGAAAATCCACTTTGCCTTTTGCAACATGTTCGTCATCCTTGATCTATATTGACAAAGAGATAACTCTGGCTACTTAGAGGGGTTGGTTATTGATGGCATATAGGTCATACTTGTAAAATCGCAACTGGCCTTTGATCTTGAGCCTCATTTGATCAAAAGCATGCTAGAAAATGATACTGAACTTCCCATGTCAACAAAAATCTTCTTAACTTCAAAGTTGGTGACTTTCGCATTGATGATAAGTGCATCATCATGTGGCCTCTAGATACCCTTGAAATCCTCTTCTCCGAAAGATATTGTATTGTCAATCCTAACATTTTTTTCATGAATATTGCAAACGTAATTCTTGGCATTAATTGAGTTCTTTTCATGAATATTGCAAATTTTATTCTTGGCATTAATCGAGTTTGAAGAACTCGATTGTCCTACATTAAGTCCACTGACAATAGTATTAATTACTTTGTTAAGTGCTCTGGTGAGATTAACATCCCTTGCATCTCTTACGGCCATTGCTGGCCGAGTGTCATCCCCTTTTTCCTCTCTTCTCCTCTAAGATGGTCTTTCAATTCTTTCAACATCATGCGCTAAAAATTTTCGTAGGTACTCGCATTGTATCACATCTTCAATTTCTTCCTTGAGTTGAATGCACTCATTTATATTATAATCCTTATCATGGTGGAAATCACAATACTTATTCTAATTTCTTCTTAAGGGATTCCCTCTCATTTTTTTAGGCCATTGGAGGATACCTTTTTCCCTACATACCTCCATCAAAATGTTCGAGATTGGTTGATTGACAAGTGTATGGGATGAGAATGTCAGGATCCTCGGTCTCTTCTTTTCGGCATTTGAACTATTGTCATTGTTCATGCTAAGTCTATCCTTCACATTTTTTCGTTTATCATTGTAAACCCTACTTTTAGTAGGCTTAAGACTTGATTAGGAGTACCTCCCGAACGTTCCTAAAGATCAACTAAACCAAAAACTTAAGTTTATATTTAGGAACAAATTAAATTTTTACAATTCAAAAGCCAATTGTCAATAAAACCCGAGCTTGAAGAACTGCGAGCTCTAAAGCTACTTAAAACCCTAAACCTTAAGACCATTAAGGAATTTTAACCCTAAATAATTAATCGATAATTTAGTTTGAATAATTTTATTCAACTTTAGAAAATTTCACAATTCTACAAAAATCAAATCATAAATCACAAAACAATGTAAGATGAAAATCCTAAAACAATTTTCTATAAGGCTATGCTCTTATCTTCATGCATAAGCCTTACACCATAAATAAGTAGACCAACCAATCACCTTAGATAACTTATCAATTGAGAGTTGGAATCATTTATCAATTGATAACTTATCAAAATCTAGTGATAAGACAATTTCCTTATCACCTCTTCACTTATACTACATATGGACAAATTTTCACAAGAAATCATGAGCTTAACTTTAATAAAGGTGATAAGACCACTCCATGCCATTAAAAGACTTCCCATGGCAGATCTAAAAAGGGGAGAAAGGGGGGTCATGCATTTGTCATTCACCCATCAATCACTTCCTCTTACACATCACTATTCATCCCTTAATGCTTACATCATCAAGAGTTGCAATTGTTGACTTTTTGTAAGCTTTAAGACAATACTTTCAAGGCATTTAAACACTCCTTCTCTCTTCATTCCAACCGGCTGCACTCCTCCCCATTTCTCTCACTTTTAATTTCACTTTCACTTCATCTTTCTCTCTTTTAAAACAAACATAAAAAGGGGAAACAACTTTACCCCACAAAATCCATTTTTCTCCATTTTGAAGCTTCAACTCACGGCATTTTTTTCTTTGTTCATGTGCCAATTTCTTTCATCATTTAAGATCATCTAAGACCATTAGAATCTTTCATACACCCCTTTCCAAAAGACAAAAGAATTCGGGTTTCAAAAGGTAAGCAAAAAGGAGGAAGCAAAGTTAAAGGCTTAAGAGGAACCTTAGTGCACAACCACCAAACTTTGCGTTAAGGACGAGTAAGTGATTCTTGTGATGTGTGGATTAATATTTATGTTAGAAGACTTGGATTTCTTGAAGATATGAGTAAGGTTTGAGTTGTTATAGCACAAAAATTCGTTTTAAGAAACAAACCCAAAAACCATTACATGAAGTTAAAATATGAGCATGTAAAGTTGGTGTTTTGTATGGACATTTGTTTAATGCTTTGAATGGAAGATTTTAAGCTAAGGAAATCTTGAAATGAGAACTTTGATGAAGGGTAAGCATGCTGGACGTGAAGGTTCCATGATCATTTGAATGTTGATTTTGTTTCCATTTAGTTAAACATGCTCAAAACTAGACTTAAGTTAAGGAAAAATCCATCACATGAAGTTTTATGAAGAAATCAACTTTGTATGGCATAAGCTATGATATGGAGGTTTTATGAAGTATAAGATCTTTTATTTTTTTATGTGGAGCATGAGTTAAAGGATCATTTGATGGAAGGGAAATTAAGTTAAGATTTATACACAAGTAGTTAAGTGCATAATCTATCACCTACACTTAAGGAAATGATGAAACAAGTTGAAAAACCAAGTAAGGACCCCTTAGGACCAACATGAACAAATCTGGAACATGGGTAAATGAGGCCTAAAAATATGATAAAAGTGAAAGAACAAAGTGAAAGGATTAACCAAAGCAAGTATGATTAGCATACAAAGCCTAAAACTCAAAACCGGGCCTAAAACTCTCAAAACAAGCTTAGAACTCTAAGATGGGCCTTCAACAAAAATCTGACCAGCAACTTAAAGAACCAAGAGAAGTTGTTTTGAAGCCCATAATAAATCCACCTAAGGCCCCATAAGCCCACCAAGTCATTAACCTTAGTTGAACCAAAAACAAGCCCATTTGATAACTTAAGCTCACTAAAGGGCCCAAGAAGTGGTTGTTAGCCTTAGGAATATAAATCAAAATTGTAAATCTGATCTCAAGGAGTATTTTAAGCTTAGGATAAAATCTAAAGACCAAGCCCAAAGGATTCCTCAAGCTATCAAAAGCCCATTTACCAAACAAGGCCCAAAAACACTCCAACACATGAGGAACGCTACTGTTCTGACCCATGGACAGAATTGCATACCTCATTTCGAAAATCTAACCTTACACGTTAAAGTACACTCGAAAACGATGAAGATTGACTATAAGATCATAAAAATCGGATTTAAAACGAAAAAGTTATACGCGATTGAACTTTAGGTAAACACCGGAAAAATTCCGAGAACTAGCTAAGAATATAACTTAAGAAAAATTTACATAGTTTCTTAAGTTTGCTTCAATTCCTTATAAAAATTATTTCAATGACCAGGGGACACTGTTTTCGGAGACAACTTGCCTCCGGACTACTTTGATTGAACCACATGGCAGAGTGAGTAAATTCCCGATGACTCTTTACTTGATTGTGCTTGTAAAGTAGATGCATCTAATCTTATATTTATAAATTTGGATGCTTGTGGGATATGGGAGATGCATGTGTATGAAATTATGGATGAGTGTGATGACTTGTTAATTATATATAATAATTGGGAATTATTTGCATGAATATATACTTGTGAATTGTATGGAATGAAATTGGTTGATCACCCTGAAAATCAAGTTAATCACTTATATGATTAAGAACTCAAAATGAATCATGCATTCCCCATATTGCATACGGATAACACCGATTGCCGCTTCACGCAGAAGATGGGAAGGGACTCACAGGAATACGAGTTTCCTGCAGGATTGGGCACTAGCTATGCCATCATATATATTGAGTCTCTGTCTTAAGCCGATGGGCTTACTAGGCGCTAGGAGACGCCAACCGTCGGCGAGGGGCCGAGTCTTGTGGCTTCTGCTTAGGGCGTGTGTTTGTGGACTGCGGGGGCCACCACACCGCTAGACTTGGGATTTTTAAAGGATACAGTTTGATTTTGGTGAAGGAAGTATATATATATGTATATATGTAGAGTTTTGTTTTGGTATGAGCACGACAGTGCAAATGAAATAAAACCCAAGGTCTAGAACCCGGATTTTGGTTTGGGTCGGTTAATTATCTCCAAACCTCGACTTCAGGGGGCGAAATCCTGAGTCGTATGCAGTTCCTAGGTCACTGCATGCGTTGTATGGCATACTGTTTGTTCATGCATTCATATGATTGTGCATCTAATAAATTTCTGCCTTGTGGTACTGATGAGGGTATTTATCTCACTAAGCGTAAGCTTACTCCCCTATAGATTTCTGTTGGTGCAGGAGAACCTCTTCGTCAATCCGGGTCGAGGCGTGCCCGTAGTAAGTCTCGGGTAGAGATGGGTTGGAGCGATCAGAGAGCGAAGAGGACATTTTGTAATAAATTATAGATATTTAGATACTTTATATATATTTATGCATAACTTAGATTTTATGCAGTTCCGTTATGAATTGCATTCGTTTGTAATATTGTTTTGGTGTGGTTCTCACGAGCCTACACAATTAGTTAATTTATAACATAGAAGTAATTTTAGTTAAATTGCTCTATATTACTTGTCTATGGGCCTAGTGGTAACGTAGAGTGGAAGGAGCCTTGTGTGTCGTATGAAAGGCCTATGATCAGCAAGGGGGTTGATAATAGACCTTTATACGGTACACGGCGACCTATCACGATAATGATACTGTTGGGTCGTTATAGTCATTCTTTCCATCCCCTTTGCTTTGATTAGCCTTTCGTCGTGCCTTTATGTTATCTTCTTGTCGGATGTATGAGGTGGCTTTAGCCTTAAACTCAGTGAAAGTTTTTGGCTTGTTCTTTGTGAGAGACTTAAAAAAGTCTCCATAAGGTTTGACTCCATTGACTATAGTGTTGAAGGCCATGCTCATTTCTAGTTTTGGGATTTGGACCATCTCGGCCATAAATTTGGCTAAATACTTCTTGATTGACTCATCAGACTTTTGTTTAATGGTGTTAAGGATTAAAGAGTCCTTAATAGGAAGTTTGCTAACAAGAAAGTGTTGAAGGAACACCTTTACTAGTTCATCGAAACATGAAATGGTATTTGGTTTTAGGTGTTTGAACCATATATTGGCTATGTTCCTCAAGGTTGAGGGAAAGGCTTGACAGGCCACCGTATCGCTTAAACCGTGCAATTTAACCAATATACGGTAGTACTCCAAATGATTTTCGGGGTCCTTCATCCCATCACATGTTTTGAATTGGGGTAGTTTAATGTGTTAAGGTATTACTTCTTCCAAAATCTCTAGAACGAAAGGACTTTTTTTTATTTGAAACTATTTGGTCACTACAAAAGGGGTGCTGACATGCGAGGGTCTCGCATGATGCACATGCTGCGGTTGCTTAGCCTTACCAATCTTCTTGAAAGCAAGAACTGAGGGTCTTACTAGAACCTCAACTTACTCTTTTGGCAATTCAGGTGAATAAATGGAATCATCGACACTATTGGCATTATGATCACCATGCTCTTTGTCCAGATTTGAGTGAAAACTTTTATGAAGAAGGTCAAGGATTTTTTCATGTTTTCTTATTTAACTCATAATTTTCTTTGGCTAAATCAAGACAAACTTGCTCGAATCAAGCCAATCGTTGTTCATTAGCATGCCAACTTCCCCACTTAAGGTGGTAGGAGGAAGTACCAGCATTTGTACTTCTGGTCGTCCTAATTGGAACCATGTGGTCATGTTTAGAGGAAAACAGATGATGCTAAATGTTGTTAGTGAATTTTAGGATGAGGAAAAATCCTACAAGAGAAAGTGAAATACTTGGTACTGGAGCTAGTCTGGTGCAGCCACTCCAATGCCTAAGTTAGTAAGATAACTTAGTATAGTAAGTATGTAAATAATAAGTGTTAAGACCCTTATAGAGTTTCTTTCCAGTATTTATAGATGGTCAAAGTGCAGTGTCCAAGGTAGTTGTTGGGATAACCGTTAAGAGACATGGAAGCTCCTTGACTTGACATCTCTCCTGATATATAGGAGTAACAAGCGGTCATATAATATAATCGTGCTTATGATAACTGTTTGCACCAAAGATTTGAATTCAAACTAAGAGAACTTCTTATACTCGACATAAATGTCATGTGTCATTTGTCCAATACGAATGCTGAAAGAGTTGGTTACGTGGCATCTTAGCAGACGAAAGGCCAAGTGTCAAATGAGCGAAAACTAACTGTCAACATATACTATATTAGATATTAACATCTCAAAATCCCTAATTATATACTAAATTGGTAATTATTCAATTAATCATTAATTAACCCCAAAATCCCTAATTATATACATATTTTAAAGGCCTAAAAATAACTTAAAATTTTGGAAAATTAATTTCTAAAAAAGGGTTTCCTAGCATTATTCCATATCACTTAAGTAGCCTACATTAAAAAATTTGAGTTCAAAACTACACTCCTAAAGCTATTTAATTCTAAATTGAAACATGCTCAATTTCTCTAGCACCATATGTTTCTAGATGTAATTAAATCTAACTAATATTTTTCCTTAAATCTACATATAATAAAACATGAAAATAATAAAATTCATAATTTTATAGATAAAATTAATAATCTTAATAATTTACACAAAATTGGTTAGAATTAAACTCACCTGACTTTTTGAACTTCTATCCACCATAGGTAAAGGGGGTATCAGCTGGTTTAAGAAGTGGGTATGGCGTATAGTAGTAGCGGTGGTCCGGTTTCGAATAATGGTGGTTCATGGGTTCAGTTTAATTGCCCCTACTATACAAAATTTTTGTAATTTTTTGAAAAACCCTATTTCTCTCCCTTTTTCGATTCTCACCAATTTTCTAAGATCCTAAACAGACTAAATGAGCTTGTGGTAGGGTTTGGCTATATATAGACTTCTTAGGGAATTTTGGTGCATTAAATTGATTTGACAATTGCTTTATCCACTCTAAATTACCTTTTTAAATATGCAAATTTAATTGGTCTAATTTTTTTCCTTCTTCCTTAACCTACCACAACCCAAATCAGGATCATTCCCTACTCCTCTAATTTTTTTTCTTATTTTTCCTTGAGTTTTTATAATTTTCTTTAATTATTTAGTATTTTTCTGGCATTTTAAGTAATTTCGCGTATTTTTATCTACACATAAATACATATGAAGTACAAGTAAATACTCATAAATATTATTTATATTATTCTATAATTTTTAGTGTATATATAATTTATCTCTAGCAACTCGTTAGTTATCGGAACTCATTTTATGCATTTTCGATAAATAACTTATAATATACTTAAAATTTGATATTATAATATTCTATTATTTTATTACTTATTTTTCTAAATTCAAACTTATGGGATCACTTTTATTAGTCTTTCTAGCTTTCTTTTGTAATTTAGGCATGATCAGATTTTTTAACCAATTACCTTAAACTTCATGTACTAAGTTCAATCTTATAGTTACAAGGCTTACATTCCCGTACCCCGCCTTAAAAAAAGTTTTGTTCTCAAAACTTTTGTATATCTTGATTACACTTAACTAACCTAAAAGTTAGAAAAGCCATGGATATTGCTTCTATTGAACCAATAGGCTCTTGTGTATGATTTTGATGAGAACCAAATTATGCAAGTTATGTTAAATTAATCAATGATTATGAATAAAACCTTGCATGATATCTCTATAATATAACTTGATTAGATTGACTTTGAAATAAGTAAAAGGGAACAGAACTATTTGCTATATCTTAGTGTATGTTGTTCAACTATTCTAGTATAAACCATTCTGCTGGTTATCCTTAGACCATCTAGTTGGTTGCAACAAATCAGTGGCAAGTGATGGACCGTCCGGCTGGTTGTCCCTAAATCGTCTAGCTGGTTGCTACAGATCAATAGCAAGTGATAGACTGTGCAACTGGTTGTCCTTGGACCGTCTGGCTAGTTACTACAAATTAGTAACAGATGATGGACTATACAATTGGTTGTCCGTAGATCATCTAGTTGGTTACTGTAGGTTAGTAAACTATGTTAGACCATGCAACTAATGACTTAAAGATTGTCTGAACGATGACCTTATTTGAATGGACTGTTTGGTCGATCCCACATAAACTGTCCAGCTAGTTTATATAGAAAAGAGCCGTTATAAAGCATTAAACGAAGAGAGAAGTAGACCAACAATTGGATTTTCTTAAGAGGCTATAAATACAAATTGTTAGGTAGTTAAAAGATAAGAAATAGAGCAAGAAATTTGCAATTATTCCTTTTGTTCACATACCCTTTATCTTGTGTACTTAATTTGATAAATCATTTGTGAAACCTTAGTATAGTGCAAAGTGATTTATACTTACAAGAACTTTGAGAGAGTGCACTATACTAGAGATTGAGTTTATTTTGATTGAGAATCTTGTAAAATCAAGATTAGGTGAGTTCTGAGTGTAAAACTTGTATAATCAAGTTTGTGTATGTATAGCTCTTGAAGCTTGGATTGAGAAATTAATAAAGTGGTGTAAAGTCCTCTCTTGGAGGCATTAGGTATCTGTGGAGAGTAGGTGATGGTCCGAACTCTACGTTAAATTTGAGCTTGATTTTCTCTATCACTATCTCTTTTATTTTACGTACTTATTATTATTTTTCCACTATCTTGATTATACTCATTGTTGCTTTATTGTTTCAATATTGCATTCATCTAGTAGCTTAAATCAAGAAATTGGTATTAAATTAAAATTTAGGCATTAAACTTAATTCACCCGCCCTCTTGAGTTCCTAGTGTAGTTTTTCATTTGGTATCAAAGAGAGTTCTCTAAATTTATTGCTTAACCGCATTTAAAGTAAAGATCATGCTAATGAACACACTAGGCTTCATGGAAGGGTAAGCTATAAATAGACCTCTACTCTTAATTGGGAATAATTATCCTTATTGAAAATGTAGGATGATCATATTCTTAAAAGCACAAAATAGATTGTTGTGACAAGTAGTTGATAAAGGACCACTTATGGTAGAAGTTAAGGAAGAAAGGAATTATACCGAAAATGATTAGAGATGCATAATAGGTTCATTAACATAATCAACCCTTTAAATGTTTTTAGTAAATCATTTACTAATCTTGAAATCAATTCCAATATCCTTTGGTTTTTATCGAAGGATTGGGAAGCTAAGAAAACCGCAATTGTGGAAGCTCATGATCTTAATACAATGTCAAAGAAGCAACTTCTTAGAACTCTTATGACTCATGAGATGATTAAGAGGCTAGGAAAAGAGTCTAAAAAGAAAACAATTGCTTTAAAGGCAACTGAGAAAAGCTCAAGTAGTGATGAAAGTGAAGACGCTGATGATGTGGCTACGATCACAAGAAATTTCAAAAAGTTCATGAAGTTCAATAGGAAATTAGTAAAAGACAAGGATGAAAACATATCTTGATGAAGAAAGGAGAAGAAGGAACAAAAAAATCGAGTCACATTCAACAATATTGGCCGAATATTAAAAAAACCAAGAAATGAGCAAGGAAAAAGGCCACGATGGCAACTTGGAGTGATAGCGATTTAAGTGACTCAAAGGGAGACATGTGCTTTATGGCAATGGATAATGAGGTATCCTTTACTTCAAAAGACTCTTCATTTGATAATCTCAAAAATATGTATGATGAGTTAATGAATTTATTAAGGTTCAAAAGAAAAATAAGATGATTGAAATAGGAAGTGAATTTGATGTGTTTAGAAATAAATACAATAAAGTGAATGATGTCAGAGAAAGTTTAAACAAGAACAATGAGTACATAAGATTAGAAGTTGATAAATTAAATAGAAATAATGAATAATTGAATCTTAAGAATGAGAATTTAACTGAAGAAAATGATTAATTAAAGCAAAAGTGTAATTCTCTTGAAGCAAAAGTTGAAAGCATGAAAAGTGAAGATGCTATAGTAGATAAGCTAGGAGATCTTCAAATCGAAAATGCTATCTTGAAGTCTAGCTTAGATGATTTAAAACAAACTATAGCCAAGTTTATGAATAGAGAAAAGAATTTAGATAAGCTCCTTAGCTTCAAAGGCAAGGACTGAACAAAACCGAAATTGGCTATAATAGGAAATATATTTACAAGTCTTACAAAAGTTACTTTGTAAAAGAAAGAACTAAGACTTGTAACTATTATGGTAATTATGGTTATATTGCACATACATATGCAATATGTCATAATACCAATTTAAATCATAAAGGTAAGATGCTTTGGATTCCAAAAAGACAAAGATATATCATTATTAATAACTACAAAGGACCTAAACTCACATGGGTGCCAAATAAGCAATTACATGTTGTTGTAAGAACTTCAAGTGATAGCAACTTAAGAAACTCAAATGGAGAATGCTCAAAGAAAATTTGGAATGCCTCCAATATGATATTTGACTTAAGAAACTCATTTAAGTAGTCTTTGTAGAATAACTAATATATTTGGTGTGTACTTAAAATTCTCTATACTTATTAGGCTTTCATGTGTGCATTTTTGCCACATCTTGGTCTTTGTGTCAAATATGTGTTCACACATGTTTAAATGTGCTAATATCTCATGTTTAAATGGTTGATTTGATATATTTATGAAACTATATAAATTTGACATCTCCTCAACTACATTTATGCTTTCATAAGCATTTGGGAACTCATCTAGCGTTTTTTCAATTAATTGCTTTCCAAACCATGCTTATACTCTCACCATATTATAATATGCATTTAAATCTTCCTTGAAATGGATAATTGCAAATATCATACATTTTGTGCACATTTGAAGTCACTCATGTATGTTTAAGATCATATGTGCACAATTTTTCCATACCTCAATTTCTGCACTCAAAACCAGTTCCCACATGTTTAATTTTATCCATAAATTATAGTTAAATGATTGAATTAGTCTAGTTTTGTTTTTGTGTGATTTTGACTCCCTTAGACCCAAATTGGATTCTTATTAATAGTTGGGAAGTCACATAATCATTTTGCTCATTTGCATGCTATATGTCTTAATTATGCTATCTTTGTGCCTATAAATACTATTCAAAATTGCTTAAAATATCAACTTATCATAAACTTAACTTGGTGTACATATTTGTCATTAAGCTCAATTTGTGCTCAAAGTAGTTGATTTTGATGATCTTAAGTAGTAGTTTTTGGATAAAATGTCTTTCCCTTTAAATCAAATGACTTATAGCATAATATAAGGTCTTAGGAACATGCTCATCAAGCTTCTTGCATAAATTTCATCGTTTGATATGTTTTGTACACAATTGATTTCATACTTACTTGTTAAAGTTATTTTATGCACATCCTTCTCATTTGATGAATTCTAAGTAGAATAAAGGCTCTTACATGCTTATTTTAACTTATAAATTATGTTTAAATGATTAGATTTACTTCATTGTGGATTGGCGTGTTTTTGGCACCCTTATACCTCGAAAAACTAAGCTAAAGTTAGACATTTAGAACATCTTATTTTAATGTAGCTTAAAATGTAATATTGTAATTGTTAAACATGCTTCATCTAAGGTTATATAATCTGTTGGGATAAGATTTGTTTGAATGTTGTAAAGAGTCCATGAGCTAAGTGGAAATTTCAAGTAGCCAGTGCAATCTGTATGTAACCATACGGATAGTTCAATCATACCGTTTGGATGGTTGCTACAAAATTGGCATACCAATATGTTTCCATTTATATATGGACTTAAACTCCAACTAACCTTTGTTTTGTTATATAGCTTATATATGTTGTCTATTGGTCCTTAAGATCGTCTTTAGTTATCTCTCTTTGATTGTGTATTGACCTTGGATTTTAGCTACCAGCCTTTTGTTAAAATACTTATGTGTTTATGATATCTCTTATGAACTTTGGCTGCCTAGATATATGGAATGTCTTGTTACAATGAGAAATTGGATGTTATCTTAAGAATAATTATGCATTATATTGCTTGGCTATATTGGCTATTGAATTATGTTCTTTTGATGGTGGCATACCCAAAGGCTTAAGTTAAGGTTATGCCAAAATTTTGACTTGCTTTTCTTTTCCTTTTCACTGCCTAAAATCTCATTGTTTTTTATGAGGCTAAAGGGGGAGAAGAATTCAAGTTACCTAACTATTTTTGTCTAAGTTTAGTGAAGGTGAGATCATAAAATTGAAGAGATTGGTTGGTTGGTTAATATGTGTCAAATCGAAACATGAAGTTGAATTAGCTATCCTTTAAAATGAAGATTATATATTCTTAACTTGCTCTTATATTGACTCTTTCATAAACATTCTCAAAGGAAATCTTTTATAACTAGTGCTTCATTGAGGGGAATATCATATTTAGGGGGAATTTGTTTTGCAAAGTTTTGTCCTCATCAAGAAGGGGGAGATTATTGAACCAATAGGCTCTTGTGTATGACTTTGATGAGAACAAAACCATGCAAGTTATGTTAAATTAATAATTGATTATGAACAAAACCTTGCATGATAACTTTGTAATATAACTTGATTAGATTAAGTTTGAAATTCTTGAAAGAAGTAAAAGTGAACAGAACTATTGACTATATCTTAGTGTATGTTGTTCAATTGTTTTGGTGTGAATTGTCCCGCTGGTTGTCCTTAGACCATCCGGTTGGTTGCTGCAGATCAGTAGCAGATGAAAGACCGTCTGGCTAGTTATCCCTAAACTGTCCAATTGGTTATCTTTAAACTATCCAGCTGGTGGCTACAGATTAGTAGCAGGGTCTAGCTGGTTGTCCTTGGACGGTCCAGTTGGTTGCTATAAATCAGTAACAAGTAATGGACTATATGATTGGTTGTTCCTAGATTGTTTAGCTGGTTGTTACAGGTTAGTGAGCTATGTTAGACCATGAGATTGGTGACCTGAAGACCGTCTGAATGGTGACTTATTTGAATGGACTGTTCGATTGGTCCTACTTGAACCGTCTAGTTGGTCTACACAAAAAAGAGTTGTTATAGAGCATTAAATGAAGAGTAAAGTAGTCCAACAGTTGGATTTTCTTAAGAGGCTATAAATACAAATTGTTGGGTAGTTGAAGGATAAGAAATAGAGCTAAAAATCTACAATTATTCCTTTTGTTTACTTACCCTTTGTCTTATGTAATTAATTTGATAAATCATTTGTAAAACCCTAATATAATACAAAGTGATTTATACTTGCAAGAACTTTGAGAGAGTGCGCTATACTTGAGATTGAGTTTGTTTTGGGAGTTATTGTGATTGAGAATCTTATAAAATTAAGATTGGGTGAGTTGTGAATGTGAAACTTATTTAATCAAGTTTGTGTATGTGTAGCTCTTGAAGCTTAGATTGAGAAATTAATAAAGTGGTGTAAATTCCTTAGTTAGAGGCATTGTATGTTTGTAGAAAGTAGTTAGTGGTCCAAACTCCACATTAAATTCGAGCATAATTTTCTCTATCCCTATCTCTTTTATTTTTCGCACTTATTATTGTTTTATCACTTTCTTGATTACACTCATTGTTACTTTATTGTTTCAGTATTACATTCATTTAGTTGCTTAAATCAAGAAATTGGTATTAAATTAAAATTTGGGCATTGAACTCAATTCACCACTCCCCTCCCCCCCCCCCCCTCCCCCCCTCCCTCCTCTTAAGTTCCTAATGTAGTTTTTCCAACTTCATCACTATTTCTTTTGGCTCCCAAGTAATCTCCAAGTCTAGATCTTTGTTCCATTAGACCTTCATATATTCCATATCTTGATTCTTTAACTTTTGAACCCAATTATCTCGTATTTTTATGGGTTGCTCCACCACTTGAAAATTCCTCGTTAACTCCACCGACTTTATTTCTACAATGGCATTCAGGTTCTTAACAAAATTCCTTAGCATGGAAACATAGAATACATCATGGTAACCTGACAAACTTCGAGGTAGTGTTACTCTATAGGATACATTACTAACCTTCTCTAGTACATCAAACAGACTAATATATTGTGGGCCTAACTTCCCCTTTGAGCCAAACCATCTAAGTCCTTTGAATGGGCTTATCTTAACATAAACATGATCACCAACTTCAAACTCCAGTGGCCTTCTTTTTAAATCTATCTAACTCTTATAACGGTCTTAAGCTTCCTTCATTCATTGCCAAACAATCTTAATCTTCTCACTTGTTTGGTTAATCATGTTGGGTCCAATCATTGCATACTCCTCATGATCTCAATATAGTGATGATTTACATTTTCATAAGGTGCCATATGTATAGTTTCACGGTAACTATTATTGTAAGCAAACTCTATCAATAGTAAATATCTATCCCAATCACCTCCAAAATCCAATACATAGGCTCGCAACATATCCTATAGGGTTTGAATCATTCGCTCAAATTGTCCATTTGTTTGCGGGTGATAAGTTGTACTAAATTATAAATTTGCACCTAAAGCTCTATGTAAACTCTCCTAAAATTAGGATACAAACCAATTATCCCGATCAGAAACAAGACTCTTTGGCACGCCATATAATCTTATTATCTCTCGAATATATAACCTAGTTAGATTTTCCATTGAATCGTCGTCTAATAAGATAAGAAGTGTACACTCTTTGTTAATCTATCTATAACAACCTAGATTGAATCATAACCAACTTGAGTTCTTAGTAGTGCTACTACAAAATCCATAGTAATATTATCTCACTTCTATCTTGGCACTTCCAAACGTTGTAATGGTCTACCCGATCTTTAATGTTTTGCTTTAACTTGTTGGCTCATAATGCATTCTACTACATACTGTACTCCATCTCTTTTCATTCCATTCCACCAAAACATGAGTTTCAAATCTTAGTACATCTCATTTCCTCCCAGGTATACAGTATAACCTATAATGTGTGATTTATCCATAATTTCCTTCCTTATATCAGGATCTTGTAGCACACATGTCGTTCTTCTAAACTTTAATATACCTCTTCCATCCATTTTGAAATTACAATCATTTCCTTTGCTTAATTTCTCTTTTATCTCCATTAGATCCTTATCTTCCTCTTGCTTCTGCTTTATTCTCTCTAATAAAGTAGGTTGCAGTTCAAGGTTCATTATCTGATTATTAAGTTCTCACCAGTCAAACGTAATTCTCAACCTTTCAAATTCACGCACCAATTCACCTTGAGAAGTTAACAGTAATGCAACCTATTCATAATTTTTTTTTTACTCGAAGCTTCTGCCACTAAATTGGCTTTTCTAGGTTGGTAATTTATATTTAGGTCATAATCCTTAATCAACTCTAACCATCTCCTTTGTCTTAGGCTTAACTCCTTTTGAGTAAAGAAATACTTTAAACTCTTGTGATTAGTGTATATCTCATACTGTTGTCCATATAGATAATGTCTCCAAATCTTTAAAGCAAACATCACAACTACTAATTTTAAATCATGAGTTGGAAATTTCTTTCATGTGGTATGACCAATATACTTAACAGCCTTTGAATACATCCAACCTGCGTATGATAGACATGGTTACTAGTGTGGTTATGGTTGATCATCCTCCAAGGCCACTATGTCAACCACGCATCACATGTCTCATACTACCTATTAGTACAAGTGAACCCTAGACGTCCATGTGTTTAAGTAACTATACCTCTGCTATACTATAAATAGTGTAAAAGGCTACTAGGTAAGAGGGACCCTCTCCAAAGAAAACACATCTCTCCACATACTCTTGGCAAGCACTTCCCCATTTAGGCTTCTATATTTACTCATCTCAATCTCTTTTCTCTTCATCTTCTTACTTTCTTCATTAACTTGAGTATCGAAGGGCCTTTGTAGATATACCCACAAGAGGCTTTCTTACAGGTCTTTAGGAGCAAGTAAACTGTTGAGCTCAGTCTCTTCTAAGGCCCATCTAGTACACTCAAGCTTCCCTTTAGGGTTGATCCTCATACAATCAAAATTTTGGTGCCTACCATTTTAAGCCACTACATACAATGGCTAGAAGCAAAAACAATAACCCTCAAGCTTCAAACCTAAGCAATACTAATATGATGCAACCACATGAAGATAATAAAACACCCTCGCTATGATGTGTACCAATGTTGCCACTTTTAGAAAATGAAACTACCGAGGCTTGATAGCTCAAGCTCCTCATCTAACTAATGATAGAAGAAAATAGAAAGACTTAGAAGTCCAATACTATCCTATGCAAGGACATTGCAATACCCTAAAGTGCAATAGCAAGACACCTCATAAGGAAGCAATTGTCAATTCCTCTATAAAACAAAACAAGAACTGTGACTTAAGAACTACTTGCCTAGTGCGTTTATATGATCAAACCAAACATAACTAATAAGCTCCCTCGAATCTATGTGATTAGCTGAATTGCAATTATGGAAAAACGTACATGCAAGGCAAACACATGGCTACAAGTAAACCAATTAATGACTTAACTCCAAAACAATCACCAAAAACTTTTCAGGACAAACATCATAAAGTTAGACAAGTACATCCATTATGCGTCTAGCATATGTGATCAAAAGAAGGTGGATTCATTTGCTTGTTCATCACGCTCCCCAATAACAAAGAGCCCCTTTGTCCTCTTTATCCTTGAGGAAACATTAATTATAGGCATGAGACTCCTATACCTGAATACTTATGATGAAACCATCAAGCCGGATGATCACCTCATCTACTTCAAAAAAATGATGAGCCTACATGATTTCTTTGATGCAATCATGTGCAAGGCTTTCCCTAGTACATGGGCTAAAGCTTCTCTACTCTAGTTCATTACCCTGCATGATGGCTCCATCACCTTATTTGACGACCTAGGAGGAAAGTTCCAGCACATTTCCTAAGCTCCAAGGTACCAAGGAAAGATTCCTTCATAATATGCAATGTAAGGCAACAACCAAATGAAATCTTATGTGCATACCTTGAGCACTTTAATTATGCAAAGCTACAAGTATTTAAACTTGACAATTGAACAACTTCTAAGCTCTCATGATTGAAATTGACCCCATAGGAAGACTATTCAACGCAATCTTACTAAACAAACCCGACTCCCTAAATGAGTTCATGCAAATCACCTAGAAGTATATGGCATAAGAGGATGCCATCATGGCACATTTCAAAATAGATACCAATGTCCAGGGGTTGGTAAAAGACCGCTTAAGGCCTTACGACCACAAATCATAGAGAAATCAATAAGAGTTCCAAGAATATCCCTCATATACTCCACTTAGCAAACCCCTTAGCGAAATTATGTGTAAGGTTAGGTAATAACTCCTATAAACACCTAATGCTCATGAAACCATAGAAGCTGCCAACTTAGGTAAGTACTACGATTACCATAGAGCATATGGTCATAAGATAGATGAATGCCCTCACCTTAAGAATGCAATCAAAGGCTTTGTTCACAAAGGCTACATCAACCACTTAGTAGCCAACAAAAGGAACCAAATACAATGACCAACACAACATTACCAAGTAGAGCAACAATAACAAGCATAGCAGCCAAAGCAAAATAAGTAGACTAATGCCTCTACAAGCGACCAAAACCACCAAGGATGCCAATGCTAAGTGAACATGATATTTAAAGGTCCCGTCCTCCTCCTAAACACTATAATTACGATGGCCTAGCATGAGGTATACCTCATATAAATGAAAATGACAAAAATAAACACGACGATCAGTTTTACTATCAAGGACAAGTAAGGCATTGACCTCCTTCAGAATGCTACCCTCATTATAAATGTAGAGATTAGGTACTTTGATGTCCTAAAACGTTCATTGGCAATAGTAGCTAAGTAGAAATACTCTTCTACAGTGCTTACAGCAGATGAAAGACCAGCTAAACAAACCCCTCCAATTGTACAAGTACAACCTTATAAGATTTAGAGGAGGTAAACCCGTGCTTGCAAAAAGAAAAATCATTTTCCTAATACGACTGGGCGATGACGAGCACATCACCACATAATCTGTCAACTTTGTTGTCGTAGATCACTGGTCGCCATATAGCATAATCTTAGGTAAGTTAAGCATCATAAAATTTGACATGGTCATCAATTAGAGGTGCTTGAAAGTGAAGTTCATGATACTTGATACAGTCAAACATGGATGAAGATACAACGTTTGGTATTACATGAACTAAGGGGATGGGTTTGAACCTCAAGACAGTTCAAAGGATAAATGATAATCGAAGATTGAGCAAGGGTCTTCATGCATTGACAGTGGATATGATGTACTAACACCTCACATGAGCTTTGGTTGCACATAATATGACGCATAAGTGTAGCTGGAGGTCACTCACCATTAATCCACACTCAAAGGCTTAGACAAGAGTAGTCGAGAGTAAGTAAGATACACTTGACTTACACAAGAAGCAAAATGTCTAAAAAAATGTTGATTCTATTGACCGTTGTGGCTATTACAATACATAAGTACTTATAGGACCCAATTAGAGTAAATCCTAGGTTAGTGTAAATTACAAAAGGATTCCTACTCATAAAGGTAAAGGAAAAATAAAAATTTACAAGGGTAATGTTGTAAACAAGCAAAAAGAATATCGGGCGATAGAAAAGGATAGTACAAATGTTAGGAAAAGATAGTGCATGTATCAACTGTTTATTTTGTATTCCCAATGATACTGTTGGTCGAGTAAAGCCGGTTTTGAACAAGCCAAGTCGATGTCGGTAGCTCAGATATTCAAGATTAGGAAAGGGTTTGTTTAGGAGGTGACTCATTGTTGAGTCGACCCTAGGAGGTCGACTCTAGAGAGTTGTCAACTTAACCTCAACATAAATCGGGTTAGCAATATTCTTGTTTGATACTTAGGTAGGTATGTTATGGAGAGCTTGGCTTGGTACGTTGGCTAGTCACTTCAACAACTTCTAATGTAATGTGGAGAGCAAAGTAACCTGGTAGGTTAGACTAGGGAATGCATTACTCTTTGGTGTTCAACTTACCTCGGATAACTTAGCGAACTATCTAAGCAAATTCTTGAGCTCAAGAGAGTGTTATTGGCCCATAATCCCTATCATCCCCTTTGAATTGTTTGAGATTTAGGATCAAATCTGGCTCAACTCTATGTTGCTTATCTTTGAGAGTATACAGGTGGAGATTAGTAATGTTGAAGGAGTCAAAGACTCTGTATTCTTCAGGTAGTTCAATCCCATAGGCATTTAGATTGATCTTTTCAAGCACTTTGAAGGGTCCATTGACCCTAGGAGATAACTTACTCTTCTTCAAGTTAGGGAACCATTCCTTACTAAGGTGAATCTAAACCAAATCACCTGGATGAAATTCTCTTTTCTTTTATCCTTAGCCTCATCTCTCGAGCTTGGTAGTAGCTCGGTTTAATTGCTCTATGACCTTTTAGTACATGGCTTTGATGGCTTCAACTCTTTTTGTAGCTGATTGGTCATCATCTAGGCTTAGAAGGGGTGTTTGGTCCATTAGGAGCTTAGGGTTGAACCCATAGGTGACCTTAAATGGAGGCATGTTTATTACGTTGTAGGTGGTCCTATTGTAAGCGAACTCTATGATCGATAGGTACAAATCCTAATCGACCATGTTTTAACTAACGATAACCTATAGTAAAGTTCTTACTACTCTATTGACAACAATGGTCCGTTCGTCTGTCTATAGATGACAGGACGTGCTGTACAATAACTTGATTCCCATACATCTCCATAATGTTCTCCAGAAGTGACTCATGAACTTTAGGACTCGGTTTGAAACAATGGTTCTGGGTACTTCGTAAAGCTTAACTACTTCCTGCAAGAAAAGAAAAGAAATAGCCGAAGCGTTGTTAGTTTTTATACAGGGCATGAAGTGTGCTATCTTACTGAATTGACTATGCCCACCATAATGGAGTCCTTCCCTTAGGCCATCCTTAGCAATCTTAACATAAAGTCCATACTCAAGTCAAACCAAATGATAGGAATCAACCACCTAAATCGATCACAAGAAGTCGAGCTCGATGACTTTAAGGGTTCGCGTAGAAAATACTAACTTTAAGTCATAGCTTAGACAAGGACTCCTATCTCAATCTGACCTTTAGCCGACCTGTTTGTTAGATCCTCACGTGTATCTAACATGCTCCTACCCAACAACGAAGTCCTAATCCAAAAGATAGCCCAGAACTAGTCGAGCCGAGTTCTTGACCTGATCCACTAGCATTTGACTTTAAGACAGCTGACCTATTGCTAGGTTGAATGGCTCCCGACCTGATCTAGATCTTGTTTTCGCCCACGTTGTATCATATCCCTAAGGTCTAGCCAGCAAGTGACATGTGTCTTCTAACATAATGTTCTAAAATGGTTCTTTCTTTTCCGTATTGAATATTCTTTGTCTCTTTTACCCTTTTTAGTATGTCTTATGTGACTTAGTATAAAATACCCTTTTTATCCTTTCATACATGTAAAGCAACCCTAGTGAACAGGTATACAAATCCTTACTTTCTTGTATACGAGGATCATCTAACTTTCAATACAAAATTATTCACTTGAGCAACCTTAACATTCTTGTTATCATTCAACTCTTATATATTCCCTTTAGCAAGGAGTAGTAGCGAATGACCCTTCAATTCGGACTAGTGTATCATATCCAATGGATTGTTGGTCGAGTAGGATCAAGTAGTGTATATCCATTCAATAGCTATGTGGAATTTGCTAGCTTTTTTCTTGTTTCTTTCAAGTTCGCTTCGTTGTAGGGCCTCTCCGTATGTCCGACCCTAGAGACGCATTAGCTTTGCTGGTATCAAAGCGTAGTTCCGTGAGAGAGTGTGTAATGTTGCAGTAAAGTTTTTGTTCATTTTACTATTGTGGTTACTGTATTCCTTCCATAGCTACTACAGTATGTTGGTGTGATAGTAAGAGTAGTTTTATTGTTACTCAGTTTTACTCTATTTTTCATTGCAAAAATAGGCAAGTTTGTTTCTATCTTATTTAGGCAACTATTAGGTATTGAAGCTATTAGCAAGTTGTTAATTTGTTTGAGAAGTATTGTTACATGTCTGGTTTAAGTGTTCAGGGTATTATCGGTGACCAAAGCAGTAGTACCCAACCTAGACATAGTTTTAATGGTAGTAACACCTTAGGGTTAATTGACAATAAGCTTGACAAACTCACAAACAATGTTGAGAGTTTAGTCACCGCAATGCAAGTCAATAGATGATAACTCTTATTTTAAATACATTTCACATGGTGATTTTATAGAATTTCCCTTCTATTTTTGGTTTTTTTAAAATAAATTGATACTTAATTGGGTAAAATTTTAATTTCAAGGTTTGAGCGTATTCTTGGATTGAAAATGAAGAAAAGGAATCAAGTTTTACTTAATTTGGAGTTCAAATGAATGAGTTATGAAGTTTTAAAGTTACATAAACAGTAGGAGAAAGTGGTAATTTTTTGTCAAAAAGTTATATAGTTTGGGACACAACTGTATCCCTAAGTTGTGTCCATGCAAGATAATTTTTTGCCAAAGTCGGTAAGTTACACAACCTGGGGACATAACTATGTCCCAAGCTATGTTTGGAGATGAAAAAAGAAACTTCATAATACATTATATAAGGACTTGTAAGGGTTTTAAAAAGGAATTTTGACATTCAAAAGAAAAGAGACTTGAAGAGAAGAAGGAGAAAAAGGTGGAAACAACACCTAACTTTAAGATTAAAAAGATTTTTCATCGATAAAAGGGGTTTTACATGTTTTACTTCTTGATTTTGTTGTAATTCGTTTTTAATTTCATCATGATAGATTAAGATTCTTGTATTTAAGATTGTGGAACCTAGGGTTTCATATGATTATTGGATTTATTGATAATTTTTAATAAAATTTCTATCTTTCTCGATTCAATTATGTGTTTTAATTGTTAATTGATATTTCTAGGGTATCAATCTATAATATTATGCATGATGATTGAGAAATTACATGGGTAATGAGATCTTAACATAATTGAAGAGAATTACATGTATGCTTAGAGATAAGATACATAATTCTTTCGGGAAATTATTATTTTGTATGAGAATTCATTGTATATTAATACGATTCTAAATTATATTACTAAGTGAAGAGATTTTGGTAAATAATTTAGGATTAGGGTTAATATGCTTAAAAAAGTGTTAACTTCAATTATGAATCCCTCTGGTCTAGAATAATAGAGATGGAATTGGATAAATTTTTAGTGGTCACATGTTAAACACTGGGGGAACAATTCCTAAATACGTTATTTGCCTTTTTGAAGTTGTTCTTAATTTTATCCCTTCCTAAATTGCTTAGTCAAGTCTCATAATTAGATTAATTTGTTAATTTTAGTATTTTTAATTCATTTAACCTATCACAATTTCCCGGTTAAATAATAGAGTTAAGGTTAGTATTAGTACTCGAGGTCTTTAAGGGATCGACTTGGACTCATATTCGCTATATTAAAATTGAATGGTGTACTTGCCTTGTATCAATAGACAATAACCCTAAGGTGTATAGCGGCAAAACCCATTGGAAGATGCCCTTGAGAGACATTATGGCTAAGGCAATCGAACCAATTGCCCAATTCAACCACCATAAGCTGAAGGAGTAGTAGACCGAGCTGCTAAATGAAGATTGGAATTGGAGGAGATGGGGGAAGATAATGAGGAGTTAAGTTGAAGGGTTTAGAGAAGAAGAAGAAGAAGTTGATTATTATTGAGCACATGGACGAAGACGCTAAGTCCCTCAAGGGCTAGACAATATCAAGGTGCAAACTCCACCCTTCGATGAAAGTAGAGATGTAGATGAATACTTAGAGAGTGAAGAGAAGGTCAAGAAAGTATTTAAATGTTATGCATATAAGGATGTAGTCAAAGTCTAACTTGCTGCATTGGAGTTTACTGGGTATGCCACCATGTGATAGAAGAATTTGAATGCAACCAGGGTAAGAGATAGAAGACAAGGTGTTAGAACTTGGGATGAGATGAAAATGTTGTTAAGAGGAAAATTTGTGCCCATGACTTACCTATAAGATACATTTGCAAAGTTACAAGAGTTGGGCCAAGGAAACCAATCTATTGGTGACTACGTGAGGGAGTTTCAAATGTTAATGATTTGAGCTAATGTAGAAGAGCCAAAGGCCCGTACAGTATCGAGGCTCATTTCTAAGCTGAAGTATCATATTCACAATATCGTAGAAGTATAGAGGTTTCATAATTTGGAAGAGGCCATTAAGATAGCACAGAGGGATGAAAAGCAGAGGAGAAATGTTTTAAGCCAACCTGGGGCAACATTCTCTTGAGCCTCGGTACCACGCCAACATGTTTAAGCTAAGCCTAGGAGACCATACCGGGTCGAGGAAAAGAATGACCAACTCGATGATAGTTGAGCAAGTTAGCATGGCTAAGCAAGACAGCCAGGCTGAGCCAAGGTTAGGTTGCCCCTGAGAATGTATGAAAAAGGACAGACCTCCAAACGAAAGTCTAGCGAGGTGAAATGCTTTAAATGCTTAAGCTTCGAACACATGCCTACTGAGTGTCCAAACCAACGTATTATGGTGCTCTAAGGAGATGTAGTGGATAACCTTAACAAAAGTGAGCCTAAGGAGGAAGAGGAGACCTGTGTCTATGTTGACTAGGGAGAAGTGATGACCCTAGTATTGAGATGAGTCCTGAGTTCCTTGTTGAACCCTAAGGAGGACTAGAGGGAGAATTTATTCCATACCAAGTGTACCATCATAGGCCAATTATGCACAATCATAGTGGATGAAGAAAGTTATACTAATGTGGTTGTGCAATCATTTGTATAGAGGTTAGGTCTGTTGACCTCAAGGCATCCCTTACCTTACAAGCTGCATTAGCTTTATGATAAGGGTGCTTTGCACGTGATTGAACAAGTGACCGTGCCGTTCTGTATTGGAAATGTATATAGGGATAAAGTAGTGTGCAATGTTGTTCCCATGGGAGCTTCACACCTATTGCTTAGATGAACTTGGTTGTTCGACCAACGTATTATACACAATAGGTATAAGAACACCTATGCCTTTGTTAAGGATGGAAGGAAGATAGTGTTGTAACCCCTAACCTCGTCCCAAGTAAATGAAACCCATAATCAGCTCACTTAAGCTAATAAGAAGAAAGCCTTAGTAATGAGTTGTAGAGAGCTCTAATCTACTGAAAAATCTAATGAACCGATGTTCTTGTTAGTTAGAAGGTTAAGAGAGATGAGGGAGTTACAGAATTTTTCTAGAAGAGATCCAAGGCTTACTAAATGAGTTTTCTAACTTGTTTCCTAAAGAACTGCTTAAAAGACTACTACCAGTCAAAGGCATAAAGCGCTGTATTGATCTACAGTCAGGTGCCGCCCTGCCGAACCAACCTACGTATTAGATAAACCCTAAGCAGGCCGTTGAGCTAAAAAGACAAGTGGATGAACTCATTAAGCAAGGATATATGAAGGTGAGCATGAGCCCTTATGCTGTATCAACTTTACTCATTCCAAAGAAAGATGGTTCACGGCATATGTGCATTGATAGTCAAGCGATCAACTGAATTACTGTTAAGTATAAATACCCGGTACTAAGGCTTGATGACATGTTGGACAAGCTTCATGGTGCAAAGATATTTTCAAAGATAGATATGTGAAGTGACTACCACCAAATTCTAATGAGGTCGAATGATGAATGGAAGACTGCCTTCAAGACTAGGCACGGACTTTACGAATGGTTAGTTATGCCCTTCGAACTTACTAATGAAGCAAGCACATTCATAAGGTTAATGAACCATGTAATGCGGCCCAAAAATAGGAGATGTGTGGTTGTATACTTTAATGATATATTGGTATATAGTACTGGCTTGAACTACCATGTTCAACATCTTCATGAAGTATCTGACATTTTGTGAGCTAAGAAGTTGTATGGGAATGTAAAGAAGCATATGTTTTGCCAAAAAGAGGTGATTATCCTAGGGTTTATAGTGTCAAGGGAAGGAATCCGAGCAAATGAAGAGAAGATTTTAGCTATTCTAGAATGGCTAACGCCAAAGAATGTCATTGAAGTCCAAAGATTCCATGGCCTAACTTCTTTCGATGGGCGATTTATTAAGGACTTCAGCACAATAGTTGCCCCATTAACCAAGCTAATAAAGAAGAATGAAGGGTTCAAGTGGAACAATTGAGCTGAGCAAAGCTTCAAGGAGATTAAGGAGAAGCTCACCTACACACCTATCCTTTTACTACCAGATTTTGACAAGCCCTTCGAACTGGAGTATGACACATCAGGAGTTGGAATTGGTGTTGTCCCAGTGCAAGAACGATGGCCTGTCACTTACCATAGTGAGAAACTGAGTAGCCTAGCCCTAAACTATTCTGTGTATGAAAAGGAGATGTACTCCCTTTTCCAAGCCCCTACCATTTGGCAATACTACCTGCTATCATAAGAGTTTATTATTTATACTGACCATGAATCATTGAAGCATCTAGAAGGTTAGAACAAGCTTTCAAAGAGACAAGCTAAGTGATTAGAGTTCATGGAAGGTTTCTCACACGTCATTTGGCATAAGAAGGGAAGCACAAACGTGGTTGCTAATGCTTTGTCATGACGGCAAACCTTACTGACCACTTTGCAAACAAAACTATTAGGATTCTCTCTCATCACTGAACAGTATGCTAATCACCTTCACTTTGGTTCTGTTATTGAACAGTGTTGTAAATTACTAATTGTGGGAGGATATTATCTTAAAGATGGTTATTTCTTCAAGGACCACAGGCTATGTATTCCAAACTACTCTACACGTGAACTGTTGATCCGAGAAGCTCATAACGGTAGACTTTCAGGCTACTTTAGGGAGGTTAAGACAACCAATCCATTGAAAGAGAATTTTTACTGGCCAGGTCTTGTCAAGGATGTCCATAAGGTAATCGATTGTTATGAAGTGTGTAAGTATGCTAAGGGGAAGAGAGAACCCCATGAAAAGTTTATGCCTCTACCAACACCTACCTTACCATAGGCTAACCTCAACATGAACTTTATCCTAAGGTTGCCCCAAACATCCAGAGGGAAAGATTCTATTTTTGTTTAATGGACCGTTTCAGTAAGATAGTGTACTTCATTTTGTGCTACCGGACTAATGATGCTTTATATATTTCTGATTTGTTTTTATAGGAGGTTGTTCGATTACATGGAGTACCGAAGAATATTGTCTCAAATTGGGACACAAAATTTTTGAGCTATTTTTAGAAGACCCTTTAGAGTAGACTTGGGACTAAACTAGTGTTCAGCTCCAATAGCCACCCTTAGATTGATGGCCAAACTGAAGTGTTAAACAAGACACTAGGCAATTAGCTATTGTAGGGAAGAACTTAAGGGATTGGGATCTATGCCTACCAATCATAGAGTTCACATACAACCGAACTATCCATAGCACTATCGGGAAGACCCCATTCAAAGTCGTCTATGGCCTTAACCTAACCATTCCCTTAGATATGATCGGTACCCTAGTAGCTACTGAAGAGGGTCAATCCAGAGTTGATCACACTTGAGAATTACGTAAACTACACCAGTCCATAATAACGAAGATCGCCAAATTCAATTAGAGACAGCAAGAGATTGGTAGCCAAAGTCGCCAAACTATTTCTTTCTATTCAAGAGACTTAGTATGGATTCACCTTAGCCGAGAGCGATTCCCATACTTAAGACAAAGCAAACTATCTCCTCGAGCTAATGGCCCATTCAAGGTCTTGAAAAAGATTAACCATAACGCCTACCAGATTAAGTTGTCTGATGACTATGGTGTCTCCTCTACCTTCAGTGTGTCCGATTTGTTTACCTATCAACCAACAAAAGAAGACCTTGTGAGTACCTTAGAAGAATGAGCAGACACCGCTTTAGATTTGAGGACAAATCTTTCCAACCCTAAGCAGATGATAGGAATCAACCCTCTGGATCAAATACAAGAAGTCGAGCTCAAGGACTTTAAGGGCTTGCATGAAAAATATTAACTCTAAGCCATAGCCGAGACGAGGACTCTTATCCCAATCCGACCTCTAGCAAACCTGTCTGTCAGTTCCTCACATGTATCTAACATCCTCCTTCCCAACAGTGAAGTCCTAATCCAGAAGACAGCCTAGAACTAGCTGAGTCGACTTCTCGACCTAATCCACTGGCATCTGACTTCAAGACAACTGACCTTTTGCTAAGCTGAATGGCTCCCAACTTGATCCAGATCAGGTCGGCCCCTAACTATAACGCATTCCTAATTCTACCTATGTTGTATCATATCCTTGATGTCCAACCATTAAGTAACATGTATCTTCTGACACAATGTTCTAAAATGATTTTTTCTTTTTTGTACTGAATATTCTTTGTCTTTTTTACCCCTTTTAGTATGTCTTATATAACCTAGTATAGAATACCCTTTTGTCTTTTCATATATGTAAAGCAATCCTAGTGAACGGGTATATAAACCCTTACTTTCTTGTATACAAGGATCATCTAACTTTCAATACAGAATTATTCACTTGAGCAACCTTAGCATTTTCGTTATCATTCAACTCTTATCTATTCCCTTTAGCAAGGAGTAGTGGTGAATGACCATTCAATTTGGACCGGTATGTCATATTCGGCGGGTTGTTAGCTAAGTAGGATCAAGTGGTATGTCATATCCATTCGGTAGTTGCCTAGACTTTGCTAGCTTTTTCTTGTTTCTTTCAGGTTCACTTCATTGTGGTGCTTCTCTGAGTGTCCAATCCTAGAGACGCATCACCAAAGTTTGGTCAATGCAAGGGCAAATAGTGCCTTTGCTCGGCTTTTTTTGTTTTCTATAGGTAGTATACTTTTCCAACAAAGATTAGATGTCTCTCATCATTCTTAGACAAAATAATCTTGAGGATAGTACCTCATGAGTATGGTGTTGGTCAAAGTGTCCTACCAATCCTCCTCTATGCGCCTCGAGCATTAACAATTCTCTCATAGAACAGGTCAGGATACTTAATCTCATCATCCTGAACAAGTATTCGTCCTCTTTATGATAGTCATCCCCGTCCTTCCTCACACCTAGCATAGATGAGACTAAAATGTAGATCCTTAACATATAAATCTTTTGTTATTGAAAACCAAGCAGCTTGGTTTATAAGTCAGTCAGGAGAGAATATCAACTCAACAAGCCGTCGGCCACTACATTATTCTTCCCATTCTTGTACTTCATAACATAAGAAAATCCCACCATGAACTCGACCCATGTAGCTTATCTCCAAGACAATTTAAGTCAACTCTTTAGATATCTCAAGGATTTATGATTAGTATAGATCACAAATTCCTTGGGTAGCAAATAGTATTGCCATACAGCTAGGGCTCGAATCAAGGATTAAAACTCCTTATCATAAATAGAGTAACTGAGTGTAGCTCCTCTAAGTTTTTCACTAAAGTAAGCAACAGGTCAGCCTTCTTGCATTAGCATGGTACCTATGCTTAGTTAGAATGCATTAGACTCCATTTCGAACACTTTGTTAAAGCTCAGTAGAGCTAAGATGGTGGCTATAGTTAACTTCTCCTTCACCTCCTCAAAACTCATCTACTTCTTCTCTCCTCATCTGAATTCAACATTATTCTTCGATAGTTCAGTGAGTGGGGCCACGATCATACTAAAATTCCTTATAAATTTATGATAGAATGATGCCAGGCTGGGGAAACTTCTCACATTGGCTGAAGTGGATCGCTCTCATCTTCTCTTCATCGACTCGTATTCCTCCACTACCTATGACAAACCCTAAGAAGATTAATTTAGGTTAGGAAAAATTACATTTCTTTAGATTGGTGTAAAGCCTTTTAGAATGGAGTTTTGTAAAGACTACTTAGAGATGCTCTTGGTAATTCTCCAGATTAAGGCTACACATTAAAATGTCGAAATAAACCACCACAAATTTCCCTATCAGTTGTTAAAGCACATGATTCATCAGTTTCATAAATGTGCTCGGTATGTTTGATAGTGTAAATGGCATCAAAAGCCATTCATACAATCCATAGAGTGTTTTAAATGCGATCTTCTACTCATCACCCTCACACATTTAGATCTGATGGTATCCAAATTTGAGATCAATCTTGGAGAATACTCTTACTCCATTTAACTCATTCAGCATATCATCAAGCCTTGGTATGGGATACCTATACTTGATGCTGATGCAATTAATTACTCATCTATCTACACACATTCTCTATCACCCATCCTTGTTAGGTACCAACAAAGCCGGTATGGCACAGGGGCTAAGGGATTCTTGTCTATACCTTTTCTTCATCAACTCATCTATCTATCTCTACAACTTAGCAACATGTTCGGGGTTCAACCTATAGGCAGGCTTGTTTGGTAATATGGCTCCTGGCTACAAGTCAATTACATGTTTGATGCCTTAAATGGGAGGCAGATTAGCAAACTCATCCAATAAGATCTTCACCTCGATAGGTACCATTCCCTCCTAAGATCTCATCTCCAACATCCTTCCAATTAGTAAATAGGTCGACTCTTTAAGTTCTATCTCTTTTCTAGGTCAGCTCGAGTCATCACCAAAGCCTCTTTCTTTAGAACTTAGCTCAATTGGGTCTGCATGATTTTTACTTACATGACAGTCATGGGGCTCAACTTCACCCTCCCTCCCTTATGCTCTAGGGAACATTTATTTCTCATTCCATCATACATTAAGGTTCGGTTAAACATCCACGGTCATCTAAGTAGAATGTAGGACATACTCATGGGTAACACATCACGGATCACTCCATCTCAATAGTTGCCAATATAGATCGGTACAGACACTTGTTTGTTCACTTGTAGGGTTCCTTTGTCACTAAGCCAATGTAGCTTATAAGGTTTTAGGTGGAGCTTAGTTGGCAACTTTAGTTGTTGGACCATGAGAGTAGAGGCTACATTGGTGTAGCTCTCACTGTTAACAATCAGGGTACATATCAACCCATTCACCTTACATCTAATATGGAGAAGATTCTCTCTATACTCATCCTCGGGCACAAGACTCACATTTATTTTCCTCTTCAATACTAAAGTGGCGGGCATAAAATTACCCTCCTCTTTATAGATGGCTTCCTCCTCCTTGAATAATTCAATTTACTTGGTCTCTTATAAGTCTTCCACTTCCTCATCAGTACTATCTACCTTAGCAATTGGCACTTTATGTTGGATCACCATAGTTCTTCTATTTGGACACTAAGTGGCTATGTGTCTAAATCCTTGACATTTGAAACACTTGATTTCACTCGTCTTTCGTCTTGAGCTTTAACTTCTCTCAAACTTTCTTGTAATCTCCTTCTCCTTTGCTTGGGCATTTTGAGCAAGTCAGGTCTCAGCAACCTTACTTAGGTCTATTTGCATAGGTTTACTCAGAGTAGATCAACTATTGTTGGGTCAGTTGACAGGGAACAAAACCTTCCTATTTGGTGCCTTTCAATTCTCTAGGTAGCTCGAATAGCATCATCCATGATTTGTAGAACATCTCCAATCTTATATTTTAATCCATTGATGAATCAAGATATAATTCGATCTTCGCATCAAATCATTAGCATATGAAATTCCTTTACATATGCATCAATAGTCAATCCTCCTAGCCTCAACTCTTGTAATCTTTTGAAGGCATCTTACAAATAGTAATTCAATACAAATCTCCTCCTCATGGCCCTCTTCATCTCATCCTAACTTCACGTTTTCCCTCTCTTTTCTGGGTAGCTTACATGTTCTTCAACTATAAGGTGGCATAACCAGTAAACTCCAACATAATAAGTCTAACCTTTGCATTATCTACTACTTCATGGCATTTAAATTGCTTCTTAATCTTATATACCCAATCCATGTAGTCTTCGGCATCTCTACTCCTATAAAAACTTAGAATGCACATCATCAACTCTTCAACTCTAGGGGCTTGAATATTCCTTTCGTTTGGTTTATAGTACTCCTTCGCTTCATCGTCTCCTTCCTTTTCTTCCTCTTCGATTTCATCAAGTGCTAGCCTATGCCTACTAACCCTACCCACTCCTTTAGCTCAAGGAGGTTGAATTGGGGCCTTAACTCAACCAAACTAACCATTGCCTCGCTCAGGCTATTCACTTTCTCTATATGGGCCATTTCTAGCTTGCTATCTTCGTTTATGGCAGCCACCAAACTGGCTACTAGGTTAGTGAGTCTGTCTAGTTAGTTACCCATTAACTAGGGTGTGAAGTTTTCTTATTGGCCTTAGCCATTTTGAGTACCACCCTCTTGGTTACCAATAGCTCCTTGTATGCTAGAGTCAAACATTGTTGCCTATTTTCATGAGATTATAGTCGATACACTATTCAAAGCTTCTTACCACAAATAAAGATAAACTAACACCGAATACACCACTAGCTAAGACAACCAATATACGATAAACAACCACACGTTTGTACTATGTTTTGCATATGCAAAACAGGGGAAGATAGAGCACAAAATTCTTCAATGCTACTTACCTTTGAAACTCCTATGTCTACCACATAATGTCTAACACATATACACAAAATTAATAACAAGTTACTCAAAGAACAAAGTAATAGAAACTAGCTCCAAACATAGTTAAACTTTAATACCAAGATGATACAGTCTGACGTGGATGAATACACGACATCCGGTATCGCACGAACAACGGGGATGGGTCCAAATCTCGAGATGATTTGAAGGATAAATAATAGTCAAAGGTTAAGTAAGGGTTCTTGTGCATTGACGGTAGATATGATGCACCAACGCCTCACATGAGCTTTGGTTGTACTTGATGTGATGTGAAAGTGTGGCTAAAGGTTACTTACCACTAGTTCATGATCATTGGCCTAGGCAAGAGTAATCAAAAGTAAGCAAGATACACTTAACTCACATAAGAAGAAAAATGTCTAAAAAGAATGTTGATTTTGTTGACCGTTGTGGCTATATAATATACAAGTATTTATAAGGCTTAATTAGGGTAAATCCTAAGTTAGTGTAAATTACAAAAAGAATTCCTAATAGTAAAGGAAAAGGGAAAAAAATTACAAGGATAATATTGTAAACAAGCAAAAAGAATATCTGGCAATAAAAAAGGATAGTACGAATGTTAGGAAAAGATAGTGCGCGTATTAGTTTTTCATTCTACAGTCCTGATGACACTACTGGCCAAGTAGAGTAAGTTCTGAACAAGCTAGGTTAGTATTAGCAGTTCAGCAGCTTGGATATTCGGGACTAGGAAAGGGTTGGTTTAGGCAGTGGCTCATTATCAGGTCGGCCTTGGAAGGTCAACTCTGGGGAGTTGTCAGCTCGGCCTTAGCACAAATCAGGTTAGTAATATTCTAGTTTGATACTTAGGCAGGTGTGTTGTGGAGAGCTTAGCTTGGCACATTGGTTAGTCACCTCAACAACTTCCTAGATTATGTGGAAAGCAAAGTAACTCGGCAAGTCAGACCGAGAAATGTACTGCTCCTTGACATTCAACTCACCTCAGACAGTTCAGCGAACTATCTAAACAAGTCCTCGAGCTCAGGAGTGCATGATTAGTCCATGATCCCTATTATCTACCTCACCATCAATGATGAAGCATTATCATCAATCCTTTTCCATGTAAAAGGGCACAAACACAAGCTAGTCTATTATGTTAGCTACATTCAACAAGGACTAAAGATCAGATATGCCAAGGTCAAGAAGTTCGCCTTAGTAGTAGTCATCACTATTAGGAAGCTCAAACCTTACTTCCATTCCTACCCCATCGTAGTGCTAACGGATCAACATTTGAGAGCTATCCTCTAGAAGCTCGATGCTTTGGGCCGCATGATGAAAACACTCCCTTAAACTTAACCCTTACAAAGTCCAATTCCACCCTTGACGAGCAATCAAGGCATAAGTGCTTGTCGATTTTATAGTAGAGTATACTACTGTGGACGAGCCACAACGGGGGGGTGGGAGTGGGCCGGTATAATACTATAAGGCCTACACAAAACAAAGATATTTTGAACTCTAAAGTTCGGCTTCCTAGTGAGCAACAACAAGACCGAGTATGATGTACTCACAGCTGGTTAATAAATATGCAAAATTGCACATTTATCTCTACTTAATTTCTACATATTTATGCATTTCATAGTGCTTTTATTATGAATTATGTTTAAAAATCATGAAAATGACAATTTTCTTGGTCAATTGCATAAATAATGAAAAAAAGGATCAAAATATGACTCAAATAGCTTTGTATAAACTTATGTAGTCCTATCAAGTTCTTATGCCCTTTTTATATGTGAGTTTATGTAATTTTAAAAAGAAAAGAGTCATGTCAATTAGCTATTTAGCCATGTTTCATAAGGAAAAATGCTTATATCAGTTGCCTATGCTTCATTTTTGTTAATATGAGCTCATTGAGTCTCTCTATATTGCTGTTTTCATAGCCAAATTTCGAGCACAATCTATTTTGATGAGCCAAGATCACAAGCAGACCAAGAATCCCCAAATAACAAAGCCAAGTAGCTCAACACGCTTGAGAAATGCCAAACAACAGATGACAGCAACGGTAGCACACTCTCTGCAATTTTGATAGCAACTTGCATCAATGAAGTTCCATCTAAACCGAGCAGCCCTTTGAGGAAGTTCAACAGCAGGTCATGCACTTATAACTTCTATGAACCGAGCTCCCCTTCTGCAGAAACAAAGAGGCCCACTAACTTGAACAGCAGAACAAGTTGCAGCTGTCATGTCATGGATTCACACAAGCTATTGAGCTCCCTTGACTCAAATCTGACCAGGCCAAGAGCTTCTTATGAACACAGAACAGAAACACAAAAAAGACAGCAGCATTTGATCCTAAGCAGCACATAACCTGCAGCAATGAAGTAAAACTTATCAGCTTTAAGCAAAATCCAAGAGCTCCACTTCATTGACTTATTGGCAACCATGGCAAATCACAGTGCACACAACTTGGGCTCTTGAACATGTCATAGCAACCTAGAACAGCCCCAGCAGCTTTGTTACAGCTTTGCTCCTTGCTGACCAAGCTTGGGGAGTTGAAATCAAGAGCTTCTAGTGAGTTGCGTAAGGGAACCTCACCAATCAGTGTAAGACGGCAGCTCTCACTTCTTTGGGAATTTAGTAGCGGCTCCATTTGATGAAGAACATAGTAGATCGCTCCACTTCAATGCCACGCAAAGTAGCTTTGAATTTATTATAAAGAACAGCTTGCTTTGGAGAAGTTGAGTAGCTGCTGGCATAGCCAATTAACAAAGAAGTGCAAGCGACTTGAGTTCCTAGCAGTTTTATTAAGCAATTCTGAGTTCATTGTAGTTTATAGTGTACAGTAGATATAAGCTGCAAATCGATGAATTCTGCAGCGAAATAATTGAAGAAGCAATATACTAAGCTAAGTAAAGGAAAATGAAGACGAGCAGCTAAGACAGATTGAACTTGAGCATTAGTTGGATTCAATTTCTGCAAAAGAGATCAAAGTTGGTTGGATTGTAAGATGAAAAGGAATCCTTCTCTTTTTATGGACCAACACCAGACACTAAATCAAATTTCAACACTCAATTCAGGGAAGAATTCATGCACTCCACTACTGTATTGAACTGAGCTCGTATAATCTTAGTGTCCTTAATTTGATTGCAGGCTGCAGACTTCAAGGACAAGACTCCCACTTTATTTCAACATGAGCACCCTTACAAACAGCAGCTTCTGGTCTTTGTTATCCAACATGAGCAGCGCGTGCAACTCCATCTCCTTGGTTAAATTCGCAGCAAGTCCGAGATCAGTAGCTTGAACAGCAAACATCAACACTCCATCAGCTTATTCCATGAACCGCAGCAGCTCCACTCACACTTGAACTGCCGTAGCTCCATTCATGTTAAAAGCAGGCCCTGATCATTTAATTTACAGCAGCTTGGTGCTCTCCAAACTTCACACGACCAACAGCCAACCAACTTCAGCCGAGCTCAACTTGTGACAGCAGCAACTGGCCGAGAATTCCAAGTTACTCCAGAGCACACCCTGGTTCCAAACTCCACAGCAGCTACCGTGAACCGCTCTTCAACAGCTGTCCGAGCCCCTTTTCCAAACAGCAGCCACACTCAACTAACAACAGCGCAATCCAAGAAATTAATCGCAGCAGGGGCAGCTGCTCTCCGCACCACTGGCCATCGTCAAGTCTGAGCTATATGGAGCTTTTCAACAGCACACCTAAATATGAGAAAAGCAAATACAACACCTGAGCTCCTTCATTTATATAATGCATGTGTATGACTTTGGGAATGGACAGCTGCCACTTTGGGAATAAAAGAGGCAGCCCATTCATTAATTTTCTTAGGCCCACACCCATTACAACATCAGAAGTCACACCACACACTCAGAGCAGAGGGATTTTACACGTGCATCACAATTGCTAGACACAAAAGAAGATAAAGGAACTGATACATTGGGTAGTAGTTAAGTACAACATTGGAGGCTCAGTAATTCTTGTTAATGTAATTTAACTTGGAGCCCACACAAAAATAATCGTGTTGAGCACATCCACGTCAGGCCCAAGTTGCGGGGACGAGAGATTTAAAAGGAGGGAGAGTCCAATATAGTAGAGGGGTAGAGGCAAATAGAACGAGACAGTCGCTTAGCTAGGAAATATAGCAGCGTAGTACAGAGAAAAATAAAGAGAAATTTTATTTTCTTATTTAATTTTATTATTATTTGTTAATTTTAAAATACTAATTTTTTTTGTTCTAGCACACTAAAGATCATTCCAACTTTTAATCAAATCAAAATCATACTAATTTTCTTTTGGGAGTTGGAATTGAAAATACCTATTAAAGTGTCTTTTCTTCCTTGTTTGTTTTTATTGAATTATGTTTTGATTCATTTGAATGTTTATAGACAAGCCATTTTTTGCCCCTATAATTTTAAAAATTTTTAGAATAATATAAGTGGTCCTAATTTAAAAAAAAAACACAAAAAGATAGAAAATTAAAAAAAAAAAAAGGAGATAGTTTAAGATAAGAAAAGGAAATTTTAATTTAGCTTCAGTATTTTTTTAAGCCTTAAATAATACAAAAGAGAAGAGAGATGTTAGGCTCCAGCTTATATTTAAATCTATCCCAAACCGACTTACTGTATATATACAATTTGATTGTATATATGTATAAGGTATAGGCCAACGACCTAATAGTAACATACTTTAATTTGCACCATCAAAGATTTAGAGATCTTCAATTTGAATCCTACTATAGGCATAAAGTGCCTTTATTTTCTCTACAAAGCATTTGCCATGTGTCAGAAAACCACTAGGCTACATGTTTGTGCATGACATGTAGCGTTTTGTGGTTGGGTTGCAAACCAATGTTGTGCCATGTCAGCACTCAATCCACGTATTAAGCTGCATTGCGACACATTAGCTACTTTGCTACATGTTTAGCCAAGATACATGATACAATATCACTAGACCATGTGGTTGATATGGCACTACGTCAATACCATTTTCCCTTAGTTTCCTCCTCTTTCCTTTCTTTTCCCTAGAATTCCTATAGTTTTCCTCCCTAGTCAACCACTTTTAACTTCAATTTCGAACCCCTTTTTTGGTGAAATTGCAAACTAAGCATAGAATACTTTAGTTTGGAACTCAAATCCTATCCAGATTCATCCCTTTTAAAGATTAAATCACCTGTGCAAATTGTAAAAATCATTAACTCAAGTTAAAGTACAATCTTAACCAAATTTGATTTAAGCTGCATTCTTGAAGATAAAAGGTTCTAAGGATCATTTCGACAAACTTGAGCTATAATAACACGATTTTTGAACATCAATTATGAGCATTTCCATTTCAAATCGTACGTTGAAGATGGTTAACCTTGGATTCAAGACCTTTAACTACTTTCCATGCTTAGTTAAAGCTCCAACAGTATAAATGGGAGCTTAAACAAGTGTTCTAAGACCATGCTATCATAACTAAGCCACTCTAAAGCACCCATTTAAGCTTAAGCTCGAATCTCTCTTTCTCTCTATATTCTCAACCGTGGTACTCTTTCTCTCTCTACATCTCTTTCTCTTTTCAATCATTTTTAGGTAAGGACTTCACTTGCATTGTGTTTCCCAACCACTACGCATTAGAGACGTACAACGATAGTTGTTCACCATACCCCCTAGCTACCCTAACCAAGCCTCCACTACTCCTTAGATAAAGACACGCATACAATCAAGCTTTTACACCTCAAAAACCCTTGACCAATACCCTCTTGAGTATCTACCATCACCACCGTGTGCAACTTGGTCACCTCCACCGCCACCAGTTACCAATGCCACTCAAACCATGACCAAACTTCACTATACCACTACCACTACCCCTTTTACCAATAAAAATCCCAAAAATCTGATCTCACTAGCTCATTTTGGTGCCAAAAATCGATCGAATTGCACCGTTTAAGCTATTGGGCCACACATTCACTGTGACTTAGATTTAC
This sequence comes from Lumnitzera racemosa, assembly GCA_024138005.1. NCBI lineage: Eukaryota > Viridiplantae > Streptophyta > Magnoliopsida > Myrtales > Combretaceae > Lumnitzera > Lumnitzera racemosa. Next base: position 51,266,461 of record JAMXBC010000004.1, on the reverse strand, counting down.
TATTGCCCGGATCTAACTCAACACCTGATTTGTGTTCGATCCAACAAATCAACTTTCACCAACATCCCCCTAACTTAGTTCAACCTTCTTATACTTTATTTTGTGTATCTTGTAAGCTTTTTATTTTTTATTTTTTTTACATTTAGTGTAACTTCTAATGTAATTGTAACTCCAAAAAAAAAATCTAAAAGAGAAAGAAAAAGAAAAATGAAGGAAAAGAATAGAAAGAAAGGAAAAACGAGAGAGAGAGAGAAAAAGAAAGCTTAGTTTATTTTTATTTTTTTTCATCGGTTGATACATAGATAAAGATTAAAAAAGATGAAATAAAATAAAGAAAAATAATAAAAATAAAATAATCGTTTTATAACTTAGAAAAACCTTTTCTCTAAATAAATGAAATAAATTGACCCTTTTTTAAAGTTAGCACATTTCTTAGAAATTTCAAAAAATATATAAATCAAGTTTAGGTCCCTTTTTTAGAAAAATCTCCTTAAATAAATCAAATTAGGTTAAAAACGTAAACCCGACCTTTTTTAAGAAATTAAAATGAACTACGAATATCTAATCTCAATTAGCGGTACATAGGCACTTCCAAGGCAACATAAAATTTAAAAAAACTTAGTTTTTTTGTTTTTCTAGCTTGAGTAATTCAATTTGTTAAAATAAAATCCAACCTATTTTATGTTAATTAAATTTGGTGGTTTAAAATATTAAATCTAAATTCAGAAAGGTAATAGTGATACCTGTAAAGGTTTAAAAACTTACCCTTGGACTCAATCTCTAGTTTCTAAAAAACCCTTTTTTAAATTGGTTCTCGTATAACCTGCTGTCTAGATTAAAACTAATCCATCCAATTGCTTTTAATTTAAACCTTTTCTCAACCCCAGTTAGGTAGCAGCTCTAAGTATTTTCAAAATGTATTTAAAAAGCTTTAGTTTTCTTTAATTCTTAGTTGAGAATCAATATTAAATGGGTAGAATTTAATATTGATCGGATTAGGTAAAATAATAAAAACTGAAAGAAATTAGGCTCAACAGCTTAATGACTCTACTAGGGACGTCAAGAGGACTAGCCACCTAGCTTTATAAATTTAAATTTACTTTTTTAAATACCCTTACCAAGTACTATTTATTTATTTATTTATTCTTATATTCTTGTTTTTATACATTTGTATTGACTTCTTTTCTTGTAAGGTTACCTTTGGTTAGGTTTCAAATTTAAAGGGGTGGGTATGAATTTATTTCATGCATTCATGGTTGAACCTAAGTGGTCATAAGACCTTAGGATAGAGAGTCATTATGTAAGTTATGGGTATAGTGAGGCAACCAACACTTGAGCTGATTAGGTTACTCTACTTAAATTTCGATGTAACTAAGGAATCGTTTTTTTGGAAATGTGCAAGGTCACAAAATTTAAGATCCTTTACAAGCTACCCTTCTTCCATGCAGAAGTTTTCCTAGACTGGTGAACAACTAACAAGATGGCATAATAAGAGAGAGAGAGAGAGAGAAAGAGAGAGAGAGAGAGAACAAACCTAGAGTTCCTTTCCCTATATTTTATTTTATTTTTCCTAGAATCCATGTACATAGGAGATCTTTTGTAAATATAATTTCTTTTTTATGTAAATGTTTTTCCCTTTTCTTTGTAATTTATGAATTCCTTGTGATCTTTCAAAAATGGCTAGTTCATCTAAGACTAGAGTCTTCACCAAAGAGATTCATGTCCACAAGCCTATAAACCCAAAGCCCATACTTGATCAATGGTTCTAAGTCTTTAACCCTTCATCACTGATAAGATCAAGCCTATACTCTCACTATCAAAGGTTAATGTTAACATCACATTAGTGAGAGCCTTGGTATATTTTTAGGAACCTAAGGAAGTTATATTTCACCTTAGGCCACACTTGATTAGTCCAACCTTAGAAGAATACACCCAGCAACTTCAAGCCCCTCCTTTGGATGAGACATACGTTCTAGAGATTAATTTTAGCCCAACTAATATCTTCTCCAAATTTTTGAGGGACCATAAGTCCAACATAAACGAGGCCATAAGTGATTGTAACAACTATGCTATTAACATATGGGATCTAATCCATTGGTTCCAAACTAAAACTAACTCTAACAAACGGGCTCTATTTTTGAAAATCGAAGGAAAAATCGGATTAAGACCTACTTATTTGCAGTATTTGCTACTATTCTATTTCCAAGTGGGTCACTTCTTATACACTTTAAGATTGTAGAGTTAGTGGTTCAGTTTTGGGAAGGAAAGTCCTATATTCCTGCCTTACTTGCTGAACAAATAAGGAACCTTAATTTCCTTAAGAAAAAAGGCCGTCGAGATCTCATGTCAAGCATGACGTTGTTAATGGTATGATTTGTTAGTTACATCAAATGCTACTAAGATCTTATCAACTCTTTTGCTACTAAGATCAAGTTACTAAAAGATGTCCCCACCCTTTTCTAGATAGAAGTTCTATAAGATTTTCAGGTCGAAGACATACTATGGACTACTAAATGAAGTAATTACACCAAAGTCATATTAGTTTCTAAAAATTATCATGCCGTACCATTAATAGGAATGAGTTAGTGTACAGGCTACTATCTAAACAATATGGTGAAGTAGTTTTGAGGCATCTAAGACATAGTTCATAGGCCTTCACTAGAGCTATTTACTTTTAACTTCGAAGAGCCTCACTCTCTAAAAAAGTTATCCAGACTTCTTAAGATTAAAGCTTGATGGGGCATGATAAGTGTAAATTACTTTACACTTTCAAAGCATGTTTAGGCATAGAATTGATCATAAATGTGATTTAATTCTTTAGTTTGGATACTTAATTGTATAAAATATGGATTTTAGGTAAATCACGAGCCAGGAATGAATTATACATAAGAACAACAACTTTTTTGTTAGTAACGGCCGTGAAGGAGAAGAAATCAGTATAGTAACATCAATCACGGGTGTGATAATGAAGCAATAAAAAATCTAGCCCTAGTCATGCCTTCAATTACGGTAGTCAACAAGGGAAATTTTGTCAATCCCCCTGTCAATCACAACTATAATTGAATAACAGGAGAATAATACAGCCATTGTTACGGGCGTAATGATATCTAATAATGCAACGAGGAGTTCACAACCTTAATAACAATCATGATTGGTGAAAAATAATTCTTTTTGAGACTATCACGCCCTGAGTCATGAGCGTGATAGAAAGAGGTACAACTATTCTTTTGAACCTTTTTCACGCGAACTAATACATGAGAAACGTCAAGTGGTGCTGTGAAGGGGTAGATTTGAGTTTTTTTATGGGGAGAATATAAAAAGATATCATAAGTTATGAAGAATAGACATCAAATTTTAGGAGAGTAGACATCATTAAGAACAATACATCACCTGTCCAGAACACATCTATTCGTCCATCGTTGTAGCTAGTCTTGCATTTTTCCCTTTGTATTTTGTATCATTTCTTAAGTGTGTACTGTACTTTCCTGAAATCACTCAAGAAAGATGACAAGAATTTGTTGTTCGTGTATTCATCAATCTTCTTCAATGGAATAAAAAGGGGTTTTTACTTTTAACTTATTCTATACTTTATTTCTATGTAATTACACTTTCTGTTAGTTTGTTTTGTTGTTTTATCATATGTGAGTAGTCTGTTAGGGCTTATTACATCACTAGTATGATCAAGTGCTTGAAAAAGTAATTTCCTTACATTTGTTAATTTCGATGAATGGCATTTAATGAATCTAAATATGGTTTAGTGCACGACATCAACTTAGGATAGATTTTAATAGAATATGTTAAGAGACAATTGTATTGAATAGATCTAGTTTATTAGAATAACTTACTCTTGATAATAGAGATATTATTAGGAAAGTTGTTGCATCTATAGGGGAACCGATATATTAACACGACATTAATGCAATCTTAATTGGTTGTTAATTAGGAAGAGATTCTAATAGACACAAATAGCATTCGAAGTAAGTAGTTCTGAGAAGAATGCTTATATACTATAATTTCCCGCAGTCAATAAGTATTAGGATGAAAAGTACTTTGGTAAGATGATGCTAATAGATGAAGCAAGTCTACATGTTAAGTATATTTTCGCAATTGTTCTTGTAATCATTGTATTAATTACTCTAACTTATGGATTAGTGTAGTTTAGTTAATAATTAGAGTCTTAATAATTGATCACTTAGTAAATTTAATTGCTAGATAATAGGAAAATTATGAAGTACTAATGTTTGAGTCATTTTCCCAATAGAGACAACCTTATACTCATCCATGCTATATAACGATAGGTATACTTACCTGTCTAACCAAGTAAAGGATAAAATATAGATTTATAAATTGTAAAACTCCGAAGCTCTAAAAAGAGGCGATCATGACATTAAGACTATAAGCCTTAATATAGATTTAGGCAAATTAATGGGTGAAGTGGACAAACAGAGGGCCACTAAAGAATATTTATATGATCAATTGTACAAGGTAAGCACGATATCTTATTAGGCACCAGAAGTCCTTCAACCTACCCCCACAAATCCCAGCTTTGAAATGATGACCTACATGGATCAAGTAAAAGCTTATCTAGAGGTCATCTATGACAAAAAAAAGACATATGGGAATACATCATTTGGGAGTCCAAGCAACGATCTTGTGCCTTGGAGCACTAACTGAAGATGGCCTAAAAGAAGATTCAAGAATTTAAGGAAGCAACTGGGCTTTGTCAAAAGAAGGGTAAAGCAGTGGTAGTCGAACCCAGCAGCTAAAAGAAGAAAGCATCATTTGGCCTATAAAAGAGAAGAAGATTAGTTTAGATTGATTTGTAATTTTCTTTTCTATTTTAATGTAATAAAACTCCAAGAGTTGAGAAATGACAAATAAACTTGTCATCTAGTTAATTAATTGCCGATCTCCTTGTTTGCATCTATGTAGCATGCTTGCATTTTTTTTTTTTACTTTTGTTTATTTATTTAATTTCCTTATCTTCAAAAATAAAAAATAATGTATATGCTAACTTGTTAAAAAACGTTCTTAAACTAGGCTAAAAAGATAGCTCCCAAGCATCAAACCTTTCAAAGAAGTCCTATGTGAACCCACTCCCAAACTAAAATAGCTGACAAAGGAAACGATAACATCAATACAAAAGATGACAACAACAACATCAACCCCAAAATCATTTACCTTACAAAAATGAGGTTTTACTCTTTGGAGCGAACAGTGGGAAAAATTGCAAATCAGTTAACTTTCCTCACTAATAGTATCGCTTCACTTAGATCTACAGTGCCATCAAATGAAGAAAACTTTAAGGCTTAATATGGAAAGAAGGTAGAAGGTCTACCTCCAAAGTAGAAGAGAGCTACCCTAAAGTCAAACTAGCCTTTGAGACTTTTGAATCAAAAGGGGTTTATTTAAAGGTCAACCCAACTTTTGAACCTAACACCTACTCATTCTTGGTCAATTCGAAGTGGGTTAACTTTGATGCTAACCTAGACAAACTGAAAGAGCTAGAGAGGAAGTTGACTCAACAAATTTCCGAAAAAATGAAAATGCTCGAAGTTTATGATGGATATAAGCAGGTTAGTATCATAGACTTCTCTGCTTATGATTACAAAAATTTCCCCGAAAAGTTTAATGTACCAAATTTTGAAAAATACAATGAGGTTGGTTACCCTAAACTAGTCACTAGGTTGTATGTGCAAAAGATGGGCAAATACGTGCAATACAACCAACTGATGGTGCAAATTTTTCAAGGCAACTTGATGGGACCTACTTTAACTTGGTATACTTAACTGAACCCAAATCAGGTGAATACATAGGAGAAACTTGGTAAGGCATTTTATGAACCGTACAAATTTAATGTTAAAGTGGCACTAACTATGATAGACTTGGTTGCCTTACAGAAAAGGAACAATGAGTCATTTAAAGAATACTCCCAAAGATGGAGATCCCTAGTTGTAAGGGTATCCATCCCCATGACTGAAAAGGAGCTAACCTTAGCCTTTATTAATAACTTAGAAAGGCCTTACTTCTCCCACCTGATTGGGTAAGCCTCCTCTAGCTTTGTAGAAGTAGTAGCTACATGGTACTGAATTGAAAGTACTCTCTTCTGGTAGGCTCTAAGAGCCATCAGCTAGAAGACTACTTTTTGCTAAGCCAACTATCAGTAAGCCTAAAGAAGCCATTGTTTGTATGGTGAATTTAAATAGTAGGCCTAATACTCCAGCCTCCTTCAAAACAAATCCTTTACTAGTTCAACAACAATTTCAAAGCCAGCTTTGAGTCAACAAAGCCCTAAGACAGTTCACTAAGATACTGGTTCCTCTTAGCTAGGTCCTTAAAAAGTAAAGGAAAGATAATTTGATCCATTTTGAGCTTCTTAACGAAAGATATAGGCCAAAGGTTTTTTATCCTAACGCACAGTGTCAGTACCATTTGGGGCAGGTGGGTCATTCGACTGACTTACGTTAGAGATTAAAAAATAAGATGCAGGACCTAATTGATGAAGGCTTGGTTTAACTCAACTTTGTGGAAGCTCCAGTCTTGAATGTCAACAATAATTTTCTAACCAACCATGGCCTTATCATTAACATGATTTTCGTTGATTCAAATTTTACCATCAACATGATTGGTTTCGACTGAAAACCTAAGGTTTACGAGTTTTACGAATTGGAGGAAAAGTAAGCTCCAAAGACAAAGAGGTACACCTTCCATATACCAATAGCCCCTGAGAAATATAAAGTTGCCCCATTTAACTACTAAACAATTAACTAGGGGCAATCAAGTTCACTCGTAGGAGGGATTACCCACTCTAGCAGGGTTTATGACCTAAAAAAATACCTTAAAAGGAAAAATGTACTGGAGGAATCAAGTAACAAATCAACTGAATATGAGGAAGGATTGTTTGCCGTTAGCAAGATTATCAAATCAAGTGAATATATGATAATGGATCAGCTTACTAAGATTCTAGCACGAATATCTCTCATGGGTTTATTGATGGCATATGAACCATCTCGTGAAGCACTTTTTCGAACTTTGAGGGAGGTTAAGGTCCCTTGTGAAATATTAGCTAAAAGGATGGGACTAGTTACTAATTCTATCCTTACCATAGATCAAATCTCTTTTTTTGTTGAAGAATTAAGTGAGGATGGTAACCATTACACTAAGCCTCTCTCCATAGTAGTGAAGATTAACAATATAATCATAGCCAGAGTCCTCATCAACAATGGGTCATCATTAAATGTTTGCCTTCTTGCCACCTTCTATTAGGCACCAATGTGACCGCAATCAAGCCAAGTTCTACAACAGTTAGGGCTTTTGACTAGTCTAAAAGAGAGATCATAGGGGAGATTAACTTGCCAGTTGATATAAGCCCTCAAACATTCACTATTCAAATCCAAGTTTTAGACATCCCAAGGTGCTTCAACCTCCAATTGGAAAGACCTTAGATTCATGTAGTAGGGGCTATACATTCATGTTTACATCAAAAGGTTAAGTTTATCTTGAATGGCTATGTCATAACAATCCTAGGTGACCAAGATTATGAAATATATAAAGAAACGACCATACCTTATATTAGCATTGAGGAGAGAGAAGATTTTGGACTCTAAATTTTTGAGGAAGTATGTATGATCACTAATCCCAAAGAAAGGAAGGATAAGAGGCCAAAATTCAAGGAGGGGCAAATTGGTACTTATGGGCTTGGCTACATTCCAATTACAAAGGAAGAGTTGTAAAACAAGCAAACAATGGGCAAAAGAGGTGACTGATTGTATCATGCCCAGATGACCTTTTCGCTACTGATAGAGACGTTCATTCGGGTTTATGTTCAGGCTTTGAAATCTGCTAAAGAGGACACCCCTTGCAAGGTTGAATTAATGGGCCCATCTCGTAAGCTCTAGCACTTGAATAATTGGTTCTCCATCCCTATGAATGGGGATAATTCTTCTCTAAGGTAAAGGATGAATCACAATTTAGTATTTTCTTGAGTTTTGTAATAATTTTTGTTCTAAAATAATGTACTTGAGAGAACTTTCCATTCTCTTCATTATACTTCACTTCTTCTTTACTTACACTCTTTTCTTTATATACTTTTTGCCTAGATCTAATGCTCTACATAAAAGCTAGGGATACCTCGCATAGGTAGTTGATGAAAATATTGATATCACTTCCAGCCCTTCTAGGTTAGTTATCGGAAGTGATGTCAATAACCACAATGAAATACAAGAGAACTAGCAAAGACATGAGATGGGTAGAATTTCCATTGATGAGTTGATTAAGACGATTAATATTGGGATTGATGATAACCCTAAGAATTTGAAGATTGGTGGGAGTTTGAAAGAAGAATAGAAGGTAGACATAATCGCGCTATTATCCAAGTATCAAGATGTGTTCTCATGGTCTTATAAAGATATGCGTGGGATAGATCCATCGATTGTAGTCTACCATTTGCCCATACGAGAAGATATCCAACCTAAGAAGTAGAAGAAAGGAGATTCCTACTGGATACCTTGTTAAAGATTAAAGAGGAAGTCAAGAAGTTATTTGAGGTCAGTTTCATCAAACTGTCTAATTATCTTTAATAGGTAGCCAACATTGTGTTGATGATGAAGAAGAACGGAAAGGTTAGAGTGTGCATGGATTTTCGAGACCTCAATTACACAATACCTAAAGATAACTTTCATTTGCCTCATATTGATGTCTTGGTAGATAATACAACTAGGAACCATTTCTTCTCCTTTATGGATGGATTCTCTAAGTATAAGTAGATTCAAATGTTCAAAGAAGATAAGGCCAAGACAACTTTCATTACAACTTAGGGCACATTTTGCTACAAAGTAATGTCTTTCAAACTCAAAAATGCCGAGGAAACTTACTAGAAGGTAATGGTTGCTATCTTTCATGACATGATGCACAAAGAAGTTGAACTATATATTGATGATATAATTGCAGAATCCAAAGAGGGGGGCAATCACATGGATAACCTAAGGAGGTTGTTTGATAGATTAAGAAAATTTCAATTGAAGCTAAACTTAGAGAAGTACACATTTAGAGTAACATCAGGTAAATTATTGGGTTTCATAATTAGCAAAAAGGGCATCGAAGTGGATCCTAATAAAATCAAAGTAATAATTGACTTGCCCTCTCCATGTATACTTAAAGAGGTTAAAGGCTTATTGGTTCGTTTAAACTACATAGCCTGATTCATATCTTAGCTTACAAAGAAATGCCGTCCCTTATTTAAATTGATAAAGAACACTAAGATAAATTGAAATGAAGAATGCAACCAAGCCTTCATAACAATTACGGAATACCTTATGAACCCTCCAGTTCTGGTAGCTCCTAAACCTAGGAAGCCATTGTTTCTGTACCTAACCATATCATTAGAGTCTATAGGGTATATGCTCGGTCAGAAAGATGAGGAAGGAAAGGAGTGGGCCATATACTACTTAATTAAGAAGTTTACAAAAAAGGAATAGATATATTTTGAAATTGAAAGAACATGTTGTGCTTTGGTCTAGGTTATGCATCAGCTCATACAATACACGTTCTATTATCGGATTGAATTGTTGACTCAACATAATCCCCTGAGGTATTTGGCAGAAAAGCCATCCTTGATTGGTAGAATTTCAAAGTGGCAAATGTTATTATCAAAGTTCAACATCGTATACGTAAACCAAAATTGAGTCAAAGGGCAAGCCCTAGTAGATTAGTTAGTAGAGAATCCCCTTGAAGATACCCTCCAAAAGGTATAAGTTAGATTTCTTAATGAAGACATCTTACTAGCTAAAAGTGGTTATGATCAAGAGAATGATGAAAAGCTCCTAAATTGGAAGATATTCTTTGATAGAGCTACTAATGTGTTTGGGTGTGGAATTGGGCCAATATTGATATCCCCTAAAGGTACGTAGTTCCTTGTAGTTGTAAGGCTCATTTTCTTATATACCAACAATATTGCCGAATACGAAACATCCATTATGGGACTCAAAATGGCCTTAGATAAAGATATTCAAGAGTTAGAAGTACATGTAGATTCTTCACTAATCATTGGCTAAGCTTGAGGAGAATATAAAACAAATGATCCTAAATTAGTACCTTATCACTGGTACTTAACTGGATTAATAGAGAAATTTGAAGAAATCACATTCACTTATATATCTAGTACTCAAAATCAATTTGCTGATGCATTAGCCACTTTGGCATCCATGATCTAAATATCTGGTGGGGTCGAAATTCAACCACTCACAATTGAAGTTGAAGAAAAATTTTCTTTCTATCTGGCAATTGAAGGTACACATGATGAAAGGCCTTAGCACTATGATATCAAAATGTTCCTATAACAAGGTACATAACCCAATGAAGTTGAGAGAAAGGATAGAAAGACAATTAGAAGATTAGCTACCCTGTTCTTAATAAGTGAGTCCACCTTACACCGATGATCATTTGACAATATGCTACTAAGGTGTGTAGATGACAAAAAGGTCAAGGTTTTGATGAGAGAAGTACATGAGGGAGTATGTAGCCTCCATATGAATGGTTACATGCTCTCTAAGAAAATCATGAGGTTAGGATACTATTGGTCAACAATGGAAAGTGATTGCATTAAGCATGTGGAGCACTATCACTTGTGCTAAGCTTATGTAAACAAGATAATTGCTCTACCTCAAGAATTATACGTACTTTCTATGCCATGGTCATTTTTAATGTAAGGTATAGACATCATTAGCCTAATTACTCCAAAGGCATCTAATGATCATTGCTTCATACTAGTCACCAACGATTATTTTAGTAAGTAGGTTAAAGCCTCATCTTATTCAAGTATTATTGAAGGAGTAATGGTCAAGTTCATCAAGAGAGATATCTTGACTCGATATGAGGTCTCAAAAATGATCATCATCGATAATGGCACAAATTTGAATAACAAACTTTCGTCAAATTTGTGTCGACAGTTCAAAATCATCCATAGGAATTATGTGCCTTATCGACCTTAGATGAATAGAGCTATCGAAGCAACCAATAAAAATCTCAAAAGAATAATCGAAAAGATTGATGTTATATACAAGGATTGGCATGGGATATTGCCATTTGCACTCATGGCCTATCGAACTTTTATCAAAACATCAATAGGGACAATACACTACTCGTTAATATATGGCAGTGAAGCAATAATACCAATGGAAGTCAAAATCCCATCCCTTAGGGTGCTATCAAAAACTCAGTTGGATGAGGCTGATTAGGCAAACAAGCACATCAGAAAATTGAATTTGATTGATGAAAAAAGATTGACAACCTATGTCACAATCAATACTATTAACAAAGAATGGCTCGAGCTTTTAACAAAATGGTATGGCCTTATAATTTCAAAGAGGGTGATATAGTGTTAAAAAAGGCTCTCCCCAATCCACAAGACTCTAGAGGAAAATTTGCTTCCAATTACGGAGGTCGTTATATCATGAAGCAAGAGTTACCAAGAAGGGCTTTTATTTTATCATAGATAGATGGTCTTGAGTTAAGAGACCTTATAAATGCTGATGCAATGAAATTGTACTACCCATGAAAATCAATGGAAATTCTTACTCAGAACACAAAAATGCTAGTGGTCTTAAATGTTACTATGGTTTAATTTTCATCTTCTATAAGCAAAGTTGGTATCCTTAATAGTTGTCAGCATTGGAATCACCTCCATCACTTTTCCTACTCCATAAAAAAGTCCCCTTTCTTTTAATCCATTTAAATAAGACCCATACGTTGAAAACACAAGAAAAGATGAAAGTGAGATATAGAACATTGATAATTAACAAAAATCTTTAAAATAATTTATTACGGATTGATCCTCCTCAATGGGGAGATTTATTAGTTATTTTTTAGGGCAAGGCAAAATCCAAGTGAGCAAATACCTAACGGCAAATGTCTACCGATCATGGATAAATGATTCGATTAAAAAAACTTGCAAGACAATCAATTGATGAATAGAAACAATTGATGGCATTCTGTATTTGGTTAATTTCTGTGACTTCTCAAAGGCCCAGTGAAGCCTTTGGTACTCTATTAGTTGGGTTGATGATAGAAAATTAGTGATTGGATTCATTTTGAAGAATGAGTTAACTAGTTTTGATCGGACTTTTCAAAGAAAGGTTTGATAGTTTGGATGATATTAACAAAACCAAGTGACTACTTCTATACAATTTTAGCATATTGTTTTCAAGCATTGCATTTGTGTTAAGCCTTTATTTCATAGGATAGTAGCCAACATTTAGGATACTTTCCTCCTTCTTAACAAACCCTAAATCCTACCTTTTGGTGTTCTAGCTAACCCATGGGGTGCTTACCCTTTTGTCAATCTCTCTAGAGGTTTTATTGAGCCCATAGGGTACTCTTTTTGTCCAATCTCTCTTAGGGTCTTGCTGAGCCCATAGGGTGCTTCCCATCAACCATATCTCTTCAACATTTTTAATAGGCCTATAAGATGTTTTTCTAAATCAATTCCAGTTTTAAGGTTGCTAATCCTTACGAACGCCCTTGCTTAGGTTAGTTAGCTTAGAAAAGCACTATTAGGTTTTCAAATTGATCCCAATTTAGGGTTGCTAATCCCTTAAAGACACTTTTGCCTAGGTCAATCAGCTCAAAGGAGCACTTTTGGGTTTTATACATCGATTCCAGTTTTAAGATTGCTAGTCCTTTAAAGATGCTCCAGCTTAGGTTAGTCAACTTAAAGGAACACTTTTAGGTTTTATAAATCGATTCTAGTTTTAAGGTTGTTGGTCCCTTAGAGATGCTCTTGCCTAGGTTAGTCAGCTTAGAGGAGTGCTACCAAGTTTTCAAATTGATTATAATTTAGGGTTGCTAGTCCCTTGGGGACGCTCTTAACTAAGTTAGTCAGTCTAGAGGAGAACTTCTAGGTTTTCTAAGTCAATTTCAGTTTTAGGGTTGCTAGTCTCTTAGAACCACTCTTGCCCAGTTTAGTCAGCTTAGAAGAGCATAACCAAGTTTCAAACTGATTTTTCCAACCTACTCCTAAGGTAATAGACCCCCCTTAAATTCACTTTTGTATCTCGGCCAGCTCTTAGAGTGCATCCTTTCTCTTTACCAAATCTCCAATAGACCAAGCCTAAGATAGCCAACTAGTTGTAGTGCTTTTTAGGACAATTTCATCGAAGGAAAAAATGGTGTCTCCTTTTATCTTTGTAGCAAAGTTTTACTCAAACTTTACCATAAAAGAAGGGCAGTTGTAAACACCTTAGTTTTGGCCCCCTATAATTTTAGAAATTTTTAGAATAGGGTAAAAGGTCCTAATTTTTTTTTAAAAAAAAAGCACAAAAAGATAGAAAATTAAAAAAAAAAAAAAGGTTTAAGATAAGAATAGGATTTTTTAATTTAGCTTTAGTATTTTTTTAAGCCTTAAATAATAAAAAAGAGAAGAGGAATATTAGGCTTGGGCTTCGATTTAAATCTGACTCAGGTTGACCTAGTCTATATATATACAATTTGATTGAATATATGGATAAAGCATAGGCCAATGGCCTAATGGTAACATACTTTGACTTGTACTATGAAAGACTTGGAGATCCCAGGTTCGAATCTCACTTTAGGCACAAAGTGCCTTTTATTTTCTCTACAAATCACTTGCCATGAGTTAAAGAACCACTGGGCCACGTATCTATGTGAAATACATAGTGCTTCATTGTTAGGCTATGAATTGACGTGATGCCATCATCTTGATCCACTTGTTAAGTCACATGTCTTGATACAGTCACTATAATACATTAACTGCTCTACCACATGTTCAGCCAAGACACATGGCAGGGCAGCATTGGACCCGTGGCTGACATAGTGCCATGTCAGTACCATCTTCCCTTATTTTCCTCTTGTTTCCTTTCTTTTCCCCATAATTCTAGCAGTTTTCCTCCCTAGTCAACTGCTTTTAACCTCGATTTTTAGCCCCTTTATATTGCAATTTCACTAAATCAATGGTGAAATTGCAAACTAGGCATGGATACTTCAATTTGGAACTCAAATCCTATCCAAATTCATCAATTAAATCAACCTTGAAATTTGAAAAATACTTTTACCTGAGTTAAAGCATAACCTTGACCAAATTTGATTTAAGCCGCATCCTCGAGGATGTTCTGAGGATCATTTTGGCAAATTCAAGCTACAATAACATGATTTTTGAAAATCAATTATGAGCATTTCCATTTCAAATCACATAATGAAGATAGTCAAATTCGTATCCATTTAACCTTAGATTCAAGACCTTTAACCACTTTCCATGCTTAGTTCGAGCTCCAACAATATAAATGGGAGCTCGAACAAGCATTCTAAGACCAAGCTATCATGACCAACCACTTAAAAGCTCCCATTTAAGCTCAAGCTCAAAACTCTCTTTATCTCTCTACATTCTCAACTGTGATACTCTTTCTCACTCTACATATGCTTCTCTTTTCAATCATTTTTGTGCAAGGGCTCCACTCACATTATGTTTCCTAGCTATTATGCATCTGAGACGTATAACCCAAGTCATCTGCCATACCTACTAGCTACCCCAACTAAGTAACTACCACCAACCCAAGCTTCGATACACCCACTTCTACTACTCCTTAGATGAAGAGACATATACAGTCAAGCTTCTACATTGTGAAAACCCTTGACAAATACCTGTAGACACCTAATTTTTACCTTCCTTTTTATTTTTCAAATTAGGAAATTTAAGAAAACCTAAAAAAATTAAGAAATTTAGAAAAAATAAGAATTATAAAAAAAACACATAAAAATTCAAAATTAAGAAAAAGCACAAAAAAAAGAAATTTTAGAAAGAAACCCTAAAAGATAAAAAGTTTAGAAAATAGAAAAATAAAAAAAAATGAAAAAAAAAGCAAAAGATTTTAGAAAATAACTTTTTATTAGGTAGATTTTTTATTTTTAGATTTAGAAATCGGGCCAATGAACCTAGGCTTAGATTTAAATCTAGCTTAGGCTAACCGAGTCCATATGTATAATTTAGTTGCACATATAAACTAGGTATAGGCCAATGGCTTAACGGATAAGCATATGAACTTAGTTTAGGTATTGAGTGCAAGGTCAGAGGTTCAAATCTTGGCAAAGGTAGGGAAGCCCTTTTATTTTTTGTTAACTAGCATGCAGATTGGGTAACCTTGTTGATGTAGCACAATTTGACGTAGCGTTACATCAGCACTTTCCCTCTTTTTCCCTCCTTTCCCTTGTTTTCCCCTTGATTTTCCTCATTTTTCCTTCTCGAGAACAGCTTGACCCCCTTACTTTGGCTTCTGATTTTATGCTTTTTCTTTGCTAAGACATACCAATTAATGGTGCGAATTCATCCTTTATATAGTCTACCGTGAATTAAACCCATTAACACGTCTAAATGCAGTCAAAGGAGCATTCGATTTTAGCTCCTAAAATCGGAAAAGAAAAAAACTAATTTTCTAGGCATTCTTCATTAAATCCAAATTTAAGTTTTCCATGTTTCTGGGTTCAATTTGGGAATAAAAGAGTGTTAGAGGGATACACAAACACATACAACCATTCATAAGCTATATAAAACTCATAAGCTCTCTCTCTCTCTCTCTCTCTCTCTCTTCTTCGACTACTCTTTCTCTCTCTATACCCACAACATTCTCTCTCTTCATTTTTTCTCCCTTAAGTCCCTAATTGATTCACACCACCACCACAAATAGATCCCCCTAGGCACCTGCAACCAAGCCTAACCCATTTTTACCACCGCCATGGTCTCCAGCACCCTCCATTGTCGAGCCCTAACCACTGCACCCCCTATCATGTCTGTGAACAGTTGAAGATAGCGATCATCCACCCCTGCATCACACTCGTGATCAGTTGAAGATAGCGACCATCCACTTTTGCATTACGTCTGTGATCAGCTAAAGCCTCTCAATCATGCCTATGATCGCTTCCAATCGACTACCTCAACTGATCAAACCCAACTCGAGTTCGATTCAATACCTTAATTCGACTTACATTTCTCTCATAGTTCGAATTAGTTCTGATCCCTTTTTTAATTTAGTCATTTATTTATTTATTTATTTACCCATTTGTTGTAATATGCAATTGTAAATGTAAATAAAAAAAAAGGAAGAAAGAAGAAAAGAGAAAAAGAAGGGAAATAGAAAACGAAGAAAGAAAGAAAGAAAAAAGAGTAGTCTATTTAGTTATTTATTTTTAGTTTAATAAAAATAAAAAATAAATAAATAGATAGAAATAAAAATATAAAAATATAAAATGAGTGAATAAGAAGATGAAAAATTATTTTAGCACTTAGAAAAATCAAAGTTATCTAAAATAAAAAATATAAATAAATGAACCTTTTTCAAATTAGGACTATTTTAGATTTTGCTCGAAAAAGAAAAAAAAAACCTCGATTATGACTTTTTAAGAGAAATTTTCCTTATAAATGAAATTGAGTAAGAATGTAAACCCAAGTTTGTTTTTCTAAAATTAAAATCAAATCAACCATTAAAGTTTTTCATTAAAAGAATTATGTACGTCTAATTCTGAATAGCAGGTACGTAGGCACCTATGGGGCGATGGTAAAAAAAAAAAAAAACTAATTTCCCTTTTTCTTTAGTTTAAATCATTTTATCCAATTTTAATAACCAATAACAAGTTTTATCTTTCAAAATTAAAAAGTGATTTTTAATTTTATTTCTAATTTTAGAAAGTTAATAGTACCTGTAAAGGTTTAAAATTCCTAACCCCCGGACCTAAATCTTTTGTTTTCAAAAACCGTTTTACAAAATCGGTTTTTCTTGTTAGACTAGTGGCTATGTTATAATTAATTCACCCAACTGGTTATAACTTAACTATTTTTCCTGACTCTAGTCATGTGGCGACATCAAAGTTGTTTTCAAAAAAAAAAAAAAAAAATCGATTTTCCTTAAACCTTAGTCGAGGATCGATATTAAACAGGTAGGGTTTAATATTGATCTGTTTAAAAAAGGCCTATTTTATAAAAAGATCCAGGAGGGTGAAAAACTAGATTTGACAGCTTAGCGACTCCACCAAGGATAGTCAAGAGGGTTAGCTATTTAACATTCTAAAATTAAAATTGATCTCTAAAAATCACTTTGATGTAATTTATTCAATTTCTTTTGTTCTTTGTTATTTATCATGCTTCTGTTAACATTTTCTTTGTAGGCTTAGTTTTATTTATTTAATTTAGGAAGAATTTATTTTATGTACCATAAATGCATGATAAATACGGTCAAACCCGGACCATCTTAGGATGGAGAGCCATTGTGTAACTTCCGGGCATAGTGAGGCAACTACCATTCGGGGTTAATTAGGCTACCCCACTTAAACTTCCATGTGACCAAGGAACCATTTTGTAATAAATGCGTAAGGTTACAGAGTTTAAGGACTTCTAGAACCCACCCTTCTTGCTTACATTCTAAGGCTTTTTTCCTGTATTTTCCTAGAATTCATTCTTAGCTTTTATCTATCATACGCTTTAGGATATAGGGAGATCATCTGTTGCATTAAAGATGCAGATTAGATGCAGTTAAACCCAGCTATCTTAGAACCTTAGGAGAGGAGCCATTATATAGGCTCTAGGTGTTGTAGTGTAACCACCACTTAGGGTTGATTAAGCTACCTTACTTAAGCTCAATGTGACAAATGAAAGTGTTTTTTAACAAGTAAGGTCACAAAGTTTAAGGACCTTTTCAAAACTTACCCTAATTGCATATACTCCCCTCCTTGAGTTAGTACACTACTCTTAAGATATTGCAACCCTCCTAATCGTTCAAGAGTTCTAATGCAAGCAAGTTTTTTGGAAATAATAGTAGGGTTGCAACTCAATAGAGTAATGTATTGACTCAAATGATCCCAACACTTGCATATTTCCATGTGCTTTCTTTTTTACATTAATGATTGATTGTTGTCCATGAAATATGTAGACTTAAGAATAGCAGGTAACCGACAAGAGAACAATCAAAGACTGCCAGTTGCCCTAGGAATCCATGAGCAGTTGCTCATGAATTGGGCTTTAGAAATGTTGAACAAGATTAAGGTTCAATTGCAAGAGTTAGGTTAGAAACTCTAGATGGAGTTGAAGGGCTTTGAATAAATTTTAAGTTTTGAATAATTGTTAGGTTTCCTTTTCCCTATACTTTGATCTTTCCAAAATAAAAGTTTTCTCTTTAGTCATTCTTCGTTCTTTCCTTCTTTGTAAACAATCCTTCAATAGAACTTTTCATTCTCCCTTACTCAAGAAAGTAAAAAATAAATAAATAAAAATCCATCATTTTTATCTAGTTTCTATAAAATAAAGTTTTATGTTTTTCTCTCTTTTAAAAGAAAAAATAAAAGAAAAGTTGCTAACTGATAAAGAAATTCTTCTAATCAGGTTTACATAGCTGATGACAAACTTGTCTCCTTAGAAAGGATGACGCATCAGATGACCCAATAATGGCAAGTTTTGTTCCCAATAATCACCACTCTCCAAATATCTCAAGATTCGAACTTGGAAAGGAGATTCTCAAATCTAGAAGAGAAAATAACCATGTTACAAAAGATCACCATAGATATAGAAATGGCAATAGGCCCCATGCTTAGAAGATTTCAATACTTGACGTTCAACACTAATGAAGTGCTAGTAAGTGCAAGTGATGAAGGAGGCCCAAGTAGAAAGAAGTCAAGGAGAAGTGAAAAAGAACAAACCCAAGGGACTCAGAGGAGACAATTATTGAACTAAAGATATTAATCACTCAACTCTTTTATCATTTGAAAGATGCAAAGGTTGTAGCTTGTGATGCCCCTAATCCGAATTACAAACCACGTAACTTTGATCCAGAAGCAAGATGCGACTATCATATGGGTCAAAAGGGACACTCCACTGAAAAATGCTAGAGATTGAAAGACAAGATTCAAGACCTGATTGATGCAAAAGTCATTTGGCCAGAGTTACAACAAGACATTCCTTCTTCAAGTCGTGAGGATAGTCCAAGTAAGTCACCTAAAGCTCCATTTCTTTTGAGCTCGCCTATGCATTCTGATAAGCTTACCGGTTGTTTGAAGTAGATTGGACGCTTGTTAAGATGGGGGCAGAAAAAAGAAAGTTATTTTTAATAAAGTCTGTAACAGGTGGAATAACACAATTACCTTTTTCAATGGAATGATTAGACTATTTTTAAAGCAAAGAAGTTTTCCTTAAGAAATCGGTAACTCACTTTTAAAAGGTTTAAAATGAAAAGAGGCAAACTATTTTCCACACATTAACCTAAAACACTTTAAGGGTTAAGCGACACAAAAGTGAGGATACTTTTGACTCATTCCTTAAAGGAGGTCCACTTTGAATGTGATACGTAGATTAAATTAGGCATTCGTTTCTCAAATCCTAAACACAATAATCTCTTGTTTACCCCATTAGACCTATTTAAAGAATTTTTCAAATTTAGACCTTATAAAAAACCACCCCACAATGGGGTAATATAGAAGTTAGGGTCATTGATAAGGAGAGAGCGATTAAAATTAGTTTGTACTTGCTTCAATAACGTTAAATTCAAAAGAAAATTTTATTTCTGAGAAGTTATGTTTTTTGAAATAAGGAAGATCTACATCCTTTTTAGACATCTTAAGCTTTTACTTACCTCACCCGAGCCTATGTAATAGAAATCAATGAATTTAGGACCTAAATCGCTTAAAAGGTAAAAACTTGGCTTGGGGCCAAAA
The DNA here is from genome assembly GCA_024138005.1 of Lumnitzera racemosa. Classification (NCBI taxonomy): domain Eukaryota; kingdom Viridiplantae; phylum Streptophyta; class Magnoliopsida; order Myrtales; family Combretaceae; genus Lumnitzera; species Lumnitzera racemosa. The sequence goes on along the minus strand of JAMXBC010000004.1, from coordinate 51,246,760 downwards.
GAAGAAGAAAGAACAACAAAAGAATATTGGGACAAAATAATAACAAAATAGAAAAAGAAAAAGATGAGGAAAAGAGGTTAGAAAATTAGGCTCAAGTATAAGCCAAGAGCTAGGTGAAAGCCATATCATATCTTAGTAAAGGTAGTCAAATAAAAAGTCAAAGCCTAAATAGCCGTAATGATACAAAGCCCTGAATCACAATTTAAGCTCAAAAACCCAAAATCTCTACATTCACTTTGAAGCCTCTGTCACACTTGGCCTTCTTACCTACAATACCACCCTTACATAAGTAAAAGCTCTTCTAATATTTAAAGATAATTTATCTTTAATAAAATTTGTTTTTGAAGCTGGGGCAAGTACATTTCTGATTGTTCCTAAGGTTTTCGACTTATACACTTGGGATTAATATTTCAAAATAGGCTTCTTCGTTATTCTTTTTGAAACCCTTAGACTAAAAGCCTAAATTGATAACGTTAAACCAAAAAAGGCCTAATAGATTAATCAATGTGTATCACATGCAAAATGAACTATAATTTTAGGACTGTAGTCAAGAGTATAATATGGGCCGAAAGTTTGCAAGGAAATCCTCTTCGACTAAGCTAGTCATGAGTTATCTTTTTAAAGATTTTTGAAATCACAAGACCCTACCAAACAGCTTAGCATCCAAGATAAGGAGAACATAAGAGGCCCCATTTAATTATTAAGGAAGGGTTCTTTACCTATTAGTAAACTAAAAAAGAAAAAAGAAAGAAAAAGAAAAAAGAGAGAGAAAGTATTTCAAGTCCATGTCCACTCAAGTGGGCAAGTTTCCAATTCATTTTAAAAAAAGAAAAAAAAAGTGGAGAGTCAGGGCTTTTCTCATAAAGGAATTTATACCCAACGTCTTTTTCGACATAAATGGTTTTCACCAAAAAGGCCTTTCTATAAATAGTTTCTTAAAAAGTCGAGTAATGTTTTCGGACAAGTTTTTATCTTAACTAGCTCTCAAATGGGCTATCCTATCTTCCATTCATTCAACTCTCTTCAAGGTCTTTAGCAAACCAACAGAATACCGCTGTTCCTTAATTACCTTTAGCATGCCCATAAGGCCCTTCAATTCACCAAGTTCTTTTAACAAGCCCATGAAACACTTCTTTTTTTGCAAAAATCTTGTAGTAAGCTCATAAGATGCTTGATTTCTTTAGGCGAGCCCATTAAGCCTCTCTGTTCATGAAGTTTTTCTTAACAAGCCCATGAGGCATTCACTAAGCTTCTTTTAAGTGTGCTCATAGTGCCCTTCAATTCACCAAGTTCTTTTAATAGGCCTATAAGGTGCTTCTTTTTGCAAAGATCTTCTAACAAGTTCATAGAACGCTTGATTTCTTTAGGCATGCCCATTGGGCCCCTCTTCTCATGAAGTTTCTCTTAGCAAGTTTGAATGGCACTTTGCTTCATCGTCTCATTTTTCTAGCCTATAAGACACTCACTTTCCACATCTAAGTGATTAGCCAATCTTTGAAGATGAGATCTTAAATCAATCTCTCTTCTAAATTCTTTAAGCAAGCCCATGAGACATTTTGGTTTCAAAGGAGCCCATTGAGCCCCTCTATTTACCAAATTTCTCTGAAGCAAGCCCATAGGTCATTTCCCCTCTATTCACCAAGTCCTATAGGGCACTTCTATAAACCCTACTTTTAATGGGCCTAAGATTTGATTAAGAATACCTTCCAAATATTCCCAAGGATAAACTAAACTAAAAACTTAAGTTTCCATTTAGAAACGAATTAGATTTTTCCAATTCAAAAACCAATTATCGATAAAACCCAAGCTTGAAGAACTATGAGCTCTAAAGTCATTTAAAACCCTAAACCTTAAAACCATTAAGGAATTTTAACCCTAAGTAATTAATCGATAATTTAATTTGAATAATTTCATTCAACTTTAGAAAATTTCACAATTTTATAAAAATCAAATCATAAATTACAAAACAATGCAAGATGAAAACTCTAAAACAATTTTCTATAAGCCCATGCCCTTATCTTCATATTTAAACCTTACACATCAATAAGTAGACCAACTAATCACTTTAGATAACTTATCGATTGAGAGTTAGAATCATTTATTAATTGATAACTTATCAAAATCTAGTGATAAGACATTTTCCTTATCATCCCTTCACTTATACTACATATAGAAAATTTTTCACAAGATTTCATATGCTTAACTTCATTAAATGAGACAAAACCATTCCATGACCCCAAAGGACATTAAATGACATATTTAAACAAGGAGGAAAGGGGGGTCATGCTCTTGTTTTTCAACCATCAATCACTTTCTCTTAGACACCACTATTCGCCCCTTAATGCTTACATCATCAATAGTTATAATTGTTGACTTTTATATAAGCTACAAGATAATACTTTCAAGATATTTTAACCACTCATTCTCTCTCAATTCCAACCGGCCACTCTCTCCCTTACTTCTCTTACTTTCAATTTCACTTTCACATCTTCTTTCTCTCATCTGAAACAAGCATAAAAAGAAGAAACAACCTTACCCCACAAAATCAACTTTGCCCCCATTTTTTCAAGCTTTACTCACGACATTTCCTTCTCTTTTTCTTATGTCATTTTCTTCCAACATCTAAGCTCTTTTAGAACCATTAGAACCTTCTACAAACCCCATTCCAAAGGATCAAACAACTTAGGTTTCCAAAAGGAAGCAAACGGAGGAAGCAAATGGAGGAAGCAAAGTTAAGAGCTTAAGTGGAACCTTAGTGCACAACAACCGTATTTTGCTTTAAGGATGAGTAAGTGTTTCTTATGATTAGTGGGTTAGTATTTATGTTAGGAAACTTTTATTTCTTGAAGATATAAGTAAGGTTTAAGTTTTTATAACCCTAAAAACCGTTTTAAGAAACAAACTCATGAAACCCTTACATGAAGTTGAAACATGAGAATGTAAAATTGGTGTTTTGTAAAGATAGTTATGTAATACTTTGAATGGAAGATTTTAAGTTGAGAAAATCTTGAAACAAGAACTTGAATGGAAGATGAACATGCTGGACATGAGGATTTAAAAGTCCTTTGAATATTGATTTTATTTCTGTTAAGTTAAACATGCTCAAATCTAGACTTAAGTTAAGGAAAAATTCATCACATGAAGTTTTATGAAGAAACCAACTTTGTATGACATGAGCTCTAATATGGAAGTTGTATTAAGTATAAGATGTTATATTTATTTGTGTGGAGCATGAGTTAAAGAATCATCTTATGGAAGAAAAGTTAAGTTAAGATTTGGATACAAGTAGTTTAAGTGTATAATCTAACACCTAAACTTAAGGAAATGATAAAACAAGTTGAAAAACCAAGTGAGAACCCTTTAAAATCATCACGACCAGATCTGGAACATGGGTAAGAGACACTTAAAAATATGATAAAAGTAAATGAACAAAGTGAAAAGATCAACCAAAGCAAGTATGGTAAGTATATAAAGCCTAAAACTCTCAAAACAAGCCTAGAACTCTAAGTTGGGCCTTCAATAAAATTATGACCAGCACTTTAAAACATTAAGAGAGGTTGTTTTGAAGCCTATAAGAAATCCACCTAAGACTCCATAGGCCCAACAAAATCACTAACTTTAGTTTGAACAAAAAATAAGCTTATTTGACAACTTAAGCCCACTAAAGGGCCCATGAAGTGGTTGTTAGCCTTAGGAATATAAATCAAGGAGTATTTTAAGCTTAGGATAAAACCTTAAGATCAAGCTCAAAGGATTTCTCAAGTTATCAAAAAGTCTATGTACCATATAAGGCCCAAAAGCACTCTAAAACATAAGGAACGCTACTGTTCTGACTCATGGACAAATTTTCATGCCTCATTTTGAAAATCTAACCTCACCACATTAAAGTACACTCGAACTCGAAAATGATGAAGATTGACTTTAAGATCATAAAAATTGGATTTAAAACGAAAAAGTTATACGTAGTTGAACTTTGAGTAAAAACCAGGAAAAATTACGAAAACTAGTTAAGAGCATAACTTAAGAAAAATTAACTTAGTTTCCTAAGTTTATTTCAATCCCTTATAAATATTATTTTGATGACCAAGGGACACTGTATATAGAGACGACTTGCCTTCGGATTACTTTGATTGATCCATATGGCAGAGTGAGTAAATTCTCGATGATTCTTTACTTAATTTTGCTTGTAGAATAGATGCACCTAAACTCATATATATAAATTTGGATGCTTGTGGGATATGGGAGATGCATGTGTATAGATTTATGGATGAATGTGATGACTTGTTAATTATATTTAATAATGGGAATTGTTTGTACTAATATATACATGTAAATTGTATGGAATGAAATTGTCTGATCACCTTGAAAATCGAGTTAATCACTTATACAATTAAGAAATCAAAATGAATCATGCATTCCTTATATTGTATACGGATAACACTGACTACCGCTTCACGCAGAAGATGGGAAGGGACTCACAAGAGGATGTACCTCTTGCAGGATTGGGCACTAGCTATGTCATCATATATATTGAGTCTTTGTCCTAAGCTGATGGGCTTACTAGGCGTTGGGAGACATCAACCGTCGGCAAGGGGCCAAGTCTTGTGGCTTCTACTTAGGGCATGTGTTTATGAATTGCGGAAGCCATTACACTACTAGACTTGGGATTTTAAAAAATATGATTTGATTTTGGTAAAGGAAGTATACATACATACATATATATATATATATATAGTTTTGTTTTGGCATAAGCACGATAGTACAAATGAAACAAAACCTAAGGTCTAGAACCCAGATTTTGATTTAGGTGTGTTAATTATCTCCAAACCCCAACTTCAGAGGGTGTAATTCTGAGTCGTATGCAGTTCCTAGGCCACTGTATGCGTTGTTTGGCATACTGATTATTCATGCATTCATATGATTGTACATCTAATAAATTTCTGCTATGTGGTATTGACGAAGGTTTTTGTCTCACTAAGCTTGAGCTTATACCCCTATAAATTTTGTTGTTGCAGGAAAACCTCTTCATCAATCCGAGTCGAGGCATGCCCGTAGTAAGTCTCGTGTAAGAATGGGTTAGAGCGATCAAAGAGCGAAGAGGACATTTTGTAATAGATTTATAGACATTTAGATACTTTTATGTTTTTGCTCATAACACAGATTTACTGCAGTTTCGTTATAAACTACATTTGTTTGTAATATTTTTTGGTATGGGTCTCACGAGCCTACACAATTAGCTAATTTATAACATAGAAGTAATTTTAGTTAAATTGCTCTATATTACTTATCTATGGACCTAGTGGTAACGTAGAGTGGAAGGAGCCTTGTATGTCGTATGAAAAGCCTATGATCAGTAAGGCGGTTGATAATAGACCTTTATACAGTACACGGTGACCTACCATGACAACGATACTGTTGGGTTGTGATAAATTCTCCTCATTAGTTCCTTTTTTCACACTAGTTTAGGGTTGCTAGTCCCCAAGAGACTCTCTCGTCAAAGTTAGTAAGCCTTATGAGGCACAATTAGGATTTAAATTGATCCCACATTAGGGTTGCTAGTTCTCAAGAGATGCTCCCACCTAATTTAGTAAGCCTTATGAGGTACGACCAGGTTTTAGATCGATCTTGTTTTAAGGTTGCTAGTCCTTAAGAGACGCTCCAGTTAAGCTTAGCGAGCCTTATGGGGTACGACCAGGTTTTAAATCGATCCCATTTTAAGGTTACTAGTCCCCGAGATGCTCTCACTTGTATTAATGAGCCTTGTGAGGCATGATTTGGTTTTAGATCAATCTTATTTTAGGGTTGCTAGTCTTCGAGAGACGTTCCCACCTAAGTTAGTAAGCCTAGTAAGGCATGACCAGGTTTTAGATTGATCTTGGTTTGAGGTTCCTAATCCTTAAGAGAAGCTCTCGCCTAAGTTAGTGAGCCTTGTAAAACAAAACCAGGTTTTAGATTAATCCCAGTTTAAGGTTGGTAGTCCTCGAGAGACGCTTTCACTTAGGTTAGTGAGCCTTGTAAGGCATAACCAGGTTTTAGATTGATCCCATTTTAGGGTTGTTAATCCCCGAAAGACGTTCTCACCTAGGTCAATGAGCCTTGTGAGGTACAACCAGGTTTTAGATCGATCACGCATTAGGGTTGCTGGTCCCCAAAAGATGCTCCCACCTATGTTAGTAAGTCTTATGAAGCACAACTAGCTTTTAGATCGACCCTAGTTTAAGGTTGCTAGTTCTTAAGAAACGCTTCTGCTTAGGATAGTGAACCTTATGAGGCACGACTAAGTTTTAGATCAATCCCAATTTAGGGTTGCTAGTCCCTAAGAAATACTTCCATTTAGGTTAGTGAGCCTTATGAGGTACGACCAAGTTTTAGATCGATCCCATTTTAAGGTTGTTAGTCTCCGACTTTTGCCTATATTAATGAGCCTTGTGAGGCAGACTAGGTTTTAGATCGATCCCATTTTAGGCTTGTTAGACTCTTAAAGACACCCTCACTTAGGTTAGTGACCTTAATGCAGCATGACGAGGTTTTAGATCGATCCTAATTTAGGGTTCTTAATCTTTGAAAGACGCTCTCGCCTAGGTTAGTGAGCCTTGTGAAGTACAACCAGGTTTTAGATTGATCTTAGTTTAGGGTTGCTAGTCTCCGAAAGACACTCCCACCTAGGTTAGTGAGCCTTACGAGGTACGACCAGGTTTTAGATCAATCCCATTTTAGAGTTGCTAGTCCTTGAGAGATGCTCCCGCCTATGTTAGTAAGCCTTATAAGGTACAACTAGGTGTTAGATCGATCCCATTTTAGGGTAGCTAGTCCCCAAGAGATGCTTCTACCTATGTTAGTGAGCCTTATGAGGTACAACCAAGTTTTAGATCGATCCCATTTTAGGATTACTAGTCCTCGAGAGATGCTCTCACCTAGGATAGTAAGCCTTGTGAGACATGACCAAGTTTTAGATCGATCTTACATTAAGGTTGCTAGCCGTAAGAGATGCTTACACCTATGTTAGTGAGCCTTGTGACATATGACTAGTTTTTAGATCAATCTCAATTTACTTCGAGAGATGCTCCTGCTTAGGATAGTGAACCTTGTGAGGTACGACTAGGTTTTAAATCGATCCTAGTTTAGGTTTGCTAGTCCCTGAGAAATGCTTTCGCTTAGGTTAGTGAGCTTTATGAGATATGACTAAGTTTTAGATCAATCCCAGTTTAAGGGTACTAGTCCCTGAGAGATGCTCTGACCTTTGTTAGTGAGCCTAGTGAAGCATGACCAAGTGTTAGATCGATCCTATTTTAGGTTTGATAATCCTTGAGAGACGCTCCCGCCTAGGTTAATAAGCTTTGTGAGGTATGACTAAGTTTCAGATCGATCCCAGTTTAGGTTTACCAGTCCCCGAGAGACGTACCTACTTAGGTTAGTGAGCCTTGTGAGGTACAGTTAGGTTTTAAATCGATCCCATTTTAGGGTTGCTAGTCTCCAAGAGATACTCTCACCTAGTTTAGTAAGCCTTGTGAAGCACCACTAGGTTTTAAATCGATCCCATTTTTAGGTTGCTAGTCCCCCAAAGACACTCCTATCTAAGATAGTGAGCCTTGTGAGGCACAATTAGGTTTTAGATGAATCCCAGTTTAGGATTACTACTCCCCGAGAAATGTTCTTGCCTATGTTGGTGAGCTTTGTGTGGTACAACTAGGTTTCAAATTGATCCCAGATTAGGGTTACTAGTCCTCAATAGACGTTCCCGCCTATATTAATGAGCTTTATGAAGCATGACTAGGTTTCAAATTGATCCTATTTTAGGGTTGCTAGTTTTTGAGAGACGTCCCCGGTTAAGTTAGTGAGCCTAGTGAGGCACGACTAGGTTTTAGATTGATCCCAGTTTAATGTTCCTAATCCTCAAGAGATGTTCCTACTTAGGTTAGTAAGCCTTGTGAGGTATAAACAAGTTTTAGATTGATCCTAGTTTAGGGTTGCTAGTCCCCGAGAGATGCTCCCACCTAAGTTAGTGAACCTTATAAGGCAAGAGCTAGGTTTTAGATTGATCCCATTTTAAGGTTGCTAATCCCTAAGAGAAGCTCTCGCCTGGGTTAGTAAGCCTTGTAAGGCATAACCAGGTTTTAGATCGATCCCATGTTAGGGTTGCTAGTCTTTGAGAGACACTACCACTTATGTTAGTGAGCTTTGTGAGGCACGACTAAGTTTTAGATTGATCTTAGTTTAGGTTCGCTAGTCCCCGAGAGATGCTCCTACTTAAGATAGTGAGCCTTGTGATACATGACTAGGTTTTAGATCAATCCTAGTTTAGGGTTGCTAGTCATCGAGAGATGCTCCCACCTAAGATATTAAACCTTGTGAAGCACGACTAGGTTTTAGATTAACCCCAGTTTAAGGTTATTAGTTCCTAAGAGACGCTCCTGCTTATGTTAGTATGCCTTATAAGGCATGACCAGGTTTTAAATAGATCATATTTTAGAGTTGCTAGTCCCCAAAAGACGCTCTCGCCTATGTTAATGAGCTTTATGAGTCATGACTAGGTTTTAGATCGATCCCATTTTAAGGTTACTAGACTCTGAGAGACACTCTCACCTAGGTTAGTGAGCTTAGTGAGGTACGATTAGGTTTTAGATTGATCCCAATTTAGGGTTCCTAATCTTTAAGAGATGCTTCCGCCTAGGTTAGTCATCCTTGTGAAGTACAATTAAGTTTTAGATCTATCCTAGTTTAGGGTTGCTAGTCCTCAAGAGACGTTCCCACCTAAGTTAGTGAACCTTACGAGGTGCGATTAGGTTTTAAATCAATTTCATTTTAAGGTTGCTAGTCCCCAAGAGACGCTTCCGTCTATGTTAATAAGCCTTATGAGGCACAACCAGGTTTTAGATTGATTATATTTTAAGATTGCTATTCCCCAAGAGACGTTTTCACCTAAGATAGTGAGCTTTGTAAGTTACGACTTGGTTTTAGACCGATCTTACATTAGGGTTACTAGTCCTTGAAAGACACTCCTGCCTATCTTAGTGAGCCTTATGAGGTACGACTAGTTTTTAGATCAATCCCGATTTAAGGTTGCTAGCCCTTAAGAGACGCTCTCGCCTAAGATAATGAGTGTTATGAGGCACGACTAGGTTTTAGATCAATCACAGTTTAGGGTTGCTAATCTTTGAGAGATGCTTCTGCCCAGGTTAGTAAGCCTAGTAAGGTACGGCCAGGTTTTAGATCGATTCTAGTTTAAGGTTCCTAATCCCCAAGAGATACTTCTGCCTAGGTTAGTGAGCCTTGTGAGGTACAACCAGGTTTTAGATCAATCCTAATTTAGGGTTGTTAATCCTCAAGAAACGCTCCCGCCTAGGTAGTGAGTTCTATAAGGCATAGCTAGGTTTTAGATCAATCACATTTTAAGGTTACTAGTCCCTTAGAGATGCTCCCGCTTAGGTTAGTTAACCTTGCAAGGCATAACCTGGTTTTAGATTTATCCCATTTTAAGGTTACTAGTCCCCGAGTGTCATTGCCGCCTATGTTAGTGAGCCTTATAAGGCACAACTAATATTTAGATCGATCCTAATTTAGGGTTACTTATCCCCAAAAGATGCTCTTGCCTAGGATAGTAGGCTTTGTGAAGTACGATTAGGTTTTAGATTAATCCCAGTTTAGGATTGTTACTCACCGACAGAAGCTCCCACCTAGGATTGTGAGTCTTGTAAGGCACCATTAGGTTTTAAATCGACCCCAGTTTAAAGTTGCTAGTCCCCAAGAGATGCTCCCGCTTAGGTTAGCGAGCTTTATGAAGCAAGACCAGGTTTTAGATCAATCCCATTTTAGAGTTGCTAGTCCTCAAGAGATGCTCTTACCTATGTTAATGAGCTTTGTGAGACAAGACTAGGTTTTAGATCGATCCCATTTTAGGGTTGCTAGACTCTGAGAGATGCTATCGCCTAGGTTAATGAGGCACGACCAAGTTTTAGATCGATCCCATATTAAGGTTGTTAGTCCCCAAGAGACACTTTCACCTAAGTTAGTGAGCCTTGTCAAGCATGACTAGTTTTTAGATCAATCCCAATTTAAGGTTGTTAGTCCCCGGAGACGCTCCCGCTTAGGATAGTGAGCCTCGTGAGGCACTACTAAGTGTTAAATTGATCCCAGTTTATGGTTGCTAATCCCCGAGAGATGCTCCCGCCTGTGTTAGTGAGCCTTGTAAGGCATAACTAGGTTTTAGATCAATCCCACATTAGGGTTGCTAGTCCTCAAGAGATGCTCCTACCTAGGTTAGTGAGCCTTATGAGACACAACCAGGTTTTAGATCGATCTTAGTTTAGGGTTGTTAGTCCCCAAGAAATGCTCCTGCCTTGGATAGTAAGCTTTGTGAGGTACGGTTAGGTTTTAGATCGATCCATGTTTAAGGTTGCTAGTCTTTGAGAGATGCCCTCACTTATGTTAGTGAGCCTTATAAGGCATAACTAGATTTTAGATCGATCTTACGTTTGGGTTACTAGTTTCCAAGAGACGCTCCCGCTTTAGTTGGTGAGCCTTGTGAGGTATGATTTGGTCTTAGATTGATCCTAGTTCAGGATTGCGAGTCCCTAAAAGATGCTCCTGCCTAGGTCAGTAAGCCTTGTAAGGCACGACTAGGTTTTATATTGATCCTAGTTTAGGGTTGCTAGTCTTCGAGAGACATTCCTGCCTAAGTTAGTGAGCTTTGTTAGGCATGACCTAGTTTTAGATCAATTCCAACACCAAATTGTTTGTCCCTTAGATATACCCCCACCTAGGTTAGTAAGTCTAGAGTGGCATGACCAGGTTTCATTTCCTCGTCAAAATCAATTTTAGGATAGTCATAGTTGTTTTTCCTGAGGGCAAAAATGGTGTGTTTTATCATTATGGCAAAGTTTTGCTCAAACTTTATTACAAAGATGGGCAGCTATAGACATCTAATTTTTGCACTATTCCCCCCCCCCCTCCCCTCCTCCCCCCCCCCCCCCCCCCCCCCCCCCCCCCTATATTTTTCAGATTATGAAATTTAAGAAAACCCAAAAAAATTAAAAAATTTAGAAAAAATAAGAATTATAAAAGAAAAAAAACAAAAAAATAAGAAATTTTAGAAAGAAACCCTAAAAGAGAAAAAGTTTAGAAAATTGAAAAATCACAAAAAAATAAAAAAATAGAAAGAAAATAAAAAATTGTAGAAAATAACTTTTTATTAAGGTAGATTTTTTTATTTTTTAGATTTAGAAATGGGGCTAATGAACCTGTACTTAGATTTAAATCTGGTCAAGGTTGACTAAGTCTATATGTGCAATTTAGTTGCACATATGGACAAGGCATAGGCCAATGCTCTAACGGAAAAACATATGGACTTTGTTTGGGTTTTGAGTGTGAGGTTAGGGGTTAGAATCTTGGTAAAGGTAGGGAGGCTTTTTATTTTTTGTTAACTAGTATATTGCCATGTGTTAGGATCTCAATATGCCATGTGTCCCGATACGTGGCATCGTCGGATTGGGTTACCTTTTGACATTGCATCCACGTGGTACACCACATTAGTTGCTATGTGTCATGTGATGACAGGTAGCAGGTTGAGGTTAAGGTTGGTCAAGTTAGTTGACGTAACACTACGTCAGTAGTTTCCCTCTTTTTCCCTCTTCCTTTCCTTCGTTTTCCCCCTGATTTTCCTCCTTTTTCCTTCTTAAGAACAGCCCAAACCCATCACTTTGGCCTTTGATTTTGTGCTTTTTCCTTACCGAAACACAGTAATTAATGGTGCAAATTCATCCTCTACATAGCCTACTATCAATTGAACCTATTAATACGTCCAAATGTAGTTAAAGGAATATTCAATTTGAGCTCTAAAAATTGAAAAAAAAAAACTGATTTTCTAATCATTCATTATTAAATCCAAATTCAAGCTTTCCATGTTTTTGGGATTGATTCGGGTATAAAAGGGTGCTAGAGGGATACACAAACACATACAACCACTCACAAGCTGTAGAAAACTCATAAGCTCTCTCTCTCTCTTCCTTAACTGTTCTTTCTCTCTTTTCACCTACGACATTCTCTCTCTCTTTGTTTTTTTCTCCTTTAAGTCGCTAATTGATTCATGCCATCACCACAAATAGATCCCCCTAGCCATCACCACAAATAGATCCCCCTAGCCACCAACAACTAAGCCCAACCCATTTGAACCACTGCCATAGCCACTAGCACCCTCCATTGCCGAGCCTTAACCACCGCACCCCCGATCATAGTCGTGAACAATTGAAGACAACGACCATCTACCCTCGCATCACGCTCATGATTAGTTAAAGATAGTAGCCATCCACTCCCACATTACGTGCATGATCAATTGAAGCCCCACAATCACGCTCACGGCCCCTTCCAGGCGATTGACTCAACTGACTACACCCGACCTGAATCAAACCTGAGATCCGACCCATTGCCTTGATTTGACTTATGTTTCTCTCCTGGTCTAAATCAGCTCCGATCCCTTTTTTTTACTTTATTTATTTATTTATTTACCCATTTGTTGTAATATGCAATTGTAAATGTAATAAAAAGAAAAGGGAAGAAAGAAGAAAAGAGAAAAAGAAAGGAAAAAGAAAAAAAAGAAAGAATGAAAAAAGAAAGAGTAGTTTATTTAGTTATTTATTTTTAGCTTAATAAAAATAAAAACTAAATAAATAGATAGAAATAAAAATATATATAAATATAAAATGAGTAAATAAGGAGATGAAAAATTATTTTAGCACTTAGAAAAATCAAAGTTTTCTGAAATAAGAAATATAAATAGATGAACCTTTTTCAAATTAGGACTATTTTAGATTTTACTCAAAAAAAAAAAGAAAAAAAAAACAAAACCTTGATTATGACTTTTTAAGAGAAATTTTCCTTAAATAAATGAAATTGAGTAAAAACGTAAACCCGAGTTTGTTTTTCTAAAATTAAAATCAAATTAACTATTAAAGTTTTTCATTAAAAGAACTACGTACGTCTAATCCCGAAAACGGGTATGTAGGCACCTATGGGGCGACGATAAAAATTAAAAAAAAAAAAACTCAATTTCCCTTTTTCTTTAGTTTAGATTATTTTATCCAATTTTAATAACCAATAACCAAGTTTTGTTTTTCAAAATTAAAAGGTAATTTTTAATTTTATTTCTAATTTTAGAAAGTCAATGGTACTCGTAAAGGTTTAAAATTCCTAACCCCCATACCTAAATCTCTTGTTTTCAAAAATCGTTTTACAAAATCGGTTTTTCTCACTAGACGAGTAGCCAAGTTATAATTAATTTACCCAATTAGTTTAACTTAATTGTTTTTCCCAGCTCTAATCGAGTAGTGACTCCAAAGTTGTTTTCAAAACAAAAAGAAACAGTTACAGTTTTCTTTAAACCCTAGTTGAGGATCGATATTAAACGGGTAGGATTTAATACTGATTGGTTTAAAAAAGGCCTATTTCATGAAAAGAACCAAGAGGGTGAAAACCCAGGCTTGACAGTATCCTCTTGAGTATTAGTTTTCACCATCGTACGTAACCTAATCACCATCGCCTATTACGCCCCAAACTAGGGAGTCATAATAGCCCTGTTGTATAAGCCAACCTAAGCTAGAAGCTAGCCACCTTAACTGTTAACATAGGTATAGTTTACACCAAGCCTTCACCACTCCACAACTTTGAGTCATTCAATTCAATAATTGCTAGGTATCAACCTGTAGTATAATTTTCTAAAGTAGCTTTTGAAAGAGAAATAACATGATAAGAAAACAAGTTTTATAAATAACTTCATAAAACGACATAATAAAGTTTTACAAAAGTCCATATGTTTATAGAACATAGTACTAGTAACAATAATTGAAAACTGGAGAATCACCTGACGACATTCTACTAGTTTTCCTAAAGGTTGATAGGGTCAATAAATAAAATAGGCATTTAATCCATTGGTCTTGAATCTCACTCCTTGACCCTATTCTCTACATTTTTAGAACTTGGAGTAGTACTGGTGTATTTACTACGAAACCTGCAAAACAACTATAAGGGAATAAGCCTCAACTTGCTTAGTAAGTAGGTCGGAGACAATAGTACATATCCTACACAAAGCAACTGAGCTTTTCATGCAAGGTTAATTAGATGCGATGTATGTTCAAGTAAATGCCATTGTACAACCTTAACCAGTAGTTGTGAAATAAGAGAAATTGTGCTTGCTTTAATTTAGGTTTTGAGGAGTTTCACGCTATGCACTTCGCGGATTAGTCACCAAACTAAGGCTTACGTAATAGAGAAACACACTATGCCCAAGATTACCTTTGAACCACAATCTCCAACCTTACCACGACCTCCTCTCCTGTCACTTAGTTTAACTAAGGGTGAGGAAAGGACAATTTCTGTTATCCTCATCTAAGGGTCCAAGTTTGGCCTGAACCTCCTAGTTGTTTTCCCCTAATGAGTTATGATGCATGTCTAGTTATAAGTTAAGTCGAATCTGTGTTATATTGCTTTTAGGGTGATTAAGCAATTTCAAATAGTTCAATCCAACAATATTATAAAGCAACCAATACATAAAATCCAACACTCTAGATAGCAAAACATTATTGATGCACACACATTGCATATACATAGGCAACTATCTTACAATCAAAACCAAGACATATACTAAGGTCCAAATATAATTAATTAATACTACAAAGTTAGTGAAATCAGGACAAAATCTTAATTGTCAAAATATTAAGGTCCAACACTCAAAATAATTTGTTTCATAATTTTTTGAATTAATTTCTTGTTTTTACAAAATTTAGTGAAATCAGGACAAAATCTTAATTCTCTGAAAAACCACTATCCACCTACCACCATTGTGTTGGCTCATCCAAGCGCTAATTCTATTGCTAGTTGGTAGTGGTGGTTTGTGCCCAGCATACCCTTAGACTCATGCTCTCCAATCTTACCCTATTTGTGCAGTACTTGTTCTAATTTTCTCTAGAATTTATCCTATTATGTTCTTCTTGATTCTATAATTTTTCTAGAATCCTAAGGAGTTGGACAACATTTTGGAGAGAGCTAGTGATGTTTCCTAAGCTTGAAATGCAAAAATGAAGATTTTCTCTCTCTTCTTAACTTAAATACCTCTTCCCTAATGCATGTGTATGTGTCCTAAGGGTGCTTTGATCAATCAACAGCTGGCTATAAAGCTATCATTGCCTTTAACACAAATAAATTAGGTGCTTTGTGATTTTTTTGTAATTTTTTATGATTTTTGGCCAATTATTTAATTAATTATACCTATTTTGAGGTATTTTAAGCATTTTTAAGTATATAATTATATATATAATCACCTAAGGTACACGTACTATTTTTATATGTTATTTATGTTACTTTATAATTTTAGGGTGTAAATAATTTATCTATAAAGTTTGGAAAATTTTCATTACCTAAATCATGCTTTTACAACGAAGAATTACAATATAGTAAAATTTAGTGAAATTAACTATTTTTAGCTAAATATTATTTTATTATATTCTTAAAATTCAAACTTACGATATATCTTTGTCTAACTCCTAAGATCCATACGTAAAGTATTATCTCATTCGATTAACTTCCTCGTATACTCTAAATTACTATGTGAAACTATAGGGCTCATACCTCCATCTCCAGCTACTAATGCTACTCAAATCATCACCAAACTTGATCGCATCACAACCAATGCCCCTTTACCAATAAAGATCCTACAATTTGATCTCAACCTCTCATTTTGGTGCCAAAAACTGAATGAATCGTATCCTTTAAACCATTGCAACCATACTTTCATTGTAACTTAGATTTCCTACTACTTAAACTCAACTTGATACCCGATCCAACGAACTGACTCTAATCCGCATCCTCTTGACTTGGTTTAGCCCGCTTATACTTTATTTTGTGTATTTTGTGTATGTGTATGCTTTATATATATATATATATATATATATATATAGTGTAACTTCTAATGTAATTATAACAAAAAAAATCTAAAAAAGGAAAGAAAAAGGAAAAATGAAAGAAAAGAAAGAAAGAAAAAGAAAAAAAATGGAAAACACAATTTATTTTTATTTTTATTTATTTTTTCTTTTTTTTTTCCAGGTTGATACATAGATAAAGATAAAATAAAATGAAGAAAAATAACAATAATTAAATAATCATTTTATAACTTAGAAAAACCTATTCTCTAAGTAAATGAAATAAATTAACCCTTTTTCAAAGTTAGTACTTTTCTTAGAAATTTCAAAAAATATATAAATCAAGTTTAGGGCCCTTTTTTACAAAATTTTCCTTAAATAACTCAAATTGGATTAAAAAAGTAAACCTAATCTTTTTTTTTTTTTAGAAATTAAAACAAATCTACCCACTTAAAGTTTTCATAAATAAACTACAAACGTTTGATCCCAATTAGCAGGTCTATAGGCACCTTCAGGGTGACGTAAAATTTTAACAAACTTAGTTTTTCATTTTTTTAGCTTGAATGATTCAAATTAGTAAAATAAAATCCAATCTATTTTATGTTGATTAAATTTGGTGATATAAAAAATTAAATCTAAATTCGAAAAGGCATTAATAGACCCATAAAGGTTTAAAAATTAACCCTCAAACTCAATCTCTGGTTTCCAAAAAAACTCTTTTTAAATTAGTTTTTCTTAAGTAACCTAATCCCTAGATTAAACCAATCTACCCATTTAATTTTAAACCAAACATTTTCCTAACCTCAGTTGGGTGGTGACTCTAAGTGTTTTCAAAACATATTTAAAAAGCTTTAGTTTTTCTTAATTCTCAGTCGAGGATTAAGATTAAATGAGTAAGGTCTAATATTGATAGGATTAAGGAAAATAATAATAAAAAAATCAAGCGTGACAATGTTATTATGATATGTTATGCTTTTTAGTATATATTGGGTTTGTATTGATGAATTCGATGAGTTGATATGAATTATTCCGATATTGATATTAAGTATTTAGGCATTTTTCTATTATATTCATCGTCTATTTAGTTAATGCTTAGCCAATACTTTTAGTTAGATAAAGTTAAAGGATATTTAGGAGGGTTCCGATAACTCGTGATGAACATAGGTTAAATTTATGAAAGAACTTGTCATAGAGATATGCAAGTCTTAATTAAATTCATGAATTCAAGCACTTAATATAGTTGGAAATATGATTTACGTCATGGAAACATTCCCAAACCATATTTCTAATTAAAATGGTAATTCCAGTTTGAGAAGATCAATATTTACCTCATAATTATAGATAAACTATCCAGGTAGGTGGATTTATGCTGTAATTAGAATTTTGCTATTCTAAGAGGTAGACGAGTTTTAGTAAGTTTAGTTAAATCTCATTTAGTCAATTTCGAATATTATATCAAGGCATTACATTGTTCAAATGAGAATAGATTTGCAAACCCCAAATTAATTTTCACATCTCCTTGGCTTGAAGCCTTCATAGTATAGATAAGACATTCATTTGTGTTCATTTTATTAAATTAGTTTTTATTCTCTTTTAATTCAATTTTCGATAACTTAGCTTAAAGAAAAACTTGATCAATTTAGTATTGAGCACCTACCTCCCCATAGAATATGATCTTGACTCACTTCTTGTACTACTTGTACAACCCGATATACTTGTTGATGTTCACTCACTTTAATTTAAGTTTTTGGTGCCATTGCTAGGGAGCTTCGGTTTTTCTAATATTAGATTAGTAGCTAATCCTTTAGACTTAGCCTCTTTTTATTTTCATTTGTTCCTTTTCTTCATGGTAATTTAGCTTAATAGTAGCTTTGTTAGTTTATTTGATTTGATAATTCTTAGTCAATAGCTTTCTTGTTAGTAGTTAATTTAGTGAAATTTTGGTGCATTTCCTTTTATCTTTATTATTTACTAGTTAGCTTCTTGTTGCTAGTTATTAGTTACTTGCTTGATATCCTTATCTTCTTGTTCAATGCAATTTATAGTGAAAAAAAAAAAACAATTCTAACTTTGTGTTTACTCTTTGGTAGTACTTATCTTAGTTTGTTGCTAGCCATTTTGATAGTTTCATGCTTAGTTTAGCTCTTAGCTTGTGCTTAGATTCTCGCTAGCTTAGTTAATTTTCCTATCCTTTTAGTTAGCATTTATAGAAAAAAATTATGACTTCTAGTTTTACATCATTTTTTGTGTTCTTTGTGTTTCATATATTTTTACTAGTGGAATCATGTTTTGAATTGTTGTTTTACTCTTAGTGATAATAGTTGTCTTTTAGTTCGTAAAGTTTTGATCTTTCCAGCATTTTAGGATCTTTGTTTATATTTGTTGATTTCTTAGTATGATCTTTGCCGATTTGTGTTTAGTTTAGCTTCTTGTTGGATTAAGTTCTTCTTAATTGATAGATTTTTACTTTCTTATTAGTTTATCTTATTAATCTTGCTTACTTAGCATTTTGTTTACTTGACTTGTCATTGCAAGAGTTGAAATTAATTGAGAAAAAAAATTTCAAGTTGGTAATTACTTATTTAGTGATGTTTATTTTAACTTGTTGCTCCAAAATTTCAAGTAAGTTGCATTTAGTTTAACTTCTTGATAGTTTAGACCTTTAATTTTACCTTAATCTTGGTATTTGTATGGTTTTCTCTTCTTATATTGTGCACTCTATATAGAAAAACAAAAATTTTAACCTTATCTCATGGTCATCTGTCTTGTGTGTGATGTACCTTTCTTAGTGCAATCATATTTTTGCTTATTTCTTTCCATATTAGAGTAGTAGTTGTTCATTTAGTATGTAAAGTTTCAATCTTTTTACATTTTAGGATTCGTCTATTAGAGCTTTTACTTATTTTAGTTTGTAAGGTTTTGAAATTTTAGGAAAATCCATAGATAGTTGAAAAAATTTTGAGAAAAGCCAAAAAGATTCTTTCGTTAGGTTTAGTTGATGTATGTTTGGTGAAAGAGTGCTTGATTTGACTTTTCCTTGTAATCCTAAAATTAAGTGAACATTTTGCCGACGTTTGAGAAAAAGAGGAGCAAATCTTGAGTAATTGAGAATCATGGAAGGTAATGGGAATGAAGATGATCATAATAGAGACGATAATAATGGACATAATGGGCAAATTATAGGTGTAAATGAGGATGTGAGACCATTGTACGAGTACTTCATGCCCACCATTGAGGGAGCTATACCAGTTATTTCGTAGCCTATGATTCAAGCCAATAACTTTGAGTCAAAGCCTATATTGATCCAAATGGTGCAAGTAAATCAATTTGGGGGGTAAACCTTTAGAGGACCTACATGATCATTTAATGAACTTGAAGTACATTTGTGCTACACTCAAGAGTAATGGAGTTTTGGAAGATGTTATTTGCCTTCACCTATTCCCTTTCTCTCTTAGGGATAAGGAGAGGAGCTAGTAAACTCCGTGCCAACATAATCAATTACTACTTAGGATCAGTTGGCACAAAAGTTCTTGGAAAAATTTTTTTAACCTAACAAGACTGCCCAATTAAGAAATGAGATCAATTCCTTTCGCTAGTATGAAGGAGAGACATTTTATGAGGTATAGAAGCAATTCAATGAGTTGCTCAAGCATTGTCCTCACCATGGTATACCCTTTCCCTTTTTGGTTTCCATTTTTTATAATTCATTAGGTTATCAGTTGAGGATTATGATTGATGCTACTTTAAGAGGGTGTTTAACGTAAAAGAACACCAAGCAAGCTTATGCACTCTTTGAAGAAATGGCTAGGAATTCTTTCAATTGGCATATGAAAGAACTAAACCAAGATAAGTGGCTGCTATAAATGAATCAGAAACAATTGCTAAGCTTTAAGCATAAGTAATAGTTCTATGGCTGAGATGAGTAAGATGCAACTCGTGAAAAGCCTGAGGCTAAGTTTTGGTCCAATTGAGGATGCTATATCTTATAGGGGTTCTCCTATGTGTTTTTCCAAGTCATCGATGGGGAATTCCTATGCCCCTTTATTAAACTCGGGCACAGATCAAGTAAACTTTGTAAACAAGTTTTAATAAAGAAGTAAGAAATTGGAATCCTTATTCAAACACCTACAATTCAAGATGGAGAGACCACCCAAATTTAGGTTAGAGAGATAAGAATACTCCTAGAGCTGTACTAGTGGTTCAATAGCAAACAATTCCACAAAAAGAGAAGGAAAAAGAGGATACCACAATTTAGATATTGAAAACTTTGTTGCAAGACTCTTCCAATCAAAAGGCTATCATCTAAGACTTGCAAAAATAGTTAGCTCAGCTATCCTAGTCATCCAGTAGCTGCCCTTAAGGTATGTTACCTAGTACTAGAGAGATAAATCCAAGGGAACAAGTTGGATCATTAAATGGTAGAGGTAAAGATGTGAACACCGTTAAAAGTGAGAAGATGTTGGATCTTAAGATAAATCCTCTAGGTAGAGCTTTAGGTGAGCTTGAATTTAAAGGGAATGATACCCCAACTAATGATATGTGATGGAGATTACAACCCAAGACCATGCGAATAATGTAGTGACAAAGAAGTTGGTTAGGATGGATTTAATGAAAGGAGATTCAGTTAGGAGTGTTTGTGAAGTTGTGAATGAGATTAGAGAAATGAAGGGAAATGAAGAATAAGATTTCAAGGAAAGTAAAGAGAAGGATTGAGGTGACTTAAAAGATGAGCAAGTTTAGATGAGTGGTTATAACAAGTTAGTGTTAGCGGACAATTAAAGTGATGATAAGGATGAGCTTAATGTTATGCTTGACACTAAGATTAACAAGAATGAGTGATAGGAATCAATTCCCCAGATTGATTACACGCAGCCGAGCTAGAGGACTCTAAGGACTCATGTTGAGATTACTAGCTCAAAGCCTTATATAGGACAAGGATTCTTACCATGACCTCCATGTTTCACTTTACTATCGACTTGATTATTGAGCTTTCACATGTGCCAACATAGCTCCTGACGTTGTAGAGCAGACGTGCTAACCTGTTAAGCTTGCAGGTTAACCTGCCAAGCATCCATACCATAACCCAGACAACATCTGAGTAGACTAGCCTTAAACATTTGACTGAGCCAAGCTTCAGAGCCAACTAGCATCTAACCTTAGTCCAAGTAGAATTGATAGATACCCGATTTGAAGGGAACCTAGACATCCTTGATTGACCGAACCTTAACTTAAGCCAGTTCAGGTCGACTTTGACTATAGATCCTTTTCCTTCACTTTATTTGAATTGTATTATATTCCAAGCTACTAGCCGCTAGCCGCTATGTGACGCGTGTCTTTTAGCATAACATTCTAAAATGATTCCTATTTTCCCTTATAGAATATTATTTATCTCTTTTTCCCTTTTTTGTATATTTCATGTATTCTATTTGTAAATTACCATTTTTATCTTTTCCTTATGTGTTGTAACCTTAGCAAGGCGAGTATAAAATGCCCCATTTGTTGTACGTAAACATTTATTACATTATCAAATTAATATAAGTTTCCTTTTGTAAGCAACCTTAATGTTCTTATTTATCTTTTCAACTCTTATCTATTCCTTTTAGAAAAGAGCAGTTGCGAGTGATCCTATAATTTGGACTAATGAGTCATATTTGACAAATTGTAGGCTGAGTAGGATCGATTAGTAGGTTATATCCAATTGGTAGCTACCCAAATTTTGCTAAACCCCTTTGTTTTCTTTTAGTTCCTTCCCATTGTAGTGCTCCTCCATGTATTCGACCTTGGAGATGCATCCGCTTCACTAGTATCAGAATACGGTTCCAAGAGGTAGTATGTGAAGTTGTACTGAAGTTTTGGTTTGTGTTTACTGTTAGTGGCTACTGTGTTCCTTCCATAACTATTTCAATGCATTCATTTGAAGTAAGTTCTAATGTTTTAAGCTATGTAGTGAAGATTTGTGTATTGGTAAGTGTAATTCTAGTTGTTACTCAATTTACTCTATTTTCACTACAAAAATAAAGCAAGTTCATTTCTATCCCATTTAAGTAAGTATTAGGTGATTGCTGTTGTTAAAAGTGTGTTTGTAGAAGTTTTGAGTAGTAAAGTCGAAGTGTTTTTCATGTATTATGTTGTTAATCTATTGTAAAAGTATCATTCGATGTTGGATTCAAGTGTTCAAGGAATTATCAGGGACCAAGGTAGTAATGCTCACTAATCAGAGTCATAATGGCAGTAATACTTCAAAGTTAGTTGATGATAAGCTCAATAGACTCACTAATCTTGTTAAGAGTTTAGTTACTACAACGCAAGTTAATAGACAATAACCCCAAGGTACACCACATCATAACCTTCTTGAGAATGTTTAAGAAAGATGTTCTAGCTAAGGTAGTCAATCTAATAACCTAATTCAACCCCCTTGAGCTAGAAGAGTAGCAGATCAAGCTACTAGATGAGGTTGAAGTTAAAGGAGATAGAAGAGGATGATGAAGAAGTAGAAGTAGAGAGTGACAAAAAAGAAGAAGAGGTTAGGCACTATCAAGTGCAAAAGCGAAGATGTTAAGCTCCTTAAGGACTTGATAATGTTAAGGTCCAAATTCCACCCTTCAATGGAAGTAGAGATACAAATGAATATTTGGAGTGAGAAAAAAAGGTAGAGAAGGTGTTTGATTATTATGGGTATACAGAGACTATTAAAGTCCAACTTGCTGCATTTAATTCTCTAAATATACTGCCATGTGGTGGAAAAATCTAAATGTAGGTAAAGCAAGGGATGGAAGATGAGGTGTATGGACTTGGGAAGAGATGAAGAGATTGTTAAGAGGGAGATTTATGCCCAAGACATACTTGTAGGACACATTTGTAAAATTGCAGGAACTTCGCTAAGGAGGTTGATCTATTGATGACTATGTGAGAGAATTTCAAATGCTGATGAGTGGAGCTAACGTGGATGAACCTGAGGTTTGTATAATGTCAAAGTTCATTTTTGGACTTAAATATAAGATTTGCAATATTATAGAAGTACAAAAGTTTTATACTTTAGAAGAGGCAATTAAGGTAGTATAAAGGGTCAAAAAAATAGAAGAGAAGTGCTCCGAGTCAACCTAGGTCGACATTTTCCCAAGCTCCTATTCTACGCTGACCTACTCATACCTAATTAGGGAGAGAAATGACCAACCTAATGATAGCCGAGTAGGCCAGCTAAATTGAATTGACGTTAAGCTAACCTCGAGGACATATGAGAAGAGATAAACCTCTAGATTAGAGACTAATAAGGTAAGGTGCTTTAAATGCATGGGCTTTAGACACATAGCTGTCAAATGTTCAAATAGATGTATCATGGTGCTCTAAGGAGATGTAGTGGGTAGCATTGATGAAAGTGAGCCAAAGGAGGAGAGGAATACTATAAGAATTGAAGCCAAAGAGGAAGAGGAGACCTGTATCCATGCCAATTAAGGAGAAGTTATGATGTTAGTATTAAGATGAGTACTAAGCTCCTTTTTAAACTCCGAGGAAGACTAGAGAGAGAACTTATTCCATATAAAGTGTACCATCAAGGGACAAGTACACCATCATAATGGATAGAGGAAGTTGTACCAACGTCGTTGCATAATCCTTTGTGCAGAGGTTAGGACTACCAACCTTTAAGTACCTCCGACCTTATAAGCTTAATTAGCTTTGTAATAAGGGTATTCTGCACATAACTGAATAAGTATTTGCACCATTTAATGTTGGGAATGTATACAGGGATGAAGTAGTATGTGATGTTGTCCCTATGGGAGCTTCACATTTGTTGCATGGAAGACCATTGTTATTTGACTAACGTATGCCTTTGTTAAGGATGGAAAGTAGATTATTTTGTAACCTATGATACTGACCCAAGTAAATAAGACCCATAATCAGCTCACTCGAGCTAATAAGAAAAAAGCCTTAGTGATGAGCCAATGAGAGCTATAAGCTATTGAAAAGGATGATGAGCTTATGTTTTTATTGATTCGAAGGTTATTAGAATTGAGGGATCTTGAAAAAGTATTGGATAAGATCTAAAGATTAATTGACGAGGTTTTTAACTTGTTTCCTGAAGAGTTGCCTAAAGGGCTACCCCTAGTTTAAAGCACAGAACATTGTATTAATTTGTAACCAAACACAACTCTATTGAACCAACCTGCTTACTAAAGGAACATTAAGTAGGCTGTCTAGTTGAAAAGACAAGTGGGTAAGCTCATAGAGCGAGGTTACATGAGGGAGAAAGCATAAGTCCTTGTGTTGTACCAACTCTGCTTATCCTGAAGAAAGATGGATCATGATGCATATCCATCGACTATCAA
The DNA here is from genome assembly GCA_024138005.1 of Lumnitzera racemosa. Taxonomy (NCBI): domain Eukaryota; kingdom Viridiplantae; phylum Streptophyta; class Magnoliopsida; order Myrtales; family Combretaceae; genus Lumnitzera; species Lumnitzera racemosa. The sequence continues at coordinate 51,222,531 of JAMXBC010000004.1, read as the reverse complement.
GCAATCAATTGAATTGCTATCAATTATAGATATTTGATATCAAGGCTTGATGAAATGTTAGATGAGTTTCATGGCACCAAGATATTTTCAAAGATTGATCTATGAAGTGGCTATCACCAAATTCCCATGAGACTAAGTGAAGAGTGGAAGACTACCTTCAAGACGAAGCATAGTTTTTATGAATGGTTAGTTATGCTATCCGGACTTACAAATACACAAAGCACATTCATGTGATTGATGAACCATGTGATGCACCCAATGATCAAAAGATGTGTGGTCATATACATTGATGATATATTAGGGTATAGTGTTAACCTGAACAACTACATTCAACATCTTTGAGCAATTTTTGATATTATACAAACTAAGAAATTATATGGGAACTTAAAGAAATGTACATTTTGTCAAGGTAAAGTAGTTTTTCTTAGATATATAGTATCCGAAGAAAGAATCTGAGCAGATGAGGAAGAGGAGGTGGGAATGGTCTTTGAAATCCAGGTGGGCCAAAGTTGGTCTTCGGCTGGCCTTGGTTTTGGTTTCCCCATGAGAAATTGGGGTGATTCCTCCATCCTGGATTGTAAGTGTTGCTATAAGGGTTATTTTTTTGCTTAGGTGGATTTCCTAGATAATCTACCTGTTCCAGTTGTTCTTGTGCTCCATACCCCTGCATACCAAAATCACTTACATCCAATTATACTTGTTGAGGGCCAACTGAGAGTGCATCAATCTTCTTACTCAATAAGTCCACCTTAGCTACCAAAGCAATGGTCAAGTCCACCTCATAAACTCCCATGGCCTTTTGCTTGGCTCTAGTGGTTTCCCACTGATAATTGTTCATCGCTATTCCTTCAATTAGGTTTTGTGCTTGCTTAGGTGTCTTTGTGTTCAAAATACCTCCTGCAGATACATCAATCATCTGTCTCGTAGATAAATTAAGACCATTATAGAAGGTCTGAATCTGCATCCATACTGGGAGGCCATGATGTGGGCACCTCCTAAGCAAGTCCTTAAACCGCTCCCAAGTATCATATAGCGTCTCCGCTTCCAATTGAGCAAAACAAGAAATATCATTCCGAAGTTTGGCGGTCTTTACAGGTGGGAAATACTTCTCTAAAAATTTCTCTACCAATTCATTCCAAGTTGTGATTAAATTTCGTGGTAGAGAGCTTAATCACTGTTTTGCTCTAACCCTCAAGGAGAAAGGGAATAGCCGCAGTTGGATGGCATCATCTGTGGCTCTATTGATTTTAAATGTATCACAAATCTCTAGAAAGCTAGAGATGTAGGCATTGGGATCTTCATCTTGGAGACCATCAAACTGAACATATTGTTGCACCATTTGTATAATGTTATGTACAATTTGGAAGTTATTAGCCGTGACGGTTGGCCTTGCGATACTAGAGTCAGCTCCAATAAGTGTAGGCCTTGAATAATCGGACATGGTCCGATTTGCTTCATTCCCATTGTTAGCCATGTATGGTGGATCTTCCTGCTCGATGAATTGAGTGTTGGTCTCTTCACCTTCTTCCTTTATTTCAACGATTGACTCGTCGTCAATGGTCGCCACAATTTGTCTTAGTCATGATTTCAAATTTTGAAGGGCAATTCTCTCAATTTCAGGATCAAGTTCTACCAAATCTTCCAGGTTACTTCGAGTCATGCACTGCAAGGGTAAGAAATATAGAATCAATTGCAACTCTAGCTAATGAAAATAAATAATGAAAACAAAAGAAAAAAAATGGTTAAAGTAATAAAGCAACTAGTGTTCTTAATATCGAAAATCCCCGGCAACAGCGCCAAAAACTTGATATCAAGCAAGTGCACCTATCGGTTTTAGTATAGCGGATGTGAGTCCGAGTTGATCCCTTAGAGACTTCGAGTACTAATATTAACCTTAGCTTTATTATCTAACCGAAAAATTATGAAAGTTTGAATTAATTAAAACTACTAAAATTAACAAACTACTTTAATTAAAAGACTTAATTAAGCAATTGAAAAAATGATAAAATCAAGAACGACTTCAAGAAAGTAATAACGTATTTAGGAATTATTTCCCCTAGAGTTAATCATGTGATCGCTTAAAATATATTCAATTCGGTTTCTATTATTCTTGACTGGAGGGATTCACAACTAAAGTTAATACCTTTCTCAAGCATATTAACCCTAATCCTAAATTATTTACCGGAATCTCTTCACTTAGTAATATAATTTAGAATTGCATTAATGTATAATGAATTCCCACACAATTAATTAACTTTCCGGAAGAAACATGTATCTTATCTCTAAATATACATTTAATTCTCTTCAATTATGTAAAGATCTAATTACACATGCAATTTCTCAATTAACATGCATAATATCATATATTGATATTCTAGAAATATCAATCAATAATTAAACGACATAATTGAATCAAGTAAAAATAGAAACTTTATTGAAATTTCTAAATCAATCCAAGAATCACATGAAACCCTAGGTTCCATAATCCTAAATACTCGAATTCTAAGCTATCATAATGAATCTAAAAACGAGTTTCATCAATAATATAAAATAAAACATGGAAACCCCTTTTGATTGATGAACAATCTCTCTAATCTTGAAGTTGATGTTGTTTCCGCCTCTTTCTTGATGTTGTTCTGCCTCTTTCTTGATGTTGTTCCTTAAGTCTCTTTCTCTTCTCTTGTGTCTCTCTGTTTCTGTAATGTCTCTCATTCTTTTAAACCCTAAGATATCCTTTTATATGTGTATTACAAGGATTCTGTTTTCATCACCAGACACGGTCTGGGACACGACCATGTCCCCAGGTCGTATAACTTTTTGCACTAAGGCAAAATTTTCTACACAACTTCAAAACTTCATAACTTCTTCATTTGAACTCCGATTTGAGTGAAATTTGATTTCTTTTCTTCGTTTTCGATCTTAGAACGCGTTCAAACCTAGAAATCAAAATTTTACTCAATTAAATATCAATTTCTTTAAAGAAAACCAAAAATGTGAGGAAAATACTATAAAATCACCCTATGAAATATGTTTAAAATTAGAGTTATCACAGACCAAGAATCCCCAAATAACAAAGCCAAGCAGCTCAACACTCTTGAGAAATGCTAGACAATAGACGATAGCAATAGTAGCACACTCTCTGCAAATTTATTAGCAACTTGCATTAATGAAGTTCCATCTAAACTAAGTAGCCCTTTGAGGAAGTTAAACAATAGGTTATGTACTTGAATCTTCAATGAACTGTGGTGATGGTCGGATTTCATCCTAAATATTACTTGGCTATTCAGTTGACGAGAAGACAACCAATTCTATTCTTAGTTGACGTTGACTAATACTTAGTCCACTTAATGGGCCTTAGAGCATGGCTTATTAATATGTATTGTTTAAACTTAGGAAAGTGGTATGAACAGTTATGATCTGGTATGATCTCATTACATAACCACCGAGTATTCTTATATTTTAGACATGTACTTGATTACAAGATTTCATGTAGCCTACTACCACTAATTAATTGCCATTTCAAACACCCGACATTTGTTTATAAATACAAAGAAAAAGCATTGTAACAACTCTCTTATGACCAACAAACTTTGTACTTATTTATTTATCTCTCTACAAAACAATTACTAACTTAGGCATCGAATGCTTGCACTGGACTAGTCCTAGTTCTACTTAACCTTTATAAGTCCATTTACAGGAACATAGTTCAACCGAAAATCATCTAACAACATTTGGTACCGACTAAGTTAAAGCACAAATAAAGGCAAAGACACAAATGATGAAAAGTGCAAGTGCTAGTTCTTCACCCTAGTACTAAGTGAAGGAAAGTAGACAGATTAACTAATAATATCTAGCTAAGTTAAAGCAACTTTGTCTTGACTTAGCCAAAGAAAATCAAGAACTCAACAAAAAGTATGATGAAGTCCTTAACCTGCTCCATAAAAATGTTTACCTAAATTAAAACCAAGAATACAACGATAACAATACTAAGAATAGAAGTAATTCAATCTATTCTCCTAACATATTGAGAAAGTAAGCTGAAGTTACACTTGGAACTTCAGCCTTTGCTCTTAATAAAAGTGACAAAGGAAAGCAACCACAGTAGGTGCACCATACAGGACCCTTACATGTTAGCATCCCTGCTACGATAAGTAAACAATTCCAAATAAAGAAGAGTCCTTTTGTCCTTGAAATTTTGGACAAGGCAATACCACTACACATTAAGGTACTACAATTTAACACTTATGATGGAGCAAGAGACCTTGAAGATCATCTTGAATATTACCGCACCTTGGCTAAGCTATACGACTTAAGTAATGTCGTAGCTTGCCAAGCTTTTCCATCAACATTGAAGAATGTAGCTTGTACATGGTTCAAACATTTAGAGCCAAATACAATCTCGTGTTTTGAAGATTTGGTAAAAGTATTCCCGTAACACTTTCTTGCAAGTAAGCTTTCAGTTAAGGATTTTTTCCATCCTTAACACCATAAAGCAAAGATCAGACAAATCTATTAGGGACTACTTGGCCAAGTTCATGGCCAAAATGGTCTAAATATCGAAGCTATACGTTAGTATTACTCTCAACGTAGTTATTGATGGTGTTAAACCCCATGGAGACTTTTTCAAGTCTTTGGCAAAAAATAAGCTAAAAACTTTTATTGAGTTTAAGGCTAAGGCCACATCATACATCCATTAGGAAGACAACATTAAAGCTCACCGAGAGGCCGATTAGAGTAGAGGAGATCAGAAAGGCGACAAAAAGAGTGCAAAAGATAGACTTGGAACAAATGATAACTAGTGTTTCGAAGGATATAATGCTAAGAAAAAGAGACTGTACATCCTAACATATTATGTTCATATGCCACTCAATCGTCCAATCGCGAACATATTGATGGAAGTACGCAGTTAAAGGGGCATGTTGCAATGGCCAGAAAGTATTGACGAGTGTATCCAACTCTAGAATGTGATTAAGGATGCAATCCAATGAAGGTATTTGAGCAAGTTTCGTGCACATGATGCCGAGAATATTAAGTGACCATTCCAAAGGAGAGGTGATGAGCAAGAGAATATCATGTAGCTTTCTTAGGCTGGGAAAGATGCAAGAGATGGAAGTAGTAGTAGAGCACCAAATGGTATAGTAAATACTATTGTCGGTAGACTTTCCGCCTTAGGCTGATCAACCTCTTTAGGCTCAACTAATGCCATATATTATGTTTATAATGTGTAATGCAAGAAGGTCAAGGTTAATAATTCAATTTCTTTCTCAGAAGAGAATTTTGAAGGTGTTAAAAAACTCCATGATGACGCACTCATAATTAGTAGAAGAATTGCCAACTTCAAGGTTAAAAAGATTCTTATTGATACAAAAAATTTGATAAATATCATTTTTCAACATGCTTTTGATCGGATGAGGCCAAAAATGAAAGTACAATTATGATCTTATCATTATGATTTATATACTTTCAACAACTAACCTATTGGGCTCAATGGAGTAATTTCTCTCCCAATCTAGATTGGAGATGAGGAAAACATTGCAGAAGACAAGGTAGATTTCATTATTGTCAAGTGTTGGTCCCCATATAATATGATCATGGGTTAGCCATGTCAACATTTATTTGACATGGCCCATTTACTACACATTTTAAGGCCAAATTTCCCACTCTCATTGGATTAGGTGTATGTAAAGGAGACCAATAGCTAACACGATCCTTGCATATAAGGGCTTTATGATGAAAAGAAAATTTTCAAGTTGAAACTTATCAGGAACAAAAATTATTCAACATAGAAAATGCCAAGGAAGAGATAGAAGAAATTCTATTGGGAAATGATCCTAAGAAGATGACAAAGATAAAGAAACCTTTACTAGCAAACATCTACTAAAGTTTGATCAACTTTTCACAAGACAACGCCAATGTCTTTGCATGGTCTCCCTTAGATATACTGGGCATCCCTAGAGATGTTATAAAACATAAACTTCAAATCGATCCTAATGCAAAGGTGATACAGTAAAGGAAAAGGCATTTTACGCTTAAACGACAGGTAGCCATAGAAGAAGAAGTTTAAACACTATTAGAGGCAAGATTCATTAGGGAAGAGCCTTATCTGATTTGGCTAGTCAATTGCGTACTAATCAAGAACTCTAACGGCAAGTGGCATATGTGTATAAAATTCACGAATTTGAATAAGGCCTATCCCAAAGATTATTTCCCATTGTTAAGAATAGATCAAATGGTTGACTCAATAGTCAGACATGCCTTACTATCTCTTATAGATGTGTTTTTTTGCTATAATCAAATTAAAATGGATGAGGAAAATGAGGTTCACTTATCATTTGTCACTAACTTTGGGACATACTATTACATAGTGATGCTCTTTGGCCTAAAAAATGCCAACGTAACCTATTAGTGGCTTGTAACCATGATGTTTAAGCCTCAATTTCATCATAACATTGAAGTATATGTCAATGATGTGATAGTCAAAAGCACGATCGGAAGTCGACATCTTGTTGATCTTAAGGAGACATTCAGCACTCTAAGGAGATACCATATGAAGTTGAATCCCTAGAAATGTGTTTTTGGTGTTACTTCAGAAAAGTTTTTAGGTTATATGGTCACCCAGTGTGGAATTGAAGCAAACCTATGGAAGATTGATGCCATTCGAAACATGAAGTCCCATTACACAGTTAAGGAAGTTCAAGAGCTAATTGGACGAGTAGTCGACCTAAACAAATTTGTGTCAAAAAGTGCCAATAGATGTGCGAAATTCTTTAAAATCTTAAAGAATCTGAAAAATTTTAGGTAGATGGACAAATGTAAAAGAGCGTTCGGTAAGCTAAAGGAGTTTTTTGCATCACCATTAATACTTTCGATACTCTTTCCAGAAGAGAATTTATATCTATATTTGTCAATTAGCAATTGAACACTTTCCTCTGTCTTGGTCCAAATAGAAGGCAAAGAGCATTGGCCAATTTATTACGTAAGCCATATTTTGCAAAGGCCGAAACACCGATATACAAAAATTGAGAAATTTGTATTGGCGATGGTCTTTCGGCAAGAAAGTTAAAGCCATACTTCAAGACACATTAAATTGTTGTCCTTACTAATTAGCCTTTGCGACAAGCTTCACAATGACTAGACTCCTCAAGGAGGATGATGAAGTATGCTTTAGAGCTAAGTGCCTATGGTGTATAGCACAAATACAAAACGGCATTGAAAGCTTAAGTGTTGGTAGATTTTGTGGCCAAATTCACTAGTGAAGAGGATAGCATAGAGATGATAAAGAAGCCAATATGGAATCTACATGTCAATGGTTCCTCTAGTGAAGAAGGATGTGGTACAGATCTCATTCTACAAGGACCTTACAATGTGAAAGTTAAATACATTCCAACCAGCAACAATGAAGTTGAATATGAAGCCTTAATAGCTGAAATCAAATTGGTGAAGGAAGTTGGTGCCAAGAAAGTTGAAGTTTTTTCTAACTTGTAAATCTTAGTGAATCAGGTTAAAGGGAGTTATGCGGTAAAAGAAGAAGTAATCAGTAAGTACTTATTGATAGTACAAACACTCATGTAAGAGTTTCAATACTTTTCAATTGAGAAAATTCCAAGAAGCAAAAACATTGCCACTAACAAGTTGTCAAAGTTGGCCAGTATGGTACTCCTTAATTTAAATGACAAGCTCTGTATTAAGTATCTCCCTAATAAGAGCTTACAAACTATTGAGTAGAGCTGCAAGTTAGCTCCCTACCTAAAGGAGAAGTCTTGGATGGACCTAATCATAGATTATTTGAAGGGCGGTGTCCTTCTTGATAATATAAAAGATGCTAGATCATGTTTTTGATAATTTTGCTCATGTGGCTTTAATTGTTTATAAGCATAAGCAATCACTTTTCCACCTTCTATTAGCACATAACTCAATCCATTTTTGGAAGCATCACTGTATACTGTGAAAGGCTCATTACTGTTTAGCAACATGAGAATTAAGGTGGATACTAATCTCTTTTTCACCTCTTAGAAACTCTTTCTTGCTTTTTAGTCCACTAAAACTTCATATTCTTTTATGTCAACCAAGTGAGTGGTCTTGCAATCTTTGAAAAATCTTTAACAATTTTTTTGTATTATCTAGCCAAACTAAGAAACCTTTAGATTTTCGTCACTATTTCTAATCTTTTCCTTTCCACTATGGCTTTAATCTTTTCTAGATCAACAAAAATGCCTGCACCTGTAATTATATGCCCAAGGAAAGATATTTCTTTCAACTAAAAATCACATTTGGACAATTTGGCATATAACTTGTGTTCTCATAACTTCTGCAACACCATTCTTAAATGCTCTTCATGTTGTTCAAGTGTAGCAGAATATATTAAAATATCATCAATTTACACAATTACACATTTATCCAATAATGGTCTAAATACGCAATTCATTAGGTCCATAATGTTGCTTGTGCATTCGTCAGACTAAAAGGTATCACAAGAAATTCATAGTGGCCATACCATGCTCAAAAAGCTATATTAGGAACATCCTTTAGCTTAATTCACAATTGACAATATCCTAACCTCAAATCAATTCTAGAACATACATTTGCATCTTGTAACTGGTTAAATAGATCATCAACGGAAGTAGATATTTATTCTTGTTGGTCACCTTATTTAGTTCTTTGTAATCAATGCAAAGCCTAAGTAATCTATCCTTTTTCTTAACAAATAAAACTAATGCACCCTATGACGATATACTTGGTCTTATAAACCCTTGATTTAGTAGCTCCTATAGTTGCCTTTTCAATTCTTTCAACTCAATTGGAGCAATATTATATGGGGCTTTTGAAATCGGTTCAATTCCTCACTCTAAATTAATAACAAAATCAATTTCTCATTTTGGTGGGAATCTAGGTAACTCATCAGGAAATTCATTCATCACTCGTATTTCCTCTATGGTTAGCTTCTTTGAATCAGTTTCCAAGGTGTTCAACCAACTGATATTCATCACCTATTCTAAAATACTTAGCTCTTTTACTCCTATTGTAACAGAATCTCATTTAAATTCTGCTTCTGTTCTATTAAATATTTCAAATGTTATTTTCTTTTCCTGACAATCAACATTAGCTTTAGCATCCTTCATCCAATTCATTCCTAATATAAAATCATACTTGACCATCTCAAGGAGAACCATATCTGCTTACTGTCATAATCTTGAATTCTTAACAGATACTCTTTCACTATTTCCTTTGTAATTACAACACTCCTCGTTGGAGTCTTTACCCCTAAGACTTGATTCTATAGCAATTGTATTGAATCCTATTTGCTTCACTACTTTAGGGGTTATAAAGGAATGTATAGCTCTAGTATTAAACAACGTATATACAAAATGTCCATTAATGTTAATATTTCCTAAATTACAATTATAAGTTTTTTTCTCTTATGTTAATCAATATAACATCCATGCTTTTAAATTATATTATCTACTACGACTTGTCATAAATAAATTACTTAAAATACTTGAATAACTTAACAAAGAAAAGTTAAGTTACATACTTACTATGAGCTCAGTGCCAACAAAATATTAGCTTCTTCATATTCCTCTACATCTTTATCTAGGTAATCCTTATATCCCCAATTACTCTCCAAATTATATACTTTAGCAGTGTTTACTACACTTAGGTGAGTAGTTCCTACACATAGCCCTTCGATGGCCTTTGCAATAGTAAGACATCTAATAGCTGGTGGTGGTTTAGCAACTTGAGCAGTGGTGACTATGTATTGTGGGCATGTGGTAGAGAAATACGTAACTTTGTTGCAAATGAAGCATGTGGTGGTATTCCTTTTTAGGCTATCCGTCACTTGATGTGAACCTTCACCACAAAAGAAACATTTGCCTTGCAGTTGTAGACAATCTCTAAGATAGTGATTTCCTCTACACTTGCAACACTTAGCTGCTCCATTAGTAATTTTCTTTTGAATTGTCCTTTGTGGTCTTAAAAATCTTCTAACCTTGCTACTGTTGCTGCCACCCGGTCCTTTAAAAGGTCTTTTACTAAACACATTAACCTTATGTTTACCGGTTTCTTCACTTTGTTTCTTTGCATTATCTAATACTCTAGCTTTCTCAACCATACCAGTAAAATTCCTTGGTTCAAATTCTAAAAGTCTTATTTTCATCTTAACATCAAACCCTTAAAAAATATCTAGATTTTTAGCCAATCACTAGTTTGATACTTTGGTGGTGCAAACTATAGTAATCGATTGAATTCTGCTTCATAATGTTCCATAGTACATGTTCCTTTCACAATGTCCATTTAATCTTCACTATACTTTATCCTTAAACTACTAGGAAAATAATAGGCTAAAAACTCATGTTTGAAATCTTCTCAAGTAATTGGATCACTTAAAGTTTGTTGCTTGGATTCCTACTAAGTACATGCCCGCATCTTCAATAAATAAGTACCATATGTAAGTTTGGGATGTAACAGTACCTCGAATGCCTTAAATGATCTTTCAATTTGGTTTAACTAGTCCTTAGCCTCATCAGGAGGACTAGTAACATTCTTAAAATGCTAATTATAGTGAATGAATTTTAGTAGAATACTACATTGCTATCTGAAATTAGGGACTGTTAGAGGCATAACTCCTATTGGATTAGTTGGTGGTAAGGGAATCGGTTATGGTAAAGGAATCTCTTAATCTGTTGTGGGGGGTAAAACCTGAGTAGAATGGGTATGTTCTCAAGCCAAATATACTCTTAAAAGCTCATTTTGTGCATTAATTGCAACTAGAATTTCATCAATATGATCCTATAGCGCGTTCTTCCTCATAAATAGGTAGAGCCTGGGCTAGGGGTCTCCTTCTCTACCTGTTTCGACTAAGAAATTTATTTCCAACTTTAAGTTAGAAATATTAAGTTATAATTAAATAAACTTTCAAATTATAAATATAAAATGAAAATAAACATAAAATCATACTACAACAACAATAATAGAGAAAGATGCATCATTTCACTTCTTGTAAACAAATTGAGGTTACATCTATTTAGTGGTCACTTCTAATGAGTAATTTGCACTAGTCATCTATAGTCATACAAATCTATATCAAAAGATAAGGTTTCCAAAATACAAAAGAGCTTTTCTTAGTACATATGTCTCTACCGTACAACAAGCTCTTAAGTACATCAAAACTCATAAAATACATCATAACCTCACTACAAGAAAACTTTCAGAGTACAAAATGATCAAACATGCTCCTAAAATCTACAGTAAAAGGAGCATGCGTGATCACTCTGATGTCATGTAACAATACCAAAAGTAGTCTGTAAAGAAGAATAGCTACAACATTTACTAAGGATGAGATGACGGCCCTATACCCATGTCACCTCGAGGTTTGAATCCTAGAGTAGAAAAAGTAGAGCTAATACTGGAATACACTCCTGACTCCTCAATAGCAATTTGTCAAGCCTACTTTCTAGTTAACTAGAAATCTAGAGAATCTGCCTAAATGGTGAGCATGCCAGTGGGGTCACCTCCAGTCAATACTATGGGAAGAAGTCTAGGGTTAACTTAATAATACTTGAACTCTTGGGTAAGGGGTAACTCTCAATGAAGCTCAACATATGATATAGGGACATCTATATGTACACTAAAATCCTTAGTCCCTATGTCTCATTTAGGTCCATCAGTCTTAACATCTTACGGCTGATCAAACCATTGCTCCATACTAGCCTAAAAGTCAACCATGACTCTAGCGTTATCTTGGGCTATGAACCTACTATGATTGGCATGATGGTCAATAGCTAAAGTTAAATCATGACCAACATGTCTCCAATAGACAAACAAAGGAGGCTATGGTTAGGGCTTAGTGCAAACCAAAAATACCAACTCTTGACCATGTCCAACATTTTCCTCTGCTTCTAATAGATAAACCATCTCCTCATCAGTTACATATCTCCTTATATGTGGATGGTCCAATAAATCCTCCGATCCTGCCAATATGTGCTAAGTCCTGCTCCTCAAGTATTAAAAACTTCATGCAGGGTGTGTGGTTTACCTACTAAAGCTAAGTCTTCACACAAGATTTGTAACCGACGTCAGTACTCAAATAATGTCTCACTAGGTCGGAGATAGAATAAAACCCAATCGGTCATTAACCCAAGGCTAGACTCCTAAACTAACAAAGCACACAATTACTCTTATTGTTATATTAGTGTAAGGTTCATTAATTTAAGTATTGGGATTAAAATACTTATCCTAATTCTATCTCTCTTAACCTCACTAGGTAGGCTATCCTAGTATCTAAGATTAGCGTTTTATTTATCATAATAATATTTATGCTCTGATAATACCTTTCTTATTATGACCCGAGGGGTAGCCTAATTATGGCAAGCGTTGTATATTATAGAAAAGACCATAGATTGGTTTCTCTTCCAATTAACGACCCTTGATATAACATACAAGACTATTACTACAACCAGTTACCCTAGAGCATACAAGTAAAGATAATATCATAACATACTTATATTAACATGAAACGTATAGAGTAACAATACTGAATAAGTAATACAGTACTATAAGTCCAAAATATTAGTAATATAACTATACTAACATCAAAGTATCATAAAGGTCTAACTGAGAGTCTAACATATATTCACTCAACTCTCTATATCTACATCAAACTTTCCCAAAACTTCCAAAACTGACCTCGAGCATGCTTTAGCTAGGAATAGTGAATAGGTCCTCCTACAACAAAAGTTTATGAGGGTATAAGTTATTAAGCTTAGTGAGTTATCCCTTAATCATACAGATAAGTAAGTTATTTAAATATTAATTACAAGCATATGAATGTATGAACAAGTAAAATGTCAAACAAATATATATAGTTGACAAGTTACTACATACAACTTAGATTTAATGCCCTCTAAAGTTAGGGTTAAAATATATACGTCACTAGTTAGATCTAGATATCATACTTAAACTTATACAACTACGAGGTTTATGTTTTGTATTCAAATAAAAATAGTTTGTTTCATTTTGCTTCAAAACAAAGTTCTAGGTATGATTGTGAGTGGGCCTTTGCAATTCACACTTACCCCTAAATGAAGGCTTCTAGACTTAATCTTTAGCTAGGCGATTGGTGCCTTCAATGCCTAGTGATCCCATTGGTCGAGGTAAAGTCATGTTGTACTTGTGCATATTACTAAAAAACTATAATTATAATAAATCAACCCCCATTTAGCCTCTCGTTACCTCTGTATAATATAATGGCCGGATTAATTACGATGTAATGCAAGTTTATGCATGATTCGGTTTAGTTTAAATAAATCAAATATAATTAAGTCCAATTACTTTATGAACAAATAGTAGCACAGGTAGTCAAATTTCTACAAAATCTACTATGCAGCAAACAATTTATTATCATAATTTAAAGTAACTCCACAATTTAACAAGCAATAACATTCGCATGCATAATCCAACCCCACGGATCATTCAATTATCAATAACATTTAAGTATTCACTGACTATAAGCACAAACAAGCATAGAATCATCAAGAATACTTACTCAGTTATGACGAACCTCAAGGATTGTAATAATCGACGAAGAGATCCATACCCTCATCAAGATCACATGGTATTATAAAATAGAAAAGATAATGAATATCTAAGTGAATTAACTATTTTAGGTAATTATTTATCTAAATCTACCTAGGTTTTCTACTAAAGTCCTTGATTTGAGCCTTTTTGTTAATCGAATGTAATTTTTTCATTTTAACTCTAATATTTATAAACTTATAGTCGATTTTTATAATTTTCGAATGTATGTTCATGTAGCGAAATTCATTTTAGACGTTACAACACGTATTTTTCAATATGAGCCTAAAGTTTTAGTTTTAAGGTTTTTGTCATATTCGGGTTCATATCTCCAGTATTTATATGCATATAGGGTTTAGGGTTTTTATGTGTGAATAGAGTTTCGATCAATATATTAAGGTTTTTTTCTTTAGAATAGTTTAGGGTTTATAATTTGATAAAGTTTTTAGTTTATTAGGCCTTATTAACTCAGAAAGTTATTTAAAACATCTAGGTTCAATTTAGGGATCCAACTAAGAAATAATGAGTGTTCTCATGGTGTAAACAATTAGGAATGTCTTAACTACAAATACTTCCTAGAATTCACAAGCATTATGTTATCAAGGGTTTGTTAATTGATCACGAGATTAGTTTCCTAAACATTGGAAGTTTCCTCCTATTCATTAGTTTGTGATATTATTGATTGCAAGTGATCTCTTCCTGATGGAGTTGCTAAATAATATAGGTGAGGTTGTTGTTGATGATCAATCATAGGCTATGCATGTAATGATTGATCTTAGAGATCACTTGATCTAATGATGCGTATATGGATGTAATGGAGAGATATGTAGGAAGGGTAACATGTAAACTTTATCACTTACGTGAGTACTCATGATATAAGACTAGATCAAGCACTCGTGGATGTTCTTGATTCATTCTTCACTAAGTAGCCCATTTGATCTTTTTATGGAATGATTTTAGTAGGGCTTCCATATTTGTCTCAAGCTAGCTAATGTTCAAAATACCCCAAATAAGAGGAGGAGTCTCTTATTTATAGATTTTAAGGTAAGATCCCAATTGTTAAATTACTTTGAGATGGATGGTTGAGATGTGATATTATTGGCGGTCGTTTGATTGCCTTAGATAATCTAATAATCTAATGGTCAAGATTTACTCTTTCATTTCTTATAGACCATAAGCTTAGGCTTTGGGCTCTAAATTGGCCCAATAGCTTATAATAAAAGAATATAAGCCTACCAATAATAAAACAAGCCCATAACTTTTATTTAAATTAATATAGCTCTTTTAAGGCTAAAAGAAGTCCAAACATGCCTATAATTGTTTCTTTAAAGCCTTATTTTCCTGCATGAGTCAATCCAGTAAGATTAAAAGCGAAATGACCGATGCAATAATCCATGTTTCTAGCCTATGAAGTCGTATCTCTCCAAAACATTCCTATTTTAGCCTAGTTTCTTAGGCTTTATCACTAACCTATTAAATCAGTCTGTGGTGTTAAAATGGGTCGATAGCTTAATTATCGAAATAACTCTCTATAATATGTTTTTATTACATAAGAAAAATTTTCCATTCAAAAAATAATTTTTCAAATAAAGGTTTGTAAAAAAATTAATTTTTTTTAATCTAGAAAAATGTTTTTTCTTAAATAAAAATTTAATTGGCCTTTTCTTTTTCCAAAATCAAGGTTTTTAGTTTTTTTTTTTTTTTTTTTTTACATTACATAAAAAATCATCTTTTTTTATGAATATAATCAATTGATAAAAACATAAAGTGAAATGTCTTTAAAAAATAGAAAGAACCAACAAACTAAGGTTTTTTTTTTTTTAAATATAAAATTAAGAAGCATGTGGGTTTGGTCTTACTTTGTAGGTATCTAGGCACTTAGAGCAATCTAAAATAACTAAAAAAAAAAACATTTTTTTCCCAAAATAAAGTCAAAATCCTTTTTTTTTTCCCTTTTCCTTAAAAAAAAAAAGAATTGTTTTCATCTTTTCTTAAAAATAAAATCTTCAAAATAAAAAACCACTTCTTTTGAAAAATTTTCTTAAAAAAAGAAATGAAAATTGAAATGCCCTTTTAATTACTTCTTAGATTTTCATCATGGGAACCATATAGGTTTTAATAAGGTAGCCCCCAAATCTAATAACCATTTTTTAAGAAGACTGCATATCAATAATTGAAATTAAATTTTAACTACCCATAAGCCTTAATTTATGCTTTTCTTAATTTTTAGTTGAGTGGTGACTCCTTTTGAAAAATATTTTTTTCTAAGATAAAACTTTTTCTTAATTTAGTCGAGAAGCTTATATTAAAATGAGCTAAATTTGATATAAATTGGATTAATGAAAGGGGAAACTAAATTTTTAACTCAACACCTATCATGATCTAGACAGTATCTTCATCATGGTAGATCATCATACACCTTACAAAGGTTGACAATCAACTCCTTTGTTGATTATTGGCCTTTCATATGATGTATAAGGCTTCCTCCACTCCTAGTTACTATCGATCATATAGACAATTTGTTGCACAGTAATTATCTTTACTAAATAATTAGATATATCATCAAATTAAAAATATGAAACATAACGTTCCTAAAACAAAAGTAACAAAATACATAATCTAAACAGCTACTGATAGTCCAACTACTTAATAATAAGAAAGTTGTAAAAGTCCTATCTAATAATAACAGTTCCCTCTTTTACTCCATATATCTCATAGTCCCTTTCTAGCACAAGATTGACTTGGGGCATTTTGTGGCTCGGCTCCATAAAGAGGTATCTATGCATTAAAAGAAATCTAAGGGAGTGTAAACTTATGCTTAGTGAGCCAATCCTTCAAATATGCCTCATAAATAGTACGTATTATTAACAATCATATGAATGCATGTGACAAACAGTATGCTAAACAATACATGTAGTGGCCTAGGAACCTTGTAGTCAGGGTTGGAGATTATTGACTGACATAAACCAACAACTAAGTTCTAGCACCTGAGTTTTCATGTAATTTACATTTAGTGCTAAAATCATCTTATTAACATACTTAGTATATAGGCATAAATATACTTTGCTTTAATGAGAAACAAGATCATTTTTCAAAATTTTTAGGTTTAGCATTGTAGTGGCCTTCGTAGTCTACATCATACACCCTAAGAGGAAATCACAAGACTCGGCTCTTAGCTAAACAATTAGCGCCCCTTAATGTCTAGTGAGCTTGTAGGCTAGGACAAGAACACAATAACATGGCATACCAATGCCTAAACTAATCCCTTCAGGAGCCCTCACTCTTGTGAATCCCTTCCCACCTTCTATGTAAGGTAGCAGTTGGTATAATTATGATGTAAGAAGTGCGATGCATGACTCATTTTAATTTCATAGTTAGATAATTACTTAAGTTATTCGGTGGTCAACTAATCTTACACCATAATAACAATACATCATACCATTACACAAGTAGTTCCAGTTGTTTATTATTATTATGTTGTATAACCAATCATACTATCATACACTTACATTTCCAAACCCCTATGCATCTAAGTTATAATATCAATTTAGTGCAACTATATTAGAAGCAAAATCAAGCATAGAGTCATTGGGAGTTATTCACTCTACCAAAGTTGTTTAGTCATAGTAGTTTAGGGGAAGATCATCTTCAAAAGTAAAGTCCCTTAAACAACGTAAATATGGTATCATAAGAATTTGATATATATTAAAATGTCAACTTAAAGTTCTATCAAGTCGTATTCTTAACTTGGTCTTAAAATTTTCTCAATTATACTAAATCTTCAATCACATGTAACTTTCTTATTTTAAGTTCGATTTTGATAATCTTGTCGTTGATTTCCATTGTTTTTTAGTGTACTTTCATGTATAGGACCCACAATTTTGCCTATTAGTTAGAACAACAGCGTTCTTAGAGTTTAAGTCTTCTCTTGGGCTTAAAATTATTGTTGGGCTTTTTACTACCTTGTAAAATATTTAAGGCTTAGGCTTAGGGCTTCATTTTAGGCTTAAATACTTTTATTAAGGTTAGTTTTTCATTTATTATTTAAGGCCTTGTTGCTAACTTATACTTCTTAGACTTCTAAGTAGGTTATGCGATCAAAATGGGCTTGTTTCATGTACAAATCAATGCTTATCACTTTGTTGGGCTTGGGGAATTTAATGTGGACTTCCTATGGATCTTATAACATCTTTTTCTTAAATTTAATATGTTGGTTAGAAATTTTTATGAGGCTCAGTTGAGAGTTTTGAGCTTGTTTTTAGAGTTTTAGGACTCGATCTTGAGTTTTTGATCTCTAACCTTAACCTACTAGTCTTGGCTGGTATTTTTAATTTGTTTACTTCATTTTCTAGTGTTTTTAAGTGGATTATTCTCACATTATAGATCTAATCAAGTTGTATTGATAGCTTTTAGTTTCATTTTTCCACTTTATTAATTGTTTTCTCAAGCTTAAGTACTAAATTAAGGACTTACATTACTTTTACTTCAATCTTTGCTCGACTTATTCTTTATGAGTAGATTATTTTGACATAACATTGAGTAAGATTTATAGAACATTCACATATCTTAGGCATTAAACCTTAGTTTTAATCCTTAGGGATTGATTTCTTCATTAAAGCTTCATGTGATGGTTTTTCTTTTAGCTAAGGTTAATTTAATGTATGTGAAACTTAGTAGAAGTAAAAAGAACACTTAAGTAAGCCTTGTACATCACACATCCATCATCTTTGGGAACTTACAAGATCTTAATTTCCATGGTTATCTCAAATACAAGGATATTCTACATGTGGGGTACAACATACTAAAAGATAAATAAGTTTAGACTACTCATATCTTACTACTTGTGGAGAATTTTTAAGGATCTGACTCTTGACCTAAGTAAAAGAACTACATGGTATATCTATATAGGCATGAAATGGAACTTTACCTATATTGTTCTAAAGATATCTAAAAGTAAAATGCACTTTACTGTATTCTTGGGTGGTGGTTCGGCCTCCTTAGCTTTCCTTGGTTCTTGCTTTTTACCTTCCTTTTCCTTAGTGCTCCTTTACTCCTTTTTACTCTTATGGATGTAGCTGTTTTTGAGTATCCAAGTGTCTTCCTAACTAGTGAAGTAGAGAGTGAACTTATGGGGTTTCCTAAAGTAGCTAGAGTGGCACAAAAAGGAGTGACGTATAGTATGTGAGTGAATTGAACAGTTAGGCTAGTGTGTTTGTAAGGGTTTTCTTTTGTGCTTCAATGCTTAAGCGTTCTTGGAATTTTGAAAGCAAATGGGCGGTCGATTCTTCATAGGGTTTTGTTGCCCTTGACTAAGTCCTTAAATAAAGGGATTTGACGGGATTACTTACCTTGCTTAACTTCCTTAAATATGACATGTTGAGCATGATAATATATTGAATGGATAGACGTTCCTCTCCTCCTCTCCAACTGGCATGGCATGGGAGCTTATCACATCAACTATATTTTTGGATTAAAAGTGGTTAGTTTGATCTCTTATCTATAGGTAGTATAACTCATATGGAGAAAATGGAATTGCCTTATCTAAAACTTATGGAAGTTATCAAATAATAAGTCAACTGAGTTCTCACAATATTGGTTTAATTAAATTCAAATTAGAGAGGAAACTGGATGAGAGTGGTGTGGTAGGTTATAAGCCTCATACATGTGATTCTTAAGTTATCTTATTCGTAGGGTTCTTGTGGGGTTTAGTTCTTTAAGTATTTCCTCTCTTCAATTTGCTTCTCAAAGCAGGTTATAGAATTTTAAGGTCGAATCAAACTTCGTTAGGTTCGAGTTTTCGATCATTGGTTTGGGGTCCTAATAATTAGTATTTTTAGCTCATCCTAGGGTTTAGGGTTTTAATAATTTAGGATTTGTTATTCCACCTTAGGGTTTTCAACTATTTGAGTTAGGATTTTACTTTACTTAAGTTTTATAATAATTTCTAAGATTGATATCGACTTTGGAACTTTTAAATTGAATTATAATTATGAAGTCAATGACTAAAATTTTAAATTAAACTTGATTCTTAATTTGGTTGATCCTTGAGAATAATCGAAGAGTACTCTCAACTACTTCGAATGTCACCTAAAATCGTAGGGTTTACAACACCTACTATTTTATAATCATTTGATTTCATATACTATGGTCATATCTTTAAGCTATTATTTCAAAACCTAGAGTAATGCTCCCTATTAGTTTGGCCAATGGAGTTTATACAATCGGGGATAATTAACAATGGGAAGCTTTAATCCTCTACTATGGAAGAAGCTATAACATTAGTTAACTGTTTCTGTTAATAATTAAATTTCATAGTTCACCCTATAGTCAATATGAAAATGACTCTCCTTTTACTTGCTGGCCATAAAAGGTGTAATATTCATTGATCTTTTGAGAATAATATTAAAATATCATCCCCTTCTACATACGCATTAGCATTGTCATCTATGCATGTAGCTTTTTAGTCTTCAAGATTTTCTTTAATCTCATCTTCTTCAATGTAAACATTAAGGTTTGGGACTTCTCCTTTGATCATCATATATTGCTTGCTTAGACATCATAAAGTAATTTAACCAAAGCTTAAGCATTTGAAACACTTAATTTGGCTTATCTTCCTTTAGGAACAGCTTCTAGAAACTTATG
Source organism: Lumnitzera racemosa (assembly GCA_024138005.1). Lineage (NCBI taxonomy): Eukaryota > Viridiplantae > Streptophyta > Magnoliopsida > Myrtales > Combretaceae > Lumnitzera > Lumnitzera racemosa. Next base: position 51,202,317 of record JAMXBC010000004.1, on the reverse strand, counting down.
CTTCCATTCCTCCTTGTTTAGAAGTACTAAAACCCTTTCCCTTTTGAATACTCATCTACTTGGTCCTTTTAACATTCCTTTGTTTTGCTTTTTCCTTTTGCTCCTACTACGACTCCTTCCTCTAACTTCCTACCATATACTATAGTGGATTTGGATGGGCCTACCCCCAAGTAGTTGGAACGCAATATATGTATTGCACCTTTGATATTTAACTTTAATAGCCAATTAGATTGCCTCATGCAAAGTTTCAAACTTTTGCGATTCCACTACATTGGAAATCTTATATTTAAGTCTAAATATAAATTAGGCGATGGTTTGCTCTACTAGTTCCAACACATTGCTTTTAACTATCAACGTTTCAAACTCTTATACATAGTCATCAATACTCATGCCTTTCTATATTAATAACCCTAACTTTTGATAAGTTTTTCTAGGGGTAATATTTAAGAATAGATCTTTTATAACGATATCCTTTATATGTTTCCATAGCATAATCGACCTAATCGGACTAGTATAATTTCTAATTTTGTTTCTAGTTTTCACTTTGCTTGCATTTTAGCTTCTAATTTTGAATTCCATCAACCAGACAAATAAGATTTCCTTGGACAACCCCTATCTATAACACAACTGTTGGAATAAGAACCTATCATTCTGCCATTGGAAGAAAGCATTTATGCCAGTAAGCAATCATCGTGTGGTGCGCATCCCCTGCTACCGACAAATATGTCGATTGCATAATTCAAATCGATTGCGTGTTTTCCCGCGTTTTCGCTCTCATATGCTCTTCAAAAGCAAGCACAAAAATCAGTTAAAAGCTGAAAGTGTAAGCGAACATAGATCCTTCAAATGGATTCAACACCAACTCCATGGGAAGAACAACTTGATATCGATGACTCTGATCTTTCTCTCTCTTCCTTCCTTCCTCGTCCTCCTAAACGTCAAACCCTAAAACCCATTCATCAAACCCTAACCGTAAAACCTTCTCTTTCCAAATTCACCCTCAGATCCTGCTCTCAAACCCCAACCCTGTCCCAATTGGAGCACAACCCCAAACCCCTCTCCCAAGCTCAAGCCCTAGTTTCTCATTCCACACACAACCAGTCCCAGTCTCTAGCCCAATCACTATCTCCATTTTCTCGGCTTAATTCGTCTTCCACCAAGCTGCGGCTGATTCCTGGTCCTGCGGGGACGGTACAAGCTGCGATGAAACGTAGAGTGAGCAATAATACGGATTTGCTGCAAAATGAAATCGGGGATGCAGTGATAACGACTCAAGAGTATATAAGGAGAGCCGTGGAAAATGGGGATGAGGATGATGGGAATTTCTCCGAGGGACCGTGGCTTGCCGCATTGGATTTCATGCGTCATGAAGGTGTTTGGATCTTCTATTATGAATATCGTGTCTTTTTGTGTATGGTGAATTTTCACCTTTTCTTTCTTTTCTTTTCTTTTCTTTTTTCTTTTTTTCTTTTTTCCCTTTTCCTCCATAACTTGTAATGTTTCAAACGTTTTAGGTTTAATGGAGGGTGATAGCAGGGTGATTGGGACACCGTTGTGCTCCATTAAGAGTGGAGTTTTCACTGATAGAGTGGATCGGGTGAGGAATGATGCAAATCTTGTGTTTTGGTTTCAAGCAGCATGTTGCATTAGTGTATTTAACTTTACTTCATTCAATTGGCAAGGATAAGATTATTAATCAACTGAGAAGCTATACTAATATTTTGATGTGCATGTATAAGTTATGCTTGTTTTTGCATGAATTGATTTTGCAACTGTATATAGTTCACAATAATTGGGTGGTCGTGCAAGTATCAAACATTGACACTTCCATAGTTCTAAATAATTGCATTGCTATGACATGTATTCTGATATATATAGGTTTCACTGGTTAAATCTTTTAATATCACGTTTACAACTGTATATAGTTCACAATAATTGGGTAGTCTTGCAAGTATTAAACGTTGACACTTCCATAGTTCTAAATAATTGCATTGCAATGACATGTATTCTGATATATATAGGTTTCACTAGTTAAATCTTTTAATATCACGTTTGATATAAATGAATGGTTTGAAATGGATTGGAATGGAATTGTTAATGAGATGACTAATCCATTCCGTTGTGGAAACGTCCATAGAAATGCTAATTCCATTCATATATTAAAGTAGCATTTATAGCTTAAATCGTAAATGAAACAAATATGCATAAGCTTATATTTGTAAATTTTTATTAGTGAAGAAAGAATGAAATCGATTCCCTTAACCACATCCCCACACCACCGACCCTCCCTCCCTCCCTCCCTTAAAGTCGGGATTGCCAATTCTAAGGCATCAGTATTGATTTCTAAAAATGTTTCCAAATATAGGAAAATGAATGGAATTTGGAATTGCAATTTCATTTTGAGTTTATTTTTACGTATCAAACATAACATAAGAGGATGAAACAACAAATATCGTTAAAGTGAGCTTGTTAGTGAGCCTTGGCACGCTTGAGACAAAGCGCAGCTATCGCACCTTGCCAACCCTAAGGCAAGGTAATCTCGTTGTGGCATGCCTCTACTTTATTGAAGAGGTAGTGAAGCACTTGAGGTATGTGCCTAATTAATAAGCTAGAAAACTGAATTTTTTATGCCTTCAAATGGAACCATTTGAGATACTTTTTTATGTTTTATGTATTTTTGCTTTATCTATGACGTGTTGGTTTCTAGAGATGCCCTAGTGTGAGATGTATTGTCTGATTTTACTTAAAAAATTATAAACTCCTTTCAAAATTATACATATTTTGAAATATTGTTAACGTTAGTTGTCTTCAATTGTTAGCAATGTTTGTGTGGAATGTTAATTATTTGTGCCACACAATGTGTTTACTTTGCTCCTTGCTCATCCAGCAATATTTAGGCCTAGTGCCTCAATCGTGCTTTTTGCTTTAACCACCTTGGAACTGCCTATCTCTGGTGATCCAAATGCCAACATACTATATGTCCTGTGTGTCAGATACGGACAAACCTGGCATTAATCACAATGGTAGCTTCAGTCTTTTGGTGGTTGTGCTCATCGGGCCCTTGGTAGTGTGAACTCATGGGAGGTGACAGTTGCGGTTGCCTTTCCTTGAGTTTGTTAATATATGCAGTGAATGTGACTGAAAATTGCAAAAGATGATTTTCAATTTTCATTTGAGAGGGCCTTTTTCCTCATTGCTGATAGGATGTTGTCATTGGAAATAGATTGTTGTCATTGACTGATGTATTATCCATAAAATGTCTCTTCTTCCTATTAACCCTTGTGTTTCTCATTTAGTCATTTCAATGTTGAATTTGCTGCTTCCAGATGCATAATCAATATGTGGTGTTCTAAGATAAGAATATAGCTCATAGTGTCTTATGACTGTCAAATAGTAGGTTGTTGCAATCGTCAAGTCTTGCGATCCAAATGGTCTTGGTGATGCCATGGTGACTTTGAAGGTATACTTTTTCTATGATGGATATTAGCATAATGTAAAATGCTCAACTTATTGTTCAATGATGTTAAATCTAAGGAGCATGGTATTGCTGACTGTATCAGGACCCTACAGGTGTGATTGGTGCAAGTGTCCATCACAGGGTCCTTGATGAGAAAGAATCTGGGAAAGAAATCTCAGTTGGTGCGGTTCTCATTCTCCGGAAGGTCAGTAGTGGACATATTTACATGTAAAAAATTCTTTCTGAAACCAATGATGTAACAGTGAGATGCAGCATAATATGTGGCTGTGGTAGGAAACAAGGATGTACTTATGACTAGTAGTCTGTTTGCACGATGCTGTCTAATCTCTCAGGTTATAATTTGTTTGATTGCATACAATCCTCATCAAGGGATGGCTATTTCAGGTTGCTATATTTTGCCCCTCAAGGTGTGCAAGCTATCTCAATATAACCCTTAACAATGTTGTTAAGGTACATGTCTCTCTTGATGGCCCAAAAGGTTCTCTTTTTTTTCTTTTCCTTAATGTTATTTTTAAAACGATTCTTAAAAGAAAATAACTAATGGTACTCCAGATCATAGTCTGTATAAAAAGAAAAGTGATGATTGCCGAATGCAAGTATAAGCAGAAATTTATGAAAGTTGACTAACTAAATAACCCACTTAGTTTCATTGTTTATTCGGTGTTGGTTGACTGGAAAAACCACAAGCATTACAGTGTGCAGCAATACGATGTTTACGGAAGTGTGGCAAGTGAAATGGCTGGTGGAGATGGATGGCAGTCTTATGTTAACTGAAACAAAACTAATGTCTGCAATCTTATCGGACCCTGGGCCTCTGACTTTATAGGCACCTTGAAGTACTTTATTTTCTGCAATGTCATATAGCTGACTGAGACACTTAACAAACTTAGTGCGCCCACTCCTTTGCTTATTGTTTGCATGTAATTGCTTTACCTGGAAGTGAATGATGGTTTGGCTTCTTGACCGATAGGGAAAGTATTCATCAAGTCATTATCCATGCATTGTGCTTCCATTACTAAATCTAACTAATGAATTTGGTTTAAACAAGCAGGGCCAGCAATGTGGTGTTTTGGGGAGACAAAGTTAATGAACCACATAGATTTATATATATATATATATTTAATTTTTCCATGAATATGCATTTTGCAGGTCATCTCTAAGGATCATCATCCTTCATTGAAAAGGAAAGTTCTTGCCTCACCTATTGAAGAGAGTTTTAGCATCGGTAGGTGAACTTTTGGTTTCATCCATATGCATGGGAGTATAATTAAGTGGAGTTGAACTGATACAATATTGAGTTTGAATTGGAGCTCGACTTGAAAACTTGAAACTCCAGCTTAGCTTGAGTTTAACTAAGTTTTGAATTTTAAGTTTGAGTTTGACTTGAAAATGTATTAAGTTTAACCTCGATTAAGCTCGAATTTTTGTTAAATTTTATTTAGCTAACATCGGATTCGACTATGTTTGAAGAAATAAAAAATATATTGAAAATTATACTAAATTAGATTACGCTCGTCAAATTAGTAAGTTTAGTATTTTAAAACTTAAGCTCAATTCGATTTAATGTTTGAGTAATTCAAGCTCGACTCGACTCTTATTGAATCGAATTTGAGTAAAACTTGAATTGAGCTCGAGTAGTTTGTGAACTAACTGAACTTGTTTATACGCCTACTTATGCATTAATTTGACTTTATATTGTCATATTTGAAGAAATTATTCAGCTCAGCTTCATTTGGATTTTGCTTTTACAGAGAAAAGTGGCGATTTAGGGATGCCAGAGAAAGCGTCTTCTCAGATGAGAGGAAGAATTGGGGGAATCATGAATAGCTTTAGACAAGGTACAAATCTTGGAAAGACTATCCATGAGACTAATGAATTGGAAGGGACGGCTAGATTTCTTGATGCTAACTTTTCAAGCGATGGAAGCAGTCAAAGCTACAATAATTCTGCACAAAAAGAACCATTATCTGAACTGCAGAGTACAGACGCCGACTTTGTTTCTAGGATTGAAGAAGAAACTAGTCAGAAAGCCGTCCAAGAAGCTTTTGAAACTGAAAAGCACATACCTGGAAATCATGAAGTGGGATCTCCGTTGCACATCAAATGGGGAACTGGTTTAGCTAACGTTGAAGTTTCCGATGGTAAAGGAGGTAGATTTAGGAATATGGTGGAGAAAAAGAAAGGAGAATTAGTCTCAAGATGTTCCATCCCGCGGTGGACAGATGAACAGCTGGATCAGCTTATGGACTTGGATTGATATGAAAAAGATTAAACAGGCATATATATATATGGTGATTCAAAGACCATAGATGTAAATGCAAGTGCTAATCGCATGAGAAGATCGAAAGCCTAACTCAATGGTAACATCGTAAATAATCTTTGAAAAACATTGCAAAGTTGGCTTTTATAAACAAGCCAGGAAAATTACCATCTCAGTTTGGCCATCGGAAAATCTCCCACCAAATGGCTATATGTTAATTTCTTCATTATATGGCTTTACGTTGTATGGAAATACGCCTAGGCTAACAGTGTTTGCGCCCTGCATCTTACGCTCGATTTGCTTTTCTACACAGTAAGGAAGCTCCCTCCGTGATTTAGGTATGACTATCAATTCATGTTATTGGGTTATGTTTCCATGTCCTTGTTCAAAAGAATTTGTGTCTGAAAACCTGTTCGTTTATTAATCCTGCTTGAATTTATACCTGTAACTCCACTTATTTTCGCATGTTTCTCGTTCCGGTCGCAACTATCAAGTGCTTTATACGACAACTTTTTTCTAGTATTCTCCTCTATTTACTAAATGCTTATAACAAAGATAACATCAAAATTTAAAAAATGCTTCTAAATATAGTTTTCTATATCTAGACTAAATGTATAGACATCCAACGAAAACATAATATAAGAATCCAACAACTTATTAAGTGCTATGTTACTAACTGAACCAAGTAGTTTCACTGATGAGATCGAGGCCTGAACAAGTAAAACCTTGTAGATGGGTTTCTTTTAAAATATTAGAGTGCAGAAGGAAAGTAAAATTTAGCAATTTTATTCCTATGAGAAATGAAATCAAATTGGACAAGGGTGATAATTATAGAAAGAATGGTTACGATTAACCAGATCAATGTCTAAGCAGTAGTAGCGGAGGATGCGTGCATGTGTGTATGCATATTTGCATGTGGGTATGTGTTTGTGCACGTGTGCATGTATGTATATATGTGTGCGTGTGTGTGCATGTGGGTGTGCCTCTCTGTGTGTGCGCGCACGTGTACATGTATGTACATGTGTGTGTGGGTGCATAAGTGTGTGGTTATGTGATTGCGTCTCTCTGTCTGTACACGTGTGTTTGCATGTCTCTCTGTGTCTGTGCGCGTGTGTCTCTAGATGTGTATGCGTGCGAGTGCATGTACGTGCGTTTGTATGCATGTGTCCTGCGTGTGTGCGAATGAGAGAGAATATTTGCAAGTCAAATCTATCTAGATTTAGTTTATATATAGATTTGGTTCCCAAACTTGAATTCATACCCATTTATAAATGGGTTAAACAAGTGTGACAACTTTGTTGATTGTATCATTCTTTTTCCTTACAAACCCATTTATAAGAGTATCATTTGTGTCGTGTGCATAGCAAACATACATATTTGCATACATGCATATACATACATACAGATATAAATAAAGAGAGAGAGATATAGGTCAAGCAATTCATCAGTTCTAACTATGTCGAAGCAAGGCCACTATATGATAACGATGAGAACCCTTATCATGCTTTAAAACCATAAGACGGCCCTTTTTGAGCTTTGTAGCATCCCTATACTATGTTTAAGCAGAGGAAAGAATTGGGAGGGGTGAATTTGAAGGGAAATTTTTCATCTCTTATTTGGAATAACAATGGAGAAAAGGGTAGAATGGATCTGGGGAGCAAAATATTCCTTCATACTCATGAAAATTACTATTATACCCTTTAAATGAAGAAATGTTGTAAATATACCTAATTATGACCATGAGATGAATGAAGCAGCATATTATATAACAAAGAGAGGACTCTAGCACTCGGGCAAATTCTGCTTTTTGGATACCTCTCGATATTTTTCTATATTTATCTTTAGTGGTTACAAGCCATTGTCTAGTATGTTGGACTATAGCATGACAGATCATGATTCCCATGCTCTTGGCGTTGGTTGAAGTTATTATTATTATTATTATTATTATTATTATTATTTTTGTATTGTTCTAGCTATGTTACTGCCAGACAATGTTTATTTCTATGATGAATGAAATGTTAGTTCATTGGAAAAAAAAAAAATGCAATTATGATAGATACTATTATTTAATTCAATAAAAAGAGATAACACAATATCTTGTGAATACTAGATGGTTTTCTATATTAAATAATGTATCGTTAAGAAAGAATTATAGCATCTCAAATATAAAAGTGAAACATCATAAATGCAAAGATTTGTATTACTATGCTCTCCATTTAGCTAATGAAGCAACCATCTGAAAAGTTTCACCATTAATGTAAAAGGACTTGTCCTTCGAATTAAAGATTTCAAAATTATATATATTAAAAAGATATTAATAATTTTAATAAATTTACTTAAATCATCACGATCAACATGTTAACAATATATATTTACAAATTGTTATTATTATAGTAAATGCTACTATTATTTAAAAAATATAACATGTTAAAGTTGTGTGTGACTAGTGGACGTTTTTAGGAAATGAAGCTTCAATTTAAAAAAGTTATAATATTCAAAAATATAGGAACAAAATTTCATGAACGTGAAGAGTTGTATTATTTTACATTAATTAAACTACCAAAAGTTGTAGCCATTTAAAAAGTGATCTCATTTGCATAAAAGTATGTATTTCTTAGACAAAAGTTTTTCAAATTATATAAAAGGTGATTAATATCGAAACTTTAGTATTAAAAAGTTTACACCAAAAGGTGCGATAAGGAAAAAAAAAAAGTATAAAAAAGAGGTACAATAAAAAAAATCTGGAATTATATATTGTAATAGGATAGATATTATTTCTTTATTTTTGACTTTTGTGTTTCAAATGAATAACTTAATTTGTCTTGATAATCGGCTAACTTTTTTGCCATAATTTGTATTGAAACAAATGTTACGCAGGTAATTTTTCTTGTATTCATGGTCAATCCTACTAATCTTTGTATCTCGTTTCCTAATACATGTAAGCCCCGCAAAGTTTATAGCTGGTTTAGAGATGGATGTTCTTAAAAGTGGAACGTAGATTACAAGAATTTGACCTTGCTTGTTGAAACCGTTGGAAACTTTTACGATAATCTGAAAATCTTTTATGGAATGGAAGTCCATATAACAAATGTAATTTGTTCGATAAGTTTAATTCGCATGTGTGATACTTCCAAGATTACCCATATGAGTAAAGGTATCCAGATGCAGTAAAATCAATGAGAAAACCCCCTTAGTTGATGGCAATATTTCGCCATGTTTAAGACATATACATACATACACACACACATATATAGATATATATTTATATTTGTCTTGCCTTGTTTAATCAATATGAAATAAACTACCTTCCTTTTCAGGCCCAAAAAAAAGAAAAAAAAAACGACCTTGCTTGATTGGATATAATTAATAATTTTAATAGGTATTCATTATATGCTGAAACGAAGCTGAAAGTTTAAATAATTAATTAGCAATATAAAACTTTGCCACATGTTTACCTTAACCGAATGAAAGGAAATATTTACTATCGGATTACAAAGATAATTACTAATATTGATAGGAACATTAGTTATTTTATTTGGTACCCTTTTCAAAGAGATGAAGGCTTATGCAGATAACTGGTCATATGGGATCATATAATTTGTTCAATATAAAATAATCAAGTATATACAATGATTAAATAAAAAGCTGTACCGTCTATGCGCGTGCTACTTAAATAAGTTTCTAGAATCTATATTATATAGTATAAAATATATGCATATTAATTGATAGAGTTCAACAATTACAGTTTTAGAAAATATTTTTCCCTTTTTATAAGACAAATATGGATAACCAAAAGACCCTGATACTTTCAGGAAAAAATGGAGGGTAAACAAACATCTCCAGGGAAAGAACAAATGCTGATGATGAAGATTCTCGACATTGTAATGAGAGACGGAAACCATTGGAGGACAATTTTTTGCAGAATCTTTCTGATGGTGAAATGTTGAGGAAGGAGCAATCTAAATCTGATGACTCTTTTCTAGGACTTGAAAAAAAATTATGAATTGCGAATTGAACCAAATCAAAAAAATTATTTCTTTCTTCTATCTTTTATGCAAACCGTTAGATTTACGGTTTGGTTTTGGTGTATATAAACAGTTTATGATTTGGTTTGGGTAAATTAATAAAACTAAATCTTTTTTAATTGAAACAAAATCATTTGGTTAAATAAAAAAAAATTATGCAATTATTTTGTACTTTTTCATATTATTTTTTTATCTTATTCATAAGTCAATTATTAAGATTAAGTTGAGTGAGTTTTATCGAAAATTTTATATCTAGAAAATTTTCTTTTTAAAATTGTTATTTTCTTATATATTTTCAAATTAAAGATTTGTAGTACGTTTCTTTATATCTTGTTTTTTCTTAATACTCATTACTTATCTCTCGTCTTTTTTCCAATATTTGGTATGTTTCTATGTCACTTTTGCATAGGTGATTTCGCTTCCCCTCCGCATTATTTGTTGTAATAGTTTCTTATTTTTCTCCCATCAAGTTGAGTTTCTTAAGATTTTGTGTAACTTTTTATTAAGTACGGCTATATATAATAAATGGACAAGAAATTAATAAGAAAATCGAATTGTTATATTAGATTTAATTCAATAAGAAGAGGCAAACTATACCAAATTAAACCATACCCACTTCTACTCTTTCAGTGATCTAATAAAAAAAGGGGTAGTTTATGGAAGGAGTACAAAGTACTAGAGATGCATTGAAAAAGTTCTTATGAGAAAGCTTCGACTGTGCCTAATGCATATAAAGAGGCTTTCTTTGGAATGGAGGATTTCTCGAATGGCAATTTCTTAAAGGATAGTGAGGAACCTTATGGATAAAGACGGCATCGGACTACATGAATGGGCAGGAAATCTTTGAAGTGTCTAGACGGGTGAAGTGTATTCGCTTCTCTAAAGGGGAAAACAAGGCCATCCGGAAGTCATGGGATTAACCTATCATTGTTAAAATTATGGGAACAAATTTTGGTTATAAAATCACTTTTGCTAAACTCTCGCAACCATGGAGAAGTCAATGGCACTTTTAGATGGTTAGTGCAGGTAATGGTTATATTAACCATTATTATCTCCTTTGACTTTGAGGATGATGTACAATGGATTATCAAGTAAGGACCTTGGTTTGTTAACAGTGACAAGCTTCAAAGTTATTGTAGTTTGGGCTAAGGTGTATGGGTTGCCTTTAGAATATTTCTTGAAAATCGGCATACAGAAAATTGGTATAGGGAAAATAGGTAGTACTCTTGGAACCATTCTAAGGTTTGATACATACACAGCAAAAGAAAAGAGGGGAAGACTTGCACATTTATGCATATAATTAGATTTCTCAACGCTCTGATTCACTCTATTCTAATAGATGACATCAAATATAGAGTACAATACGAGGGATTGCAGGTGTAAGGCAAGTGCACATATCCATAGTATTATAGTTCAATTAAAAACAAATATCATTCCTATGAGGACTATGATTACTAATATTAAGTATCTCTTTATTATATAGCAGATGAATTTCAATTTCAAGAAACTAAAATAAATTAACTAAATTACTACTAATAACTAAACTAACAACTAATCAAGACTCGGCTAAAGAAATTATATAAGAAGACAATTAATTTAGAAAATCAACTTCAAGATCCAACTACATATCTAGATCTTGCTTCCCTTAAAATTACATGTAACTTCTACTCAAAATAATCTAATTTTCTCTCTAATTTCTTTGATTGAGAGAATTCTCTAATAATATTAATAATTTTCTTAAGTCTATTAATTATAATATTTAAATTACATATTAGAATCTCTTCTTAATAGCATAATTACATATAGCATTAAAGAAAAACGAATTCTCATACACATAATAATCAGGATCTAAAAAGACTTTGCAGCTTATCTCTAAACGTGCGATAATCTTTATCAATTACGCTTAAATCTAATCATATAAGCAATCTCTCAATTTTCTTAGATGATATTAAATATTAGATTAATACCCTAGAAATATCATTCTAAAGCAATAAAGAATACATAATTGAATCAAATAAATAAAGATTTCATTAGATTTAAGAAGACTCTCACATGGCAATTCTCGGTTCCATAAAACCTAGATATAATGAAATTATGTGCTAATCATGGCAAAAGAACAATGTAATGAGAACATATAAATAAAATCTATGAAAACTAGGAAAATCTTTTAGATTTTGAAGCTTTAAGTGCATTGCTCTCCTATACCTTTCTACCTTTGTAGTCTTTAAAATACATATGAAAAAGTTTGACAAAAATCTCACAAAACTCCTTTTATAATGTGTATGGATTTCTCCTCTTCTCTATAAGTGATATGACCAAATGACACAGTCGTGTCACTAATTGTGTCCCTCGATTTCCCAAATTTTCAACAAATCTTTTCAAATCTAATATTGATACAACTTGAGACAGGGTCATGCCTCCTAAGTTGTGTCACTTTCTGTATTTGCTCTATTCTACTGAAAAATCATCTTTGCAACTAAGATAGTCATGTTATTGCTCATGTCACTTCCAAACTTTATGACTTTTTTATTTTAACTTTGAATTGAGTGAAATTTGTTTCTATTTTCTTGTTTCTTAGAAGATTACAAAACTTAGAAATCAAAATTTTACTCAATAAAGTATCATTTTCTTAAAATAAACCAAAATTTCAAGCAAATACGTTAAAAATTACTACAATAAATGTAGTCAATTAAGAGCTTATCAACTACCTTCTTTACATACTAAAAATGTGGATGTGTGGGACATACTACTTTAGCTTGCTCTGATAAAGCCATTGGAGGAAGTAATGAAGTACAATGATAGGAATTGAGCAATTAGGCCATTAACTTGAGCTCGAGCACAAGGAGTTAAGAGTATGGTAAGGTGCCCCCTTTTATCTTAACCTACACCTAAGGAATTGGAGTTGCTTCTAATAGTTAACCTGTTACAGGTGCTGAGCCAATTGAGTATCGATTTGAGGATTGCTCGGACTTGTTTCAAACTTCCAAGAGTACGTTTGAGTTAACACAACCTTAGAAAGCTTACAAACTAGCTTAGCATCAACAAAATCCGACCATATCTTTTTCTCTACCTCTATAGGGACCTTTCCAATGATTGTTAGCCACATATCCCAACCATCTGCTTGAAGGAGCCTGCCAAAGAAACTTCTATTCTGCGATTTCTATTATACCCCTTTGTTTATTTTTTGTATTTTACTTATTTTAGACAATGCTTCTGTTGTCTTTTCCATATTTAGTAGGTTGCCTTAATGTTTTGGGTATAAATATCCTCTTGTAAGTAGTTGCAATCATCTTCTTGACATTATCAAATATATGGTATCCTTTTTCTTTCTTCTTCTTTTTTTTTTTTTTTGTTGTGAAGCTTTAAGCTTACTCTATTTACGCTTATCCTATTCCTTAGGTAAGACTAGGTAGCGAATGACCTCATTAAGCTACTTGTATGTCATATCGATTAGTTTTAGTCTACGAAAGTTCCTTAGTGCATCATATCTTTAAAATCATTCATAGGTTTTACTTATTCTCTTTTAGCTTTTTGTGAGCTTAGACTTACCTCGATTTTATCGACCTTGTTTGCCCTTGGCGTGACATATTATCTTGTTAAAGTGAAGGCTCATAGTAGGTAAGTTGCTATGTTATTGTTGTGTCGTATTGGAGTACTATTGTGGAAGTATGTATAGAATAAGTGTTGTTGCTTGTGTGGTTGTACGAAGGTTAGCTGTAGTGTTTTAGTCAATAGAGGAAGTAATATCACTATTCTTTGTAGTAGCTACTGATGGGCTGCCGAGCATTGGTCCTCTTACTTGTACATAGCTCCGAGGCATCAAATCCCTTACCCAAAGAATTCTCTCTCGTCAACCTACCGATAATGAGAAATTCTATGTAAAAGAAAGATGGTTGAACTCCTTAACAGTTCTAGAAGGTTACATTCAGCTTTGTTCCCTCTCTTATGCTGATGTCGACTATTCTCTAGGTGAGGACTCTATGCTAAGCAATCTGATTGTGCCGCCAAGAGTTCCTATTGAGTAATGAAAACTAACCTCACCCTGGTCAAGTACTCTCTTGACCTCCTTCTAATTGTTACGGTATTACTTCTAGTCTTGACCTTTTTGTTGCCGTGACATCTTGATTCCTGTTTCTTACTGTGATTAGAGAATTTTTGTATGGAACCAATGTTGCATTGCCACCTGTCTATCCCATTTGACATTGTACTTTTTTTCCCTTTTTGTCATTTCTCCTTTTTTGTATGTATTAGGAATTCCCTTTTTTGTATGCCTTTTTATAATTTCTTTATTTGTAATGTTGCCCTAAGGACTTACTATAAATAGTCCCTTCTTTTTGTAAGCCAAAATTATCTTACCTAACAGAATAGACATTGAATATATGGTTCTTATGAGACTACCCTCTCTAAGTCCATTTTCATATACTCTTATCTAATTTTGCCGAGTAGCTCAGGATTTGTAAACCCCTACATTTTTCAATCTAGCTTCTAAAGTAGACTTAAGTATATTAGATGATCTAGGAGTTGACAAGACTAATAAAATAACAGAATAGACATTGAATATATGGTTCTTATGAGACTACCCTCTCTAAGTCCATTTTCATATACTCTTATCTAATTTTGCCGAGTAGCTCAGGATTTGTAAACCCCTACATTTTTCAATCTAGCTTCTAAAGTAGACTTAAGTATATTAGATGATCTAGGAGTTGACAAGACTAATAAAAGTGAAAACCCTAAAATAACTAGTCAATCGAATATAAAATTTTTCTACCCTAAATGTATGTAAATACTAAAAATTTCATTCGAAAGTGATAAAAACCGTAAAATTATAACTTTAAGGATATACGAGCACTAATTCATCATAATTTATCCTAAAACCCTAATTGATAATATAAACTTCATATTTTGCCAAATCATTAGTGAAAGATTAAAAATAATTTTCAATCATGCATATATATTTAGAATCCTTAATGAATCCTTTAGAAACAAAGATAATGTATGATAGATCACATCATCTTCTAAGTATATAATTAGGTTAATATTACATAGAGTTAAGGGTTTAGTTGATGTTTATGTTACATGTAGTGAACATTAATACCCTAAATGATACTTATCATTTTAATTATACTAAGTAACTTACCAAATGGTGTATATAGGATATAAATACCTAATGGAAGATCTCATTATCTATTTTTACTAATCAATTCACAAAACTTATTATTTACTTAATTTTTCTTCTAATTTTCTTTAATTACTATATTATGTATACTAAACGGCATATACTTTTGGAAAGTCGACCAAGTCAACACATGTTGACCAAGGTCACACAGGTTGACTAAGTTAACACAGG
Source organism: Lumnitzera racemosa (assembly GCA_024138005.1). Lineage (NCBI taxonomy): Eukaryota > Viridiplantae > Streptophyta > Magnoliopsida > Myrtales > Combretaceae > Lumnitzera > Lumnitzera racemosa. The sequence goes on along the minus strand of JAMXBC010000004.1, from coordinate 51,187,207 downwards.
TTGACTAAAGTCAATATGTGGAAAAGTCAACAAAATGTCACTTTCACTTTAGAAATATCTCTTCCTTCTAATGATTACTTTTCTTTTATTTTCTTTTAGCTTTTTCTTTCCTTTTCTTTTCCATTTTTTCCATCTACTCCTTGTCCCCTTCTAGCCCCACTTTCTTCTTTTTTTCAAACACAAAGCAAAATAAAATTAATTCCTTAACTCCACCTCCATAACCGTGACCTCCCTTTCCCTTTCACTTTTTCTTATTTTCTAACTTAGCATCCATATTTCAAGAGCAAACTAAGGTATGTTATTATGTTATTGTGTAGTGCTTTATATTATTTACTAGTTAGATGAAGAGGTAGGTTAGTTTGAGTAGTTTATGTGTTGTGTACATCTATGTTGATGAAGACTTAAAGCTTCAATTTTTATGTGTAGAAGAGTAGGATTCTTTATAAAGTGGAAGAAGATGCATATGTATATATCTTTAAGTATGTGTACATAAGGGTATATTAGAGAAATACATGTATAAAGACCTTTGTACATAAGTGTTCATTATGTACATAACCTAAACTAAGACATATACTAACTATACATAACTATACTATGCTAAATACATCCTTAAAATACAAAAATAATGAACTTTGAGAAGCTTACTTAAGAGGAATTTTAGGCATACCAAATTCATATAAAAATACGTATGTGATCGTATGTATATATGGGTATATGTACAAGTATAAATTTGGTATAAGTATAAGTATACGTATGAGTATACTAGTATACATACAAGTAGAGTAAAGGTATAAGTATACACTTAACATATGTATAAGTGTACATAAATGTACATAAAACACTTAGGCATGAGGTAAAGCTTATGTAAGCAAAGGATGATTTAAATAATGATGTAATCACATGATGACATAAGCAAATGATGAGATAAGTAATGACACAAGCAATTAATGACATAAGTGATAACATAAGCATAAGTTTATAAAATAAGAAATAAGAAGAGTACATAAGAATTAGGTATATGAATAAGTAAACCTTAACACACTTCCTTAATTAGATTAAACTTAATTAAGTACATGAATTAGTAATATTAAGGTAAAATTCTTGAAGTGTAAGAATCTAAGGGCTAATTAAATCATTAAGTACAAACATAGGATATAAATATAAGCAACAAGAATAATTAAGCTTCAATGGTTAAAATTTCCATAAATTTAGTTTATATCGTAAAATATAGGTCTTAACGTCTAAAACGAACATCACCGTATGAATGTACATTCGAAAATGATGAAAAACGACTATAAATTCACAAATATCGGAAATAGAACAAAAAAGTTATATACGATTAGCGATAAAGTCTAATCGGATAAAAATTGATAGTAATCTAAGTAGAATTAGGTAAATAGAGACCTAGGCTTACTAGTTAATTCAATTACTTACTAGCGTTATTATATCGTAATGATCAGGTAATCTCGAGGTGGGTGAGGGTCTCCTGATTGATTACTACAACTAGACCAAGTCATCATGACTGAGTGAGTATTTACTCTACAATTCTATGCTTGTATGTGATTATAGATAGTGGACTTAAATGTTATTATTAATTGACTGTTGTATGGGGTCAAGAAATGCTTATTTATGTTATTACGTGCTGAGTTGTGAATTTACCTTAAGTACAAATAATACTTTTTTTTTATTGCATGGTAGTATAGAAAATGATTGTGTGTATTATTGAATGATCACATCATAATTGGACTCAATTATACTAAGCTCATAAGAAGAAATTGGTATATGCATCAACATGCATTGCATAAACATAATTCCGGCCTTCACATCACACGGAGGTAAAGAGAGGCCATTCGGGGGTTGTTATTAGAAATTTATTGGTTCTATACGGTGTATGTATGCTTCACAATTAGTCACTTAGGGTTTCGATTGACTGAAAGATCCGATCAAACTTAAATTATAAGTAAAGCAAAAAATATTAGTAAAAATAATTCTACAAGTTCGAATTTAAGAAAATAAGTAATAAAATAAAAAAATATAAAAATTTCAAATTTTAAGTATATAACTCATTATTTATCGAAAATGTGTAAAATATATTCCGATAATTAACGAATCGTTAGAGATAAATTATATGTATACTAAAAATTATAGAATGACCTAAATAATATTTAGGAATATTTATTTGTACTATATATAAATTTACATGTAGGTAGAAATACGCGTAATTACTTAAAATATGTGAAATGTGCTAAAATAATACTAAATAATTAAATAAAATTCATAATTAATTAAGAAAAAATAATAAAAATAAGAAAAAATAAGGAATGATTTAGATTTGGGTCATGGTAGTTGAGGAAAATAAGAAAAAAATTAGCCAATTAAATTAGAACAACACAAAAGCAAATTAGAAGAAAATAAGGCAATTGTCTAATCAAATTAACGCACAATAATTTTCCTAAAGCTCCATAAATACTCCAAATTTTTTAGAAGCTCATTTGGTTAGTTTGGAGAGTAAGAAAAATAGAGAGAAAAATTAGGGTTAGAAAAAAAAAAAAGAAAACTGTACAATTAGGGCTTTAGAGGGGAACCCACACTAGACGAGCACCTGGGAGTAGACGGCCACTACCACCATACAGTGGTGACAGTGCCTAGATTGATCGACAAGGCCATGGCGGCCGGTGGTGGCCGTAGCCACCCGGAACGGTGAGTTCGATTTCCATCCCAATTTTGTGTAATTTTATAAAAATAGTAAATATTCTTAGAAAATTATGAATTTTGTTATTATGAAATATTTTTGTATTTATTTTTTAGGAAAAATATTATTTTGATGAAAATATGCCTTGTGATATATAATTCTTAAGAAATTATACAAAACTGAGCATGTTTCGGTTTAGAAATAAATGACCTTAGGAGTGTAGTTTTAAACCTAAAATTTTTGTGTAGACTATATAGATGATATAGAATAGTGCTATGAAGACCGTTTTCAAAAATTAATTTTCTAAATTTTTAGATAATTTTTAGGCCTTAAAATGAGGCATAAAATGGATAATTTAGGGTTAATTAAGTAATTAAATAGTTAATTACTGATATAGTGAATAATTATATGTTTTTAAGATGTTGAAATTTGATGAAGTATGATACTTGTAGCATTTAGGGTGTTAGATGTAATGATTAGGTTAATTATGTAGTAAATAAGTAATAGGGAAAAATAGTAAATTTTAAGTTAATTTTGTAAATTAGGATAATTAGGTGTAAAATTTGATTTAGGATGAATTTAGAAATTTTAAAATGAGAATTGATGTTGGGAGATGGTAATTAGAGTGATAAAAATATTAGATGTGTATTATGTATATGATAAGTGATAGTACATAATATGCAATTATTGGAAATATAATAAAAAGAAAATATTAGGATAAAAATTAATATTATATAAATAATAGGGATATATAATAAATATGATAGAAAACTTAAATTTATGTAATTATATGAAAGATGTAAAAATATCTCATATCAGGAGTAAATTCTGTACACTAATAAGGATTTAAGTATACCGGGTGGAATGAAATACTGACTAGGGGTGATGATGATATTTAGGATATCTGGAAGTAATGTGATTAATTTTACATTATGAGTTGAAACGAATTTCTAGGGTTTAGGTATAAAACAGTACTTAGAAATCAAACTAGAACCTAATTTAGAAATCGATACAGAAACTGAACCCGAACCCGAACCCGAACCTAACCCCAAACCTAGAATAATTGTAAAAGATTTGAGAACCTAGATAACTGGATACATTAAACCCTAAACAAAACATAACAATAAGCGTTATAAGATAAAACCAACTTATAATAGTTATATGAAAAACTGAAACCACGTTTGTGTTATAGGAATGATCAGCGATGGCCTGAGCGAGTTGGACCTCAAGTGAGTGAGTAAGGAGTCCAAGTAAGTTGGGATTAATACGTTGCTGTATTTTAGAGGCTTGAGATTATACTTGGTTGTGCTTGTTAGAAAGTTGGTATCGTGCATGTGCTTGATTATGAGTGATGCTATGATTTTGTTTGTTGTTCTGGGTTATATTGTATGATTTGTATGAAATGATTAATCACCCTAAACTGGATCTAATCAAATATATGACCTGTAATCATAATCGAACCTGCATGGAAACCTATTAGGGGAAACCTAGGATTCTCCGATCAAATACTGACCCCTTTGAAAGGGATAGCGTAGGATTGCATCATGGTCTATTTTTCATCCTTAGTCGAATTAAGTGACAGGAAAGGAAGTCGCAGTGAAGGTGAAGTCAATGGTTCGAAAGTAGTTACGGGAGGAGTGGTGTCTCTATTGCATAAGCTTGGGTTTGGTCGTAAGCTGTTGCATTAACGGTAACTCCTTAACTCAGATTAGAGCGGGTGCAATTTTTCTAATCTCATGACGGGTCGGATAACGTCGTGCGATGGCATTTGCATGAACACACATTGCACCTAATAAGTTGGTTGATAACCTTGTTATGTTTATGGCATAGTTTTAAGTCTTCCATCGTAACTTACTGAGTTGTGGTTGCTCACATCCCTATAGACGTCGTATAGGTGCTGGCTAAGAAGCGGCTTATAACTATTCTGAAGCTAACAATTGCTGGATCTTCAGGAGTGAGGAAAAACATTTGAAGAACAAACATATATTAATAAGGTCTAAGCTTTTATTTTAGAATTTTTCATTTTTGAATAATGTAATAACTAAGAAATATATTACGGTGAAACATTATAAATATTAACTGTAATAACTGAATTATAGTGTATATATATATACATATTTTCTTACTTTCTTAGGTAAATGATTTATTTAAATTACAAACCGTTTACTTCAAAGCGGGTTAGTCATGGACGCCTTGTGTAGATCAGGTCTAGGATAGTGGTTGTAAGGCCAACTTCTATCTTAGAATGGTTTACACGGCGGGGTTATTATAACTCTGCTACTTCGAGGCGTAACAGTGCACTCGTACAAAATGACCTTACCTTGATTGTGTGTAATATCACATGGAGTGCTAAGTTGTGTTATATTCGTTGGTGTATCATATCCTTCGAGTAGCTTCACGTTAGCTACTCTAGTCAGTTTGTGGACTTGCTCACTTTATTTTCTTTGATATTTTAAAGGACCCATTGGTTCAAATTTGCTATGGTAAGTTCTAGTGATAACCAAACTTCTAAGCACATCATATAATCCTGGTATCAAAGCTTGAGGTTGTGACCAAGATTTATGTTGCACTAATTGCTACTGGTCTATTGTTTGAAGACTTTGTTTTCACCTAGGAAAACAGAGCAGGTCCATAGTTCACTATTAGATTGGTATTTCTTTATGTGGTAATTTCCTGTGTGAAGAGTGTGTTCTAAAGCTTGCTCTTTGTAAGCATGTTGAATCTTAGCGCTCTAGGAGAAATTAATGATGTTAAGAGTAGTGCTCAAGGATGTAGTTGTGTGACCCAATAGTCACCATGAACTACTGATGAGCAAATACAAGATCTTACTACTATTGTGGCTAATCTAGCTGTCTCGGCGCAAAGAGTCTTAGAGACTGGGTCGTAAGATAGGATTATCATTGAATAAGGCCAAGAAATGAGGAATAGGCCTAGAAGGCAGGTGAATAAACAAGCACCAGAAGTCTTTCTTGTGAACTAAGCACCACTTCGTTGTGTCGAGAGAGTCGCGAGAAGAAGGTTGGAGTTGGTTAAAGTGGAAGACTATGAAGAAGAAGGGGAACAGTATGTTAGGATTGATGAGTGTGAGTTTAGTTCTCCAAAAGGAGCTAAATACCTCAAAGTACAGATTTTGAGCTCCCATAGGTTTGGTAGTGCTAATGACCATCTGGATTGGGAGGAGAAGTTTGAGAAGATATTCAACTTCTATGATTATGAAGTTGCTGTCTGTATTCAAGTAGTCATGTTCGAACATGGAATGAGATGAAGAGAGTTCTAAGAAGTAAGTTTGTTCTTGAACACTACGAGCAAGACACTTTCTGATGTCTCTAAGACTTGAGACAGGGTAATAGATTGGTAGATGACTATGTCTAAGAGTTTTAGTTACTCATGATTCGATGTGATGTTGATGAACCTGAGATACGGACTATAGCGAGGTTCATTTGTGGACAAAGAACTAAGATTGGTCATATTGTGGAACTTTGAGGTTAGGAAGTTTAGATGAGACCATCTGAGTGGCGTAAAGGGTTGAGAGGTAGAGACAGAACTAGACTAGCTGACTATGATTACCGAGTAGAAGCAGCATATTGATAAAGGCATATTTTATTCATGTTTTAATGTGCAAATTAGAGAGAATTATTATTGATTTTATAGAAATCATTTAGAATTGGTACATAAGTATTTTCATTTAGACATTTTAGGTATTGGAGGATTTAGAGTGGAAATACAGACAATTTAGAGGAGTTTTACACAAATGAACGAAGCTCGAAGTACCAACCTTATTTTTCTTTATAAATAGTCATGTGTTTTTGAATTTTGGAGAACATTTACATCTTCTTTAGAATTAGAGAGTCTTAGAACAGATAGTAGATAGTTCTCGAAGGATTCTTTAGTAGAATTACATTGATCGTTGAGAAGATTTCGCTTTTGCTATAGAGATCAATTTTGATGTTGCAATTGAAGTTTACTCTTTTAGATTACATAATTGGTGACCTCTATTTTATTTATGTTAATGCAACTCTTTTAGATTAATTATGAACTTCTTTGCAAATTCAATTAGTAATTGTGCTTTTGTTTCAAATTCCATAGTTAGCTAAGTTTATTTGTAGGAATTGATGAAACCCTAGGTAGCAAAGATAAGAATTGTATTCATGTTATAGGATTAATAGATATATGGATGATTCATGATTGCAAATTTCTATGATTTCAATTATAGTTGTTTAATTGATTATAATTGTTAGAAACCATAGTGATATAGGAGTTGATATAGGGTTTGTTAGAAATTATTGATTAATTTGATTGATTAATGTAGGAGTAGCATTAAATGGATTAATTAGAAATAATCTAGAGATTAATGCGATGTTTTGTGATTAATTATTCACTAAGACATTAGGGATAATTGATTTAGGACATTAGACAATCATAGCATTAGGAGATGTATGATTGTAATTTAGAGTCCACCATTAATTGGAGATGCAGAAGCTGATTGATTAATTAAAGGTTTAAGTTCTTAAGTTTTAAGGTATAATAATTTCACTTAAATAACCATATAGTTATTAATCTATATAACATGATAACAATTTGATTTACATAACTAAGGTAGATTTGTTTTCCTACAATTCTCAATTGATTGCTTAGTTTTAGATATTTTGTAGTTATTTTCTTTTTGATAGTTTTAAGATAATTATTAGATTAGTTAATTTAGTACCTTACTTGCTCGTATTACTTAATTCTGACCCAATATACTTGTTGGAGTATTCACGATTTATTTATATATATATAGTTTAAGTGAATCACATGTCGAGTAGATCAAACTATGGCCGTATACCGAACAGTTTCGAGATAGACTGCTGAGGACAAGTGTTGAGTTGACCAGAAGAAGGTTGAGGAACCTAAGGTTTGAAGAGACCAAGGTTAAAGCTCAAGAAAAAAGACTTTAGAAATCAAATGCTTTAAATATCTTGGTTCTAGGCACGTGGCTAGTTAATGTTCGAACCACCGAGTCTTGACTATAAAGGGAGACAAGTCCCAGTTTAAAGTAGAGAGTGTGAGCTAAGGAGAGGAAGAGATGGGAGTTGAACAGATGCTGGAAGAGTTTCAAGAAGACCCTGATGTCAAGACATCTCCTGAAGGTGGTACTAAGTACTATTTTGTCGTTTGACGGTCTCTTTGTGCTTTTATGACAATGAGAATGAGAAGATAGAGGAACTCTTCCATATGAATTGTTGACTGAATGGTAAGCTACATGCCTTAATCATTGACGGAGGGAGTTGTATCAATGTCATATTATAAGGGGTAGTTAAGGCTATGAAATTGCCAACCCTTCCATACCCTAAGCCGTATAAGATTCACTAGTTGAATAAGAAAGGAGACTTACATGTTACCAAGCAAGTTAGAGTACCAATTACCATTGGTGATAGGTAAAAGGATGAAGTGTTGTATGATGTCTTTCCCATGTGTGCTTCTCATATATTATTCGGCTGACTATAGCTGTTTGACTTAAAGGTATTACACAATGCATATGAGAACACCTACATGTTTCAAAAAGATGGGAAGAAAATTATATTGACACCCATAAGTCCTAAGAAAGTGCAAGAAGCCTAAGAAAAGGTTGCTAGATCACTGCAGTAGAAGTCCTTAGTGATTTCTTAAGGTTAGTTTGCCCAAGAAGTCAAGGTTGACGATTATGTGCTCCTTTTAGTTAGGAGACTCCTAGAGGTGAGAGAAGCCAAGAGCTTACTTGTCGAGGTGTAGTAGCTGCTTTAAGATTATGCTTGACTTATGTCCTACTGAGATGCTGAAAGGTTTACCTCCCTTAAGAGGCGTTGAGCATTGCATTGACCTCCAGATTGGAGCAGCCTTACTGAACCAACCCACTTATAGACTCAATCTTGAGCAAGTAGCCGAGTTAAAGAAACAAGTGGATGAGTTGGTAGATTACGAGTATGTTCAAGAGAGTATGAGCCCATGTGTTGTACCAGCTATGGTAGCACCTAAGAAAGATGGGTCATGGAAAATGTGCATTAATAGCTGTACAATTAACAAAATTACCATTAAGTACCGATATTTGATCCTACAGTTAGATGATACACTCAACGAGTTGCATGGTGCCTACATCTTCTCGAAGATTGACCTAAAGAGTGGCTATTACCAAATACAAGTGAGACTTGAAGATGAATGGAAGACGGCCTTCAAGACAAGGGATGGTTTGTTTGAATGGATGGTAATGTTGTTTGGCCTGACTAATGCATTGAGTACATTTATGCAGCTAATGAATCATGTGCTTAGAACATTTATCGGCAAATGTGTTATGGTTTATTTTGATGACATTCTGATCTACAGTGTTGACCTCATCACTTATGTTCAACATTCAAGATTGGTGTTTGATATCTTTCATGCCTGGAGATTACTCGGTAACATGAAGAAATATGTGTTTTGTCAAAGCGAGGTTATATTCCTCGGATATGTTGTTTCAAGGAAACGAGTTCGAGTTGATGACAAGAAGGTAAGAGCTATTCTTGAGTGGCCTATGTCAACTAGTGTTGTTAAAGTCAGGAGTTTCCATGGCCTAGCTTCACTCTATTAGAGATTCATTTGGAGCTTCAATTCCTTAATTTCACCTTTAATTGAATTGAATAGGAAGAAAACTGAGGTTAGGTAGTTAGAGAAAGCTTAGAAAAGTTTTAAAGACATGAAGTCTAGGTTAACATTTGCTTCAGTACTCACCCTGTTAGATTTGAAGAAAGTTTTTGAGGTAGAGTGCAATGTGTCTAGCATTGGCATTGGTGCTGTCTTTATGCAAGAGTGCCGTCCAATTGCCTATTTCAGTAAGAAACTCCGAGGTGCTACCCCAAATTTCTCAGCGTACGACAAGTAGTTATATGCCTTTGTTCAAACATTATAGAACTAGTAGCATTATTTGGTGTCGAGAGAATTTATCATCTACTCAGATCATGAGTCTCTTAAGCATCTTTGTAGGCAATTGAAAATTTCTTGGCATCATGCCAAATGGGTTGAATTCCTGGAGTCTTTCTGCTACATCATTCGCTATAAGAAAGGGAGTACCAATACTGTGGTAGATGCTCTTTCTTGTCGTCATACCCTCATCACAACATTACAAGCTAAGGTACTTGGATTTGGTATTTTGCCTAATCAATATGAGCATGATCCACATTTTGGGCTCTTAGTGGCTAAGTGCAATGTTGGGGGAGCTATAGATAGATTCTACTTGAATCAGGGGTTTTTGATGAAGGGTAAGTAGGTTTGTGTGTTGAGAGGTTCGGCAAGAGAATTACTTGTCTGAGAAGCTCATGTTGGGGGTTTGGCTAGCCATTTTGGGGAAAAGAGGATGGCTAAGATATTGGAAAAACATTTCTATTAGCCTAGGATAATGAAGGATGTGTACTGAATTCCTGAGAGGTACGAGGTGCGTAAGTATGCAAAGGGGAAGAGAGAGTCGTATGGAGAGTACATACCCCTACTTACACCAAAGTAGCCGTAGATCGACTTAAGCATGGATTTCATGCTTACCTTACCCTGAACACTAAGAAGACATGACTTAATCTTGGTGATGGTCGATTGATTCAATAAGATGAGCCACTTCATTCCATAACATAGAAGTAATGATACTTTATTTGTCACTAACCTTTTTATGCAGGAAATTATGTGACTTCATAGAGCATCGAAAAGTATTGTGTTCGATTGTAAGCCAAAGTTCATGAGCTTCTTTTGGAGGATCTTGTGAAAGAAGCTCAATACTAAGCTCCTGTTCAGTACTTATTTCTAACCCCAGATAGATAGCTAAATTGAAGTTGTAACCAAGATAATCAATAGCCTCCTACGAGCAGTTGTTGGAAAGAATTTGTAAGATTAGGATTTATGCTTACCTGTCATTAAGTTTATCTACAATCGCTCCACTCATAGCTCGATAGGAAGGTCACCTTTTTGAACTTGAACTTACCCTTGGATATGGTGATTTGCTTGACCGTATAATGGGAAAGTCAATCCGACTTGTAGTGTGCCAAAGAATTCTAGAAGTTGCATCAAAAGGTAGTTGAATAACTTATCACGACCCAACAGTATCATTGTCGTGGTAGGTCACCGTGTACTGTATAAAGGTTTACTATCAACCTCCTCGCTGATCGTAAGCCTTTCATATGACATACAAGGCTCCTTTCACTATACGCTACCACCAGGCCCATAGATAAGTAATATAGAGCAATTTAACTAAGATTACTTCTATGGTATAAATTAACTAATCGTGTGGACTCGTAAGACCCTTACCAAAAGAATATTACAAACAAATGCAGTTCATAAGGGAACTGCATTAGGAATTTTAATCTTTGTTAAAAACAAGAATATAAAAGTAACTAGTTATCTACAAATCTATTACAAAAAATCCTCTTCATTCCTTGATCGCTCCAACTTGTCCCTACATGAGACTTACCACAGGCATGCCTCGGTTCAGTTTAGCGAAGAGATTTTCCTGCATCAAAAGAAATCTATCGTGGTGTAAGCTTAAACTTAGTGAGATAAATATCCTCGTTATTACTACATGGCAGAAATTTATTAGATGCATAATCATATGAATGCATGAACAATTAGTATACCAAACAACACATGCATCGATCTAGGAATTGCATACAACTTTTTGGAGATATGTAACCGACCCAAACCAAAATCCGGGTTCTAGACCTTAGGTTTTATTTCATTTGTACTATTATACCTAAGCCAAAACAAAACGATATGTATTTATATATGTATATACTTTCTTTTCCGAATAATAAATCATATTCTTAAAATCTTAAGTCTAGCAGTATGGTGGCCTTCGCAATCCACAAACACACGCCCTAAGTAAAAGCTACAAGACCCAACTCCTCGCCGATGGTTGGCGTCTCTTGGTGCTTAGTAAGCTCATCAGCTTAGGATAGAGAATCAATAAAAATGATGACACAGCTAGTGTCCAATTCTGCAGGAGGCTCATCCTCCTGTAAGTCCTTTCCTATCCGGTGCCTAGTAAGCTCATCAACTTAGTGATTCATCTTATTTCTTAATCATATTGATAGTTAATCTGATTTTTCAAGGTGATCAGACCATTTCATTCCATACAATCGCACGTATAAATTATCACAAACAATTCTCATTATTATATAATTAACAAGCCATATTATTCATTCACAAATTCATACACTTGCATTTCCAATATCCCACAAGTATCCAAATTTACATATATAAGTTTGGGTGCATCTATTCTACAAGTAAAATCAAGTAAAGAGTCATCGGAAATTTACTCACTTCGCCATGCGGTCAGTGAAAGTAGTCTGGGGGCAAGTCATCTCCGTACGTGGTGTCCCCTAATCATCGAAATCATAATACTATAAGGATTTGATATAAACTTAGGAAACTAAGCTAAAATCTCTTAAGTTATACTTTTGACTAGTTTTTGTATCTTTTCCAGTTTTTACTTAAAAGTTTAATCGCATATAATTTTTTCGTTTTAAATATAATTTTTATGATCTTATAGTCATTTTTCATCGTTTTTTAGTGTACAAGCATGATAAGGTTAGATTTTTGAAATGAGGTACAAAAATCTGTCCATAGGTCAGAACAGTAGTGGTCCTAATGAGTTGGAGTGCTTTGGGCTTTATTTAGTTAATGGGTTTTTTGGTAACTTAGGAAATTCTTTGAGCTTAGTATTAAGATTTCCTTCTAAGGTCAAAATATTCCTTAAGGTTAGATTTGCAACTTTGGTTTATACACCTAAGGCTATCAACTACTTCTTGGGCTCTTAAGTGGGCTTAAGTTGTCAAATGAGCTTGTTTTTTATCTAACTCAAATTTAACCACTTTGTTAGACTTAGGGAGTATTTTAGGGGTTTCTTAAGAGTCTTAAAATAATTATTGATGTGTTAAGTTGCTGGTCAGAAATTTAAGGGTGGTTCAACTTAGTGTATGAGACTTGTTTTGGAAGTTTTAGGCTCGATTTTGAGTTTTAAGCTTAATATACTTATCATACTTGCCTTGGTTGGTATTTTTACTTTGTTTACTTAATTTTATCATATTTTTAAGTTTCTTTTAAGGAAGTTCCAGATCTGGTTGGTTTGAATATGAGGGCTTTTAACTTAGTTTTCCAACTTGTTTCATCATTTTCTTAAGTTTAGGTGTTAGATCATGAACCTAGGTTACTTGTATTCAAAATTAATCTTAACTTCTTTTTCATGAGAGAGTTATTTGACTCATCCATTTCATGAAGACTGTAGATCTCATTCTTATTATGATTTCCACATCATAGCTCATGTCTTATAAAGTTGGTTTCCTCATGAAACTTTATGTGATTAATTTTTCCTTAACCTAAGTCTAGATTTGAGCATGTTCAACTTAATAGAAATAAAATCAACATCTAAATGACTCTTAAATCCTCACATCCAGCATGATCCTCTTTCATTCAAGTTCTTGTTTCAAGATTTTCTCATCTTAAAATCTTCCATTCAAAATATTAAACAAGTGTCTCTACAAAACACCAACTTTACATGCTCATATTTCAACTTTATGCAAGGGTTTCAAGAGTTTGTTTCTTAGTAGGGCCTTTGGTGTTAGAAGAACCTATGATCATACTCATATCTTCATGAAATCATAGTCTTCTAACATGAACACTAATCTACTAACCTAAAAATACTTACTCGTCTACAAAGCAAAAGTATGGTGGTTGTGCATGAAGGTTCCACTTATGCTCCTTAACTTACTTCCTCCTTTTGCACCTTTTTGAAACCCGAGTTGTTGGATCCTTTGAAGTAGAGTTTATGGAATGTTCTAAGGGTCTTAAAGGAGCTTGAATGTTGGAAGAGAATGACATAAGAAAAAAACAATGAAAGTGTCGTAAGTAGAAGCTTGGAAGTGGCGGCAAAATGAGAGATTTTGTGGGGTAAGGTTGTTTCCTCTTTTGTGTTGGTATCATGTGAGAGAAAAAGGAACTGGAAATGAAATTGAAAGTGAGAGAAATGCAAGGAAACGTGGCTGGTTGGGAATGGGGTGATGGTGTGTTTAAGAAGCTTGAAATTTTTGTCTTGTAGCTTACATAAAAGTCAACAATTACAACTATTGATGATGTAAGCATTAAAGAGTAAATAGTGGTGTGTAAGATAAAGTGATTAATGGATGGAAGACAACAGTATCGCCCCCCTTTCTTGCTTGTTCAAACCGGTCCGTAAGTAGAAGCTTGGAAGTGGCGGCAAAATGAGAGATTTTGTGGGGTAAGGTTGTTTCCTCTTTTGTGTTGGTATCATGTGAGAGAAAAAGGAACTGGATATGAAATTGAAAGTGAGAGAAATGCAAGGAAACGTGGCTGGTTGGGAATGGGGTGATGGTGTGTTTAAGAAGCTTGAAATTGTTGTCTTGTAGCTTACATAAAAGTCAACAATTACAACTATTGATGATGTAAGCATTAAAGAGTAAATAGTGGTGTGTAAGATAAAGTGATTAATGGATGGAAGACAACAGTATCGCCCCCCTTTCTTGCTTGTTCAAACCGGTCATGTGGTGTCCTTGGGGCATGGAATTGTCTTGTCTCATTTATTAAAGTTAGGCATGTGAAATCTTGTGGCAATTTGTCCATATGTAGTATAAGTGAAGGGGTGATAAGGAAAGTGTCTTATCACTAGATTTTAATAAGTTATTAATTGATAAATGGTTCTAACTTTCAATCGATAAGTAATCTAAGGTGATTAGTTGGTCTACTTATTTATATGTAAGGCTTAGACATGAAGATAAGGGCATTGTCTTATAGGAAATTGTTTTAAGATTTTCTTCTTGCATTGTTTTGTAATTTATGATTCAATTCTTATAAATTTGTGACATTTTCTAGAGTTGAATGAAATTATTCAAATTAAATTATTGATTAGCCACTTAGGGTTAAAAGTCCTTAATTGTTTTAGGGTTTAAGGTCTTAAGTGACTTTAGAGTTCGTAGTTTTTCAAATTTGTGTTTTATCGATAATAGGCTTTCAAATTGGAGAAATAAATTCGTTTCTAATTATAAACTTGAGTTCTTAGTTTAGCTGATCCTTAAGAATGTTCAGAAGGTACTCTTAGTCAAATCATAGGCCAGCTAAAAATAGGATTTACACAACTGGTACAAACTATAGCTTGACAAAAGGAGCAAGGAAGCCAAGGGAAGGGACAAGTGGTTTATAGTCCCAGAGACTTTGTCTAGGTCTACCTCAGCAAGGAGCGTTTCCTTGGGAAGAGAACGAACAAGCTTTCCTAAATTTGACGGACCTTTTGAGGTCCTTAAGCACATCAATGATAATGCCTATGAGCTTATGCTATTGGACAGATATGGTATATATACTACATTCAATGTGGCTGATCTAACACCTTATGTACCTGATAAAGAAGAAGGCCAAGATTTGAGGGCAAATCTTCAACAACATCAGGGAATTGATGGGCTGTCGAGCATTGGTCCTCTTATTAGTGCATGGCTCTAAGGCTCCAATCCTTCACTCATAGAATTCTCTTTCGTCAACTTACTAATGACGAGAAACTCTACAAAAGAAAGATGGCTGAACTCCTTGATGGCTTTGGAAGGTTACACCCAGCTCTGTTCCCTCTCTTGTGCAGATGTTGACTATTCTTTAGCTAAGGACTCCGTGCTGAGTAATCTGACTTTACCATCAAGAGTTCCTGTCGAGTAACGAGAACTAACCTTACCTTGGCCAAGTACTTCTCTCTCGACCTCCTTCCAATTCTTACTGCATCACTTTCAGTCTCGGCCCCTTTGATGTTGATGCATCTTGATTCCCCTCACTTGCTGTGATAAGAGAATCTTTGTACGGAAGTAATGTTGCACTGCCACTTGTCCATTCTATTGGTACTGTACTTTTTTTTCCCTTTTTATTGTTTATCCTTTTTGCCCTTTTTCATATGTACTAGGAATTCCCTTTTATGTATGCCTTTTTGTGATTTTTTAATTTGTAATGTTACCCTAGGGACTTACTATAAATAGTCCCTTCTCCTTGTAATCCAAAATCATCTTACCTTATAGAATAGACATTGAATATATAGTTCTTATGAGGCTACCTTCTCTAAGTCCATTTTCATATACTTTTATATAATTTTGTCGAGTAGCTCAAGATTAGCAGTAGGTGGACCTTGACATCAACTTGTGCATCCTATCACATGAAGTGTCAAGTTGTATTGTGTTTGTTGGTATGTTATATCCTTCAAGCAACTTCACGTCAGCTACTTTAGTCATTTCGTCGACTTTCTCACTCTATTTTCTTCGATATTTAGAAGGACCCATTATTTCAAATATGCTATGGTAAGTCCTAGTGATAAGTGAGCTCCTAAGCCCATCAGCTACTGTCTAGCACTTTGTTTTGCTTTAGGCTTTGGGAAACACAACAAGCATTGACTGGGTATTACTATTATTCATCAAAGTAGGCATCGAACTGGTATTCTATAGTAGAATATACTTAGATCTTGGTACTCATGTAAAGAAGTTATGTGAGTATGTGTGATAGATTAATTAAGGATATGGTGTATTGCTTTTAAGTAATAGTAAGTATTTGAGCGCTGTATGTTTTGCTGTAGATTGGATTATGAAAGATGACTGACTCAAGTGTAAATGCAGGGATTGGAGATGACAATAATGGTGTTGTGCACCATGGTCAACAACCTAAAAACACCCCAAGAAGTTTGTATGACTGATTTGATGAAATGATTAACTTGATAGCTGAGTTAACTCGAACCATTCATGGGTTAGCCTCTTGGCCTATTGAGGTCATCTATAACACTCTTAAGCTACCCTTGAAGTTGGTAACATTAGCCGTGATGCTTAGCCTACTCGAAGGCAATTTTCAACTTAACAGGACCGAGGTGGAGTAGGAGGACATATGCAGAGAAGGATAGGCTTAGTGAAGTTGATGAGGAAGAAGGAGGGGACGACTATGAAGTAGAAGAGAGAGCTCATGCACCTTGAGTTGCCGACCATGTGAAGCTTTAGATCCCAAGCTCCTATGGTCCTAAGATGACTTTTCTTTTCTTTTCTTTTAGCTTTTCTTTTCCCTTCTCCTTCTTAATTGCTGTCCACCCATTTTTCTTCTAGACCCCACCATCTTCTTCATTCCATAATCAAAACAAAACAAAAAGAAACAAAGCAAACCCTACCTCCATTTCCGTGACACCCCCTTCCCCTTTCACTTTCAAAACTTTCCTCTTTGCCTCCATAATTCAAACACAAATTAAGGTATGTGATCATGTTATTCTATATTGCTTTATATTACTCATTAGTTAGGTAATTAGGTAGATTAGATAAGTAGATATATGTTATGTGTGATCTTGTAGAATAAGACATAAAGTTTCCACCTTTAAGTGTAGAAGAATAGGAATTATGATGAAGAGGAAAGGAATACATGTGTATAAGCCCATAAGTATATGTACATAAGGATATATTAGAAGAATACAAGTATTGAGATCTTTGTACACTAGTATTTACTATGTACATAACCTAAACTAAGACAAATCCTAACTATACACACCTATACTATACTAAATACACACTTAAAAACACAAAAGAATGAAATTAGAAAGGTTTTCTTAAGAGGAAAATTAGGCATACGTAATTTGTATAAAAATACGTATATGACCATATAGGTATATGAGTATGTACATAAGTATAAATACAGTATAAGTATAAGTATATATATGTATAAGTATACTAATATACATACAAGTATAGTAAATGTATATGTACATAGTAGTTTAAGTGAAATGTATATAAGACATTTGGATATTACAAAATGATGAGACAAGGTATATGTAATTAAATGATGAAATAAGCAATGATGTAATCAAAATATGACATAAGCCATGACATAAGCAAATGATGACATAAGCAATTGATGATGTCAGCGATGACATAAGCATAGGTTTATAAAATAAGAAATAAGAAGAGTACATAATAATTAGGTACATAAATTAGTAAACCTTAATACACTTCTTAAATTGGATTACACTTAATTAAGTACATGAATTAGTGATAGCAAAGTAAAATTCTTCAAGTATAAGAATTTAAGGGTTAACTAAATCATTAAGTATAAACAAAGGATATAAATATAAGCTATAAGAATAATTAAGTTTCTATACTTAAAGTTTTTATAAATTTAGTCCATATTGTAAAATACGGGTCTTAACATCCAAAACGGATATCACCATGTGAAAGTACGTCCAAAAATGATGAAAAATGACAATAAATTCATAAATATTAGAAATAAAACGAAAAAGTTACATACGATTAATAATAAAGTCTAATCGAATAAAAGTTGATAGTAATTTAAGTAGAATTAGGTAAATAGATATTTAGAATTATTAGTTAATTCAATTACTTGTTAGTGTTATTATATCGTAATGATCAAGTGATTCCGAGATGAGCGAGGATCTCCTAATTGATTACTACGACTAGAGTAAGTTATCATGGCCGAGTGAGTATTTACCCTATGATTCCATGCTTGTATGTGATTGTAGATAGTGGACTTAAATATTATTGTTAATTCATTATTGTATGGGGTTCGGAAAATGCTTGTGTATGTTATTGTGTGTTGAGTTGCAAACTTACCATAAATATAGATAATACTTTGTTTGTTGCATGGTAGTATAGAAAATGATTATGTGTACTATTGGATGGCCACAGTATAATTTGAACTTAATTATACTCGGCTTATAAAAAGAAATTGGAACATGCATTAACATGCATCGCATAGACATATTTCTGGTCCTCACATCACACGGAGGTAAAGAGAGGCTATTCGAGGATTGTTATTACTAATTTATTGGTTCTGTATGGTGCATTCGTACAAAATGATCTTAACTTGGCCCGCGGGAATACTAGGCGTTAAAGGCACCAACCGCTTGGTTAAGGGTCGAGTCTAGAGGCCTCCGTTTAAGGGTGAGTGTGGACTGTAGGAGCCCCCTCACGATTATACTAGAACTTGGTTTTTATGAAAATAAAAGACTTTTTGATTTGAGTACGGAACGTGGAGTTTCGTAGTAAAGTAAGTTCTACTATAATACTTGGATCTGATTGGTGCCATGTATACTCTAACCCTGACTTCGGAGGGCGTTAAATCTGAGTTACGTATATGAACTAGTTAACTATATGTATTGTTTGGCAAACTGTTTAATCATTCATTCATATGTGTGAATATAATGTACTTATAACTTGTCTGTGGAGTAGCTGAGGGTTTTGCTCACTAAGCTTAGGCTTACACCCCTTTAGACTTTTGCTGCAGGATAGCTTGTTCATAAAGGCTAGCCGAGGGATGCCACAGGTTAGCTTGGGGACTTGGGCAAGAGCGAGCTGTCCTGTATATTTAGAGAGAATAGTTTATGTAGACTCTTACCCATGTACTTATGTTTTACTAGTATTATAGACTTAGATATATTAAATTACTGTATATTGTAAGCTTTGTAGTTCAAATTTTATATAAATATGTTTGTGTGATGATATCATGCGAATCTATATGTTCTTGGGAAACTAGTGGTTGTAGAGCCTTATATATTGTGTGAAGAGTTCATGATTGGAAGGGTAACCAATCAGGGGTTCTTCGTACAGTATACAGTGACTGCCATGATTAGGTTGTCCTCAGTTTGTAACAGTTACACTTGAGCAAAGAAAGATTTCTAAAAAGAGAGAGAGCAAGTTTTTTGCCCGAGCTGAAGGACCATTCATGATAGTCCAAAAGATCAGCAATAATTCCTATCAATTAGAATTACTTGTAGACTTTAAAGTTTCTGATGTGTTCAATATTGTCGACTTCAGCCCCTACTGATCTCAAGAAGAGCAAAGTGAAGACCAACTGGATTTGATCCTAAATCTCGATCAACCCAAAGGTGATGATAGGAATTGAGTCGCTAAGCCATTGACCTGAGCTCAAGTACAAGGACTTGAGAATATGGTAAGGTGCCTCCTTTCATCCCAACTTACACTTAAGAAATCTGAGTTGCTCCTGATTGCTGACTTGCCATAGGTGCCAAGTTGAGTACTTTCCTATTTGTCAATGACCGAGTATCGACTTGAGGACTACTTTGTTGACTAGCTTGGTCACATTTGTTACGACTTGCCAAGAGCACATCTAAGTTGATGTAACCCTAGAAAGCTCACAAACTAGCTCGACATCAATAGAATCTGACTGTACCTTTTTGTTTGCTTTTGTAGGGACCTTCCTAATGATTGTTAGCCACATTTCCTAACCATTTATGTGAAGGAGTCTATCAAAGAGGCTTTTATTCTGCAATTTCTATTATACCCCTTTATCCATTTCTTGTATTTTACTTATTTTGGACAATGTCCTCCTTTTCTTTTTCATATTTAGTAAGTTGCCTTAATGTTTTAAGAATAAATATCCTCTTGTAAGCAATCGCAATCATCTTCTTGACTTTATGGAATACATGGTATCTTTTTTTTTTTTTTTTTTTAATGAAGCTTTAAGCTTACTTTATTGACTCTTATTCTATCTCTTAAGTAAGGTTAGGTGGCAAGTGACTTTATTGAGCTACTTGTGCATATACTGACTAGCTAGTGAGTTTACGGAGGTTCCTTGGTGTGTTATATCCTCAAAATCATTCATGGGCTTTGCTTGTTCTCTTTTATTTCATGTGTTCATCACCTTACATTTCGAGCTTTTTGTGAACTTGAGCTTACCTCGATATTGTCAAATTTGTCTACCCTTGGCATCGTATGTTGAGAATGTTGAATTGATCAATGGTTAGAAGGAGTACTTGATGGACTAATGTACCCAATTTGTAAAGGATTTCCCTTATGGACAAAACAATTAATTGGAGAGAGAAGGGAAACAAAAATCCTAAGAAGTCACATCTGCAGATTATGGTAGGTAAATGATGACTGGATCAAAGTGTAAAGGAAGAAAAAAAAAATTTGATGGAAAAGAAAATACAAGAATGGTGGGAAGAATGTAAAAGAGAAGGGTAATTCAAGTGTTGAAAGGAAGCTATGGGTAAGAGTTAGAGACGTATCTTAAGAAATGAGAAATGGGTAGATTAATAATTATAAGAAGTGTTAGGACCATAGAGGGGGTCTAGTAAGATTACCTAAAATTTTCTTATCATGTGTGTACTCATGATACGAAAATTACCTTACAAGTCAGAAATTGCAAGACTTTAAATGATTAATCGCTAAGGTTACTGATTTTTTTTTTTATAATTAATTTATAGGAGAATATAAATATAAATATAAATAACTATGGATGTCCGATATCCTACAGTCCTTTAGAACCGTAGAGAATTGGTATCCCCTACTAACTAATAAGATAGGATATTTTAACATTATAAAAAAATATACAAGAAAAATTAAATTATAGTATGTTCTAACATATAAATATTTTCTACAAAGGATGTTTATGTATCATCTAAAGAGTACTCAGTTACTTCTAATACTAGTATACATATCTTCATCTCGTACTCGGTATTCGGACTTATCCTAATCCCGTCGTAAGTAAAGTTGTAAGAGAAACTAAGGGGGAATAAGCATAAAATAGCTTAGTGAGTTCGTCCCTCACTACTACCATTCAAGCAAGTTATTACATATTATTATCATACATGCAAGCAAGCTATCCACATACAAATTGAATGCAAGTGTGATGAACGCAAGCAATACATCCATAGGAATCTGGAACTATGAATGGTGTAGCATTACAACGTCTACACTTCGATTATCCCCTGCACTTACCCGCACAGGGCACCTTAGCTTATCCGCATGAGGCTACCTAGGGATACCACCCCTTTAGGTAACACTCAACTATTACCTTAGTCGAGAAAAGAGTTCAAATCCAAATAGGTAGATCCTAAACTAGGACTATCTACCATCTAAGGCCCCTCGGGCACAAACATATGAGTCTTCTCGTAACCAAAATTGTCTAATGCCTTATAAGCACAATAAAGCGAGTCCTCTCACTATCAATCGGAGATCCCATGATAGCTTTACCTTAACGCTAAAATATTATTTTTGGCTCCACAAGTCCTTATAGAGATCATACAAAAATGTGTTTAAGAGTCTAAAATCTTTTTCCAAAAACACGTTTCTTAAGATTTTTACAAGGCTAGCACTCTCCATTCATACCTTTATCAAGTCATAGACATGCGATGAGTATAATTGGTTATTTTGGTCTAATACTTATATTTATCAATTTGAAAAGGTGATCATACAGATGATAGCAAAAAAGCAAACTAGTCATTCAGACATATAAGCAACAGGAAGCAACAAAACCTCATACAAATAATACGTACAAGCAAGTAGTAGGTTATTAGAACTCCCTTACTAAGATTATTGCTTGTTCTCCAAGCTTTGGGGTTTTTAGAACTCGATATTGAATGCCTAAAAAAATAGTAAAAATTATAAGTATTCTGAGAAGTCAGACTCCTTAGTTAACTAAAAGTCTATTGTAGTTTGTTTAGTTCTCCCAATATAACCCAAGTATGATGTGTGTAGGGTTTACTATACTCAATGGGATTAATAGTAACTATTTTCTTATGTTTGTAAGTTATGAGACTTCCTTTTATGTATTTAGTAATTTTTCATTCTAATTCCGATATTTATGAATTTATAGTCGTTTTTCATCATTTTCGGATGCATGTTCACACTGTGATGTCCGTTTTGGATGTTAAGACTTGTGTTTTATGATATGGACAAAACTTATTGAAATTTTAACTCATTGAAGCTTAATCATTCTTATTGCTTATGTTTATATCCTGTTTTAGTATTTAATGATTTAATTAGCCTTTAGATTCTTACACTTAGGGAATTTACATTGGTATCACTAATTCACATACTTAATTAAGTTTAATTCAATTTAGGAAGTGTATTAGGGTTTAAAGGATCTTTGACTCCTAAGTATATGCATACATATATATGTTACATTCTTAGGCAATCTTATAATTTATTATTTTACAAGATTATGCTTATGTCATCACTTAGGTCATCAATTGCTTGTGTCATCGCTTATATTATCATTTGCTTATGTCATGGCTTATGTCATCTTTTAATTACAATATTTCTTGCATCATTGCTTACATCATTATTTGATTACATAAGCCCTTACCTCATGCTTAAGTGTCTTATGTACACTTATACAAATGTTAAGCATATACTTATACCTTTACTATACTTATATGTATACTAGTATACTCATACATATAATTATACATATACCATATTTATACTTGTACATATACCCGTATATACATAAGGTGTCATACGTATTTTTATACATATTTTTGTATGCTTAAAATTCCTCTTAAGAAAGCTTCTCAAATTTCATTTTTTTTGTATTTTAAGGGTATATTTAGCATGGTATATGTACGTGTAGTTGGTATATGCTTTATTTTGGGTTATGTACATAATGGATTCTTATGTACAAAGGTCTTTATATATGTATTTATCAAGTATACTCTTATATACACATACTTAGATATATGTACACATGCTCTTCTTCAATTTACTAAAGCTATCCTACACTTTTAAACATAAAGATTGGAACTTTAGTCCTTTAACAACATATATGTACATATTATACCAACTTTCTATACTAACTTAACTTACACAACTAACCACTACATAAAATAGAAAGTCAAATGATAACATGCCTCTTTCTCCTTGATTTATGTTAGTAGAAAGTGTGAAAGTAAGTAAGAAAATGTTTGGAATTTTGGAAGCAAATGGAATCATGGTTGGGAAGAGGAAGAAAAGGACTTGGCTTTGTATTGTTTTGTGTTTTGAAAATAAAAACAAGTGGGGTCCTAAGTGGAAAAGTTGTGGATGGCAAAGAGGAAGAGAAAAGGAAGAAAAATCTAAAAGAAAAGAAAAGAAATCATTAGAAAGGAAGAGATATTTCTAAAGTGAAAAGGACATTTTGTTGACTTTTCCATATGTTGACTTTAGTCAACCTTTTCGCCTTGGTCAACTTTCCAAAATTTCATGCCATTTAGTGTACATAATGAAGTATTTAGGGAAAATTAGGAGAAAAATTAAGGAAATGATATGAAATAAGGAGTTTAGTGAAATGATTAATAAAACTAGGTAATGAAATCTTTCTTTTGATATTTATATCCTATATACATTATTTAGTAGGCTACTTAATGTAATTGTCATGAAAAGTATTATTTAGGGTACTAATACCTATTAAATGTAATATAAGCATCAACTAAACTCTTAACTCTATGTCAATACAACTGAGTTATATACTTAGAAGATGAATGTGATCTATGATATAATATCTTAGTTTTTAAAGGATTACTTTAGTATTATAAATATTTGTGAATGATTGAAGGTTATCTTTGATCTTTTACTAATGATTTAGTATAATACTAAGGTTATATTATCAATTAAGGTTTTAAGGTAAATTATGGTGAATTAGTGCTTTTATATTCTTAAAGTTATAGTTTTAGGGTTTTTATTACTTTTGGGTACAATTTCTGGTGTTTTTATACATTTAGGGTTTAATATATTCATACGTGATTAAATCTTCAATTGTTATCTTAGGGTTTTGATGAGGTTTGAGGTTAACTTTTGCAGTTACATATACTTGAGGCTTTAGGGTCTTTATATACGATTAGAGGTTCAATTGATAATTTAAGGTTTTTCATATTTGCTTTAGGTTTTGAATTGAGATTTTAATCGGTTTTAAATCTCATTGGCTCTATTGACTTTAGGAAATCATTTACAATTTAGGCATTTGATTCTATACTTAGAAAGTTAAATTCACGGGGTTTACAAGAAGTGTGATGGGATAGATAATAATGACTTGTTGAAAGGAAACAAAACCACTTGCAGCCCTAAGAGTGAAATATAAAAAGCAAATAGAGATGAAGGCTCCTTTAAATTTAAGGGCTTAAACGAAACATCATCTTCATAAGAAAAAATTTATGAAAGAAAACATAACCTAATTAGAGTTAAGAGAGTTGCTTGTAAAAATGGTGACAATAGCAAAGATAGTGCTAGCCATGAGGGTTTAACATCAAGGATCGATTGTGCAATAGATGACTAGCAAATTAGCAACCTACCAAATATACTCTAATGTAGGCTTAATAAATATATACATGGAAGTGGTGAGGGCTCAAATCTTGAATCAACTAATAAGAAGAAGGAATCAAATCCTAATAATAACTTACACGATTATAGAACTACATAGGAGGATAATAGTGGATGAAGCTTAGTTCGAGCTACTCATAGTGAGAGAAGCCAGAATCATCATTTTGACTTTAAGAGAATCGCACATTCTCAACCCTTTGAACATCTTAGAGAATTGGGAACAAAAATGCAAAATGATTGGTAAAGGAAGTCATAATGAAGACAAGTATACTTTTGAATCTACTAATCTACCTTGTAATGCAATTGGTGATCAAGGACAATGTGATCCAATGGATGCTCAACTTAGAGGAGGAAACGCCATTAATGGTTCTGATGTGGTTCAATCCAATTAGGTTAGATTTGAAGTGTTAAGGATGAGAAACCAAAAATTTAGGCTTGTTGATAGTCAAATATGGATGAAGATGAATTTGATTTGCTTAATGAAATTCAAACCTACATGAAAAGAAAAAAAAATTAGGCTATGGAGTTACTAGAGCAACTTTGGCGTTGCCATTTTGATGTTTAAGTAAGGTTTCGATGGTATGATATAAAGAGGATGGATAAGGAAGAAAAGTGATCGAGGTTTGAGTGTCAAGAAGCAACTTATTGTAAGGTGCTGACCTCTATTTATAGAGGTCAGTTGGTAACTAACTTGTATCTATTGCCTTCAGAATCTCCATGTGTAGAATTTGAATTATGGATCACTCCTTAAATTCCTAGATTGTAGGTAAGTTATTTGTTAGTTATGGATGGTTATTTGTGTAATGATCCCTAATCACTTGCACCTATGTTTGAATCTGAATCTCCTTTGGGTTGAACTAAGTCTTCTTAAGCTCTTTATCCCTTAACTGACCTAATCAAGACCACCTTGATCTCCTTTTATACATATGGCTTTGATCCAACCTCATTCACTTCCTGAATTATCAAACCCTTAGTGGTTGTAGGGATAATAAGGGAGGTTGGATGCTAGGCTTGGGAGGTTAACAATAGTTCCTTCAGATCTCCTAAAGGTCTCCAATGCCTTAGGATGAAAATCCTTATCAACATTTGCCCTCTAATTTTCCTTAGTAGTGACACCAAGGAGAGTAATATAGTGTATTGTAGTGCTTTTCACTCTATGGATCTTGAAACCATCATAGTATCAAACAAAGGTGTCTAACCTCTATTTATTCATAGCTTATTATCTTAACCTTAAGGTCATATGATCTTGTTATCTTAACCTTAGGGTCATACAAGCTTGTTATCTTAACCTTAGGGTCGTAATTGATCTTTATTAATACTAAACTATTCTCATTTTTCATGTGGGAGAAGAATCACATCCAATAAGTGATATTTTATTTCCCACACATTAAAACTTATACAAACATGATGGTTATCACATGTGTTCTTAGTAGTGAGTTTTAATTATGACTGTTCTATTTCCTATAGTATAGCTAGAAACTATAGGTAATTGCTATGGATTTTGAGGTTTATTCCCACTTACTATCCTCTTATTTTTCTTACTTTTTCCCTCGTACTCTTCTTTCTCCATTGTTTTTCTCTATCAGCTGATTAAACTTCTTTCTTTCCCTAAAAATTTCATCTTTTCATTCGCATCTTTGCTCAAGAAGTCCTTCCTCTTTCCTTCATTTTCCATCCATTTCAATCACTTTCTTACGGTAACCATATTTGATACTACATCAAATAATTGTCAATATGATGATTTGACTAATGCTCAAAACCAAAGTCAAGACTTACTCATAACCCCTAAAGTAGTCGGCGTTTCTTCTTTAGAGCAGGCCACTTGTACGGCGAACGTAGAAGAAAATTGCCCTTGGGATTTTCCTAGCTACACTGGACTGGCAAGATTTATGCCCTTAGAGCTTAGTAGATCCATAAAATTCCATTTGATAAGTATCTGTTCGATACTAAAGGTAACCTTTCAGCTATCCCCTTGTACATAAGTATCGAGTACGATCTAAGCCCTAATGGAGTCTCAAGCACACTAATATAAAAGGAGTTTAATGATATGTGGCTATACTTTTGTTCTACTCCTTGTCGCTAGAGAATCAAATGACCTCAAGTGTACGAGCGCATAACATGGCTTAGAGAGCAGGATTTTGCTCTTTTTGAGAACTACTTTGAGGTTGATCTTCGATTTCCTTTTTTTTGTTTTTGAGAGGTCTTTTTTCACCTACCATTGTAGGTGTTCGAGCATGTTAACCCCCTAATTCTTATAGATTAATGATAGCGAGTGAATTTGTGAGGACCTAGAGGTTGGGGCTACTCTAACCTTATTTCGCTACTTCTTTACAATTAAATGAGATGAAGGGTTGTTCTACATATGTACCCTGCCTAAGAGGAAAATCTTGATTAGGCTTGAATCTTCAATCCAAACTGGAAGAAAAAATGGGTTATGGTGAGGTTGGAGACCAATCTTAACTTTCTTACACCTTAGTCTTAGTTGATCAAAAAGTCTGACATAAAGAAAGTGCTTCCGAATGACCAAGTTGTCTATGATACAATCACGAAAGCATATAATTGTTTTCTCTAAGATATGGATACAATTGTTGATAAGTATTCTTATGGGGCTCTAATCTTCTCTAAAGACGAGGTTGGGACCCTAAAAGGCATAAGTGCAGTTCAAAGGGATGAGAATATCATGGAAGGCACAAGTAAAGGTATAGTTGTGGACCAAGAAGGTGCATATTGCTTGCAATTTTCTATGATTAGTAGGCTTGCTAGTGGAGGGACCTTTACTGACTACTTTAGAGGCTAGGTGGTCTTTCTTACCAGTACTTAACAAGACGTTTGAAAGTTGTTCTTTTTCAGCTTTATATTTTTTCGACTTGACTTACCCTTGAATTTTATGTAGACATGTAACTCAAGAACTTAGATTCTAGGAGCCTGTTTGCCCACTTGAAGGCCGGTATTGATCCCAAAAAGGATAGAGAGACAAGGAAAGCTCCACCTAAGACTATAGCCACTAAAAAATCATAAGAGGTGTAAGCTCCTAAGGTAGGAGTTAGTTAGAAGAGAAAGGCTGTAGAGGTTAATTGTCGAGGAAGTGGCTTAATGTTGAGCCTAAGGAGACCCTTACTCGTGATCCTACTAAGGGGAAGGCTTTAGAGGAAGGTCATGGGAAAGGTGACAAGAGAGATGTTAGTCAACCTGATGAGGTTTTTGTGAACCCATAAACATAGCAACCATTAGTAGTGATCCCTATTCCCATGGCTCCATCAACGAAAGGAAAATAAGGAAATCTATTACTTTTTCCCTATTTGGTAGGTCAACACAAGTGACTATGCCCTCAACAATGGCAAGATTACTCTCAAATTATCGGAAGGGATTCATCTTCTTGAGGATGTTAGTTCAATTGCCAATAATGTTAACTATTGTTAATTTTCTTGTGTAGACAGTCTTCAATAGTTGGTTGTTGCCAAAATATGTGATGTAAGGATCTAATGGATTATTACAAGAGTTAGTATTTTTGTTTCTCTCTTTGTAACTTTGATTTTGTTTGTTTTTTTTTTTTTATGTTCTCAACATCTGCCTATGATCATTAATGCCTTAAAAGAAGAGAAGAAAGTAGTAAAGCTTCTACCTACTTAAGGTCTTATTCCTGTTTTGCACATCTTACTTGACTTACTCCCTATGTGTTTTTCCTTTTTAGATTATGGGGGAGGTTCAGGATTGAGTTGCTTATGTTTAGATTGAACAAATGAAGCTCAATAAAAATGGGGTAAAGAAAAAACAAAGATAGAAGAGGATGTGAAGAGCTTTAAGGAAAAGATTGATAAGGAGGTCAAATTTAAGAAAGAGAAGGAGGCTGCCTTAGCAAAGCAGTAGAAGAAGAGCTCTCAACTTATCATTGACCTGTGAGGGACCCAAAATGAATTAGATAGTCTTCAAGGCAAATATGCTAAGGAGGTCCACCAGTTGCAATGCTTATATGATGAGTTGATGGTCAAGGTTGCCAACCTTAAGAAAAAAGGTTAATCAAGGGGCTAACTATGAGAAGGTCCTTAAGTAAGTCTAGGATAGTAAAGAATATCTAACCATGCTTTTAGAGAAAACGTTGGATGGCATTAACTTAGTTAGGGAGGAGATTTTAATTCACCATCTAGATTATGATATGAGCTGGTTGAACTTTTCCATCAAAGGTCAAAAGGAGGAAACCCATGTAGCTAAAGAGAATGCTATTGAGCAAGAAGTAGAGAGGGACTGACTTATTGAAGGTGATAATACTCTCACTATTGCCTAGAATGAGATCCAAAATGTTGCCCCTGTGCTCTTACTTCCATCCCTCCTATTGATCTAACACCTATTCTTGATAATTTTACGTTTAAAGATTAAGGTACTTTTCATTCTATTATGTTCTATTTTTACTTTCTTTAACAAGAATTCTTGTCATACATTTAAGTTGGAATGCCTACCTTTGTTTTCACGTACAAGTATTTATATTTTTATTTTCCATTGCTAAAATATTATATAAATTCTCATTCATTTCATAATCGAGTTGTATTTCTTGCTTATTTCAACTCATGATTCTAGCTTATAGTAAATAACATAGGGCCCTCAATACCTTATTGCCTGTGCTTATCTCAGACTTTAAAGAGTTTCAACCTATTACTACTTAGCTTTATATAGCTCATTGTTCATGCTTATCTTAGGACTTAAAGCACACAAATTTGGACGTCCTGTTCCCATTATCCATTATATATAGGATTTGGGGATAGTACATTACATAATTTACTCTTCACTTGTTATATGTAGGGTTTATAGATATTTTACTTTTCATGTTTCAAGAGAATTCAGAATAGAGCCCGTTAACCATTCATGTTGGTGTAGGCTAACAATGTAAACCTTAGATTAGCCTCATTCTAAATAGAACTTTTAATGCTAAATGAAGATATCAAACAAAGCACAATATCAAAGAATATCACATAAGTTAAACATTGTATTATCAACATCATTGTGAAACATAAGAGACAAAGACATGTTAACACATGGTTTGGCAGACCAACATTGACAATCTAAAAACTTTGCAAAGCAAAACAATAAAGAATCTATAAAAAAACACACAACTAGTCACAAATTTCAAATTGCAAATTTGAATACATTTTGTCTTCAAAGAGTTCAATCATTTAAAGTATGGCCTTAGATTATTTGTCTTCTAAGCCCAGGGAATAGGCTAACCATTAAGCCTTTCCAATCTATATGCCCTTTTGTTCCCTATGATTCCTTTTATCCTCATAGGGTTTTTCAATGCTAGAGTTAATTTCCCTTAGCTTTCCTTACTTTAAGAGCTTCTAACTTCTAGTATACTAAATCACTAAGTTGCACGCTATTAGTAAGTGATTAAATGGGCCTTCGCTAGTACTCTAGTCTCATGGATGGTGTTGAGATTTGCTTGGAGGCTAATGTCATTATATTGAGGGTCATAAGCTTAGACTCTTACACTTTCAATTTGGAACTTGATTAGCAGAACCGGCTTAGATCTAAAAGCTAACTTATAAGGGGTATGGCAGGTCGAGGTCTATATGTAGTTCGATCGCCCCATAAAATGTTATGTAGCTCATTTTCCCATTTGCTCCTGGCTTAGTTCATCTTCTTTTATTAACTTTGAAGGATAACCTTGTTTACTAGTTATGTTTGTCCATTGTTCTAAGGGTGTGCAACTAATGTAT
This sequence comes from Lumnitzera racemosa, assembly GCA_024138005.1. NCBI lineage: Eukaryota > Viridiplantae > Streptophyta > Magnoliopsida > Myrtales > Combretaceae > Lumnitzera > Lumnitzera racemosa. The sequence continues at coordinate 51,156,716 of JAMXBC010000004.1, read as the reverse complement.
AGTATAATTTAATATGACGTATCTTACAAAACTCCCTGAATCTATCAATATCAAATTAAGGGCCATTGTTCGTAATGAGGACGTAAGGAATCCTAAACCTGGTTAGAATATTACTAATAGTAAAGGCCTTCATACTCTATTTTGTAATGCTCACCACTACCTTGGCCTTGACCTAATTTGTAAAATAGTGAAATACTACAATGATAAAAAACTTGTGAGTGACATGAGGTATGCACTTGATGCCATCTTTATGGGAGCATTCTTCTAACAACAGTTACAACCTTGTACCAACTTGAGGGCATCCATCTTCATGGTAGGCCACTAATATCTAAGCCTCAAAGCTTTTACATATAGAGCTCTAACCATGATGTGATTGTTGCATAACCCTGAATGTAGGTTAGACAAGGCCTGTTCAACTTTGGTAAGTCGTAGGCACTTTAAATATGGTATGCTCAATCCTCTCTTATGAAGCGCTCTTTTTATAATGGTAAAGTTGATGGCTTTGTAAATGAGTGTCCGAGCTTCTTTAGTATCTATAGGTAGGACTCCTTCTTTCATGTAGTCAAGGATTGGATCGATCCAACAAGGCTCTAACTCTTTGGATTGCAACTCTAAACATTCCATAGATTGCTTATCCATGCTTTTTTTTTTTGGTAGGTACTTTATAAAAGCTTTTTCTTCCCAATTCAATAGACCCATGGAAGCTAACTTTGACAACTAGTCTATAGCATAATTTTGTACCTACGAGATGTTGACCAATTGCCAAGACTTAAAATATGATCTAAGTTCCTTAACTAAATAAAGATACTTTCCTATGTTTTCATCCTTTGCTACATTGTCCCCTTTCACTTGGTTAACAACTAGTTGAGAGTCTAAATATATATCTAATTTTTTAGCTTTGATCTCTTTTGCCAACTTCATTCCTGCTATAAGCGCTCTATACTTAGACTCATCATTACTAGCTGGAAATCCGAACTATAGAGCATATGAAATCTGTGCTCCCATTGATCCCTTCAATATCAGACCAGCATCATTACCATTACAAGTTGACAACCCATCAACGTATAGGATCCAAGTTGGCTCTTGATTTTGAACAATATATTCTTTACTTCTTATAAACTCTACCATAAGGTTAGCTAGAATCTGAGCTTTATATGCCTCTATTAGTTGATACTAAATGCTAAAGGTACTTAACTCAAGGGCATATTTCACCATTTAACCTCTACCTTCAAAGAGGAGGTTAAGGAAGGCGTTGCATTCCATTCCTAAAGTTTCCTCCTCACTCTTGATTATATGCCCTAACTTACTCCAACTCTTTAGCAAATCATGTACAAAGAGCTTTTAGTTGCAAATTGCGCAGTGTATCATCTTGCTAGGTCTACACTTGCCTTGAGGTATCATTTAACTCCACTAAGCACACTTCAAGCCTAAGTTACTATAGTGATGTCTCTTCTTAGGCCACATGAGGGGCTTTACTGCCCCTTACCCTCCCATCTTCTCTCCCAGAGTGGTATTGTCTTTGTTTCTCGTCTTAGTAACCATGCTAAAGTAAAGTAAATAGACGACACCAAACTATTGACAATCAAATTTAGATGAGGATGAATTTGGTTTGCTTAACAAAATTTAAGCCTGCAAGAAAAGAAAAAATTATGCAATGGGGGTGTTACAACGACTCCAGTGTAGCCACTCTAATACCTAAGGTTTCAATGGTGAAATATAAAGAGGATGGAGAGGGGAGTAAAGTGACTAAGATTTGAGTGTCCAAAAGCAACTTATTGTAAGATGCTAACCTCTATTTATAGAGGTCGGTTGGTAACTACCTTACAACTATTGTCTCTAAAATCTCTATGTGTGTAATTTGAATTATGAACCACTCCCTAAATTCTTAGAATGTGGGTTAGTTGTTGGCGGGTTATGGGTGGTTATTTGTATAATGATCCCTAACCACTTGCATCTATGCTTGAATTTGAATCTCTTTTGAGTTAAACTAAGTCTTCCTAAGCTCATTAGCCCTTAGTGACCTAATCAAGACCACAATAATCTCCTTTTATACGTACGGTTGTGATATGAGCTCATTTACTTCTAGAATTATCAAATCCTTAGTGGTTGTGGGGCTAATGAGGGAGGTTGAATGCTAGGCTTAGGAAATCAAACATTAGTTCTTTTAGGTCGCTTGAAGCTCTCCAATTCCTAAGATGAAAATCCATATCAATAGGGTTAGCCATATAGTATAGGATTATTGCTTTTGTACTGAATTCTAGACTCATGGATGTAAATGAGGTTAGTATTAGGATTCCATTTAAGGTTCTTTTGTAGAACATAGGAGTTGTTGTTGCTAAAAGTAGAAGAAATGGCACTCCAGAGCTAAAAAGAACTTATGCCCCAAATGTCCTGATATTGCTTAAAACAAGAATGAGGAGTAAAAATGTTGCCATTGTATATGATCATTTAGGATATACTGGTATGTTTTGTGTGGAAGCTATAGGCATGAGTAGCAGTATTATTGAGATTTGGGATGTTGAAAGGTTCATTGTCAATACTCTATTTTCATCTCAGCAAGAGATACACATGCAATTGTAGGTACCTTCTTCGCCTTTTCCTTGGTTTTGTTCTACTACTTATGCTAGTCACAAATGTGGAGAGCATTGGTTTTATGCTAAAACTTAGTAAAAGCGGCGAACTATATTGAAGGACCATGGTTAATGATTGGTGACTTTAATGAAGTCCCATTTAATGATTGATTTTTTTTTTGGTGGCACTTTTGTTTAGGGGAGAGGGGGTTGTGGGGTGGTAGTCAATAAATACAGGCTAATTATTACCAATAATGATGAATCATTGTCATATGATTGATATTACTATGAGTAAAAACATTTTTAATCTTAAAAAAAGGGTAAGGATTGATAGGGTTTGGGTAAATTCAGATTGGTTGTATCTTTTCCTCAGATTCAAAGCTATTCTACTTAAACCATACCAATCTAACCATAAGCCCATCTTGCTTAATACAAGCCTTCTTCTTTTTCAAATGGGAACCCTATACGCCCTTTTAGGTTTCAACCCATGTGGCTTAACAATCTAGATTTCAAATTTTTTGTAAAAAGAAATAAACTTTTTAGAATAATTTGCCAGCTTAGAATAAGGTCTTTGGTATAATTTTGATCAAAAAGTGCAAAATCCTTAAGTTTATACAATTTGTTGAAGTAGAACTGCATCATAGACCTTCTCAAGAGCTCTTAAATAAGATTAATTTGTTAAGGTAGGAGTTGAGCTTGTATCTACAGATTGAAGAAATTTTGTGGGTACAAGATCAAATTACATTCCTAGTGGTTAAAGAAATACTAATTTTTCTCACTTCAATGTTATAATGAGAAGGTCAAAGTCTATAATTTCGGATCTATTTGATCAAGTGGGAAACTGGATCATAGAGGCTGAGGATTTCAAGAATATTGTCTCCTAATTTTACTAAAGCCTATTTATGTGTAATAATTCTTGCTCTTTATTGGAAAACCAAATTCTGAAGTTTAGAGGCCTAATTCTAGATGAGGAAGATAGGAGAATTCTACACATGAGTATTACAAGAGAGGAAATTTATAGAGCTATGAAAAGTATTAGAGCTGATAAATCACCAAGGGTAGATGGGCTACATACAAAACTTTTCCAGGATTGTTAGGATATAGTTAGAGATTTGGTTGGGAAGGAGGTTTTATATACTTTTCAATGGTCAAAGGTGAAGAGTGAAATAAATAAAGCCTTCTTCATCTTGATACTAAAGAAAGTGGAGGCTAATGGTCTAAAAGATTTTAGGCTTATTAGCTTTTATATTACCTTATATAAGGTCATTACAAAGGTTCTTGCTAGGAGACTTAGACATTTGTCAAATTAGATTATTAGCCCCATACAAGTGAGTTTTATCCCTAACAGATGTACAAGAAATAATGCAATTATTCTAAGAGAGGTGATGGAAAGTTTCAATCATTAAAAGGGACAAAAGGGGTAGGTTCTTTTCAAATTAGACCTCCAAAGGCCTATGACAAATTAGAATGGGATTTTTTAAGGAATTCCCATAGAAAACTAAATGTAACAAATAGGTCGATTTGATTAGGTCATGCTTGGCCACATTTGCTTTTTTTTTTTTTTTTTTCGTGATTGTGAATGGTGGCATAACAAAGGATTTTCTTACCTCAAGGGGTTTTGATAGGAATTAACCCTACTGCCTAATCATTAGGAGTCGAGCTAAAGACCTATGAGGACTCCTTCGAAGTATCCTAACTCAAGAACCATAAGGGGATGAGGATTTCATTAAGAGCTTATTACATTTTGTCCATCACGAGCACCAAACTATCATCATGGCCGATACATCCCCTAACTTAACCCCTAAGTAGATGAGCATTGAGTTGAAACCTAAGCTAAACTAGTTTGCTATCTGAACTAATGTAACCCTAAGCTTGAACACTAAGCTAGCAATTGAATACTAAACTAATCTAGATTAAGTTAGCTGATTCATTCTTTGCTCTCCTTTATTCTTGTTGAGTTGTTCTACCAAATGTTAAGCTACCTTAGTTGCTTAAGACTTTACTCTTCCTAGGAATAGCTGAGCATGACATGCTTTTGTCCTCTTGATAAAGTGAGCATATACAAGCAAACACTTATTTACCAGGCCTCTAATTCGAAGATAATTCCTTGATAGATTCCCCTTGTCTATTTGTCATTTTTACCCTTTTTAGCATTTGTCTTAGGAATCATTGTACATTATTTTTGATTTAAACTTTTGTCTTTTCCCACATGTAATTCTATAGATGCCAGGATATAAGACTCTTCTTCTTGTAAGGTAGACAATCTTCACTTGCATTCGAATACAGATTTTCCTTATGACAACACTCCCTCGTGTTTCTCTCTTAACTTTTATCTATTCCCTTTAGTAAGGAATTGTGGCAAATGACTTTAGTCTTCACTTTGTATGTAATATAATACAAATTCTAGTGTATAATGGATCTTGGAACCAAGTAGGGGTCTATTGGGTTTGGATGGGTATACTGGATAAGAAGTGAAATGGTTGGTTTCGATGGTGAATGTGGAAGTAGAGAGTGAGAAAGGGGTTTTGACAGTGAATAAAGGGTTTAAGCTCGAAATAGGGTTTGGTATGACTCACGAATACTAAATGTTGCTCAGGGTTTCAAATGAGAGGTTAGATGCAACTTACTCAATAGCTTAAATGAAGGGGTTCACCACAATCTTAAGAATAAGAATATGGCCATGATTAAATTGTTTGATTGACACTTGATAATCTGGCAAAAAAGACAAGCTCTAGGAGCTCAAAAGGGGAAATTCCAAGTGTAGGAATATTCTTTTTCTACCTATTAATGTATGATCTTCTCTTCCTATTGTTTACAAATGTTGCTATTTATAGTAAGTCCTAAACCCTTGTAGCAAAACTGTAAATAATGTACAAGACCTTAAACCTTATAGAATGGGTCCATAAATAAAATAAAGAAAACATGTACAAGAATACAAAACTGTGCATTTAATAGAAATCGGCATACAATCACTCGGCTTTTCCTGGAAGGAATAGGATTTGAATTGGATAAGGTTAGCAGTTGGATGTTTGGGTCCGAAGAGGAGTCACTGAAGTCTCGCATTGTATGGCTGAGATACTAGAAAGGTTGGTTCATAATTGTCGAGTGCTAGAATTAGTCGACAATGGTCTCTTGGTACCATATTGAGTGGATCTTTGGCCTTGAGTCCTCGATCATATGGTCTCTTGGCTTCTTGGTAGATAAAAGACTTGGCACTGAGAATCTCCTTTTCGTCACCTCAACCTTCTGTTACTAGTTTGACCTCGGTAAAACGTGATTAGCCTCGGCTTAGAGATAGTCAGAGGCTAATTCCTATCATTACTGCGAGTCTGAAATGAAGTTGTTCTCGATGTTAAATAGTGAGTATAGGCTGAAATGTTGAATAAACTTCTCTTCCCTTTGCACTTGACCATGGGTGCCGAGTGTCTTTGGATTTCCTTAATGCTTATGGGGATTAAGCAATAGCTCTTCCTATCTTTTTGAACTAGGTAAGTGTTAAGGAAGCCATCATGGATCACTTTCTAATCAGACTCCCATGGTTAGCTAAGAAGCAAATTTGCAATGTTCATAAGCACTACATCAAAGCCAATCTCATCCTTGTACTATTCTGCCTTGAATGCTATTTGAGCTCTTTTATGCACATGGACCATACCCTTATCGTTGAACCACTTCAATCCATACAGTCAGGGATGTGGGTCGGTCGACAATTTCATCTTCTATACTAACTTGGCAAAAACAATTTTAGTGTAGCTTCCCCCATCAACAACTAGGAAACAGGTCTTCCTATTCACCAAACACCACATATGAAATAAATTTTCCCTTTGTTTGGGATTTACCTTCAGGTCAGCTCATGTTGCCATAGCTAAGAGTTCATCCAGATTCTCGGCATAGACATCTTCTATCAACTGGTCTTTTAAACTCTTGTCACTTTGACTCTTGACTTGAGCCTCAGGCCCTGTGCCCTTCAAGACCACGACCTTCTAATTTGGGCATTAGGACATAATGTGTTCATAGCCTAAGCATTTAAAGCATTTTACATCTTGGGTCTTGTTGCTAGGTGCCTTTTCTTTCTTAGCAATCTTCTTCTCAGCATGGATAGGTCGATTAGGCTATCCTTTCTCCATCTTCCTTTCTAGCCCTTTTCTCTCTACATACTTCTCAAGCTCTAGGCTACCTTATTGAGGTTGGCTACTTAGCCTCTGATGCCTCCTTCTCCTTTGTCTCTCTACTCTTGATGCCAAATTGATTAGCTCATCTAGAGAGTTGAACTGCCGCAATTCAACTATGTTGGCAATATCATCTCAGAGTTTATTTAGGAACCTAGCAATGGTGTGGTTCTATGGCTCGACAATCTCACATCTCATCATTAAGGCCTCAAACTCTTGTAGGTACTCTTCAATAGTATTTTGACCTTAGCTAAGGGGCTGGAATGCATGGAGCATCTCTTCCTTGAAGTAGGTCAACACAAAGTGGTGATTCATCAATTGCTTCATAAACCTCTAAGTTCTGATTGGCTATTTTCCTTCATCATCTTGCTTAGCAACCAACTTATCCTACTAAAGGCTTACATATTCAACAAGGGATAATGAAGCTAGCTTAACCTTTGTTTGGCATCACAATTGTAGCACTCGAACAACTTTTCAACTTAGGGAACTCGGTCAAGGAACTCTTTAGGTCAGCTACTTCCATTAAAGGTCAGCAATTTGAGGTTAATATTATCAAGTCTTTGGCCAGGTGCATAGGGTTAATCCTTTGCATTTTGAGTTGGTCGAGTTACCTCTAATCGACTAATTCTATTGGAGCTCTGCTCAGCTACATCTCTTCTCGGCCTTGGCTCTCTTCTTTGGGCTTCTTGATTGGCTTTGGAGTCAATACTCCTTTCATTTCTTCTTCTTAGCTTGGGTTGGTTTTCTCTTCTTCTCGGCTTGGTAGCCTTTCTTGACTGTCGCTCATCATTATCTAGCTCATTGGACTGCTTTTGCTTGTGGGTGTTTGTTCCCTTCTTTTATCTCAACCATCATGTCTGCGGCCTCTAACTAAACCAGTGAGTTCTTAGATAGAGTCGGTTAGATTCTGAATCTAATATTCCAGGTGATCAACATGTCTCCTCAAGCTTCCATGGGTACTATCACCACTATTGTTGACACTATGTTTTGACATTCTTGTTCGTATAGTAATTTCTAGACAATTGAACAAACACATTCTCATAACAAAACACTACAATACCTTAAAAACAACTACTACTCAGCTTTTATAGCTATCCACAATCGACAAACACTTCCATAATAGATAAATACAACTACTAAAATTACTATTGCTCGACTCAATAGCATAAGATGATGATATTAAAAATACGAACACACTACACTACAAAATGACAAATAGATGTTCAAATGGTCAAACAAGCTTTAAAGAACACTAGCACACATGTCTTCCTAAAGCTCTGATACCAATATGATATGGATTTTGGCATGTAGTGAATCTAGGAACCAAGCGGGGTTCTATCAAGTCCAGATCAGTATACTGGACAGAAAGTGAAATAGTTGGTTTCGACGGTGAATGTAGAAGTAGAGAGTAAGAAAGGGGTTTTGACAATGAATGTGGATGGACATCACATGCCAAGACACAAACACAATAAGGGCTTTGAGCTTGAAATATGGTTTAATACAACTCATGAACACTAAATGTTACTTGGGGTTTCAAATGAGAGGTTAGATGGGACTCACTAACTCGCTCAAATGAAGGGGTTCACCATAATCTTGAGAACAAGATCAATAAGAACACGAGCACCATTAAAGAGTTTGATTGATACTTGATAATTCAGCAAAAAAGGCAAGCTTTAGGAGCTTAAAAGTAGCCTTAATCAAAAGGGGAAATTCTAAATGTAGGAGCCTATTAATGTATGATCTCCTCTCCATATCTGTAAATAATTTACAAGGCCTTAAATCCTAAAGAATGGACCCATAAATAAAATAAAGAAAACATGTACAAGAATACAAAACTGTACGTTTAACAGAAGTCGGCATGTAGTCACTCAGCTTGTCTTGGAAGGAGTAGGATCCAAACTACACAAGGTCAATAGTTGGATGTCCAGGTCTGAGGAAGAATCCTTAAAGTCTTGCTTTGCAGAGCTAAGACACCAGAAAGGTCAGCCTATAATTACTGAGTGCTAGAATTAGTTCGGCCTTGGCTTAGAGATAGTTGGAGGCTAATTCTTATTACAATATTAGAATAAAAGATTAGGTTGGGTAGGATTAATTGTGCGTAATATCCAACTTTTAGCTTTTGACTTTTACTAGGTTCTTTTGTTTTCCTTGTTTCATGCCTGTTATGGTACTTCTCCATGTGTCTAACCTTAGAGATGCATCGGCTTCAAGATAGGATAATCTTATGTCCCCTTATTTATTTATCCTCTCCATGAAAATTTTGAGCAAATGGATTAAGTCTTAGGTAGAGGCAGCATGGTGGAGGCCTATGAAATTTAAGGTATGGACGTATGTTTTGTGTTTATCACATCTTATGTTTGCTGATGATATTCTTCTATTTGGGGAAGCTTTGGTGAATAATGTTAAAAATACATTATCACTCATGTAAGTGTTTAAGGCCCTTTTAGGCCAGAAGAAATCTACTATTGTGTTCTCAAAGAATGTAACAGAGCAACTCAAAGACGATATTAAAGAAGTGACATAATATTATGTCATCTACATAAACCTCAATATTTTTATGTATCTAAGTTTTAAACATCTTTGTGACTAATCTCTGATATGTTGTTCCACGTTATTCAATCTAAATGACATCACCTTATATTATTAAGTTCCAAAATTGGTAAAGAAGGAAGTGTAGACTCAATCAAAAGGGTACATCTTGATTTGATTGTATCTTAAGATTACAATCTATGAAACTTAACAAGTTGTGCCTTGAGGTTGAGTTGAACATTTGATCTGCTCAGGCCAAGGGGGAGCAATCCTCCAGGCATGCCTTATTTAGGTCAGCAAAGTCAATGCACATCCTTCATTTCCTGTTTGCTTTTTTTTTTTTTTTTTTTTTATCAACACACAATTCATAAGCCATGTAGGATATGGCTCTTATCTAATAAAGTCCACCTTTAACAACTTCTATACCTCCTCTTCAATCACATATTATCTCTCCAGAGTGAAGTGTCTTTTCTTTTGTTGCATAACCTTCATGTTTGGATCATTATTCAATTTGTAAGTGATAACTTCTTCAAGTATATCTAAAATGTTCGAAGGAGACCAACCGAAAATGTCCCTATTAGTTTGGAGGAAACGTATTATGCACTCCCTTTGGTTGGTTGGAGTACTAGCCCAACCTTAGTCACATGTTCAAGATTATCACTGAGTTGAATTGTTAGTGTTTCCTTTGTATGTTCTCCTTTGATTTGCATATGATTGCTTAAGCCTCACTTGATAGCATAAACCCGATCCTTCTTTAAAGCCTCCAAGTATAGAGCTGAAGAGAGCTGTTGGTCTCCATAGCATGTCCTTATCTTAGTTAGGGTTGAAAATTTGGCCTTCTATTGGGCTATTGACATGACCATTCTAAACATATAGACTTAAAGAAGTTGAAGTCTTCCTTGACTCCTATGTAGATGACATGTAATGGCATGCTCTTATCATAATTAATGATCTCGATCATCAATTGACTGAATCCATGAACATAGTCTCTAATCGATTCTCCTTACTTTTACTTGGCCAATGTTAAGAGTAAAGAATCTTTGGCTAGAGGTTTACTAGCTAGGAAATATTGGTGAAATTCCTTAAGCAATTAATCAAAAGGAGAGATGGAGTCTACCTTCAATGAGTTGAACCAATTGCTTGCAAATTTCCTCAGGGTAGATGGGAAAACCTTACAAGCGATATCAGTAGTCAATCCATAAAGCTCCTTCAGAGATCTGAAGGTATTCAAATGATCATTCGATCATTCGAGTCTTTTCTCCCATCATAAGTGTTGAACTGAGGTAGTTGGATACTCAGTGGTAGGATCTCGTCCACTATGCTCTATACAAAGGGACTTGCCTTTTTTCCTTTGACATTTATTTGTTTCTTAGAAGTTCCTTTGATAGCTAACTTCTTAATATACTCCTTCAAGTCTTGTAAGCTATATCTACCACAGCTTTTTACGGTAAGCAAGCAATCACATTCTCAATTCTTCTATCCACAAGCATCTGTACATGTGGTGTAGCAAGAGTCTACAACAATGCTTGTTGTTGGCAGTTCTTCCTTGATCGCGGTTCTTGTCCTTGCTACGAATTATCCTCATTTACCAGGGGAGCTTTCCCTTGTAATTGTCATAATGCCTCCTCTTAGGTCGTTAGATCAACTTGTCGTCCACTTGTTGTAAAGAGGGAGTGGAGAAGAGGTAACTTCTCTCTCATTAAGGCTTTGACGTAACTCTCTATTGCTAGCCCAGACCTCCTTAAGTTCTTTCGGGAATTTAGAACATAATACCTCTAATTATGCAATTCGTAGATCACCATCCTCTTGTCCCTGATTTTGAGTCATCTAATTATGTACTTTGACTTAGTGTACCTCAAGAGTATGTTGTTATAGTGATCGTTGTTCTTGAATTGCCCAAAGTACCTTACTCCCTCTCCCCCCTTAGTGGAATGTTGTTGGCTTTCGCTTAGCTCTAGCCATATCGTGGTATTAGAAACATATGGTGCCAATTGTTGATATCAAAATTCGATAAGAATGGTATCTTGAACATTAAGCTTGCAAGCACTTTGCAAAATGAAAAAATTAGGCTAGGGGTGACTCTGGCGTTGTCACTCCAATGCTTAAGTCAAGGAAAGTTCATGAAAAGAAAAGTAAAGTAAGAAAGAAAGGAAATTAAGAAGTAGAGTGCTAGAGTATCCAAAAGAACCTATTACTTGTTATTCGACCTTCTCTTATTACCATAAGACAATTTGAATGTAGTAACAGTTGCCTCTAAATCCGATATATACGCCTGATTTGAATTTAAGACCACTCCCTGATTTTAGGGAACATGGCTAACATCATGGTGGCCAGTGGGCGGTTATCTAGATAAAGAAGCTAATTGTTCACACCTATTGTTAGAATTTAGACCCCTTGGAGCTGACCAAGTTAAAGTCCGACCTATAAAAGGTTGTTTTGAGCTAAGGAAGGTCATTCTGATCTATTTTAGTTAAGTTCTTTGTAGTTTAAGTAGCCAATCTTTCTTGAACTGTCCCATACAATTGGTGAGGCCTTCAAGAGGGTAAGAGCAAGGTAAATAGAAAATGTGATTGAATGTTAGGTTAAAAGCTGCTTTAAGTAGATCGATGTATGCCCTTAGGAAAACCTCTATCAATAGTCTTCAATTAGATTCTATTGAATCTTCTATTGGAAATCTGAGCCATACTTAGTGATAAGCTTCTACATAAACTTCTACAGGAGTTTTCCAATGTTGACTTGATTCTTTTACTTAACATACCTTCAACTAAAGCTTTTACTACAACTTGCACTAACATATAGCTCCAATCCTTTTCTTATACAATCTTCTACAATTGTCTCTACAACGTTTAGATATAATAAATAAACTTCTACAATTGATTCAATAGATCCCCATTCCTACAATTTATTTTATTGTAAATCTTTTACTCCAAAAACATGTTTTTGTTATCATCAAAACTAAAGTAAGAGAGAACTCAATGATCTACTCCTTTTTTATGATAACAAAACAAATTTGCATAAAAATATTTCACAACAGCAAATAAATTACATAGAGCAAATATAATAACCATTAAAATTTCATGCAACACACCAACATAATATAGATCATGCATAAATATTTTTGGTTTGTCTCGCTCTTATTGTGATCATCTACATGAACTCCACTTGGAAAAGAGATGAAAACTAAAAAGGAGTAGAAAAACACTGAAATACATTGTCTAATTATAGAGTTTGATAAAATGATACTTTAAATAGAAATTAAAAGAAACTATTTCCTAGGTGATTTTTTCTTGGAACAGGTAGATGGAGATTATTTGGAGATAAAAGGAGGATTTAAAAAGGGATTATAGAAGGTCTTCTATCTAAGTTGAGATTCAAATTGTCCATCATCCAAAATGACAATTTTTTTTCTTGATGGAGGTAGAGGTCCAGTATAATCAAGGATCTAAATAGTAGTGAAGTCCTTAAACTCTTTATGGAGATCCCTTAATGCCTTGTTTGCTAACTCCCTATCAAAATAGAGTTATGCTAGTAAATAAATAAATACGTAAATTTATGCTCCACAAATGTCAAATTATTGTAAAAATTGTTGAAGCCTTAAATGCGTTTATTATAGGGATCGCCCAACATGTTTCATCTGCATGTTAAGATGAGTTACCTCTTTGTTGAACTTTGGTAAATCTAATTGCCTGAGCTGACCCCTGATATGATCTATCCCTCCATTGACCTAAAAGATTAGGTCACTCATATTTGAGTCAAATGATCCTCTTAAAGAAACATTTGTTTCAAAGAAACTTTCATCTAACAACACTTTGAAAAATTTAAATCTTTCATTTAGCAAAGATTCAATCTTTTCCTTTAGAGTATATTGAATAGGAAACTTGATTGGTTAATCTTCCACAGAAATTCTAGCATTGACTAACTCAACTTTCTTTCTTTCATCCTTTTGCATGGTTTGACTAAAAGATCCTGTTAGCCATACAAGTAGTTTGTCTTAATTTTGATATCCTTAAGAGCCTTCTATAAAAGGTTCTAGTACTGCAAAATACTGTAAACTTCACAAATCAAGCCTTATGAATATAGAATCAAACTTATGTACTATAGATGATTTTCTTAAGTTAATAGTGCTAATAAGATTAAAACCAATTGAAATTTTAAATTTGAAATTTAAAACAAGTATGAAAAACCCTAATATATTTATAATGACATATAAATATATATAATAATATTAGAGTAAAAATACAAAAAAATAAAGGAAAAATGAATAAATCATTACATGGATAAGTAGAAACATGCCACGTCACTAAATTATCTAAAATAAGTAAGTGAACAAAAAATTATAAAATAATTGAAAATAACAAAAATTAAATAATATGAAAATTAACCTAAAAAGTAAATTTGAATTTAAAACGAAGAAATATTGAAATTAATATAAATTAAACATAAAAATAAAATATTATAAAAAAATAAAATTTGAAATTAATTATATCATAAAATAATAAAAGCTTAAAATCACCAAAAAAAAAAATTATTTAGGTTAAAATAATAAAATTCGTAACATTTTATATCCATATTAAAAATGTGAGTTTTAACGTCCAAAATGGACTTCTCTACGCGAAAATATATTTGAAAATGATAAAAATCGACTATATATTTATAAAAATTGAAATTAAAATGAAGAAGTTATATACAATTTAAAATTTAAGAGAAAAACAGAAAGATATAAATAAATATGTTACATTATTTAAGAAATATAATCATATAAATAAATAATTAGGACAAACTCCAATCAAATATAGAAATATATAATTTCATACAGAGGGAAACTCATAAATACATATTCTAAAATGCAGATAAAATATAATTATAATACAAAAGTTCTTCAAAAGATCAAAATGTTAAATATACCTATGCATACTTTAAAGTTAAAGCATTATGAAGAAGATATGTTTTTATATGCAACAACGATATATGTTAATATAAAACAATAACGATAATAACAACTAATAACAATAACAACAAGAAGAAGATAGAATTATATACTCACCGGAAATAAATTGAGTATATGTATACATATACGCACAATATAAACTTAGAATAATATTACCGTATGACTGAGTTAAAGTTTTTAGTTAATTAAATTTACGATTTTAGGATTTTCCACTTAAATCTATTACTTTGTCTGATATATATATATATATATATTGTTACACTAATATCTATTCCATTATACATCAATATGATAACTAAATTATGTTATAGCAAAATATTGATACAAAATTTACAAATAGTCAGATAATTTGAACTTATATAATATTTAATAAGTTATATATTATTACTCATAAGATAAAGTAATACTTTCTATTTATTGAAATAAATAACTTAAGTAATGTGAAATGTTCTTAAAAGTTTTAACTATATTATATCAATCAAGAAGTACTCTCAAACTCATTAAGGACTACCTTTAAGGTAAAACTAAAAAGTTATATGGAATTTAAAATCTAAGCGAAAGGGGAATTGTAAGGTAGAGTAAGCGATTAGGTTGTTTAGCTCTACATCTAGATAACCATTAGGTTTCTCTTATTTGTATTTATCAGGAAATATTGATTAGGAAGGTAAGCTACCTATTGATTATTAGGATTCATATTGGCTTTGATCAAGTCAGTACTCCTAATTGTTGATAGTTAGTTTTTGTCCACTCGGTTTGACAAGCGTTGATGTAACTTCACTTACTTGTCTATTTGGCTACCAATAGGCAAGGTAATCTATATTTTCGGCACCTTGCTGAGAAAATTTACAATTTTAGCATTTTCCCAAGTAACATAGATTCGTTTCTGATTTTAATTCAAGTTGATGGCACGAATAGTTATTATAAGCGTAGTTATATTACATAACTGTCTACTCTCCCCATATTTCAGGGAAGGTATCTAATCAAGAGACTTATATGTGTCCCCAATAGTTATTCTGATAACTGTTACTTCAGACATGATAAGTCCCCTATAAATACGGGAAAGAAACTTTGTAAGGGAGATCAGATAACTCTTAACCACTTTCTTTACTTTCCTCATTCCTGCTTACTGACTTAAGCATCAGACTGATCGTACCGGACTGGCCCAGGTACCAAGCAATTTTCTCTTCTTTACGGGACATTTCCAACTCCTAAAATTCACCAACAACATTTGGCACCATCTGTTTTTTCCTAAATACACCCATATAGCTAAAATAGACCAAGAGTGCAGGTGCTAGCACTTCCTCCTAACACCTTGAAGAGGGGAGTTAGCATATTAATGAGTAATGACTGGCTAGACTTGAGCAACTTTGCCTTGATTTGGCTAAGAAGCAATTGGAATTAAATAAAAAATATGAACAAATTCTTGACCTTCTTCATAATAGTATTCATCTAAATCAGAATAAGGAGCATAGCGATTACGATGTCAAGAATAGTGATGATTCGATTTATTCACATGAGTTACCGAGAAAGCAAGCCAAGGTTGTGATGGAACCCTTGGCTCCTACATTAAAAAAGAATGAAAAAGGCCAGCAATTGTAATAGGTGCATCATGTGAGACCCTTACATGTCAATATCCCTATTATAGTAAGTAAGCAATTCCAAATCAAGAAGAGTCCCTTTGTTCCTGAGATTTTAGAGGAAGTGATACTACGGCACATTAAGCCGTCACATTTTAAAACTTATGACGAGATGAAAGAGCTCGAGGACTACTTGAAGTACTACCGTACGTTGGCCAAGTTGCATGGTTTGAGTGATGTAGTGGCCTCCAAGCTTTTCCCTCAACTTTGAAGAATGTAGCTAGTACATAGTTCAAACACTTGAAACCAAACACCATTTCTTGTTTTGATAAACTAGCAGAAGTGTTTCTTCAACACTTTCTTACAAGTAAGCTTCTTGTAAAGGATTCCTCAATCCTTAACACAGTTAAACAAAGATCAAATGAGTCAATTAGAGACTACCTGGCTAGGTTTATGGCTAAGATGGTTCAAATCCTAGAATTGGATATGAGTGTGGCCCTTAATGCCGTAATCGATCGAGTTAAGCCCCATAGAGACTTTTTTAAGTCTCTCATATAGAATAAGTCAAGAACTTTTGTCGAGTTCAAGGCTAAGGCCACCTCAAACATTTGATAGGAGGATAACATAAAGGTTCGGTAGGAAGCCGATCAAAGCAAAGGAGATAGAAAAAATGACAACAGGAAAAGTGCAAAGGATAGACTTGGTACAGATGATGATCAAAGTTCAAATGTCGAGAGAAAGAGACCAAGGATTCTGACATTTTGATCCCACATGCCCATCAATCATCCAATTTCAGACATATTGATGGAGGTATTGGGTAGAGAGGCGTTCTGTAGTGGTTGAAGAATAAGAGGAAATCTCTTAAGGAGAAATTCTAATAAGTATTGCAACTTCTATTGTGACAATGGTCATAACAAAGATGAGTACATCTAGCTTAAGAATGTAATCGATGATGCGATTCAACATGGGCCTTTGCAAAAGTTCATAACGCATGATGCCAAAAATATCAAGAGACAGTTCTAGAGGAGACGTGAGGAATAGGAGAATGACACTCAACTAGCTGTAGTGGGGAGAGATGCAAGGGATGTGAATTCCAGCAGAGCACCAAACGGAGTGATTAACACTATTATCAATGGGCTTATTATAGGCTAGTCAAGCTCTTTAAGCCTGACGAATGCCAAAAATTATGTTTGCAACATCTAAGGCAAGAAAGTCAGGATTGATAATACAATCTCTTTTGTAAAGGAAGATTTTGAGGGCATCCAAAGGCATCATGATGATGCACTCATTATCAAAGCAAGAGTTGCCAACTTCGAGGTCAAAAAATTTTTTGTTGACATAGGAAGTTTGGCAAATATCATTTTTCAACATACGTTTGACCAGATGAGACCCAAGATCAAAGCACAGTTAAGATCTTATAAGTATGATCTATATGCCTTCAACAATTAACCTGTCCAATTAGTCGAAGTAATTTCTTTACTGATACAAATCAGTGATGATGAGTATGTTACAGAGGATAAAGTAGACTTCCTCATTGTCAAATGTTGGTCCTCATATAAGATGATCATGGGGCAGCTGTGTCAGCATCTATTCGACATTGTCCCTTTAATTGTGCATCTTAAAGTCAAGTTCCCTATTCCTATGGGAGTCAACATTTGCAACGGGGATCAGCAACTGGTAAGGTCCATATACATGAGGGCCTTAAGATGACAAGAGGTATTTTAGGTAGAAACCTATTTAGAAGGAAAGTCAGTCAGCATAGAAAATGTTGAGAGTGATATTGAAGAAATTTCTTTAAGAGATGACCCTAAGAAAATAACGAGAATAGGGAAACCCTTGTCAGTAGATATTCGACAACGTTTGATCAATTTCTTACAAGCTAACGTTGACGTGTTTGTATGGTCCCCCTTTGGACATGTCAGGTATCCCGAGAGAAGTCACGATACACAAGCTCTAAATTGATCCAAGTGCGAAGGTGGTCCAACAAAAGAAAAGGCATTTTGCACTAGAGAGATAAGCAGCAATAGAAGAAGAAGTCCAGAAGCTATGAAAGGTAGGATTTATTTGAGAAGAGTCTTATTTGACTTGGCTACCCAATTGTGTACTAGTCAAAAAGTCTAATGGTAAGTGGCGAATGTACATAGACTTCATAGATATCAACAAGGCTTGTCCTAAGGATTGTTTTCTACTGTTGAAAATCAATCAAATGGTAGATTCAATTGTTGGACACTTGTTACTTTCTTTTATGGGTGCTTTCTCTAGTTACAACCAAATCAAGATGGACAAGTAGGATGAAGTCCATATGTCATTTGTTACTAACTTTAGAACATATTGTTATGTAGTAATGCCCTTTGGGTTAAAAAATGCTGGTATAACCTACTAGAGACTTGTTACCAAGATGTTCAAGCCCTAGATTTATAGAAATGTCAAAGTATATGTCGACAATATGATAGTAAAGAGTGTAAAGGAGGATCGACATCTTGCTGACCTTAAAGAGACATTTACTATACTAAGGAAATACAACATGAAGCTTAACCCACAGAAGTGCATCTTTAGCACAATTTTAGGAACATTTTTAAGATACATGGTCACTCGGCACGGCATTGAGGCAAACTCAAGAAAGATTGAGGTGATAAGAAACATGAAATCTCCCTGTATGGTTAAGGAAGTGCAGGAACTCACCGGGTGAATAGTTGTCCTCAATAGGTTTGTGTCGAGAAGTGTAAATAGGTGCATTGAATTCTTTAAAATCTTAAAGAATCCTAAATAATTCAAATGGTTTGACAATTGTGAAAGAGCTTTCAATTATCTCAAAGAATTCCTTACGTTGCCCCCAATACTTTCGATACCTATCTTTAGAGATAATTTATATTTATACCTATCGATCAGCTGTTAAGCTCTTTCTTCTATATTAGTATGAATTGATTGCAAAGAGCATTAATCTATTTATTATGTGAGTCATGTTTTGTAAGGGCCAAAGCTTTAGTACATGAAAATTGAGAAATTTGTTTTAGTAGTGGTTCTTTCGGCAAGGTAGTTAAAGCTATATTTTGAGGCTTACTGATCATCCATTATGGTAAGCATTGCAATAGCCTAACTCTTTTAGGAGGACGATGAAATATACCCTAGAGCTAAGTACCTATGGTGCATAGTACAAACCTAGAACAACATTGAAGGCTCAATTGCTGGTAGGTTTTGTGGCCAAATTCACTGGTGAGGGAGATAGTGTGGAGGTTTCTGAAAAACCTATCTGGTACCTTTATGTGGATGGTTCTTTGATGAGAGAAGGAAGTGGTACAGGCCTTGTTCTTCAATGAAGTAGAGTATGAAGCTTTGATTACTGGACTAAAACTGGCAAAAGAGATTGGTGCCAAGAAACTTGAGGTGTTCTCTAATTCACAATTGGTGATGAACTAAGTCATGGGAAGTTACGCAGTAAGGGAAGAAGAAATGAGAAAGTACCTATTGATGGTACGAATGCTTGTAGAAGAATTTCAATCATTTTCAATCCACAAGGTTCTGAGAAGTAAGAACATTGCTGCTGTTAAGTTGTCAAAATTAACCAGTTTGGCATTCCCTGACTTGAGTGACAAACATTTTGTTTTCTTTCATAGAAAAGTTTATCCACTCTTTTGCAGAGCTATGAATTGGCTCCTTGCCCAAAAGAACAATCTTGGATGGATCCCCTAGTAGATTATTTGAGAGATGGTACTCTCCCTGGTGACAAGAAAGGAGAAAAAAGATTGGTTTACCAAGCTGTGTATTACACACTAATTGATGGTTAGCTATACAAATGCAGCATATCACAACCTTATCTTCTATGCCTTCCTCCAAGAGATACCTAGAGGGTGTTATCCGAACTGCATGGTGGTGTATGCAGTAACCATGTAAAAGCATAGACATTATATATTTATGCACTACGACTCAGATATTATTGGCCGACCATGAGAGAGGATGCAAAGGAAGCTATTTAGCACTATTCATAATGTTAGAAGCATGAGGCGCCAAGTCAAGTGCTTACAACCGAATTATGTAACCTATCCAGTCCTTAACCTTTCACCTAGTAGGGATTAGATATTCTCGGACCCTTTCTGAAATCGATTGCCCAATGACAATTCATCATTGTTGCTATAGATTACTTTACCAAGTTGGCAGAAGTTGAGGTAGTGGTGAAGATCACTAAGCAAAAAGTGGAAGCATTTGTTTTTAATTCCATAATATCAAGATTTGGAGTTCTTGACATGATAATCATGGATAATGGCCTCCGCAATTTGATAACAACAAGTTTTGAGCATTTTGCAAGAAGTATGGTATTCGCTTGAACTATACGTTTGTAGTACACCTTCAGATGGATGGACAAGTTGAAGCCATGGATAAGATAATCTTGTATGGCTTAAGAAAGAAAGTAGATCAAGTTAGAGGGAAGTGGGCCGATGAATTGCCGAATGTCTTATGAGGGTATTGAATTCTTATAGAACTGTGACAAGGGAGACTCCCTTTAGGTTAGCATACGACATGGAAGCAGTCTTGTCGATTAAGTTGGATTTGCTTAATTTGCAAATGTAGAACTTTGATGTAATGGTTAATCAAGTTAGATTAATGGCAAACTTGGACACTATTAATGAAATTAGAGATATTGTAAGAGCTAGGGTTATGGCATACCAGCATAGAGTGGCAAGGTATTACAACCAAAAAGTAAAGTATAAGGTTTTTCAACCTGAAGATCTAGTTTACCAAAAGACGAAAGCAACTGGAGTATGAGTGAGTCAAGGAAAGATTGACGCGAATTGAGAGGATCCTATCAAGGTTTGGAAAGTTGTTGGCTAGGGGGCTTATTGATTAGAAAGGTTAGATGGATCAATCATCCCTTGAGCATGGAATGTCGAGAATTTGAAATTATATTTTGTTAAGCCTAGTTTTTCAGTCTCCCGGTTCTTTTTATAAAATTAGATCTTCTTTAAACCGATCAATACTAAACCCTACCTGTTTAATATTGACCCTCAACTAGGGTTTAAAGAAGACCATTTTTTCCAACTTGAAAAGATTTAGAGTCGCCACCCGACCGGAGTCGAGAAAAGGGGTTCAGTTATAACTAATTGGGTGGATTGGTTATAACTTAGCTACCGATCTATCGATAAAAAAACCAAGTTATAAATATGGTTTCGAAAATCTAAGGATCTGGATCCAGATCCAAGGGCTAATTTATTAAACTCTAAATGGGTACCACTTTTAACTTTCCGAATTTAACTTCACTTTTCAAATATACCCTTTTTAATTTCTAAAAAAATCTAATTATGATACATGCGACTAAATTGATTAATTTAAATGAATATTTAAAAATGCAAAAAAATATAACTTTCCATATTATAAGTTGCCTCATACTTACGTACGGGTGCCTACGAACTCGCTATTCGAGATTAGATGCACATAGTTCTTTTAACGAAAATATAGCGAGTTAATTGATTTTAATTTTGGAAAAAACCGCTGGGTATACGTTTTTATCCATTTTGAGTTGATTTGAGAAAAAGATTATAAAAGATCTTAAGCTGGATTTTATTTTTGGAAAACCTCAAATGCTCTAGTTTGGAAAAGATCTGTTTTATTTTTATTTTAAAAAAAATTAATTTTCTAAGTGTGAAAAACAACTTTTCTATTTTTACTCCATTTTATTACTTTTATTATTTATTTATTATATTTTTTTATGGTTCTTCTTTTTTTTTTTAAAAAAAATAACATAAAATACTTTTTATTCTTTATTTTCTTTTCTTTTTCTTTCATTTTTATTATTTTATTTTCTTCTTCCTTTTTTTTTCCTTATTACATTTACATAGATAAAACAAATAATTGAATAAATAAAACAAAACAAGGAAAAAAAAAGAAAAAAAGGAAAAAAATAAACAAATAAAAAAGAAATCGGGCGAAGGCAGCAAGATGCGTAGGTCAGACTTAGGTCACGAGTCAATCCTTTGGTTGGGTTGGGTTGCCTGCAATTCTTCTTCAGCAATGTCGAGTAGGGGTAGTTGAAGAAGATTTGGACCAAATTCTTCAGGGGTGAGGAAAGATTTGTGTGTTTAGGATTGGACTTGGGGGGGTAGGTTGAGTGTCATAGCCTGGGGTAATCTTTTGGCGGTTGTTGGAGGTGGCGGTCGCGGTAGTGCTTGGGCGGCATTGCTAGGGGGCATAACCAAGGTCGAGGAAGGTCGTGTTCAGGAGCTAATGGAGTGAGGGATAGTGTTAGGTTATGGTGGCGGGCTTGAAGAAGAGAGACGCGAAGATAGAGAGAATGAGCTAGAGAGAGAAAGAGAATCGCGAGAGAGAAGGAGAGCTTAAGAGTTGATTCTAAAGCTCAGGAATGGTTCTTCTACTCATTGACATCCTTATTTATACTTGAATTTTAACCTAGCAACAAAGGAAAGCTCGGATCGAAGTTAATAGGAATGGTTTTCAGTTTTTTTTCCAATCTTTGAAGCTCGATTTGAATGCGTAATTGACTGAACTTAGATGCGTTTTTTGTACCGATTCATAGTAGGCCATGTTTAGTAGGAGATTGATGCAACAAACTATGAGCTTGTGTGTGGAATTTGTGTAGAAATTGAAGCTAAAGTAGAGGGAGTGGGCTGTTCTTGAGAAGGAAAGATGAGGAAAATCGGGAGAAAATGGAGGGAAACTGAGGGAAAGAAAGGGAAAGTGCTGATGTAACGTTGACGTGGCGCCACATCAGCTGACTCGACAAACCCCAACTTGCTACGTGTCACACTTGACATGTGGCGGCTAACGTAGCATGCCACATGGCTGATACGTAGCACTACATCACTAAAGGCTGTCCAATCCAATTATCCCATATGTCAGGACACGTAACACAGTTAGATCCTAATACGTGACAGTCTCTAATTTAAGAAAAACAAAAAGTAAGAAAAAGGCCTCCCTACCTTTGCTAAGTTTCGAACCTAAAACCTTATGCTTAAGGCTAGTATTATGTCCATATGCTTAACTGTTAAGCCGTTGGCCTGTACCTTGTCCATATATACAGTTAAAGTGCACATATGGACTTGGTCAGCCTAGGCCATATTTAAATCTAAGTCTAGGTTTAATGGCTTAATTTCTAAACCTAAATTTAATTTAACGAAATGTTATTTTCTAAATTTATTTATTTATTTATTTATTTATATTTTTTCATAATTTGTTAATTTTTTTTATTTTCTAAATTGCTTATTTTTGTGCTTTTTCCTTATTTTCCTATTTCCTTATGCTTTTTTTTCCTAGAATTCCTATTTTTCTAAAATTTTCTTCATTTTTGGGGATTTCTTTAATTTTCTATTTTTTTAACATTTTTCTAATTTAGGATCCTATAACCTAATTTGAAAAATACAAGGGGGGTAAAAATCAGGTGTTTATAGCTGCCTCTCTTTGTGGTCTTTGTGGTAAAGTTTGAACAAAACTTTGTCACAAAGATAAAACAGACAGTATTTTTGCCCTAAGAATGGATTTTATGCTAGGAAGCGCTACAGTTAGCTTATTATCCTAAGTCCAATCCATTAGGAATTATTAGAAGAGAAAGGTGGCACTCTAAGAGATGGCCGAAAGACGAAAAGAAGAATTGAAGTTTGGTCATGCTTGTATGAATTGACAAAGTGAAGTGAAACGGGCTAAGTGCTCCTTGAGCTGGCTAAGACCTTAAACTGAGTTGAGAAAACTTGGTTATGCCCTGATAAGTTGACTAACTAAGGTGGGTAAAGCGCTCTTAAAGTTAGCTAAGACCCTAAGAAGAATGAGCAAACTTAGTTGTGCCCTGATAAGGTGACTAATCAAGGTGGGCAAAGCGCTTCTAGAGCTAGCTAAGACCCTAAGAAGAATGAGCAAACTGGGTCGTGCCCTAATGAGTTGACTAACTAAGGTGGGTAAAGCGCTCCTAGAGTTGGCTAAGACCCTAAGAAGAATGAGCGAACTTGCTAATGAGCTGACTAACCAAGGTAGATAAAGCGCTCTTAGAGTTGGCTAAGACCCTATGAAGGATGAGCGAACTTGGTTGCACCCTAATGAACTGATTAATCAAGGCGGGCAAAGCACTCTTAGAGCTAGCTAAACCCTAAGAATGATGAGTGAACTTGGTCATGCCCTAATGAGTTGACTAACTAAAGCGGGCAAAGTGCTCCTAGAGTTGGCTAAGACCTTAAGAAGGATGAGAGAACTTGGTCATGCCTTAATGAGCTGACTAACCAAAGTAGGCGAAGCGCTCTTAGAGCTGGCTAAGACCCTAAGAAGGATGAGTGAACTTAGTTGAGCCTTAATAAGCTTACTAACCAAGGCGAGCAAAGTAGTCCTAGAGCTAGCTAATACCTAAGAAGGATGACTGAACTTGGTCGTACACTAACGAGTTGACTAACCAAGGCGGGCAAAGCGCTCCTAGAGCTAGCTAATACCCTAAGAAGGATAAGAAAACTTGGTTGTACCCTAATGAGCTAACTAATCAAAGCGGGCAAAGTGCTCCTAGAGCTGGCTAAGACCCTAAGAAGGATGAGCAAACTTGGTCATACCTTAATGAGCTAACTAACCAAGGTAAGCAAAACGCGTCTAGAGTTGGCTAAGACCTTAAAAAGAATGAGCAAACTTGAAAGGCTAGTTAAGAAGATGGTGAAGGTAATTGCTTTACGAGCCAATTAAGAGAAACTTGGTGAAAGAAAGTGCCCTACAGAACTTGGTGAAGAGAGGGGCTTGTTTGCAAGAAATTTTGAAGGATGAACTGAGCTAATATCGTGTCTTCATAGGTTGACCAAATACTAAATGTAGAAAGTAAACGCCTCTGGATTGGTAAAAAAAGATTGTTGGGAGTAAAAGTGGTCTAAATGTAAGAAAAAATATTGGTGTACTAACACTGTGTAGAAATACTTACCCGGTCTTTGTCGATAGCACCCAATCCATCAAACCATTTTTGAAAAGCCCCCATTGGAAAATTATCGACTCTTTTTTTAGTCCCTTATTATCAACCCAGATGTTCTTAACCTACCACATTCGAGATTTTACTGGTTCCTTTTGGAGAAATCATGGAGATTAGCCCGATGTAGGAAAACTACCCACTAGTTTTGTTTCTTTGGAACTTTTATGAACCCAAACGCCTCATTTCCATCTACCATGATTGCTTACTTAAGTTTCACATTCCTCTGAAAAAATAGACAATAAAACTCCCCATTGAAGGGGATCTATCCAAAATAAAGTATTTAAAGAATTTTGTTAATTACTAATGTTCTAGATCTCATTCCTTAACTCCTCTCGTGTTTGCAGTATTTAGGTTTGATTAAATGAGGTTAAGGGAATTAGACCTATCCATGGAGAGGGTGATTATTCTAACGATGTCAATGGCCAAGGATACCAAATTTGCTTGTAGATAATGAAAATTAGACTATAATGATATTCAAAATGATTGGCATTTTTGTGTTTTGAGCAAAATTCCCATTGATTTCTTATGGATAGTAAAATTTTGCAGCGTCGGTATTTATAGAGTCTCTCAAATCTGGACCATCCATTTGGGACAAAATCAAAGCCCTTCTTGATAATACTTGCTTCACGACATAAGGACCCGTGCAATTGGGGGCGAATTTCCCTTTGGAGTTTTGTGCATTGGGGAGCTTTTCTTAACAACAAATCTCCTTCTTTGAGGTTACGAGGTCGCGCCCTTTTGTTGAAGTCTCGAGCCATTCTTTGCTGATAGCATTGATTATGACACAGGGCTGTTAATCTCCTTTCATCAATCAAATTTAGTTGTTCGATGCGTTTCTTTACCCAATTGGCTTCATCCAAATGACTTTCTGATAGTACCCTGAGTGATGGGATTTCGACCTCTACTAGTAACATTGCTTCAGTGCCGTATACTAAAGAGTATGGTGTTGCCCCAATCGACATTCTGATGGAAGTCCGATAGGCCATGAGTGCGAAGGGTAACATCTCATGCCAGTCCTTATATGTAATAGCCATTTTTTTTATGATTCTTTTGAGGTTATTGTATGCTGTTTTGACAGCTCCATTCATTTGGGGTCGATAAGGAGTAGAGTTCCTGTGAATGATTCGAAATTGCCGGCATAATTCTGTCATAAGCTTATTGTTGAGATTGGTGCCATTATCAGTGATGATTGTTTCAGGAATCTTG
Organism: Lumnitzera racemosa; assembly: GCA_024138005.1. Lineage (NCBI taxonomy): Eukaryota > Viridiplantae > Streptophyta > Magnoliopsida > Myrtales > Combretaceae > Lumnitzera > Lumnitzera racemosa. Next base: position 51,130,785 of record JAMXBC010000004.1, on the reverse strand, counting down.
TACTGAGCCAAGATTTCTCTCTTGATGAACTTAACTATGACCCCTTTAGTAACATTCGAGTATGATGAAGCCTTTAACCATTTGCTAAAGTAATTGATGGTGACTAATATGAAGCGATGCCCATTAGACGCTCTTGGAGTGATAGGGCCGATGATATCTATGCCCTACATTGAGAAAGGCCATGGTGTTGAGAGGGCATGCAATTCTTGAGGCGGAGCGTTTATCTTATTAGCATAAACTTGGCATAAATGACAGTAACTAACATGTTTGATACAATCACTTTCCATTGTTGACCAATAATACCCTAGCCTTATGATTTTCTTTGCTAACATGTACCCATTCATGTGAGGGCCACATACCCCTTCATGTACCTCTTTCATTAAATTCTTAGCCTCTTCATCAGCCACATACCTTAAGAGTGTACCATCAAATGAGCGTCGGTATAAAGTGGACTCATTTATTAAGAATTAGGTATCCAATCTCCTAATCATCTTTTTGTCTTTTTTCTCGACCTTTTCAAGGTATGCACCTTATTATAAGACCATCTTAATATCATGATACTACGGTTTTTAGTCGTTTATACCCTCAATTGTCAGGCAGAAGGCAGGCTTGTCTTCAATTTCAATAGTAAGGGGCTGAATCTCAACTTCACCAGATATCTGGATCATAGACGCTAGTGTAGCTAAAGCATCAGCAAATTGATTATGAGTCCTTAGTACATGATTGAAGGTGACTTCTGTAAAACTTTCCGTTAATTCTGTCAAATGCCAATGATAAGGCACCAGCTTAGGATCTTTAGTTTTGTACTCTCCCCGTGCTTAGCCAATAATGAGTAAGGAGTTCCCATACACTTTTAATTCTTGAATGTCTTTCTCTAAGGCCATCTTGAGTCCCATGATGCAGGCTTCATATTCAGCAATATTATTAGTGTAGGGGAAAATGAGCCTTATGGCTACAGGATATCGAGTACCTTTAGGGGATATTAGTATTGCTCCAATTCCACATCCTGACACGTTAGCTGCACCATCGAAGAATATTTTCCATTTTGGCAGCTCATCATCCTTCCTTTATCAGAGTTTCCTCTAACTACTAAGATACCCTCATTGGGGAAATTGACTTGTACTTCTTGGAGAGTACTATTAGAGGGGTTTTCTGCTAATTGATTTGCCAAAGCTTACCCTTTAACTAGATTTTAGTTCACATATGTAATGTCAAACTCTAATAGCAGCACTTGCTACTTTGAGATTCTACCAATTAGGGCTGGTTTGTCTACCAAGTACTTCAGGGGATCGTATTGAGTTAGTAATTCTACCTGGTAGTAGAGTATGTATTGTTTGAGCCGATATGTTACCCAAACCGATGTACAATAGGTTCTTTCAATTTTTGAATATCTTTGCTCCCCTTCGATGAATTTTTTGCTCAAGTAGTATACAGCTCGTTCCTTTCCTTCCTCATCTTTTTTGCTAAGCATGCATCCCATAGACTCTGGTAATATTGTCAAGTATAGGAATAAAAGCTTCTTAAGTTTCAAAGCTACCAAAATTGGAGGGTTCATGAGGTATTCTTTGATTGTTGTAAAGGCCTATTCACACTCTTTGTCCCAATTGATCTTGGCAATCTTTTTTAACAACTTAAATAAAGGACGACACTTGTCTGTAAGTTGGGATATGAACCGGGCTATATAGTTTAAATAGCCCAATAAACCTTTGATTTCTTTAAATGTGCGTGGTGAGGGTAAGTTAACTATTGCTTTAACTTTATCAGGGTCCACTTCAATGCCCCCTTTGGCTAATTATGAAACTTAACAACTTCCCTAAAGTTGCCCCCCAAAGTATCCTTCTCTGGGTTGAGTTTCAGTTGGAATTTTCTCAACCTATCAAACAATCTCCTTAGATTTTCCATATGATTTTCTCCTTCTTTAGACTTGCCAATCATATCATCAACATATACCTTGACTTCGTTATACATCATGTCATAAAAAATGGCTACCATGGCCCTTTGGTAAGTTGCTCCGACATTTTTGAGTCTAAAAGGCATCACTTTGTAGCAAAACATGCCCCAAGTTGTAATGAACATGGTCTTGGCTTTATCTTCTTCAGCTATTTGAATCTGGTTATACTTGAAAAATCCATCCATGAAAGAGAAAATATGGTTTCCGGTTATGTTATCGACCCATACGTCGATATAGGGTAAGGAAAATTATCTTTAGGGGTTGCTTGATTGAGGTCTTGAAAATCTACGCATACCCTGACTTTCCCATTTTTCTTCATAACTGGTACTATGTTGGCTACCTACTCAGGATAATGAGATACCTCAATGAAGCTGACTTCCAATAATTTTTTGACTTCTTCCTTGATTTTCAACAAGATATCTGGTCAGAACCTTCTCAACTTTTGTTTCTTAGGCTTGATATCCTCTTGAGTGGGTAAGTGATGGACTACGATTAATGGGTCTAATTCGAGCATATCATCATAAGATCATGTAAATACGTCTTGGTATTCGAATAGCAATGTGGTCATCTCTATCTTTTGATTTTCTTCCAAATTTCTCTTAACCTTCAATACCTTAAGGTTTTCATTGGTGTCGACATTAATTATCTTTGTCGGCTCATCAATGGAAATTTTACTCATTTCATGTTTTTGTTAGCTTTCTTATACGTTATTATGGTCATCAACATCACCCCTGATGACTAACCCAGTAGAGCTGAAAGTGATATTAATATTTTCATTGCCTATTTGTGCGAGGTATCTATGGCCTTTATTTGGATCGTTGGATCTGAAAAAAGAAAGTGTGTAAAAGGAAGAGTGTAAGTAAGGTAGGAATAAAGAGACAAGAAACTGATTTTATTTTGGGGAACTCTCTGTTGGGTATAAGCAATTGGAGAACAAAGGCAATTTATTACAAAATTCTATTAAATACTGGATCATGATTCATCCTTTACCCTAGGTAAGACTTATTGTTATTCATAGGGATGGAGAACCAATTATTCAAGTGATGGGCTTTGTTGATTAGGCTAGCCCCTTCATTCTTCTTGGAAGTGCCTTCTTTAGTAAGCTTTGAGTTTTGGGTTTCGGTCTTGATGAAAGTTTTTAACAAGGGTGGGAAGTTCATTGGAGCATGATACAACTTGTTACCCTTTCTACCCCTAGCTTGCATTCTTTGCAATTCTTCTATTGGGGTTAAAATGTACCCCTAACCCATAGGACCCAAACTGGCCTTCTTTGTATTTTAGCCTCTCTTCTTTTTGCTGATTGGTGATCATGCACACCTCATTAAACATCTGGAGTCTAAAGTCCTCTTGTTCTTCTGTACCGATATAGGGTATAGCTGTCTCTTTATAGATTTCATAACCTTGGTCACCTAGAATTGTGATGACCTGGCTATTGGAGATGAACTTAACTTTCTAGTGAAGAGTTGACGATATAGCCCCTATTGAATGTATCCAAGGCCTTCCCAATAACAGATTGAAGGTCCTTGGAATGTCTAAAACCTGGAATGGGATGCTAAACGTTTGTGGGCCGATATCAACTGATAAGTCCACCTCCCTTATTATCTCTCTCCTGGATCCATCAAAAGCTCTTATCGTTGTTGAACTAGGTTTGATAGTGGTTGTATCGACGCCCAATAGATTCAGGGTAGCTAAAGGACAAACATTTAGAGACGACCCATTGTCAATGAGGACTCTTGTTGCAATGATGTTATTTATCCTTACTATTATGAACAGAAGCTTTATGTGTTGGGTACCTTCTTCACCTAGTTCTTCGGTGGAGAAGGAAATTTGATCTATGGTAAAGATGGAATTAGTGATAGAGCCAAGCCTTTCAATCGGGATTTCACGAGGGACCTTAACATCCCTTAGTGTTCTGAATAAGGCCTCTTGGTATGGGTTTGATGCCATCAATAGACTCATGAAGGATATTTGTATTAGAGCCTTAGCGAGCTGGTCTATTATTTTGTACTCACTAGACTTGATCATTTTGGTGAAGGCAATTAATCTTTCTTTATGTTCAGCTTGTTCAATGTTTGGCATTTCCTATAAGCCCTTCTTTTTTAAGTCTTCCTTTGGATTGTAGATTTTGCCGGAATGAGTGATCCCCCCTATAAGTAAGCTTAATTGCCCCTCGTTTATTGCCTGGTAATTGAAGGGGGCAACTTTATAATTTTCGAAGGCTACAGGTACGTGGAATGTGTACCTTTTAGTTTGTAGGACCTCTTTTTTGTAGATCCTATATACCTTTAGTTCTTGGTTTTGATTGATCATGTTGATGGTAGATTCTGGGTGGTCAGATATCATATTGATGATAGGTCCATCGTTTGGCAGTAGGTTGTTGTTGATGTTTGGGGTAGGAGCCTCCACAAAATCCAGTTGTACTATACCTTCATCGATCAAATCTTAGATCTTGTTTTTCAACCTCTAGCATGAATCAGTTGAATAGCCTACTTGCCCTAGATGATATTGACATCTTGCATTGGGATCAAAGAACTTCAGCCTGTACCTTTCACTGGGAGCCTTAAAATGTAACAAATTATCTCTTCTTAACTTTTTGAGCACCTGACTAAGTGGAATGGGTATTCTGGTGAATTGTCTTGTGGCCCTGTTAGCCTGTAGTTGGCTTCTGTATCGTGGTTGAGCTGGTGGGGGATTAATCTTAAAAGAAACTTGGGAGTTAAGTCTTGCATTCAAGTTGACCATGCTAATAGTAGCTTCTCTAGGCTTGCTGGTGGTGGGTTTAGCAAAGGGTGGTCTTCTATTTGCTATTTCTTACAGCTTGCCAGAGGAAATGGCACTCTCAATTTGGCACCCTACTGCCATTATTTCTACAGAGCTAGAAGAGGCTTATCTAATCAGGTGAGCAAAGTAGGGCTTCTCAAGAATGTTAATGAAAGTTGTCGTCAGCTATTTTTCAATCACAGGGGTAGATACCCTTACAGCTAAGGACCTCCACCTTTGAGCATATTCTTTGAAGGACTTATTGTGCCTCTTCCTTAGGGCAACCGAATCCATCATTGTTGGTGCCACTTCGACATTAAATCTATACTGCTCATAGAATGCTTTAGCCAGCTTCTCCTATGTATTCACCTGATTTAAGTTCAACTGGGCATAATAGGTTAAGGCAAGGCCTGCTAGGTTGTCCTGAAAGGTCTGGACCATGAGTTGATCATATTGTACATACTTGCCCATCTTACGTACATATAGCCGGGTGTATAGCTTAGGGCATCCAGTCTCATTGTATTTTTCAAAGTCAGGTACTTTGAATTTTTCTAGGAAGCTTCCATAATCATAGGTAGAGAAGTCTGTTATTCCAATATGCTCAAATCCATCACACCCCTCGAGCGTTTTCATTTTTTTGGTGATCTGTCGAGTTAATTGCTCTTCGAGCTCCTTCAATCTATCCTGGTCTACTTTAAGCTTTGGGTTGATTGGGAATGAGTAAGTATTTTTGGCTCAAAGGTTGGGTTAACCTTTAGAAATACCCCTTTAGTTTCAAAGGATCCAAAGCCCTAATTGCCTTTAGGGTAAGCTTCTTCTATTTCAAGGGGTAAGGCCTTAGTAATCTTTCTATATCGGGCTTTGGAGTGCTCTTCATTTGATGAGGTTGTAGACCTAAGTAGGGAGATGCTGTTAACAAGGAAGCTCAGTTGATTTACCATCTTTCCCATTATTCGTTTCAAATATTGGAATCTCAACTCTGTAGAGTCAATAACCTCGGGGTTGTTGTTGTTGCCATTATTGTTGTTGTTTTCTTGGTTGGCTATTCTGGTTTGAGAATGAGTTTTGATGGGCTTCTTTGGAAGGTCTGATATTTGGGAGCTATCTTGGTAACCTACATAAAACCACTTCTCAACAAGTTAGCATAGGGATATTTTGAAAAAAAAAAATGCAAATGAATGAAATGTAAGTGAATCATATGGATGAAAAGGAGAGGATCAACAAATGATTAATAAAATGGCAAGTTATTCATTACTTTTGGATTCCCGGAGTCTTATTACATGAAAGAAAGAAAAGGGTACAAATTCATCTATGCTAATTTCCTTTTTTTCTATAGGCCAGCTGACATTTTCTTCTTCTTTTGGTTATGCTTAGTTGCTTCTTCAAACTCTTGAATTTTCTTCTAGGCCATCTTTAACTGGTGTTCTAGGGCATGTGACCTTTGTCTAGATTCTCAGCATAAGTTCGCCCATTTATCTTTCTCATCATGGAGGATCTCCATACGCGCTTTCATTTGGTCCATATAGGTCACCATTTCAAAGTCAGGGCACATAGGGGAGGTTTGAAGGACTTCTGGTGCCTGATATCGTATTGTGCCTACCTTATGAAGTTGATTGTATAGATACTCTTTAGTGATTCGGTGTTTATCCACTTCTCTTATGAACTCACTCAGATTGATGTTTGGGCTTATGGTCCGGGTGTCCCACTAAGCTTTAATCTTGTGAAGTTTGGATACCTTTTTTGGGGAGTGAGGCTCTTCAAGATTAAAAGTTAATGGTTCCAATGAAGGTTTGTGAACTATATCCTAGATCCCTCAAAATTGTCTTACGATATTGCTTGGATAGTAGCCTGTACACCAACTCATCCCGATAAGTGGTATAGTATGGTAATTCTTGCAAATCAATATGACCTTAGTGTAATTGCTTCACCTGGTAGTCTATAGTATATCTTCTACTCGGAAGTCTTATAAAACCTCTATCCAAAGAAAGGTAAGAATATCTTCTGGTAATTTGATCTTATCGACGAAAGAATCAATAAGGTCAATCTTATTTGTGAATGCTCCCCTTATTAAATCCAACCCAAAGCACTTGATGTGACTGATGAACCAAACCATTAATAATGCCATATTTGACTTAAGATCTCCGTAGCCCCTTTCCTTAAGGAAACTAAGATTCCTTATCTGCTTAGCAAGTAGGGAAGGAATGTAAGATTTACCTTTCCAGAATTGAACCACTAACTCTGTTACCCTAAAGTGTATAAGAAGAGACCCACTTCGGAACAAGATAGTAACGAACACAGCTAACACATAGGCCTTGATTGGGTTTTCTCTCCAATTCCCCAAAAATAATGCTTGATTGTTAGAGTTGGGCTCATTCTAGAACCAATGGACTAGATCCCATATCTTGATGTCATATTTGTTGTAGTCTTCTAGGGCCTCATTTATCTTAGTCTTATGTATCTCTAAGAATCTTAAGAAGATATATGTTGGGCTAAAGCTGAGTTCTGGGATGTATATTTCATCCAAAGGAGGAGCTTGGAGCAGTTGGGTGTACTCCTTTAGAGTAGGGCTGATTAGATGTTGTCCAAATTGGAAAGCCACTTCTTTGGGCTCTTAGAAATGGACTAAGACCCTTACTAGCATAATGTTAACCTTCACTTTGGCTAGTGAGAGTATGGGTCTAATTTTGTTGGTAATGAACTGTTGTTCTCTCGGACTGAAGGTTTGAGACCATTAGTTGAGTATGGGCTTTGGGTTTGCAGGTTTATAAACATGAATCTCTTTGGCAAGAACCCTAGTGTAGGATGAGTTGGCCATTTCTTAAACATTATAAAGAAAGCATAAATTACAAGGGAAAGGCTAATTACAAGAAGAAAAAATTATACAAGACCTCCTATGTACATCAATTCTAAGAAGGATACAAGGAAAAACTTTGGAATCTTTGTCATTTTTATGTAACATTGCCGTTTTGTTAATTATTTGTTGACCCTACGAAGTGCAATGCAAGATGAGTGGATTCTAACGGTCCTTAAACTCTGTGACCTCACATGTTTATAAAGAAATGATTCTTTGGTCACATTGAAGTTTAAGTGGGGTAGCCTAATCGACCCTGAACGGTGGTTGCCTCATTCCGTCTGAGACTTTACACAACAGCTCCCCATCTTAAGGTCCTATGACGGCCTGGGTTTGACCGCATCTACCATGCATTCATGATGCAGCAAAATAAATCTCGTGCTTACTAAAATAAATATGTTAATTAAAACAAATATGTATACGAAGCAAACAATAAATAAATAAACAAATAAATAAATAAATAACTAAACAATGTGGGTAATTTGAAAAGTGATTTTAATTTTGAAATATTTTTAAGTGGTTAGCCCTCTTGATGGTCCCCAGTGGAGTTGCTAAGTTGTCGAGCCTAGTTTTTCACCCTCCCGGTTCTTTTTATAAAATTAGATCTTCTCTAAATCGATCAATACTAAACCCTACCCGTTTAATATTGACTCTCGATTAGGGTTTAAAGAAGATCATTTTTTCTAACTTGAAAAGATTTAGAGTCGCTACTCGACTAGAGTTGGGAAAAGGGGTTATGTTATAACCATTTGGGTGGATTGGTTATAACTTAGTTACCGGTCTATTGATTAAAAAACTAAGTTACAAATACGGTTTTTTGAAAAATAAGGATTTGGATTTGAGGGTTAATTTATTAAATTCTAAATGGGTGCCACTTTTAACTTTCCCAATTTAACTTCACTTTTCAAATATACCCTTTTTAATTTCTAAAAAAATCTAATTATGATACATGCAACTAAATTGATTAATTTACATGAATATCTAAAAATGAAAATAATATAACTTTCCATATTTTAAGTCGCCCCATACTTACGTACGAGTACCTACGTATCTGATATTCGAGATCAGACCTACGTAATTCTTTTAGCGAAAATATAGCGGGTTGATTAATTTTAATTTTGGAAAAAACCGCTAGGTTTACGTTTTTACCCATTTTGAGTTAATTTGAGAAAACGATTATAAGGGGTCCTAAACTGGATTTTATTTTTGGAAAACCTCAAATGCTTTAGTTTGGAAAAGATCCGTTTTATCTTTATTTAAAAAAAAAAAGAATTGATTTTCTAAGTGTGAAGAATAACCTTTCTATTTTTACTCTATTTTATTATTCATTTATTATATTTTTTTATGGTTCTTCTTGTTTAAAAAAAAAATACATAAAATACTTTCTATTCTTAATTTTTTTTCTTTTTCTTTTCTTCTTCCTTTTTTTTTCTCTTTTTTTCTTATTACATTTACGTAGATAAAGCAAATAATTGAATAAATAAAACAAAATAAGGAAAATAAAAGAAAAAAATAAATAAATAAAAAAGAAATCAAGCGAAGGCAGCAGGATGTGCGGGTCGGACCTGGGTTGCGAGTCGGGTTAGACGACGGGGCCGGGTTACGGGTCAGTCTTCTAGTCGAGTCAGGTCGGACCGAGTCAGGTCGCTTGCAATTCTTCTTCAACAATATCGGGTAAGGGTAGTTGAAGACAAGTTAGATTGAATTCTTCTAGGGTGAGGGAAGATTTATGTGTTTGGGATTGGACTTGGGGAGAGGGGGGGGGGGCTAGGCTGAGTGTTATGGCCTAGGGTGGTCGTTTGGCAATTTTTGGAGGTGATGGTCGGCGGTAGTGCTTGAGCATTGCTGTTAGGGGGCATGGCAGAGGTCGTGTTTAAGAGCTAATGGAGTGGGGGTCACAGCCGTAGTGTTAGGTTGTAGTGGTAGGCTTGGAGAAGAGAGATGTGAAGAGAGAGAGAATGAGTTAGAGAGAGAAAGAGAATTGTGAGAGAGAAGGAGAGCTTAGGAGTTGATTCTGAAGCTCGGGAATAGTTCTTCTGCTCATTGACATCCTTATTTATACTTGAATTTCAACCCAGTAACAAAGGAAACCTTGGATCAAAGTTAATGAGAATGGCCAAATTTTCAGTTTTTTTCCAATCTTTAAAGCTCGATTTGAATGTGTAATTGACCGAACTTAGATGCGTTTTTGTACCAATTCATAGTAGGCTATGTCTAGTGTAAGATTGATGAAAGAAACTATGAGCCTATGTGTAGAATTTGTGTAGAAATTGAAGCTAAAGTAGATGGAGTGGGCTGTTCTTAAGAAGGAAAGATGAGGAAAATCGGGAGAAAATGGAGGAAAACCGAGGGAAAGTGCTGATGTAGCGTCGAAAAATCCTTACTTACCACGTGTCATACTTGACACATGGCGATTGACGTAGCATGCCACGTGGCTGATACTTGGCACCACGTCAGCAAATGCCATCTAATTCGATTATGCTACGTGTTAGGATACGTAGCACAATAAGATCCTAACATGTGGTAGTCTCAAATGTAGGAAAAACAAAAAGTAAGAAAAAGGCCTCCCTGCCTTTGGTAAGTTTCAAACCTGAGACCTCATGCTTAATACTAATATTATGTCCATATGCTTAACCGTTAAGCCGTTGGCTTATGCCTTATTCATATGTACAATTAGATTACACATATGGACTTGGTCAGCCTGGGCCATATTTAAATCTAAGCCCAGGTTCAATAGCCTAATTTCTAAGCCTAAATTTAATCTAATGAAATGTTATTTTCTAAAATCTTTTATTTATTTATTTATTTTTATTTTTTTGGTGATTTTTTCATAATTTCTTATTTTTTGTGCTTTTTTCCTATTTTCTTATGTTTTTTTTTTCTAGAATTCCTATTTTTCTAAATTTTTCTTCATTTTGGGGGCTTTCTTTAATTTTCTATTTTTTGAAATTTTTTCTAATTTAGGATCTTATAACCTAATTTGAAAAATATAGGGGGGCAAAAATTAGGTGTCTGTATATTTCAATTAATTGTTCAGATGATGTTCACCTTCGTTTGTTTGTAAGGCAATGGCTTACTTGCTTATAAGATGACAGTCTATTTATTTATGAGAATTATTTTTGGAGTCTTATTATGTTTTGATCTTTTTATAATTGCCGAGTTAATGATTTCTAGACTACATGGCGAATGAACTAACGTAAGTTGTAGCCTATTGTGGTTAACGAACTACAAAAATTAATTCCACAGTTGAGTAATACGACTAGTCCATGTGTCAAATGCTAATGGATAATGTTTATAATGACGCACGAATTGGGCATGTGAAATAAAATATGCTAACGAATGAGAATGTGTGAAATAAAACATGTACATGATACATGCTGAGAAAACGTAGTGTGTGAAATAAAATGTACTTAAAATAGTTATATGAAAGATACTTTGCATTTAACAATGTATTATTACAAGTATTCGACCTATTTTTATTTCATTCAATAAGGAAAATCCTACAACCTATTCTCAAAGTCAGTAGAAGTAATTTTTGGATTAGAGGCTGGGGCTTTCTTTGAGTGAACTTCTTTCTTGGTATATGGGGTCTCAAAGCTGACAGATTTCTCCTTCCGTACATAGGGGATTTCTTTTGATAGATGTTCTTCGTCTTCCCCTAAATTCTTGACATGAGCTTTGTTATCACTCTTAGTAAAAATCTCAGCGCTGCCTTATCATCATCATCCTTATCACAACTACTGACTTTGTCATCGACGTCGGTGAAGTCAAGGCAATAGAGATCGTAATCAGGGTAAAGCTTCAAGATCTCCTCTCTTGTCACTTAGACCCCTTCCAACAATTTCTTTTGTAAAAGTCTCTCGTACTGCCAACTAGGAGTGACTATATCGGGTACCTCTTCAATAGAATGTCCTCTCCTCATAATCTCCTCCAACTCAGCAACACAACTTTGTAAATTCGTATTGTTGGTCTCCAACTCTTTAATTTGCATTATGAGCTTATCCTCCTCGTCACTCATTGTACAAAGAGTTCAGCTGTAGCTCTTCCTTTAAGCCTTTAGACTCCTTGTATTACTCTTCAATCATAGCCTCCAAGCTCAAGACTTCATCGGCAACTAAGGTATGTGCTAACTTTTTGATAGCAAGGTTTTCCTAGAGCTTTCTTGCCTTCATCTCGGCCCTTATCCTTTCATTCTCTGTAATAGCAGTTTGGGCTTTGGAGGCATTATATGCATCATTAATTTTCTACAACAATTTCATTTAATATGATGAATATTAGAAGTGACTCGACAGAATAAATAAAAACTATTATGGATATTACCTTCTTTGTTTCTTTATCGACCTCATCTAAAGCCATCAGAATGTGGTTGCTTATCTAAAAAAGAGAAAGAATGTCAGCAACTAAGCAAATTCAACAGTTAAAAGATGGATATGGATACTCAAGTTAAACAACTTGGCTGTGATATGGGCCTTATTGTAACCATCGACCCTATCAATGTCTTTCTTGGCAATCTCTTTTTCCTTTGGAAGAATAATTCCTTTCATTAAGGCCATGGATTTTATCTTGTCTCTGAAGGCCGAGTTGGTATCTAAGACATTGTGGCTCTAACATAGGACAATATATTCATTGACCTCCTTATTGGTGATGAATTTGGCATTGCTAATGCCAAGAGGTTTAGACCGCATTTCCTCCTTTGTCCTCTTGTCCAAATTTTTGGACCTTTTGGCAGGTGGTTTGTCAGTAAGTTCCTTCCTCGATCTCTTATCAGCACTTAATGTTGCCTTTACCATTAACAGCGACCTTTTGACAGCAATGTTATCTTCAGCCTTACTATAGGGTTGGGTTTCTTTGACAACCCTTTCTTAGTTCAGTAGCTGGTTGAATATTCTTAACCAGAGGCTCCCAAAAATGAGCAACCTCAGCTGGTACTATCTTCTCACTCTCCTTTCGCTTCTTGGCTAGTTGAGAGGTTTTCTTTTATGGTACTTCCTACTTTGCTATTTCTTTCTTTGCTATTTTCTTCACAATAGTAGTGGCTATGGAGGCCACCCTCTTATCAGCTTTTGATTTTTTGGCTTTAGCCTAGGTCAACAGCTTGGTAGGATTTACCTCACTAGTAGCCATATCTGCAATATGAGCAAACACGTTAATATTAACATAAGGGAAAAGAATAAACTTACATTCTACCGGCCGAGCAATGCTCAAAGGCAACAATCTTCCCCTTAAGTCATGAGAACGACTTTCCTTTTGTAGCTATACTTGGCATGATGGTAACTTATTATCATACCTTCTTTCTTGGAAAAGATTCGCTCTCCACTTCCATAATGCTGTATAATTCTCTCGATATTCTAAAAGAACATTTTGTTCCTCCTCCTCTCTTAAATTTTCTTCATCGTTGCGACATTATTTGGCATCAGTTTTATATCTTTTGAATGGATCAGTTATGTCCATTGGGTTTAGAAATCTAACTCCTTGTTTGATACTAGATAAGAACTTGTCATATCATTTTTGGATCTTGGACTCCAACCTATTCATGAACTTACACCCATGCCTCGTAGTGGCAAAGTACCAGTCATCAAGCTGCCTCCTAATGTAAAGAAATACTGGAATAGTTGTGGCATAGCCTTGACTTCAACTTTTGTACAGATTATCTCGAAAGTAGCTAGAAGTTGATATGTGTTTGGTGAGAACATATTTGGTACGACTCGGAAGTAGTTGAAGAAGCCCTTCACAAAGGCTGAGAAAGGGAAGCATAACCTAAAATCCAAATATTTCAAGTATATGTGGAATTTGTGCTCCCTTGGGAAACATACTCTTTCTTCCTCTTTTGGCCTCCTAAGATTCCACGATCCAAGGAGGTTTTACTAGTACTGGTTATATTTTGTGGCAAGGACTCTATTAGCAGTATTAACAGTTCCATTTGGAGAGTCGTGGAAGTAAGCTATATTGTTGTACAGATATTTCGCCGAGGATCTCCCTTCTTTGTCCTCAAGATAATTATCTACTGTAAGAGTGTTAATCTAAGTGAGTTTATCTTACCTTTCCTTAACGTTGTTGGCCGAGCTATTAGAGGAACACGCTGTCTTGCTCCTTATTTGGAGGGGAGGGGGGTAGGGCACAAGTGGCCTTAATTTCCATCGCTTCAAAATCAAAGAGGACAAGTCGATGGACTACATTACGAATCATACTTGAATGGTTATAAAGAATGATATCACAGAACTTCAAGAATTTAAGAGTAGAGACTAGAAAGTGAACAAAAGTATAGAGATGCACTTGGAGAAATGTATTTTGATTTTGAATAGTCCTTCAAATATAGATAATTCACTCTCATAACTGCAAACTTGTTTCAAACAATAATGATGCACTGATTTGATAGTGGTATGGTTTGTTGACGCATGTTTCAAGATAGAAATTTGACAGTAGACAACTCTTTGATAGTTATTAGGCTTGTAGCGTAATGGTGACTGAGGTGACAGGTGTCATGCCTCCTACTTTTTAGTCTCTTGAAAAGGAAAGAAATTGAAAGTTGTAACTTTTTGATTAGGACGTGATCTTTCTTGCTTCCCTCCTCGCTCAACATCTAAAGAACTACTCCCTACTCGGCCTCTAGTACAATATATATTACTACCCTTGTCGAATTCTTGAACATGGGAGGTTGGGGGGAAAATGTTGATAGTTAGTTTTCACTTACTTAGTTTAACAAGCATTGATATAACTTTACTTACTTATCCATTCAACTTTCAAGAAGCCAGGTAATCTATATTCTTGGCACCTCGCTAAGTAATTTACATTTTCGACATTCCGTCGAGTAACATAGATCCGTTCTTGATTTGAATTCAAGTTTATAGTGCGAATAATTATCATAAGCACGGTTATATTACATAACTGCCTGCTCTCCTTACATTTCGAGAAGGTGTCTAATTAAGAGACTTCTAAGTGCCCCCAATAGTTATTCCGATAATTGTTACTTTAGATACGATAAGTCCCCTATAAATATGGGAAAGAAACTTTGTAAGGTGGATTGGATAACTCTTAACCACTTACTTTACTTTCCTTATTCTTACTTATTAACTTAGGCATTGGACTGGCTACATTAGACTGGCCCTGATATCAAGCAATTTTCTTTTCTCTGTAGGACATATCCAACTCCCAAAATTCACCAACAATAGTGATGATTCTATACTTATTTTGTACTTATAGTTAGTACACTTATATTTTATATATTAATAAATTGATGCTTGGGATTCAGGAATATGCTTATGATTGAATACTCTTTGCTTGACGTGCAAAATGTAGTTAAATATTGTAACTGAAGAATTGTTTGTATGATTGATCTTTGCATTATTTGAACGGTTTGTTGATATTGGTTGATCACCTAATAAATTGGATAAATCATATTCAACTTATTTTAAATTAAATGGATCATGTATAAACACAAACATTAGATATAATGTTTTGACCATCACCTCATGTAGATGATAATGAAGAGCCTTGTAGAGATGGGATTCCCACATGATTTGATTAGTACAGTATAGAAGCATATGCACAACAAGACCCTAACCTTGGCTCACGGGTTTACTTCCCGTTAAAGATGCTAATCGTAGGTGGTTAGGGGTTGAGTCTAAAGATCATTGATGTAAGGCCTAAGTATAGATTGCGGGGGCCACCTCATTGCTAGACTTGGGATTTTGTGTACTAATGGATTTCTTTGAAATAAAAATGTATTTCTTGAAATACGGAATTCGAATTTATTGTTAAAAACTTAAGTACTAGAACTTGATTATGATTGTTGTTGATGAATCTCCAACCTTTACTTCAAAAGGCATCAAATTTGATGTTGTATGTAGCACCGATCAACTGCATATATTGTTTGGCATATTGCTTGTTTATGTATTCATATGTTTGTTAATAAGTTGTTTAATAACCTATTTGTGGGTATAGTATGAGGGATATCTTGTTAAGCTCGTGTAACTTACTCCCCAATATTTTTCTCTTGCAAGTTGATAGATAACTGAGCATCGTTTACCAGGCATGGGTTAAGAGTTGAGTATTGAGTGCAAGTATTGTGATATCTTAGAAGGTAGAATTTAAAGATAGTTGTATAGCTGGGTTGAAACATTACGTTTAATCATTGTTCTTATACTTAGATTTTATGATTTCAGGGAGTTTAAATTTTAGATATTTACTCTATGATTTTATCATTTGGTGGGGGATACTGATTCTCTGCGGTTTTCAGGAATTGTGGATTTTGGATATCTATAGTTATTTACATATTATGAAGATTTAATAAATTAAAAATTAGAGTATTGTAATCTCTAACTCGCAAGGTGGTTTTTGTATCATAAGTGTATACATGATATAAAAATTTTAGGCAATCTTACTAGACTCCCTATAGGGTCCTAACAGAAGTGGTATTAAAGCTTTGCGTTGTTAGAGGTAGGAAAAACCTACCTAATGGTGAGATGGGGTAAAAACTGTGTGGAATTTGAGTAAAGATTAAAAGACTTAAACACTTAGATCATATACTATATTTAGTATTACTTGTATGTAGTGGGTCTATGTTATAGGTACATAAACCCTTTACCTGTTGAACTCCTCCCTATCCTAGATATTGTTGGTATTATTACTCTCAAAAGGCTAATGAATGTAAGTTTGAAGTGTTAAATCGAAGATGTAAGAAACAAGTATTGAAAAGGGAATAAAAAGGAGATGTTCCTAATTGTGTTAAATTAAGAAAAATATTTTTATTAAAGATTAGGAGTGCAATGATATCTCAATTTCATGTTAGAGATACGAAGTGCATTAATTAGAGGATTAACAATTTTGGTGGTTCCAATAACATTTGAAATTACAAATTTAATAGCATAGATTGAATTTGAAAATTGTGCTATAGTAGTTAATTGCAAATCCAATTTGGTGGTTGATCAATTTGAAGCATGAGGTGATATTACTAGGATGTGAATCTTTCTTCTTGTATTGGGTGATTATAACATGAAGAGGATGATTGTACAAGGTTTTACAAGATAATTACCTTGGAGTTATAATGCATAAGAATTATGTAAGAGATGTATGATTGATGTAAGAAGTAAGTTATTAAGGTGATATGAAAGTAAGTATCCTTAAATGAGTAGTTAAAGATAAGTGTGTACTGGCAACTATATAACTAGAAGTTTTAATCCCCGAAGATGGTAATAACAATTTGAATGGACAATTCAAGTTGCATGATTCAAGATTTAGAAAAATGTTGTCATAAGATGATTGTGAATCCAAACTATTGACCTAATAGATTAATAAGAATGAACTATGAGTGATATTATGTAGATTTTAATCATGATACTACAAGAAGGAGTGTAGGATTGAATAGGATGTGTAGGAATCAAATGGTGACTAAAAGGTGATCACATCTAGGAAATGAAAAATTATAATGATGTAAGAATAATTGAACCAAATATTTCATGAAAGTGAGTTTGAGAGTTTGTGAATTATGAAGTCTATTTTTGATGAAAGAGTTGAAACAATTAAAAAGGTGAAAGTGATGATTTATATGATAGTATTTAAAAGTGATGATTGACGATCTGATTACATAGATTATTAAGTAATACTGATGTAGGTAAATATTACCTTGGTAGGACTATGGATGATAAAAAGGATCACAATACCTACCTTACCTCAAGAGACCAAAGTAGTTTGGAGCATTCAAAGGATAACTTTGGAGAATTAGAACCGCCAAGGAAGACATTCCTTGATTTTGTCAAGGCAAATGATTTCTTTGTAGGCAAAAAGAATAATCCATTTGAAGCAAAAGATTGGTTGATCTGGATTGAGCTATCATTTGAAGCATATGGAATTCTAGAAGACCCGAAAATAACATATGGGACATTTATGCTAAAAGATGATGCTAGATTTTGGTGGAATCTTAAAGGAAGGACTTTATCCTCTCTTATCACCCAAAATGTAGTTAGAAAAGAAGTTCAAAAAGAATATATTTAGAAAGCCTACTTCAAGAAGGCTTGCTCTCAGTGCAAAGAGGAAATTGGAGTATTAGTGAATATGAATATGAGCTCAAAAGACTAATGCATCTTATTTGTACAGAATCAAGTGTTAGTGATCAATTTCATATATAAGTGTTCCTAGCGAGGCTAGATCAAGAAACTCGAGCTAAGTTAAAAAAACTTCAGTTAAAGACTCGCAATGAAGTTGTTGAAAGAGTAAGAATGATAGAATATTTAGGAAAAGGATTCTTAGAAGACTAAAATGAGAAAAACAAGGAAATCTCTAGATTGGGTAAAGAGTTAATGGATGATGCTAATAACAGTGACAAGCGACCTATTGAAGCATCAGGATTGCAAGTGAATGAGCTAATCTCAAAGACGTTATGCCAAATAAACTACTGGAAATGAAACTAAGATCACTACCCAAAAGATTGTGCATAGCTAAAAGGAAAATGTTCTTACTGTGGAAAGACTATGCATAAAGTGAAATGGTGTTTTAAAAGGAAGAATGCCTTAGTGTATAGTAACTCTAGAAGGCTTGGTCATAATATCTCTAAATGCTATTGGAAGTGACTAATTTAGGAAGGAAATCTAGTGACTTATCGAGAAACTCAGGAGATTTGATGTAATTAGTATGAAGAGATTATGTATATGAAATATGTTTTATGGACTTGTTATGATGTTTATAGGTATCTGTTAAATATTGATAAGAAGTTTGTTGATTACATGTAAATTGTTTGCTTATGAATGATGAAAGGAGTTTTAGTAAGGAACTACTTCGGTCAAGTTTCAAAGATGAAACCTTTTGTAAGAGGGGAAGAATGTAAACCTCACAAATCAATCCTTCTTAGTATATAATCAAACTCACTAACTATAGATAATTTCCTTAAGTTAACAAAGTTGATATATTTAAAATTGATTAAAATTTAAAACAAGTATGAGAAATTGTAATATAATAATTGAAACTCTAATCACATATTCTATGTACGCGTAAGTATTAGAGATTAAACCCAAAAATGATAAAAACCTTAAGTTTATAAATGTATAACTTTACTTTTATCATAATAAAACTAATTAAGTACAATTATTGATCAATATACTTAATCGCATAAAATCACATATAAACAACTATAGATAACTTTTAAATGTTAATAAATTTACTGAGTACCAAAGTAATTTACAAAATTAATAAATATTATTATTTAATTTTTAGTGACTATATATTTATATATCTAAATGAGTATATATATGTATATTTAGCTATTTGAACTTCATTTAATTACTTAATTGATGTTTATGCATTATATAGCAATGTTAATTTTATATTTTATAATTTTATTTGTAACTATATTATTTATTATTTTAAATATTATTTATAGGATTAAAAATATTAATAGGAAATTCAAAAATTTATTTTACTTATTTATTCACTCGTTTCCTTATTTTTCCTTTTCCTTTTCTTTTTTTTCCTTCTTAATTTGTATGTGTTATATACATATATATATATATATATATAGATATAATTACACCTAGTCAACATGTTATTTTCTATCTTAAAACTTCTACTCTTTTCTTTCCATTCCTTTTCCTTTTCTTTTTCTCTTTTGTTTTCTTCCCTTTTTCCCCTCTAATGCCATGACACCTAGAGGGCCTAGAGAATTCCACCATTTTCCTCATGTAAACCCCATTTGTGCATGTAATTAAATTATATACACACACAAAAACCCAACCGCCATTTCCTTTCTTTCTCCTTTATTTTCCATTTCAAAATTTCTCCTTAAACATTCATTTACTATTCCATTCATGTTTAAATCATCACTTACCTACTTTACAACATCAAGAAGGAGGATAAAGAGGAAACTTCTCAACAATATATATATATATATATATTAACACATGTAAAGGTATTTTTTTATGTATTATTAGAATTAGTTTTGTTAGTTCCTATAGGGGGTCTAGTAGAATTGCCTAAAAATTTCTTATTATGTGTGTACCTGTGATACAAAAACCGTTTTGCAAGTTAAAAATTGCAAGACTCTAAATAATCAATTACTATGGTCTCTAATTTTTAATTAATTAACATATTGTAAAATATAATAATTATGAATATCCAATATTCTACAGTTCCTTAGAATTGTAGAGAATTGGTATCCCTTATCAAATGATAAGATCAAGTAGTAAAGTTCTAAAATTTAAATTAATTGAAATTATAAACTTTGAGTAAAAGAACAATAATTACATTTAATAGTTCGAATTGTCTATATAGTCTATCTTCAGATTCTATCTTCTAATGCATCTCACTACTGTACTCAATGCTCAGCTTTCAACGTATGCCCAAATTATTAATCAACCTATAAGAGAAAATTGTTAGGGAGTAAGCTACATGAGCTTAGTGAGTTATCCCTCAGACTATACTAGTAAGTGGGTTATTAAACAATTTATTAACAAACATATGAATGCATGAATAAGTATTATGCTAAACATTATATGCAGTTGACTGGTGTTACATACAACATTGGATTAATGCCCTCCAAAGTAAGGATTAGAGATTCTTCAATAGCAATCACAACCAAATTCTAGCACTTAGGTTTTTAACCATAAATTTATGTTCTGTATTTCATAAATATATTTTCATTTCAAAGAAATCTAGTAGTACACAAAATCCTAAGTCTAGCGGTGAGGTGGCCTTTGCAATTTACACTTACGTTCTATAGTGGTGGTCTCTAGACTCAACTTCTAGCTACCCACGGTTAGTGTCTCTAGCGTTAAGTAATCTTGTGAGCCAAAGGTAAAGTCTTGTTATACTAGTGCTCTTTCACTGTACTAATCAAATCATATGGAAATCCCATCCCTATAAGGCCTTTCATTACCATTTGTGTGAGGTGACAACCGTAATATTATATGCAATATTTGTGCTTAGGCATGATCTATTTATTAAGTCGAATATGATTAAGTCAATTTGTTTAGTAATCTACCAATATCAACAACCTATCCAAATCATGTAAAGAATAATCATACAATTGATTCTTTAGTATTCAATCATATGCATATTCCCGAGCCTCAAGCATCAATTTATTATTATATAAGATTTAGGTATTAACTACAAGCAAAAAATAAGTATAGATTCATCGGAAGTACTCACTTAACAAAGGCCGATATAGATCCTAACAATCAATAGGTAGCTTTCCCGCTTGATCAATATCTCATGATAAATAAAAATAAAAGAAGCTTAATGAGTATCTAGACGTAATATTGGATGACTTAGCTAGCTTACTATCTATCTTATGATTCCTATTTTCGTTTAAGCTTTTAATCATGTGTAACTTTTTCTTTTTATCTTTTATCTTTGTATTATTATAGTAAATTCCTATTGAGTTTAAGTGTGCTTCTTTAGTGATAAAGTTTGATTAAACTTTTCTATGTTATTTCACACTACTTAACTTATTTATTCTGACAATGAAGAAATATTATTTTGTTGTATAAATGTTAATATAATACTGAGTAAATATTATACGACTTTAGATTTTCTCACTTTTCATAAGTTTTATATTAACATATTGTTATATCATAATATAATTGTAATTCCCACATATAGCTGGATGAATAATAGTATGCTAGGATAAGTTAAATAAAGTAATAGAACTGGGTGAAAATTTTGAAATCATATACGTAAATAACTAAAAATTTTAGCTTAATACATTGTAGTATTATTCTAAAATTATATTGTGTATGTATGTATACATATATTCAATTTGTTTCCTATAAGTGTATGACTCTATCTTATTGTTATTAGTATTATTATTATTATTATTATTACTATTAATATTAGTTGTTTTTATCTTTACTGTTTTATATTAACGTTTATTGTTATTGCATATATGAAAACATATTTAGCTTAGAATGCTTTGACTTTTAAGTACACAAGTATACGTTTAACATTTTGATAGTTTAAAGAACTTTGTGTCTTGTAGTTATATCTTATCTGCACTTTATAATACGTATTTATTGATTTTCTTCTATAGAAAGTATATATGTACACATGCAAATAATTGCATTTAGGTAGCTCTTTATTTGGTTAGAGTTCAAGATTTTATTAGTTCAATATTTTATCAATCAGCTTATATCTTTTGATTTTTTTTTTAAAAATCTTAAATCGCATATAACTTTTCCATTTTAATTCTGATATTTTTGAACTTATGGTCGATTTTTATCTTTTTCAGACATATGTTCACGTAGCGAGGTTTGTTTTAGATGTTAAAATTTACATTTTTCAATAAGGGCCTAAATTATTATAAATTTTGTTATTTTGACCTGAATAATTTTATTTATCAATTTTGAGCATTTCTATATTATTTTATATTTTAATTAATTTCTAAATTTCATATTTTCACAATATTTTATGTTTAAGTCCAATTTATGTATATTTCATTATTTCTTCATATATAAGCTTAATTTACCACTTATATTAATTTTATCATTATTGAAAATTTTCCTAATTAATCATTATTATTATTTTCTAATTATTTTATAGTTTTTGGTTTAATTGGTTATTTTAGTAAATTGCTAACATTGCATGTTTTCATTTCTTTATATGGCACTTTGCTAAATTTTCTTAATTTTTACGTTTCTTAAATTTTATATTATTATTACATATATTTATATGATATTATAATTAAATAATTATTATATATATGGGTCCTATTTAATCTTATGGGTTTTGGACCATTACATGTATGTATATATATATGTATATTAAATTTCCTTATGTTGTAGTAAATACCATATTATAAATATGTATGTATTCTTATTTATATACATACACTTATGTATATGTACTTGTATGTATAATTGTATTATACTATTATCATACGTATACCTATATATGTATACATATAAATACATGTATTTATACTTATATTATACTATTATTATATGTATATATATATGTACATGTATTTATACTTAATTTTATATGTACTTTTATATGTGTATATTTATATGTATTTTTATATTTTCTTAATGTATTTTTATGGGATTTTCATTATTTTACATATATGCATGTATACATACTTTCAATTTTTATTTATATACATATAAATACTTAATATTCACATTATGTATGTTTATGTACATATAGAAATATGCACATATAATGGCATTTAGGTATATGTATGTACATGTATTTATATTTAGATATTTCAATATGTACAATGACATGTACACATATATAACATAATTTCTAAAAGAAGAAATCTTTCATAATATAATTTGGCATATGTATATAAATTTTCATTACAAAGTGTAAAGTTACATGTATAATACTTCTACTAAAATAGTATACATAAAAACTTGAGAAAACACCTAAAAACTAACATACATAATACAACAAATAAAATCAAAATACAATAGAAATACAAAAAAAGTACAATTACTTGAATTAGAAATATGTTTGATGTAGAAATTCCCCTCCTTTTATGTTGGAAAAGTGACTATTAGATGGTGATATAAAAGTTGAGAATTAGAAGAGGAAAATGGACAATGGAAGAGAAGTAGAAGAGAGAGAAATTTCAGTTGGACAGGGAAGATTAAAATGCTGATTTTGTGTGTATTTAAGTGAATTGAAATTTATTTTGAGAGGGTTTTAGAGGGACAGTTGTTTGGACGGTAAAGGGGAAGGAAAATGGAAAAAAAGAAAAAGGAAAAGAAAGGATAAAAATGCATTAAATACCTTGAAAATGACATATTTGACTTTTAGATGCTGAGCTATAATATTAATTTAATAATTATTTATGTATAGGTAAAAATTTGAAATTTAGAAAGGAAAATAAAAGATAATAAGAAAAATTAAATAAGTAAGGTAGAATAAGGAAAATAGGGAATAATTAGATAAAATAAAATTTTGAATTTCCTCAAAATATTTTTAATACTAAAAATAATATTAATAATAACATATATTTTAATTATAAGGAAAGCTATAAGATATATAGGTTATGTTGATTACATAACACATAAACAACCAAAATAATACTAATTTATGTAAAATTTATAATAATTATTAACTAATATTATCAATTTTGTAAATTAATATAATATTTTCACAATTATTAGCCTTTAATAGTTATCTTTAAACGTTCGTTAGCGATTTCATATAATTTGACATTTCATTCAATTATTAGGCTCAATTAAGGTTTTATCACTCTTATAGCAAATTAGTATATTTATAGGCTTAAAGTTTGAGTCTTAAGGTTTTTTAATCATTGTTAGGTTCGATAGGTTATATTCATTACATAACACATAAATAACCAAAATAATACTAAAATTAGATTCAAATAATTAAATTCATATCATACTAATTTATGTAAAATTTTTAATAATTATTAAATAATATTATCAATTTTATAAATTAATATAGTATTTTCACAATTATTAGCATTTAATAGTTATCTTTAAACGTTTGTTAGCGATTTCATACAATTTGACATTTCATTCAATTGTTAGGCTCAATTAGGGTTTTATCGCTCTTATAGAAAATTAGTATATTTATAGGCTTAAAGTTTAAGTCTTAAGGTTTTTATCATTGTCAGGTTCAATTTTTAGTATTTATATACATATAGGATTTAGGGTTTTTATATATAATTGAGGTTTTTACCAGGTTTGCAGTCAATCTATCATGACCCGAACAGTATCATTACTATGATAAATCACCATGTACCCTATAAAGATCTATAATCAACCCTTTCGTTAATTATAAGCCTTCTATATAACACATAAGGCTTCTTCCACTCTATGTTACCATTGGGTATATAGACGAGTAATATCAAGCATATTATTTGAAATTACTAATTAACTTCATAATTTACCAAAAATAAAGCATGGAACTTAGAATTCTACAACAAAATAATATAGTACATCGAGAGTCCATAAGAGCTTGTCATAAGTCTATCTATTTACAAAAATTTAGCTAACTCAAAGAAATGAACAACTATTGGCCATACTATGAACTTCTCTCTTCACTTTCTTAATCACATAGCCTTATCCTAGTACGAGATTCACCTCAAGTATTCCTCGGCCTAGATGGACGAAGAGATGGTCTTGTATCAAAAGAAATCTATCGGGGCATATGTAAATCCTGCTACTTAAGGGACATATAATTCACTAAGAGTGCTTCTCACTTATTCCCAAGGATCAACTAAACTAAAAAATAAAGTCTACGTTAAGAAAATGAACCTAGTTTTTTAATTCAAAAGTTCATTATCGATAAAAACTCAAATATAAGAATACCAAACCCTAAGTCATCCAAAACCCTAAACCTTAGGATAATTAAGGACTTGTGACCCTAAATGAATAATTAAAAATTTAATTTGAACAATTTTATTCAACTTTAGAAAACTATAAATTTCAATAGGAAGAATTGATATAAGAGCTAAACTCTAAAGAAATCACATATAAGATAATTATCTTATTTCCCTTATAAGCCATGTTATATATGGATAGGCAAACCAACTAATCACATTAAATAGGTTATGAATTGAGAGTTGGATTTACATATCACTTGACAGCCTTTCAAACACTTATGATAAGATAATTTCTTTATCTTACCATAACCAATATTACATATGGATAAGTTATATAACTCTCTTATCTATTTAATTTTAAAACATGTAAAGTAACAAGGCAATACCCCTAAAAATACCTAGATGGCTGGTTAAAAAGAGAAGGAATGGGGGGCCATACTAGGTCAATCACACATCAAACCAATTTTCCTTCATAAGCACTATTTGCCCCTTATTGCTTACATCATCCAATCATTGTAAAGTATGCCTCCTGTACAACATAGAAGACAACAAAAAGGACTTGTTTGGAACCCTTATACACACATTCAAACCAGCACTCTCTTCCCAATTTTCTTTCATCTTTTACTCTCTTTTTCACACTTCAAACACATAAAAAAAAAGAGAGAAAAAGCCTCTCAAAACCACATACAACCACCATACATATACATACACATTCACAACACAAAAAGTGTCATCCTACACCATTTTAGTTTACCTAAAAGGACCATTCTAGGAAAACTTTAAGACGCCTAAAAACTAACCTCAAACCCTAAAGTTGTGGCATCATAAGGAGTTTGCACAAGGGAAAGGAAAACAAGGACTAAAGGAGGACTCTAAGTGCACAACCACCTTCCATGCTTCCTAGGACAAGCAAGCTTTTAAATTTGAGCACTATGGTGTGCCATGCCTAGGAGTTCATATACTTTCATGAAGATATTAATATGTGTAAAAGGTGATATCATAACTAGTTACATTAGGTGTTAAGCTTATGAATCTCTTACATAAAAGTTAGACTATGAGTATACTAAGTTTAGTATTATGTAAGATACATGCCTAGTCCCTAGAATGTAAGTTTGTGACTTGACAAAATCATGAAATATATTTATTGATGAGTGACAAACATGCTGGATGTGAGGTTTTAGAAGGGCATTTAGATTTTATTTTTATTTCTATTTGGTTACATATGCTTAAATCTAGCTTTTGGTAAAGGAAAAACTATTGCATGAAGTTTTTATGAGGAAATCCACTCTTTAAGGTATAAATTAAGGTATAGCACTTATGATAAATATGTGATCTATAAACTTTACTTAGTATTTTAGACAAATAATCTTCTTATGGAGAAGAAGTTAAGTTGGAGTTAGAATATAAGTAATGTAGGATCTTGATTTATTACCTAAACTTAAGAAAATAATGAAATAATTTGAAAAACCAAGT
Source organism: Lumnitzera racemosa (assembly GCA_024138005.1). NCBI lineage: Eukaryota > Viridiplantae > Streptophyta > Magnoliopsida > Myrtales > Combretaceae > Lumnitzera > Lumnitzera racemosa. The sequence continues at coordinate 51,104,463 of JAMXBC010000004.1, read as the reverse complement.
TGGAAGCCCTTGAACCTAAACCAACCAAATCTAGAACCATAAGAAAACCCACTTAAAAATACAATAAAACAAAGTGAAAGGACCAATCAAAGTAGGTATAATAAGTATTAAAAGCTTAAAACTCAAAACCGGGCCTAAAAAATCCAAAACAAGCTTAGAACTTCTAATTGGGTCCTTAAGAAGATTCTGACCAGCACCTTAATTAATCAAGAAAAGTTATTTTGAGGCCCATGAGAAGTCTAAATAAAACCTCCTAAGCCCAACAAAGTCACCCACTTTAGTTTGAACAAAAAACAAGCTCATTTAATCACATAAGCCCACTTAAGAGTCTAAGAAAATTTTGATAGCACTAAGGTCATGAGAGAAGGATAGAAATTGAACTTTTATGGTGCTTTAAGCTCAGAATGAAGTCTTAAGCCTAAGCTTAAAAGATTTTCTAAGATAACAAAAACCCCAACAACTAAACTAAGCCTAGAAGAGTACTAAACCATGAGTTATGTTAATCATGATGATAGTTATGTATAGTTTTATAGAATGAAATTGTCTTATCACATTGAAAATTAGATTAAATAATTATTTGATTAAGGAATTCAATGAGTCATGCATTCCTCATGATAGCATCATAACTATACTGATTGCTACCTTACACAGAAGGTGGAAAGGGGCTCATAGGAGCAGGGGCTCTTGTACGGATTAGGCAACGATTATGCTATTATTATATTATTAATTCTTTATCCTAGCTATCGAGCTTACTATGCACCATGGGACACTAACCATTAGTGAAGGGCCATGTCCTGTGACATTTGTTAAGTAAGTGTGATGTAGATTGCGAAGGTTACCACACCGCTAGATTTAAAATTTTGACTTAGAGTTTGATCTTTTTGAAAAAGAAAATGTATTTTTCATATGAAAAGTAAAGTTGTTTGTATTATGTATAATTTTGAATTGTTTCGAGCATGTTAATGCAAGTGTAATAAAAACCCAGGTGCTAGAACCTAATTGATGGTTTGTATCGGTTAATTATCTTTAACTTTGACTATAAGAGGCTATAATTTTGAGTTACATGTAATTCTTAAGTCATTATATGTATTGTTTGGCATTTTAAGTGTTCATACATTCATATGTTTGTGCATTTAATAAAATTGTTGTGTGGTATGATGAGGGGATTAACTCACTAAGTGTAAGCTTATACCTTAATAGATTTCTTTTGATGCAGGACCAGCTATTTGTCTATCCAGGCCGAGGAATGCCTAAGGTGAGTCTCATATTGGGATGGGCTATGTGATTACGAGAGTGAAGAGTGAAGTTCATAGTATGGCCAATAGTTGTTTATTTCTTTTAGTTAGCTAATTTTTTGTAAATAGACAGACTTTGATGGACTTTTGATGTACTATAATATTTTGTCTTGGAATTTTAAGTTCTACACTTTATTTTTGTTAACTTATGAAGCTAGTTAGTAGTCTTAGATAATATGCTTGATATTACTCATCCATATACCCAATGGTAATATAGAGTAGAAGGAGTTTTGTGTATCGTATGGAAGGCCTATGATCAATGAGGGGGTTGATTGTAGATCTTCGTATGGTATACGACAATCTACCACAATAGTGATATTATTCAGGTCATGATAGTGTAAGCTTACTCTTAGTGAGTTAATTTCCTCACCATACCACATAACAGTTTTATTAAATGCACAACATATGAATGCATAAACACTTAGAATGCCAAACAATACATGCAGTGACCTAGGAATTGCATCTAACTCCAAATTACATCCCCTATAGTTGGGGTTAAAGATAATTAACTGACATAAACCATCAATCGGGTTCTAGTACTTGGGTTTTTATTTTGCTTGCACCATCGTACTCAAATTAGTTCAAACTTATATATTATATAAACAACATTGCTTTTCATATGAAAAATACACTTTACTTTCTAAAAATCAAATTCTAAATCAAAATTCCTAAGTTTAGTAGAATAGTAACCTCTTAAATCTACATCACATACCCTAAGCAGAAGTCACAAGATACGGCCCTTCGTTAATGGTTAGCATCCCTAGGCACCCAATAAGCCTAATAGCTATGATAGAGACTCAATAATATATAAATGATATCACAGTTACCTAATCCTTGCAGGAGCCCCTTCTCACCTTCTTTGTGAGGTGGTAATCAATATAGTTACGATGCAAACATGAGAAATGCATGACTTATTGAATTCACTAATTGAATAATAAATTAATCCAATTTTCATTATGATTAGATAATTCCATTACATACAATTATGCATAACTGTCATCACAAATAATTTCAATTATTATCTTATTAGTAAATCATAGCATTCAATCATAGTATCATACACATACATTTCCCATAACCCATAAGCATTCAAGTTCATTATTTAAATTTAAGTACATCTATACTATAAACAAAACCAAGCATAAGGTCATCAGGAATTACTCACTTAACCATAGCTGATCAATTGTAGTAATCTAGGGGTAGGTTGTCTCCAATGGTAAGGTCCCTTAAACATCACAAATATGATATTATAAGAATTTGAAATAAAATTTGAAGGCTAACTTAAAATCTTTTAGTTAGATTTTTAACTTAGTTTTTATATTTCTCCTGGTTGTACTAAAACTTCAATTGCGTATAACTTTCTTGTTTTAAATCCAATTTTTATGATCTTATAGTTGATTTATATCATTTTTGAGTTTACTTTAATGTGGTGTGGTTATATTTTTGAGACAAGACCTGCAATTCTATCCACTAGTTAGAATAGTAGGGTTCCTCATGGTTTGGTGCTCTTTTGGGCTTAGTTTGGTTGTTAGGCTTTTTGTTATCTTAAGAAATCTTTTGGGCTTAGGCTTAGGACTTTATTCTAAACTTAAAACATCCTTCAAGGTCAGATTTCTATTGTTCTCTCATGATCTTAGTCCTATCAAAATTTTCTTGGACTCTTAAGTACGCTTATGTGGTCAAATGGGCTTGTTTTTTGTTCAAATTAAAATTAGTGACTTTGTAGGCTTAGGGAGTTTTATGTAGACTCCTTATGGGTCTCATAAAAACTTTTCTTGGTTGATTAAGGTGTTGGTCAGATTTTTCTTGAGAGCCTAATTAGAAGTTCTAAGCTTGTTTTGAATGTTTTAGGCTTTTAACACTTATTATACTTGCCTTGATTGGTTTTTTCACCTTGTTTACTTTGTTTTATTGTATTTTTAAGTGGGTTTTCTTATGATTCCAGATCTGGTCAGTTGGGTTTATGGGCTTCTAACTTGATTTCTCCAATTGTTTCACTATTTCCTTAAGTGTAAGTGAGAATTGAAGAGTCTACACTACTTATATCCTAACTCCAACTTAACTTCTTCTCCACAAGAAGATCATTTAGCTAAAATACTGAGTAAAAATTATAGATCACATATTTATCATAAGTTTTATATCTTAGTTTACATCTCAAAGAGTTGATTTCCTTGTAAAAACATCATGTAGTGGTTTTTCCTTCACCTAAAGCTAGATTTAAGCATATAAAACCACATAGAAGTAAAAGTAATGCCTAAATACCCCTCAAATACATCACATTCAGCATGTTCGTCTATCATCCATATACATATTTCATGAATTTTTTGAAGTCACAAGATTTCATTCTAAGTGCTAGCATGTATCTTACATAATACTAAACCTAGTATACTCATATTGCAACTTTCATGTAAGAGATTCATAGGTTTAACACCTAATGTAAACTAGCTATGATATTACCTTATATGCATGTTAATATCCTCATGAAAATATATAAACTCCTAGGAATGTCATACTAAAGTACTCAAATTTAAAAAAAAAAAAAAACTTACTCTTCTTAAATGAGTATAGAAGGTAGATATGCAATGAGAGTCCTCTTTTAACCCTTGTTTTTGTTTCCTTTTTGCAAGCTCCTTATTTGCCACAACTTCGGGGTTTAAGGTTGGGTTTTAAGTGTCTTAAAGTTTCCTAAAATGGTCTTTTAGGTGGACTAAAAAAGAGTAGCAAGAAAGGCACTTTATGCAGTGAATGGGTATATGTGTGTGTAGTGACAAAGTAAGGGGATGTGGGGTTTGGTGTTCTTTTGTGTTTGTGTGTTTAAGGTATATTAAAAGAGAGTGAAAGTGGAGAGGATTTGAGAGAAAGAGTGTCGGTTGTGTTCTATATGTTTGTGCATCCAATAAAGTCTCTTTTTGTTATCTTTTACTCAACACATAAGTCTTACCTTATAATGATTGGATGATGTAAGCAACAAGGGGGCAAATATTAGCAAATGGATTGATGGTTGAATGACATGGTGAGGCCTCCTATTTCCTTTCTTTTCAACTAGCTATGGTATAGTCTTTTAGGGTATGGCATTGTCTCATCACTCATTTTAAAATTAAATAGATAAGGTGGGTGTATAACTTATCCATGTGTAGTATAGGTTACGGTAAGATAGGGAAATTGTCTTATCATAAGATATTGAAAGGTTATCGAGTGATATGTGAATCCAACTCTCAAATGCTAAGTTATTTAATATGATTGGTTGATTTTCTTATCATAAGGGAAATAAGGAAGTTGTCTTATATGTGATTCTTTTAGGGTTTGGTTCTTATATTAATTCATATGTTATGATTTGCTTCCTATGGAATTTTATAATTTTCTAGAGTTAAATAAAATTGTTCTAGTTAAATTTTCAATTGTTCATTTAGGGTCACAAGTCCTTAATTTTCCTAGGGTTTAAGGTTTTGGATTATTTAGAGTTTGGTATTCAAGTAATCGAGTTTTTATCAATAATGAGCTTTTGAATTGAAAGACTGGCTTCATTTTCTAGACGTAGAGTTTAGTTCTTAGTTTAGTTGATCCTTGGGAATGATTGAGACTTATTCTTAGTCAATTACGTATCCCCTTAACTAGCAGGAATTACATCATCTCTTACAATCACACATATTTAAGGTTTAAAGTCTTCGTACACAATTGGAGTTTTGATTAATAAGTTAGGGTTTTTCATAGTCATTTTAAGTTTATAATTAAAATTTTAATCAGTTTAAAATTTATCTACTCTATTAACTAAAGGAAATCATCTACAATACGTAAGTTTGATTCTATACTTAGAAGGCTAGATTTGCAAGGTTCACATCCTCTCCCCCTTACAAAAGGTTTCATCATCGAAACTTAATCAAGATAGTTCCTTACTAAAACTCTTTTCATCATTCATAAGCAAACAGTTTACAAGTAATCAACAAGCTTCTTTTCAGTACCTAACGCATACCTATAAACACCATAATAGGTCCATATTTTCATATATATAATCTCCTCATACTAATTACATCAAATCTCTAGATTTCCTCGACAAGTCATCAAATTTCCTCTAAAGTTACTCACTTCTAATAGCATTTAGTGATATTATGATTGTGCCTTCCATAGTTAGTGCCCATTAAGGTATTCTTTGTTTGTAAAATACCATCTCACTTTATGGCCAGTCTTTCTACAAGAAGGACATTTTCCTTTTAGTTATGGATAATCTTTTGGGCGGTGATCTTGGTTGCATTTCCAACAGCTTATTTGGTACGGCTTCTTTGTGATTGGTTCATTCACTTGCAATCTTGATGCTTCAATAGGTCACTTGTCACTCCTATCAATATCATCCATTGACTCTTTAGCCAATTTAGAGATTTCCTTTTTTTTTTTTCCTAATTTTATTCTTCTAAGAATCCTTGTCCTACATATTCTATCATTCTTGCTCTATCAACAACTTCATTGTGAGTCTTTAACTGAAATTCTTTCAACTTAGTTTGAGTTTCTTGATTTAATCCTACTAACACTTGTATGTGAAATTGATCACTAACTCTCGACTTTAGACAAGATACATCAATCTCTTGAACTTACATTCATATTTACTAATACTCTGATTTTCTCCTTGTACTAGGAGCAAGTCTTCTTGAAGTAGGCTTTCTAAAATATATTCCTTTTGAAATTCTTTTCTAAATACACTCTAAGTGACAAGAGTAGACAAGATAATTCCTTTAAGGTTCCATTAGAATTCGACATTGTCATGACCTTATGGGAAGCCTAGTAGAAATGCCTAAAATTTTCATATCATATGTGCACCTATGATATGAAAACTGTCTTACAAGTCAAAGATTGTAAGACTCTAATTAATTAATTACTAAAGTCTTCAATTTTTAGTTTATTAACTTATTGTAATATACAAATAACTATAGATATCCAATATTCCATAATTCATCAGAATTGTAGAGAACTGATATCCCCTACTAAACAATAAGATCAGGTAGTAATGTTCTACTATTTAAACTTATTGAAACTACAAAATCTAGGAATAAGAATAATAATTACATATATTGTTCTAAATTAGCTATACGTTCTATCTTTAGATTTTATCTTCTAATGCATCTCAATACTTATACTCAACGCTTGGCTCTTAACCCATGCCAAGTTATCTATCAACCTACAAGAGAAAACTATTGAGGAGTAAGCTATATAAGCTTAGTGAGATATCCCTTCTACTATACTGACAAGCAAGTTATTAATCAATTTATTAACAACCATATGAATGCATGAACAAATAGTATGTTGAACAATATATGCAATTGACTAGTGTTGCATACAATATTGATTTTAACTACCTCCGAAGTAAGACTTGGAGATTCGTCAACACCAATCACAACTAGGTCCTAACACCTGGGTTTTTAACCATGTATAGAAATTCCATATTTCATAAAATATGTTTCTAATTCCAAAATCTAGTAATACATAAATTCCCAAGTTTAGTAGTGCAATAACCCTTGCAATCTATACTCATGCCCTAAGCGATGATCTTTAGACTTAACCCCTAGCTACCCACAGTTAGTATCTCCAGCGCCAAGTAAACCCATGAGCCAAGGGTAGGGTTTTGTTGTACAATTCCTCCTACATTGTTTTAATCAAATCATATATGAATCCCATCCCTATAAGGTCCTTCATTACCATTCGCATCAAGTGACGGCCGGAATATTATATGCAATGTTCATGCTTATGCATGATCCATTTAATTTAAGGTAAGTCAAATATAATTAAGTCAATTTATTCGATGATCAATTAATATCAACAAATCATTGAAATCATGCAAAGAGCAATCATACGATCAATTATTCAGTTGTCATATTTAACTACATTTTGCACAACAAGTAAATAGTATTCAATTACATGCATATTCTTGAACCCCAAGCATCACTTTATTAGTATATAAAATTTACGTGCACTAACTATAAGCATAGAACAAGTATAGAGTCATTGAGAGTACTCACTCGGCTATGAGGTCTATTAATGGTTGTAATAGTCTACTGGTTGGTCAGTATCCATATCGGGATCACCTGACATTTAGAGAATATAAAGGTAATGAGTATTTAAGTGAAATGACTAATCTATACACTTACTTAGTAATAACTATCTAGATTAGCCATTTATCTATGTAAAATTCTCAATTTTAGCTTTTTTTTGGTGAATTACGTGTAACCTTTTCGTTTTAACTTTAATTTTTAAAAACTTATACTCAATTTTTATCATTTTTAAACGTACTTTTATATAACAGGGTACATTTCGGATGTTATAACCCGCTTTTTTAATTATGGTCATAAAATATTAAAAATTTTATTATTTTGACCAAATATTTGTAAATTATCATTTTAAGCTTTTCTTTATGAATAAGGTTTAATTAATATCTAAATTTAAATTTTTGAAAATTTCTCATTTTCAAGTCTATTTTATAATAATTTACTTATTTCACTATTTTAAAGTTAAATGCTTATTTAAATCACTTTTTGTTATATTTATAATTTTCTAATTAATTATTATTATTATTATTATTATTATTTACAATTTTAATTATATGATCAAAGGTGCTAACTTAGCAGCTCCTTATTATTCCATTGGTTTCTAAATCTTTTCCAATTTTTGCATTTTTTTCCAATTTTGTGATATTAATTAATATCTATATGTATATACTATTATTATAATTTATTAGATTTTGGAAATTAATTCTATTTTTCTCTTTGTGGTCACGACCTCCTATGCTTGTGTATACATATATATATATTATCTTATTTAAGGATTTAGTATTTTAGTATTTTTATACATGTATTATTTCGGCATATACATATATTTATACTTATACATAAACTTTTATACCTATGTTTTCTTGCTCTTTTTACACATACTTATTTATTCAACTTATACTATACCCTACATATTTGTATAATAACTTAAGTATACTAAGTACTATATGTATGTACACATACCATATACACGCTATATGTACCATATGTTTACATTATTGATCATAACATATATGTACATATAGTTATATACTTAAATAAATATATACATTAATGAACACATACACATTAAAAGAACAACTTTACATATAATTCCATGTGTGTACATGAAATGTTATTACAAAGATGTTACAATACATATAAACTCTTTTACATATCCTTAAAACACATAATATTACAAAATACATATACTACATAAAGGGTACATAACAAGTGGGTATTACAAGAGGAATCAAATACAATATATACACTAATTAATTACTCCTTTTTGATATGTTGAAAATTTGTAGTTCAAGAACTCCTCTTCTCCTTGAATTTGTCGATAGGAAATAAAAGAAAAATCAAAAGGTTAGAAGTAAGAAGAAGATGAGAAGGAGTCGGTTAAAAAAAAAAAAGAGGATTTGTGTGTGTTTTTTCCTGATGTTTAGTAAAGTAAAAGTAAAAAGAAGATGAGGAGATGTAACATACACATCCAATTGGTATAAAAAAAAAGGAAAAAAAAAAGAAAAGAAAATAAGACAAGAAGATAAGTTGATTTGACTCTTAACCTTATCTCATTTTCTTTAATTTTGACCCACTAATTTAAGCACTTGTTGGAATCCAATAAGTGGTAGTCGAACAAATTTCAGTTCAGCCAAAAGTGAAACATGGAAAAAAAAAGTAAAAAGGAAGAAGAGAAAAGAAGAAAAGAAAAAGGAAGAAAGAAAAGAAAAAAATTATAAAATTGTTTAGTTGACTTTTCTAGAAGTATTCTTAGCTTTTAAGTAAAGTTTAGGATGAAATAATCATAATAGAAAATATAGAATAAAAAATGAATGTACACTATCTAATACATAAACATAAGATATGTAGTAAAATTAATTAAATTAACATAATACCATCACGTATATATATATATATATATATATATATATGAAGTCACAAATAATCATAAAATAATATTCATAAACATGTTGATTTTGTTAATTAATTTGTTACTCTTTACGTTTATAAATATTTAGGAGTTATCTTTATTCATTTTACGTGATTATGCGTATTAGTCGGTAATTGTATTCAATTAGGATTTTACTACTATTGGGGTAAATTTATACATTTTATAAGCTTATGGTTTTAGAGTTTTCATCAGATTCGGGTTCAATATCTGGTATTTACATGCATATAAGGTATAGGGTTTTCTGTATGGATTAGGGTTTCGATTAAGATTTAGGGTTTTTCATATTCGTTTTAGGTTTTGAATTTTAAATTTTAACCAGTTTTAAATTTATCAACTTTGTTGATTTAAGGAAATTACCTACAATACTAGAGTTAACTATATACTCAAAAAGCGAAATTTAAGGAGTTTATAAGCATAGTCTTTTAGCATTAAAGTCTCATATATTAGTTTCAGATCTTTTGGAATTTCATACACTTTAAATAACAGCTTGATATGAGACAACCAATCTTTTGCTTCAAATGGATTACTCTTCTTGCTTATAAAGAAATCATTAGCCTTAACAAAATTGGGGAATGCCTTCCTTAGTGATTCTAATTCTCTAAGTTATCCTTTGAATGTTTCAAACTACTTTGGTCTCTTGAGGTAAGGTAAGTATATGTAAACCCCATAAATTTTTCGTTCTGACTATAGAGTCAAACTCTAGTTTTGTAAGTAATTTCCTTAAGTTAACAAAACCGATAAATTTAAAACCAATTAAAATTTTTAATTCAAAACCTAAAACGAATATAAAAAACTTTAACTTATTAATTGAAACTCTAATTGCATTTGAAAACCTTAAATATGTATAATTGTAAAATTTTAACCTTGAACCTAATAAAAGCCTTAATTGCATGTGAAAATCCTAAATTCTATATATTTGTACATACAAGTGATCAAATCCAAACATGATCAAAATCAAAAAACTAAAACTTTAAATTTATTAAACCTATAAATTTGCGTTAATAATGATAATACCCAAATAATGATAAAACCTTAATTGGGTATAATTATCGATCGATATGTTAAATCACTAACTAATGAATAGAGATAGTTTCCAAATGCTAATAAGTGTAAGAGTACTAAATTAATTTATAAATTTGATAATATTATTATATAATTATTAAATATATATATAAACTAGTATTATATGAATTTAATTATTTAAATCTAATTTTAGTATTATTTTTTTGTTGTTTATGAGTTATATAATTAATATAGCCTATCTACCTTATAACTCTCTTTATAAGTAGAATATATATTATTATTAATATTATTTTTAGTATTAAAAATATTTTAAGGAAATTCAAAATTTTGTTTTATATAATTATTTCCTTATTTTTCTTACTTCATCTTACTTATTAAATTTTCCTTGTTATCTTTTATTTTCCTTTCTAAATTACAAATTATTACATGTGTATAATATAATTATTATATTAATATTTTAATTTTGACTAAAAGTCAAATTGTCCTTTTCAATGTATTTAATGTTCTTATCTTTTCCTTTCCTTTTCCTTTTTCTCTTTCTTTCTCTTCCCTCTCCCCCTCATTGTTCTGAGCTACTTATGGGATCTAGAATCATCTCCAAATCTCTTGAATCATCTCTAATTAATGCACAAAAAGTATTTACACCCCTTTCCCTCTTGAAGCGAAATTTACTCCCTCCTATTTCCCATTGTTTACACTTCCATTTCTCTCAATTCCTCTACTTTCTTTTACCAAAAATTCCATACATAATTTCACCTACCATTCCATATCACAACACTTAAAGGAGGAAAAAAAGGGAAGATTTTCTTCAAGAATATATCGAAACAAGTAAATATGTATTCTTTATTTATTATTAGTATTAATTTCTTTATGTAAATTATATTTTGTGTATTCCTTTATGTATTTTTATGTATATTATATTTGATGTATTACATTGCCTTGGTATGTATTAAGTATGTATTTTAAGGTATTATACTAGAAACTTTATGTGTATTTATTAGATTTTGAGTATATAATTTATTTCTTTTACAAATTGTAGAGGGCTAAATCTAACTTATGGGCTTCAAGCCTAACAACAACATGGACTTAACTTTTTGGGCCAAGGTGATAGGGTTCGAAGAGTCAAGCCCATTAGAACCAAGGATGATCAAGGGAGATTTGGCATGCAGGGCTTGGAGTAGGGTTTTTTGGATTGGTCCGCCCGATTAAACCTTTCTTGGTTTGGCTTACGCTAATAAAATATAAAGCCCTTTATTTGGGCCTAAATATGTAGAAAAAGCCTACCCTGATATCATGTATAAAAAAGCTTCAATTCTAGCTATTGATTAATATCATGATCTAATGGATCAAATCCACGTACCATCTCCTATAAATACCCTATTCATTTCATTATTTAGATAAGAGACAAACTCTTGCTAATGCCGTTACTTTACTGGAATTCTATCTCAAAAATCAAAACACGTAAACACCTCAAGAATACCACTTCGTTCTTTACCCATTGTGGAGTTTGATGCCATCGTACTCCTCCACCTATTACCTGACGTGTTAGAGCCTACTAAGATTGCTTAGTCCTTTTCCCTATTCTACCTCACTTGATCATCTTATATGTGTTAATCAAGTCATTTCCTTAGTCACATGTAGCATGGTATAGTACGCAATACGTACGTGGCCTCTTTCGATATCAAACCCCTTACATTCTTTTGGCGACTCTACTGGGGAGGAGAGATTTGACATTCACGTCATGGTAACCCTACGAAGAAGGCTACTAATCTTACTGATGCTAAGGATCAAGAACAAGACGGTACTGTTGTTATCAATAGTCAGAATCCACCACCAATGGGAGCTACGAATCAAGGAGAGGGTGCTCAAGAAGTTGTCCCTGACAATGTACAACTAGCATGAGAGCTACAATAAACTAATTAGAGTCTAAATGAGCTTAAGGCAATGTTTGCCCAATGTGTACCTATCTTGACTGCCTTCACTGTTGTGTAACAAGGGGCAACTACTGTGGGTCGTGTTAACGTGATGCAACAATATGTTACACCAACTTCCCAACCACTCAATCCCTTAATTACTGGTAAGTAAAACACTCATAGGGTTAAGGAACAACCTCCTACAATGGAGCCTATCTCTACATAGCAGACCCTACCTAAATCAATAAATAAGGGAAATCAGATAGGAGGCTCATAGTCTTCGCATATCACTTTATGTGTTACGATTGATGAGTCTATGCACCTTACCCCTATGAATTCAACTCCAACAAATTCTATTCCTATAAACTTTACCAACCATGCTCTGGCAAGGTCGGTAAGAATAGAAGTATCTACTTAGAGGGCTTTGTTTGTGACTAAAGAAGATTTGGATGTGTACATGAAGGATATACAGGCAAAATCTATGTTAGCCATCTTCGAATTGAAGCTCCCATATCATTCACGCTCGTTATCAAACCATATCCCAAGGATTATGTAAGTCCGAAGTTCATGTTGTTTAATGGGAAGAAGGGAAGCACTAAAGAACATTTATTGAAATTCATTAAGACCCTAGAGGTTTACGGCTTAGATGACGATCTGAAGTTGAAGGAATTCTTAAAATAACTTACAGAAAAAGCTTATACTTTTTTATGTTAATCTCTTACTAGGCTTAGTTGACTCATGGGGTAGAATGTGTAAGATGTTTCTTGAAAAATTCTTTTCTACTAAAGAAAGGGTGACTCTCACCAACATAGGACGAATTCGGTAGAGGTTTAAGGAAGATCTCGTGGATTATATTGAGCAGTTCACAGAGCACTCTTTGGATATACAAAATGTTTGTGATAAGAGAGAGCTAGTTAAGATTTGTATTCAAGAGATGTTTCCTAAATACGCAGTCTATCTCAAGAACCTATCATTGACTTCTTTTGCTGTATTGGTTAAGAATGCGAGAAGGACCAACAATGCAGTAGCTCGGCAAAGGAATGAAGCTGGAAGGTTCAATAAGCGTACCTCATCTGTGAATGCTGCTTAAGGCTAATCACAAAAAGACATGAAGAAACCTAGAAATGACAAGTTTTACAACTCTAACCCAGCACTGACATATCCTTGTCTAATCACCAAGGTACATTAGATGTTGGATCAATGGTTGCGCAATGGAAATCTCAAGCTCCTAAGGGTCGAACATCTCCCTATAAATGAGGAAAAAAACAATCTTAAGTATTTTAGATTTCACCAGACTATTGGTTATCTAACTAAGGATTGTTTCACTTTAAGAAAATATTCAATGAACAGGTTGCACGAGGAGAGTTGATTATAGACAACAATAATGTTAGAAATAATCCGCTTCTAGCTCATAACGACTAGAAAGGAGCTGTCAATGCCATCAGCCACAACCCTTCCATGATTGAAGTGGTCGATGCACAACCTTCTAGAAGTAAGGAAAAGTCGATGGAAGCTCATGACAATGAATACTTGCCTCTTGTCACAGCGTTATTAAAGACTGCAAACTTTAGGAACTTCTTTGACTTATTGGGATTTGATGAAAATGCTAGGCTTACAGTAGTGGTTGCACTTACGTAGATCTCTGAAGGTCAATATGCGGAGTGTTATGCGGACTGTAATGCAACGTAGCTCATAAAGAGAATGGCTAAAGCGTATAGAAATGCCATCTTATTCACTAAGGCAAATATGTATGTGAAAGGCCCTAACAATAACCGTCCCCTATACGTAAAGGTGTTCTTAATGGCTATCTGGTTAAAAGAATGTTCATTGACAATGGTTCTTCCTTGAATATAATGATAATGAATACTTTCAAAGCTGCAGGGATCGATATCCGATGCTTGATTAGACAACCCATATCAATAAATGGCTTTAGTCATGTCCCTACTAACTCTGTTGGATATGTTAATGTTAATCTTAAAGTTAGGCCTATTCATAGCACCACTACTTTTCATGTAATTGATGTGCCCGTACAATATCACTTACTAATAGGTAGGAAGTGGCTACACAATCGCAATTTAGTTCCTTCGACGTTACATCAGTATGTTAATGGACATTAGAATGGGAAAGATATGTTTTTCCAACCATAAAGAATCCTTTTGAACAACATGAGTCTTATTTTACTAAATCAAGATTCTTCGATGAATTTGATGAGGATGAGGAAACAGCCATAGCTAAGCCGTTTGGTATTCCCTTGCTTACATGGGAGGAAACTCAAGAGGACCAACAAAAGAAGAAAAGGATGCACAAATGTCGTGGAGGGAGGAAAAAGAATAATCAATATACTAAAATTGAAAGTTTCATTAGAGAAGATAAATGGCATGTATACTGTTTATGACGATTTGAGGGATCTGAAGATGTGTGCTTATCCTCTTCAGATCCCACACTAGTTTAAGAAGTTCAGCCTACCCCACAATAATTACAAGATCAAGTGAAGCCTTAAGTTGAGGAGGTAGAATGTTAGACTTGGCGCGATCAGAGGAGTCACGACGGCCAATATTCATTAGTAAGAGTCTCTCACAGGAAATGGGGGTTCATGTTACCGAATTGTTGAAGGAGTACAGAGACGTATTTGCATGGACTTATGAAGAAATGCCTGGGTTGGATCCTAACCTTATAGTACATAGATTGAATATTGCTCTTGGAAGGGAAAAGAGTTTTCCGTCCTCAGATTGAAGTGAAATCAAGTAGGAGGTAGTGAAATTGTTACAAGTTGGTTTCATAAGGCTAGTCGAACATCCTACTTGGCTCACTAATATTGTTCCTGTAAGGAAAAAGAGTGGACAAATAAGAGTATGCATGGATTTTAGGAATCTAAACAAAGCTTACTTTAAGGATGATTTTAATTTACCAAATGTTGACACTTTGATAGATGCAACTACAAGTCATGAATTGTTTTCATTTATGGATGGCTTTAGTGGATATAATCAAATTAAGATGGCAAAAGGAGATGCAGAGTATACAGCCTTTTGTACACTAGTTAGAAACTTCTATTATACCGTCATGCCATTTGGACTTAAGAATGCAGGCATAACGTATTAGAAGGCAATGACTGCTCTATTTCATGACATGAAGCATGGCTGTATGGAGGATTATGTTGATGATATAGTCATCAAATCTAAAAGAGCACATGATCATTTGGTCCATTTACAAAGGGTCTTTGAACAATGTCGGCTATATAAACTTTGCATGAACCCTCTCAAGTGTATTTTTGGCATGTCTTTAGGGAAGTTTCTTGGCTTTGTTGTGCATCAAAAGGGAATTTATGTTGACCCTGCAAAAGCACAAGCCATAAGATGAATGCCATTTCTTACCACCTTGAAGGAATTGAAAACCTTTATGAGAAAGGTCTTGTATATCAGAAGATTTATGCTTGTAATTGTAGAAATTTCATACTTGTTGCATTAACTTTTAAAGAAAGGAGTCTTATTTGAATGGGATCGAATCCATGAAGAGGCAATGTAGAAGATTAAGAAAATCCTAATTTCCCTACAGACTATGACTATGCCTATCAAAGGGAGACCTTTGGTCTTATATCTTCTACTAACAAATCTGTCGAAGCTTTGCATGTATAAGAAGTGGAAGGTTAAGAGTGACATGTATACTATTTGAGCTTAACCCTTCAGGAGAGCGAGGTTAATTACCTGGTTTGCAAGAAACATTGTCTTGTGCTGGTATTTGCCATGTAGAAATTATAGCACTACTTCCTTACATACAAGATCCATCTGGTGATTCGTTTTGATCTGATCAAGTATTCACTATCTCGACTAGCCTTGTCAGGGCGCATAACAAAATGGTTGCTTCTTCTTAGAGAGTTTGATATTATGGTACAATCTCCTAAAGTTGTCAAGTCACAACTTTAGTTGATCTTTTAGCACATTTCCCGAACATATAATAGAGCTTGAGTATGGATATTATACCAGTTGAGTTTCATTAGGATTCTTTCATGGTTGAAATAAAAGGAGAATGGACATTGCAATTTGATGGGTCATGAAGTACCACTAACATTCAAACTTGATTTTTGATGCACTAATAACGAGGCCGAATATAAAGCATTGTCACTTGGCTTATTGTCGACATAAGAAGTAGGTGTACATAATTTATGTATTCAAGGTGACTCGAACTTAATTATTAAGCAAGCTACGGGTGAGTTCAGATTGAAGGAACTTACATTAGCACCTTACAAGGTTATAGTACAGACCTTCATCAAAAAGTTAAACTCCATACGATATGAGCATACAACATGATCTATAAATTGATTTGCCGATGCATTGGCCACTTTGGCATCCAAAATTACGATTCAAGATACAAGTAAAGGTGTGAATGTCTAAGTAATAAAGAAATCTATCCCATGTACAACATTGAATTTTCTTGAGACACAAGAAGAGGTATAAAACAATTAGCGTACCCCGTTTATGGAGCAATTGGCACATCCTAGTATAGCCTTTGTTTCAACATTAAAAAAATTCATCAACATCAAGGGACTATTGTATTACAAACGGCAAGGAGGGGTATTGTCTCGTTGCATCGAAGCAAAGGAAGCTCATCTTAAATTTGATAAGTATCACTAGATTTGGTATAGAGAGGAAGGCCCCTTGTTATATTGACATATTCAACGTATAGGCTACTATTGGCCCTCGATGGTAAAGGATATGCTCCATGTCCAAACACATTGTCCCAAATGTTTTGAGTTACTTGATCGGGGTGAATGCAATTTTGTGTCTAGCCTAGGAGACTAGAGGCATCCGTATATTGACTACCTAGAAAATAATGTGCTACCCACAAATAACATGGATGCTAGACTCATGAAATGCAAGGTTAGAAAGTATCTCATGCATGAAGGTAAGCTTTATAGGGTATCATACATGGGGAAACCCTTAAAATGCATTGTCCCCCCTGAAACAGAAACAGTTTTGACTAAGGTGCACGCTAGAGAGTATGGAGAGCACTAGGGAGGAAGAAAGTTGTATTATTATTTACTAGATAGAGAACACTATTGGCCTACAATGGAAGTAGACGCTTTCAATTTTACCAAGATATATATGAGCTTGCTTTCAGTCAATTGTTTTTCAAATTAACACTTAACTAGAGTAAGCATGGCATCGCTACTACTTGGTAAGAGCTTTGCCTCTTAAGGGCATGATAGCCATAGGTTCATGTTATGCTAACTAGTAAGAGTGTTATCTTCTAGGCGTATGACATAACACCTTTTATACATGACTCAATTTAACTATCTAATGCTCTATGAATAATCATATCAATAGGGTTAGGAAGTAGGTAATACCCCCTTAACACATTGAATGGTGTTTTTATTAATGAAGGATTTCAATTTTGTGGTCAAATGTTGCTTGCACATAAGATATGCAACATTCTATTATCTACTCTTTTAAATGGATTTTTTAAAGCTCGATCTAAAGTTATTATGATATGCATCATGATTGTGCTGCTAAATATAATGTGCACCAGATCTATTATGACATCCTTAATGCTCATAAAAGAATTGAGTTAGCATGATGATTCATTCGATGACATAAGAGAAAAAGCAAGAGAAAGTCTAAGTAATAAAGGGGAAGTGTTCCCTCATTTATTTTCTACAAACATGCATAAAAGTCCAATGCATAAATTAAAAGACTTAAACGAGGATCATTCAATGACGAAGCACTGATCTAATAGAAGCCTTGCAATCTATGTCCCCAATACGTTTTTGCATTTCTAACTTAACCACTTTAAGCTTAGCTTCAAGTTAATCATGTTGCTTTACAATATCTTGTGATTCTAACAGTTTTTGGGCCTCAGAAGCAATCACTGCCATATCTGGTAATTTGAAGTTCAAGCTATATGCTCCAGTAACACTGCTAACCAATAGCTACAAGTCTCGAATAGGAACTGTTTCCTAAGACTTGTCCAAAAGCAAAGCAGCTTTCTTAAGGAAGGTTATTATAGTATTTGTCACCTTACTAACAAAACAGATCGATCCAGAAATCACCCTCCATAGCTCGTAAGTCCTCCAGCAGTTGTAAAAGATCCAATGGAACTGTAAATCCTTGAAATGAAGAGTATATACTAGAAGGCTGAGGTGTCTCTACTGCCACTATATGGGATGAACCTCCATCAATTTCCTTCAGTACCGTAATAGTTGTAATAGGGTCAATGGTCATGAACTACTAGTAAAGGAATCCAACTATATACTAGGGTAATGTCAACAACTACGATGGTGCTTGAGGAAATGCCATCTACTACACTACTCAATTGACTATCAAAGAGTCCAGCTGCCTTTAGAACCTCAGTATACTCTTGGATATCAGCTTCCTCTAAGTATATGGCTTCATGGTCGTCTTGATCAATAATATTGCTTAACTCTTTCAAAGCTTTAGCATGTTTCTCAATTGGCTAATACACTTCAGTAACAGATTGGTCTTGAATATCCTCTTGATCACTAATATTACCTTGTGGATCGTCTCCATCACTACCTTCACTCGTGTCGTCAGGAGATTTATCAATGTCTGAAGAGTCATCATCACTTTCACTATCATCGGCAACATCAACAAGATGATTGCTTGCTTGAGGTGTTTTCTCAAAGCCATATCTAACAAGGAAGGGAGAAAGAATAGAAGGAAGCTTCTTTAATGTCTTGTCATTCTTTAAAGTGGTAGTAACATGTCTATTGTCCTCATCTTATAAAGAAAAAAAGAAGAATGATGAGTAAATAAGTTATGAGATATAAAGTGTAAATACCAAAAGGGTGATATTAACGAGTTACCACAAATTCGTGAACACTTGATTTGTTTGATGATAAGTAATTTAGGAGTGGAATGGTCTTTCTTATTCTTATTTCTTGTACAGAAAGGTGATTTTTTCTTCTCACTAGGAGTTTAGAATAGGAATTCATCCTTATAAATAGTCCTCACTGGAAGTTCACTCTTAATCGGTATAGTCACATATTTCATAAAGTCTTTTAGACAACCTGTCCAGTACGTAAGCTAGCCAATGGAGGTAATCCCGCAGTGACTAATAGATGGAAAAAACAACTATCTCACTCCTAATTAGATGTTTCTAAAGTCATCTAGGCTTAGTGATGTACAACATTCATCAAAGTCACCGTCAATTGATATTTTTTAGGGGACCCCTTAGTCAAAACCAAATTGGTAAGCGACTCAGTGTTGTATGTATGACATCACCCTACACTCCAAATGATGGTTACTAAAATCACCCCATTCAAGTAAAGAAAGGAGACCCTCGGGCGAGCACTAAAGGATGAAACCGGCTTCAGCAGTATTGGATCTCTCTCTTGCACTAAGTAAGTTCATGATATCTTTTGACCCTTTTGGATAAAAATGTAGGAACCACAAATATCTCGATATCTTACTGGCGTAGGGGTCAAAAGTGACTTCTTTATAGTTGTCTAACACATCCAATAAAGGGCCTAGAGGTCGCTTATTGACCTATGCCCAAGCTTGTGGTTCACTACATTTGGGCCCATCAAGACAGGATCCACAATATCCCTTGTACCACTCATAAAAGAAAATATGCAAGAATATTGCATCTACATAGGATATGATAGCGTATCGACCTATCAATTGAATGGAAGCCTCGTGATAGAGATCGAAACACTGGTACAATGATCCTAAGTAAAATAGCCCTAGGGCAAAACGTTCTCCATGTACTATACAGATTGACAAGTAAAATAAACATGGACTCATACCATCTTCTAGACCACTAGGAAACATATACAACAATAGCCAGCAAGCAATAAAAGCCTCCAATTCATATTTGCAAGAAGAGATTGTTCATGAGATAATTCATCTAGATTCACAACATGGAATAATAAAAGTAAGAGTGTTGATACTCACTCGTATTTTTCATTCCCTTTGAAGAAATGTCTCACCTAAGCATTAAAAGTAGCTTTTCAGTGGGTGTTTATGGCTTTCTTTTTTTCGGCCTCTAAAGTTAAGATTAGGTCTTAGTCCTCTTTACAGTCATAGATGCGGTGATATCAGTCGTACTAAAATCACGAAGATGTAGAAGTATGTTGGCGTCTTCCAAGGTAGGTGTGACCTCACCCTACACAGTCACAAATGTGTGTGTCTAAGTGCTCCAATGACACATCAGTGCCCTCCAAATCTCCATGTCGTTAGAATAAGGAAAACTAAAACGGGAGGAAATATACACCGGAAAATATATGTCCGCCTTCTCCAAAGCATTAAAGTAGGCTGAGTTGCTTAAGATATAATTCACTTAATCAGCCCAATTGACTACGGAAATTCAAGGGAAGCAAAATAAGCTTTCGGATAGTAGGACTTCTTTCTTCTCACTTCTAAATTGAAGCATTGAATCTCCTTTTATATTTTTCCTCTCGTGCACTTGAGGCTCCTACCTGATGAAGTGTAAGGTACCTTAAGTGGTTGGTTGTTTGTACAAGTCTTGCCTTCTTACTTACCCCAAAAGGAATCTTCTTTTATTGTTGCATTGGGCCATTTGTCCCGTAGTGAAGGTAGAACTAAAATGTGACCATCATGGACGGTTAGCACTTGCTTGCCATTACTCTTCTTGGGCAATTTCTTCTTGGGCAATTTCTTTTTGCTCTCTTTACCCATCTCTTAATATCACCTATGGAATTAAGTAACAAAAATTAGTTAGTTATGTGGTGAAAAGGAAGAAATTCAACATTATTAAAAATACTACGTGTTGGATACAAAAATAAAAAAAATAAAAAAAGAAGGGAGAAAAGTATACATTGCCTAGTAACAAAGTTGAGTAATCAAAGTTGAAATTATACATTTAGTGATACATATACATTCAAATAGATGATGCCATGTCGAATCAAATGTTAGAAAATACATCGTTCTGCTACAAAACACGATAAATAACCTAAAGCATGACGAAGTTGCCAAATCATGCAAGCGTGTAAATGAACAGTTTGATATTAAATCACCTACGTGTAAGCTACGATTGAATGATAGTACCTAATAACCTTATTTGTGTAAGCCTTTTTTTTTTAAATAGTTCAATAGTACGTCAGTTTGAAACATTGACTCCTGCATTTGTCCAATAAACCAAACTCATCCTTGATTTTCTTTTTACACATGTTAGTCAATGCCTACATTGCCCCTTCCCTTTAACCTTGTTGAATCCGCCTTAACCCCCTCTTCATCCACAAAAAGAAATTTATCCATTTTGCCCCCTTCAAAAACCCTATAATCCTACAGTAACCATCATCCCTTACCTTTTCCCAAAGATGTATTATTTCCAAACCCTAGTTATAAACCCCTAAATTTCTCGACCTAACATCTAAAGTAGACTTAAGTGTGTTAGATATTTCTAGAAGTTGACAAGGCTAGTGAAAGTGAAAACCCTAAAATAACTAATTAATCACATATAAATTTTTTCTATCTTAAATATATGTAAACACTAAAGATTTCATCTGAAAGTGATAAAAACCCTAAAACTACAACTTTAAGGGTATAAAGGCACTAATTCACCATAATTTACCCTCAAACCCTAATTGATAATATAACCTTAGTATTATATCAAATCATTGGTAAAAGATTAAAGATAACTTTCAATCATTCATAAATACATATAATACTAAAGTAATCCTTTAGAAAGTAAGATATTGCATCATAGGTCACATTCATCTTCTAAGTATATAAATATGTTAGTATTATATGGTGTTAAGAGTTTAGTTGATGCTTATTTCACATGTAGTAAGTATTAATACCCTAAATGAAACTTTTCATGATGATTATATTAAGTGGCCTACCAAATGATGTATATAGGATATAAATACCTAGAGGAAGATCTCATTACCTATTTTTACTAATCAATTCACTAAACTTCTTATTTCCTTTCATTTCCTTAATTTTCTTCCTAATATTTCTTAATCACTTCATATGTACACTTAGATTACATGTAATTGTGAAATGTTGACTAAGTCAATAAAATGAAAAGTCAACATATGTGTCATTATCACTAGAATCTTCTTTTCCTTTCTTTTGATTTCTTTCCTTTTCTTTTAGATTTTTCCCCCTTTTCTCTTACTTGTTGCCGTCCAGTCCTTTCCCACTTAGGACCCCACTTATTTTCATTTTCAAAGCACAAAACAATACAAAACAAAGTCCTTTTCTTCCTCTTCCAAACCATGATTCCCTTTGCTTCCATAATTCCAAACACTTTCCTACTTCACTTTCACACTTTCTATTAACATAAATTAAGGAGAAAGAGGTATGTTATCATATGATTTTCTATTTTATGTAGTTGTTAGTTGTGTAAGTTAGGTTAATGTAGAAAGTAGGTATAATATGTGCATATGTGCTTTTAGAAGTGGAAGCTCCATATTCATGTATAGAAGAGTAGGAATCCTTGGATAATTAGAAAAAGAACACATGTACATATACCTAAGTATGTGTATATAGGAGTATACTTGATAAATACATGTATAAAGACCTTTGTACATAAGTATCCATTATGTACATAACCTAAAATGAGGCATATATTAACTATACATACATATACCATTCTAAATATACCCTTAAAGTACAAAAATATGAAAATTGTGAAGCTTTCTTAAGAGGGAACTTTAGGCATACGAAAATACATATAAAAATATGTATGTCACCGTATGTATATATGGATATGTGTATAAGTACATAAGTATACATACTAGTACGTTAGAAGTATAAGTATATATATAACATATATATAAAGTGTATGAATACATAAGGACAATAATGGATGATGATTTAAGCAATGACATAGTTGAATAATGATGTAATCAAATGATGACATAAGCGATGACATAAGCTATTGA
This sequence comes from Lumnitzera racemosa, assembly GCA_024138005.1. Classification (NCBI taxonomy): domain Eukaryota; kingdom Viridiplantae; phylum Streptophyta; class Magnoliopsida; order Myrtales; family Combretaceae; genus Lumnitzera; species Lumnitzera racemosa. Next base: position 51,081,403 of record JAMXBC010000004.1, on the reverse strand, counting down.
TGACATAAGTAATGACATAAGCCTCTAAAATAATAAAGCATAAGATCATTAAAGTGTAAGAATTAATGGCTAATGAAACTACTAACTACTAAAATAGAACATAAAACTAGCCAATTGGAATAATTAAGCTTCAATAGTTAGAATTTCAATAAATTTAGTCTTTATTGTAAAACACGAGTTTTAATGTCCAAAACGGACATCACTATGTAAATCTATGTTTGAAAACGATGGAAAATGACTATAAATTTGTAAATATCAGAAATAGAAATAAAAAGTTACATACGATTAGTGATAAAGTCTAATCGGATTAAAATTGATAGTAATTTAAGTAGAATTAGATAAATAGATATCTAGAATTACTAGTTAATTCAATTGCTTACTATCATTATTATATTATAATGATCAGGTAATCTTGACGTGGGCGAGGATCTCTTCATTGATTACTACAACTAAAGTAAGTCATCATGGCCGAGTAAGTACTTACCCTATGATTCCATGCTTGTATGTGATTGCAAATAATGAACTTAAATGATATTGTTAATTTATTGTTGTGTAGGGTCGGGAAATACTTGTGTATGTTATAATGTGCTGAGTTGTGAATTTACCTTAAATACAAATAATACTTTGTTTGTTACATGGTAGCATAGACAATTGTTTGTACTTTTGGATGGTTACATCATAATTGGACTTAACTATACTCAGCTTATAAGAAGAAACTGATACATGCATCAACATGCATTGCATAGACATAATTTCAGCCATCACATTACATGGAGGTAGAAAGAGGCCATTCGGGGGGTTATCATTATAAATTTATTGGTTTTGTACAGTACACTCATACAAAATGACCTTACCCTGGCCCACGGGAATACTAGGCATTGGAAGCGCCAATCGCCTAGCTAAGGGTCGAGTTTAGAAGCCTCCATTTAGGGGTATGTGTGGACTGCGGGGCCCACTCACGATTATACTAGAACTTAGTTTTTATGAAAATAAAAGGCTTGTTTGATTCAAGTATGGAATGTAGAGTTCCGTAGTAAAGTAAGTTTTAGTATAATACTTGGATCTGATTGGTGTTGTATATACTCTAACCCTGACTTCGAAGGGTGCTAAAACCAAGTTGTGTATACTGACTAGTTAACTATATGCATTGTTTAGCATTCTATTTGTCTATTCATTCAAATGTGTGAATATAATGTATTTATAACTTGCTTGTAGTGTGGCTAAGGGTTTTGCTTACTAAGCTTAGGCTTACACCCCCTTAAACTTTTCCTGCAGAATGGCTTATTCATTGAGGCTAACTGGAGGATGCCATAGGTTAGCTTGAGGACTTAGGTAAGAGCAAGCCATCCAGTATGTTGAGAGAACTGATTATGTAGAATTTTACTTATGTACTTTTGTTTTATTAGTAATATAGAGTTAGATGTACTAAATTACTACTTACTATAAACTTTGTAGTTAAAATTTTATATAAATATGCTTATGGGGTGATATCATGTGGATTTGTATGTTCTTGGCAAGCTAGTGGTTGTAGAGCCTTATATATTGTGTGAAGAGTTTATGATTAGAAAGGTAACCAATCAAAGGTCTTTCATACAATATACGGCATCTGCTATGACTAGATCGTCCTTAATTTGGGACACTAGCCTCCCAATATCCCAATGGTCATAGTGGTCTTGAAAACAATTCATCCCTGGATCATCATCTCCTAACTGATTTGACCAAGAACTCCGATTTGGCTCTTAAATTGGAGATTTCCAAACCAATCCTATCTAAAAGCAAAGGTAGGCTCTAACCAACACTCATAATGGAACTGATAAAGACCAATCTAGTGGAGAAAAGGGGACCACTAGTCACCACTGTCACTATAGCCATTAGGACCCAACTTGTTCTAAGGCCAACAACAATAACTAAACTAGAGATGGGAACGAGTCTAGTAGCAGTACGCAGAATTAAGAGTCTTGATGAGCTATTGATGAGCCAAAATCTGTTGTTCAATTATCTGATTTTATGAAGGAACTTAGTGGAGGTATTGAATTCGATCTCAAAATTCAAGCTTTGAATGCTAGACTTTTAGAGATAAGTAGGATGTTACAGTCAAATTTAGGCTTGAACAAATATATTGCAACATTAAAAAGGTGAAGATTTCCTATATTTCATAGAAGAAACTTTGGGATAGTTACAATAGATGTTGTTCAAATGGTAATTTTCAATTGACATAAGGCACAATATGTACTGTGGTAGTTCATTTAAACGAGTTTATTTAAATGAGGTAAATTCGAAGAAAACAATGGTCAATTCTAATTTCTATGGATGCATGCTTTCAAATTGGTTTTAGTCAAATAAATAGAGGCATCATGATTATAGTGTTTTGTATTAGGTCAACGTACACTACAATTATCACGGTTTTTCTTTCAACCGAATTAATAAACGCTTGCCAAAGTCAAGTGCTATTTTAAGTTAAGCTAAGCAACCAACATTTTGTGAAAAGGCTATTGTTCCTGAAATTCTTATAGCTACACAAAAGTCCATCGAATCCTTTAAATGGGGAGAGTTTAAATGTAGAGTCGATTGTTGATTTGGACTTGTTCTTTGAAAGGGTCTACAGCTACTATTATCATAAAGGTCTTGGGTACATTATGGTATAGTGGATATTGGATTTATTGATTGGAATAGGCTTCACAACTGTATGGGTGTTTTATGGAGCTTCTTCTACAATTTTAATAGAAGACCAAATGTTCGAGGAAATTTCTAAAAGAGAAATTCACAATGAAGGTGAAGAATTTGTAATTCTAAGAAGTAAAATGTGTGTCAAAATTCACTCAAAATGGTTTTGCATGATAAAGTGTCCTCCAGCATTATATGTTTCTCGCATTGGTGATTTATGTGCTTGGTTAGAAAATTTTATTATTTTGAACTTTCTAAAATTTTCTTGGAATCTTGGTGTGATGCTTAAGAGTAGGAAATTTGATAATTATTTCTAGAAGAAATGAATCTTTGAGATTGCAGCTTAGTGCTTGTGTTCAGCTAGTCAAAGAATTTGCATTTAAAGGTCCTCAATGCGTTCGAAGCTTAAGGTGTTAAATGATTATAATCCACAAATCAAGAAGATAGCTATGTTTGACATGTTTAGTGTGATAAGAATGTTATGTAAATTTGAAGAACAACATCAGTAAAAGCCAATTCGATGCTACGGCTTCAGTTTCAAATATAAGAAGCCTTTCGCTTAATGAAAAAAGGAATGAAGGAAAAAGTATGACTAACAAAGTTTCAGGTCGACACTGCAGTTACTGCATCAAGTTCTAAGGGTCTTCAATTTGGCTACACATCTAATGAACAATACATTCTATTTAGGGAGACTAAGTTCATTGCAGCATATTGCAATGATTTTCACATTATTAAAGGGTATATTGAATATGTTCATATGTTATTTTAAGCCATTTAGTACGTGAAAGATACTTAGTGATAAAAAATTAGTGGCAACTATGGGCGGATACGAAGAAAGAATCAAGATAATGGCTATAATGGAGCCTTATATAAAGTGCTAAGACAAATACATACCTAAGAGGTTTCGATTCTCTTTCTTCAGTTTTCCCCACTCCAAGCTTCAATGCTGGGTATCCAGACTTTGGCTCTTGTTGCTTCAAGTCGACTATAAGGACGGAAATCAAAACAAGAAGAGAATGAAAATAAAAAAAAAGGGTAAGAAAAAGGGATGAAGACATGCCTAAGTTACACAAGACTTGGATCCTATGGCTTGCTGCTATGGAGCACAATTTGATTGCGCTTGCTCGTATCGAACTTAGATCGGTAGTTGCGAGTTAAGTATTGGGCTACTCTGGTGCTTTAGTTTCTGTGATTACTTTGTTTTAGTTATCAAATTGGGTTGAATTCTGCTTGGTGGTAAAATCTCTGTTTATGCCATATATTTGTGGAAACACATAAGATGCTGTTGGTGTATTGAATTCAGTGGTTACTGCTTAAGTGTGCTCTTGCATGTAAGTCCTATTATTACTAGAATTAAACTTTACACTTGGTCTTCAAGCTCTAATCTTCATCGACAAAGTTGGATTTCTCTGAGCTTTAGTATTCATGTACAGTTAATAAGGGTATTTTTCATGTCTAGGCTAGAAGAAAATAAAATTGAAGAAAATGTGTATGAGAAAAGTTAGGGAAAACTGAATGTGTATAGCACGAACAGAGATAGAAAGTGTTTGCAAGGATTTGGAAAAACAAGAAATAGTAAGAGAGAAAAAAGAAGAATTAAGGAATGAATATGTGTACAGATTAAATGTGTAAAGAGTTGTGGCAATTAATGAACACAAGAGATAAGGAGGAGAAAAGGAAAATCAACAAAAGAAAAAGAAAACATGGAGCTTAAAGTGTATTAAAAGTGAGCAACAAAAAAAAAAGAAAAAAAGAGCAAGCTAGATGAGAAAGAATAAAATGAAGGATGCAACGTTAGAATTATAGTTGAGGGAAGATTAAAAAAAAATGATAATGAATAAGGAGCTTTGAGCTTTGTACAAGATGAATGATAAGGTGTTAGGGTATTTGAAGAAGGAGGATGATACACAAGTGTATAACCAATAACAGAAAATATTCCTCAAATATTCCTCATGCAATGAGGTTATGACACCTCATTGGGGCATATGGCAATGTAACAAACAGTGTTATTTCAATGCTTGTAATAATAATAAAGAAAGTAACAAAATATGGAAAAATCATGCAAAGCATCACAATATGAGATGGATGGCATCTGTTTACGTCTAAATCGTGGCTTTTGAATATATTTGAATGCGTAAAGGGAATATTACGTTATGGAAATGGGTTAATGGATTTTGATTGCAATCCCTAGAAATGGAGATGACTAGGATGAATAATCACGAAGTGGATAATGATAAATTTTATCCTATTTATTGTAAGCAAGACACCTATGTTATGAAATAAATTTCAAGGATCAGTCTCAAGTGCTACAATTTAGTAGGATATGAGTTACGCTGTCTATACCATGAAGATTATATTCATGATATGATGTGCAAGTGATACGTGAATTAAGGATGTAAACATGATATTAATTCTCCTTAATTAGTGCTCTATGACAATGATCAGGGGGTTATGAACAAAATGGGGTTCTCTAGCAAAATACTATTTACTACACATCGCAAGAAGTGGTCGATTTACCAACTATGTGCATGTAAAAACTCTATAAGAAGAATCCTTCAACATGTAGAGAGAATCAAGGTGATATTGATACATGAAATCAACTTGATAGGACCACTAATGTGAATCTAGTGGATAAATTCAACCAAACGGAACCAATAGCTTATAAAGATCAACTCAAAGAGATGAATCGGCTAAAAAATGAGTAACTTAACGAGATTTACTTTAGTATTACTATGGGGGCAATCTACAACTCATTTTAGTCAAGATAAGAGATGTAAATATGAAGAGCTACAAATTTTTGCACTAAGCCAATTGGCAGCAGTGCAACTGGTCAATAGTGCATGCGCTAGAGTCAATTGAAAGGCTCAGTCAATGCCCAAATCCCTTTAACTTTATTTAAAGGACTTTGGTCAGGGGGTAAAATGTAGAGGGCTAAATCTAATTTATAAGCTTCAAGCTTAACAATGACATGGACTTAACTCTTTGGGCTAAGGTGACAAGGCCTAGAGAGTCAACCTCAAAAGAACCCGGAATGATTAAGAGAGATTTGGCATGGTGGGCTTGGAGTAGAGCCCATTGGATCTATCTACTGGATCTAACCTTTCTTGGCTTAACTCACATTAACAAAATATAAAGCCCTTTATTTGGGCCTAAATCCATAGAAAAATCTTACCTTGGTATCATATATAAAAAAGCTTCAATTATAGCTATCAATCAATATCATGATCTAACGGATCGAATCCACCTACCATCTCCTATAAATACCCTATTCATTTCATTATTTGGACACGAGACAAACTTCTGCTAACGCCGTTACTCTGCTGGAATTCTATCTCAAAGATCAAAACATGCAAACACCTCAAGAATACCACCTTGTTCTTCACTTATTATGAAGTTTGATGCCATCATGCTCCTTTACCTATTACCTGACGTGTTAGAGCCTACTAAGACTGCTTACTCCTCCTCCTTATCCTACCTCACTTGATTATCTCATACATGTAAGTTAAGTCATTTCATTAGTCACGTGTAGCGCGGTACGGTATGCAACATGCACATGGCCTCTTTTGATATTGAATCTCCTATAGAAATCATGTTTATATGTGTATACATTTTAGTATACATATGGATACATACTTATATATATGAATATATTGTAGAATTAGTAGACATATGTACATATATGCAAGCATGTGTGCGGTTTATGTATATATATATATATATATATATATATATATATGAATACATAATATACATAATAAGAGAAAAAGATAAGAAATATATAAAAATACACATATATATGTTACTATACACGCATATATAATGTGTGCATAAAATTACATAAAGGAAATGTTAAGTATTTATCTAAATATATACAAAATAGAAAGTATATATGTATGTATATATATATATATATATATAATATTGAAAATTCCTTAAGAATACGTTAAGAAAATATAAATATATGTGTATAAGATTGAGTAAAAATACATGTATAAGTATATGCATATGTACATAAATATGTATAATTATAAGTATACCAATAGTATAAATACGTATATATACATATATTTATACATGTATGACTATACGTATGATGATAATATACGTACAAGTATATGTATGAGTATTATACTAGTATGCCAAGGGTATACATACACATAAGATATATAAGTATATACATACAATATGAATACATACATACTTACAATATTTTATCTAAAATAATATAAAGGAAATAGATATGTGTGTGTGTATACATGGGCCAAAACCCATAAGGATATGTAAGGCCCATATAATGAATAATTAATTAATTACATTGTCTTGTAAATACATATAATAATAATATAAAATTTAAGAAATGTAAAAAAATCAAGAAAATTCATAATTACCATGTGAACAATTAGAAAGATGCCACATCAATAATTCCTTTAAAATAATCAATTAAATAAAAAATAGCAACATAATTAGAAAATAATGATAGCTAATTAATTAGGAAAAATTATACTAATAACCAAATTAGTATAAATGGTATATTAAGCATTAATATGAAGAAATAATAAAATATACATAAATTGAGTTTATAAAATAGGGTTGCATAAAAATATGAAATTTAGAAATTAATTAAATTATAAATTAATAAAGAAAAACTCAAATTTAATATATAAAAATGTTTAAGTCAAAATAACTAAACTTATAATAATTTAAGCTCATATCGAAAAATATAGGCTTTAATGTTCAAAACGGACCTCTCTACATAAAAACACATTAGAAAATAATAAATATCGACTATAAAATCATAAAAATCGGAGTTATAATGAAAACTTACACGCGACTAAAGATTTAAAATAAGCCGAGAGAAATAAGTTGGATAACTAAGTTAATTGACTGTATAAACTAATAATAAAGAGCAATAAGTAACTAAATAAATAAAATAGTATAATTTACAAAAATTACAAATATATTTGCTATTTATTCCAATAAATAAGTTAAATTACGTTCAAGCCATACTTAGTTTATAATGAGAAGTTAGGCTAACTACGATAGATATTTAGTTGATTGAGGAACTTAGTTTTTCTACATACTTTTAAGTCTTATTATCTTTTTAAGTAGTCAATTATTAAGTTCTAAAAACCCTAAGGGCTTAGGGTATGAGCATTAATCTAGGTGAGGAAGTTCTAATGATCTACTATTTACTTGTTGTTTGATACTTGTATGTTGCTTGTTAATTGATATTGATTGTTTGTTGAATGATTATTTCGCCTGTATACCATCATTCATGTGATCACTTTCTTAAACTAGTAAATATAAATATTTGACCAAAATGACCTATTATATTAATCACATGTTTATAACTCAATTAGAATACTGATGGAGAGTGTTAGCTTTATAGATTTTTAAGAAAAGCATTTTTGAAAAGCGTTTTCAGAAAGCATTTTTGTGAAGGCTTAGAGTGTTTATAAATGATATTTTATTGTTAAGGAAAAGCTAGCATAGTATCTCCAATTGATTGTGAGAGAACTCACATATTTATGCTCGTAGAGCCTTAGATATATTTTGATAACGAAACGACTTATTTAGTTATGCCCAAAGGGCCTTGGATGGTAGATGGCTTTAGTTGGGGTCCACCTATTTGGATTGGTATTTCTTAGTCAATTAAGGAGATAGTTGAGTATCATCTAGAGGGATGATGCCCTTAAGTAGCCTCATGCAAATAAGATGAGGTACCTTATACAGATAAGTGTAGAGGCTAATTGACATATAGATGACGTAAATCTATACCTTCTATAGTTTCGAACTCTTATAGATATATTGCTTATATTCATCCTGCATGCATTTATTTTGTGTACAAATAGCTTACATGTGTGCTAATAATATTTGATAATTTGCTTAAATGGTAATGGTGAGGAATGAACTCACTAAGCTATGATATGCTCATTTCCTTATAGTTTCTTTTGTAAGTTCATTTAAGCTAAGACTAGGATAAATTTCGATTGCTGAGTACAAATTAGAGATAAGTTTGATAATGTTAGAGTCAATAGATAAGCGTGTAACTGGTATAAAAGTATCTTTTATAGAAAATATTTATATATTTAGTGTTTATATAATTTAATATTTCTTGTAAATTTACCTTTTCTTACTGTTTGTTAGGGGATATTGATTCTCTGTGTTTCTAAGAGATAGTGAAGTATTAGATGTTCATAGCTATTTATATTTTATAGCAGGTCAATTAATTAAAATTGGAAACTTTAATGATTAATTATTTAGAATTTTGCAATCTCTGACTTATAAGGTGATTTTTTGTATTATGGGTACATATATTGTAAACCCTTGAAAGTTTCGATCTAGGTTTTGAAATAGACTCAACTATAGTAGACAATTTAGGAATCGACAAGGCTAATTAAAGTGAAAACCCTAAAAGACTTAATTAATCGTGTAAAGAATTTTTCGACCCTAAATGTTTCTAAAAGCTAAAGATTCAATTCGAAAGTGATAAAAACCTTAAAAATGATTTCATTAAGGACATATATATACCAATTCATCATGATATATCCTAAAACCCTAATTGAAAATATAATGCTTATATTTTGCAAAATCGTTAGTAAATGGTTAGAGATAACCCTCATTTTTACTTATATGATTCAAATTCTCAAGTAATCCATTAGGAACTAAGATAATGGGTCATAGATTATATTTATTCCTTAAATATATGATTAAGATGGTCTTACTTAGGATTAGGGTTATAGTTGAAGATTAAGTTACATATAGTGAACTTTAAGACTCAAATTAGTACTTTTTACACTTGTTATCCAAAGTTATTTATCAAATGAGATATATGGACTCTAAAGACCTAAAGTAAGATCTCATCAACCACATTTATACATCAATGCATCATATACCTCAATTCTTCTCATTTTCTTCATTTCTCCCCTAATTTCTCTTAATTACTACATTATGTGCACAAAATTACACATACTTAAGGAATGTTGACTAAGATAATACATGTTGACCAAATTTTAAATGTTGACCAAGTCAACACATGTTGACTAAAGTCAACATTTTGAAAAGTCAACATATGTTAAGAGATAAGGAAAATATCTCTTATGTAATGATGCCATCCTTTTCTTTTCTTTTTGATTTTTTCTTTTTCTCTCTTTTCCTCTTGTTGCCGTCCACATATCTTCTTCTTAACCCCACCACATGTTACTTTCCATTAAGAAAAACAAACAAAAGAAACAAAACAAAACAATCCCTCTTTCATGCCGTAAGCTCCCTCCCTTCTTTCCCTTTCATTTCTCCCCTTTTGTCTCCTCTATTTCAACATCATAAAAGGTATGTTTTTATGTGCTTTATCTTACTTTATATTAGTCCTTAGTTAGTTAATTAGGTAGATTAGATAGGTAATTATATGGTTAGGTTTGTCTTGAAGAAGAAGAAACAAAGTTTCCTTCTTTATGTGTAGAAGTTTGAAGTTTGAAAGAGAAGAAAGAAAGACATGAGGATATGCTTCTATGTATGCATACATAATGAAAAACCAAGAGAGTATAAGTAGAAAAACCTTTGTACATGAGTATATAACATGTACATAACCTAATTTAAGATTAAATCTTACTAAACATACCTATACTACACTAAATATGTACATAAGAACACAAAAATATGGAATTAGAGGACTTTTCTTAAGGACAAATTTAGGAAAACGAAATTTTAGTGTAAAATACTTATTCCACCGTATAGGTATACGAGTATGTATACATGTAGAAATACGGTATAAACCTTAGTATAGGTATAAGTATAAGTATGTATAAAGTATATGTACATAAGTATAAGAAAAGGGGATAATATGTACATAATACATATGTATATAACATAAGCATGATGGAAGGCTTATGTAAGCATATGATGAGGTAAAGGATGACATAATCACATGATGACATAAGCCATGACATAAGCAAGTGATGACATAAGCAATGACATAAGCAAGTGATGATGTAAGCGATGACATAAGCATAAAATTAGAAAATAAGAAAACTAAGAAAAATGTAAGTGATTAGGTAACTAAATTAGTAAAACCTAATACACTTACTAAATTAGATTATACCTAATTCACTATAAGGATTAGTAATAGCAAAGTAAAATTCTTTCATTAGAAGAATTTAAGGAATAAAAGATATAAACATAAGTAATAAAAGTATTTAAGTGGTCATAACTAAAACTTTCTATAAATTTAGCTCATAACATAAAGTAGGGGTCTTAATATCCAAAATAGATATTACCATGTGAAAATATGTTCAGAAACGATGAAAATCGATTATAAATTCATAAATATCAAAACTAAAACGGAAAAGTTACATACGATTGAAATTAAATCTTACCGGGTAAAAATTTAATAGTGCTTTAAGTAGAACTAGGTACGTAGTTGTTTAGAATTAATAGTTAATTTAAACACTTATTAGTATTGTTATCACATAATGATCAGGTGACTCTGAGGTGAGCGAGGACCTCCCGATCGATTACTACGATTAGGGCGAACCGCTATGGCCGAGTGAGTATTTACCCTGTGATTCCATGCTTGATTGTGATTGTAGATAGTAGACTTAAATATTATTGTTAATTAACTGCTGTGTGGGGTTTGGGATATGCTTGTGTATGTAATTGCTTGTTGAGTTGTGAATTTACCTTAAATTTAGAGAATGCCTTGTTTGTTGCAGGGTAGTATAGAAAATGATTATGTGTATTAATGGTTGGTCACAGCATAATTGGAACTAATTTATACTCGGTTATAAAAAGAAACTGGAACATGCATTAACATGCATAGCATGGATACTATTCCGGCCGTCACATCACACGGAGGTAAAGAGAGACCATTCGGGGGTTGATATTATTGAGTTATTTGGTTATGTACGGTGCACTCGTACAAAATGACCTTACCCTGGCCCGCGGGAACACTAGGCGTTGGAGGCGCCAACCGCCTGGCTAAGGGTCGAGTCTAGAGACCTCCGTTTAGGGGTGAGTGTAGACTGCGGGGGCCCACTCACAATTATACTAGAACTTGTGTTTTCTGAAAATAAAAGAGTTATTTGATATAAGTACGGAACATGGAGTTCCGTAGTAAAGTAAGTTCTAGTGTAATACCCGGATCTGATTGGTGCCGTGTAAACTCCAACCCTGACTTCGGAGGGCGTTAAATCCGAGTTACGTATATGAGCTAGTTAAGTATGCGTATTATTTGGCATTCTGTTTGATCATCCATTCATATGCGTGACTATAATGTGTTTATAACTTGCTTGTTGTGTGGCTGAGGGTTTTGCTCACTAAGCTTAGGCTTATACCCCTTTAGACTTTTGTTGCAGGATAGCCTGTTCGTAGAGATAGGACGAGGGATGCCACAGGTTATCCTGGGAACTTGGGCAAGAGCAAGGTGTTCTGTGGGATGAGAGAAAAACAGTTTATGTAGATTATTCCACATGTACTTATGTTTAACTTATGTTTACCTTATTAGTATGGACTTAGACATACTTAAATACTATGTAATGTAAACTTTTGAGCTTAACTTTTATATAAATATATTGTGTGATGATATCATGTGAATCTGGATGTACTTTGGAACTAGTAGTTGTAGAGCCTTGTATATTGTGTGAAGAGTTTTTTATTGGAAGGGTAACCAATCAAGGTTTCTTCATACAGTATACGGCGTCTGCCACGACTAGGCTGTCCTCAGTTCGTGACATATATGATATGAAAATCTTAGATAATCTTAGGCCCTTTATAGGGTTTTGATAGTATCATGATCCTTTTTACCATCAGTAGTCTTGTCAAAGTAATATTTGCCCACATCAATATTGCTTATGTACTCAAACCATCGATCATCATTTTTAAATACTATCGTACAAATAATTGCTTTTATCTTTTCAATTATTTTAATTCTTTCATTACAAATAGGTTTCATAATTCACAATTTTTCAAACTCACTTTCATCAAATATCATATTTAATCATTCTTACATCATTATAACTTTTCATTCCCAAGATGTGATCGCCTTTCAATCACCATTTGATTCCTAAATATCTTGCTCAATCTTACATTCCTTCTTGTAGTATTATAATTAGAATCTACATAATATCACTCATAGTTCATTTTTATTAATCTATTACATCAACAGTTTGGATTCATAATATTACTATTACAACATTTTTCTAAATCTCCAATCATACAATTTGAATTCTCCATTTGAATCATTATTGCCATCTCTAGGGATTAGAAATTCTAGTTATATAGTTGAAACATTCCACCATACCTAGTATTGTTGGTGAATTTTGGGAGTTGGAAAGATCCTGCAAAGATAAGAAAAATGCTTGGTATTGGGGTCAGTTTGGTGCAGTTACTTTGATGCCTAAGTTTGTAAGCAGGAATGCGAAAGGTAAAGTAAAGAGGTTGAGAGTTATTAGCCGTCTCTTACAAAGTTTCTTTCCCGTATTTATAGGAAATTATCATGTCTAAAGGAGCAATTATCATAATAACTATCGAGATACATGAAAACTTATTAATTAAACACATTCTCTGAAATGTAGGGAAAGTAGTTAGTTATGTAGCTTGTGATAACTATTCACGCCATGAACTTAAATTCAAATCAGGAACAGATGTGTTGCTAGGTAGAAGGCTGAGAGTCAATTATTTGGTAAGGTGTCGAGAATATAGATTGCCTAACCCATGTTCTACCCCATCTCACCATTTGGTAGGTTTCTCCTATCTCTGACAACTAAATGTTCTGATACCACTTCTGTCATGACCTTAAAGGGAGCCTAGTAAGATTGCCTAATATTTTCATATCATGTATGCACCCATGATTAGAAAATCATCTTGCAAGTCAGAGGTTGTAAGATTCTAAATAATTAGTCACTATAGTTTTTATTTAATTAACTTACGACGACATATATGTGATTATGAATATCCGATAAGCCACAGTCCAACAGAACCGCAGAGAATCGGTATCTCCTACCAAATAATAAGATTAAGTAATAAAGTTCTAAAACTCAAACTTACTAAAGTCACAAAATTTAAATATGGTATACACGAATTCCAATGAACCATATAGTCTGTCCTTAGAGTCTAACTTCTATGGATCTCATCTCAACGTTGACACTCAACCCTCAGTTCTTAACCCTTGCCCGATCGTCTAGTAACCTGCAAGAGAAAACTGTTGGGATGTAAGCTACAAGAGCTTAGTGAGTTAATTTCCCTCAACCACATAGCAATCAAGTTATACAATAGTTAGATTCAACTAAATGAATGCATGGCAAATAGTATACCAAACAAATACATGCAGGTGACCAGGTACTGCATGTAACTCAGATTTAATACCCTCCGAAGTCAGGGTTGGAAATTCATTGGTACAGTCAGATCCAGGTATCATATTAGAACTTATTTCATAACGAAACTCCGCGTTTCGCATTTAGAATATAATGGTACATCCATTACCAGCTTTATCAAAATGAGTTCTACATATACTTGTGAGTAGGTTTATGTAGCCCTCACTCACCCCTAAACGAAGGCCTTTAGACTCAACCTATAGCTAGGCAATTGGCGCCTCCAATGCCTAGTCATCCCGTAGGCCAAGGTAAGGTCATATCGCACGTGTGCACTGTACGAAATCAATAACACTCAATAATCAACCCACGTATTGCCTCTTGCTACCTCCGTGTAATATGACTGCCTAGAATTAATTATGCAGTACATGATTTATGCACCATCCAAGTTAACTTTTGTAGTTGAATAAAATTTAGTCTTATTTATTCAATGATCATTCTAAGCCACAAACAATCAATCTAGTAAATCTACTATACAACAGACATTATATTATTGCAATTTAAGGTAAATTCACCATCAATAATAATTATCATGCATAAGTATAACCCAACCCTATACACATTCATTTATAATTCATAATTTATGTTTACTAACTACAAGCACATACAAGTATGGAATCATTAAGAAACACTCACTCGGCCATGGCTAGCTTAGGGATTGTAGTAGTCTAAAGGTAAGTCGGTCTCGATCTCAAGATCACCTAATATTAGGGAAATAGGGAAAGTAATTAGTTTAGGGATTTAAATACCTAAAATAGTATGCTAAACCGTACTATTTACTTAAATTGGTTATTGTTTTATGTGAAATCATTGATTCGAGCTTTTTATCTAATTGCGCATAGCTTTTTCGTTTTAGCTCGGATCGTTATGAACTTATAGTCCATTTTGATCGTTTTCAAGCGTATTTTCTCGTAACGAGATCCATTGTGAGTCGCAGTGTAAATTGTGACATAAAAATATCACAAAATTTATTTATTTTAGTTTAAAAATTATAAAATACCAATTTTAGCTTTTTCTTAACATATTTATGATTTAATAATTATTTAAATCATATATTTGATATTTTTATTATTTTGAGTATATTTTCCTATTTTTGAGATTTTTACTTTATTATGATATTTATTATTATTATTACCTTTATTATTTTTATTATTTCTCATTTTCCCATTATTTACATCTTTTACGTTTAATATATATATATACTTATAATATATGTTATAATTTTATTTTTACAAAAATCCTTAATCACGGAATTATATATACGTATATACACATATACACCTTACATATTTACAAATTTAGTAAATATATTATATATGCTAATACATATTCGGTATACTACTTATATATAAATACATATATATACTATACATTATACGTATTGTATATGTATTTATTGGAAATAAACATACTCTTATGTACTTATGTATTTGTATTTATTTATATATAAATTTTACATATGTTCATAATTATAGATACGTACATATATATTCGGTATATACATATAATTACCACTCATGGAGGTATACTACTATATATATATATATATATACCATACGATTATATATATATATATGTATACTAAAGTAATTATACATGGATATACATATACATATATATTTACGGTACACACATATGCATAGATATACTTATAATTATTTATTGAAATCCATAATACTAATTATATGTATTCCTAAAAAAATATACATAATACATACTCTTCTATATACCTATGAACATATATGTATACATACCTAGCCTAATACATGCATATATAATTCAATTTATGTGTTTATATACATATACATGGACTTAGTAATGTTATTTGTACAAAATACCATACAAATACTATATTTATACACTATATACTATATAATATATATCTACACTAGAAAAATAAATTACTTACCTATTGATTTTTTATTTTTCTTCTTTTTTTCCTTCTTCTTTTCCTCTTCTTTTTCTTCCTTCTTTCTTTTTCTTTCTTTCCCTTATGGTTTGCTTTCCAAATTTTTGTGTCTGTGCAGAAAATTTTTTTTTCTTGATTTATATTTTCTTCCCTTGCTCATGTGATAAGTTGCTTACAATTTAAGCGAAGTTACTTTCTAATTAATGAGAACATGGCAAAATTTATCATCTCCATTTCTCTTTTATTATATACTTAACACATGTCCATTTAATTCCTTACGTGGCTGCTTCATTTGCTTTCTAGAATGTGAGAAATAAAGAAAGAAAGGTAAGGAAGAAAAGAGATAAATTGAAAATGAAAGAGAGGAAAAATAAAAATTAATAATAAATATATGTAATTTTTCGAAACATATAAATTATAACAAATCTTATCATAAATTAATTTTTAAATTTTTGCGAAATTTTATCAATTTAATTGGTATCCAGTACAACTATAATTTTTATAAGTTATTATAACGATTTCGTTATAATTTCATGCGAATAGGCTATTTAGTCGAAAAATGCAATTGACTATAATTTTATCACTATTGAGTAATATTTAATTATTTTATAGGTTTATATTTATAATTTTAGGGTTTCGAACAAATTCGGGTTCAATTTTGGTTAATAATACTTAAAGCAGTTTTAGGGTTTTAGTATACGATTTAGGGTTTTGATCAATTTCTAAAATTTTTACTCCTTATAATATATTTATATTTATGATTTATTAAATTTTTATCTTGCTCGACTTTAATGACTTATCAAGTCATTTACAGTATAAGGATTCAATTCTACTCTAAATAACTAAATTTGCGGGGTTTACACTATAAACATAAAACAAGTATAGAGTCATTGGGAGTACTCACCTGACTAAGGCCAATATAGATCTTAACAATCAATAGGTAACTTGCCCTCCTGATCAATATCTCTTAATAAATAAAAAATAAGAGAAACTTAATAAGTATCTAGATGTAATACTAGACAGCCCTAACCAGCTTATTATCTATCTTATGATTCCCCTTTTCATTTAATGTTAAATCGTGTATAACTTTTTCTTTTTATCTTTACATTCTTATAGAAAATTCTTATTGAGTTCAAGTGTGCTTTTTTAGTAATAAAGTTTGATTAAAATTTTCTAAGTTATTTCACACTACTTAACTTATTTAATGTGATGATTAAAAAATATTATTTTATCGTACAAGTATTAATAAACAACTTAGTAAATATTATACGAGTTTGGATTTTCTTACTTTTCATAAGTTTTATATTAATATATTGTTATATCATAATTTAATTATGATTCCCACATATAGCGAGATGAATAATAGTATGCTAGGACAAGTTAGATAAAGTAATAGAATGGGGTGGAAATATTGGAATCGTATATGTAAATAACTAAAAATTTTAGCTCAGTATATTGTAGTATTATTCTAAGATTATATTGTGCATGTATGCATACCTATATTCAATTTGTTTCCTATAAGTGTGTGACTCTATCTTATTGTTATTAGTATTAGTATTATTATTACTATTGATATTAGTTGTTTTTATCTTTGCTATTTTATATCAACATTTATCATTATGGCACATATAAAAACATATTTACCTCAAAATACTTTGACTTTTAAGTACGTGAGTGCACATTTAATAATTTGATCTTTTAAAGAACCTTGTATCTTATAGTTATGTCTTATCCCTACTTTATAGTATGTGTTTATTGACTTTCTTTGGTAAAAAGTATATATGTACACCTGTAAATAATTGTGTTTAGGTAGTTCTTTATTTAGTTAGAATTTAAGATTTTATTATTTGAATATTGTGTCAATTTACTTGTATCTTTTGGTTTTCTCGAAATCTCAAATCGCATGTAATTTTTCTATTTTAATTTTGATATTTATGGATTTATAGTTGATTTTTATCGTTTTCAGACGTACATTCATGTAGTAGGGTCCGTTTTTTATGTTAAAACCCACATTTTTCAATATGGGCCTAAATTATTATGAATTTAGTTGTTTTGACCTAAATAATTTTATTTATCAATTTTAAGCTTTTCTGTATTATTTTATATTTTAATTAATTTCTAAATTTTATATTTTCATAATATTTTATGTTCAAGTCCAATTTACATGTATTTCATTATTTCTTCATATTTAAGCTTAATTTATCACTTATATTAATTTTATTATTATTGAAAATTTTCCTAACTAATTATTATTATTATTTTCTAATTATTTTATAGTTTTTGGTTTAATTGGTTATTTTAATAAGTTGTTGATGTGGCATGTTTTCATTTATCCATGTGGCAATTTGTTGAATTTTCTAAATTTTTACATTTCTTAAATTTTATTTTATTGTTACATATATTTATATGATATTACAATTAATTAATTAATTATTTAATTTCCTTATGTTTTAGTAAATACCATATTATAAATATGTGTTTATTCTTATTTACATACATACACTTATGTATCTTATGTATATATATACATAAGGGATTATAGAAGGTCTTCTATCCTGGTTGAGATTCAAATGGTTCATCATTCAAAATGACAATTTTTTCTGATGGAGGCAGAGGTCCAGTATAATCAGGGATCTAAATAGTGGTGAAGTCCTTAAATACTTTATGAAGATCCTTTAATGCTTTGATTGTTGACTCCTTGTCAAGATAGAGTTATGCTAAAAAATGAATAAATAAATAAATAAAACTATGCTCCACAAATGTCAAACTATTGTCTACTATAAGGCTCACCCAACATGTTTCATCTGCATGTTAAGATCAGTTACCTCTTTGTTGAACTTTGGCAAATCTAATTGCCTAAGTTGAACCCTAATACTCGTCAAATGCTCCTCTAAAAGAAACATATGTTTTAAAGAAACTTTCATCTAATAACACTTGATTCTCTTTCTTGAAAACTTAAAAATTTTCAGTTAGCAAAGATTCAATCTTTCCTTCAGAGTATATTAAATTGGAAACTTGATTGGTTAAGTCTTTCATAGAAATTCTAGTACCAACTAACTTAACTACCTTTCTTTCATCCTTTTGCATGGTTTGACTAAAAGATCTTATTAGCCATGCAAGCAATTGGTCTTATTTTTATATCCTTGAGAACCTTTCTATAAAATATTCTACTACTGTAGAATATTGTAAATCCTACAAATCAAGCCTTTTGAGTAAAGAATTGAATTTACGTACTGTAGATAATTTTCCTAAGTTAACAGAGCTGATAAATTTAAAACCAATTTAAATTTTAAATTTGAAATTTAAAACAAGTATGAAAAGCCCTCGTATAATAATCAAAATCCTAATTGCGTATGAAAACCCAAAACCTTATGTACATATAAGCATTAGAGGTTAAACCTGAATATGATAAAAACCTCCAAACTGAAACCTTAAATCTATAAATGTACAACTTTACTTTTATGATAATAAGACCAATCAAGTACAATTATTGATCGATATGTTTAATTATGTAAAATCCTTAATAAACGACTAGAGATAACTT
Source organism: Lumnitzera racemosa (assembly GCA_024138005.1). Lineage (NCBI taxonomy): Eukaryota > Viridiplantae > Streptophyta > Magnoliopsida > Myrtales > Combretaceae > Lumnitzera > Lumnitzera racemosa. The sequence continues at coordinate 51,061,923 of JAMXBC010000004.1, read as the reverse complement.
TTAAATGTTAATAAATATAAAGAGTACCAAAGTAATTTACGAAATTAATAAATATTATTATTTAATTATTATTGACTATACGTTTATATATATAAATAAGTATGTATATGTATATTTAACTATTTGAACTTCATTTGATTAGTTAATTGATGTTTATGCATTATATATCAATGTTAATTTTATATTTTATAATTTTCTTTGTAACTAAATTATTTATTATTCTAAATATTATCTATAAGATTAGAAATATTAATAGAACATTCAAAAATTTATTTTACTTATTTATTCACTCATTTCCTTATTTTTCCTTTTTCTTTTATTTTCTTTTCCTTCTTAATTTATATGTGTTAGTTATATATATATATATATATATATATATAATATTACATTATGTAATTACATGTTGACCAAGTAAAACATGTTGAACTAATCAACATGTCATTTTCTATCTTGAAACTTCTACTTTTTTCTTTCCTTATCTTTTCCTTTTCATTTTCTTTTTCTCTTTTCTTTTTTTTTTCCCTTTTCTCCCTCTAATGCCATGATACTTAGAGGGCCTATAGAATTCCACCATTTTCTTCATGTAAACCCCATTTGTGAATGTAATTAAATTACATACACATACAAGAACCAAACCGCCATTTTCCCTTTCTCTCCTTGATTCTCCGTTTCAAGATTTCTTCCTAAATTTTCATCTACTGTTCCATTCATATTTGAACCATCACTTACCTACTTTACAAATTCAACAACGAGGATAAAGAGGGAACTTCTCAACAATATATATATTAACACATGTAAAGGCATTTTATTTATGTATTATTAGTATTAGTTTTCTTATATAAATTATGTCTTATGTAATTTATTTGTGTAATTTTGTATATTCTTATTCTTGATGAGCTTAGTATGTATTTTAGTATATTGTATTATAATTCTAAGTATATGTATTAGCTCTTAGTGTACATAATCTTATGTCTTTGGAAATTATGTTTATATGTAAATATACTAAAGTATACATATCGATATATGTACGTATATGCTATATATTTAGTTAGTTATATGTGTATATATATATATATATATATATACAAACACATATATACGATATATATACAAATACATACATATCCACCTTATATATATATATACATATATCATAGTGTGTACATGAATATATATGAAATAATAAGTATTTATACATAAACATGCAAAACCGAATATACATGTTTAAATGTAATATATTAAAATTCCATTAAAATTATACTAAGAAAATATAAATATATGTATATATACGTATATGAAAGTATGTATAAAACTAGGTATAAATACGTGTACATATATATATATATACATGTATATAAGTACGAATCCTAATAGTGTACTAGAAGTATAAATACATGTATATACGTATGTATACATGTATAGATGTACGTATTATAGTTGGAACATCCTAGTTAATTTAGTATTTTTTTTAATTGAAATTGTAAACTCATTTACATTAGTATTGTTAAAAATCGAAATTAAGGCTTTAATTTGATTATTTTAAGATTTTTATTTTATGTATATATTAAGTATATTAAATTTTATATTTTACGTAATGAATATAATAATTTTTTTATTAGTATTTTATATTGTGACATTTATATAAAGATTTATTGTATTACGTGATATTTGTATGTTCTTATTTTCTTTTTTCTGTATATAAATACTATCTTACCTCCTAGAAGCTTCTAAATTGCTACCTTAAACCCTACCCTAAAATTCTCAACCATAATTGCCCCTACTCTCTATTCTTTCTCTATATCTCTCGGCCTTTACTCTCTCTTTCACCCAATTAATTCCTCTCTTTCTCACAATCTTCTCTCTCTTGTCATTGTCTCTTGTCTCTCTCACTCTATCTCTCTTTCTCGACTCTCATTCCCTGCTCTCCTATCATCATTACTTAACCCACCCTCCTGTCCACTCCTTCTTTTCCCATTGCCACCCCTCCCCCCTTACCCTCCATTTCGGTTTCTTTTCTTTTCTTTTTTTTTTTTCATTTCCCCTTTCCCCAATCACTTCGTTGGACCCTAATACCATAATTACCCCCGAATTTCTCTCACCTCCTTTTTCCCATTGCAAACTAAACCCCATAAATGTTCCAATTTTCGACATAGACAATCTCAGGCTCTCAACTTCCTTGCTATATTTTGTTCTCATCTTGCTTTCGCGCATTTTGAACTCATTTCGGTAATTAACACTAGACGATTATTTGAGCATATATTTAAATAAAAAATAATTTCTATATTTTTATATATGATAGGTTCCCGTTCATTGTTATCTTATGTTTACATCCCAGTTGTTGATCGTAAGCCATTCTAATTTCATTTTCGATACCATATACATAGTGATCTATTTTATTACTATTATTATTTTATTCAGTTTTTAAGTATGGAAATGAGTATTTGATAGTATCCAATTTCTGCTTTTGAAGTATTTAATTATTATGCTATATAGTATTATTTTATATAAGAGTTATGGTTAAAGTATATGTTATCGTATTTCGCGTTATTAGTTATAGATATATTTTGGGGTCAATTTTCTAATTCCTATTGCATTCAAGTAAGTCACTAATTTCTATTTATTTATAGGTTATGTTAATGATCATATGTTTATACAAAAGTCATAAATGTCAATTTAGTATATTACGAATCTATTCTATTATTAGTACGATTTATTATGATTATTGATGTTTTCGTGATCCAATTATTTTATCACTTTAGTATTAAGTATATATATGGCATATCATATTATTATTAGTATGTCTTATCTTTAATAAAGTATTACATCATGCATAGTATGTTTGTTTTATTCAATTATTTTTACTTTGTCATTCCTTACGAGCTTTCACAAATTCTACTATTTTCTAGTTAAGTAAGTATTACTTATTTATCATATTGATTCGATAATCTATATTATTTGATACTCTAATTAAGTGTCCTTTTTGTTCTTTCTTTTGTATATATATATATATATATTATATTTTATGAGTTACTATAAAAAGTAATCTTATATATATAGTTATATCACCTTTTTAGTTTAATCGTATCATATTATTATTATTTGACTCAACAATTTCTTTCAGACCTTAATTGAATAGATTATAGACTCTTAGATAACTCGTAGGTAGGACTTAGTCTTAGAATGTAAGGATTAACGTGCTACTTATTTTCTTTTAGATTTGTGGTGTTCAATTTCCCTTATCGAGGTCTAAGTTTTGTTTGGGTTTGAGATCAGAGTATTGTATTCGATTTTGTAGCGATTCCAGGTATGTGGTGCTGGTTATTGCTTATGTTTGATAGGAATTAGTAATCAAATAGGATTAAATCTGTATTTAGCGTAATTGCTTTAGTTTGCTCATTTTGCTTAATCTGTTCACTCTAGGGGCTTGCAGTGGTAGATCCCCAGATAAGCAATCTCTGATCATATGCAGGAATTCCCTAGTGGACTTTCATATGAGATGACACAGCTAGAATATTAGGTTTTGAACTTTGGTTTTTCTAGGTGTAAAGGACTTAAAGGAAAATGTATAATTATATATGTATGTAGGTAAAGACCAAATATGGTAGGGTTATGAATACTCCTTTGTTGTTTTGTTGGTCTAATATTATATAACTAAACTGGTGTCTGCATTATTCCATTATATTTGCATTTATGTACGTGAATGATTTAGCTTGGTACGTGTATGTGTTTGTATACCCGTATTGGGCTTCAACTTATTCTTTTCTTATTCAGGTGCTAGATTTGAGGACTTCCTTATTTATAAGGAGACATTTGTTGACGACATCTAGGAGAAGGATGGAGTCAAGTATCTATATTTCTATGATGACTAGATATGATGATATCTATTTTTACTAGTGGTTTATACTTTTTTGAAGATTATGTTCTTTTGAGGAGATGGACTTCTTTGATATCTAAGGATTTTAGTTATTTATTTTATTGTATGTTGTTGGTTGTGAGTCGATACATTTCCGAACTCTATTAGGTTTTCTAATTTTATGAGTGGATGTAGTTCCCATTCCCTTAGGGATTTTTATATATTATGTGATGTGTTTCTTTATGCTTTTCATTGTAGACTTAGAAAGCATTACATGTTCCTATTTAGGGTCTCGAGGTATTACAATAGTAGTATGATATAAGTATATCTACATGTATATAAATGAGTACATATAATAATATACTAAATATAAGTAAATATAATAAATTATTAAGTATAATAAAATAATTAAGAACATATATTTTCATATATATATGCGTATAAGCACATACATATAATATATTTATTTAATATAACATAATAACATATATATATATAAGTACATGGCTTGGGTTAAAACCCGTAAAAGAAAATAAGGCCCATATAATATTAATTAATTAATTATAATGACATATAAATACATATAAATATATATAATAATAAACTTAAAAATATAAAAAAAATAAAGGAAAAATTAATAAATCGCCATGTAGACAAATAGAAACATGCCATGTCTGAAAAATTTCTAAAACAAGTAAGTGAATTGAAAATTATAAAACAATTGAAAATAACAAAAACTAATTAAGTAAGAAAAATTAGAATAATAAGAAAATTAACGTAATTAGTAAATTCGACTTTAAAATGAATAAATATTCAAATTAATATAAATTAGGCATAAAAATAAAATATTAGAAAAATATGAAACTTAGAAATTAATTATATCATAAAATAATAAAGAAAAGCTTAAAATTAGTAAATAAAATTATTCTGGTCAAAATAATAAAATTAGTAACATTTTATACACATATTGAAAAATATGGGTTTTAACATTCAAAATGGACCCCTTTATGTAAAAATATATTTGAAAACAATAAAAATCGACTATAAGTTTATAAAAATTAAAGTTAAAATGAAAAAGTTATATGTGATTTAAAATTTAAGAGAAAAACTAAGGGATATAAATAAATGAGTTACATTATTAGGATAAAACTTCAATCAAATAAAGAAATATTCAAACGCAATTATTTACAAGTGTACATATATAATTTCCTAAGAAAGGAAACTGATGAATATATATTCTAAAATGTGGATAAAATATAATTGTACAACAAAATTCTTTCCAAATATCAAAATGTTAAACGTATCTACGTATACTTAAAAGTCAAAGTATTCTATAAAAGATATGCTCTTATTTACAAAAACGATATATGTTAATATAAAACAATAATGATAATAACAAAAAATAATAGTAATAACAACAACAACAACAACAACAACAATAAGATAGAATCATATACTTATTAGAAATAAATTCAGTATATGCATATGTACACGTACAATATAAACCTAAAATAATACTACCGTATGTCTAAGATAAAGTTTTTAATTAAATAAATTCACGATTTCAAGATTTTCCACTTAACTTTATTAATTTGTCTAATATATACATATATCAGAAACACTCTTGCCTAAGTTAATGAGCTTAGAAGAGCATGACCAGGTTCTTTAAATCAATTCCAACTCAAGGCTGCTAATCCTCGAGAGACATTCTCACCTAAGTTAGTGAGCTTAGAATAGTATGAGCAGGTTTTCTAAATTAATTCCAGTTTAGGGTTGCTAGCCTCTTAGAGACACTCTCGCCTAGGTTAGTAAGCTCAAAAGTACATGACCAGGTTGTCCAAATTGATTCTAATTTAGGGTTGCTAGTCCCCTAGTGACATTCCCACCTTAATTAATGAGCTTAGAAGAGCATAATCAGGTTGTCCAAATCAATTCAAACTTAAGGTTGCTAGTCTCCTAGAAACGCTCCTACCTAGGTTAATAGGCTTAGAAGAGCACGACCAAGTTTTCCAAATCAATTCTAGCTTAAGGTTGCCAGTCCTTGAGAGATGCTCTCACCTAGGTTAGTGAGCTCAGAAGAGCACGACTAGGTTTTCCAAATCGATTCCAATTTAGGGTTACTAGTCCTTTATAGATGCTCTTACCTAGGTTAGTAAGAATAAGTGCACAACCAATTTCTCCAAATCAATTCTAGCTTAGGATTGCTAGTACCTTAGAGACGTTACTGCCTAGGTTAGTGAGCTTAGAAGAGTAGGACTAGGTTTTCCAAATCAATTCCAACTTAGGGTTACTAGTCCCCTAGAGACATTTGCCTAGGTTAGTCATCTCACAAGAGCATTACCAAATCAGCTTAAGGAGCGATGCACCTGTTCACTTAGGTTAGTTAGCTTATAGGGGCACAATCAAGTTCTCAACATCTCTTTAAGGTCTTAGCCAGCTCAAGGAGTGCTAAACCTATTCACTTAGGTTAGTTAACTCAAAAGGGTACGAACTTTTTTTCAAACCAATCTTTTTAGCCAGTTCCTAGAACACTAAACCTTTCTAAACTCACTTAACTAGCTCTTAAAGCGCTTTCTCTCTCTTTCACCCTTCACCAAATCCTTAGTAGACTAAACTTAGGATAGCTAGCTAGTTGTAGTGCTTCTTAGGACAAATTCCACCCATAAGGCAAAAATAGTGTCTATTTTGTTTTTGTGACAAAGTTTTGCCCGAACTTTACTATAAAGAGGGGTAGTGTAAACCCTAGAAAATCAATAGTTTGAACCCTAATTTAAGTTCGAATATCCTAAACTATGTAATGAGTCGATAAGGCTAGTAACAATAAAAGATTATGAAACTTAATAAATCGAATATAACACCGATAATAAAAACCTTAGAAATTGATCGAATCGCTAAATCGCGTACTAAAATCCTAAATTTGATTTATGCACCATTAACTAAAATTGAATCCGAATTTGATTGAAACCCTAAAACTCTAACTTGAAGCCTATAAAATAGTTAAATATTACTCAATAGTGATATAATTATAGTCGATTGCAATTATCAACTAAATCGCGTAATCATGTAAAATTTTAATGAAATTATTAAAATAACTTGTAAAAAAATTATAATTGTAATAGGTACCAATTAAATAGATAAATTTTCAGAAAATTCAAAACTTAATTTATGATAATTATTTTTATGACTTTTCAGTCTAGAAAAATTACACATATTTATTTTTAATTTCTATTTTCTTCCTTTTTCTTTCTCTCTTTTTCTCTTTTCTTCTTTTCTCTTTTGCTGCGACGTCTTGAACTAAAAAAAAAAAATTAGAACTTCAGCAGCCCACTTGATGAATAATCAAGAGGAAAAGATAAGGAATGTAATTACTTTGTCCCATCAAAATTAATGCAACCCTTATCATAGCAATTGATATTTATTTATTTTGATTTGTTTTGTTTTTACTTCCTTTAAGTTTGCGTCTAGAACAAAAGTGGAAAAAAAAATAGAAAAAAAATTTCTGGAAGTTAAAAATGTGAGAAGGAAAACTAAGAAGAAAGAATAAGAAGAAGGAGGAGGAGGAGGAAAAGAAGAATAAAATCAAATATAAATAGGTAAGTAAAATTATTTTAGTAGTATATATGTATATTATATGGTATGTACATGTATATATATATATATTAAGTATTTGTATTGTATTTTATTAAACATTTAATTACCTATACATGTGTGTATGCATAAGTAGATAATTTAAGATATATATATGTATGTATAAAGATATGTATGTAGACATATATGTATATAGGTATAATATACTGTATGTGTATGTATCCATAAGACTACATAAGTATGTATTTAGGATTTTTTAAAAAAAACAAATATAGATATATATATAGTTGTACAAGTGAAAAGGATTATGTATGTATTTATGTATATAAGCTTTATTTTCATATGTATATATATATATATATATAAGAATATGTATTTGTATAGTATATATAAGTATTTTGTAGTTATATATTCATATATACGTGTAAGCTATATTTTATTTATACCTATATATATATATATACACATGGCGTGAATATATGTATAACATATAGTATATATGTAGTATACCGAATATTAAGTAATATATATGATATAATAATATTTAATAAATAAAATAAATTCATAAATATGTAAGGAGTAGGTATATATATATATATTACCGTAAATTAGGAATTAATTATTAAAGTAAATTACAAAATTTATCAAATATAGTATAAGTACATATATATATGTGTATGTGTCACGAAATATAAATGAATAATAATAAAATAATAAATAATAAAAATAATAGCAATAATAATAATAATAATAATAATAATAATAAGTGTAAAATCTCAAAAATAGGAAAAAATGAGTAAATAAGGTAAAATATGCTTAAAATAATAAAATTATTAATTATATGATTTAAATAATTATTAAATCATAAATGCATTAAGAAAAAACTAAAATTAATATTTTATAATTTTTAAATTGAAATAATAAATTTTGTGATATTTTTATATCACAATTTAAATTTCAAGTCACAATATCCAAAATGGACTTTACTATGAGAAAATACGCTCGAAAACGATTAAATGGACTATAAGTTCATAACGATCCAAGCTAAAACGAAAAAGTTATACGCAATTCGATAAAAAGCTCGAATCAACAACTTCGCGTAGCTAGGTGAAGTAAACCTTATAAATTACGATACTAGTTTAGTTTTAAATTCCGAAACTTACAAATTTTTATTATTTTTAGGTGATTTTGACATTGACCCTAAGCTGCCACCAGATTACTACGACCCTTGAATCAACTATGACCGAGTGAGTTTTCCTGATGATTCCATACTTGTTTGTATTTGTAGTTATTGAATATAAGTTATGATCAATAAATGAATGTTGTATGGGATTGGGTTATGCTTGTGTATGATAATTGGTTATAATAGTGAATTTACTTTAAATTACAATAATGTATTGATTGTTGCATAGTATATTCACTAGGAATTGATTATTTGTGACTTTGAATGACCACTGAATAATAAGACCTAATTTTACTCGACTAGAAAAAAGTTAACTTGAAACACGCATAATCATGCATCGCATAACTAATTCTGGCAGTCACATTACACAAAGGTAGGGAGAGGCTATACATGGTTGATTATTAATTGTTATAGATTTCATATGGTGTACACATGCGATATGATCTTACCTTAGCCCGTGGGAATACTAGGCGTTGGAGGCGCCAACCGCCTAGCTAAAGGTCGAATCTAGAAGTCTCCGTTTAGGGGTGAGTGAGGGCTGAGTGAACCTACTTACAATCATATGTAGAACTCATTTTGATAACACTGATAATGGATATACCATTACATTTTAAATATGAAACATGAAGTTTCGTTAAAAAATAAGTTCTAGTATAATACCCAAATCTGACTGTACCAATGTATCTCCAACCCTGACTTCGGAGGGCATTAAATCTGAGTTGCATGTGGTACTTGGTCACCTGTATGTATTAGTTTAGCATACTGATTAGCATGCATTCATTTGATTGAACTTAATTGTTATATAACTTGATTACTGTATAGTTGAAGAGATTATCTCACTAAGCTAGTTAGCTTAAACCCTTGTAGTCTTCTTTTGTAGATGGAGTTATTCATGGAGTCAGGTCTTCGCATGCCTGAAGTTAATATTCATCACAGGGTTAATGTGGGAGCAGGACGTGTTCAGAGTGTACTTATAATAGTTTATCTAGATTTTAGAGCTAACTATGTAATCAAATGATACTAATTTGACTTAAGAAATGCTTTAGATTTCTTATCGGTAAATTCTTATATAAATATATTAGGTGTTATTTTTCTATATTTTATTATTGTTATCATGAAATAATATTACTTATGCTTACACAATCTTAGTTATCAGTTGTAGCTGTAGTCTTGTATATCGTATAAAGGGTTGTCGATTGTAAGGGAATTCAATTTGTAATCCTTTGTACGGTATACAGTGACTGTCATGACTAGCTCCCTCAAGTTGTGATAGGTAGTTGTAAACATCCAGTTTTTGCCCTTTTTTATTGTTTATAATTTTTTAGGATAGGGTAAAGGGTCCTAATTTAGATTTTTAAAAAATAAGAGATTTAGAAAAATACAAAAAAGTAGAAAATTTAGGAAAAGGCAAAAAAACAAGAAATTTAGAAAAATACAAAAAACAGAAAATTTAGGAAAAGTAAAAAAAAAAGAAATTTAGAAAAATGAAAAAACTAGAAAATTTAAGAAAAGCCAAAAAAGAAGAAATTTAGAAAAATGCCAAAAATGGAAAATTTTGGAAATTTTAAAAAATTACAAAAAAACTGAAAATTCACAAAAAAATAAATAAAATAGAGGATTTAAGAAATTTAGAAAAATAATAAAATTTTTAGACAGTTTAATAGAGTAGAATTTTTAAAGAGAGGGTCATTAGGCTTGAGTTTATAATTGAATCTAGCCCATGCTGACCTAGTCCATATGTATAATTTAACAACACATATGGATAAAATATAAGCCAATAGCCTAACGGATAAGTACTTCAACAATTAACATTGGGTTTGAATCTCACCAAAGGTAGGAAATGCCTTTTATTCTTTTTATCTTAAAACGCACATGATATGTTGCCATGTGTCAAGGGTTTACTATACCATGTGTCTAAACATGTGGCGCCAAGTAACATGCTACGTCAACTACCACCATGTTACGTCAACTGCCATGGAACACGTAACATGCTACAATTGAGTGACACTACTAACATGGTGCTACGTTGGCACCACATCAACCCCTTTCTCTCCCTTTCCCTTCTCATTCTCTCCCTTTCCCTGCTCATTCTCTTCCTTTCCCTCTTCTTCCTTAGAATTCTTGCCTAAAAACAAGTCTACTCCCCTGCTTTGGCTCAATTTTTTGCACAATTTCCACACACGTGTATGATTTCTTGGCTTAAGCTTATTCCATACATGGGTATCTTTAAATAAAACCTAAGAGCACATCTAGATTCATACATTTTGGCATTCAAATTGATAGTGAAAAATCGGAAAAAAAAGTGAAAATTTGGAATTTACATTCAATCCGATTTCAACCTCCCTTGCTTGTTAAGTTGTTTTTAAGTATAAAAAGGGCTCTAGGAATTCGTTTTTAGACATAAACAAGCATCAGAACTCTCACTCACAAACTCTCTCTCTCTCTTTCTCTTCCTCGTCCACTTTGCACCTATGGCTACTCTTTCTATTCGTTTCTCTCTTTCTAGCCTCCATTAAAGTGCACCACCACCATAATTAGATCCCTCTAGCTACTTGCAATCGAGCTTGACCCCATTCATTTAGCATTGTGACCACTAGCACCCTCCATTGTTAAACCCTAGCTAAACCACCACCACCTCCTTGAAACATTACTACCTACTACTTTACAACCAAAACTAGTGCTACAGCTGTACTCGTAACAATTAGAAACCTAAGTCCCAATCTTCTCTTCAATTGTAGTTGTTACCATTCAAACCTACAATCCACCACCGCTTGGTACCATCTCCAATAACCACCTTAACTTACTACAACATTAAACTTAACAACCCCCCCAACCTCCAATCACCAATAGGAAATCCATAAAAACCACCTTTCCTACTTCATTCGGTGGTTGGATTGATCAGAAATGCACCTTGCCAATTGCTACAGTTAGAGTTGGTGATCCGGCCTAATTGACCCGATATTAACTCGTGCTTTGACCCGTAATTCAAAGGCCGACCTACACAAAATTCTAACTCTTAAGTTTGACCCTTTCTTTTTATTTAGTTGTTTTGTATTGTAATTTATTTTCTTCTTTGATTGTTATTGTAATTTGTAACAAAAAAAAAAAGAAGAAGAAGAGAAAACAAAACAAGAAAAGGGGGAAGATAGTGGTAATAATAATAAGTAGATGAAAGATAATAAAAATTAGAAAAACCCTTTTATCACTTAGAAAATTTATTTTTTCCCAAATAAATAAGAATAATTAACCATTTTCCAAATTATGGCTACTTTAGAATTTTTTTGAAAATAATAATAAAAAACCCTAATTTAGGACCTTTTAGAGTTTCCTTAAATAAACTCAAATCAATTTAAAATGTAAATTTGACTGGTTTTCAGAAGATAAAATCAATTCATCTACTTAAAGTTTTCAAACAAAAGAACTATGTACGTCTAATCCCAAATAGTGGGTACATAAGCGCCTACGGGGCAACAGTAAAAAATGAAAAAACCTTTTTTTTTCATTTTTCATTTAAATCATTTAAATTATTCAATTTGTTAATCAATAATTGAGTTTCACTTTATAAAGTAGCCTTTTTGAAAGGTAATTTTTAAGATAAAGACTAAAATTAGAAAGTTGATGGTACCCATAAGGATTTAAAAATCTTAACCCTTGGACCCATATTTCTAGTTCTTAAAATTGTTTATAAAAATTGGTTTTGTCAAGAACACTAGTAATTAAATTATAATCAATCCACTTAATTGGTTATAATTTAACTTTTTTTCTTGACTCCAGTCGGGTGGTGATTTTAAAATTTTTTCAAAAATAAAAGAATTGGTTTTCTTTAAACCTTAGTTGAGAGTTAGTATTAAATAGGTAGAGTTTAATATTAATCAGTTTAAAGAAGATTATTTTAAAAAAAGTAGAAAAAAAATTAACCTCGACAAGAACAAAAGAAAATTAGTTATACTTCATCAACTTCTGTAAGTATATAAAAACTCTTCAATTACTTAAGTACAATAATCTAGAAAAAAGGTATTTTGCATCCATCTTTCTTTTATATTTCTACTTCTTTTATTAAATCTCTTCAAAGATAACTTACATATTACATTTTCTATTCTCTTTTCTTTTTTCTTTTTCTTTCTTCATTTTTTTTTATTCTAAGAAGGAAAATAAAAATCAAATATTAGCAACGGAGTTAGATTTCACTCTTTTAAGGGACAAAAACCTACCCTTACTAACTCAATTCTTATATATCCTTATTGTGAAGTTACAAAAACAAAAATTAGTAATGGATCAAACTTTGCTCTTCTAAGGGATCAAAGCTTGCCTTTACTAACTTTATCCTTAAACACTTTTAACTTACTCTATTTTGAAAAGATTCTTAAGAAGTATCAACAGCTAAATTACTACATTTGCTCTTTTAATTCAAGATTAAATGAACTCCAAAAGTAATTAAAAAGTAGATATACTACTTAATAAGTGTAGAAACACAACCATTTAAACTTGCATTAAAGACTTCGATTTACTTCCAGCCTCTAAATTCATTCATTAAATAGCAAGTAAGTTTGCTTCACTTAGATTTTATCTTAAAATTTTGATTACATATACTAATTCTCAATTTCTAAGGAAAGAAAACATAGAATAGACATCGAAAAGGAACAACTAAAAAGATGAAAAACAATAAACAATGAGAATAGGACTTCCCAGATATATCAAGTTTGACCAATGCATTGAGTCGTAAACCATCAAACAGTACATCCTTCAAACACCATGAAAAATTGAACAATGAAAAAGACTTGACCATTAAGACAAGAGAAAAACAAAACATAACAAACACATGATATGAGAGTATCCATTAATATTATATAATTGAGGTTAACCTCTTACCTAGTTAATAAGTCTAAAAATAAACAAAATAAAACAAAAGAAAGAAAACAAGCCAGTCATCCTTAGCTTCTATTTCTTCATCCAAGCCATCATCGTCCTCTCTAGAGGACTCTTCTTCACTCTCATTCCTAGCCCCTTGTCCTACCATTTCTTGCTAGGTTCCTTGAGTTTCCTTCTCATCATCAATTTCTTCTTTTTTAGACCCTTCTTCCTTAACAATAGAGTCTTCTTCTTCCAAACCATCACCTCCTCCTTCTTCTTCTTCTTCTTCTTGAGCATTTGTTAGTGAGGGAACCAAAGGTTGACTAGGGCCTACATCCCCTTAGGTTTGAAGATGAAGAAAACAAGAGGAAATGGCAGTACTTACTTTTGTGGCAATGTTTTTCAAGAGTTCAACAATACACTTTTAAGTTTCCTTGATCTAAGCCACTTCAGTCTCCAACTACTTCAAATTGCCGATTGAGAAGCTTAATGTAGTTAGTACGAAAGCTAGAGCACCAGGGTGCTCAATATCCAAGTTAGGATTAAAGACTCTTACAATACCCCACTAATTGAAAAGGGTTCTTAGAAATGGTTTTAGATTAGTGCAAGAGTCTCTTGGCCTGTCACTAGTAGGCTACAACCTCAAATTCTTGAGAATTTTAGTAATCAATCCTCCAATAAAAATATCCTGTCTCTTCATTTGACCCATTGTGAGACTATCAATCTTCCTTGCCAACACCTCCACCTTACGAGCTAAAGCAAAAGTGGCATCCAACTCATGTTTTCCTATTAGCCTCCTTTCTCTTCCTCTTATAAACGACCATTGATAATGGTTATTAGCCATATCTTCAAATAATTAGATGCATTGCTCGGTGACTTATGGTTTAGGCTTCTTCTAACAGCTGCATCAACGAGTTGCTTGGTTGTATACTTCAAACCATTGTAGAAGGTTTAAACCTAGTGCCAATCTAGAAGCCTATGATAGGGGCACTTCTTCAACAAATCCTTCCATCTCTCTCATGCTTCATACAAAGTCTCTAAATCCATCTGACAAAAAAAAAAAAAAAAGAGATATCCACCCTTAGCTTAGCTATACTTGAGAGTAGGAAGTATTTTCTCATGAATAGCTCAACCATCTCTTACCAGGTATTGATGGAAGTTCTTGGCATAGAGTTGAGCCACTACTTGGCATTAGATCTCAATGAGAACAAAAATAGCCTAAGGTGGATATCATCCTCTAAAGCTTTACTTATATTGAAGGTATTTCAAATCTCTAGGAATTGCTACAAATGGTTGTTGGGGTCTTCATCACTGAACCCATCGAACTAGATACATTGCTAGATCATCTGAATGATACTCGGCTTGATCTCAAAAGTATTGGCTTAAACTCTAGGCCGAGCAATGTTGGTACTTACTCCTTCCAGGTTGGGCTTATAGTAATCTAACATTGTCGTTGGAGCCATAGGTAGATTGACTCCTTATTTTGGTATGATGGGTGATTGATTTCATCCCTACCAACTGATGGATCTGCAACTAAAGGTAAAACTCTTAGGATGCCATCATCAGGATTCACAAATTCATCCACTCTTGGTAAGTCTAAATTCTCATTCTAATTATTCATACTTGAAGACTCTACTCTTGCTTCTCTAACTCTTGTTGGTGATTTTTCCAAAATCTCTCTAATCTTTCTCAAATTCCTTCAAATAGTTCTCTCAGGCTTGAGATCAAAGTCTGCTAATCTAATTGAGTAGCTTCCAATGATAAATTGAAAAATCAACAAATAAGCCAATATGAGCATAAGGATTTTAATTAAACTAATAACAAAAAGAAAAGAAAACAAATGCTAGAAGAACAGGAATCCTAATTTTGTAATTTTCTGTAATTTAGGAATTACCCTAATTGGGTACTATAAATACTCACAAATTGTAATAGCTGCATCATCATCATATAGAGAATACATTGAACTTTTACTCTCTCTTGAGCTAAGTGTCCTTGAGCTAAGTGTCCTTTTACTTACTCTTGAGCTACTCTTATTTAACCCATTGAGTGTGGAGTAGTGGCGAGTGACCTCTGGCTATACTTGTACATCATATCAAGTGTGACCTAAGCTCATGTAAGGCATTGGTGCATCATATCCATCATCGGTATATGGGAACCCTTGATTATCCTTGACTACCACTTACTTTTCGAGCCATCTCGCGGCTCGGACCTACCCTTTTGGTTACACGTGATATTGGGCCCTATGTTCATCCACAAAATCCATATCATCTTGGTATTAGAGCTAAGCTACATTTGAAGCTAGATTCCACTAATGTATTCTTTAAGTGGTTTGTTACTGCTTTTGTGTGATAATGGTTTTATTGTTAACATTGGAGTTTGGTAGTTGAGAAGTATTCTTTGCTCTATTTTCCCCTTTTTTTCATATGCAAAACAAGTGTAGTTGGCTATTTGTTTGTTGTGTAACTGTCTTGGTGTTAGGAGTATTAGTTGTTAACCTGTAGTTGTTATTTACGAAAAGAACTTTGAGTAGATTCACAATGTTAGATTTAAGTGTTCAAGGAACTCACGGAAACCAAGAAAGTAGTACTTGACATGGCTAAGGGTAAGAAGGAAGCTTCACACCTCAGTCGTTGGGTAACCGCTTAGATAGGCTTACCGACTTAGTAGCTAGTTTAGCGACTGTTATCTGAGAAGACAAGTAGTGAGCTAGGAATAGCCCCCACTAGAGAATGTAAGCAGTAAGGGTAAGGCAACGATCAATTTGGTTGAGTTAACGCCCCAACTTAACCATCTCGAGCTAAAGGAATTGGTAAGGATGCGAGACAAATGCTAGCGCTTAAAGAGATTAAGGAAGAAGTAGAAGGAGAGGACGAAGTAGAGGAGTACTACAAGCCTAAAGAAAGAAATGTACAAGCCCCTAGAGTTAAAGGATTAAGAATGTGTACCTCGAGTTTTTCTGGAAGTAATGATGATGATCACTACCTAGATTAGGTAAATGGGATTGAAAAGCAATTCTAATGCTACAATGTACCCAACAATACAAAGGTTAGACTTGTTGTGTTAAAGTTCACTGGTTATGCTGCCATAGAGGAAGAACTCGTAAGCCACCCGAAGAAGGGAAAGAGAGTGAGAGATTAGGAGTTGGGATGAAATGGAGAGGCTTATGTAGAGAAGGTTTGTGCTGAGCTATTATTTGCAGGATGCCTTCAAAAGATTGTAAGAGCTAAGATAAGGAGGATCAAGTGTAGACACTTATGTTAAGGAATTCCAAATGTTAATGATCTGATGTGAAGTCGTAGATCTAGAAAACCAAACTCTATCTCAATTCATTAGTAGATTGAAGTATGAGAATGGGGATCAACTAAAAACCCTAGATATTGGAATGCTTGATGACGCTATCGGAGTCGTCTAAAGGATAGAAAGGTGCCGAATAGGAAGGTTTTGACCACCCATCAACTGACCAGGAAGTAGACAAGCTGTTCTAAGCATACCAATGTGAATAGTTCAAAATAAGATCACTGAGACCCGACTTGCTCAGATTACCTTAGCAGCAGAGAAGGAACCCTTGAGGAAGTTTGAGAAGGGCCAGAGTTCAGGGAGGAAGATGAGTGAGATTAAGTATTTCAAATGCCAAAGATTTGGACACATGGTTACTTAGTATCTGAACAGGTGAACAATGGTGATCTCAAGCAACATATCGACTGTTGAGGTCAATAGTATTGATGAAGAAGTAGAGGAGCTAAAAGAGGACAAACAGAACAAATTATCTAAGGAGGAAGTTATCTATAGTGAGGAAGGCAACTTTTTGCAAACCACTCTAGCGTTGAGGAGGATAATGAACGTCAGACCCATACCCGAAGACAAACAAAGTGAAAATCTCTTCCATATTGGATGCAAGGTGAATGAATTGCTGTGCATACTAATCATTGACAGTAAGACCTGCACCAATGTAGCATTTGCATTTATGCTCTAGCAATTGAAATTGCTAACCATGCCCCACCTAAAACCTTACAAGCTTCATTGGCTTAGTGATAAGGGAGCCCTACAAGTGAACAAATAGGTGTCTATACTGATCTACCTTAGCAAATATTGAGATGAAGTGCTCTGTAATGTGCTGTCCATGAGTGTGTCCTACATTCTACTTGGACGACCATGGATGTTTGATCGAGTAGTTATGTATGATAGAAAGAGGAACACATGTTCTGTCAGGCATGAAGGTAGGAGGATGAAATTAAGTCCTATGACTGCTAAGCGAGTAAAGGCCATGTAGTCTCAACTTAGTTGAACCCTAAAGAAAGAGGATATGGTGAAGACCTGAGCCGAACTGAAAAAAAAAAAAAAGATGGAGCTTGAAGGATTGACCTATCTACTTATGCAAAGAATTCTAGAGATGAGACTCGAGGAGGAGGAGCTGTCTGCCAAAGTAAAAACTTACTAAAGGAATTTTCCGACTTACTTCCAGAGGAGCTACCAAAAGGTCTACTCCCATTCTGAGGCGTCGAGTACATGATTAACCTATAGCCAGGAGCCATACTGCCAAACGAGCTTACCTATAAGCTAAATCTCGAACAAGCACTAAACTACTAAAGCAAGTAGATGAGTTGATGAGGAAGGGGTATGCGTGCGAGTCCCTTAGCCCCTGTGCTATTTCGGCCTTATTAGTACCAACGAAAGATGGCTCTTGGAGGATGTGTGTAGATAGCCGAGTGATTAATTGAATCACCATCATGTTTAGGTATCTTATACTTAGGCTTGATGTCATGTTAGATGAATTAAGTGGAGCAAGGGTGTTCTCCAAGATTGACCTTAAATCTGGATACCATCAAATTTAGAAGCACAAGGGTGATGAGTCGAAGACTGCATTCAAGACAAGACATAGTTTATATGAATGGCTTATAATGCCATTTGGATTGTCCAATGCACCGAGCACATTTATGCACCTTATGAATCATGTACCCTGAGAATTAATAGGAAGATTTTTCGTAGTTTATTTTGATAATATTTTGGTGTATAGCCTAGACGAAGAGATTCACTAGGAGCATCTTCGAAGAGTCTTTGCAAAAACTTTGAGTTGAACAACTCTACACCAATCTAAAGAAGTATGACTTTTATCGATCTAAGATGATCTTCTTGGGTTTTGTTGTAAGTAGAGGTAGCATCTGAGTTGATGGTGAGAGAATAAGAGCGATCATAGAATGGCCTAAGCTGACTTATTCTGCAGATGTAAGAAGTTTCCACGACCTAGCATTGTTTTACTTTAGATTTATAAAGAATTTCAATACGATTGTAGCCTTACTTACCAAACTATTAAAGAGCATTGAATTTAGATGGGGAGAGAAAGAGAAGAGGAGTTTTGAGGAGGTAAAAGAGAGGCTAACTACAGCCCCCGTCTTAGCTCTACTAAGCTTTGACAAAGTGTTTAAAGTAGAGTATGATGCATCTGGACTAGGCATAGGTGTTGTGTTGATGCAAGAAGGCTGACCTATTGCTTTTTTCAATGAGAAACTTTAAGGTGCTATACTCAACTATTCTGTCTATGACAAGGAGTTCTACTCCTTAATACAAGCCCTAATGATATGGCAACACTATCTGCTACCTAAGGAATTTGTGATCTATACTGATCATGAATCCTTAAGGTATTTGAAGAGCTAACCCAAGTTGTCTTAAAGGCAAGCTAAATGGGTTGAGTTCATGAAGGGTTTTTCTTATATCGTAAAATACAAGAATGGAAGGAATAATGTAGTGGCCAATGCCCTATCGAGATGACATACCCTCCTAATCGACCTAAAAATAAGGCTACTTGGTTTTTCATCCATAAAGAATATATATGCTAAGGATCCACACTTTGGTCCTATCTATGCTCAATGTGAGAAAGGATAAATACTGGACAACTATTATAAGGAAGACAAATACTTATTTAGGAAAAGGAGGCTATGTATGTAAACCCTTAAATTCTTTTATCTAACTTTTGAAGTAAACTTAAGTATGTTGGATAATTTAGGAGTTGATAGGGCTAATGAAAATAAAAACCCTAAAATAACTAGTCAATCGTGTATAAAATTTTTCTACCTTAAATGTATGTAAATACTAAAGATTTCATTCAAAAGTGATAAAAACCCTAAAACTATAACTTTAACGATAGAAAAGCACTAAATCACCATAATTTACCCTTAAATCCTAATTAATAATATAACCTTAGTATTATACTAAATCATTGGTAAACGATTAAAGATAACTTTCAATAATTCATAAATACATATAATACTAAACCAATCCTTTAGAAACTAAGATATTGCATCATATATCACATTCATCTTCTAAGTATATAATTAGGTTAGTATTACATAGAGTTAAGGGTTTAGTCGATGCTTAGGTTACATGTAGTGAACATTAATACCCTAAATGATACTTTTCATAATAATTATACCAAGTAGCTTACCAAATGGTGTATATAGGATATAAATACCTTATGGAGGATCTCATTATCTATTTTTACTAATCAATTCACTAAAATTCTTATTTCCTTTCATTTCCTTAATTTTTGTCCTAATTTTCCCTAATTACTACATTATGTACACTAAAGAGCATGTATTTTTGGAAAGTTAACCAAGTCAACACATGTTGACTAAAATCAAAAGATTAACTAAGTTAACACATGTTGACTTAGTCAACATGTGGAAAAGTTAACAAAATGTCGCTTTCATTCTAGACTTATCTCTTCTTTCTAATGATTTCTTTTCTTTTCTTTTAGCTTTGTCTTCCCTTTTATTTTCCATTTGTACCATCTACTCTTGTCCCCTTTTGGACCCCTCTTTCTTCTACTTTTCAAACACAAAACAAATTAAAACCAAGTCCTTTTCCCTACCTCCATAACCGTGAACTTCCTTTTCCTTTCACTTTTCCTAAATTTCAAACTTTGCAACCATATTTCAAGAAGAAAACAAAGGTATGTTATTATCTATTACTCCATATTTTTTGATAATTAGATGAATAGGTAGGTTAGTTTGAGAAGTTTATGTGTTGTGTACACATGTGTTGTTAAAGGCTTAAAAATTCAATTTTTATGTTTAAAATTGTATGATAGCCTTAGTAAATGAAAGAATAGCATGTGTACATGTATATAAGTATATGTATATAAGAGTATACTAGATAAATACATTTATAAAGACCTTTGTACATAAGAATCCAATATATACATAATCCAAAATAAGGCAATACCAACTATACATACATATACCATGCTAAATACACCCTTAAAATACAAAAAAGATGAAATTTGAGAAGCTTTCTTAAAAGGAATTTTAGGCATACAAAAATACGTATAAAAATATGTATGTCACCATATGTATATACGGGTATATGTACAAGTATAAATACGGTATATGTATAAGTATAGGTATGAGTATACTAGTATAGATATAAGTATAGTAAAGATATAAGTATATACTTAACTTATGTAAAGTGTACATAAGACACTTAAGCATGAGGTAAGAGCTTATGTAATCAAATAATGATCTAAGCAATAATGTAATTAAAAGATGACATAAGTCATGACATAAGCAAATAATGACATAAGCGATGACACAAACGATTGATGACATAAGCATAAGCTTATAAAATAATAACTTATAAGATTCAATAAGAATATAACATAAGTATGTACAAGTACTTAGGATCCAAAAATCTTTTAAACCCTAATGCACTTCCTAATTGAATTAAACTTAATTAAGTACATGAGTTAGTAATATCAATATAAAATTCCTTAAGTGTAAGCATCTAATAGCTAATTAAATCATTAAGTCCTAAAATAGGATATAAATAAAGTAATAAGAATAATTAAACTCCCATAGTTAAATTTTTAATAAATTTAGCCCATATCATAAAATATGGGTTTTAACGTCCAAAATAGACATCACCGTGTGAATACATGTTCGAAAACGATGAAAAACAACTATAAATTCATAAATATTAGAAATAGAACGAAAAAGCTACATACGATTAGTTATAAAGTCTAACCGAATAAAAATTGATAGCAATCTAAGTAGAATTAGGTAAATAGATATCTAGAATTACTAGTTAATTCAATTACTTACTATCGTTATTATATCATAATGATCAAGTGATCCTGAGGTAGGCCAGAATCTCTCGATTGATTACTACGACTAGAGGGAGTCATCATGGCTGAGTGAGTATTTACCTTACGATTCCATGCTTGTATGTAATTGTAGATAGTGGAATTAAATGATATTGTTAATTGATTGTTATGTAGGGTCGGAAAATGCTTGTGTATGTTATTATGTGCTGAGTTGTTAATTTACCTTAAGTACGAATAATACTTTGTTTACTGCATGGTAGTATAGAAAATGATTGTGTGTACTATTGGATGGTCACATCTTAATTGGACTTAATTATACTTAGCTCATAAGAAGAAACTAGTACATGTATCAACATGTATTGTATAGATATAATTTCGGCTGTTACATCACACGGAGGTAAAAAGAGGCCATTCGGGGGTTGTTATTATAAATTTATTGGTACAGTGCACTCGTACAAAATGACCTTACCCTAGCCCGCGAGAATACTAGGTGTTGTAGGCGCCAACCGCCTGGCTAAGGGTAAAGTCTAGAGGCCTCTATTTAAGGGTAAGTGTGGATTGCGGGGGCCCACTCATGATTATACTAGAACTGGGTTTTTATGAAAATAAAAGACTTATTTGATTTAAGTATAGAACGTAGAGTTCTGTAGTAAAGCAAGTTCTAATATAATACCCAGATCCGATGGTGCCATGTATACTCTAACCTTGACTTTGGAGGGTGTTAAATCTGAGTTACGTATATGGACTACTTAACCATACGTATTGTTTCGCATTCTATTTGACCATTCATTCATATTCGTGAATATAATATATTTATAACTTACCTGTAGTGTAGTTAAGGTTTTTTCTTACTAAGCTGAGGCTTATATCCCATTAGACTTTTGCTACAGGATATCTTATTTGTTGAGGTTAGCCGGAGGATACCATAGGTTAGCTTGGGGACTTGGGCAAGAGCAAGCCATCCAGTGTATTGTGAGAGAATGGATTATGTAGACTTTTACTTATGTACTTTTGTTTTATCAATAATATAGACTTAGATATACTAAATTATTGTGTATTGTAAACTTTCTAGTTTAAATTTTATATAAATATGTTTATATGATGATATCATATGGATCTATATGTTCTTAGGAAACTAGTGATTGTAGAACCTTGTATATTGTATGAAGAGTTCATGATTGGAAGGGTAACCAATCAGAGCTTCTTCATACTGTATACGACATCTACCATAACTAGACCGTCTTTAGTTTGTGACAATGTATCCTAACTTATTCTACGAAAGGATACTTTGGCCAGTGTTGCACCCATTAGTTACTATCCTCTTGATTCTTTGGGCTAAGAATGATGAGGGATGTGTAGTTTGTATTGGGAAAGTGTGTAACTTGCCAAAAAGCAAAGAGCTAGGCTGAGCAAAGACATTATCTACCCTTACTTATCCCAACCAAACTGTGGTTTGAGCTTAGTATGGACTTCATGTTAAGATTATCAAGAACGTCCCAAGGGAAGGACTTTATCATGGTGATTGTGGATCGATTTAACACGATGGTACATTTTGTACATTGTTCCAAAACTAATGAAGCTTCAGCTATCACTTTTCTTTTCTTGCATGAAGTAATCAAACATCATGGAGTTCTTAAGACCATTGTTTCAGATTGAGACCTAAAGTTCATGAGCTACTTCTAGAGGACACTACGAAGGCCAATACAAACCAAGTTATTATACAAAACATCCTACCATCCACAAACTGATGAATAGATCGAGGTTGCTAATAGAACTATGGGAACTTTGCTACGGGTTGCTATCAAATGAAACATAACCAATTGGGATTTATGTCTACCAATCATCAAGTTCATCTATAATAAGACTACCCACGGTGTAATAAACATGTCTCCATTCGAAGTCGCCTATAGGTTTAGCCTAGCTCCCGATGGACCAAGCACTACAATTGAGACTTAATGCGACTGGCTAGTTGCAGAAAGAGTTAAGGTCCTCAGAGCCATGCACCAGAAGATTGTAGAGCAATTGAGCTAAGCTAATACAAAGCTTGAGAAGCGAAGTCAAGGATGAAGGAAGAGAGAATTTCAACCAAGTGATTTAGTTTAAATACATCTCAACAAGGAATGATTCCCAAACTTGAAGAAGAGTAAGTTGTTTCCTAGAGTCAATAGACCCTTCAAAATGCTTGAAAATATCAATCTTAATGCCTATAGGATTGAATTACTTAAAGGATATGGAGTCCTAAACTCCTTCAACATTGTCGATCTCCAACTTTACACTCTTAAGGATGAGCAGCCAGGAGCTAAACCAAATTTCATCCTAGATCTCAAACAATCTACAGGGGATGATTAGGATTAAGGATTGATCACGCGCTCCCGAGCCCGAGAGCTTTCTTAGATGATTTACCGAGCTGTTCGAGGTGATTTAAGCACCAAGAAGTAGTGTTTACCCCAGTTTGATCTACTGAGCTACTTTACTCTTTACATCATCCAAGAAGCTGCCAAGGTGATGAACCAACATGTGGAGACAATCCCATTGCAACACACTAGTCTAAGCACCAAATCTAGATACAACCATCTCCACAGTGCTAAGGCTGAGCTAATAATTGTTAGGAGCTAACCATCTGAGGCCGACCTAAATGTGAGCTGTCCTTAAGCCAATCCTTGTCTAGCCCTAAGAATCTAAACTATCAAACTGTCGATGTTAACCAGACCTAATCAAAGCTTACCCTTACTTGGTCCGTAGTGTTACTGTAACCATAGACTAAGTGAAACATGCATGCATTGTCTTTTCTAACATCTGTATTGTCCTTTCTAATATCTGTACTGTCCTTTCTAACAAAGAATATTCTTTTTACATGATTTCATGCTGTCCCTAGAAATTATTCTCCTTTTTTTAAGTAAGTAGGGATCTACTTCTATAATTTAAGACTTACCCTAACTAGGTACTATAAATACTCGTAAATTGTAATAGCCACATCATCATCATATAGAGAAAGCACTGAACTTTTACTCCCTCTTGAGCTAAGCGTCCTTCTACTTACTCTTGAGTTATTCTTATCTAGCCCATTGAGTGTGGACTAGTGGCGAGTGACCTCTAGCCATACTTGCACTCAATATCAAGTGCGACCTAAGTTCATGTGAGGCATTAATGTGTCATATCCATCGTTGGTACATGGGAACCCCTACTCATCTTCGAATACCACTTACTTTTTGAGCCAACTTGTAGCTTGGACCCACCTTTTTGGCTACGTGTGATATTGGGCCTATGTGTTCATCCATAGAATCCGTATCACCACCAATAGAATATCATCATCTGTTCCATCTTTTCTTAACTCATCACAAAATTTTACATTAATGGATTCTTTTATTACTTTGGTTCATTGATTATAGACTCGATAAGTTTTACTACTTAGATAATATCCTAGAAAAATGGCTTTGTCTGCTTTTTCTTCAAACTTTCCTAAATTACCATTGTTCCATTTTATGTAACATTTACAACCAAAGATGTGAAAAATAAGAAACCACTGGTTTCCTTTTCTTATAGAG
Organism: Lumnitzera racemosa; assembly: GCA_024138005.1. Taxonomy (NCBI): domain Eukaryota; kingdom Viridiplantae; phylum Streptophyta; class Magnoliopsida; order Myrtales; family Combretaceae; genus Lumnitzera; species Lumnitzera racemosa. Next base: position 51,036,808 of record JAMXBC010000004.1, on the reverse strand, counting down.
TTCGTAAGAGGTCTTGTTAGTGAATGGCCTCATATAAACCCTATTAATGATATAACATGCTGTGGAAGCAACTTTGCTCCAAAAGAACTTAGCTACTCTATTATCGTTTAACAAGGTATGAGTCATCTTTTGGATGATGCAATTTTTATGCTAAAAAACTCCATTTTGTTATGGAGTGTAGGGTACAAAAAAGTTGTGAGTGATACCATGATTTTCACAAAATGTCATAAAACATAATTTTCAAACTCACCTCTATGATCAATCCTTAAATTGACTATAGAAGTGCCTTTTTCATTTTAACCATGTTTGGCAAAAACTTTAGGATTTTTAAAAGAATCACTCTTGTTTTGTGAAAACAATACCCAAGTGTCCCTTGAAGAATCATCAACAATCACAGGACCATATTTGTAACCACTAAGACTTGTTCTTTGAGTAGGGCTAAATAGGTCCATATGGACTTATAATGATCTTTTTGTTGAGATTACCCTTTTCATTTTGTGTGAAACAAATATTATCTTATTTTTAGGAAGGAGTCACAATGAATATCTTCTTTTTATTGATTCTAGGTAATCCATATACTAGATTATTTCTAGATTGATTTTCTAATTGATGAAAATTAGTATGTCCTAACTTTTTATGTTAGCTATATGTGTTATATGTTAGCGTTAGAAAACATTTTTCAATTAAGACTTTGGATGGGTTTCTTATATATACATTGCCTTTTCTAAAACCTTCAAACAATAAAGATTCACCACTCTTAACATAAGCTAAAAACTTATCTTTTTCAAATATTACCTCATGATCTTTATTATAAAATTGACTAATGCTTAGCAAATTGTGCCTCGGAACTTTTACAAGATAAACATTTTCAATAGAGAAGGGGAATTCAACCCTTTCCATTATCTCCAAATGTAACATAACCTTCTCCTTCCATGTCAAGTTGGTAAATAGCAAAGCATTTCTAGTCATGTGGTTTATGCAACCACTATTAAGGTACTACATTCTGTACGAGTTTGCTTTGCGTTCTTGCATTCATCAAAATAGATTAAGCCTATTTATGAACCTAACAAAGCTTGAGTTCTTTAAAAATCAAGCTCATGAATTTGATTGACTGTTGGAGATTTCAATAGAAACAATGTTTTTCTATATATCCTATCTTTTTACAAAAGAAGCATGCATAGGGTAAAGTATTACTATAATTGTTCCCTTTTACCTAATTTTTATTTTGAAGAGGGTACCTTCTACTCTCATCTTGATAGGAATTATATTGTATTAGGTAACTTTTACCACACCTTCTACTACCAACTATAGATTTTCCTTTATCTAATGTCTAAGCCATTGGCTCCTTCTGTTTTACATTTGTTGCTTTCACAAATACAATTTTAAATGAAGTACCTCAAAGAAGGCCATCAAACATAGATTTGCCTCCTCTTCGCATGATTCTTCATTCTTAGTCTTGGAGTCATCTAAATTGCTCCAAATGGCCATCAAGGCTTTCCTCTTCTTTTCAAATTTCTCCATTTTCTTCACAAGGACTAAATACCCATATTTCATGTGTCTTGGTTTTTTACACTCGTTACATATAAATTCCTTTTTCTCCTTCTTCTTCTTTTTCTTTTATTCTTTATATCCTTTACCTGTACTACTCATCAACTTATTAGATTTAAAATTCTAAAGCTAGAACCTTTCTTACATCTTAATCTAAGAATTCTATGGAGTCATTTAGCGAGAAGAGTAACATATCCCTACTTGTCATTTTAATCTATATCAATATCTTTTTCTTTGAACACTAAGGTCTTCTTCTTTAGGTATTGATCATCCTCCTTGCTCAAGATGTCTAACTTATATGCCATCAATTCACTCCTTAACTATAGTAAGGTTAACTTGCTTATATCATGAACCTCCTCAATGGCAGTCTTCTTTGCATCCTAGATCCTTCGAAGTACTTACAACATTTTTTGAACAATGTCGGCATTATTGATTTTCTTTCCGAGAGATGATGATTCATTTGTGATAGTTGTGAGCTAGCTGAAAGAATTTGTGATCTATTCCCTTGGTTGTATCCTGAAACACTCATACTTTGTAATAATGAGTTAATAAATGTTTCTTTAATAGGATTACTTCCTTTGTGTGTTTCACAAAGAGTATCCCATATATCCTTAGCAGTTTTACATGAGGATATTAAATAAAACTTAGAAGAAGATATTGCAGAGAGAGAGATTCTTAGCCTTATTATTCAGGCTAGCTTTCTTCTTATCATCTTTAGAAGCCACTTTGCCTTTAATCTGTATATCTCCAAATTTGATGATGTCCTATGATTCATAGTCTGTGGGTTGGATATAAGTCTCAATCCAGTATTCTAATAAGAAAAGTTCTTACCATTAAAATAAGGAATCTTGTTAGCTTAGATGGCCAAACTATTTTCCACCATTGGATCTTATACTTAGAATGATAAAAAAAAAAGCTCTGGCTTTGATATTAATTGTTGGTCCTATTTACAATCAAGAGGGGAAGGGTGAATTGGTTGTAATAAAATTAAAATTTTCCCAAAACTTAAAGAGAACTTTTACCCTACGTTATGATTATATATGGAGTAATAATTTGATAGAAATAAAAACGATTAAAGTAAAAGTGCAAGGATAAGAAGATTTGGCAAAGATTTTTATAGAGGTCTCTTCTCATACATTAATCCTCTCTTCTAGCTCTACCACTGGGGATTCAGTAATTCCACCATATCAAATCAATTAAACTTTGAAAGAGATTACAATGCTTAGTCTCAAGACCTATAAATACAACTTCCTTGTATTGCTTGTGTTTAACAAGATAAACACGGGCTATTGTATCAAACCTACTCTCTCAAAGTTACAACCAAATATTACTCTAACAAGTGTTTACAAAATTGGAGAAAAAAAATGTACTTCTTCTAATTTTAGCTAAAAAAAAAACTAAAACAATAAAACAATCAATTTTCAAGTGTTATTAAAAGATTTGTATACTTTTCTTGTGTATCCTTCTATTTTAATTCTTTTGATATCTACAATTTCCTCTTAACATTCAAATGATGATATTTTGTGGAGGATCTAATAAAAGTTGTAGATACATCAAACTAATCTTTGTAAACACTAATAGATATTTTAAACTTGAACCTCCCAATTTCTTGCTCTTGCAGAATTTTGGATATCTTAATCTGTTTTGATTTATCTTCATCTACTAGATAATTCAACTAAAAGATTGTTGAAGAAGGTTATTTGTGTTAATCCTCTTTGATATTATTCTTACTTTAGTGGAATGAGTTGGTCATGTTACCTAAATATGCTCAACTAATGAAGCTTGGTCTTCTAAATAAGATAATCCAACTTATAATTTCAAGATAAAATCACTCTTGTCAAAATCAATGTAGTTTAGACTAAAGTTTCTACTTAAACTTCTATGGCTTCTGCAATTAATAAGGTTAAGCTTTATACCAATCAAACCTTCTACTAAAGTTTCTACTAATGCTTAATATATTTTTCAGATCAAAACTTCTACTCAATCTTCTACCATGCTACTTAGCTACATGTCATCCTTAAGCTTTTGTTGAAGTTTCTATAAGACTTTTAGCAAGTCTTCATTTAGGTTCTATTGAAGCTTCTACTAGAAATCTGATCCATACTTCGTAATAAGCTTTCGCATAAACTTCTACAAAAGTTTTTCAGTATTGACTTGATTCTTTTACTTAATATATGTAAACCTTAGGAAATTAGTAGTTGAATCCTAATTCAAGTCCGAGTGTCCTAAATTGTACAATAAGTCAATAGGGCTAGGAACAATAAAAGATTATAAAATTTAATAAATCAAATATAACATCGATAACAAAACTTTAGGAATTGATCGAAACCCTAAATCGCGTACTAAAACCCTAAAACTAATTTACACACCATTAATCAAAATTGATCCCGAATTTATTCGAAACCCTAAAATTATAAATATAAACCTATAAAATAGTTAAATATTACTCAATAGTACTATAATCATAGTCAATTGCAATTTTTGACTAAATCGCCTATTCACGTGAAATTTTAATGAAATTGCTATAATAACTTGCAAAAATTTTAATTGTACTAGGCACTAATTAAATTGATAAATTTTCACAAAAATATAAAAATTAAATTATGATGATTATTGTTATGATTTATATGTTTCGAAAAATTACATATATTTATTATTAATTTTTATTTTCCTTCTCTTTCTTTTTCATTTGATCTCTTTTCTTTCTTTTCTTCTTTTTTCTCCAAATGCCACATTCTGGAAATCAAATGGCAACCCACGTGAGGAAAAAAATTGCCGTGTGTTAAGTTTACAAGAAAAGAAATATTTTGAGATAAGAACTTTGTCCCATCTTCATTAATTCAAAAGATTAGGATAAGATTTAGCTTATCTTTTTCTTGTTTTTATTTTAATTGCTACACATATAAAAAGAGAAGAAACAAATCTTGGAAGAAAAAACTTTGGAAAGCAAATTGAAAAGAAAAATTTTGGAAGCAAAAACGTGAGAAAAAAAAAAGGAAAGAAAAAAAGAAAGAAAGGAAGAAGAAAGAATTAAAAGAAATAGGTAAGTAATTTATTTTAGTAGTATAGATGTATGTTATATAGTATATACATGCATAAATAAAGTATTTGTACAGTATTTTTATACATATAACATTACTAATACATGTCTATGTGCATAAATACTTAGATTTAATTAAATACGTAAGTATAAGGCTATGTATGTATACATGTATGTATATAAGTATATTATATGAAAGAGTATGTATTATGTATTTTTTTTTAGAATACATATAATTAGTATTAAGTATTTCATTAAATAACTATAGTATATATATATGTGTGTGTACTGAAAACTATATATATATATATATGTACCCATGTATAATTATTTTTGTATATATATACATATGTAATCGTATAGTATACATATAGTAGTATACTTCCATAAGTGGTAATAATGGCATATAAATATATATATAATATAGAGTATATGTACGGTGGAATACAACATATACCGTATAATACATATATAATATCTAGTATACATATTTTATAACAAATACTATATAAACATATATATACCGAATATATATGTATGTATTTATATTTATGTACACATGTAAGACTCATACGTATAAATACAAATACATGAATATGTACATAAGAGTATGTTTATTTTCAACAAATATATATATACATATATAGGGCATGTAATGTATAGTATATATAAGTAGTATACCGAATATATATATATGTATGTATAAATCGTGAAATACATAAATAATAAGAAAATGAGAAGTAATAAAAATAGTAAAGGCAATAATAATAATAATAATAAGGCTAAAATCTCAAAAATAGGAAAATATACTCAAAATAATAAAAATATCAAATATATGGTTTAAATAATTATTAAATCATAAATTTGTTAAGAAAAAGCGAAAATTAATATTTTATAATTTTTTAACTTAAATAATAATTTTTGTAATATTTTTATAACACAATTTAAACTACGAGTCACAATGTTCAAAACAGACCTCGTTTCGAGAAAATATGCTCGAAAATGATCAAAATGGACTATAAGTTCATAACGATCCAAACTAAAACAAAAAAGTTACATATGATTTGATAAAAAGCTCGAATCAACAATTACATGTAACTAAATGAAATAGACCTTACAAATTATGAAATTAGTTAGTTTTAAATTCCCAAACTTACAAAATTTTCATTATTCTCAAGTGATTTCGATATCAACCTTGAGCTGTCACTAGACTACTACGACTCCTGAGCTGATTCCATACTTATTTGTATTTGTAGTTAGTGAATATAAGCTATAATTGATAAATGAATGTGTATGGGGTTGGGTTATGCTTGTGCATGATAATTATTGTCGATGGTGAATTTACTTTAAACTTCAATAATATAATGATTGTTGCATAGTAGATTCACTAAGAATTCATTATTTATGACTTAGAATGATCACTGAATAAATAAGACTTAATTTTATTCGACTAGAAAAAGTTAACTCGGATCATGCATAAATCATTCACTACATAACTAATTATGGTAGTCACATTATACGGAGATAAGGAGAGGCCATACGTACGTTGATTATTGATTATGATAGATTTTGTATGGTGCACACGTGCGATATGACCTTACCCTGGCCCGCAGGATGTCGAGGAGTAGGAGGTGCCAACCACCTGGCTATGGGTCGAGTCCAAGGCCTTCGTTTAAGGGTGAGTGAAAGCTGTGTGAACCTACTCACAATTATATGTAGAACTCGTTTTGATAAAGCTGGTAATGGATGTACAATTACATTTTAAATATAAAATGCGAAGTTTCGTTATGAAATAAGTTCTAATATGATACCCGGATCTAACTGTACCGATAAATCTCCAACCTTGACTTTAAAGAGTATTAAATTTGAGTTGCATGTAGTACCTGGTCACCTGCATGTATTTGTTTGGCATACTGTTTACTATGCATTCATTTGGTTGAACCTAACTATTGTATGACTTGATTGCTGTGTGGTTGAGAGAAATTATCTCACTAAGCTAGTACGCTTATACCCTTATAGTCTTCTCTTGCAGGCCAATCTTTCTGTGAAGTCGGGCCGTTACATGCCCGAGGTTAGTTTCTATACAGGGTCAGTATGGGAGCTAAATGAGATCGGAGAGTACTTCTGATAGTTTATAGATGTGAATATGTAATTGTTATACTAGTTGGACTGAAGACATGTTTTAGACTTTGTACTTGTAAACTTTTATACAAATAGACAATGTATTATTTTTTTATAATTTTATTATTTCTCATGAAATGATATTGCTTAAGCTTGTGCACTCTTGGTAGTTAGTAGTAGCTGTAGCCTTGTGTATCGTATAAAAAGGTAATCGAATGTAAGAGAATTCGATCTACAATCCTTTGTAGTATACGGTAACTACCATGACTAACCCCTTCGGGTTGTGACAATATACCTTCGACTATAGCTTCTACTTCAACTTCTACTAACACACAACTCCAGTCCTTTTCTTCCACAATCTTCTACTACAATTTCTACAACTTTCAAATATAAAAAATAAACTTCTACGACAAATTCTATAGATCCCATTCCTACAATTTGTTTTGCTACAGATCTTCTACTCTAAAAACATGTTAATTCGATAAACATTCTTGTAATCATCAAAACTAATGTAAGAGAGAACTCAAGCGAATTGAATCTAGCTTATATCATTCTCATACCATACTTCAAATTTTTAGTTGTACAAATCAATCAAATTAATGATCTTTAATGCTATAATGAGTCTAACGCTTATCAAAATTCAATAATATAAGAAATAAAACAATGTTGATGAAAAGGTAGATGAAGTATCAATCAATTTTTTTTTTTTTTAAGTTATTTTTTATAAGAACTACAAATTCAAAAGAGAGAGATGAACACGATAGAGAACAAGACATAAAACAAGAAGAGGATAGTATATGAATGAAGAATCAATGTGGTTGTTATTAGTCCCAATTAGAAATGGTGAAACTATTCTTAGATCTAAGAGTTTTGATACCAATTCAAAACTTTCATGCCTTAAAGAGGTGGAGTGGTGACAATCATGTAGTATGAACAATCCTAAGATAGAAGCTAATCTCACAACTGCTACTATAGACTTAGTTCACATAATGATGGGTTACTGACCTCTGGCCCACTTACTCACGTATACCTAAGAGGCCTCCATTCCTTCACCAAAATAATTCTCTCTTGTTAATCTATCGGGGATGAGAAATAGTACATAGAAGAATGGCAGCTAAGCTCCTTAAGAGCTTAAGGTAGGTACACTCTGCTATGCTCTATCCCTTATGCAGATGCCGACCACTCACTTGTCGAAACCTACCTATCGAGTGATGAATACCAAGGCCCTACACATTAAGTCTTACTCTAATCTCCTGGACCTTTAGATGTTGAGATCCACCTACCGAGTGTTGAGACCTAAGGCCCTGTTGGACAAAGTACTTCTCTTTTAGCTAACTACTAATACTTACACCATTCCTTATTTGTCTTGGTAACCCCTGATGCTACCACATCTTGACCCAACTTAGCAACTAGCTGAAGATTCCCTAATACAAACCTATTGAAGAGCTGCTACCTATCCATTTTTCTGACATTGTACTATTTTTCTCTTTTCATCATTTGTCTTATTTACCTTTTCTCGTATATACTAGGAATCTCTTTGCTTGTATGCCTTTTTGTAATTATCCTTATTTATAATACTGTGTTAAGGACTTACTATAAATAGTCCTCTCTCTTTTTAGCCGGAATATCTTATATTTCTTTTAAACATTAAATATATTTGTATTAGTGAGATACTCCTTTCTAAGTCCTTTTTTCCATACACTCTTATCTAGTCTTACTAAGTAGCTTAAGATTAGTGACTAGTAGACCTTGACATTAGCTTATGTGTCACATCAAGTGAAGTGTCAAGTCATGTTGTGTTCATTGGTGAGTAATATCCTCTAAGCAACTTCATGTAAGCTACTACATTCAGTTTGCCAACTTATCCCTTTTATTTTCTTCGATATCTCGAAGGGCCCATTTGATTTCTATCTTTAACGGTAAGTCCTAGTGATTACTAAGCTCTAGGCACATCATATAATCCTAGTATTAGAGCTTGAGGTTGTGATCGAGATTTGTATTGAAGTATTTGCTGCTAGTGTATTATCCTGTTATACTCTATTTTCCTTTGGAAGAACAGAGCAAATTCGTAGTCTACTATTCGATTGGTATTTTCTTTGTACATGTAGGATTTCCTTATGTAAAAGGTGCATCTAGAGTTTTGTATTGAGAATGTTGAATCCTAGTGATCAAAGAGAGATCAACAATGCTGAGAGTGATGCTCATTGTCATAGTTGTGTAACCTAGTAAACACCATAAACTACCGATTAGCAAAGGTGGAGCCAAATTTGTCAACCCGAATTGTCGAACCAAAGTGGCATGTCAAGCTGATCTAGACATGACCAAGCACCAAATAGTTTCGATGCGAATCACTGAGGACATGTACCGAGTTGACCAGAAGATGACTGTGGTAAAGGTAAGGCCAAGGAGCCTAAGGTCCGCCATAACCAAGGACAAAGCTCTAAGAAGAAGACCTAAGAAATCAAATGTTTCAAATGTCTCAGCTTTGGACACGTAGCTAGTTAGTGTCTGAATTGACGTATCATGATCGTCAAGGGAAGCAAACCCTAGTTCGATGTGGAGAGTGTTAGTGAAGGCAAAGAGGAAGTGAATGAATAGATGATAGAAGAATTTCAAGAAGATCCTAATGCTATGACCCCACCAGAAACAAGAGCCAAATACTACTTTGTTGTATGACGAACTCTCAGCTCCTTTACAATTGATTGAAAAAAGCGGAGAGAGAACATCTTCCATATGAACTACCAAATGAACAACAAATTGTGTGTCTTGATCATTGATAGGGGAAGCTGTACGAATGTCATAGTGTAAGGAGTAGTTAAGGCCATGAAGTTACCGACTTCCTATACCCTAAACCATACAAAATTCACTAGCTGAACGAGAAAAGAGGCTTACCTATTGTTGAGTAAGTTAAAGTACTCATTACAATTGGTGATAAGTATAAGGACGAAGTATTGTGTAACGTCCTTCCTATGTGTGCTCCATACATCTTAATTGGTCAACCCTAGCTATTTGACTTAAGGGTATTGTATGATAGGTATAGGAACACCTACATGTTCCAAAAGGATTAGAAGAAGGTTATACTGACCCTTATGAGCCTTAAAGAAGTACAGGAGTCTCAAGAAAAGATTACTCGATCACTACAGTAGAAGTCCTTGGTAATTTCTTATACCCAATTTTCCTGATAAGTCAAGGCCAAAGCATGTGTGATCCTATTAGTTAGGAAACTCTTAAAGTTGAGAGAAGTTGAAAGCTTACGTACTAAGGTGCGTAAACTACTATAGAAGTATGCCGACCTGTTTCCTGCTGAGATGACGAAAGGTTTACTACCCTTAAGAGGCATTGAACATTGTATTGACCTTTGGCCTAAAGCTATTCTTTAGAACTGACCTACCTACAAGCTTAACCCGAAGAAAGATGGGTCGTAGAGAATGTGTATTAATAGTCGTGCCATCAACAAAATTACTATTACATACTAATATTCGATCCCATAGTTGGATGATATGCTTGATGAGTTGCATGGAGCCTGTACCTTTTCAAAAATTGAAATGAAGAGTAGCTATCATCAAATACAAATGAGACTTAGAGATGAATGGAAGATGGCCTTCAAAACAAGGGATAGTTTGTTCATGTGGTTGGTGATGCCGTTTAGTCTGACAAATGTGCTGAATACTTTTATGCGACTCATGAACCATGTCCTATGAACTTTGATTAGTAAATGCATTGTGATATGCTTTAATGACATTTTAGTCTATAGTACTGACGTCATTTCTCATGTTGAGCATTTAAGATTAGTATTTGACATTCTCTGAGCCGAGAGATTATTCGGCAACTTGAAGAAATGTGTGTTCTATCAAAGCGAGGTTGTATTCCTTAGATATGTTGTTTTAGAGGGTGGAATTCAAGTCAATGACAAGAAAGTTAAAGCTATTCTTGAGTGGCCAAGACCAACTAATGTTGCCAAAGTTAGAAGTTTTCATGGTCTAGCTTCATTCTATAAAAGATTCATTCGAAACTTTAGTTCCATAACTGCTTTACTAACCAAGCTGAATAGGAAGAACTTTGAGTTTAGGTGGTTTAAGAAAGCTCAAAAAAGCTTTGAAGATATAAAGTCTAAATTGACAGTAGCCCCTATATTCACCTTACTAGATTTTGAGAAAGTTTTTGAAGTAGAATGTGATGCATCTAGAGTCAGCATTGGTGTTGCTCTCATGCAAGAGCACCAACTAAAAGCCTATTTTAGCAAGAAACTCAAAGGAGCTACCTTGAATTACTCAACATATGACAAGGAGTTCTATGCCTTCGTTTGAACATAGCAGAACACTACTTGTTGCTGAGAGAATTCATCATCTACTTAGATCATGAATCTCTTACATATCTCTGAGGGCAACAAAAAATTTCTCAATGTCATGCCAAATGGGTTGAGTTCTTAGAGTCCTTTTGCTATATCATTTGGTACAAGAGAGGAAGCACTACACTATAACCAATGCTCTTACTCGTCATCATACCCTCATTACAATAATACAAGCTAAGGTACTTAGATTTAGCACCCTACCCGATCAATATGAACACGATCCATATTTAAGGCCTTTAGTGGCCAAGTGCAACATTAGAAGAGTCATGGATAGGTTTTATTTAAGTCAAGGGTTCCTAATGAAGGGCAAACAAGTCTGTATGCCAAGTGGTTTAGCTAGAGAACTACTCGTTCGAGAAGCCCAAGCTAGAGGCTTAACCGACCATTTTAGAGAAAAGAGAACAACTAAAATATTAAGAGAACATTTCTATTGGGCCGGTATAATGAAGGATGTGCATTGAGTTCTTGAGAGGTACGAGGTGTGTAGACATGCAAAAGAAAGGAAAGAGCTGTATGGAGAGTACACACCCTCACTTATACCTGAGCGGGCGTGGACTAACCTAAGCATAGATTTGATGCTCAGCCTTCCCTGAAAGTCAGAAGACATGACTCTATTATGATGGTGGTCAACCAGTTTAGTAAGATGAGCTACTTCATTCCTTGCCACTGAACTAATGATGCCTTATTTGTTGCTAACCTCTTTCTATAAGAAATTGTGTAACTGCATGGAGTTTCGAGGAGTCTTGTATTCGACTGTAACTCAAAGTTCACGAGCTTCTTCTGGAGGATCTTATGGAAGAAGCTTAGTACTAAGCTCATGTTCAGTACCTCTTGCTACCCCTAGATAGATAGCTAGACTAAAGTTATGGATAGGATTGTTGGCAACCTCCTACGAACGGTTATTGGGAAGAATTTACATGACTGGGATCTATGCTTACCTGTCATTAAGTTCACTTATAATTACTCAACTCACAACTCGATGGGAAGGTTGTCGTTTAAGGTTGTTTATAGACTTAACTTGAATTTATCTGTGTTGAGGAGTTTCACAAATTGCATCAAAAACATTACCGACTAACTGGTCAAGACTATGGCTTAATAGAAGGACCAAGGAAGTCAAGGAAAGGGGCAAGTCATTAATACTCTTAGGAACCCTGTCTAGATTTACCTCAGCAAGGAATGTTTCCTTAGAAAGAGGACGATTAAACTATCCCCTAGAGCAGATGGAACTTACAAGATCCTTAGGTATATCAATGATAATTCCTATGAGATTGAGCTGCTCGAAGGGTATGGCGTATCTACCACCTTCAACGGCAACAACCTGATGCCTTATATGCCTGACAAAGAAGAAGACTAAGAGTTGAGGGCAAATCTTCAACGACCCTAAGGAGCTAATGGGTTACTGACCTTTGGCCTACTTACTTGCATACACTTAAGAAGCCTCTATTCTCTCACTAGAAGAATTCTCGCTTGTCAACTTGCTGAGGACAAAAAATAGTACATAAAAGAATGGTGGTTGAACTCTTTGAGAGCTTAGGGTAGGTACACCCTACTTTGTTCTATCCCTTGTGCCAATGCTAACTGCTTACTTGCCGAAACCTATCTACCAAGTGATGAAAACTAAGGCCTTATGCATAAAGTCTTGCACCAACTTCCAAATCCTTCAGATGTCGAGAGCCACTTACTGAGTGTCGAGACTTAGGCCCCTACTAGACAAAGTACTTCTCTTTTAGCCAACTACTAATACTTACGACATTCCTTACATGTCTTAACAACCCCTGATGCTACTACGTCTTAACTCAACTCAATAACCCCTCATGCTACTACGTCTTAACCCAACTCAAAAGCCGTGCTAAAGATTCCTTAGTACAAACCTAGTAACAAGCTGCCACTTGTCCATTTTTTTGACATTGTACTATTTTTCCCTTTTTGTCATTTGTCTTATTTACCCTTTTCTCATATGTACGAGGAATCTCTTTACTGTATGCCTTTTTGTAATTCTCCTTATTTATAATGTTTCCCTAAAGACTTACTATAAATAGTCCCTTCTCTTTATAGCCGGAATATCTTACATTCCTTTCAGACATTAAATATATTTGTTCTTTCGAGATACTCCTCTCCAAGTCCTTTTTTCATACTCTCTTATCTATTCTTATTAAGTAGCTCAAGATTAGTGATGGGTAGACCTTAACATTAGCTTGTATGTCACATTAAGTGAAGTGTCAAGTTGTATTGTGTTCATTGGTGAGTAATATCCTTTGAGAAGCTTCATATAAGCTACTACATTCAATTTGTCGACTTATCCCTTTTATTTTCTCTGATATCTCGAAGGACCCATTTGATTCATATCTCCTACGTTAAGTCCTAATGATTACTGAGCTCCAAGGCACATCACATAAGGCAAACCCAACTCAACTACTTTGAAGAGTCCAATTCGATATCTTTCCACTATAAATATGTAGTGTAATCTTCAAAAATGATTGTTAAAAATGAATTCATAGGTAAATCTTTCCAAAAGAATTGAGTTTTATAAGTGATATTTGATAAAATATTTCAAAATTGATAGGTATTTACAAATTATATTTGCATGGAAAAATAACAAATCTAAGAAGAGAATTTGTAAAAGTTCATAGGTTTACAATACTCAGATGCATATCGAGAAAGGAAAAATTAGATGGCCACCTAAGGAGACCCTAACAGTTTTTCTAGAAGTTAGAAAAATCGACAATCAAAATAAAAGTTTAGCCAATTCGTCTTTATCCTCACTCCCCGACCTCGGTTTCTAATCTTCCAAAATTGGGTGGTGTACTTGTAAGTCTACTTAGAAATTGCAAAACAAATTCTAGGGGGACGAGCGATAACTTGCATAGTAAGTGGGATGGAGATAGAAGTATGCATTCAACATAAGATGAATAGGATTTTCAACTAAGTTAGTTAGATGCAATACATGTAAAAGTAAATGCCATCGAACAATGTTATTTGACCCATTGTGAGATTAGAAAAATTGCATTCGTCTTAATCCGGGTTAAGGAGTTTGATTATGCATTCATAAATCAAAGCTAAATTGGGAATTGTGCAATAGAGAACACCCTTAGCTTGAGACTACCTTCAAACCACTATTCCTAACCTTTCCATAATCTCCTCTCTTATCACTTAGTTTAATTAAGGGTAGATAAACTACCATTTTAGCTATCCTAATCAAAGGGTCCATGTTTGGCCCGATAACCTTAGTCGTTCTCCTAATGGGTTGCAATACCTATTAAGTTAGAAGTTAAGCCAAGTTTAAGTTAGTTCATTTTTAAGGTGATCAACCGATTCATGCAGTCTAAACAAAAAAATATACATGCGCAATATACACACAAACAAATAAATTAGAACCTTAAGCTAAAGGTATACCTAAGTCTCAAGTATTATAAAATAATACTCTAAAATGCTACAAAGCATTGATCCCACTTACCTAAGTATTGATGCTTGTTATCTTCATGCATCGCCTTAGTCTTCCTCTATTGTCTCCAAATATTTAATGTAGCCTCTTCAGCTTCCTTCCAATATATAAAATTAAGAGTTTGTTTTGATATTTAGTATGTTCTTCATTTGAGTAAAGTTTGCTAACCCATTTTATTAAGTATTAATCAAGTAATATAAGTTCTGACCAAGGTTTTGACATAGTATTTTAGTGTAGATAGCTACTTAGGAAGTTTCTAACCTTAATAGGTCCTTTAAGTTTATACATAGGCAACACCTATTCTCTAACTTCAGGTCATATAATATTCATTACTAATCAACCTTATGACCAAACTTCTGGTTGCTTCTATTGTAGAACTTATCAAGCTTCCTATATCAAACTACATTCTGATTGAGTTTCAACCTTGCTATTGCTTCTATAAATCACTACTTTGTACATAAATTCAACTTACCTTAAGTATAAGACTATGATAAACTTATATCTATAGCATGATATCATCTTAATCCTACAGCCACCTATTACACTCTTTCACCTAAATTTTACTTATATATAAATTGCTTTGGAAAACCTTAGAACCAAGCTATATACCACCAGATTTCGACTTAAACTCAAATATCATCAACTTAAACTTAAAATTCTCACTTTTAGTTGTTGCACGCTAGTGAATACAGATAGTAACATGATTTTGTGAAAATCCAACAAACTTCCTTAGAAAAACTCTATTACCAGATACTACTTTACGAAAAACAATTTTTTTTCCAAAATTTCAACTACTTGATTTTGAAAATCCAACCACATAGCACAAAAATATAGCCTTTAAGGAGTTATAAAAATTTAGACTAAAAACTACAATAATTAGAGTTTTGAAAATGTAATTGAAAAGCAGTTGTCGAGACGTTTTTCTCAAGGATCCTATAGTAGCACCAAAAATTTCAAGATTCTGATTTGATATTGGAATTCTTCATACAAAAATATGTAGGAAAAACCAAGTTTTAGAATTTTTGAAGATTGTTTACTATTTTTAGTAAATTTTAGTTAAAAACATGAAAACCGAACACTTCCTTAAACACCACACTTCGATCATCATTAAGGGATGAAGGTTTGTCCATGAAGCTAGATGTAGGATTGGATATTCATACCATGGTCCTTGTTTGCTTCCAAAAACTTTCCAAGTATGGGAACTCCAAATTGCCGAAAATTGCACTATTTTCTTTCCATAATTTTCTTCCTACTTTCTCTCTCTTACTAATTTTCAAACCTTCAAATGACCAAAACCTTCAAAAGAAAGGCAATTTGTATTTTTATAATGGGGTTTAAGGGTGACTTGAGTTTTCTCTATCAAACTTGTGTTAATATGCCTTTTGAGGCAACTCAATTTGGTTTCTCTAATCCCTAAACCATCTTCAACTGCTATCTTAAATTACCACGCCTCATGGAAGCTTTCTTTACTTGCCATGTAATTTTTTATGATTTTTCCTTTTTTATTAATTTAATGGATTCTACATATATTTAGGTATTTTTAATAATTTTGGGTATATATATTTATATGATAATTATATTCAATGTATATACACGTCTTCTACATATTATTTTATGTCCTTTAATAATTTTATTGCTCATATAATTTATCTCTAAAGATTGGTGATCTACTGATGCCTATTTTGCATGTTTTCGATACTTATATAATAATATGATAAAATTCACTATTTTAACTACATTTTAATTATTTTATTATATTTTTGAGATCTAAGCCTACAAAGTTTCCCCAACTAATGTTCCTAATCTACTTGTAAGTTTTTAGTTTAATCAGGTTATTTTTGTAACTGTCTTAAATTAATCACTTGAAACTTATTCACAAAATTACAAAGCTTATGTTTCCTATATTAGGTGTTGTATCATAGTTGCTAAAATTTTAGGATATCACAACATGCATAATAACTATAAGCATATTCATTGCATAGAATGTTACACAAGGCATGTATTATTGTGCTTGATCAATACCCGATGTGCATGATTTATAGCACCTATATGCCATATGTCTTCCTCCTCATAGTGTAGCATGTACATATTGCTACACATGGTGTATCTTTAAAATAATCATGGAATTCACATAACATGTTGAATTGCAATCATTAGACACATGGATTGGACTTCTATCCTTCCTACATAACATGTATCCATTCTTAAGCCAAGTTACATGGAGTATTCTTCATGTCGTCTCCATCCGTCCTTACTCTAGCCTCAGTGTGTTGAATTGAGATGGAATCACAATTTTCTGTTACTCTTGAACAATTAACAAATTTAATTGACTCCTACTTAATCCTAAAGTAGTCCCCAAATATTTGCCAATGGTCTTTATTACTTCATTTACAAATTCATCAAATTCCGCATGAAGTATCTTAGCTTGATCTTGGGTAATAACTCTAACTAGAACTTGTAACAGACTTATTGAGGTGATTGTAACTTGATTTGCATCAAGAGAAGATCAAGCTTGGATTTAATGTAGAGTTCGAACTGCCCTCTATCCTCCATGAAGACATAATTACCTCTAACCAAGAACTTCATAGGCTACTTTTAATAATCACAAACACAATGCCCTAAAAGCTACATAAGTTACTTCAAATATCACAAATGTAGTGCTCTAACTCAAAATAAACTTTGTAACTAAATAACTCAAGAACTATACTACAAATCTCTCAAAATGTTTTCAATTTATAGTACAAGAGACAAAGAGATTGATTAATCAAAATAAGATAATATTGCAATTGAATGGTAGTTAAGATGCTTGCTTTGATAAGTTTTTGGAGTATTCATATCACCTCATCAATTTCTTTCTATTTGAGTCATTTAATAAAGCAAATGACTAGTTTAGGTTGTCAAATCTATTGTTATCAACATTACCATTTGTTCAATAGTAAATAAGACACTATCATTCCTTCCAACATTCGATCAAGGCATAAGGTTGTTAGGGTGCATAAATTGAATAAAATGATCAATTCATGTACAAAGCCAATCGATCAATTAGTGCCTTTGCTACTATTTGATCTATAGCTGGGGTTTTGTCAAATCTTCATCAATGCTTGACCAACTAGATGCCAAATAAGCTCCTAATCAGTCAATGCACCCTAGTACTTCTAAAACTTTGATCTTATCTCTTCTTTTCTATTGTAAAACTCATGAGCATGACAAAATACAAGCAACTATATAGTAAAACATCATTCAACAAACATGACTATATATCATAATATTTCATTTATCAAGTCTAAATATAAAATTCGTTTTAATTTGATTTTAGTTAAGATATTGACATGTTAAGCTAAACTTGGTATAAGTTAAGGAGTTAAGTGAGGTTTTGTCTCATAATGATTACACATGAACCTATTGATTCAACAATTTAGTTGTGGTAGAGGTTAAGATGGAGTTGATGATAATGATTGGTGATGGTATGGAAAAGTTAAGGGATTGTTTTAGAGTTACGGCAAGGTAGTTAGTAGTGGTAGGGTAGGTCATCAAGGACAATGTAGAATTGTGGTTGCAAGGGTTTCGATGGTCATCAAAATGGATAAAGGAGTTTATTAAAACCAATTAGGTGGTGGCTCAAGGCTCATAGAGTAGTGTTAGAGTGGTTGGAAGTAGTGGACATAATTATTAAAATCATGAGTCAATTATATAATTCCATAAGTTTAAGATTTTATAATGTTTTTCTTAATTAAAGTAGATGTAAAATCACTTAAGTGCAAACTCTTGGTAGAATTATAAATTTTGATATACATTTCTACGAACCTACGATTTTACTAGTTTGTATGATTCTTTACAATTTTATAGATCTTATTCTTTAAAGTCCTAGTAGAATCACGATTTTAGGTGGTGGTTGTGTTTGAAGATGAAGGTTAAAAGTGGAAGCTTGGATGGTGTATGTTAATGGTTGACACGAATACGTATTACTATAAGGTGTAAGGCTTTAGTAATTTTTGGGTGAATTTTGAGATAAAGTTGACCCAAAAGCTTTGGGAAGCCCCCAATTTATGGAGGAGGTCAAGAGGATGAAGATATGGATCGAGCTTCAAAGGATAAGCATGGCCACAGTGGAGCTTGAAATTTGAAAAACCTTGATCAACATCAATTTTTTATCTAAAGGCTAATAACCAAATTCTTTGGATATCTATAAATCCTAACCTTCAACTTAACCTTCAATCCATGTTAAAAGAAGCTCAAAATGTTTGGATTATGAACTTTTGGACAAGCTCGTTGGAGTTCAAATTATAAACTCTAACAATCCACATTGATTCATGAGCTAATAACGTAAACTTATCATCTTTGTTGAAGATCATGTTTATAATAACCTAGGATTTTCCATGTTTATGATAAAGATTAAGCTATTTAGACATACAAGCTCTAACTTTTTGTTTGATCATTTTTCCATGTGCCTATGTGTAATACCTTAAGATTTTAAGCTAATATGATAACCCAAGGATCTAAGCCTTTAAAGTTAAGCCATCGAGCTATGTTATCCATTTTATTTCAAACTTTACACTAAGATCAGAAAAGTCAAATAAAGTAATTCTAATAAAGTTTATTTCTCAAAATAATCTACAAAATGATTAATTTGAGAAAGGTCAATTTATCAATAAAGCTGATAAACTATCAAAAATAAGAAATTTGAGTTTTTAAATATAACGAGATATTAGAGATAAATTAATTAACTTATAAAAATATAAAAGAAGTGAATTGTATATAATATACATATATTTACATGTGATATGCATTATATATACAAAACATATGCATATAATAATAATAAATTATTAAAATAAGGGAAATTAATAAAAAATAATGGAAAATTAATAAAAAAATGAATGGATGAGTTATTAAATGATGTGGTAGCTGAGGATTAATTAGAAACATGAGTCGTCACTAGAATAGTAAGGAGGTGATACATGATGCTTAGGAAAATGAGAATGATGTGTGTTATTTCACTTTTTTACATGCAAAAATCCTAAAGCCTATAAATAGGACTCCAAACCACATTTGCAATATTTTAGGAACCTGAAAAGACAAGAACATAATTATAGAGAATTAGAAAAATAAAATAAAATAAAAATAAAATAAGAAATAGGGTCAGAATTGGTCTAGGCCGGTTTAACAAGGTGTTAATGTCCTGTTGTGGTGGCCTTTTAGGGTCTAATAGAGGGTGGCTAGAGGAGTTTTGTTGATAAGGTGTGGTTGCCATAGGTGGCCAGAGGTAGTCAGTTTGGCCGAACCCCTTTTCCGCCCATAAATTCATCTAATTTAAAAAAATATCAAATGTTCTTAAGTAATTATGGAATTTGGTTTTCTTGGATTATTTTAGGTGTATATTAATTTAGTAATTTTATTTTAAACAAATAATTAGTGGAAATATAGGGTCTTTAAGAAAATGTCCTATTTAGGTAAAAATTAAACTAATTTTTGGAAATATTAGATTATGTTATTTCAAGCTCAATTTTTTTGAATAATATACTTAATATATGAATTTAATTTCACTAACAATAATTTTTTCAAATAAGGATTTTTACCATTTATTGTAATTATTTTGGTTAAAAATGCCAATTTTATGGAAATGTTGAAATAATTAGTTTTTGACTAAATTAATGAATAAGCTGTACATGTTTTGAATTCTGGAATTTTATAATAATGTTTGGAACAATAAATTTTTATCCCATACATAAATTTCTTTATTTTCCTTATTTTTTCGTAATTGTAAGCCAAAATCGCTATTTTCATAAAAATAAATAATAGCTACTCTGGTGTAATTCATGGTCAATAATTAAACAACATATTTTTTAGAGTCTACAAGATTTTTCACAAAATTAATTGGGCTCGTATACTATTTATTATGTATTTTCTTAATAAAAACATATATATCAACTTAATATGTAATATAGATATTAGTACTATTAAAATATTTGCCAATTCCACGTAAAATAAACACTTTGGGGTATATTAAGGGTTGTTAGAAAAGTTTGGAGAGTGTGATTTTTAAGGTTTTTAGTTTAGTTCTAAAGCTTATTCATGTCAATTACGAAGTTATGATAATTTACGATTAAGCCAGTAATGACAATATTAATATACTTGTTTCTTAAGATATATTAGTACGTGAAATAACGATTGTAACGATATAAAGTTTACTAAAATCAAATAGGACATAAGTAAGATACGATCAAATGAAGTTTAAAGATACAGTAAGAAAGTTTATGAGAATTTAGATTCAACCGATACTTAACTTGAAAACTGTGTTTATATTTTCTTAGGTGTAATAAGTAAGGAAAGACCACGTTACGGAGTTTAGGATTTTGTGCTATTACTAAGTCTATGTAAGTGCATCTAACTTATGCTTAAAGTAACTATATTGTTACTCATAAGACTGCATGTTGTTTGATGCTGTGTTGATTGATACGGATATATCTTGGATGAATTGATATGCTACTATAGTAAATGCTAATGTGGTGATTTTGAATAACAGTAACTATATCTTGATTAAACTGTTATGCTGCTATGTTAGATGTTGATGTAGTGTTTACGAATGATTATACTAACTTGGAGAGTTAAGAGATTGTTAACTCAATCTTCTAGATATTCACATAAATGAACCTTAAGTGAGATGCTAGATTTCCACTAGGAAGAGTTCAAAAACTAGAATCAAATAACTAAGTTGAATAAAACTTAAAGATTAATTATGTTGATTGATATTCTAAAGTTGTTATTGCATATCATAGCATGGTATGGCACAAAAAGAGACCTACAAGTTAGAATTTTTAAAATGAGACTTCTAAGTGATCAAGGAAAAATCGTGGCTTTATGAACTCAGTTTTTGGAAACATATGGATTTGCATTACCCCAACATCTTGACTATTTTGATAATTAGATTTGGTAAACTACAGTGTGTAGTCTAAGTTGGCCTTGTTACCTCTTTTATTTAGTGAACTACATTGTATAGTCTAATTTTATAAAACAAAGTTGGGGGTACTACTCTCAAGTAACTCCTTATTGCCCATAGGTTCCTGATGTTGTATCTAGATACCTTGCTATGTTAACTAATTGGATGAAAATTAGAAGGGTATAGGCTATTGGTACTGATGCATGCCATGTACATGAGCATAGCATGCTACATTACTAGCAATAAATACCTAGTTAGGCTAATGTATGTACGGAGCTGAACTTGTTGATTATGATTAAAATGTTTCAGTTATAATATTGCTTATCTTGTATTGTTTATTATCCTCTCTCACTCAACTTCAATAGCTAAGAGGATAAAATGTTTTATACTTAGGTTAACAGCATCGTAAAGGGCCTAATGCTAAGGAGGATGTATATTGAGAGTATGAGTCAAAGTTACTGAATTTTACATGGAACCTATATTAAATCAATAATCTTACTTTGCTGAAGATGACGAAAGAAAAATCACGTTTTGATGTAAATATTATGTTATACACATTAGTTATAATAGAATATTGAGCTAAACTCAGATGTAGCAACCCCATTATGATATAAATAAAATGTTCTTTTGATGAATAAGCAAGTTGAGTTAGTTTTTAACAAGTATTCCTATGTGATGATGCATTTTGTGCTAAGTCAAGATGTAACAATATCGTCTAAAGGAGGAAGAAGATCACATGCTCCCTAGATGATCCACTACGGCTGACTAAAAAAAAAATAGAAAAAAAGAAAAATTAAAGTGCATGTACACTTACACCAGGAATTGAACTCTACCCTCTTGTTTTTCAATAATGCTCTTTTGCATTGGACCAATTGGCCCATGCCCTAAAACTTGAAGCAAAATCCATAAGTATCCTAGATTGGTTTCCTATAACTAGTTTAGGACTAAATCGAACTCCAATTGGTTGGTTTTTCCAAATTTGAAAGTGTAAATATTATAGGGTACACATGTGAAAAAATGATTTTTTTAATGCAACAAATTTGGTGGTTTTCATGTTCCTACTAATTCCAGTCCAATTTGCAATTAAATTGAAGCACAATTTGTAGGCATAATTTACTTAAATTTTCATGAAATTGCATTTTTAAGAATAATTAAACTAAACGAAGATTGAAATATCAAATTTTTGAAAAAAAAATTGATATTTCATTTTAATAACTCGAAAACTATCAAATTTCATGTATGTTATGTTTAAAGAGTTTTTCTTTTTGACCTAGAAAAAATATTTTCAAATTGAAACTCCACTTTTCGCCTCCTAAAAGTGCCTTCATTTTATTTTTCACATTTATTATTTTTTTAGTTTTTTATTACCTTTCAATTTAGAAATTTTCTTTTTTCTTTTTTCATTTCTTGGATTTCTAACAGAAAAGATACTATAAAGAGGGTAAAAATAGAGTGTCTACACATTCCTTTCAAATATTCTTTTAAAAAATTGTAGTATATATATATGTGTTGTAGTAGTTCTTGATAGTTGAAATGAGATGGACCATGATTGATTATGGATTGAGATAATAGTGAGTAATCAAGTTTGATTCTCAATCCATTGAGTTTATTAGATTTTACAGTAAGTCCAATGGTTCACCAATCTCATTATTTGGTAGGGGATATCGACTCTTTGAATATTAGATGGTACATATTATTGACAATCAAATTTGGGAAGCTTAAGACTTGTTTGTCAAACCAACAAATGGCTTATAAGAAGAAAGTAAATTAGGTTATGGGGGTGTTAAGACAACTTTAGCTCTGTCACTTTGATGCCTAAGTAAGATATAGAGTTACGGAAATGTGAGAAAAGGTAAATAAGATGCTATAATGAAAGAGTAGGGGGTGTCAAAGAAGACTTCTTGTTAAGTGCCAACCTCTATTTATAGATGGTGGCTAGTAACTACCCTTGTAAACCATCATCTTCCCAATATTACATGGTGAAATTCCTTGACTCACAGACCATCCCCTAGTCTTGAAGAGTTTGGATAAGTTGTGGACAAATAGTAGGTAGTTACTTTTGTAATAATGACTAATTGTTTGTGCCTATGTTTGAATTTCAACTTATGGCGACTAGCAAAGTCATACTAAGCTTGTAGCCTTTTTCCTGACCTATCTAAAACTATTTAGACCTCTACATATTTGTTGCCGTAATCCGAGCTTCCTAGTCATCCAAACCATAGGATTTTCAAGGTTATTTTAGGGACAACTTCTAAACCCCTAAAATTTTCAACCTAATACCCAAAGTAGACTTTTGTGTGCTTGAACACTCTAAAAGTTAACAAGGCTAGTTAAGATAAAAATTTTAAGATAAAACCAAAGATTCAATCACGTATAAAATTTTTAGACGTTAAATGTATATGAACACAAAAGATTATACTCAAAAGTGATAAAACCCTAAAACTATAACTTTAAGTATATAAATGTACTAATTCACTATAATTTACCTTAAAACCCTAATTGCTAATATATCCTTAGTATCATACTAAATCATTATCAAATAATCAAGATAACTTTCAATTATTCATAAATGCTTACAATATTAGTTTAATTTACTAGAAAACTAAGATATTACATTATAGATCACATCCATCTTCTAATCATATAACTAGATTAGTATTATATAGAGTTAAGTGATTACTGATATTTTATTACATATAGTAGGTATTAGAACCCTAAATGACATATTTCATAATAGTTACACTAAGTAGCATACCAAATGATGTATATAGAATATAAATACCTAGAGAAAGATCTCATTAACTAATTTTACTAATTATTTCAATAAGCTCCACATTTCCTTTCATTTCCTTAATCTTTCTTCTAATTATCCTCAATTACCCTATTATATACCTTCAAATTACATGTAATTTTAAGAGAGTGGACTAAATCAACATTTGACCAAGTCAAAAGTTAAAGACAAAGGTTGACAAAGTCAACAAAATGTAATTGTCATCTAGAATTTTCTCCCATCTTCTTTAACTTTCTATACATTTACACAAGTAATCTTGTCCCAATTTTTCCCCTTCCTACCGTCCATATTTCCATACATTTAGACCCCACTTGTTTTGATTTTTAAAACACAATTGAAGACACAAAAACACTCTTTTCTCCTTTACTTCCAAACCATAAACTTCCCTTGCCTTTTTCACCTTCAACCTTTTCACAATTTCAACATACAACTTTAACTACTACCATATATACTTGTCTTCCTTTTTATATTATAAAGTAGAAAAGGTATGTTTTTATATGAATTTTTATCTTATTTAGTGATTAGATGTATAAGTTAAGATAGTGTAAAAGCTTTGTATATTATGTACTTATATGTTACTAAAGGTAGAAAGCTCCATACCTAAGTTTAGGAGTGTATAATACTTAGGGATAAATGTAGAAATACATATATACATAGAATAAGTGAGTTCATGTAAAGTGTAAGTGTAAGGGTTTTAGTGAAATCATTAGTACAAGTATGGGAAATCCTTAAATAAGTAGAGAAGGAGCATATATACATATGCTTAAGTATGTGTATACAAGAATACACTTGATGTACATACATATAGACACTTTTATACATAAGTATCCTTTATGTATATAACCAAAAAGAAGGAATATACTAACTATACATACTTATACCTTACTAAATAAGCCCATAAAGTGCAAAAATATGGATTTTGTGAAAATTTCTTAAGGGAATATACAAGGCATACGAAAATAAATATAAAAATACATATGTAACCGTATATATATGGGTATAAATATGGTATATGTACAAGTATATGTATAAGTATACAAGCATACATACTAGTACATAAAAAGTGTATGTATACATAACCTATGTATATAATACATAAGAGCATAAGTATGAAGTATGGACATATGTAATGGATAACATAAGCAATTGATGACATAAGCCTATAAAATAGTAAAATATAAGATACCATATATATATGTATACATATACATATAGGCCAAAACTTCTCTAAGCCTTAATACACATCTCAAATTGAATTAGACATAATTAAGCACAAAAAATAGTAATACCAATGTAAGATCATCTAAGTGTAAGAATTTAATGGCTAGTGAAAACATTAACTACTAAAAGAGGATATAAAACTAGCCAATAAGAATAATTAAGCTTTAATAGTTAAAATTTCAATAAATCTAATCCATATCATAAAACACAAGTCGTAACGTCCAAAATGGACATCACTATGTGAACGTACATCCAAAAACGATAAAAAATGACTATAAGTTCATAAGTATTGGAAATAAAATGAAAATGTTACATACAATTAGTGATAAGGTTCAACTGATTGAAAACTAATAGGAACCTAAGTAGAAATAGGTGAACAAATACCTAGAATAACTAGTTCATTCAGTTACTTACTATCGTTATTATCTTATAATAATTAGGTGATCCTGACGAGGGTTAGGATCTTCCCAAGGACAATTGCAATTAGTGCGAGACCTTATAGCCAAGTGAGTACTCCTAATGACTCTATACTTATTTTATGTTTGTAGTTAATGTACTTAGATTAAATAGTAATAACTTGATGCATGGGGTTTTGGGATATGTATGTGCTTGATATTGATTGATTACTGTGAGAAATATTGTTAAAAACGATAATTGATGATTTGATTATATGGTTGATTGTTACTTGATTTGAATGGTCTGCTGATATTGATTAATCACCTCATAATTTGACTTAATTATATTTGGCTTATCTTAAATTAAAAGGGTCATGCATTATCTATACATTGCATTACTTATTCCGACTGTCACTTTACGTGGAGGTAAAGAGAAGCCTTGTAGGGGTTGTTTATATATATTAAAGTGTTTCTATATGGTGCACTCGTACAACATGATTTTACTTGAACTTGTAAGCTTACTAGGTGATGGAGACACCAACCGTATGGTTGAGGTTTGAGTCTAGAGACCTTCGTTATAGGGTATAAGTGTAAACTATAGGGGCCACCTTACTGCGAAACCTAGGATTTTGTGTACAAATGGATTTTCAGAAATTGAAATGTATTTTGTAAAATACGAAATTCAAAGTTATGGTTAAAAACCTAAGTGCTAGAGCTCGGTTGTGATTAGCGCTGATGTATCTCCAACCCTTACCTTAGAGGGCATTAAAATCTAATGTTATATGAAACACCAATCAACTGTATATATTGTTTAGCATACTGCGTGTACATACATTCATATAATTGTAATAATTTGTTTGATAACTTGCTTATCAATATAGTATGAGGGATAACTCACTAAGCTCTTCTAGCTTACTCCCCAATAGTTTTTCTTTTACAAGTTGATAGATAATCAAATACAGGTTAAGAGGTAAGTGTCGAGTAAAAGTACTGAGACATTTTAGAGGTTAGAATTAGAAAGAAGTTGTTTAGTTCATATGAAACTTTAAATGTAAATACCACTTATGTACTTAGATTTTTTCAACCTTATTAAGTTTGAACTTTTAAGTCTATATTACTTGATCTTATCATTTGGTAAAGGATACTGATTGTCAGTGATTCTAAGGAATTGTAGGATATCGTACATCCATAGTTATTATATTTATATGTTACAATAAATTAATTACTTAAAAATTAGTAATCTTAGTGATTTATCATTTAGAGTCTTACAATCTCTGACTTATAAGGTGGTTTCTATATCATGGGTGTACATGTGACATGGAAATTTTTTATAATCCTATTAAGCCCCTTTTAGGGTCCTGACACAACTGGTAAAGGTTGGATCTCAAGCCCATGAGTTCACGTAACAAATTTCTCAAGTCATTTAGAGGTCTTCCAAACTTTATCACTAAAGCCCCTATCAACATTTTCCCCTGACTCTCCTTATTAGCGATAACAAGGAGAGTAGCTCATTACATTTACAACCTTAGAGTCTCCAAATCGTATTATGTGGGTTAGCAACATATCCGACCTATAGTCACTATTGGATTTTTCCTTTGTCCCCTAAACCTTCATTGTTGTTACTGTAAAGTCAAATCAATTAATTGTAATATCAGATGTAAACTTGCGAATAGCCGATGCGTTACCTGGTAATTGACAATCTGTATTCCCCACATTGGCATTCATGTTGACATGATAGTTATGATGTACATATTGCACAATGAGTAACAATTTTGACCATTCATTTTTTAGCGGTATGTTATCGCATATTGGGTAAAAATGTAAACCTATAGTTGTAAAAGTAGGAATAATGGCACTAGAAATAATATTCTTTCCATAAAGTAGAGATCTAGAAACAGGTTCATGAATACCATCCATATCTATTGGAGGAGCAGCAATGAAGGTGATAATAAATACAAAAGTTGCGGTCAATAAGGTAGGGATCATCAAAACACCAAACCATCTAATGCAAAGATAGTTTTTAGTGTTGATTATCTAGTTATAGAAGCAACCCCATATGCTTTCACTTTCACATCTCTCTAAAATTGCAGTTATGGTAAAATCTTGGTTTATTTAATCATTAAGGACTCCCAAGCATGAGAATTCTCTATAATATAAATAAAAAATAGATAACTGTAGGCTTGTTATTCAACAATATAACATGACTTATATACCTATGTCAACCAATATTCTTATGCATAGATAGACAGAATCTTATCTATAGCAATTTCATAAGAATTCTTTTAATTGGAGAATGAATACATTGAGTTAGAAAATAAAATACGAATAGATTATTTAAGATTACGATATATTAATCATAAAGAGTTGCTTAGGACTTAAAGAAATGATCCAAAAGGGCTACATTTGCTAGAGAATTGGGAGTTCCTATCATAATGCATGACTACTTAATAGAGGGCTTCACTTCAAATACTAACTTGGCTCATTATTGCTGAGATAATGGTCTACTTCTTCATATCCATCATGCAATGCATGTAGTTATTGATAGATAGAAAAATCACGGTATGTACTTTGTATCTAAGATGTTAATAAACAAGACATAATTCTATTTATCAACAATATCTTCCATTTCATCTAAGTAAGATTGCTTGATGGAGCAATGCCACGTAGAGGTAGAAGGTCCACGGGTCATGGACTTCTTTTCCCAGAGAAGAAGCAATGATGGTATCTGGGGAATAAGCATTGGCTAACTCAATGCCAACATCTACGGTAATACAGAGGATACAAGCGTTATCTAGAATGATTGAGCGTAAAGTGTATGTAGGTGGCTTTTTAAGTTTGCCATCAAATCCTAAGGCTCAACCTTAGACAGGTAGTGGAAACTACTCAGCTAGAGTACAGTAAGGGCAAAGGGAATTTCTGGTGGAGTGGTGAAATGTGCAAAGATTGGAAAGAACACTAACAATGAAAGCACTCTATTGGGCCTATACTAACATTAAGAGATGAAAGCTATGAGAGTAAATGGGATTGGATACCTAAGTAGTCCTAGCCATAAACAATGGATAGTAGGCACTATACGTATTGACCCATGAATGTTATAGCTAATGCGTTAAGTATCTCGCTTGGGGAGCACATTTGCAAGAATGAAACTTAAAGGAATTAATAGGGGCCTACCAAAAAATCCTTCTTTCAACTTACTAAATAAAAAATCTTTCAATTTGCAATTGAAAATAGAAGAAATCATACTTTCATGCAATATCATAATTGAATTATATGTAATGATCAATAAATTCAATTTAATTCTATATCTACGTATCTCAAAATCCTAAGAACAATATAGTCTATAAAATTTTGGACTGGATGGAATTTACGAACAAACAATCCCCATAGTACTATTTATCAGTATCAAATCAAAATCAAAATGGGGCGTGGCTAAGTGGTAAGATAATAGGTTTTAGTCTTAGTATTCGAAGGTTTGAATCCTTCCATCCTAGGAAATATTTAATATAGATATTAGTCTAATTTTATTAGACTTGACAAAGTGATTTGATAGATGGGATTTGGTATGATACTTAAGAGATAAATAATATCGATGAGATTGGTATTAAAAAATTTCTTCTTAAAGTGTATTGATTTGATCCCATAAGCGGGACCACTACTCCATAGCATGTTGCCGCTAGAAGCAGAACCCTATATTGCTTCTAGAAAATCTCCTAATTTTTTTAAAGAGACTAAAAAGAGATTCTTTAACTAGAAATAATTCATTTTAGATATAGGGTACCTATCTAGAAGTTTTCGTAACTCCATCTTGTATAACGGAATCATTAAAGATTTGATCTTTTCATACTCTGTCTCTAACTCACTAAAGGCTTAGGAAACAAAGAGAAGATACATACAATAAGATATGCAACAACAAGAAGAAGGAAAAGGATTGATATAAGAACTCCCAAACATTTAGAGATCTCAGATGGGTAGATATTAATGGTGACTCATTATTTCAATGAATCGTTTCTTTGGACAGAAGAAGATTATGGAAACACTTACTTGAAAGGTTAAGTTACTACCTGCCTTTACATAAGAGGTGCACTTTGTATGTAAACCCTAGGAAAATTAGTAGTTGAATCTTAACTCAAGTTCGAGTGTCCTAAACTGTACAATAAGTCGATAAGTCTAGTAACAATAAAAGATCGTGAAATTTAATAAATCAAATATAACACCGATAACAAAACTTTAAGAATTAATCGAAACCCTAAATCATATACTAAAACCTAAAACTACTTTAAGCACCATTAACCAAAATTGAACTCGAATTTGTTTAAAACCCTAAAATTATAAATGTAAACTTATAAAATAGTTAAATATTACTCAATAGTGATAAAATTATAGTTGATTACAAATTCTCAACTAAATCGTCTATTAGTGTGAAATTATAACAAAATTACTATAATAACTCGTAAAAATTTTAATTATATTGGGTACCAATTAAATTGATAAAATTTGACGAAAATTTAAAAATTAATTTACAATGAGATTTGTTATAATTTATATGTTTCGAAAAAATTGCACATATTTAATATTAATTTTTATTTTCCTTCTCTTTCATTTTCAATTTATCTCTTTTCTCACTTTCTTTTCTCTCTTCAATTGCCACGTTCAGAATTTGGAAAACAAAGGTCGAAATCACGCAGCCCACGTGAGCAAAACAAATTGCCATTTGTTGATGTTAAATAAAAAGAAAAGATTACAAATGGTTATTTTTGTTTTATTTACATTAATGCAAAAGATTAGAAAGTAACTTAGTTTAAATGTTAAGCTATCAATCACGTGAGCAAAGGAAGAAAATATAAACCTAGAAAAAAAATTCTACACAAACACACACCGAAACTTAGAGAGCAAATTGTGAGGGAGAGAAAGAAAAAGAAAGAAAAGAAGAAGGAAAAAAAAAGAAGAAGAAAGAATTAGAAGAAAAAGGTAAGTAAATTATTTGGTATAGATGTATATATATATAGTATATACATGTATAAATATAATATTTGTATAGGATATTTTTAATAAAACTCTACTATTACATGTATATATGTGCACAAATACATAAAATTATATATGTATATATTAGGCTAGGTATGTATACATGTATGTATATAGGTATATGCAAGAGTATGTATTATGTATTTTTTTTAAGAATACCTATAATTAGTATTTTTCATTACATAACTATAGTATAAATATATATGTATGTACCATAACTATATATATATATGTGTATACATGTATAATTATTGATATATATATATATGTATAGTCGTATAGTATATATATAGTGGGTTATTTTTATATGTATATAAGACATATATGTATATATATATATATATAATATAGAGTATATGCTTTGGAGTATACGGCATAATATATGTATAATATATAGTATACATATTTTATAACAAATATTATGTAAATATATATACTAAATATATATAATATAAGAATGGGCATTTGTAAATTATATATATATATATATATATTTAGGTCTCCGGAAATTATATGGGTATATTATTATGTATAAATACATATACATATATAATACATATAATATATATATAAGTAGTATACTGAATATGTATTAGCATATATAACATATTTACTAAATTAGTACATATGTAAGGTGTATATGTATATATATATATATATATAATACCATAATTAAAGATTTTTCAATAAAATAAATTATAAATATATATATATGTATAATTGTAAAGTACATAAGAGAAATAATAAATAAGAAAATGAGAAATAGGAAAAATAATAAAGGTAATAATAATCATAATAATCATAATAAATTAAAAATCTCAAAAATAGGAAAATATACTCAAAATAATAAAAATATCAAATATATGATTTACATAATTATTAAAGCATAAATATGTTAAGAAAAGGTGAAAATTAATATTTTATAATTCTTAAACTTAAATAATAAATTTTGTGATATTTTTATATTACAATTTAAATTACGAGTCATAACGTCTAAAACGAACCTTGTAACAAGAAAATACACTCGAAAACAATCAAAATGGACCATAAGTTCATAACGATCCGAGCTAAAACGAAAAAGTTACATGCGATTCGATAAAAAGCTCGAATCAACAATTTTACGTAACTAAGTGAAGTAGACCTTACAAATTCCAGCACTAGTTATCTTTAAATTCCCTACCTTACAAAATTTTCATTATTCTTAAGTGGTTTCGATATCAACCCTGAGCTACCACTAAACTACTACGACCCCTAAGCTAGCCATGGTTGAGTGAGTGTTTCCTAATGATTCCATACTTGTATATGCTTATAGTTAGTGAACATAAATTATGAATTATAAATGAATGTGTATGGGGTTGGGTTATGCTTGTGCATAATAATTGTTATTGATGGTGAATTTACCTTAAATTGCAATAATATAATGTCTATTGCATAGTAGATTCACTAGATTGATTGTTTATAGCTTGGAATAATCACTGAATAAATAACTAAATTTTATTTGACTAGAAAAGTTAACTTAGATCATGCATAAATCATACACTACATAATTAATTCCGAGCAGTCACATTACACGGAGGTAGCAAAAGGCCATACATAGGTTGATTATTAAGTGTTATTGATTTCGTACGGTGCACACGTGTGATATGACCTTATCCCGGCTCGCAGGATGACTAGGTGTTGGAGGCGCCAACTACCTGGTTATGGTTCGAGTCCAGAGGCCTTCGTTTAGGAGTAAGTGAGGGCTGCATGAACCTACTCATAATCATATGTAGAACTCGTTTTGATAAAGCTGGTAATAGATGTACCATTATATTTTAAATACGAAATGCGGAGTTTCGTTATGAAATAAGTTCTAATATGATACCTAGATCTGACTGTACCGATGAATCTCCAACCCTGACTTCGGAGGGTGTTCAATTTGAGTTACATGCAATACCTGGTCACTTGTATGTATTTGTTTAGCATACTGTTTGCCATGCATTCATTTGGTTGAACTTAACTATTGTATGCCTTAATACTGTGTGGTTGAGGGAAATTATCTCACTAAACTAGTTAGCTTATACCGTTGTAGTCTTTTCTCACAGGCCAAGCTTTTTGTAAAGTAGGGCCATCTCATGCCCAAGGTTAGTTTCTACATAGGGTCAATGTGAGAGCTGGATAAGATCGGAGAGTACTTCTGATAGTTTATAGATTTGAATATGTAAATGTTATACTAGTTGAACTGAAGACATGTTTCAGTCTTCATACTTGTAAATTTTTATACAAATCGATAATGTATTATGTTTTTATAATTTTATTATTTGTCATGAAATGATATTACTTAAGCTTGCACACTCCTAATAGTTAGTAGTAGTTGTAGCCTTGTGTATTGTATAAAAAGGTCATCGATTGTGAGGGAATTCAATCTGCAATCCTTTATACGGTATATGGCAACTGCCACGACTAGTCCCCTCGGGTCGTGACGTTGTATCTCCGGGAGGTCATATGGATTGAAACTCGGAGTGATAAGAACGATAGCCCTATCCACAACTACAACTACTAGCGCTTCAAAAGGCTTAGATTCTAAGGGTACTACTAAAAGCCTTTTTATAGGTTGTGTAATAGGGAGGTATAAGTTTTGAAAGCTTTTTGTACTTTGGTAGGGCTAGGGATGACTTTGTTTGACCCCTAGCTTAGCAAATTGCATCCCCTAGCTTTGTTTGAAATGGTTGAGAAGGCAATCACAAAAGCAAAGCCTATCGCCACACTAACCATCAAATACCTTAACCAGTTCTATTTTGATTAGAATCGCTGTGTTATAACAATTATACCACAACACAGGATATGAGATTAATAGCCCCATATATAGGCGCTTTTTGAGAGCAACATAGTAATACGTTCATTTTCGTATATTAGTCAAAAAGAAAAAAGGAGACTTTCATGGTCTGATGGCTCTTTGACTGGTGTGCCATGAGACATATTATTGTCACTATAAAAGAGAACCATAATTTCAACAGTAGTAATTAATATTAGCATAATGGAAGCAAGTGGATCAATTAAGTAACCAAACTCTAAAGAAAAATCATTATTAATGGTCCAAGGCCATACATAATGATAGATGGAGCTTCTATTATTTGCTAAATAGATAAATAAATAAATAAAAATCATAATGGGACTTAACAAAAATATACTAGGAAAAGCCCATATATGGTGAAGATTTTTGTTGTTGTCGGAAAAAGTAGAAGTCCCATTCCAATTAACATAGGAACTGGGAGTGGAAGGAAAGAGAGAATCCATGAATATTGATATGGATATTCCATAAAAAACTATTTTATTCTTAATTAATTATTTCTGAGTCAATTCTATGACTCTTATCTTTTTTTTTTAGGTTCCATAAAAAATCAAGATATGGAAAACTTAAATAGAATTTTCTATTCTTAATTATTGTGAATCTTTCTTCTTTCCAAAATCAAGAAGTTGGAATTGGTCAAATTGCATGAATAGGACAACGTTAATATTTAAAAAAATAAAAACGATTTTTTATTTGAAATTGTAATTCAATATTTTTATGAAAATAGAAAAAAAATTGAAATTATCATTTCAAATAAATACTTATTATTTATTATGATTGAAGATGTGTTACAATACAACAATTTATATCGATAGAATAAGGATAAAGAATTCTATTAATAGAGTCCTTCATACATAACATATAAATCACACTTCGAAAGGGTAGATAATTAGCCAGAGCAGCAGGTGCTATAGCAGAACTGATTGCAAAAGAGGGGAAATCGGCCATATTAAAATTACCTTCTAGAAAGGTCCGTTTGATATCCAAAAACTGCTCATCAACAATCAAACAAATGGGAAATGTTGGTGTGAACAAAAAAGTTTGGGTAAAGCTAGATCAAAATGTTGGTTAGGTAAGCATCCGTTAGTATGAGGAATAGTTATGAACCCTAAACCATCCCCATGGGGGTGGTGAAGGGAGGGCCTCAATTAGTAGAAAAAAAAAAAACCTGTAATCCCTTAGGGTTATCCCATACTTAGAAGAAGAAATAGAAAAAGGAATAAATATAGTGATAATTTCATTCTTCGCTGCCATAGTAGGTAGTAAATAGGGGAGAAAATCTAATTTCTTTCTTCGTCTTTAAAAAAAAAAGGGAGAGTAATTAACTATGATAGCAAATCATTTATTAAGAAAAATTGAGAAACTTGACACAAAGGGTAAAAAAGAAATAATAAGAACTTGGTCTCATACGTCTACCATTATACCTACAATGATCGAACATTTTATTACTATAAATAATGGATGGGAGCATTGGCCTATTTTTATAAAAGATTGTATGGTAGGCTATAAATTAGGAGATTTTGTACCTACTATGAAATCTGCTACACATGCAAAAAATGATAATAAATACCGTCATTAATAATTACCAAAATGAATATAGATAATTATTGATCACCACTAAGAGGTGAATTTTATGAAAAAGAACATACTAAGGACAATTCCACAACATTTGAAACACCTTGGCATAACCAATGCAAAACTAAAAAAACATTTATTGAAAAGGAACAAAATAGGGGGAAAAGTATACACATTAAGTCAACATATATATATGTCTGCTCATAAAGTACATAAAGTGATTGATGAGATTTGTAGACGTTCTTATGAGAGAACTCGCATGCTACTTAAACTTATGTCTTATTGAGCATGTTATCCTATTTTAAAATTGGTTTATTCTACAACAGCAAATGCTTGTCACAATTTTGGTTTTGAGGAAGGAAGTTCAGTTATTAGTGAAGCTAAAGTCAATGAGAGTTATACCTTGAAAAGATTAAAACATTAAGCTAAAGGATAAAGTTATGCAATAAAAAGACCCAATTGCCATATTTGGTCTCTATATGGGATATATGTATGAGATAGATTTATGGGATAGATGGGCGAACCCATTCATATATTTTATTACCTTCATTAATAATAACAAAAAATATAGTTTGTATATCACAACTTGAACAATATCATTATTATAGTAGATCATCGTATATCGTACAAAAATCTACAATCAACCCCCTTGTTGATCATAGGCCTTTCATATAACATACAAGGCTTCTTCTACTCTATTTTACCATTAGTTATATAGACGAGTAATATCTGGCTTATTAACAGAAATTACTAACTAACTTCATAATTTACCAAAAATATAAAGCATGGACTCAGAATTCCACAACAAAATAATACAGTACATTGAAAGTCCATAAAAATCTACCATAAGTCTGTCTATTTACAAAAATTGAGCTAACTAAAAGATATAGCCCTAAGAAAAAGTCACAAGATATGACCCATTACTAACAGTTTATCATCCCCTAGCACTTAGTAAGCTTGAAAGCTAGGATAGAGACTCAATAACATATAGATGGCATAACCATTGCCTAATCCCTATAGGAGGTCCTGCTCCTGTGAGTCCCTTCTCATCTTTTGTGTGATCTAGCATTCGGTATAGTTATGGTGCAATCATAAGAAATGTATGACTTTTTGAATTTCTTAATCGAATATTTTCTTAATCCGATTTTCATTATGATCAGACAATTTAATTTCATATAACTACACATAACTATCATCATGAACACTTCTGATTATCAAATCATGGAATTCAATCATAATATCATGCACATGCATTTTTCATATCCAACATACATTCAAGTTCATTATATAAATTTAAGTGTATCTACACTTCAAACAAAACCAAACATAAGGTCATTAAGAATCACTCACTCAGCTATAGCTAATCAATTTTAATAATACGAGGGTAGGTTTTCTCTAACAATAGGGTCCCATGAATATCGTAAATATAATATTATAAGAATTTGAAATAAAATTAGAAGGCTAACCTAAAATCTTTTAAGTTACTTTTTTAACTCAGTTCTCATATTCTTTCCAATTGTACTAAAACTTTAATCATGTATGAATTTCTCGTTTTAAATCCGATTTTTATGATCTTATAGTCAATTTCCATCATTTTTTAGTATACTTTAACATGGTATGGTTATATTTTTTAGATAGGACCTGTAATTCTATCTATAGGTTAGAACAATATGGTTCTCATGGTTTGGTGTTCTTTTGGGCTTAATTTGGTTGTTGGGCTTTTTGTTATCTTATGAAATCTTTTAGGCTTAGGATTAAGGCTTTAGTCTAAGCTTAAAACACCCTTCAAGGTCAGATTTCTATCCTTCCCTCATGACTTTGGTACTATCAAAATTTTCTTAGACTCTTAAGAGGGCTTATATGGTTTTGGTTAAAACTAAAGTTGGTGACTTTCTTAGGCTTAGGAAGTTTTATGTGGACTCCTTACGGGTCTCAAAATAACTTCTCTTGGATGGTTAAGGTGCTAGTCAGAATTTTCTTAAGGGCCCAACTAAAAGTTCTAAGCTTGTTCTGAATGTTTTAGGCCCAGTTTTCAATTTTAAGCTTTTAACACTTATCATACTTACCTTAATTAGACTTTTCACTTTGTTTATTTTATTTTATTGTATTTTTAAGTGGGGTTTCTTGTGGTTCCAAATATGGTTGATTGGGTTTTTAAGCTTCTAACTTGGTTTCTCCAATTGCTTTATCATTTTCTTAAGTTTAAGTGATATGAAGAGCCTATACTACTTATATTCTAACTCTAACTTAACTTCTTTTCCATAAGAAGATCATTTAGCTAAAATACTAAGTA
Organism: Lumnitzera racemosa; assembly: GCA_024138005.1. NCBI lineage: Eukaryota > Viridiplantae > Streptophyta > Magnoliopsida > Myrtales > Combretaceae > Lumnitzera > Lumnitzera racemosa. The sequence continues at coordinate 50,999,239 of JAMXBC010000004.1, read as the reverse complement.
AAATTTATAGATCACATACTTATCATAAGTGCGACACCTTAGTTGAAATCTCAAAGAGTTTATTTCCTTATAAAAGCATCATTAGTGGTTTTTCCTTCACCTAAAGCTAGATTTAAGCATATGAAATCAAATAGAAGTAAAAGTAACATCTAAATCCTCTTCAAATACACCACATCCAACATGTTTTTCTTCCATTCATATACATATTTCATGATTTTATCAAGTCATAAAATTTCATTCTAAGTGATAGGCATGTATCTTACATAATACTAAACCTAGTATACTCATATTCCAATTTTGATGTAAGAGATTCATAAAATTAACACCTAATGTAAACTAACTATAATATCACCTTATATACATATCACGACCCAACAGTATCGTTGTCATGATAGGTCACCGTGTACTGTATAAAGGTTTACTATCAACCCCCTTACTAATCGTAGGCCTTTCATACAACACACAAGGCTCCTTCCACTATACATTACCACTAGGCTCATAGACAAGTAATATAAATCAATTTAACTAAAATTACTTCTATGGCATAAATTAACTAATCGTGTGGGCTTAAGAGACCTACACCAAAAGAATATTATAAGCGGATGTAGTTCATAAGGGAACTGCATTAGAGATTTTAATCTATGTTATGAACAAAATATAAAAGTAAGTAGATATCTACAAATCTATTACAAAATGTTCTCTTCTCTCTCTGATTGCTCCAACCCATCCCTACATAAGATTTACCACGGGCATGCCTTAGCCCGGATTAGAGAAGAGGTTTGCTTGTAACAATAAAAATCTATCAGGGTGTAAGCTTAAGCTTATTGAGATAAATACTCTCGTCAGTAGCACATGGCAAAAATTTATTAGATGCGCAATCATATAAATTCATGAACAATTAATATGGCAAACAATGGATGTAGTGACCTAAGAACTACATACGACTCAAAATTACGCCCTCTGTAGTCAAGGATTGGAGATAATTAACCGACCTAAACCAAAATTCGGGTTCTAAACCTTGGGTTTTATTTCATTTGCAATATTGTGCTTAAGCCAAAACAAAACTATATATATATATATATATGTATATACTTTCTTTACCAAATAAAAAATCATATTTTTAAAATCTTAAGTCTCGCGGTGTAGTGGCCTTCACAATCCATAAATACATGCCTTAAGTAGAAGCCACAAGACCTGGCCCCTCGCCAATGGTTGGCAACTCCTAGCGCCTAGTAAGCCCATCAGCTTAGGATAGAAACTCAATATATATGATGACATTGATAATGCCCAATCCTACAGGAGGCTCGTCCTCCTATGAATCCCTTCTCATCTTCTGCATGAAACGGCAGTCAGTGTTATCTATATGCAATATGGGGAATGCATGATTCATCTTAATTTCTTAATCGTATAAGTGATTAACTTGATTTTCAAGGTGATTAGATAATTTCATTCCATACAATTTGCATGCATATATTAGTACAAACAATTCCCATTATTATATATAATTAACAAGCCATCACATTTATTCACAAATTCATATACATGCATTTCCCATATCCCACAAGCATCCAAATTTATATATATATATATATATATATATGTTTAGGTGCATCTATTTTATAAGCAAAATTAAGTAAAGAGTCATCGGGGATTTACTTACTCCGCTATACGGTCAGTCAAAGTAGACTGGAGGCAAGTCGTCTCCATACGCAATGTTCCCTGGTCATCGAAATAATATTTATGAGGGATTGAAATAAACTTAGGAAACTAAGTTAAATTCCCTTAAGTTATACTCTTGATTAGTTTTCGTATCTTTTCCCGGTTTTTACTTAAAAGTTCAATTATGTATAACTTTTTCGTTTTAAATCCAATTTTTATGATCTTATAGTCAATCCTCATCATTTTTTAGTGTAATTTAATGTGGTGAGGTTAGATTTTTGAAATGAGGCACACAAATCTATCCATGATCTAGAATAGTAACGATCCTCATGTTTTGGAATGCTTTTGGGCCTTGTTTGGTAAATGGGCTTTTTGATAATTTGAGAAATCCTTTGGGCTTGGTCTTAAGATTTTATTCTAATCTCAACATACTCCTTGAGATCAGACTGATAACTTCGATTTATACTCGTAAGGCTAACAACCACTTCATGGGCTCTTTAGTGGGCTTAAGTTGTCAAATGGGCTTATTTTTTGTTTAAACTAAAGTTAATAACTCTGTTAGGCTTGTGGAGTCTTAGGTGGATTTCTTGTGGGCTTCAAAATACCCTTTCTTAATATTTTAAAGTGCTGGTTAGAATTTTAATGAAGGCCCAACTTAGAGTTCTAGGCTTGTTTTGAAAGTTTTTGGCTTTATATACTTGTTATACTTACTTTAATTGATCTTTTCACTTTGTTCACTTATTTTTATCATATTTTTAAGTGTCTTTTACTTATGTTCCAGATTTGATCGTGATGAATCTAAAGGGTTCTCACTTAGTTTTTCAACTTGTTTCATCATTTTCTTAAGATTAGGTGTTAGATCAAGCACTTAAACTACTTGTATCCAAATCTTAGCTTAACTTTTCTTCCGTAGGATGATTCTTTAACTCATGCTTTACACAAAGAAATAGAAGATCTTACACTTATTACAACTTCCATATCATAGCTCATGTCATATAAAGCTGGTTTCTTCATAAAACTTCATGTGATGAATTTTTTCTTAACTTAAATCTAGATTTGAGCATATTTAGCTTAATGGAAATAAAATCAACATCCAAATGACCTTTGAATCCTCATGTCCAGCATGCTCATCTTCCATTCAAGTTCTTGTTTCAATATTTTCTCAACTTAAAATCTTCCATTCAAAGTGTTAAACAAGTATCTTTACAAAACACCAACTTTACATGCTCATGTTTCAACTTCATGAAAGGGTTTCATGAGTTTGTTTCTTAAGATGGTCTTTGGTGCTATAACAACTTATAATCATACTCATATCTTCAAGAAATCAAAGTCTCCTAACATGAACACTAACCCTCTAATCACAAGAAACAGTTACTCACTCTTAAAGCAAAATATGGTGGTTGTGCACAAAGGTTCCACTTAAACTCTTAACTTTGCTTCCTCCTTTTGCAACCTTTTGGAAACCTGAGTTGTTTGATCCTTTGGAGTAGGGTTTGTAGAAGGTTCTATTGGTTCTAAAAGAGCTTAGATGTTAGAAGAAAATGACACAAGAAAAGGAAATGGAAGTGTCACTAGTGGGACTTAGAAGTGGCGGCCAAATGAAGGATTTTGTGGGCTAAGGTTATTTCTTCTTTTATGTTTGTTTCAAGTGAGAGAAAGAGGAAATGAAAATGAAACTGAAAGTGAGAGAAATAATTGCAACTATTGATAATGTAAGCATTAAGGAGTGAATAGTGGTATGTAAGAGAAAGTGATCGATGGTTGAAAGACAAGAGCATGGCCCCCCTCTTCTTCTTGTTCAAACCGGCCATTTAGTGTCTTTGGGGTCATGGAATTGTCTTGTCTCATGTAATGAAGTTAAACATGTAAAATCTTGTGAAAAATTGTCCATATGTAGTATAAGTGAAGGGGTGATAAGGAAAATGTCTTATCACTAGATTTTGATAAGTTATCAATTGATAAATGATTCCAACTTTCAATTGATAAGTCATCTAAGGTGATTGGCTTGTCTACTTATTTATATGTAAGGCTTAGACATGAAGATAAGGGCATGGTCTTATAGGAAACTGTTTGGCGGTTTTTATCTTACATTGTTTTATAATTTATGATTTGATTTTTATAAAATTGTAGAATTTTCTAAAGTTGAATGAAATTATTCAAATCAAATTATCAATTAGTCACTTAGGGTCAAAATTACTTAATTGTTTTAGGGTTTAGGGTCTTAAGTGACTTTAAAACTCACAGTTCTTCAAGCTCAAGTTTTATCGATAATTAGTTTTTGAATTGGAAAAATTTAATTTGTTTCTAAATGTAAACTTAAGTTCTTAGTTTAGTTGATCCTTGGGAACGTTCAAAAAGTACTCTGAATCAAATCATAGGCCCACTAAAAGTAGGGTTTACAATATATGTTAATATCCTTATAAAAAACATATAGTCTCCTAAGCATGGCATCCTAATGTACTCAAATTTAAGAACTTACTCTACGTAAATGAGTAAAGAAGGTGGTTGTTCACTTAGTATCCTCTTTTGATCATTGTTTTCCTGTTCTTTTTGCAAGCTCTGTAGGTTGCCAAAACTTTAGTGTTTGAGGTTGGTTTTAGGTGTCCTAAAGTCTTCTAGAATAACTCTTTAGGTGGATAAGGTGGAGGCTACAAAATACACTTTATGCCATATGTGTGTGTGTGGAAGTGGTGGCAATGTAAGGGATGAGTGGGGCTTGGTTTTCTTCTGTATTTAAAAGTTAAAGGTGTTTGAAAAGTGAGTGAAAATGAGAGGATTTAGATGGAGAAGTGGCCAGTTTGTGTTGTGCATCTAACAAAGTCTCTTTTGTTGCTTTTAAACTTAGTAAAGTAATGATTGAGTAATGTAAGTAATAAGGGGTAAATAGTAGACGTGAAAGACAAATGAATTGATTGTTAAATGACAAGGTATGGCCTCACATTCCCTTTCATTTCAACCAGCCATCAAATTTCCTTTAGGGGCATGGCCTCGTCCCATCTTCTTGATTTAAATTTAATTAGATAATGTGATGAGATAGGTTATTCATGTGTAGTATAACTTATGGTGAGATTAGCAAATTGTCTTATCATAAGCTTTTGAAAGGTTATCAAATGATATGTAAATCTTACTCTCATTTGATTGGTTATTTAATGTGATTAGTTGATTTATTTATCCATAAGTGACATAGCTTACAAGGAAAATAAGGAAGTTGTCTTATATGCGTGATTCTTTTAGGGTTCGGCTCTTATGTTAATTTGTATATTATGATTAGCTTCCTAAGGAATTTGTAATTTTCTAAAGTTGAATAAAATTGTTTAAGTTGAATCTTCAGTTATTCATTTAGGGTCTCAAAATCCTTAATTGTCCATAGTTATCCTAGCATTTAGCGTTTTGGATAATTTAGGGTCTATTATTCTAGTATTTGAGTTTTTATCGATAATGAACTTTTGAATTGAAAGACTAAGTTCGTTTTCTAAATGTAAACTTTAGTTCTTAGTTTAGTGGATCATTAGGAATAATTGAGAAGCACTCTTAGTTAATTACATGTCCCTTAAAGTAGTAGGGTTTACATCATATGTTATTATTTCAATTTCCTGAGTGGTCTAAGGCTTAAAGGATTGAAATAGAGAAATGCATATTAAATGTTCCTATAATGGGATTCAATTATCAAAAATAGAATTTCCAAAGAACTAGTTGATAGATGGTATTCAAATAAAGATTCTATTTCCCTTTTGCCTTTAACCTTAGCACATATACGATTCTGATTACAAATTACAAATGAATTTCGGAAAATTATTTTCATGGTTTATAGAAAGCATTTCATTTATTGGTATCAAAATAAGATACATAGTATAAAAATGGAGAACCCATTCTCTTTTTTTTTTCCAAAACAAAAAAATCTTAAAGATTGTGTAATAGTTACTCTCAAACTCTTTGTTTACATAGTAATGATATTCTTTGTTTCTCTCTTCATCTTTGGATTCCTATCTAATGATCCAGGATGTAATCCTAAACACAAAGAATAAAAAAAGAGGTCTTTCTTTTTCTTTTTTTTTGACTTGTTTTGCTTCATTGTTCAATGTTCTTAGGATTGTTATCTATCAACATTTTTATCTATTGCATACCTTTAAATAAAACTAAAAAGGGTTAGAAAAATTTGAAATTTGAAAGATAAATAAAATACTAAGTCATCAATGAAAAGAGAAGGATTCAAACCCTCAATACGAAAAACTCATACAATGGATCCCATCCCTTAGGAGAGTTTATCAATAAATACAAATCCTTGTTACCATTCTCTATACTAAGATATGCCATAAGACCAGTAATTTGATTTCCAATCATATGAATGTCTGCACACACAGTATGCCAAACAATATATGCAGTTGATCGGTGCTACATATAATATCAGATTTTAATACCCTCCGAGATAAGTATTGGAGATACATCAACACTAATCATAACCAGGCTCTAGTAGCTAGGTTTTTAACCATAACTTTGAATTCCGTATTTCACAAAATATATTTTCATTTCTAAAAATCTAATGGTACACAAAATCCCAAGCCTAGCGGTAAGACGGCCCCTACAGTCCACACTCACACCCTACAGCGAAGATCTCTAGACTCGACCCTCAGTCATACAGTTAGCGTCTCCATCACCTAGTAAGCCCATAGGTTTGGGTAAGGTCATGTTATATGAGGACACCATACAGAAACACTTTAATAAATATAAACAACCTCTATAAGGCCTCTCTTTACCTCCGTATGAAGTAATGGCCGGAATAAGTAATGCAATGCATGGATAATGCATAACCCTTTTAATTTAAGATAAGCTAAACATAATTAAGTCAAATTATGAGGCATCAGCAAACCATTCAAATCACAAAACAATCAAATCATCAATTATCGTATTTAACAATATTTCTCACAGTAATCAATCAATATTAAGCACATGCATATCCCGAAACCACATGCATCAAGTTATTAATATTCAATTTAAGTGCACTAACTACAAGAATAAACAAGTATAGAGTTATCGGAAGTACTCACTTGACTATGACTACTCACTCTAGTCATAATAATCGATCAGAAGATCCTCGCTTCATTAGGATCACCTAATCATTATGAGATAATAGGAATAATAAGTAATTGAATTAACTAACGGTTCTAGATATCTATCTACTTAATTCTACTTAGATTACTATCAATTTTTATTCGATTTTTATTTGATTAAACCTAATTGCTAATCGTATGTAATTTTTTCATTCTATTTTCAATCTTTACCAACTTATAGTAGTTTTTCATCGTTTTCAGACGTACGTTCACATGGTGATGTTCGTTTTGGACGTTAAGACCCGTATTTTACGATATGGACTAAATTTATTGAAATTTTAGCTATTGAAGCTTAAATATTCTTATTGCTTATGTTTATATCCTATTTTAGTACTTAATGATTTAATTAGCCATTAGATTCTTATACTTAGATGATCTTATAGTTTATTATTTTAGAGGCTTATGTTATCGCTTATGTCATTAATGGCTTATATCATCGCTTACGTCATTAATTGTTTATGTCATCACTTATGACATCAATTACTTAGGTCATTGCTAAGGTCATCAATTGATTAGGTCATTGCTTAGGTCATCATTTGCTTACATAAGTTCTTACTTCATGCTTAAGTGTCTCATATACATTTATACATATGCTAAGTATACACTTATACTTTTACTATACTTGTATACTTGTACATATACTATATTTATACTTGTACATATAGCCATATATACATACGTATTTTATACGTATTTTCATATGCCTAATGTTCCCTCTTATGAAGCTTCATAAATTTCATATTTTTGCACTTTAAAGACTTATTTAGCAAGGTATATGTATATATGGTTAGTATACTCTTCCATTTTGGTTATGTACATAAAGGTTATTTATGTGCATAGCTTACTAAGTTTATGTACAAGTAGTTTTCCTATTCTTACCTATGTATATGTACATCTATACTATGTATTCCACTCTTATACCTAAGTGTTCCTATACTTATGTACATATATATAAGAATCCTATTTGTTTCAACATATATGTACATATTACATGATAATTCCAAAAATAACATAACATAAACAACTAATTACCAATTAAGATGAAAGATTATATGAAAACATACCTCTTTTTCCTTCTAGATAAGGATTTAAAGTTTACTTAGATGTTAAGATATAAGATATGCATTAAGGTGAAGGTAAAAGAAAAAAAATGGAAGTTTAGAAAAGGGGAAGAAGAGGAGGAGGTTACAGTTTGGAAATAGAGAGGGAAAAGGAGTTTACTTTGTATTAATTTGTGTTTCATAAGTGGGACAAGTGGGGTCTAGAAGGTCCCCATGTGTTGGACGGCAAGAAGGGGAAAAGAAAGGAAAAAAAATCAAAAGAAAAGAGAAGAAAACTCTAGATGAAAATGACATAGTTGTTGACTTTAGTCAACCTTTTGACTTTGGTCAAACGTTGACTTAGTTAACTCTTTAAAATTACATGTCATTTGAATGTACATAATAAAGTAATTAAGGAAAATTGGGAAGAAAATCAAGGAAATGCAGAGTTAATTGAAATGATTAGTAAGAATAGGTAATGAGATCTTCCTTTAGGTATTTATATCCTATACACATCATTTAGTAGGCTACTTAATGTAATTATCATGAAAAGTATCATTTAGAGTACTAATACCTACTATATGTAATAGAAGCATCAACTAAACACCTAACTCTATAAAATACTAACCTAGTTATATTATTAGAAGATGCATGTGATTTATAATGCAATATAATAGTTTCTAATGGATTACTTTAGTATTATATGTATTTATGAATGATTGAAATTTATCTTTAATCTTTTACTATTGATATAGTATAATATTAAGGATATATTATCAAATAGGGTTTTAGAGTGAAGTATAGTGAATTAGTACTCTTATATCTTCAAAGTTATAGTTTTATCACTTTTGGGCGCAATCTCTAATGTTTATTTACATTTACGGTGTAAAAGTTTTCTATATGATTAAATCTTTAGTTGCTATCTTAAGGCTTTGATTCGGTTCAAGGTCAACTTTTGAAGTTACATATACTTAAGGTTTTAAGGTCTTCATATGCAATTAGAGGTTCAATTGATAATTTAAGATTTTTCATATTCGCTGTAGGTTTTGAATTGATATTTTAATCAGTTTTAAATCTCACTGGCTCTATTAACTTCAAGAAATTATTTATAGTTTAAGGGTTTGATTCTATATTTAGAAGGTTAGGTTTGTACGGTCTACACAACTAAGGCAACCATAAATTTTTCTAATTGATAACATTAATTTGAATACCCTAAAAAAAAATGGATCTAATTTCATTTGATTACACTTTACGCTCCAAATTATTGATAATTCAATCTTTCTTGGGTGAAACAAAGAATATCTCTATCAGTGGAGAGAATGGGGAAATCCCATATGACCCAATATATCTGATAAGCCACACTATATGTCAACCTAAGAGGCATCTTCCTCTCTAAGACTTCAAAAAGGTACTTTCGAAACGCTAACAAGCATAAAATGAAAGAAATATGTTTGGAATAGATTCCATTTTGAGAGACTTGAAAAAACACTATCTTCTTGAAAGGTTCTATACAACTACCCTTTCTTAATGCAATTCTTTAGACAAAGACTATTTTTTCCTCTTTTCAAATTGTAAATATTTCTTAAAACATGGAGTGCGAATCAAACCCATGTTCTAATTGAAATGGAGATACTGATATAAGTTCTTTCCTTCTGAATCAGATAGATTCATATCTAAAAGAGGTTGACAATGAGTTCTTTCAAAATTGATTGTCTGTCCCTTTGTTAGAGGTGTTTCAGAAATGTCTACGATCGAGTAAATAGCTCTACAAACCACTAGATCGGATCTAATTGCAAAATGGAAAGACTTATACAAATTATAGCTTTTGTCACCACTTTGTGGAAAATCATGAGGTATGAATATGTTAGATACATGTGACTCGATTTGTGAAATAGTATCTCTCTCCAAAATAGCATTTTTTTTTTTTTACTGTCGCACAAAGAAAATATTTTATGAATCAACAAGATATTGAGGAATTGCCCTTACTTAAAATCATAATTCTTGATACTAGCCCTTTCCACATAAAAGAGGAATCTTTTTGTTACAATAGAAGCAAAAGTGGTGTGGATGGTTTAAGAATCAAAGTCAATTTTCTTTATAAAAAGAAGGCATCAATGAACTTCAATGAAATGGTTTCACAGGATTGAGCCAATTGTCTTGATCATGTAATACCATTGAGAAACAGGAATCCATGTTATCAAAAGATTTCTTGTGTTTATTTCTAGTATGGACTGAGTCAATCATCCACTTTGGTATCTTATTGAACAAAAGTAGTGATATTGTTCCTCCATTTATCCATAGTTTCAATTTTTGGGAAGTATTATGATCATTCAATAATAATGGTTTCAATTTTTTGAAATGAACAATTTGAAGACCTATTGATTCTAACAACTAATTGCAAAGTTGATCATTTGGACCTTTTAATTCATAGACGTGAATCTTAGACCTATGAATGGGGTATTCTTGAAACTTACAAAGAAAAAAGGAAGTGAGTTAGATAGAAAAAGAAGAAACTTGGACAACAAGAGAAGCAACTTAGATAAAATGAAACGAAATGGCTTAGACAAATCCTTTTTGTCAATAACCTTAAACTAATCAATCGAATATTGATTAATATGTAATTGATCAAAGACTACTTGAAAATGGCTCTTTTTCTCAGAAATGAAATGTTCCAAATGCTCTTGGAAATTCTTACTCCCATTGGATCACTTGTATCTATATGCATTAAGATCCCGATTCATGGATTGCTTAGTTTGAGAAAGAAAAATAAGAGGATCAAACCATTTCTTCTTACTCTTTTTTCTCGTAGAATTGAAAATGAGTTTTTCATTCTGTACATGTCAAATCATGAATCAGTAACCGCATCCAATCTCCACAAAAAAATTACAATTCTTCTAAACTTTCTATTTTTGGAATGGAGTATTTATGGAATCCCCATGAATAGGATCATACCTTATTCCATGGTATTTCCATGGGATTCCTTTTTCTCATTCTTAAGCAAGCCCTCGAGAGGGCTTAGTTGATCCATGATTTATGTTTTATCTTGCATTTCTTTCTTGTTTTTTTTTTTTCCAAGACATATATCGATCAATTTCGATTCTTTCTTTTTCTATTGATTCTTTTCCAATCGAGATATATAGATCCTCTGTTCATGGATTAACAAAAATGTACAAAAGCTCTATTTACCTATGCCATTATATGAGTCTCTTCCTTTTTGCATATGGCATCGCCACTCCTTTGGTAGCATCTACTAATTTGAAACTTAATTTGAAAGCCATATTTCAACCTGGACGTTTTCAGGATGCCCTTAATAACCAACAAATGGTAAGTGTTTTTTCTTGTGTAGATCCTATTTCAATGGGAACTTGATGAGTCTATCCACCTGTATGACTTGTTTTTACAACTATATTAGGAGTTACTCTACGTATTGCTTGATGTAAAACAAATAGTAGGTTTGTTTCTATCTTTTGCTAAATCTTTTCATGGCTCAATAGATAATTTGATAAGCCAATGACTTTTTTTTTTCTGTGTTTCAAAATAAGGTTAACCAACATGTTAACTAATTAATTACGATAAATTAGATCGGATTTTGTAGTTTTTTCTTCTCCAGTACCTTGACATAACATGAGCGTAAAAGGGATTCAAGAATCAGTTTTCTTTTTATAAGGGCTAAAATAATTGATTTTGGCTTTTTGACCCCATATTGTAGGGTAAATCTCGAAAGATATGAAAGAATGATCTCCCTCCAAGCCATACATACAACTCTCATCGAATACGACTTTCTACAGAATTCAATTTGTATCCATGAGATCAAGTATGGAATTCTATTTACTCACTTTAAATTAAGTATCCATTTTCCCCCATTCCTATAAGGATTAGAAATCCAATATTTTACATATCCATACGATAAAGTCCTTGGGTTTCTAAAATAGTGTAAAAATAAAAAGAAGTGCTTCAAATCATTACTATTTCACTCGAACCTATTCTAAAAAAGTTGAGGCATTTCAAATTGTTTGTTGACACAGACAAAGTTAGGGAAAACCTTTGAAATTATTTCCATATTACACCTCAGACATATAATAGTTCCGAATTGAATCTCTTTACAAAGATCTTTTGTCTCATGGTAGCCTGCTCCAGTCCACTTATGAAACTTCTCCCCGAAATGTGTTGAGGTGTAGCAGCTAATTAGATGTCTAGGGGTAAAGCATTGTTTTGGTATGGGCCACAAATTTTATGTACAATGCGAAGTCAAATTTCTGGATTCTTATATACAAAGATACCAAAATGGGATACATCAAACTAGCATGTCCAGTAACCCATGTATGGTATTTGAAATGTCTTCTTAGTTATATCATGAACATTTTAGATAAGCCTCTTAAAGAATTGGAAGGCATAATATATTGTGAAGTGTGATTTGATTGAAAGTTTAATTTTACATATTCAAAATGAGAAACTGTCATCCTGTTCAATCAAATCGGGATGCCCCGAATCTAACATGTTTCTTGAAAGGAGTAAGATCAAGCTTAGAATTATGGGTGTATAAAATATTCCAAAATAAAAGGAAGGGGTATTGGTCTATGGTCAATTTAGTAACAAATAAATAGGACTTTTTAGTTGTACCTTGTGAAAAAAAAAGAAAAAAATAAAACTTTTTTCTTATTTTTTTGAAGGAAATGCTATTTTGTTTCTATTCAAGTAAGCAAATATGTCATGGTTGCTGAAGTCTATCCATCACATATAAGCTTTAAGTACATCATAGCATAACCATCAAGTTGATGTCACGATATAACAACCCAACAGTATCGTTGTCGTGATAGGTCGCCGTGTACCGTATAAAGGTCTATTATCAACCCCCTTGCTGATCATAGACCTTTCATACGATACACAAGGCTCCTTCCACTCTACGTTACCACTAAGCCCATAGACAAGTAATATAGAGCAATTTAACTAAAATTACTTCTATGTTATAAATCAACTAATTGTGTGGGCTCGTAAGACCCACACCAAAACAATATTACAAACGAATGCAGTTCATAACGGAACTGCATAAAATCTAAGTAATGCATAAATACATGAAAGTATCTAAATATCTATTACAAAATATCCTCTTCGCTCTCTGATCGCTCCAACCCGTCTCTACCCGGGACTTACCACGGGCATGCCTCGGCCCGGATTGACGAAGAGGTTCTCCTACACCAACAGAAATCTATAGGGGAGTAAGCTTACGCTTAGTGAGATAAATGCCCTCATCAGTACCACAAGGCAGAAATTTATCAGATGCACAATCATATGAATGTATGAACAAACAGTATGCCATACAACACATGCACTGACCTAGGAACTGCATACGACTCAGAATTTCGCCCCCTGAAGTCGGGGTTTGGAGATAATTAACCGACCTAAAGCAAAATCCGGGTTCTAGACCTTAGGTTTTATTTCATTTGCACTATCGTGCTCATATCACAACAAAACTCTACATATATACATATATATATATACTTCCTTTACCAAAATCAAACCGTATGCTTTAAAAATCCCAAGTCTAGCGGTGTGGTGGCCCCCGCAGTCCACAAACACACGCCCTAAGCAGAAGCCACAAGACTCGGCCCTTCGCCGACGGTTGGCGTCTCCCAGCGCCTAGTAAGCCCATCAGCTTAAGACAGAGACTCAATATATATGATGGCATAGCTAGTGCCCAATCCTGCATGAAACTCGTATTCCTGTGAGTCCCTTCCCATCTTCTGCGTGAAGCGGCAGTCGGTGTTACCCGTATGCAATATGGGGAATGCATGATTCATTTTGAGTAATCTTAATCATATAAGTGATTAACTTGATTTTCAAGGTGATCAACCAATTTCATTCCATACAATTCACAAGTATATATTTATGCAAACAATTCCCATTATTATATATAATTAACAAGTCATCACACTCATCCATAATTTCATACACATGCATCTCCCATATCCCACAAGCATCTAAATTTATAAATATAAGATTAGGTGCATCTACTTTACAAGCACAATCAAGTAAGAGTCATCAGGAATTTACTCACTCTGCCATGTGGTTCAATCAAAGTAGTCCGGAGGCAAGTCGTCTCCGAAAACAGTGTCCCCTGGTCATTGAAATAATTTTTATAAGGAATTGAAGTAAACTTAAGAAACTATGTAAATTTTCCTTAAGTTATATTCTTAGCTAATTTTCGTAATTTTTCCGGTTTTTACCTAAAGTTCAATCGCGTATAACTTTTTCGTTTTAAATCCGATTTTTATGATCTTATAGTCAATCTTCATCGTTTTCGAGTGTACTTTAACGTGGTAAGGTTATATTTTCGAAATGAGATATGCAATTCTGTCCATGGGTCAGAACAGTAGCGTTCGTCATGTGTTGGAGCGTTTTTGGGCCTTGTTTAGTAAATGGGCCTTTGATAACTTGAGGAATCCTTTGGGCTTGACCTTTAAATTTTATCCTAAGCTTAAAATACTCCTTGAGATCAGATTTACAACTTCGATTTATATTCCTAAGGCTAACAACCACTTCTTGGGCCCTTTAGTGAGCTTAAGTTGTCAAATGGGCTTGTTTTTAGTTCAAACTAAGGTTTATGACTTTGGTGGGCTTATGGGGCCCTATGTGGATTTCTTATGGGCTTCCAAACAACCTTTCTTGGTACTTTAAGGTACTGATCAGATTTTTTTTGAAGGCCCATCCTAGAGTTTTAGGCTTGTTTTGGGAGTTTTAAGCTCGGTTTTGAGTTTTAGGCTTTATATGCTCACTATACTTGCTTTAGTTAATCTTTTCACTTTGTTCTTTTACTTTTATCATATTTTTAGGCCTCATTTTCCCATGTTCCAGATCTGCTCATGTTGGTCCTAACGGGTCCTCACTTTGTTTTTCAACTTGTTTCATCATTTCCTTAAGTTTAGGGGGTAGATTATGCACTTAACTACTTGTGTACAAATCTTAACTTAAGTTTCCTTCCATCAAATGATCCTTTAACTCATGTTCCACATAAAAAAATAAAAGATCTCATACTTAATACAACTCCCATATCATGGCTCATGTCATACAAAGTTGGTTTCTTCATAAAACTTCATGTGATGGATTTTTCCTTAACTTAAATCTAGATTTGAGCATGTTTAACTAAATGGAAACAAAATCAACATTCAAATGGCCATGGAACCCTCACGTCCAGCATGCATATCCTCCATTAAATTTCTCATTTCAAGGTTTCCTTAGCTTAAAATCTTCCATTCAAAACATTAAACAAATGTCTTCACAAAATACCAACTTTACATGCTCATATTTCAACTTCATGCAAGGGTTTTGTGGTTGGTTTCTTAAAACGATTTTTTGGACATTCTAACAACTTAAACCTTTCTTGCATCTTCAAGAAATCCAAGTCTCCTAACATAAATATCAACCCACACATCACAAGAAATACTTACTCGTCCTTAACGCAAAGTTTGGTGGTTGTGCACTAAGGTTCCTCTTAAGCCTTTAACTTTGCTTCCTCCTTTTTGCTTACCTTTTGAAACCCGAATCTTTTGGTCTTTTGGAAAGGGGTTTATGGAAGATTCTAATGGTCTTAAATGTCTTAAATGATGAAAGAAAATGGCACAAGTGCAAAGGGAAAAAAATGCCGTGAGTTGAAGCTTTCAAATGGGAGAAAAATTGATTTTTGTGGGGTAAGGTTGTTTCCCCTTTTTATGTTTGTTTCAAAAGAGAGAATGATGAAGTGAAAGTGGAATTGAAAGTGAAAGAAATGAGGAAGAGTATGGCCGGTTGGAAATGGAGAGAGAAGGAGTGTTTAAATGTCTTGGATGTATTGTCTTGTAGCTTACATAAAGTCAACAATTGCAACTCTGGATGATGTAAGCATTAAGGGATGAATAGTGATGTGTAAGAGAAAGTGATTGATGGGTGAATGACCAATGCATGGCCCCCCTTTCTCCCCTTTTTAGATCTGCCATTTTAAGTCCTTGCATGCCATGGAGTGGTCTTGTCTCCTTTATTAAAGTAAAGCTTATTAATTCTTGTGAAAAATTGTCCATATTTTGTATAAGTGAAGAGGTGATAAGGAAATTGTCTTATCACTAGATTTTGATAAGTTATCAATTGATAATTGATTCCAACTCTCAATTGATAAGTTATCTAAGGTGATTGGTTGGTCTACTTATTTATGTGTAAGGCTTATACATCAAGATAAGGACATAGCCTTATAGAAAATTATTTTATGATTTCTATCCTCCATTGTTTTGTAATTTATGATTTGATTTTCATAAAATTGTGAAATTCTCTAAAGTTGGAAGAAATTATTCAAATTAAATTATCGATTAATTATTTAGGGTTAAAATTCCTTAATGGCTTTAAGGTTTACGGTTTTAAGTAGCTTTAGAGCTCGTAGTTCTTCAAGCTCGGGTTTTCTCGATAATTAGCTTTTGAATTGTAAAAATTTAATTTGTTTCTAAATATAAATTTAAGTTTTTAATTTAGTTGATCTTTAGGAACATTCGGAAAGTACTCCTAATTGAGTCTTAGGCCCTCTAAAAGTAAGGTTTAAATCCTTCCCCCCTTAAAATAAGTTTTGTCCTCAAAACTTAAAGACATACCTGGAACTTCAAACAATTAGGGGTATTTCGCTTTACTTCCTCCTCAGCTTCCCAAGTAGCCTCTTCCTTCTCATGGTTTCTCCAAAGTAGCTTGACATATCTTATTTCCTTATTCCTCAACTTTTGAACTTTACTATCAGTGATTCGAACTGGGTGTTCTTCATAAGTCAGATTTCCTTTAAGTTGTATCGGCTCCAGTTCTTTACATTATCAGGGTCAGGTACATGTCTCCTTAGCATTGACACATGAAACACATTATGTATTCCAGCCAAGTTTGGTGGTAATGCTTAGCGGTACGCGAGGTTCCCTACTCACTCAAGGATTTCAAAGGATCCAATGTATCTAGGGCTTAATTTCCCTTGAGTTCTCACTCGATGGATGCTCTTGATCGGACTTACCTTTAAGACCACATGATCCCCTACACCAAACTCCAATTCTCTTCTCTTTAAGTCTGCCCAACTCTTTTATCTGTCTTGGGCTTCTTTCATTCGCTTTTTAATGATAGCTACCTTTTCAGCTACTTCTTGCACCAATTCCGGTCCTAACGCTGCCTTTTCCACATCATCCCAGAATAATGGGGATCGGCATCTCCTTCCATACAATGCTTCATATGGTGGCATCTGGATAGATGAATGGTAACTATTGTTATATGCGAACTCCACTAGTGGTAAGTGAGAGTCCCAATTTCCCTTAAACTCCATAACACAGGCTCGAAGCATGTCTTCTAAAGTCTGAATTGTTCTCTCAGACTGTCCATCTGTTTGGGGGTGATAAGCTGTACTGAACTTTAAGTTCATCCCCAACACTTTTTGTAAACTTCCCCAAAATTTAGACACAAACCTTGGATCTCTATCGGAAACTATTCCAGCAGGCACTCCATGCAAACGTACTATCTCCCTTAGATAAATTCTGGCCAACTTTTCTAGGGAATAAGTCATGTTGACTGGTAGAAAGTGTGCTAATTTTGTGAGTCGATCCACTATCACCCATACAGCATCATGACTTGCTGCCGTTCTGGGAAATCCACACACGAAGTCCATAGTGATTTGGTCCCATTTCCATTCAGGAATGGACAATGGTTGCAACAACCCTCTTGGTCTTTGATGCTCGGCCTTAACTCTTTGACAAGTGTCACATTTAAGCACAAAATTTGCTACATCCTGTTTCATTCCACTCCACCAAAAATTCTTTTTGAGATCCTGGTACATCTTGGTTCCTCCAGGGTGTACAGTATATCCGGAATAGTGAGCTTCCCTTAAAATTTCTTTTCTTAGCTTAAGATTATCAGGTATACACAAACGTCCCTTCATCGAATCATTCCATCCTCATCTTGACTAAAGTCTGTATACCTTCCCATTATCATTTGCTCCCTTACATGCTGTAGAGCAGGATCCTCTTGTTGTACTTCTCGGACTCTTTCTTGTATTGTTGGCTCAAGAGCTAAATTTGACATTTCGGCTTCTGCCACATGCCATACAAATTCCAAATTCATTCTTTCAAACTCTTTAATCAGTTCTCTTTGTTCAGTAAGTAGGGATGCAACTTCAGCATGATTCTTTCGAATTAAAGCATCTGCTACTGCATTCACTCTCCCGGGGTAGTAGTGATGTTGAGATCATAATCCTTTATCAACTCTAACCACCGTCGTTGTCTCATGTTCAACTCCTTTTGAGTGAACAAATATTTTAGGCTCTTGTGGTCGGTGTAAATTTCATACTTAACACCATACAAGTAATGCCTCCATAACTTTAGTGCAAAGACTATAGCTGCCAATTCCAGGTCATGTGTAGGGTAATTCTGCTCATGTGGTTGTAATTGCCGTGAAGCATAAGCAATCACTTTTCCATTTTGCATCAGTACGCACCCTAAACCATTCTTAGAAGCATCACTATACACCGAAAAAGGTTCTTCATTGTTGGGTAAGACCAAAACCGGTGCTGAAATTAAACGGTTCTTCAACTCTTGGAAACTTCCTTCTCTTTTCTCATTCCATATAAATTTCTCATTCTTTTGAGTTAGTTGAGTGAGTGGTTTAGCAATCTTTGAAAAATCCTTCACAAATTTTCGATAATATCCAGCCAAACCAAGAAAACTTCGCACTTCTGTAACAGTTTCAGGTCTTTTCCAATCAGTGATAGCTCTTATCTTTTCTGAGTCCACTTTTATGCCTTCTCTCGAAATAACATGTCCCAAAAAAGATATCTTCCTCAACCAAAAATCACACTTGGATAACTTGGCGTATAGCTTGTGTTATCTTAAGGTTTGCAACACCAACCTCAAGTGTTCTTGATGTTGTTCTGGGGTTGACGAATATACCAAGATGTCGTCAATGACACAATTACGCATTTGTCCAAATATGCTCTAAACACTCTGTTCATCAAATCCATGAACACTACTAGCGCATTAGTCAATCTAAATGGCATCACTAAAAACTCATAGTGTCCATACCTCGTTCTAAATGTTGTCTTAGGCACATCCTCTGGTTTGATCCTCAATTGGTGATAACCTGATCTTAGATCAATACGGGAAAACACACTTGCACCTTGTAATTGATCAAATAGATCGTCGATACGGGGCAAAGGATACTTGTTCTTCACAGTGACTCGGTTCAACTCCCTGTAGTCGATACAGAGTCTAAGAGAACTATCCTTCTTTTTGACAAATAAGACAGGTGCTCCCCAAGGTGAGACACTTGGTCTAATGAACCTTTGGTCTAACAACTCCTGAAGTTGCCTCTTTAGTTCTTTTAACTCTATTGGAGCCATCCTATATGGAGCCTTAGAAATCGGTTCGGTCCTAGCCATTAAATCAATGGCGAAATCAATCTCTCTCTTAAGTGGTAATCCCGGTAGCTCTTCTGGGAACACATCAGGGAACTCGTTCACTACTTGGATATCATCTATCCTTAACTTTTCTGATTCAACCTCAATTGAGTTCATCCAACTTGTTTCCATCATTAACTCGAAAGAGCTTAGTTCATGTTTCCCCACTACCGTGGACTCTGCTTGAAATTCCACCTTAGATCCTTTTAAGTCTCTAAAGTACACTTTCTTTTTCTTTCAATCGACTGTAGCTCCACATGACGTCATCCAGTTCATACCCATAATCATTTCATACTTGCCCAGATCAAGAACAATAAGATCTGTCATACTTTCGTAGCCTTGTATGTTAAATGAGCATTTCTTCACCATTTCCTTTGTAGTAACTACACTTCCTGTAGGAGTCCGTACACTAAAGCTTGATTCGGTGACGGTTACAGGCAATTTAATTCTTTGTACCACTTTGGGGGAAATGAATGAATGAGTCACTCTGGTGTCAAACAAGGTGTATACTAAATGTCCCTTTATGTCAACATTCCCTTAATCGAATTTAAGGTTGAGTTTTCATAAGGTATAATTATTGGGCTCTAAAAATTTTTGTTACCAAGTTAAATACTTTTAGTCTTTTCATAATAAAATGTACTTCTATCATCCGACTTAACTTAAAAAAAATTCCAGTAACATACCTGTAATTAACTCTGTATCTACAGCATCTTTTACCTCTTCATAATATATGACCTCCTCCTCAGGGTACTCCTCATACTCCCATCCTCCTTCCAAGTTGTAGACTCTCGCGGCATTCACAGCTCCAGGTCTCTGCCCATTTCCTCCAACAACTTTCCCTATCCTAAGGCGTCCTGCGGTCTGCATAGTGGCATTCTGACACTGAGGACAGTTGTTAGCAAAATGTCCTTATTGTTTACAGATGAAACAAGTAGTAGTATTCTTCTTAGGACAAGTTGCTACCACGTGGTTTCCATCTCCACAAAAATAACACTTGTTTTGAAGTTGAGCACATTCACGTGGATAGTGGTTCCCTCTACACTTCCAACATATCACCTTTCCATTCCCATTCTTCTTCTGGATCATCTTATGGGGTCTTAGGATCTTCCTCACCTTAGAACTTGAGCTTCCTGGTCCTTCAAATGGTCTCTTGCCAAAAACAGTAACTTTTGGCTTTAACATTTCTTCTCCTTGTCTTTTTGCGGTTTCCAGTACTTTGGCTTTTTCAATTGCTTCATTGAAGGTCCTTGGTTGAAACTCCAAAACCTTCCTTTTCAACTCGGGGTCTAGTCCCCTCACAAAAATTTGTTTCTTCATCCAATCACTGTCATGATATTCAGGTGGAGCAAACTGGAGTAATCGAGTGAAATCCGCTTCATACTGCTCAAGTGTGCGGTTTCCTCTTCTGATCCCAAACAACTCATCACTATACTTTACCCGCAAGCTCTCGGGAAAATAGTGCCTCAAAAATTCCTCTCGGAAATCCCCCCATGTAATGGGTTGTGGTAGATTCCCTCTCTTAGTTTCCCACCAAGTCCTTGCTCTCAGTCGGAGCAGATAAGTGCCATAAGTCATTCTCAAGTGATGCGGCACCTCAAAAGCCTCAAAAGATCTCTCAACTTGCATCAGCCAATCCTCAGCCTCATCGGGCCGGCTTGTATTCCCATCAAAATATCTATTACACTTCAGAAATTCTAGCAATAGGTTCCTCAATGGTCGAGGCTCATGATGAATTGGGTAAGGGTCTCTTGCTAGCCCTACCGGCGGTGGTGAAGGCGGTGGTGGTGCTGCTGCAAACTGGCCTCCCATATCCATAGGTGGTGGTACAGGCATCTGAGGGACTTGTTCCTGTGGTGCTGGTGGCGGAGGTGTTTGGTTCCTCTCTAGAAAAGTCCTTAACAAAGCATTATTTGCTTGTATAGCCAGTAAGATCTCTTCAGTCCTATTAACTGGCATATTTTGTTCTGGGTGTTGCTCCGGTGGTGCTCTCTCTCTAGGAGGTCGTCTCCCGCGCCTAGGTTCGCTGAAACATAGTTTTTAGAGTTAGGTTCAACTTAATTCAATCTATAATCCATTCAATAAATCAATTTTTATCACTTAAAACCATATCATCTTGATTCAATTCATCCATTATAAGACACTTCCTCTTAATTGTATCATCCGAGACAAGGTCAAGTAAAATAAACACACATAAGAAGTCCTTTCATTAATTCTCCAAACGTACATAAAGTTTAGATATAGTTCCTTCCGAAGTTATACATGTTTCCTACAATTACTGGGATTTAAAATTCAATACAACCATAATTTGAAAAGTACACACAACACAATACAGACAGCTTCACTATACAATAACATAACACCATCATAATAATATTGGAAACACTTCGGAGGTTCAAGTCATCCTTGACTAATCATGCCTCGTAGAAGGCTCGGCTTCATCATCATCTAACCAGCCTGCTTGTCGAAGCCTTCTTCTGGGAAACAGGGTTGAGATTCCTTCATTTGGTCTGGGTGATAACCTTGGGCGGTAAGTCACCTGGTACAACTCATGGGGTAATAGAAGTTCCTGTGGCTCCGACCTGAGTGGTACTACTACTTGGTACTCTCTTGGAAAAAGAGGCATTATGTTTATGTCCTCTTCAAACTCAGGGGCATCAGGATGGATATCAATGGTGTCTTGCTCTACATAAGGAAAGTAAACATTGGCAGGGGCTACTGGTGGAGGTATTCCATTTTGTTCATCCATTTGGATCACTCGAGGGTGATCAGCTCTTAGGTCACGCACTAAGGCATACCCATGACCTAGTTGACGCCAGTGTTGGAAGCTTGGGGCAGTCATCCTTGGGCCATCTTGCACCAAGAATATTATCTCTGCTTCAATATCAGCCCCTTCTTCCCTTTCCATAATGTAGGTAATCTCTTCATCGGTCAAAACAGGTCCACACGTCTCGATTATGATGTCCTTGTAGCGCGCTCTCCAATAAGGATTTAGTCCTACCCTCCAGGAGGTCCATACATCTCTTAGCCTACATGGTCTTCCTACTAGGGCCATATCTTTGCATAGGACCCGAAGTCTTCGGCGATACTCAATAAGGGTTGCTCCTTCTTGCATCATTAAAAGCACGAGGTTCCGACGGATCCTATTTGCATTATCCTGATCAACCATACAGGTTTGTTAAAGATTATACATTCTTTTAGGAAAGTTTTATCGCTTGTTTGATATGTTAAAAATCCTAACTCGGTTCCACCCCACTCTTGCTCACTTGGGAGGGGATTCCTAGCGTCTAAGGTCCAGTTTTACTTACTTTAACATTAGTTTAAACCTAATGCTCTGATACCACTTAAACCTATAACAACCCAACAGTATCGTTGTCGTGATAGGTCGCCATGTACCATATAAAGGTCTATTATCAACCCCCTTACTGATCATAGGCCTTTCATCCGACACACAAGGCTCCTTCCACTCTACGTTACCACTAGGCCCATAGATAAGTAATATAGAGCAATTTAACTAAAATTACTTCTATGTTATAAATTAACTAATTGTATGGGCTCGTAAGACCCACACCAAAACAATATTACAAACGAATGCAGTTCATAACGGAACTGCATAAAATCTAAGTAATGCATAAATACATGAAAGTATCTAAATATCTATTACAAAATATCCTCTTCGCACTCTGATCGCTCCAACCCGTCTCTACTCGAGACTTACCACGGGCATGCCTCGGCCCGGATTGACGAAGAGGTTCTCCTACACCAACAGAAATCTATAGGGGAGTAAGCTTACGCTTAGTGAGATAAATGCCCTCATCAGTACCACAAGGCAGAAATTTATCAGATGCACAATCATATGAATGCATGAACAAACAGTATGCCATACAACGCATGCACTGACTTAGGAACTGCATACGACTCAGAATTTCACCCCCTGAAGTCAGGGTTTAGAGATAATTAACCGACCTAAAGCAAAATCCGGGTTCTAGACCTTAGGTTTTATTTCATTTGCACTATCGTGCTCATATCACAACAAAACTCTACATATATACATATATATATATACTTCCTTTACCAAAATCAAACCGTATGCTTTAAAAATCCCAAGTCTAGCGGTGTGGTGGCCCCCGTAGTCCACAAACACACGCCCTAAGCAGAAGCCACAAGACTCGGCCCTTCGCCGACGGTTGGCGTCTCCCAGCGCCTAGTAAGCCCATCAGCTTAAGACAGAGACTCAATATATATGATGACATAGCTAGTGCCCAATCCTGCAGGAAACTCGTATTCCTGTGAGTCCCTTCCCATCTTCTGCGTGAAGCGGCAGTCGGTGTTACCCGTATGCAATATGGGGAATGCATGATTCATTTTGAGTAATCTTAATCATATAAGTGATTAACTTGATTTTCAGGGTGATCAACCAATTTCATTCCATACAATTCACAAGTATATATTTATGCAAACAATTCCCATTATTATATATAATTAACAAGTCATCACACTCATCCATAATTTCATACACATGCATCTCCCATATCCCACAAGCATCTAAATTTATAAATATAAGATTAGGTGCATCTACTTTACAAGCACAATCAAGTAAGAGTCATCGGGAATTTACTCACTCTGCCATGTGGTTCAATCAAAGTAGTCCGGAGGCAAGTCGTCTCCGAAAACAGTGTCCCCTGGTCATTGAAATAATTTTTATAAGGAATTGAAGTAAACTTAAGAAACTATGTAAATTTTCCTTAAGTTATATTCTTAGCTAATTTTCGTAATTTTTCCGGTTTTTACCTAAAGTTCAATCGCGTATAACTTTTTCGTTTTAAATCCGATTTTTATGATCTTATAGTCAATCTTCATCGTTTTCGAGTGTACTTTAACGTGGTAAGGTTATATTTTCGAAATGAGATATGCAAGTCTGTCCATGGGTCAGAACAGTAGCGTTTGTCATGTGTTGGAGCGTTTTTGGGCCTTGTTTGGTAAATGGGCCTTTGATAACTTGAGGAATCCTTTGGGCTTGACCTTTAAATTTTATCCTAAGCTTAAAATACTCCTTGAGATCAGATTTACAACTTCGATTTATATTCCTAAGGCTAGCAACCACTTCTTGGGCCCTTTAGTGAGCTTAAGTTGTCAAATGGGCTTGTTTTTAGTTCAAACTAAGGTTTATGACTTTGGTGGGCTTATGGGGCCCTATGTGGATTTCTTATGGGCTTCCAAACAACCTTTCTTGGTACTTTAAGGTACTGATCAGATTTTTTTTGAAGGCCCATCCTAGAGTTTTAGGCTTGTTTTGGGAGTTTTAAGCTCGGTTTTGAGTTTTAGGCTTTATATGCTCACTATACTTGCTTTAGTTAATCTTTTCACTTTGTTCTTTTACTTTTATCATATTTTTAGGCCTCATTTTCCCATGTTCCAGATCTGCTCATGTTGGTCCTAACGGGTCCTCACTTTGTTTTTCAACTTGTTTCATCATTTCCTTAAGTTTAGGGGTAGATTATGCACTTAACTACTTGTGTACAAATCTTAACTTAAGTTTCCTTCCATCAAATGATCCTTTAACTCATGTTCCACATAAAGAAATAAAAGATCTCATACTTAATACAACTCCCATATCATGGCTCATGTCATACAAAGTTGGTTTCTTCATAAAACTTCATGTGATGGATTTTTCCTTAACTTAAATCTAGATTTGAGCATGTTTAACTAAATGGAAACAAAATCAACATTCAAATGGCCATGGAACCCTCACGTCCAGCATGCATATCCTCCATTAAATTTCTCATTTCAAGGTTTCCTTAGCTTAAAATCTTCCATTCAAAACATTAAACAAATGTCTTCACAAAATACCAACTTTACATGCTCATATTTCAACTTCATGCAAGGGTTTTGTGGTTGGTTTCTTAAAACGATTTTTTGGACATTCTAACAACTTAAACCTTTCTTGCATCTTCAAGAAATCCAAGTCTCCTAACATAAATATCAACCCACACATCACAAGAAATACTTACTCGTCCTTAACGCAAAGTTTGGTGGTTGTGCACTAAGGTTCCTCTTAAGCCTTTAACTTTGCTTCCTCCTTTTTGCTTACCTTTTGAAACCCGAATCTTTTGGTCTTTTGGAAAGGGGTTTATGGAAGATTCTAATGGTCTTAAATGTCTTAAATGATGAAAGAAAATGGCACAAGTGCAAAGGGAAAAAAATGCCGTGAGTTGAAGCTTTCAAATGGGAGAAAAATTGATTTTTGTGGGGTAAGGTTGTTTCCCCTTTTTATGTTTGTTTCAAAAGAGAGAATGATGAAGTGAAAGTGGAATTGAAAGTGAAAGAAATGAGGAAGAGTATGGCCGGTTGGAAATGGAGAGAGAAGGAGTGTTTAAATGTCTTGGATGTATTGTCTTGTAGCTTACATAAAGTCAACAATTGCAACTCTTGATGATGTAAGCATTAAGGGATGAATAGTGATGTGTAAGAGAAAGTGATTGATGGGTGAATGACCAATGCATGGCCCCCCCCTTTCTCCCCTTTTTAGATTTGCCATTTTAAGTCCTTGCATGCCATGGAGTGGTCTTGTCTCCTTTATTAAAGTAAAGCTTATTAATTCTTGTGAAAAATTGTCCATATTTTATATAAGTGAAGAGGTGATAAGGAAATTGTCTTATCACTAGATTTTGATAAGTTATCAATTGATAATTGATTCCAACTCTCAATTGATAAGTTATCTAAGGTGATTGGTTGGTCTACTTATTTATGTGTAAGGCTTATACATCAAGATAAGGACATAGCCTTATAGAAAATTATTTTATGATTTCTATCCTACATTGTTTTGTAATTTATGATTAGATTTTCATAAAATTGTGAAATTCTCTAAAGTTGGATGAAATTATTCAAATTAAATTATCGATTAATTATTTAGGGTTAAAATTCCTTAATGGCTTTAAGGTTTACGGTTTTAAGTAGCTTTAGAGCTCGTAGTTCTTCAAGCTCGGGTTTTCTCGATAATTGGCTTTTGAATTGTAAAAATTTAATTTGTTTCTAAATATAAATTTAAGTTTTTAGTTTAGTTGATCTTTAGGAACATTTGGAAAGTACTTTTAATTGAGTCTTAGGCCCTCTAAAAGTAGGGTTTACACATGACCTAAAAGATTGAATGGAAGGATAGATAGACAAGTAAATCCCTTATGAATTACAAGCCTTAAGGAGATTCATTGTTCAAAGGGAAGTAGACTACTCAAGAAGTTCGCATTTCATTTATGTAAAAGTTTAAAATCGAATAAAGAATTCAAAAAAATAAAATAAAATAAGAATGAATCAATAAAACGGTGCTTGGTCTTGACTTCTAGCTTGAGTAAAGATTAGATCTTTGATTGGGGTTTTTCGAGAATTTGAGTGCAAAAACTCCTTTTTATTCAGTGTAAATGAAAAGAAACTTTCATGTCCGATTTTGAAGGGGGGAGATCCTAGAGGATCTTATCCCAATTTTTCTTTTGCTAAGCTTGTAGCTTAAAAACCTACTTTCTTACGATTATGAAGGTTATTCGAATATGAAATCCAATCCTAGAAATACAACATCCCATTTTTTTCACTACTCAAGGCTTCAATACATTTTGAAATAGAGAAATTTCTACCAGAGTAAGTGCTATCCGACAGCAAGATTTTAATAATTAAAAGAGTAATCTCAAACTATTAATCAAGCGAGTAAAGTAATATGATAAATACATCGGATATTTGGCAAAAGATGGGAAATGAATTGAATAAGTCATAGGAAAAGGGCGTAGTATTAATGGCATTTGTCATATATGTGCAAATAAAAATCAAGCATAATTTGATTTTACTCAGAATTGAGAGTAAACCTAAAAGAATTGAAAAAACCTACCAAGCACAAGGAAATGGCATCGTGATTTGAATTAGATCTCAATGAAAGAATATATTAATGAGAAATTAGTTTGATAAGTTTAATGGATTTTGTTTATTATAGTATAGATGGTTTTTTCTTATTGTAGATATAAAGAGAAAGAAAATTAACAAAACTCACTCGAAAAATGGAAGAAAAAGCCACTTCCTTATGAAATTGAAAATTCAATTAGAAAGGAAATAGATCCTACTACAAATAGAAAAACAGAAAAGGGAATGAAATCTACACATTGATTCTTTTTTTTTTCACAATTTTTGGTGAACCATATGCATCTATCTCTTGACTTGAAATGGAAGCAAGTTTGAAAAAGGATCTTAGAGTGTTTAGGGTTAGGCCAGGAGGGTCTCTTAACGCCTTCTTTTTTCTTCTCATTGCAATTATTTCACAAAGACTTACCATGGTAAAGAAGAAGGGGAGAAGAAGCACACTTAGAGAGCGCAATACAACGGAGAGTTATATGTTGCGTTTAGGAAGGATGAATCGCTCCCAAAAAGGAATCTATTGATTCTCTCTCAATCGGTTAGGCCATAAGTGTGATGATTTACTTCACGGGCGAGGTCTCTAATTCAAGTCTAGGATGACCCAACTTATGCCAAGGAAAGAAAAAGAATAAATGAAGGATTTGACTCCTTCATTCATGCTCTACTTAGCTGAGGGGGATATAGCTTAATTGGTATAACTCCACTCTTGCAATCGGGTCATTATGATTACAAGTTAGATGTCTAATTATCTAGGCGGCAATGATAGTATCTTGTACCTGAATCAATGGCCCACTTTTTCTAAGTAATGGGGAAGAGGACCGAAATGTGCTACTAAAAGACTCTACTGAGACAAAGATAGGTTGTCAAGAACGTAGAGGAGGAAAAATGAGCAGTTAGTCAAATCTAGTATGGATCATACATGGATGGCAGTTGGAGCCAGCAGCTCTCTTAGGTTTCCCTCATCTAGGATCCCGAGGAAAGAGGATTAAGTTGGCCCTTGTGAATAGCTTGGCACACTATCTCCCTTCAATCCTTTGAGTGAAATTCAACAAAAGGAAGGAAAATCCATGGATCAACCCCATCATCTCCACTTTATAAGAACTACAAGACCACCTTAAGGGTACCTTTGGCATCTAAGGGTCATATGTAACGCCCTAGAAGGAGGCTTATTAGTTTTGCCTAAATTCTTCATATCGTGTATGCTCCCATAATATAAAAACTGCCTTGCAAGTCAAAGGTTGCAAGGATCTAACTAGTGAATCTCTAAGGATGCTTATTCAATTTACATACATCTACTTAACTATATATATATATGTATATATATATATATCTACAAGTGATTCAACAATCCATAGTCACCAGAACTATAGAGAGTCAAAATCACCTACCAAACAATAAGAAAGGGTATCTATATCTCAAAAATCATAATGCTGCTAAATGCCTTAAAAGTTTAATTCAACTATACCATTTGCTTTCCTAAACTTATATTCCACTTTCTCAACCCAATGGAGCACTCTATACTCGAATCCTAGCCTAACCCTAGCTTTATAAGACCTATAAAAGAAACCATTAGGAGCTAAGTTACATCTAATTTAGTGAATAACCTTCCTACCTTACCATCAGACAATAACAAGCAAGTAATTTATTAAACATATGAATGCATGTATAAGAATATGCAATGCAAACAGTATATATAGTTTGTCGATAAATGTATATAACACGGTTTAAATGCTCACCTTTGCTTGGGATAGGAAGTATTTAGGCATGTTAGGACCCAGATATCAACGTCCAATATGAACTACCTTCACAATATAACTACCCTCAGCAGTAGATACAATTTGGCCTCAAGCAAAAGGTGGTACTCCTCAAAGCCGAGTAGTTCCTAAAGTCAAGGCAAGAATACGTCACATGAAATACGTCGTATGATAAATAATCACAATACATAATATCAATATGGATCCATCCAAGCATGATATGCTGCTCTACTACATGGTGTTGATGCCCTTTAACTTATGTTATAAGATGTAATGTACGTCCAGCTTAATTAGAGGCTAAATATTTATTAATTCTGAATTCATGGGGTGGTCAAGCAAGTATATTCCAAGCACTCCAATGCCCTACGTTCTAATACAGCAAACTAGGGTGTTTGAAATATCTTAAGAAATTTTGTAAGCGTAGTTTAACTAGAACAAGCATACACAAGTTCTCATATACTCCAACATGCATCAAGTTCAATTATCATATATAATTAGATAATGCACTAAATACAAGCACAAAACAATATAAAATAGGGGGCGATATACTCACTCAGCTTGAAGTCTAGTATTCCCAGTCCTTGGTAGTCTCGAACTTGGTATTGTAAATCACTTGAGTAAGGTAATTAAAGTAAATAATACTCATCTTAAACATAATCTATTCACTAATCTAGCTATAATTTTCCTATTTTTGCTTATTTCATATTTTAGTCATAACTTTCACATTTTAAGTTAGAATTTTGCATTCTGATAGTCCATTTTCATCATTTTAGATTGTTCTTTCATTTAGTGAAGTCCTTTTAAGGTGTTTGGATGTGTAAGAATTCGGTTTAAGCTAAACAAGTTGGTTGATCAATGGTACTAGTTTGACTACTTTAGGATTTAGGCTTCGTTTTGGGATTTAGGCTTAATTTTGAGTGTTGGGCCTTACACGTGACCTTTTGGGCCATTATTTAGGTATTTCAATTTTAAGTTTCTAATCATATTCCATAACCATTAATTTGGGCCTTAATGTTACTCTTATGGACCCAAATGGGCCTTAGCTTACTAAGGAGCTTATAAGACTTAGCTTTAATGGGCATTTAGACATAATAGGCCTTTTATATTTTATTTTATGAGCCTTTTATTTTAGGGATTAGATCTAGTCACTAAGTTATTGGGCTCTATTCTTAGTTCTTCTAAGGGTTTTTGGGCTTATCTTGCATTTTAGGGCTTTAAGCCCAACTTCACTTACTTGGGCTTGAGCCCACTAAAACCTTAAGACAAGTACATTTTCTATTAGGATTCAAATCTATTTCTTTTCATTTATTGGGCTCCTAATCATATTTCTAAGGCTTTAATAACTAACTAAGCTAATGTAGGACTAATTTCCATTATAGAACCCTAAACTTGATTCTAACTTATTCCAATAGGCCAAATATCCTAATGGACCCACTAAATAACTCATTTTACTAAATATTTCAGATTTGGTTCATTTCATTAGTGGGGTTTCTAACACTATTCCTAAGGCCGTAATCACCAATTTAACTAGTTTAGGCCATTAACTCTTCATTAACCTACTTAACTTGGTTAATTACATCCTAAATCATACTTAACATTAAATAATCATGTTATTAAGGTAACAAATCAGAATTTATATATTTGAAACTTTCAATGAAAGTGGTGGCCAAGTAAGGTTCTTCTAGACTTTCCTTTAACTTCTTCCATCCAACACTTATTCTAATGTGTTTCCTTATTTTAATCACATTTGTACTTATTTGAAGCTAATAACATCACCTAACATGGTGAAAAAAAGATGGCTTCATATCAAGGAGGGGGCGGCATGGATGGTACTTAAGGTTTCATAGAGTTTAATCAACATCTTTTCATGTTATCTACATAAAACTATCCCCTATACCTAAGGGAGACTTTTTAATTTGAAACTCTTCAAATACTTTTTTTTGGCAGAAGAAAAGGAATATGGCCTTAAAAATCTAGTCAATCTAATTAGAAGCAATTCGTGCTTGTTTTTTTGTGTTTGACTAACATTAATGTTCGCAAGGAAAATGATTATGAACTTAAATAATAATTCAAGTATAAGTTGGTAAGAATCTGAAATATTAGCCATATGGATTAAAGAAGCAACAAGCCAAATGAAAAAAGCCTCGGATAGGAGCTGCTCACAGTTTTTATTCATTCAAATAGCAAACTAGCTAAGTACATGAATAAATGTGTAATTATAAGGCTCTAAAATGATATGTACATGATTATAACATATTATATAGTATTTATAATCTCAAACTCTCAAGATATCATAAGTATAACTTACGTGAACAAGAAAGTCAAGTTATGGGAGTTTTACCTTAGGCTAGCCTACGTAAGTTCCAACTTTTCCACTTAAAAAAAAAAAATTGAAACTTACTCTTTCGAGGGAAAATGTTTGTTGGCAAAAAACTAGGTTGTGTTTGTAATCTTTTGGTGGTGGTAGCTTATCATTTGGTGGAGTTTGATAGCAATAAGGACATAAGGCACTGAGGTGCATAAGGGGGTCCAACAACTCCTTTTGTTCTCTTCCATTTTTCATTTGGTTTTTATTTAGGTTTCTTAAGAGTGCTTCATAGGGTTTTCTATGCATGAAGAATGGTGTCAAATGAGGGTATTGGAGGGGTGAAATAGTAGATATTGAAGGTGGATTAAGGGGGACAAGAGATGGCTATCTTAGGATAAGGGTACATGGTCCTCTCTCGGTACTATTGTACCTTGTTTGCTTTTTGCCAAATGAGGGGACATTTTGTCTCCTTAAGGACAAGTGTCCTTTAATTCTTAATTAATCCTTTATATTTTGTTTTTAATTGAGTTTAACTTGCTACTAATTAAGATGTAATGAGAGTCGGTAGATGGATTAAAGGGTAATTAAGCTTATTAATCGCAATTGTACTTAATTAAGCAATTTAGGCTTAATTAAGGTCTTTCCATATTTTATCATTTTAATTAAGTTTGGCCAATATTACTTCGTTTGTTAGAGTCCTTTATTATTTAGGACCAACTAGGGTTTTCTAACTACTTACAAGGATAGTGATTTAGGGTTTCTTCGCAATTGGAAAAATTATTTGCAATCAGCAAATAGTTTTGAAGTATACTTAGGGTTTATTAGTTGAATTAGGGTTTTCAACTTCCAATTAGGGTCTTACTCAGTTTAGTGATATTTTCCAATTGTTTTATTTCACACGTATTAGGGATTTTTTTTTTTTAAGGTTTTACTCTCTTTAAGGTCATTCAACTTATTACTTAAGGTTTGTGACTTATTATTTAGGGTTGAATTGCTTTATTTATGAATGTTATTGTTGTATCTTGAGTAGTTCCAGGGATTACCTACTAACTCTTGTATTTGACTCTAAGTTCGAATCCAAAAGTTTACGGGATTCATATTGTCTCCCCAAGTATAACGTTGGCATTCTTAAGAAAATATTTTCATATAATTACTTTAGTTTCATATGATTAATCATTCTTGACTTAAAGTTAATTATAATGTAAAACTTGATTAATGGATTAAGGTATGATTAAGTTTCTTAATCTTAATTACTCATACACTTGACATTAGTTAGGTATAGTTTAAGGCTTAATGTACTAAATTAACTTGGTTAAGCCTATTGTGTCATCTTATCTAATTAGTTTAAAGAACTGAGACAATTATTACTGTTCAGGTATGTTTTAGAGGGTAGAGTAGGGTTTTAGGGGCAATTAAGCGATTAGTCTCTGATTAATGAATAGTTTTACTATTTAATTAGAGTACAATAGTTAGATTAGGGTTTTTAACAGTAGATTAGGGTTTTATGATTTAAAGGCTCACATGTATTAGGGTTCTAATTCGAATTTAGTGTTTGAAGGTTCATTTATGGGCTACAATATTTGTTTTAAGGTTTTGAATTCATTATTAAGGTTATCTATACCGATGTTCATTTTTTATTTAACTTACCCTTTATTTGTTTCAAGGAGCTGTCATGGGCTTCGATTATTTATCTCTTTCCTATTAGGGTTTGGATTAGTTTCATTAGATTAGATTGACTTAAGAGTTAATATTAGTTATTGTCATTTATTTATAGGATTTTAGGGCTTTTGAGTATAGGAATCAAACTAGGGTTAACATTGGTATTTAGGGTTTTAGGGGTTTGTATTAAGGTTTTTGAGTATAGCCTCTCGGGTTCAAGGTTATTATCTTGCCAATACTAAGGGTATCTTTCAAAAGAACTCATTAACTTATAACCCTTATTCTAGGGAATTTACGGGATTTACAACGGTATTCTACCTAAATAGTAAACACAAGTAATAAATAAGAGAATACTAAAGATACAAGCCATAAAATCAATTCGGGTGCCCGTTTAAACTTCAAATAGAACTCCTTCTTAATCTAAGATATTGATATGGTGAATACCCAATCTATTCAATGCTAGACAAAATGAATATAAGGACCTCACAAAATTCTCTTTCTAAGGTGTCTAATGTTTCATATTTGGTTTTTTTAGGCACGTAAGGCAATAGAGACTTTATTTAACTTACGTTGACTAGGTAAGAAGTAGACCTATGTCAAGATAACCTTTCTTTGAAAAACTTTAGTAGTGCTTCAAAATCGAAATAAAAATAATGAATCAAAGCTCATGGAGCCTTCTCTTTATTTTATTAGCAAAAAAAAAAATAGATGGTAGACTAGTCGATATTTCTATCAACTCATGAAAGAGCCCAATGCAAAAATAAAAAAATAAGGCATGTTAGGTCTTTGAAACAGTTCGAATCATTTTGATAACAATCAGTTTGAATTGTTTTATCGAGAAGGTCTATGGTTCATCTCCGATTAATTAATAGTTTTACTATTTAATTAAAATACAATATTATTAGAAATGCCCAAAAAATAATATATAAATATTAATTGAAAATTAAATTTGAAATAATTAAATTATAAATAATATCTAAATATTATTAGATAAATATTCATAGAATATACCTAATTGTATTATATTCTTTCTTGTTTGTAACTAGCTGCTTATAAGTACTTGATTTATCAAAAAAACCATTCCCACAAGTCTCTTTAGAGGGGATTGCTTAGAGCATAATATAAAACTAAAAAAAAAAAAGCGCATTGCGAGAAACCCAAATGATATATATATATATATTTTATCTAATCTCAATTAGATAAAGAAAGCGTTTTTCTTTATTATTTTCATAAGCAAATTTCATATTTCCATAATGAATGAATTTTTTCTTTTATTGTTTACAATCAAATGAAAAGGAATTAGTAATATTTCTTTTCTTTGGTATACCTATCTAATTCTGGCTAGA
This sequence comes from Lumnitzera racemosa, assembly GCA_024138005.1. Taxonomy (NCBI): domain Eukaryota; kingdom Viridiplantae; phylum Streptophyta; class Magnoliopsida; order Myrtales; family Combretaceae; genus Lumnitzera; species Lumnitzera racemosa. The sequence continues at coordinate 50,965,044 of JAMXBC010000004.1, read as the reverse complement.
TAATTTTTAGAGTCAAAATTATGACATGAAAGTGGTTAAAAACTCCAACCTAACCCAATCTCAATCTACTTAATTGAATCTAATAGTAAGTCACATAAATTTCACAGTGCCTCCCTTTATTTTTTATTTCTAAATAAGCCAAAGTTTAAATTTCAAAAGGGAAGATCTTTGCTACGTTAAATTTTAAAGATTATCGAATAGGCCTTTTTCATGTTCTATGGACACTTTACTTAGCTTAGCAAAGCAAAAAAGAAAAAAAAATGTATTTCCATATTCAATCAATAAAGTTCCTATATCTATTCTAATGGATCGTAATAATAATAAAAAAAAAAGAAGAAGCATATACTAAGACTAATGATACTCTAAATTCTAAGATCAAAATTTATAACTAGTTTCTCACATCTAACTATGTACTCTATTATAAATAACAAAAAAAAAAGAGACAAAAAAAAAAGACAAGCTTCCTCTTTGAGTTTGAGGATTCTAGTCATAAACAGAAATAAAATCTAAAATAATAGAAATTCTATTAGATTAAATCTAATATATAATATTAAAGCCAATAGATAGAATAGAAAACATATATGAATAAATAGAAATAAATATGGATAATTGAAATAAATGGATTTCCATTTCAAATATTGCAAATTAAAAATAAATAAAATAAATTCTTTGAATTCCTTTTCTCTAGAAAAAGGAAAGTGAAAGGGAGAAAGTTTTATTTGTTTTATATATCTATAAGAGCAATATATATTTATAACGACTCTATTTCTATAAAAAAAAAATCGAAGCTAAGTAAGTTCAAAAATAGAAGTAAGTTGAATAGAAATAAGATTACAATTTATGAATCATAAAATGAGATATGTACCACAGGCAACAAACAAAACTAGATGGCTGGATGAAAATGTTATTTTGACTAATTAGTTATAGTTGTGGATCCTTGACAATTAATTCCAATTGAATCAACTAATTGGGTATACTTTCTTTTTTTACACTAATAGGAGTTTGTCTATTTTTCTACTTTACAAACATGATATTTTTTAGGCATTTCTAATAATATCAAGTGTTATTCCTATTTTGGTTTTTCTAATTTTCGGAGTTTTAGGCTTGATTAGCAAAAGGCCAAAGAAACTTTCAAGTTATGAATCCATTAAGAACCGATAGGCGATGCTTGGTTAAAATTTCGAATTTGTTATTATATGTTTGCACTAGTTTTTGTTGTTTTTGATGTTGAAACAATTTTTCTTTATCCTTAGGCAATGAGTGTTGATGTTTTGGGGGTATCCATATTTCTAGAAGCTTTGATTTTCATGCTTATCCTAATTGTTGGCTTAGTTTACAAATGGCGAAAAGAAGCATTAGGGTGGTCTTAATTCCTGAATATTTAGACAATAAAAAAATAAAAAGTAAAAAAATGGTGAGACAGTTATGAATTCCATAGATTTTTCCTCACTTGCTCGAACAACCTAAAATTCAATTATTTCAACTACATTAAATGATCTTTGAAATTAGTCAAGGCTCTTTAGTCTATGCCTCTTCTTTATGAACTAGTTGTTGCTTCATTGAATTTGCTTCATTAATAAGCTCACAATTCGACTTTGATCATTATAGATCACTACTAAGATCTAGTCTTAAATAGGCGGACCTAATTTTAATAATCAGCACAATAACATTGAAAATGGCTCCTTCTTTAGTGAGAATATACGAACAAATGCTTATACCAAAATATGTTATTGCTATAGGGGGCATATATAATTATAGGGGGGATGTTCAGTACCAATTCTTATAGTACTATTCGAGGAGTAGATAAGCTAATTCCTATAAGTGTCTATTTGCCTAGCTATTTTCCTAAACCAAAGGTAGTTATAGATGCTATAACAAAACTTCGTAAGAAAATAGCTAAAGAAATCTATGAAGATCAAATTAAGTCTCACAAGCAAAATAAGTATTTTACTACCAACCATAAGTTTCATGTTGGACATAGAACTCATATTGGAAATTATGATCAAGCATTACTCTATCAATCACCATCTACTTTTACTTCAAAAATACCTTCTAAAACATTTTTCAAATACAAAAGTTTAGTATCTTCCCATGAATTAGTGAATTAAGCAAGATTCCTTTGTATAGATTCACAAACAGCATCATAAATTTCATCATAAAGTTAATGTGAAGTAATTATAAAATAAAATAAAAAAAAAATGCGAGAGAGATAAAAAAGATGTAAGGTTGTTTGTCTGCATGGCTAGTCAAGCATGGGTTAGATCATAGATCTTTAGGTTTCAATTACCAAGGAATAGAGACTTTACAAATAAAGCTCGAGGATTGGCATTCCATTGCTATCATTTTATATGTATATGATTACAATTATCTATGTTCCCAATGTGCTTATGATGTTGCACTTGGTGGATTATTAGCTAATGTGTATCATCATATGACAATACAGTATGGTGTAGATCAACTAAAAGAGGTATGCATGAAAGTATTTGCCCCAAGGATTAATCCTCAAATTCCATCTACTTTCTGGGTTTGGGAAAGTGAGGATTTTCAAGAACAAGAATCTTATGATATGTTAGAAATTTGTTATGATAATCATCCACAGTTGAAACATATCTTAATGCCTAAAAGTTGGATAGGATGGCCTTTATGTACGGATTATATTTCCCTTAATTTTTATGAAATACAAGATGCTTATTAAATAATAAGAAGGGAAGCAAATCTCCATTTTCATAACTCCAGATATTCAAGAAGTGTTTGTATGTTCTCTTTAAAATCAAACAAAGTAAGAGTATTTGAAGTTTCAATCATAGTATGGGATGCGCTATTGAAAATAAATAAAAACAATACAATGAGAGATTTATTAAGATTCTCAAATTTTGAGAATAGAATACTTATTTATTTTTATTTTTTTTAGATGGGCTGAGACAAAGCTAATAGGATGAATTAAAAGAGTTTCGCATTATGGAACTTTGTATCACACACATATCTTATACACATTCTATAGGGTCATGTAGGAAAGAATGAAGAAATAAAATATGATAAAAAGGAAATAACGAGAAATGAAAGGAGATTGGATTCTATTTGTACTCTATCTAAGATCAATCTTTGTTATTCCTAACCTTAACTCCTTGAGATGAGACCTTTGGTTAGGTCTTTCAACCAACAAACAACCAATTAATTTAACCTTTCAATTATGTATTTGAAACATGCTATGAAATATTAACATTATTTTTTAACAAGAAGAGACGCAATATAAACAAATAAAAAAGGAGAGATCAAATATTTATTTGTTTTAGATATAATATACTCTTTCAACAATTTTGATCAACTCTTTAATTTTCTATATTCTTTAGATAATTTTTTTTAGCGATAAAATAAAGAAATATCTTTCTAGATACTTAGATAGATGAGTATATATAATGATCCATACTATTAATGAAGTGGATTCATATCAATTAATTTGTATTAATAGATCAATTAATCATGTGCCAAGAACCAAATTTGAACTGGTGACACAAGGATTTTTAGTCCTCTGCTCTACTAGCTGAGCTATCTAAACCATTACATACGCATCATCTTCATTTTACTAGATGACATGGTTCTATGTCAATTAAAAAGATAAAAAGGGTATTACAAAGTCTTATCCAATCCCCATAATTTCTTTGATTTTCAAAAGTTTGAATATGAGTAATGCTATTATTGATTGTGAATAGGGATTTCTTGCTAAAATGAAAAGATGTTCTTTTGTACATGTATTCTATAACTATAATATAGAATATACAAGCATATTTGTGTTATTAGAAGAAAAAAAAATATTCACTTAGATACCTTATAAAACATAACGAATTTTGAACCGCTAAAAAAAAAAGAATAGGATAATTAGTTAACAATAAGGAGTTAAATAGCACTTTGGGGGGAGGGGGGATAGAGGGACTTGAACACTCACAATTTCTAAAGTGGACGGATTTTCCTCTTACTATAAATTTCATTATTATCGGTATTGACATGTAGAATGGGACTCTATCTTTATTCTCATCAAATTAATCTGCTCTTCAAAAGATTTTTCAAACTATGGAGTAAATGATTTAATCAATAAATACTCAATTCTTTATTTTCAACTTCAAATCGATTCACATTGTTTCATTTTCATATAAAAAAATATGAGATTCGTGTCATCATTAATCATTTGAGATAATATTCAATACGTGTATATATAGGTTTATTCTTTGGAGTTTCAATAAAAGAATTCCTTGACTAACGCAACATGCTTAACTTCATTTGTTAGAACAACTTCATTTGTTAGAACAACTTCCATTGAGTCTCTGCACCTATCCTTTATTCTTTCTTTATTCTTGCTTTATAAATCTTTTTCTTACTTTATGAATCTTTGTTGTTTTGTTAGTTTTCATAAAATAGGATTTGGCTCGAGATGACCAATTTTTTTGAATTCAAAGGTTTCTCTGAATTTGAAAGTTGTCATTAATAGCTTTCCATCCCAAGGCTCAATCCAATTAAGTCTATAGCCTCTACCAATTTCACCATATCCCCCACTTTTTTTCTATTTATATTGAAATTTTTTAATCTAATTGTTTAAGTCATGAGATACCAATTTAATTTCTATATAACTATAGAAATTAGAGAACTATATTGATCTAATCAGATCAGAAATGATTCTAGCATTTTTGTATCCATAATTCAATATAGATGGATAAGATCTATACCACATAACATATATATGCCTCTCATACTCTCATTTTTCTCATACAATTTTGAATACTCAAACAATCAATTCTCTTTTTTTTATTGCATTTTTTAATTCAAATAACATTTATTTGACTCAAATCTATTACTTTTCATTTAATCACTAATATTTGTTTTATATATATATTTAGAATAGTTTATTCTATTATTTACTTTTCCATCACCTAGACTCAAATTGATAAGTATAATCGAACTAAATCCAACTTAGTAATTAAAGGAATATAAAATTTCTGAATCAAAGTAAAATCTTATTCTATATTCTAAAAACTATACATTTGGTTCTATAGATTAGAATTCTATATAAAGTCGTGTTCGACTAATTAAAATAAATGGAATTCTCATTTATTTCAAAATTAATGAAATAAATGATTCATTATACCTATTATAACTAATTAATATGTTATGTGTAAAATACACACATAATTTCATCAATATGAAATTTCAATTTTCTTTTTTGAATTATCTTATAGAAGAAAAGCCCACACGAAGGAAAGGATAAGAATCAAAATGAAATGAATGATGCAATACATATAAATGAAATCTCGACAATATTGAATGAGGCATTCCTCTTTTGTCATTTCGAACAGAAAGTTAGAAGTAAAAGCTAAAGATGAAAAAAAAAATTAAGAAAACATTACTTATGAAGATGAAGATTAAGATATTAATTATTGATAAACAGATAATTTATAAAAAGATCAAAATTATATACCACTCTATAATTAATTATCACTATATTAATAATTATGCTTTATTTTATATTTTATAATAATTAAACTTATTTGTTTGAATTTATTTGAAATTTAATTTTTTTATATTCAATTCATAGAAATCCATATTTATTATTAATAGCTATTATTAATAGTTAAAATTAATAGAAAAGATCTAGGAGTTTAATAAATTCCTATGCATGTACAATGTTATTTTAGCTCGCTCAAATCAGAAGTTAAAGCATCGGATTACAAATGCGATGGTCAATGGTTTGATTTCGATAACCGGCTTTTTCTATTTATTTTGATTTTCGACATGCTTTAGATTTTGAAATCAAAGAGCATTGAAAGGTTTTTTTCCCCATTTTTCAAAGGTCATCGATTTATATCTATTATGTCTTATTTCAATTCGAAAAAAAAAAAGGGAGGAGTTATATATATTTCTACAAAACAAGTCAATATCCTAACCCTTTTGTATTCTATATTTATATATAGAGAAATAAAAATTAGATATATAAATAAAAAGTAAAAATAAAAATTGATCTAGATATTTATTGACCTAATTCATCTCCTTATTCTTTAGAATACAGTACTTCACACATAATTCACTTTATTGGAATTTCACTTTTTTTTTTATCATTTAGTTCAGTTTTATTTTAGGTTTATGAAATTTTACAAAAAAAAAAAGGAGTGTTTATGTCACATTACCAAGGTCCTAGTTTCAAAAAAATACACCGTCTGGAGGATTTAACTAGACTAACTAGTAAAAGGCCTAAAGTAAGAAGCAATCTTAGAAACCAATCATGCTTGGGGAAAAAATCTCAATATCGTATTCATTTAGAAGAAAAACAAAAATTTTTCAATTAAAAAAACTAAAAGATTACTATGTTGCTCTCAAAAAGCACCCATTTATGGGGATATTAATCTCATATCCCACATTGTGTTATAACTATTATAACATGACAATTCTAATCTAAATAAAACTGGTTTAAATGCAATCACAAGAATATTTATACCCTTCTCTTTCTTTTTTATTTTCCTATGGTTTAACTGGTCAAAGCACCACCCTATCAACGCAAAAGCTAAGGGTTCGAGTCCCATCAATCCCAATGGAATCAAATCTAATAAAAAGTACATTAATACATCCCTCCATTTGAATTGAATGTGAAAAGAGATACAAATAGTTGAATTTGATTCCCAAAGAGGATTCTTTTTAGTTTTCTTTTTTTGCTTTGAAGTGAAAATGAAAAGTATTTCTTTCCTTTTCGGGTTCCAAGTTTGTCTAACTTCAATTACTAGTTTGAAATAATTTATCTCATTCAAATTGAATACTAAACTTTTGATATATGTGACCCTTTTTTAAATTGAACTTTCAATAAGGTAAGGGGGGTAGTGAAAATATAACAAACTCTAAAAGAAATAGTTAATTTGACGGAATATTATATTGTTTTTACACCTGATACTGGGACTTCTTTTTATCACACTCATTTAATTCTATTTTTTTTTAAAAAAAAAAAAGCACTTAATCCCTTTCCTTCTTTTCTATTTTACTTCTTTTGTTTGTTTTGTAACTAATAAAGGCATATTTTTCATATTTTAAAGTGCAATTTAAGATAGAATATTATAGATTTTATAGAAATCATTAAGAATTGGTACTTAATTATTTTCATTTAGACATTTCAGGAATTAGAGGATTTAAGAGTGGAATTATAGACGATTTAGAGAAATCTTAAGCAAATAACGAAGTTCGGATTAATATATACAAATTAGAATTAAAGGCAACTGAACTATCAACCAGTTTACATCTTACAACTTTCACCAACAGCCTTTGTTGGCTACGCAACCAGCCCTGGATGACTACGCCATCAGCCTTACACTTACACCACCAGCCTTCATGAAAAAAGAAACTTCACGTGAGCTAACCCTAATTTTTCATATAAATAGCTTATGTTTATTGTTTGAGAGACTTTTAGACACTTTTTCCTTAGACGTCAAGAGTCATAGAATAGTTTTACATAATGTTTGAAGAATTCTTCGAGAGAAGCGCTTTGATCATTGAGAAGATTTTGCTTTTTCTGTGGAGACCAAGATTGAAGTTGCAATTGAAGATTATTTATTTCCAATACAGAATTGGTGACATCTATTTCAATTATTCTTATGCAATTCTATGTATTACTTATGTTTTTAATTATAAATTTCCTTACAATTTCAATTAATATTTATGTTTTTGTTTTCAAACCCATGACTATTTGTAGGAATTGATGAAACCCTACATAGTTAAGATGATGATTGTATTCATGTTATAGGATTAGGAGATATATGAATGATTCATGATTGCAATTTCTACGATTTCAATTATAATTGTTAGAAACCCTAATGATACGGGAGTTGATTAGGGTTTGTTAGAAATTCTTAGTTGATTTGATTAATCAATGTGAAAGCAAAGTTAATTGAATTAATTAGAAATTATCTAAAGATTAATGCGATGTTCGACGATTGATTATTTATTAAGACATTAGGGATAATTGATTTAGGACATTAGACAATCATAGTATCATGAGATATATGATTATAATTTAGAGTCTACTGTTAATTAGAAGATATGGAAGCTGACTAATTAATTAGGGGTTTAAATCCTTAAATTTTAAGGTATAATAATTTCACTTAAATGACCATATAGCTATTAATTTATATAATATGATAACAATTTGATTAGCGTAATCTAAGGTGGATTCTGTTTTCCCATAATTCTCAATTGATTGCTTAATTTTATATTTTTCATAGTTATTTCTTTTCAATAGTTTTAGAGTAATTATTAGATTCATTAATTTAATTTTAATTGCTTGAATATTGATAAAAACTAGCATAGGATTAGTAATTTCTTAGTTCTCGAGGGATTGACCACCTTACTTTCTCTATATTACTTGATTCCGACCAGGTATACTTGCTGAAATATTCGCAATTTATTTATATATATATATAGTTCAAGAGAATCAGTAACGAATGGAAACTTAAGAATGTTCAAATCATACATCATCAAATGATTGTAGAAGGACGGTGCTAGGTTATAGAAAAAACAAGAATGGGAAAAAAGGATAAATTCAAATAAAAAAGAAAAGTAAAAGGGTTGGATACGAAATCTAATTTTTGACGAGTTATGGATAAAAGATCTTCCTATGTTATACTATTCAACTCTCAATGATGAATTAATTTGATAGCTCCAATATTGTTATTCATGACATTGAAAATTCATCCCATTGAATTTACAGGTGAAAGATTTATAATTAAATCCTGAGTTATTGCTAAATAAAAAACAATGAGATTATGGAAGTAAATATTCTCGCATTTATTGCTACTGCACTCTTCTAACTAGTTCCTATTGCTTTTTTACTTATAATATACATACAAACAATCAACCAAAGTGATTGATTTGAATCAAACTTGATTTATTTTCTTAGTCAATGATTGATGAAATAGAAGAAATCAAAAGGATTTGAGTCTCACATCTTAACATAAATTAAATGACGAAATGAGCAAACTAAATCAGTAGTATAGTATTCAACAAGATCCAATATTATGGTAGAAAGCTTTATATATTTCTTTCTATCACACTCACTATTTTTGTTATTGTAATCTAACAAGTTGTATTGTATAAAAAGAAAGGGTTAATGTAGATTAATCTACAATCTATATGTTCTTGATATATGTATTGATATATGGAATGTACGTAGTATCACATTTCAATTTCTTTACTTCATCTATTTAATTTGTCTTGATTCCAATCAATATGAAATAACTGAAAAGCAATTAATAAAATTACGTGCTAGATCTCAAATTATTTTCCAAAGAAAAAAAGTATGGGGATAATGAAGAAGTAATTGATTGAGCAGTTACCATCTGACTAAGGGGTTTTCTAATAATTTCTTCAAATCCTGAAAACCCATCATTTTTACTCTTTCTTTTGAGATGAAGTGACTCATAAACTAAGAAATGAGTCACTAAAGCCTATAGAAAAGCATATAATATAGATAAAATTTCATAAATAAGAAAACCATTGGTAAGTTAAGTACGCGATATAATATCCAACTTGCCTAAGGTAAGATCTTATTTGATAGCCTTTCCTTGGACAATTCCTATTTATATGTTGTTTCCCATAGAGGTTGTAGATCTAATTAATAACATAGCAAAAAAAATTTTCTCATTGATGAGTCAAGAGGGGAAACAAATAAAAACCAAATAAAAAAAAAGAAACATCTATACAAAAGAAAAATTGCTATGCTTTGATTCTTCAAGTCCACTTCTTCCCCATTGTACAAGTGAAAGGGAAAATGTAAAAACTACCATTAAAGTAACCCAAGCAAGACTTACTATATCCATGTAAATTATGTCCCCTATTTCTATCAAGGAATTATTCCATTATTGTTCACTAATAATAGTAGAATCACTAGTACATAGTTAAAAAGGGTTCTGACCTCGATAAAAGGGTCAAAAAATCCGCCTCTAAAATGTTCTTTTAGGAACGTTTTTTTTTTTTAGTATAATCAGAAAAGGTTAAGCACAAGTAAAATACGTAGTGACCCTTAGAAGTCTCAAGGAAATTTTCCTAAGAGGAAATTTTCCTAAGATGTAGGAATAATAAGGCTTGTTCTTTTTTGTGCTTCATTTCATTAAGTAAAAAAAAAAAAGACAAAAATATAGAATCAATAGACATCAATATCTATCACATACTTTTATTTCCCATTTGTTCTAATCCTTAATGTCCATCTATCTCTAACGATTGTCTTTATGAAACAATCAAGGGAACATAAGTTTATTCATAACAAATTCTTTCTTTTTATTTTTAGTTTTTATGATACACAGATATATAAAAGTCAATTTTCCATCAAATTTAGTATTTATTTTATTGAATGCACTAGCACTTATAAGTACCTTATGAGTCTTTGTGCAAAGTAGCTTCTTACAACAACTAATTAGATTAGCCATCAAGCTATCCAATTTAATTTGAGACTCGTGAATTAAAGACTCATTTAGGAAGGGCCTTTATAGAAAGGGAAAGATTTACCAATTCCCTTTCACTTATAATCTTTCCTTGAATCCTTGAGGCAAGGAATAACAACACTATAGCTTGAGAAAACCAAACTCGCAGATGTTTCGAATCAAGCAAACATCGAGAGTTATTTTCCTCCATTTTCTTTTGCTAGTGAAAAATTCAACGAATTCTATCAGCAAAAGCAAATCAAGTAAGATAAGGGATTTCAAGCTTTTTTATTCATAGGCGACACCCAAATTTGAATTAGGGAAAAAGGATTTGCAGTCCTTGACCTTACCACTTGGCGATGCCACCAAAATGATAGCATACGAAATAGATAAAAGCCTTTCCCCTTTACTTTAGATGGGGGGATTACTAAACCTTTTTTTTTTATTGTGCTTCTATATTGAATCCTGTTTTCCTTAATCACTTTTCTGAAATAAATCCTTCCTTTTTAGGGTTAGATATATCCCTTTCGTCCTTCAATTATATGTATAGTATCACAAAACAGAAATATAAAAAAACTTTCCCTTTCTTTTAGATTGAAAAAGCAATTTGGTTTTTTAGTTCCAAAACATGATAAATTGGAACCATTAAATATTAAATGGGATAAATGTGACTGTAAATTTATGAATGATTCTTGGATTTGAATCGAAAACTGGCTTTTCCTAACCCTAATAATATAAAAAGAAGATCAAAATTGATACACAACTAATTAGTATTGATTCTTTTCAATACAAAAAGAAAAAAAGAATCCTTACCAATTTCAACTATAACAATAATTTGAAGTATATGAAAACCCTAGAATCGAAATTGTTCTACAAATATCTAATTAGGTATCTGATTTATATAAGATGCTTATAGGCAATTATGGGGAATTATTAGGAAATTGTAGTGCTTCAATGAATTTTATTTTAACTGAAAAAGAAAATTGAAATTTTGACATAGCATGGCATATGTTGTCTCGAATAGAACTACAATAAAGGAAGAAACATTTAAAGAGATAGTTATCTACACATGTTTACTAAATAGAAGTCGTTGTTGTGTTTTTGTTAAATAATAAAATCCCTAAATAAGTTAAGTGTTAAAAAAATATCTAGTCTATTTTTTTTTTATGATTATTATGTCTTTATCTCATCAAACAAATCAAATTATGAATCCAATATTTTTTTTTTCTTTTCTAGTCTCCAATCTGATTGGAATATGTAATATCATAATAATGGCAAAAATTGAATCGCTTTAGATATATATATATATATTCTATACCAAAGCCCATAAGTCTAAGTATCACTTATCAATTCCTTTCCATTTGTATCTATTACAAATTCCAATTTGAGTATAAGTATAAAATTATCTTTATTCACTTCCATTCATATTCATATAAATTTCATATACTACATATATGGAGTTGGGTAAATTTTCATGTCATTCAGTAAACAGAATACAAATTCCATCATGGCTAGAACATTCCATATGATTTGACGAAGAATGGGTCAATAATGGAATTTTTTTGGGGAAATGGGAAATTCTAAATGCTAGGGGATGGAAATGAGGGAATAGCTACAATACTTGGTTTCATCAGATACGATTTGAAGGTTTAGTAGATTCATTAATCAAAGGCTTAATAGAAGAACTTTTTAAGTTTCCAAAAATTTAAGACATAGATCAAGAATTTGAATTTCAAATATATGTGGAAACATATCAATTAGTAGAACCTTTGATAAAAGAAAGAGATGTTGTATATGAATCATTCTCACATTCTTTTAAATTATATGTATATACGGGATTAATTTGGAAAACCAGTAGGGATATGTAAGAATGAACAATTTTGCTAGGAAATATTCCTTTAATGAACTCCCAAGAAACTCCAATAGTGAATGGACTATACAGAACTATGATCAATCAATTATTGCAAAGTCTTAGTAGTTATTACCGATCAGAATTAGACCATAATGGAATTTCAATCATTATAGGTACCATAATATCCAATTAAAGAGGAAGATTAGAATTAAGGATTGATAGAAAAGTAAGGAAACGGGCTCATGTGAGTAGGGAAAAAAAAATCTATTCTAGTTCTATCTTAGCTATAGGTTTGAATCTAAGAGAAATTCTAGAGAAGGTTTTCTATCTTAAGATTTTCTTGTCTTTCCTGAATGATAAAGAGAAAAAAAAATTGAGTTAAAAGAAAATGCATTTTTGAAGTTTTATAAAAATTTACTTATGTAGGTAGAGATCCATTATTTTCTAAACCCTTATGTAAAGAATTACAAACGAAATTCTTTCAACAAAGATGTGAATTAGGAAAGATTGGTTGAAAAAATATGAATCATAGAATGAATCTTGATATGCCTTAGAACAATACATTTTTGTTACCACGAGATATATTGGCAACTGTAAATCACTTGATTGGAATGAAATTCAAAATGGGTACACTTAACAATATGAATCATTTGAAAAATAAGCGTATTCAATTTGTAGTAGATCTCTTACAAGATCAATCTGGATTGGCTCTGGTTCATTTAGAAAATGCGATTAGAGGAACTATATGTAGAGCAATTAGGCATAAAATGATACCGACTCCTCAAAATTTGGTCACTTCTACTCATTAACAACCACATATGAGTCTTTTTTTGGATTACACCCACTATGCCAAGTTTTAGATTGAATGAATCAATTGACACAAATAGTTCATGGGAGAAAATTAAGTTATTTAGGTCCTGGAGGATTAACAAGGTGAATTACTAGTTTTCAGATACAAGATATTCACCTTAATCATTATGGGTGTATATGTACCATTGACACATCTAAAGGAATCAATGTTAAACTTATTGGATCCTTAACAATTCATACAAGAATTGGTTTGGGGGGGGGGGGGTGTGGTCTATAGAAAGCCCCTTTTACGAAAATGAAATCTAATATTAAAAAAAAAAAAAAGTACAAATGCTTTAGTTATCACCAAGTAGAGATGAATACTATAGGATAGCAACAACAAATTCTTTAGTGCTAAATCAAGTTACTCAAGAAGAATAGGTTATTCTAACTAGATATCATCACGAATTCTTGACTATTGCATGCGAATAGCTTGATCTTCAAAGTATTTTTCCTTTCCAACATTTTCTATTAATGATGGAAATCAAGCTTTAATGAGTTCGAATATGCAATGTCAAGTAGTTCCACTTTCTCTGTTCGAGAAGTGCATTGTTGAAACTGGATTAGAACGCCAAGTAACTTTAGATTGAAGGGTTACTGCTATAGCCTAATATGAGGGAAAGATCATTTCTACTAATACTAACAAGATCATTTTTTCAAGCAATGGAAATACTTTTAGCATTCTATTAGTTGTGTATCAATGTTCCAACAAAAATACTTGTATACATCAAAAACCCTAGGTTCAATGGGGTAAATCCATTAAAAAAGGACAAATTTTAGTAGATGCTTCTGTTACAGTTGGTGGCGAACTTACCTTGGGCAAAAACGTATTAGTAGCTTATATGCCATGGGAAGGTTATAATTTTGAAGATGTAGTCCTCATTAGCGAGCATCTGGTATCTAAAGATATTTATACTTCTTTTCACATGTGAAAATATAAAATTAAGACTCATGTGACAAGCCAAGGCCCCAAAAGGTTCACTAACAAAATACCGCATCTACAAGCTCATTTACTTTGCAATTTAGACAAAAATGGAGTTGTGATGCTGGGATCTTGGGTCAAGGTAGGTGATATTTTAGTAGGTAAATTAATGCTTCAGATGACCAAAGAATCATTGTATGTTCGAAAGATAGATTATTACGAGTCATACTTAGCATTCAGATATCCACTTAAAAGGAAACTTGTCTAAAACTACCCATAGGTGGTAAGGGTCAAGTTATTGATGTTAGATGGATTAAAAAAAAAGGGGGTTTTAGTTATAATTTGAAAACAATTAGTGTATGTATTTCACAAAAACATGAAATTAAAGTAGGTGATAAAGTAGCTGGAAGACATGGAAATAAGGGTATCATTTCCAAAATTTTACTTAGACAATTACCTTATTTGCAAGATGGAAGACCTGTTGATATGGTTTTCAATCCATTAGGAGTACCCTCACGAATGAATGTAGGACAAGTATTTGAATGCTCGATTAGGTTAGCGGGGGGATCTTCTAGATAGACATTATCGAATAGCACCTTTTGATGAGAGATATGAGCAAGAGGATTTGACAAGACTAGTGTTTTCTGAATTATATGAAGCCAATAAGCAACAACGAATCCATTAGTATTTGAACCTAAATATCTGAGAAAAATGCCGAATATTTGATGGAAGAATTGGAGATCCTTTTGAAAAACCTGTTAAAATAAGAAAGCCTTATATCTTAAAATTAATTCATCAAGTTGATGATAAAATACACGAGCATTCTAATGGCATTATGAACTTGTTATACAATAACCCCTTAGAGGAAAGGCTAAGCAAAGGGGACAACGAGTAGGAGAAATGGAGGTTTGGGCTCTAGAGGGATTTGGTGTTGCTCATATTTTACAAGAAATACTTATTTATAAATTAGATCATATTAGAGCTCGTCAGGAAGTACTTAGTACTACAATCGTAAGAAGAACAATACCCAAACCTAAGGATGCTCCAGAATCTTTTCAATTGCTCATTCAAGAACTACGATCTTTGGCTTTGGAACTGAATCAATTCCTTGTATCTGAGAAGAACTACTAAATTAAGGGGAAGGAACCTTAATTGGAATGAATCAAAATTTTTCTTCTATGATCAATCCGTATAAACAACAACTTCAAATTGAATCAGTTAACCCTCAATAAATACGTGCTTAGGCCAATAAAATTGATATGGCTCACAAGTATATGCAGCGAGACTCAAACTGGGAATGGGAATTTAAGGTTTAAGGGGATATGAGGGAGAGGGCCATAAAGAGGGTTTTGACAGCGAATGTGGATAAATATCACACACCAAGACATAAACACAATGGGAGGTTGAGCTGAAATAGAATTCTATATGACTCACAAACACTAAATATCACTCATGTGTCAAATGAAGATTAAATGCAACTCGCTCAAATGAAGAGTTCACTACAATCTTAAGGTCAAGATTAATAAGAACATGAGAAAGGTTAAGGAATTAATAAGCACTCAATAATTTGAAAAAGGAAAGCTTTAAGAGCTCAAGAGTATCCTTACTCAAAAAGGAATGTGCAAGTGTTACTATCTGTATATTCTTTGCTATCCGGCTAATTACAAATGTTACTATTTATAACAAATCTTAAAACCCTAGTGGCAAAACTGTAAATAATATACAAGCCCTTAAATCCTAAAGAATGAGCCCATAATTAAAATAAAGAAAATATTCACAAGAATACTAAACTATTCATTTAACAAAAGAAGTCAACGTACAATCATCCAAGTTATCCTGGAAGGAGTAAGATTCAAACTAGATAAGGTCAACAATTGGGTTTCCAAGTTTAGGTAAGAGCCCCTGAGGTCTTATAATGCTTGGCTGAAACACCTAAAAGGTTGGCCTACAATTGCCTAGCTCTATGATTAGTCAATATTAGTCTTTCCAAGCCATGCCGAGTGGATCTTTAGCCTTGAGGCCTCAACTGTGTGATCTCTCAACTTCTCGATAGATGACAAACTTGATGCTAAATAGCTCCTTTTCCACCTCTCGACCTTAGGGTATCTGTCTAGCCTAGGTAAAGCAGATCAGCCTTGGCTTCAAATAGTTTGGCCTCGAGTTAGAACAGGTCAGCTCCTACTTTTGGCAAGTTAGCATCGGTTTGGGACACATTAGCCTCGGTTTTGGATAGGTCAACCTCAACTTGTAATAAGTTGGCTTTGGCTTGGAGATAGTCATGGGTTGATTCCTATCGTCATTGCAGGGCCAAAAAGAAGTCATCCTTGATGTCAAATAGTAAGCATAGGCCTAGATGCTGAACAAACTTCTCTTCCCCTTTATCTTCACCATGGGTGCCAAGTTGCTTTAGATTTCTTCAATACTCATGGGGGTCAAGCAATAGCTCTTCCCATCCTTCCAAACTATGAAAGTGTTGAGGAAACTATCATGGATCACTCTTTGATCATACTCCTAAGGTCATCCGAGAAGTAAATTTACTGCATTCATAGGCACTACGTTAAAGTCAATCCTATCCTCATAATACTTAGATTGGAATGCTATCAAAGCTTTCTTATGTACATGGACCATACCCTTGTCATTAAACCACTTTAATTTATAAGGTCGGGGATGTAGGTAGGTCTGCAATCTCATCTTCTCCACTAACTTAGTAGAAATGATGTTGGTACGACTTCTTCCATGAACAACTAGGGAACAAGTCTTCCCATTCACCAAACATCGAATTTAGAATAAGTTCTCCCTCTAACTTGGGTCTCCTATCAAGTTGGCTTATCAACTCATCATGGATAAGAGTCGATCCAAATCAATATAGACATTTTCTTCTATCAACTCACCTTCCGAGCTCTTGTCATTGTAACTCTCTACTTGAGCATTAAGTCCCTCACCTTTCAAGATCATGACCCTTTTATTCAGACATTGAGAAGCAATGTGCCCATAACCTAAGCACTTAAAGCACTTAACTTCTTGGGCCTTGGTGCCGAGTACCTTTTTCGTTCTTTACCTTCTTTGTCTCAACTAGATTAAGTTAGCTAGACCTAACCTTTTCCATCTTCTTCTCTAGCCTTCTCTTGGCATACCTCTCAAGCTTAAGGCTAGCTTGTTGAGGTCAATTAGTCGACCTCTAGTGCCTTTTTCTCCTCTGTCTCTCTACCTTTAAGGCTAAATTGATCAACTAATCTAATGAGTTGAACGGTTACAATTCGACTATGTTGGTGATGTCGTCTCGAAGTCCACTCGGGAACCTAGCAATAGTGTGATCTTAAGGCTCTATTACCTCACATCTGGTCATCAAAGTTTCAAATTCTTTTAAGTACTCCTCAACAATGTTTCGACCCTATCTCAAGTGCTAGAAAGCATAGATCATCTCTTATTTAAAGTAAGTCAACACAAAACATTGGTTCATTAACCTCTTCATAAACCTTCAAGTTCTGATCGGCTCTTCTCCTTTGGTGTCACACTTAGCAACTAACTTATCCCACCAAAGACTTGTGTAATCAACATGGGATAATGAAGCTAACTTAACCTCAGTCCGTTCGTCACATTCGTAGCATTCAAACAACTTTTTGACTCGGGGAACCTAATCTAAGAACTCTTCTAGTCGACAGCTACCACTAAAACTCAGTAGCTCAAGCTTGATATTATCAAGCCTTCAGCTAGGTGTTCAAGGTTCATCCCTAGCATTTTGAGCTAATCGATTTATCTCAGATTGCCCAATCTTGTTAGAGCTCTGTTTGACCATATTTCTTCTTGACTCGATAGCTCTTCTTGGCTATAGTTCATCATTATCAAGCTCATTAGACCCACTTCTACTAATGGGTGCGTGTTCCCTTCTTTTACTTAAGCTAACACATTTGCGGCCTCTAACTAAACTGGTAAGGTCCTAGATAGAATTAGTAAGATTCTAAATTTGATATTCCAAGTTATCAATACATCTCTTCAAGCTTCCACGACGACTATCTCTACTATTATTGATACTATCTTCAGACATTCTTGTCTGTATAGTAACTTTCTCAAAGAAAAATTGAGTAAACATGTAATGCACTCAACTTGGATCAGAACTACTACTAAACAACTCAAGCACACTTCTACAGCAAGTAGAGTCAGCTACCGAAATTACTGCTACTAGACTCAACAACAGCATAATACTATGGTTACTAAAAACATGAACAACACACTACATCATAGAACAACAACTGATGGATGTCCAAATGATGAAGTAAACTTTGAAGAACATTGTAAGCATGTCTTCCCGAAGCTCTGATACTAAGATGATATGGCTCACTAATGTACACAACAGAACTCAAGCCACGAATGGGTATTTGGGGTTCGAGGGGAAATGAGGGAGAGGGGCATGAAGAAGGCATTAATAGTGAATGTAGATAGATATTACATACCAATACACAAACACAGTCAGAGGTTGAGCTCGAAAATAGGGTTCGATACAACTCATGAACACTAAATGTTACTTGGGTTTCAAATTAAGGTTAGTTGCAACTTGTTAACTCACTCAAATGAGGAGTTCACCATAATCTTAAGGTCAAGATTGATAAGAACACGAGAAAGGTTAAAGAATTAATAAGCACTCAATAATCTGGAAAAAGGCAAGTTCTAAGAGCTTAAGAGTATCCTTATTCAAAAAGGAATGTTAAAGTCTTCTTTATCCTGCTAATTACAAATGTTGCTATTTATAGCAAAACCTAGGACCTTAGTGGCAAAATTGTAAATAATATAAAAGACCTTAAACCCTAAAGAATTAACCTATAGTTAAAATAAAGAAAATATTCATAAGAATACCAAACTATACATTTAATAGAAGAAGTCAACGTATAGTCATTCAGGCTATCCTAGAAGGAGCAAGATTCGAACTAGGTAAGGTTGGCAATTGAGTTTCCGAGTTTGGGTAGGAGCCCCTAAGGTCTTGTAGTACTTAGTTGAGATGCTTGAAAGGTTGGCCTACAACTGATGAGGTCTATGATTAGTTAGCAGTAGTCTTTCCAAGCCATGCTAAGCAGATCTTTAGCCTTAAGGCCTCAATTATGTGATCTATCGACTTCTCAACATACGAAAGACTTTATGCCAAATAGCTCCTTTTCTACCTTTTAGCCTTTGGGTATCTGTCCGACCTCGGCACAAGCAGATCGACCTTGGCTTCGAACAATTCAGCCTTGAGTTAGAACAAGTTAACTCCAGCTTTTGGCAGGCTAACGTTAGTTTAAGATACGTTAACCTCAGCTTTGGACAGGTCAGCCTAAGCTTGTAATGGGTTAACTTTGGCCTAGAGATAGTCGCAGGCTGATTCCTATAAAAAATCCTCCCTAATGGAGAGATTGTTGGAGAGGTAACAAAATCCTATACTTTTCATTACAAAACCAATAAACTTGAAAAGGATAGATTATTTTATGAAAGAATTTTTGGTCTTATAAAACATGGAATTTGTGCTTGTGGAAATTATTGAGTAATCTAAGATGAAAAAGACCAAAATTTTGTTAACAATGTGGAGTCAAATTCGTAGATTCTCAGATACGAGGATACAAAATGGGATACATCAAACTAGCATGTCCAGTAACCCATGTATGGTATTTGAAACATCTTCCTAATTATATCATGAACCTTTTAAATAAACCTCTTAAAGAACTAAAAGGCCTAGTTTATTGCAATGAGTTATTTTATTGAAATTCTAATTTTACAAATTCAAAATGAGAAACTATCATCCCATTCAATCGAATCATGATGCCCCAGATTTGACATGTTTCTTGAAAGGAGTAAGATGAAGCTCAGAATTATGGGTATGTAAAATATTCCAAAATAAAAGGAAAGGGGATTAGTCTATGGTCGATTCAGTAACAAATAAATAGGACTCTGTAGTTGTACCTCATAAAAAAAATTTTCTTTTTTGATTTTTAGAAGGAAATGCTATTTTGTCTCTATACATGTAAGCAAATATGTCATGGTTGCTGAAGTCTATCCACCACATGTAGGCTTTAAGTACATTGTAGCATAACTATCAAGGTGATGTCAGGACCTAAAAGATCGAATGGAAGGATAGTTACATAAGCAAATCCCTTATGAATTACAACCCCTAAGGAGATTCATTGTTCAAAGGGATGTAAACTAATTAAGAAGTTTGCATTTCATTTATGTAGGAATTTAGAATTGAATAAAGAATTCAAAAAAAGATAAAAAAAAATGAATCAATAAAATGGTGCTTGGTCTTCACTATTAACTTAAGTAAAGAGTAGATCTTTGTTTGGGGATTTTCAAGAATTTGAAAGCGAAAACTCCATTTTTATTTGGTGTAACTACTTGAGCTAAATGAAAGGAAACTTTCACATTCGATTTTGAAGAGGGGAGATCCTATAGGATCCTATCCCAATTTTTCTTTTGTTAGGCCCATAGCTAAAATACCTACTTTCTTATGATTACGAAGGTTATTCAAATATGAAGTCCAATCTTGAAAATACAACACCTCCCTTTTTTTTAAATACTTAAAGCTTCGATACATTTCGAAATCAAGAAATTTCAACTGAAGCGGGTGCTATCCAAGAATAAGTAGCCAATTTAGATTTGCAAATTATTATAGATTATTCATCAGTAGAATAGAGGGAATTAAGGGAAGAAGGAGCCATTGGTAATGAGTGGGAAGATCGCAAAATTGGAAGAAGAAAGGATTTTTTTGTTAGATGCATGAAATCAGCTAAGCACTTTATTTGAACAAATATAAAACCAAAATGGATGGTTTTATGTCTACTACCAATTCTTCCTCCCAAACTAAGACCTATCATTTAAATAGATGGAGGTAAGCTAATGAGCTCGAATTTTAATGAAATCTATAAAAGAGTCATCTATCGGAATAATACCCTTACCGATCTCTTAACAATAAGTAGATCTACATTGGGGGAATTAGTAATGTGTCAAGAGAAATTGGTGCAAGAGGCCATATATACACTTCTTGATAATGGAATCTACAGACAACCAATGAGGGATGGTCATAATAAGTTTAATAAGTCATTTTCCAATGTAATTGAAGGCAAAGAAGGAAGGTTTCATGAGACTAATTGGCAAACAGGTCGATTATTCGAGTCATAATGTCATTGTCATAAGACCCTCACTTCCATTGCATTGATGTAGATTGCCTTGAGAAATAACAATAGAGCTTTTCCAAACATTTTTAATCCGTAGGCTAATTAGACAATAGCTTGTTTCAAACATAGGAGTTGCTGAGAGTAAAATTCAGGAAAAAGAGTTGATTATATGGGAAATACTATAGGAAGTTATGCAAGGACATCCCGTATTGCTGAATAGATCACCTAATCTACATAGATTAGGTATCAGGCATTCCAATCCATTTTAGTAGAAGGATGTGCTATTTGCTTACATCCATTAGTTTGTAAGGGATTCAATGCAAACTTTGATGGGGATTAAATGGTTGTTCATGTACCTTTATCTTTGGAGGCTCAAGTGGAGGCTCGTTTACTTATGTTTTTTCATATAAATCTTCTATCTGCAACTATTGGGGATCCCATTTTCATGTAAACCAAAGATATGCTAGCTGGTCTATATGTATTAACGAGTAAGAATCACCAAGGTATTTGTACGAATAGGTATGTATAATCCATGTAATTGCAAAAACTATCAAAATGAAAGAATTTATGACAATAACTATAAGTATAGGGGAAAAAAAAGAACCTTTTTTTTTTTAATTCCTACAATGCAAATGGGGATTATCAATAGAAAAGAATCAATTTAGATAGTCCTTTATGGCTCCTCGATCAATACAATATTACTTTAAGAGAAGTCCCCATCAAGGTTTACTACGAATCTTTGGGTACCTATCATAAGATTGATGGATACTATCTAATAGTAAGAGGTGTAAAAAAAAAAAGAAAGAAATTCTTTGTATACACATTTGAACAACTATTAGTCATACTTCTCTTTTTCAAGAAATCAAAGAAGCTATACAAGGGTTTTGTCAAGCCTGCTCATATGATACCTAACAATATGGTATCTAAGTTACATAATTCTATGGCACCAATGTAAAGTGCAGTCTCTCCAATTTAACTAGGACCATAGTTCTTAGATTTCTATGTGAATCAAAATCGAGAAAAGGAAGTCTTCGATATCGAATTCCACTCAACAGAAAATGGAGGTACTTATGGCAAAACAAGTCAATCTAGTCTTTCATAATAAAGTAATAGATAGAACTTCCATTAAAAGACTTACTAGCAAATTAATCGATCACTTAGAAATGGCATATGCATCACACATTCTAGATTAAGTAAAGACTCTAGGTTTCCAGCAAGCCACTAAACATCCATTTCATTAGGGATTGATGACCTTTAAATGACACCTTCTAAGAGATGGTTAGCACAAGATGTTGAACAACAAAGCTTGATTTTAGAAAAACACCATCATTATGGGAAATGTACATCCAATCGAAAAATTACACCAATCCATTGAGGTATGGTATGCCATAAGTGAATATTTATGACAAGAAATGAATCCTAATTTTAAGATGACTGACCCCTTTAATGCAGTTCATATAATGTCTTTTTCGGAAGCTAAAGGAAATGCATCTCAAGTACACCAATTTGTAGGTATGAGAGAATTAATGTCAAATCCTCAAGCATAACCATTCAAAGAAATTTACACAAACTATCTTTAACAAAATATATCATTTCTTGCTATGAAGCCTACAAAGGAGTTGTGGATACTGCTATGTGAACATCAAATGCTAAATATCTTATACGCAGACTTATTGAAGTAGTTCAAGACATTGTTGTACGTAAAGCAGCTTATGGAACCATCCAAGGGGTTTTTGTGAGTCCTCAAAATAGGAATTAGGGAGTGTTACAACAAACGAAGTATTCCACAATTGATATGAAACCCTATCCTGGTTCTAATAAGTCTTATTCTTTTTAGGAATGTCTTATTGAAAAAAAAATCATTTTGAAATCAACTTTTTTTTTTTTGGTTTTGGAAAAGAAAAAAACAAGTAAATTAAGATAAGGAAACAAAATAAATAATAATATTATATAAAAAAATAGATAGAAGAAATAGAAAAAATGGGAAGTGATACATCAAGAAACTCTATTCAATTTTTTATTTTATGTAGAAAATAAGAGGAGATTGTATAAAAAATGTAACCGATTCTTTTATTTCCTTGGGTCATTGGCCATCCACCAAGAGTTTTGAGTTTAATACTGATATTTTAACAACAAATCCAATAAATCTAAGTGTAGTGCTTGGTGTATTAATCTTTTTTGGAAAGAGAGTATGTGTGAGTTGTTTATTTCGAGAATAGGCTGGACAAAACCAACTGCACTTTTTTCATTCTAGATAGAAAAAAAAAGTAAAAGAAGCTACATCATCTTGTAAATTACTTCTAAATAAATTCAAAATCATATTTTAGAACCATAGCATTTCTTGATTCATTGGTAACTTTACTTTGATTCTCTATCAACCAATAGTATAGTACCTTTAATATGGTCAAAGCAAAATCATAAAAAATCTATGCTTTTTTAAGGTAAAGTTTGTAAAAAAAAAAAAAGAAAAGAAAAGAAACAATCCCTTCTATCGTGTATCCCTGATTAATGCAACCTTAAATGCTTTAATTGTTGATCCAGTATTGAGTGAAAAGTTATACCTATGAGTTATCTATTGTAGAGGTCAACTTTACTCCATTAGTACCGATAGGTGGCATAAGGGAAGAAGCACTATGCCTAGATATCAACAATACGAAAAGTTTGTTATAAATTATCCCCTTTCCTTGTTGAATTGAGAATGGACTTAAGAATAATGGTTAGGCCAACAAACATCCACCTCATTCGCATTTTGGATACCTATAGAGCCATCAAAGATTGTTGAAGTGACAAATTCTTGGAAATTAAGGGGCGTAGGGACAAAGAAATTGTTGAAGTTACCATTTTTTTTTTATCTAGTATCAAATCAACAATTTGATGGTAGGAAAAGATCTTTTGCAGAAGGGTTGGTTAGAAATTTCTTGCAAAAAAAAAAAAATAGCCCCACTCAATAAATAACAAGAATATTTAAATTTTTGTTTTTTGATTCCATGTATTATTCTCATTATGCACATAAGGGAGGAGCCATAAGAGGTGAAAATCTCACGTACAGTTCTAGAACGGAGATTTTTTTAATCGAAGACGACTAGCTCAATTTGAAGAAAATTATGCAAAAGCTTTATAGAGTTATTGTGAAGCTATACAACTAGAAATTGATCCTTATGATCGAAGTTGTATACTCTATAACATAGGTCTTATCTACACAAGTAATAGAGAACATACAAAAGCTTTGGAATATTATTTTTGGGTACTAGAACGAAACTCGTTCTTACCCCAAGCTTTTAATAATATGGTTATGATTTGTCATTACGTGCGATTATCTCCACTATAGAAAGAAAAAGCGAAAACAAAAAAAAATGAATCTGCTAGTAAATACTAGAAAAAAAAATCCTAGAACAAAAAGAGGATGATTGCTACATTTACATCATCTAAAAAATGATTTTTATCAGCTGTAGCAAAAAAAAAAAAAAAAAGGAACTTCATATCATAGAAGTTGAAACATGAAGAAATAGATATGCCTAGATACTTTATTCTATGGATAAAGAATTCAATTGATAGAGAAAGTGCTGTAAAGATCCATTAGAGAGGTTTTATGTCGATTCAATAAGAACTACTTACTTTTTTATTATTAGATATAAGAGAAAAGTTAGGAATTCACTTATGTAATAAAGTCGATCCCCCTAAGGTATTGAGCAATGATATAGCATCAAATCCTAAAGATAGTAAGTCTTTTCTTTATTATGAAGAAAAGTCTTTTACAAAGATTCTATATAAATTTCTCTATACCTTTTAGAAAATTCTAACGATAGTAGAAATACATATGCTTTTTCAAAAAGGTGGGAGAAAAGATAAAACTAAAAAAAAATGGATCAATAATCAAAATTTAAGTTTGAAACTCATGGAATTGATTTCATTTAGTTAACTCGAGAAAAAAGGGGGGATACATAGATGATAAATCTCATTCACTTGGATATGGTAGATTAAAAAATAGGACACCACAAGAATTGAATGTTGAGCCATATGAGATAGGAAACTCTCAAGTACGGTTCTAAGGGAAGGAATTGATTCACCTATTTCAACTGAGGAGAATAAGCCATATAGGGAGATTCTGAAATTTCGAAAGCTTAGTTTAACCAAGCCACTAAGTATTGGAAACAAGCTATAGCACTTACTCCAAGTAATTATATTGAGGCTCAAAATTTTTACTCGTTCATATCCTCACTCTGAATGGAAGAGGTTTTATAACAAAGTTTCTATTACTTATCAGTTGCAACCAATGCAATATTTGGGTTTTTCGTTTGAGTTGTACGAGATGAAATTCTCATATACGATTCTCCAAGGGGGAATACTTTTGGTTTATCTATCTCAATAAAGTCTATGATTGGTTCAAAAAATGCCTTGAAATTCAAGTGATTGCAGACAATGTAACTAGTAAATATGTTACTCCTCATGTCAAGATATTTTATTTTCTAGGAGGAATTATGCTTACTTATTTTTTAGTACAAGTAGCTACCGGGTTTGCTATGACCTTTACTATTGTCCGATTGTTACTAAGGCTTTTGCTTATGTTCAATACATAATGGTTGAAGCTAACTTTGGTTGGTTAATCAAATTAGTCCATCAATGGTCGCCAAGTATAATGGTCCTAATGATGATCTTATACGTATTTCATATGTATCTCACTAGTGGTTTTAAAAAACTCGGTAAATTGACTTACCCATGGTTCTGGCTATATTGACCGCATCCTTTAAGGTAACTAGTTACTGCCTACCTTAGAATCAAATTGGTTATTAGGCAATCAAAATTGTAACAGGAATATCGAAAGCTATTCCTAAATAGGATCTCCTTTGGTCGAGTTATCACATGGAAGTGCTAGTATGGGATAATCCACTTTGACTCATTTTTATAGTTTACACACTTTTATCTTACCTCTTCTTATTACCGTGTCTATGTTAATGCATTTTCTAATGATACATAAACAAGGTATTTCTAGTCCTTTATAGAGAATATAGATCATAGATATTTGTAATCAAGCATTTCTCACTCAAGGGGGAACAATAGTACTATGTTGCTACAAATATGGATTATTAAAATAAGACATGTATTTGGATATTTTCCTTCAACTAGCACCTATACAATAGAGTATTCTTTATTTGAATTTGGCATGAATAGTTAAAGTGAATTCTCCCTGAATAGACTACCGGTGATGAGCCGGAGGAAGGTGAGGATGAAATCAAGTTATCATGCACCTTATGCCCTGGGCGACATAGATGCTACAATGGTTAGGACAAAGGGTCACAATCTTGCGAGGATGAGCTAACTCCAAAAACCCCCTCTTAGTTCAAATTACAAGCTACAACTCGCCTGCATGAAGCCGAAATCGCTAGTAATCGCCAGTTCACCCCACAATAGCGAATTCATTCCTGGGCTTTGTACACACCGCTTGTCACACTATAAGAGCTGGCCATGCCTAAAGTTATTACCTTAACTATAAGGAGGGGGGTATTGAAGGCAGGGCTAGTGACTGGAGTGAAGTCATAACAAGGTAGCCATACTGGAAGGTACGACTGGATCACCTCCTTTTCAGGGAGAGCAAATGCTTATTAAGTATTTTGGTTTCACATTGCTTTACACCCAACAAGAGGCAAGCTACATCTAAGTTAAGCTTAGAGATGGAAGTCTTCTTTCATTTCTCAACGATGAAGTAAGACCAAGCTTATGAGCTTATTATACTAAGTCAAAACAAGTTGATTGGATCCTCTTTTTTACATCCCCATGCCCTTCCTGATGGTGACATGGGGATAAAAAAAGGAAAGAAGGGGGTGGTGTTTCTCTCACTTTTGACATAGCAAGCCCCGGCAAGAGGCCCACATGACGAGCTATTAGCTTAGTAGTAAAGCGTGCCCATGATAATTGCGTCATTGTATCTAGGCTAGAAGGACTCTCAACCATATGGATAGTTCAATGTGCTCATCAACATCTGACTCTAAGTTTGAATCATCTAAGGTACATTAGCATGGTGTACTTCTTTGTTTGAACCAACTTTGAAACCAAACCCCTCCTCAGGAAGATAGATGGGGCGATTCGTGTGAGATCTAATGTACATCCAACTTTCTATTTACTCATAGGATTCTAACAATCTAAGGGAGACCACTATGACTCCTCTCTTCTCAAGAATCCATATACCCTTATCAATGTATGGACAATCATCTCTCGAGCACAAGTTTAGGTTTAACCTCAATAGGAAAATAAAATGGAGCACCTAACAATGTGTGTTCATAGACCAAGAACTACTAGACTGCCCCTTTCATTATGGGGTAATGAAGGGATCGTATCATTCAAGCCTCTCTTTTTTTCATGCTTTTCCTAGAGGTCTAGAGAAAGCTGCAATTAATAGGATTTTTCTAATCCTCCCTTCTTGAAAGGAAGAACATCAAATTCTTTTTCCTTTCCACAGGGACTAGGAGATTAGATTTAGCCGTAAGAAGAATGCTTAGCTGATAAATAACTCACTTCTTGGTCTTCAACCTCCTTAGTCACTACGAATGCCCTTAGACATGATTTATTTGAGAAAAAAATTCTAACAGTGGATACTGTCCGAGAAGTGTATGAACCCTCAATCTAAACAATTCTTCGATACGATGGCTAAGATAAATCTAAATCATCTCATTTTCTCATTTGAATTCTTTTTCATTTATTGAAAGACCTATTAGAGCTCAGGGTGATATGAAAGAAAATTTTTCTTATAATAAAAGACTCGATTCTTATTACAAATTACAAATGAATTTCAGAAAATTATTTTTATAGTTTATAGAAAGCATTTCATTTATTGGTATCAAAATAGTATATATGGTATAAAAATGGAGAACCGATTCTCTTTTTTTTTCTAAAAAATGATCTTGGAGGTATTGTAATATTTACTCTTAAATTCTTTGTTTACACAATAGTGATATTCTTTGTTTCTCTCTTCATCTTTGAATTCCTATCTAATGATCGATGACATAATCTTGGATGTGAAGAATAAAAATAGAGGTTTTTCTTCTTCTTTTTTTTTTTACTTTTTTGGCATAATTTTTCAATGTTCTTAAGATTGTTATCTATTAACATTTTTATCTCTTGTACACCTTTAAATAAAAATAGAAAGGGTTCCAAAAATTTGAAATTTGAAAGATAAATAAAATACCAAGTCATCAACGAAAAGAGAGGGACTTGAACCCTCGATACAAAAAACTTGTCCAACAAATTAACAATGCAACGCTTTAGTTCACTTAGCCATCTCTCCCAATTAGAAAAGAATAATTATTATTTTACATTACAAAATACTTTCTTTCTTCTTTAATATATTATTTTCTTTATACATATAGAAATAAATAGATAAATTTTCCTGAGCAATCCCATTTCTATAAATCACAGCCTAGCCTAGTCAGTACCCAATAAGGCCATCTTTTGCTTAAACTTGTAAACAAAATTATCTTTTTGAAAATAAAAATACTTGTTATTGAAACAACAAAAGAAGTACTATTTCCATACCTTTTATAGAGAATAATTTTTTTTATTATAATAATTGTAAAATAAAAGTGTCATTTCTTATTATTTATTATAATTCTTTATAATTAGAATTCTTGCTTTCTTTTACTTATGGAAATAAATCAAGAAAGAAAAAATAAAAAAAGAAAAAAAATGGAACTATAGATTATTTTTCAATGGATTTTTATGTCATGAATGACAAAAATAGTTTTTCAATCCATATCTATGAAAAATCCTTCGTCAAAAGAGAAAAACTTGTTATTTATTTTCAATTTTTAAATATTAGTTTATATATAAAAAATTTCAATATAAATATAAGTACTTTTTTTCCTACTCTAATTAGATTAGGTATATGGACAAAACACACCAATGTTAGAATTTGGCTCAGTATTTTCTGATCCTATCTTAATATAGCTTAAAGTTCATTTATATATAGTAATCGCACTGTAGCGAGTATAGTTTAGTGGTAAAAGTGTAATTCATTTTATTGATCCCTTTTCTAGTTAAGGGATCCCTCGATTTGATTTGTCTTATCAAAAACTTTATTTCTTAAAAGGCCTTACTCCCTTACCTCTCAATGAAGGATTCGAGGAAGAGTTAGATATTAGACTTGTTTTCTCATTTGATTTTATGCAACTTTATCCTATTCTCTTTATCTTTTAGATTCTCTTGATCATACTAATTTCAACTCTACCTTCCCAAAGTTCATTATCCACAACAAACTCCATTTTAAATATTTCGGTAGAGTCTTTATCCAATTTTCTTATTTTATGATCTCATATTAAATCATATAAAGACAATTCTTATTTAATATAGCTACTTGTGCAAGTATTGTATGATTAAGAAGAAACTGTTTCTTATACTGATTATGTATAAATATACTATAACTATAAGATATCCCATTCTCGCGAATTACTGCATTTATCTAAGTTATCCACAAATGATGAAAATCTCTTTTTTCCTTATCTCTATATCGATGAGATGAAACCAAGGCTCTTATTTTCTATTGAATAATGGTTTAAGTAAGTCTTGAATGAGACCCCCGAAAGCTTGATGCAAATAAATGAATTTTTATTCTACGTCCCCAAGCTATATATCCTCGTCTAATTCTTGTCATTGAATAAATGAAAATTTAATGAATAACTAATTGATTTCCTTTGTTTTACTTATTCTTCTCATTTTCCCTAGTTGATTAATAACAAAATGAATTCTTCCAATGTATAGAATAAAAATTCTAATGGCTTTTGCTACTATAACCTTCCCGACCACAATTTTTATTTTTTTCTAGACATTTTACGTCGAAACAAACTAAGAAATTGTATTTATACTTCTAGGTATAAAAAAAAAAAAAGAAAGAAAAGAAAGAAAGAACAGAAATAGAAATGAAAAAAGAAATATTGGATTGCATCATCTCTATGGTTATGTCTTAAAAGGTGAGGTGTTCTCTATACACCGGTGCCCTTCATTTAATTAAGGTTATTGGTAAATTAACTTGTATAGTTCACATTCTTTGGCTTTATTCATGAATTATCTAGTACTAGGTCTTTCACAACAAGATCTACCCATACAGTAACGATATTTAATTATGAAAATTAGATGGGTAATTAACCCTCTTAGTCTGTTTTTGTAATAGTAGAAGCATAAGATTTCGTCTTTGGAAATAGGATTTCCCCTGCTTAATGAATAACCGCTTGTTACTAATGAGGAATTTTTTCTCATCTTCAATTCCAAATTGAAGTGATTGGATTTGCACCAATGGAAACTATAAATTTCATACACAACACAATAGAAGGATAGAATAGCTCTTTTTTCTCTTTTTCATGGGTACTGATCATTGATACTAGAAAATGAGTTTCCTTTTTTTTTTTTGGGCTCTAACAAGGATCTAAATGAGTATTACATACACCCTAGTACATGTTCCTCGATGCTGAGGATGTCCTTAAAGACATTTCTAATTAGCTATCATCTATCGTTCCTCGAACAATGTGATATCTCACATCGGGTAAATCCTTAACCCTTCCCCCTCTTACTAAGACTGTAGAATGTTCTTTTGAATTATAGCCAAAACCACGTGTATAAGTAGTGATTTCAAACCCAAAGGTTAATCATACTTTGGCAACTTCACATAAGGTAAAATTTGGTTTTTTTTTTTAGATGATAGTGGAAAAGTTGACAAATAAGTCACCCTTACTACCACTCTACAGAGTTGTACATGAGATTTTCACCTCATATAGCTCCTCATTCAATTCTTTCGAAGTCATTAGGTCCATTTCCTTGTTTGAGAATCTCTTCCCTTCTTCCACTTCATCTCAAAGAGTAACTACAACCAATTTAATTACGTTTTCATGTTTCAATTGAACACTTTCCATTTATCTTTTTCTTTTTTATTTTAATTATTACTCTCAGCCTTAGAAGAAAGACACATGATTCGAAGTAGAAAGAAAAAAAGT
The DNA here is from genome assembly GCA_024138005.1 of Lumnitzera racemosa. NCBI lineage: Eukaryota > Viridiplantae > Streptophyta > Magnoliopsida > Myrtales > Combretaceae > Lumnitzera > Lumnitzera racemosa. The sequence goes on along the minus strand of JAMXBC010000004.1, from coordinate 50,933,866 downwards.
TATTGAAATAAAAAAAAAAAAAACCATGCTTTCTGAAGGAAACAATCCCTTCTATCATGTATCCCCGATTAATGCAACCTCGTATGCTTTAATTATTGATCTAGTATTGAGCGAAAGATTACACCTATGGAGGTCAACCCTACTCGATTAGTACCAATAGGTAGCATAAGGGAAGAAGCACTATGCCTAGAAATCAACAACACAAAAACTTTGTTATAAATTATCCCCTTTCCATATTGAATTGAGATCAAACTTAAGAAGAATGGTTAAACCAACAAACATCCATCTCATTCGTATTTTGGATACCCACAAAACCATCAAAGATTGTTGAAGTGACAAATTCCTAAAAATTAAGGGGCATGGGGATCTTCCCTTCTGAATTAGATAGATTCATATCTAAAAGAGGTTGACAATAAGTTCTTTCAAAATTGAATCTTTGTCCCTCTATTAGAGGTATTCTAGAAATGTCTATGATCGATTAAGTAGCTCAATGAACCACTAGATTGGATTGAATTTCTAAATGGAAAGATTTGTACAATTTATCCCTTTCATCACCAATTTGTGGAAAATCGTTAGGTATAAATATGTTAGATACAATAAGGGTTTGAGGTCCAGTTGGAGTTAAGAATCTTCAGGCCATGTGCTTGATTCGGTAAGCTAAGCCCTTGCATTTCAAGTACTAAAGGCTTCTACTTTATTCCCTTCTCCCATATAGTCCATTATTTATCTTCTTGCATTTCAAGCAAGTTAAGCCATTAGGTATAGGGTTGGTGGTCCATAAAGACAAAATGTAGGACTGGTGCCAAAAGTGAATTACGAAAGAAAGGACTCACTAAGCTAAGAGCACTAACTAATCCTAATAGATAGAATAGAAAATACTAATAGAATTTAAAAGAACTATCTTTTCTATATACTTTCCCCAATTCCGTTGCTACTGCAGGCCAAAAAAAGAGCTAAAATGATGTGAATTTAATGTTTAAAAGAGATAATATCCTTCCTCTTTAAAAAAGAAGCTTTTAGGCCACTCTATGACACACCTCTATGGCTATGTCCAGATCTAATTCTAACTCTCTCTTCTCTCTTCACTCAAGCACTTCTATGTGCTGCTTCCCGAGCTTATTTATGTACTCTCGCTTAACTGACAAATAGACTACAGACAATTCTTGTAGACCATTCTAGCAATTTATCTAAATAATAAGAGACAATCCTCTAATAGACAATTTATACCATCTAGATCTAGCTAGCTCCAAAGAAAGAATGGATCTTGCAAGATTCCCAAGAAATTCTTCAATTTCTTTTGAAAGTAGATGATTATTCATCCCTTTCCTATGTTCTACAAATAGCCAGGACATTGAGGAATATCCAAAAAGGCCTTTAGAGAGTCAGTCTAATTATGTCTCTATTCGTTCCATTTGACAAAAAGAAGGATCCGAATCAATCTTTCTTTAAGTTATAGAATCTCTTTTTGATTGATCAATGGGTGATATTCCAAATCCTCATTACTAATGAAATCGAAATGATCTCTGGATTGATTAGAAGATCCTTTCAATTGGCTAGAATTCGTTACTTGAACAAAACTAGATCTTGTTAAATCATATTAAATGTTTGACAATACATTCCGTACCTTGCTAAAAAATAGATCCTTGTTTACCAACCACACATTGTCTAACCAAATCTATTTATCTCTTAACATTCGAGCACTAGCATCAAATTCAATATCAATTGTAAGGGATTTTTGTAAATCTAACGTTATAAAGCAAATGGCTTTAAAGGCTTTAGATGACTAGTTTACTTCTTAGTTAATGAGAGTCATAAAATCAGGTGACAATCAAGGCAAAAAAAAAAGGCTTTGTCCATCTTCTTCTTTCAAAGAGCATTTTAAGCTTAATTTTTCCTCCATTTTTTAATATTTTCCTTAACTTGGCCAATATTAAACCCTAACCTATTTAATATTGATCTTCAATGAAGAGTTAAAGAAAAATAGTTTTTCTTTAAAAAAAAAATGTTTAGAGTCGCCACCCAACCGTAGTTAGGAAAACGAGTTAAGTTATAACAATTAGGTAGATTGGTTATAACTTAGCTATCGGTCTTTCTATAAAACCAATTTTTAAAACTATTTAAAAACTAGAGATTTGGATCCGAGGCCTATCCTATTAAACCCTAAACGATACCCTTTTAACTTTCCAATTTTAATTTCACTTTTCAAAATTACCCTTCATCCAATCATATGCAGATAACATCTAAAAAAGGATCATTGAATTATTATTTACAAATATGGAAAAAAAAACTTGCCTCATATTTGCATACAAGGGCCTATGTACCTGCTATTCGAGATCAAACTTTCATAGCTCATTCAAAAAAATTTAAGCAATTTAGTTGATTTTAAATTTTAAAAGTAGCTAAGTCTACGTCTCTTAGCCATTTCGTTTTATTTAAGAAAAACACCTAAGAAAAAAAAGTCCCAATTTGGTGATTTTATTTTTGAGAAAATTCTAAAACATCCTAATTTTGAAAAGGATTGATCTATTTCTATTTATTTGGAAATCAAATTTCTAAGTTATAAAACATCTTTCCTTTTTTTTCTTTCTATTTGTTATTATTATTTTTATTTTTTCGACCTAAGCATAATTACTTTAAATAATAAAATAAATAAATAAAAGCTTTTTTTTCTTCTTCTTCTTTTATTTCTATCTTTTTATTCTTTTTTTTGTTTTATTTTTATTTTACAAGTTATTCATGAGGAAAAAAAATAAACTAAAATGAAATAAAACAAAAAGAAACGATTAAATAACAAAAGGAACAAGCCAAGCCGGCCTAAGAGAAACTTATAGGTCAAACTACGATTCGTCGGGTCAAAACCAAGTCGAAATCGACTCGTCCGACTCGATCACTTGCGGCGCATGTGAATTGCATGGAGAGGGGGGTGGTGGTGTGGAAGGGACTCTAATCTCAGTGTTCCAACCACAATTTTTTATAGGAAAAATCAAATTCATGCAAATCTAATTGGATAATAGGTGTTTGGTGTTAATGCGATGGCCAATAAAGGTAACTGTACTAGTTTTTCAAATTAAGCGCAATAGTTGATGGGTGCATGGCCTGGGTTTGTCGGTGGTGGAGATTTTTTAAGCTAAGTAGTGATTGTTGGCGTCAAGGATGGTTGGTGTAGGTTCACAGCACATATGGGTGTATTCATTGCATGATTTTGAAGATAAGGTAAGGGGTCGCGTGTGGCTCTTGGATGAAGGTGGATCAAGGTTGTTAGATTTGGTCAAGTGGATCAGGAAAGAGGGATGGTATGGTATATGTATGTATCCGAGTCACTGCATAAGAGAGAGAGGTTAGGGAGTTGGGAACTGGGTTCGATCAGAATTGATGGCTACAGTCATTGAGGACATGCAATGGGTTTGAGAAATGCGATTGTGTTTATGGGAGGATGTAGTGGCTATATATGTAGATGATGGCAGCAGTAGCATTTGTGTGTGATCGAAAAAAGAAAGAGGATGGAGTATGCGACGATGAGTAGTGTAGCATAGGGTTGTTGGTTGAGAGAGAAAGTAGCCGATGGTGTTGGTTTTATGATTGAGAGAGTGCCGTCAAAGTGCGTAGGTTGGTCGTACGTCTGAAGTTGGTTTCAACAGAGAGAGAGGGAGTGGTCTAGAGTCGTACGTGTGTTCGTGAGAGAGAAGTGGTATGGGTTTTCCAAGATGAGCGAAGGTGATTGAGAGAGAGAGTCCAATCGAGAGAAGGATGATGAATGGGATGCCCCTAGAGTGATGGTTAAGGTCCTATTTATAGCTTTAAAGGATTGAGCTAACCTTGGGAAGCTCAAAATTTTCGAAAATCACTATTAAAGCATAACCACGAGAAAAAAATTTTACAATTTTTTGAGTTTGATTCTTGTTGCATAAGAGGATGAACTTGGACGAATTTTTATCCCAATTCAAAGTATGCTAAGTGTACTACACGATTTCACTATTCATTAGGTAAAATCGTGCAGTAAATGGGGTCAAAAAGAATTACTTGAAGTGTTCTGAATGAAATGGGAAAAAACTGGAAGCAAAGGCTAAAATCAAGGAAGAAGATGGGGGTGCATGTCATGTGTACGTACGCATTAGAAAAAAACATCCAATTAAGGCTTCATGCCCTATATTAAATTGTGGACTAAATTCTGGTCTACACCAAATTCCCTTCTTTTTTTATTATATATAAGAACTAAATACTAAAATTTAAATACCTATTAACTAAGTGGCGTAAAATTCCTATCTTAATTGCTCACTAAGATTATTATTATTATTATATCTACTTTTCCTTTCAAGAGAAAAAAAAAGAAAAAGAAAAAAAAAAGGCACTTTGTGCCTTATAAGATTTGAACCTAAGACCTTAAGCTAACCCAATGCCAATATCTAAGTATTTATTCGTTAAACCATTAACCTGTACTTTGTCCATATATGCAATCAAATCGCACATATGAACTTGGTTAGCTTAGGCTAAATTCAAATCTAAGCCTAAGCCTAAGCCTAATTACCCTCCCTTATAATTTAACATTATTGTCTAAATTTCCTTAAAATCCTCTATTTTATTTATTTTTCTATTTTTTGCAACTTTTCTATTTTTTTATCTTTTCTAAATTTCTTGTTTTTTGTAATCTCCTAAATTTTCCATTTTTTGTATTATTTTTTCAAATTTCTTTTTTTTTCGATTTTTCTTGAACTTTCTTTTTTTTTTCCCCTAATTTAGGACCCTTTATCATAAGAAAAAATTAAACTAAAAAGGGAGAGCACAAAAATGGGGTGTCGACAACTGCTCCTCTTTATGGTGAATTTAAAGTAAAACTTTACTAAGAAAACAATTAAGATACTATTTTTTACCCCAAGGGTAGAATTTGTCTTAAAAAGTGCCTTAGCTAACTATCTTAGGTTCAATCCACTAGGGATTTGGTGAATAGTGAAAAGAGAGAGGGGGTTGGGACCCTTATGAGGTGACAAACCAAGGTGAATGGGTAAGCACTCCTTGAGCTGGCTAAAACCCTAAAGAAATGTTAAAGACTTGGTCATGTCCCTATAAGCTGACTAACAAAGATGACACGAAGGAAACGTTCTTTGAGTTAGCTAAGACCCTAAAGAGAAACCTAGTAGTGCCTTACTAAGCTAATTAACTTAGGCTAAATGGGTAAAGTATTCCTCGAGCTAGCTAAGACCCTTAACTTCGGATTGATTCGAGAAAAACCTAAAAGTGCTTCTCTAAGCTAACTATCCTAGGTGAATGAGTAAAGCACTCCTTAAGTAGGCTAAGACTCTAAATCGAAACCTATAAGTGCCTAATTGAGCTAACTAACCTAGGTAGGAGCGTCTCTCAAGGACTAGCAACCTTAAATATGAATCTATTTAAGAAAACCTGATTGTGCTCTTCTAAGCTCACCAACCCAAGTGGGAGCATCTCTAGGTGACTAATAACCTTAAGTTAGAATTGATTTAGAAAACCTAGTCATGCTACTTCAAGCTAACTAACTTAGGCAGGAACGTCTCTAGGGGACTAGTAACCCTAAGTTGGAATTGATTTAGGAAACTTAGTCATGATACTTTAAGCTAACTAACCTAGGTAAAAGCATCTCTAAAGGACTAACAACCCTAAGTCGGAATCAACTTAGGAAACATGGTCGTGCTACTTCAAGCTAACTAACCTAGACGAGAGCATCCTTAGGGGACTAACAACCCTACGTTGGAATCAATTTGGGAAACCTGGTTGTATTACTTTGAGCTAACTAACCTAGGCAAAAGCATAGGGGACTAGGAGCCCTAAATTAACTTTGGAAAAAGTGCCCTCTAGGCTTGTTAAAAGGAATCGGTGATAAAAGGAAGCACCCTATGGGCTTACTTAAGAGAAATTGGTAAAGGGAAGCACCCTTATGGGCTAGCTAAAAGAATTGATGAAGAGAAGTTCCCTACAAGCTCACTAAAAGACTTGATGAAGAAAAGCACCCTACATGCTTGCTAAAAGAAATCAATGAAGAAAAGCACCCTATGGGCTTGCTATGAGGAATTAATGAAGCGAAGCACCCTAAGGCCTCACTAAGAGATCAGTGAAGAGAAGTGTCCCATGGGTTCGCTAAAGGAACATTGGTAAAGAAAAGTGTCCCATGAGCTCTCTACAAGGATATTGGTAAGGGAAGCGCCCTATGGGCTCGCTTCAAGGAATTGGTAAAGTGAACATCCTATAAGCTCGTTAAAAGAAATCAATGAAGAGAAGTACCCTATGGGCTTGCTAAAGGAAATTGATGAAGAAAAGCACCCTACCGGCTTGCTAAAAGAAATCTACAAAGAGAAGCGCCCTATCAATTGACTAGAACCCTAAAAGGAATAGGAGAGCGGACAATGCTCTAAAAGCTAGAAGGAATCTCAAAAATGAAAGATAAGATAGCATCGTAAAGGCTAGCTTGAACCCTAAAAATGAAAGATGAGACAATACCCTAAAGACCGGCTAGAACCTTGAAAGAATAAGATAACGGACAGTGCTCTAAGAGCTTACTGGAATCTCAAAAATGAAAGACAAGACAATGCCCTAAAGGCTAACTAGAACCCTAAATAGAATAGAAGAAGAGATAGCACTCTCAGAGCTGGCTTAAAACCTTAAAGGGAATTGGTGAAAGAGAGAGGGGATAGCACTGTTAAGAGCTAACTAGGACCCTAAAAATGATGAATGACAAAGGAGATGGCACTCTTAAGAGCTAGCGAAAGAGAGAGGGGATGGCACTCTAAGAGCTGTCTTAAACCTTAAAGAAATTTGATGAAGGATCAAAGAAGTAAGGAAAGGAAAGCAGTTAGTTTGAAAAACTTCTTGACATGGAAAAATATTTGTAGGGAAATTATTGAAAAACCATTTATGGAAAAGGTATTAAAGATAGGCCCCTTGATTTAAAGAAGAGTTAATGGATATTAAAAACTGCATTAGGGAAATTATTGAAAAACCATTTATGGAAAAGGTATTAAGGATAGGCCCCTTGATTTAAAGAAGAGTTAATGGATATTAAAAACTACATTAGGGAAGAAAGATCTAGACTATTATGTTCAATTTAAAAAAGTATGACCACATTGAAAAGGAAATAGATGATGTAAATTGAAAGCTTGGTTACTCGAGCCCACATGGATATGAAAAATGGACCAAAAAAAAAATTATGATAAGCCTTTATTTTCTCTCCCTTCTCTACTTTCTTCTTCTTCTTCTTCTTCTTCTTCCTCTTTTTCTTCTTTTTTTTTTTTTTGAAAGTTTGCCAACGGGTATGAATTCTCACTTAAGAAACAAGTTTATAACCTCTCCTATCCTTAGTAATCATGTAAGGTTTCTCAATGGCCCTAATCTTAACACTTTCTCATTTGTGTTTTTAAACATTCCTTTCCTAAGGAAAAGGTAAACCATGATTAGTCTAGTCAAAGAGGGCTTCCTTGCTGGCTCTCGGTCTAGATTTCGCTCTTGACTATAGTTCAAAAAATTATAGTCCATTTTGTAAGTGACACGCTTTGATTAATCTGTTAGGTCTTTTTCGATTTAACATTATGAATTTAGGCTTTTGGTCTTTTAAAAATGACTAATGAGGAGGCTTATTTTGAAAAGGAATACTTTTATTTATCCCTGGTGTACAAGTCCAGAACCTTAAGGAAAAATTAGAAGTATGCTTCCCCTAGTTTCAAAAAAAAAAAATTTATTAAAGATAAATTATCTTTTAAGATCAGAAGAGCTCTTACTGCATAAGGGTAGTATTGTGGGTGAGAAAGCCTTGTGTGATTCAACATAGGTAAGAGAGGCTTCAGAGTAGATATAGAGATTTTAGGTTTTCAAGCTTTGGAATGTGATTCAGGGCCTCGTGTTTTTTGGGCTATTTAGGCTATGATTCTCGACCTTTTGATTCAATTTGGTTGCCCTTGCTAAGATTTAGGGCTTTCATCCTGTACTTGGGCTTAATCTTTTGGCCTCTTTTCTTCTTTTTTATAATTATTTTTTTCTTTCTCTCATTTTAATTACTTTGCCCTATTATCTTTTGATGTTCTCTCTTTTCTTTTGGCCCTAAAAGTGATTGTCTCCATTGCCGAGTTTTTTCCTTTAAAGCAATTCAAGGCTCTAAATCTATGGATTTCTAATGTATAAGCTTGGGTGAGGTATGTATAAGTTTGAGATGTTTGAAAAGGAATTGGATCTTCTTCATTTCAAAGAAAAATAATTTATCAAGAACAAAATTTGATTTTGAATTAACGTTACTTAAGCAAGCATAAACCAATTTTACCCTTATCTCCTAATCAATTATTTTAACCTCTTAATTGCCCCCTTATAGGGTAGTTCTTGACAAGATTTAAATTTGACAATTCTCCAAATAAGTCCAATGAGGTTAACAAGAGATAATCGTGTTTAGGATTTGAAGATGAATGCCTAACTTCATTTTAATCTACATATCACATTCAAAGTGGACCTCCTTTAAGGAATGGGTCCAAAGTATCCGTACTATTAAGTCACTTAACTCCCAAAGTATTTTAAAGGTTAGTGTATAGGATATAGTTTACCTCTTTTCATTCTAAACCTTTTTCTTTAAAAACGAGTTACCAATTCCTTAAGGTGGAGTCTATTCTTTATTTGGCATGTGATAAAGATTGACCTTGTCCCCTAGTTTCTCAAGTCATGCCCCAGTATTTAACTTTGTATTTTGGCTTGGTTTATGATTGGGCATGGCTTTCTAAATAGACCAAGGTTTTTAGCTTAGCTTGGTTACCCTTATGAGCTGAGGATTTATGTTTGGGTTAGTAGCCTCGATGGGCTGTGGTTTGTGTTCGGATTAGCTGTCTTAATGGGGCCAAGTGGCTTATGTTTGGATAGGTTGCTTGAATGGGCCTAAGGTTGGTATTTAGATTAAATGGGCCAAGGGACTAGTATTTGGGTTAAATGGGCCAAGGGGCTCGTATTGGCTTCCTTAATAGGTCGAAGGGCCTATGTAGGTTAGAAGCCAAGTGTTTGGGTTGGCTACTTGAGTGGACTAAAGGCCTGAGCTTGGGTTGGCTCCTTTGTATTTTGGGCTAAGCTCATAAGGATTTATAATCATTAGTAAATTTTCTTTTATTTTTTCATTTTTTCAATTTTCATTTATTTTTTCTTTGTTCTTCCTTTCTTTCTTTCTTTCTTTCTTTTTTTTTTGAGAGAGAGAGAGAGAGAAAAATAAAGTTTTATTTTATAGAAACTGAGAAAATAATTTATAAATAAGGATGGTGATTTTTAGGGTTCTATTTACAAGTTTAAGGAGGGTACAATAGTTAGATAGATGCCTATTGAAGGACTATTTACAAAGAAAGGAATGATAAAGAAGGTAGAATGATGAACGATGAACTAAAGAGAACTTTTACTATTATGAAAGATTAGAAAACATAATACAAAGGTCGAAAACCTAACATTTATTCTAAAACTTGACATTTACTCTAGGCTCTCCAAATATAAACTGCAAAACCCTAAAACATGTCATGCAAATGAGCCTTAAGGTCCTCTAACATTTCATAGGTTTCTCCAATGACCTATACTAGAAGGGGCCTTAAGGCTCGATTGTTGATTCGCTTAAACTATATATATAAAAATTAAATTATGAATGCTCCAGCAAGTATACTAAGTCAGGATCAAGTAATACGGAGCAAGTAAGGTTATCGATCCCGCAATGACTATAATATTACTAAACCAATGATAGTTCTTATCAATATTCAGGCAATCAAAAATAGATTAACTAATCAAATAACTATACTAAAACTATTGAAAAGAAAATGACTATAAAATTTCTAAAACTAAGCAATCAATTGAAAATTGTGGGAAAAAAAAATCCACCTTAGATTATGCAAATCAAATTGTTATCATGTTATATAGATTATTAACTATATAGTCATTCAAGTGAAATTATTACACCTTAAAACTTAAGGATTTAAACCCCTAATTAATCAATCAGCTCCTGCATCTCCAATTAACAAAGGATTCTAAATTACAATCAGATATCTTTCGATACTATGATTATCTAATGTCCTAAATCAATTATTCCTAATGTCTTAGTGAATAATCAATCACCAAACATTGCATTAATCTCTAGATAATTTCTAATTAATTCAATTAATGTTGCTTCCACATTGATTAATCAAATTAACTAAGAATTTCTAACAGACCCTATATCAACTCCCGTATCACTAGGGTTTCTAACAATTATAATCAATTAAACAAATATGATTGAAATCATAGAAATTGCAATCATGAATCATCCCTATATCTGCTAATCTTATAACACGAACACAATTATCATCTTAGCTATCTAGGGTTTCACCAATTCCCATAAATAAATTTAGCCAATCTGGAATTTGAAACAAAAGCGCAACTACTAATTGAAATTAGAAGGAAATTCATCATTGAAAGCATGAATAATTAATAGAATTGCATAAATATAATTAAAATCGAAGTCACCAATTTTGTAATTAGAAAAGATAAACTTTAATTGCAACTTCAAAACTTGGTCTCCACAGTAAAAGCAAAATCTTCTTGATGATTCAAATGATTCTACATAAGAATTCTTCAAGAACCATCTAATGACTATTCTATGACTCTTTAAGTCTTAGGAAAGTATGTACCTCTAAAAAAAAATAAAAAGTTTCCTAAACGGTGAAACATAAGGCTACAATAAAAACTAGGGCTGGCTCGAGTAAGGCTTCTTTTTTAATGAAGGCTGGCTGATAGGCCGGTAGTGTAGACTCTAAGGCCGCCAGTATAAGTGTAAGCTGGTTGAAACGCCGATTGTGTTGAATTCCAAATTGCAACTTGTTGATTCAGACTTCATTCATTTGCATAAAACTCTTTAAATCATCCCTATTTCCACTTTGAATCCTCTAATTCCTAAAATGTTCAAATGAAAATAATTAGGTACCATTTCTTAATGATTTCTATAAAATCAATAATAATTCCATCTAATTTTCACATTTAAAACATGAAAAATATGCCTTTATCAGTTGTGAGCTTCAAAACACTAGAACATTTCCTTCAACAGTTGCTTGCAAATCCTAAAGAGATCCTATAGCCTATCCATTCTCTAGTCATTTGCTTAGTTATCTACCATTCTAGGTCTACACATTTTATTGACAAGAATCAGTTATCAATGCAACAAAAGAAAATACATGGAAATATGTAGATGTTAAGATCATTTAGGTTAATACATTACTCCTTAAGTTGCAACACTAGTATCATTTTCAAAAACTTGATTGCATTAAAACTTTTGAACAATTAGTAGGGTTGCAATTCTTAAGAGTAGTATATTAACTTAAGCTTAAAGAGGAGTATATACAATTAGGGTAGGTGCTAAAAGGTCCTTAAGCTTTATGACCTTACTTGTATTTAGAAAACACTATCATTGGTCACATCAAGCTTAAGTAGGGTAGTCTAATCAACCCCGAGTAGTAGCTACATCACTACACCTGGAGCCCACACAATGGCCCCCCTCATAGTATCCTAAGACGGCCTGGGTCTGATCACATCTACCCTACATCTTTGATGCAACAAATGACCCCCCATGTCCCATTGTATATTGTATGCAAAATAAATACAATAATCAAAATAAAGTATATAAATAAAGTTAATAACAAATAAATAACATGGGTATTTTGAAAGAAAAATTTAATTTTAGAAAGTATTTTAAGTAGCTAGCCCTATTTTCATCCCTAGTAGAGTTGCCAAGTTATCGAGTTTGATTTTCCTCCCAATTTTTAATATTTTCCTTAACCTAGCCAATATTAAACCCTAACTAATTTAATATTGATCCTTGACTAAGGGTTAAAGAAAATTGGTTTTTCATTTAGAAAAAAAATATTTGAAGTCATCACCCGACCAAAGTTGAGAAAAAGAGTTAAGTTATAACCATATTATAACTTAGTTATTAGTCTTTCAATAAAACCAACTTTTAAAATGGTTTAAAAACTAGAGATCTAAATCCAAGAGCTATCCTATTAAACCCTAAACAGATATCACTTTTAACTTTTCGATTTTAAACTCACTTTTCAAAATTACCCTTCATCTAATCATATGTAGATAACATCTAAAAAAGGATCATTGAATTATTATTTACAAAAATGAAAAAAAAAACTTTACATGTTTTAAGTTACCTCATACTTACGTACGAGTGCCTATTTGAGATCAGATTTTCTTAGTTCATTTGAAAAAAATTTAAGTAGGTTAGTTGATTTTAAATTTTGAAAATGGCTAAGTTTACGTCTCTTAATCATTTCATTTTATTTACAAAAAAACACCTAAGAGAAAAGAGTCCTAATTTGGTAATTTTATTTTTGAAAATATTCTACAATATCCTAATTTTGAAAAGGATTGATTTATTTCTATTTATTTGGAAAATGATTTTCTAAGTAATAAAACATTTTTCCTTTTTTTCCTTTCTTTCTTTTCATTATTATTATTTTTATTTTTTCAACCTAAGCATACATTACTCTAAATAATAAAATAAATAAACAAAATAACGCTTACTTTTTTTCTTCTTCTTCTTCTTCTTTTTTTATCTTTTTTCTTTCTCTTTTTTTAATTCTTTTTTTTTTTAATTTTACAAATTATTCGTGAAAAAAAAATAAACTAAAATGAAATAAAACAAAAAAAATGATTAAAAACAAAAGGAACAAGCCAAGCCGGAATAAGAGAAACTCGCATGTCGAACTGCGGGTTGTCGGGTTAGAACCAAGTCGGAATCGGGTTGTCCGACCATGTAACGTGCAACTCGTGTGAATGGCATGAAAGGGGTGTGGCAGTGTCGAAGGGACTCCAACCACAATGATTCGACCACTATTTTTTATGGGAAAAATCAAATTCATGCAAATCTGATTGGACAATAAGTGTTTAGTGTTAATGAAGTGGCCAATGGAGGTAACTGTGCTAATTTTGTAAATTGAGCACAGTAGTTTATGGGTGTGTAGAATAGGTTTGTCGGTGCTGGCAATTATCCAAGCTAGGTAGTGATTGTTGGTGTAGAGGATGGTTGATGTAGGTTCACAGCACATATAGGTGTATTCATTGCACGGTTTTGAAGCCAAGGTAAGGGGTCGCATGTGGCTGTTGGATGAGGATGGAGCAAGGTTGTTGGGTTTGGTCAAGGGGATCGAAAAAGAGGGATGGTGCAGTATATGTATATGTCTGAGTTCCTGTACGAGAGAGAGAGAGGTTAGGGAGTTAGGATCCAAATTCAATCAAAATTGATGGCTAAAATCGTTGACAACATGCAGTGGGTTTAGGAAATGGGATCGTGTTTATGGGAGGAAGCGGTGGTTATGTGTGTGGATGACGCTAGTAGTGGCATTAGTGCATGATCAAAAAATGAAAGAGGATGGAATGTGCGACGGTAAGTAGTCTGGCGTAGGGCTGTTAGTTGAGAGAGAAAGTGGCCGATCGTGTTAGTTTTGTGATCAAGAGTGTGTCATCGGTATGTGTGGGTTGGTCATGCGTCTAAAGTTAATTTCAACACAAAGAGGGAGTAGTCCACAGTCATATGTGTGTTTGTGAGAGAGGTGGTCTGGGTTTTCCAAAATGAGTGAGGGTAATCGAGAGAAAGTCGAATCGAGAGAGGGATGATGAATGGGATGCCCCTAGAATGATGGCCAAGGTCCTATTTATAGCCTCGGAGGATCGAGCTAACTTTAGGAAGCTCGGACATTTTGAAAATCACCGTTAAAGCATGACAACCTAAAATTTTTTTTCAATTTTTTAAGCTTGATTCTTGCTGCCTAAGAGGATGAATTGGACGTATTTTTATCCCAATTCAAAGTATACCAAGCTAAATAATTTCACCATTAATTCGGTAAAATTGTATAGTAATTGAGGTAAAAAAAAAAAAAGGACCTAAAGTGGCCTAAACGAAATGGGAAAAATCTGGAAGCAAAGGATTGAAATCAGGGAAGAAGATAGAGAGCGCAGGTTATGTACTGGGCAAATGCCTCGCACCCCTACGCATGCATTAGAAAGAAAATGGGCGCCTTGCTATCCAACGGGCTTCATGCAGTGTTAAATTGTGAACTAGATTTTAGTCCACTCCTAATTCCCTTCTGCTTTTTTATTATATATAAGAACTAACTACTAAAATTAAATACCTATTAACTAGGTGGCATAAAAGCCCAATCTTAATTGCTCACTAGACCTCAAGCTAATCCAATACCAATGCCCTGGTGCTTATCCGTTAGGTTATTAACTTGTGTCTTATTTGCACATATAAATTAGATCAATCTAGGCTAGATTCAAATCTATGTCCAAGGCCCCCTTATAATTTAACATTATTTTCTAAATTTCCTTAAAATCCTTTATTTTATTTATTTTTTGTGACTTTTTCAATTTTTCAATTTTTTATATCTTTTCTAAATTTCTTATTTTTTGTAATCTCCTAAATTTTCCATTTTTTTATTTTTTCCAAATTTCTTATTTTTTTTATTTTTCCTGAATTTTCTATTTTTTTTCTAATTTAGGACTTTTTATCCTAATTATGTTTACAATATGGATCCCGTTGCATGAGGCTATTTAAACCCCTACATTTTCCCTCTTTTCTTTTCGCACCCATCAATTTAAGCCTCCTATCGCCCTCTCTCTATCTACTATTTCCTTTATCTACACTCATCCTTTCTTCACCAATTCTCTCCTCTAACTTCATCTTTCATATTCTCGGAGGTAAATATGTCCGATACTACTTACAACCAATCAAATTTTGATAATGCAATGATTAATCAAAATCCAGTTCAAACCATGCCCCCAGTTCTTAAGGTAGTTGGTGCTGCTTCACAATAAGCAGAAGACACAACGAAAATGAAGGATAATTGCCCTTAGGGTCTTTCTAGTTATACTAACTTAGTTGAAAACATGCCCCTAGGGCTTAGTGAAATCAAAGAATCCCTTTCGACAATTAACCAAAAGATGGTGAGGATGAAACTATTCCAGATCCCCTATACCGTAGCATCATGCATAACCTCGGCCCAAATGAAGTCACGAGTACCCTATTTGAAAAAAGAGTTTGAAAACATGTGCTTTTTCTTCTATTCTATACCCCAATACAGGAAGATTGAGAAACCTTAGATTCAAGTGTACATCATGTCCTTGGGCAATTGGGAGTTTTCCCTTTTTGAAAAATATTTCACAATTGATTTACACTTTCCTTTTTCTACTTTCAAGAAAGCTCGACTCTTATAGGTCGTTAATAGCTTTTGAGTGTATACATGATGAGGACTTAAAGGTTAAGGCTACACCAACCTTGTTCAGATATTTTCTTACAATTAAGCAAAGTAAGGGTTGGTTTTACATTTTTGCTTGTCTTAGAAGAGATATTTTGATTTAATCAAAGTCCTCTATCCACAATTGGAAGAAAAAGTTAATAATGGTTAGGTAGGAAAAGGACCTTGACTTCCCTTCTCTTTGGTGTTCACTTATTAGGCAAGGCAACATCAAGAAATTGTTACCAAATGACAAAGCTACTTATGATACAATCATGGAGAAGTATAACTCCATTTATTTCATATGGGATGTCGATAGCATTATAGATCAACTAGTTGGGCTCCAATATTTTTTAATGATTATAATGAGGCTCCAAAAGTTGCTAATTTGTTCAAGGTAGGGAAAATACAATTGAGGGATTGAATGAAGGTACAATAGCAGATCAAGGTATGCTTCAACAATAGTTGGGCTTACTGCAAAGAGATCTCAACCAATTGTTCTAAGGTTAGGTAGTCTTGCTTACTCGTACTTAGCATGCATTTGTAAGTTATTCTTTTCCTATCTTGCTTACTTTGAAGCTAATCTTATTTGGGATTTAATGCAAAGATGCCACTTAAGAACCCTAATTCCAAGGACTTGTTCACCAAATTAAAAGCCGAGCAACATTCAAGAAAAGATGGTCATGGAAAGAAGGCTACTTCCCCTCAGCAAAAATGTCTCTAAGAAGCTATAGGGGCAATCCCAACCTATAAAGGTTGTGAATATGCAGAAAAGGAGCAAGGTCATTAAGATTGAGCCACTGAGGAAGTAGCATAACATTGAGCCTAGAGAAGCTCCTCTTTAGGACCCCACTAAAGGCAAAGCTACCTTGGTGAATGTTCAAAAGCAACTAGCCAACTTGGAGGGGGATCTAATAATCCTATAGCAAATGAACTTCCTATGATGATCTTAGGTCTATGACTCCTTTATGGATAGAGAACAAGCCCATATATGAATATCTCCCTTCATGCAAGGTCAACACAAGCAACTATGCCATTTGGAACAACAAGATTGCCCAACAAGTGCTAAAGGGGATCAGGTTCCCTAAAGATGTCAATCCACTCACCAACATCCACATAGTTGTTGGAAAAACTAGTTATTGCCAAATATATGATGTAAGAGTTTAAAATAAATATGTGGATATTTATGACCTAATATCAACATTTATAATCTTAATCTTCTCTTTTAAGCTTCACAATATTTAGTTTTGACAATCAAGACTCTTAACGTGGAAAAGAAGGAGGCAAGAACTCAATATAATAAGTATTGTTTTGGCTTTGTACTTCTTCATTATTTTTCTTTTCTAGATCACTATCAAGGAAAAGGAAGAGACAACACAAATAGAAGTAGAATTTATTGAGCATAGCACAAAATAGGGTAAGGAGAATGAAAAATTGGAGGAAAAGATCCGTAATTTGAAAATAGATACCAATAAGGAGATGACACTGCACAAAGAAAAAGAGGCAACCTTAGAGGAAGAGCAAAACAAGAATGCCTATCTCATCATCAACCTATTTGGAGCTTTAAAGGAGACTAAAGATCTCAAAGTTAAGTATACAAGTAAGATCCAACAATTGCACAATCTTTATGATGAGCAAAAGATCAAGATCTCCACAATAGAGCAACAAAAAACTCAGGATGTAGCTATTAGGAGGTTCTTCAAGAGGTCTAGGACAACTTAAAATATATGAGCATGATCGTGGAGAAGATGCTAGATGGCATAAACATAGCAAGAGTTGAAATCTTGATCCACCATCCCAAGTATTACTTCAATTGTTTGAACTTCACTATTAGATGTACTAGTTGAGAAGCCGCAAAGCAAAATGACCAACCTACTAATGAGGAAGTTGCTCAAATCCGCATCAATGCCTAATTACTAAGTTAGATAATTGGAAAATTAGGGAAGAGTACTAATAGTCCAAGTTTTCCCTAAATTTATGTTCCCCATGGGATTGAAAACTCAAACTTAAATCCATTTCTTGTCTAAGTACACTTATCTATGCCCCTATCAAGTTTTTGGTATCATTGCTAAGAACTAACAAAGTGAAATTATTAAGATGCTAGGAAAAACCCTTCACCAATTATTCTAACTTATTTCTGACAATTTTATATCCTTCTTCTCTTGTGATGATTTACTTTCTTTGACCAAGAAATATTGAACCAAATCCCAAACCTATAGGATCTAAGCTAATCTAAAAACAAGAAGGATAAGTTCGATAAGCCAATGACGTTAACCAACAGAGTTCCTTAGGAGGTAGCCAAGTTAAATATCGTTTGATCCCCATATCTATTTAAAAAATGAATGATAGGAATGAGATGTCTAAAAGTGCAGATCCTAAAGAGATCAAAATGAAATACTCTAAGTCCTATAATGAGTACGAATGACGAGTCACTTCATTCAAAGCACTAAGTCATTAAAAGATCATAGGTTACCTCAATAAGATCAAAATGAAATTGTTGATACTCAAAATTAGAATTAGGAGTAAGTAAGACACTTTGCTTGAAATTACTCTACAAAATGAAAAGAAAATGAAGCTATGGGGATGCTGGGGTGACTCCGACATAGCCACTCCAATGCCTAAGTTAGATTAAGTATTTTAAGGTAAAAAGAAAGCTTAAAGAGAGCATAAAGCATCCAAAAGAACCTCATTACTGCATTCTAATCTCCATTTATAGCCGAAAGTTGGTTCGAATCGGGTAATCATTGCATCCAAAACATAACATGCGTGTTAAGTTTAAATTTAAGGCCACTTCTTGATATTAGGGGACGTAGCTGATGTCACGATGGTTGGTGGGTGGTTATTTGAGTAAGGAGCCTAACTATTTATACCGAATGTCTAGATTTGAATCTTCTAAAGCTAACCAAGTCAAGAGTCAATCTATAGGTACTTACTCTGAGTTGAACAAGGCCAATCCAATCTATTCTAGTTGGGTTGTTCTGTTTAAGTTAGCTACATCTAACATATCAACCTTCCTAAGCTAGTTAACACATCAAGAGTGACTTAAACGAGGTTAAGAATAGTAAAAGAAGAGGGTGTAGATAGATAGTAGGTCGAACACCACTCAATTTAGGTTGGCCTTGACCTTGAGGAAAAATCACTATCAGTATTTCCCACCCCCCACCTCCCCCGACTCCTCATGATGGGTAAATCAAGGGAAGTAATGATATTTCTTTAGTTGGGTGTTTTGATTATAATTCCTTAATGTGAAAAGTAGTTCTAGGAAATGTGTTGTCACTCTAATCCAAGCTTTAAGCTTCATGTCCCGACCTCGACCATGATGGTTACGAGGTGTTCTCTAAATGTTGGTTTGCCTTTTATGCTTAACTTATTGGACAAGCTTTACGTATGCCAATGTGACATTTCACATCACCTTTTCAAAATTTATGTAGACATGGTAGAACCTACAATTGCCTCTTAGAAATGCCATTTAATTGACGCCATTGTATCTAAGTAATGCATGCCCAATCTAGTGGACCATGTTAACTGTTAATTGTAATCCATACAAATGCTAAAAAGCCACAACTCCTCATATCCTTTATTTCTTCATTTTTGTGTTTTATTTCCTCTTTCTTCTTCCACTGTACTATTTATTTCCTTATTCCTTTGTGCAACTTCTACTTAGAATTTTCCTTCTTTCGTGCTCTGAATATTGTTCATTTCTCCTTTGCTTCCTTTTCTTTTCATCTGCATTGTTAAGGTAAACATTTCCACCATAAAATCTAACAACTTAGCATGAGCACAACAGCAAAGCCAAGAATTGTCCACTATGCACTAGATAGGTGATTTTACTCTCATAAAGAACCTCCTAGCACTGCGAACCTCGACATTGCTAATTGTCCTTAAGATTTATCTAGATTGACTGCATTAGCCAAAATTCGCATCCTTAGTTCATGAAAGATTAGAAAATTTCCATTTGATGATTATCTACTAAACAATGAGGGTAATTCCCAAGCTCTCTTTTTATACATCAAAATCGAGTATGATATAAGCCCAAACAGGATCACTGGCATAGTAATTGAGCAAGAGTTTAACACTCTGAGGCTCAACTTCCATAGTGCCCCCTAAAGCTTAGACAATCGAGAGGCCTTAACCACATGAGTGGATTACTGTGCTTAGGGATTAGGAATTCAGCCTCTTCGAGAAGTATTTTGAGGTTAGTTTAAGGTTACCCTTCTCTCTTTTCTAAAAATCTTATTTTACCTATCACTATATGTGTCCTTGCATGCTTACTTTAAACTCTTATAAGCTATTAGTAGCCTTTAAGTATATTTGTGACAATTTGGAGATTAAGGCTACAATTACCTTATTCCAATACTTTTTCACGCTCAAGAGTAAGGATGACTTGTTTTATGTGTGCACCTAATCTTGGATTAAGGAAGTTTTTAGTAAGATTAGAATCTTCAATTCATGATTAGAAACAAAAGTGGGTAGTAGTTAGGTTAACCATCTGATTTGATTTCCCTACTGATTGAAGTTACCTAATGTATTTAGGAGCTCAGTAATCACTAGGGCTTACCGTAGGGAATAGTAACCACGTAAGTCCTTTAAGATATTAAAGAAAATGAGAATGGAAGGACCAACAAGCATAGTTGCTTATGTGAGGCTACTCGAAGGATATGATGCACCAACAAATAAGACATAACTTGATACCTCACTTGATATGACTCACAAGCTAATGGTAAGGTCCACTCAACACTAATATTGAGCTACTGAGCAAGATCAAATAAGAGTGTAAATGAACTATACTCGAAGAAGGGTACCTTATGAGAACAAGTATATTCAAATCAATAAAGATGTAAGATGCCTTGCGGCTACAATAAAAAGGACTATTTATAGTAAGTCCTTTAGGGCAATAATACAAATAAGGAAAATTACATAAAAGACAATGAAGAAAGAGATTCCTAGTATGTATGAAAAGGGGTAAATATGACAAATGATGCAAAGAAATATAGTACAAATGTAAAAAAAAAGTAATAGACATGTGGCAGCCTATCAATGGGTTCGTATAAGGGAATCTTAGGGCGCTATGGATGCTTAGAACAGGTATAGCTGCTGTTGGGGATTGGCACTTGGAGTTATTAAGACAAAAAAAGGCTATTACTATTTGGTAGGACAAATGAGTAGAACTTGGCATGTAGTGGACTCGGCCTTGGCATGTAGTGGACTCGGCCTTGGCACTCAACAAGTCGACCATGACACTTGTAATGTCTGTAGATTGGAAGAGTAGGGCTTAAAGTGCAGTTACCGCAACCTCAACACTCCACAAGTTGGTGACTGGGCAAGGGTTCATACATAGTAGATTGTATTCAAGCTAGGACTTTGGAGAGTTCGCCTGCAGTTCTTCTATATACTGGTGCTCATCTTCGGTAAGCTGACAAAAGATAATCCTTCTAGCAAAAGACTGTAAGCCTTAGAGACAGGTAGGAGTAAGGGGTCCAAAGGTTGGAAATTTATCAATTCCCCATGGTTGTTGAAGATTTGCCCTCAAATCTTAGTCTTTTTCTTCTTTAAGAAAATAGGGCATCAAGTTGATGACATTGAAAGTAAGAGACACTCCATATCCTTCGAGTAGCTCAAGCTCATAAGCATTGTCATTGACATGCCGAAGGATCTTAAAAGGTCCATCTGACCTAGGAGATAATTTGTTTGTCCTCTTCCTTGGAAATTGCTCCTTACTAAGGTAGATCCAAATAAGGTCTCTTGGGTTATAAATGACTTACCGTCTTCCTCAGCTTCTCTGTTCTCTCTATCAAGCTACATTCTTGGCTAATTCCTCGGCAACCTTCTGATGCAATTTCTGAAAATCCTTAGCTTACAGTAGGCTTCATTGACTTTCTCCTTAGGAGGTTAGGCTAATAACTATATCCCAGGGTAAGTTCAAGTTATGTCCATATACGACCTCAAAAGGTGACCTTACTATCGAGCTATGAGTAGAGCAATTGTAAGCAAACTCAATGATGGGTAAGCATAAATCCCAATTATGTAGATTCTTTCCAAGAGTAGCTCGAAAGAGATTACCTACTATTCTATTCACAACTTTTGTCCAACTGTCTATCTATGGGTTCCAAGAAGTATTGAACATGAGCTTTATGCTAAGCTTCTTCCATTCTTCCATAGGGTTTTTTAAAAGAAGTTCATGAACTTTGAATCACGATAAGACACAATACTTTTTGGTACTCCATGCAACCATACAATCACTTGTAAAAAGAGGTTAGCAATAAATACAGCATCATTAGTTTTGTGGTAAGGGATAAACTAGCTCATCTTACCAAACCAATTAACCACCACCATAATAAAATCATGTCTCCACAGTGTTTTGGGTAGGCCGAGCGTAAAATCCATGCTCAAATCAGTCTATGGCCATTTAGGTATGGGTAAAGGTATATACTCTCCATATGGCTCCTTTCTCTCCTTGGCTTGTTTATATACCTTGCAATGCTCAAGAATTTTGCAAATATCCTTCATCATCCTATACCAACAGAAATGCTCTTTCAACAACTCGGTCGTTCTTTTCTCAACAAAGTTGTGACTAAGCCTCCAGCATAAGCATCTAAAATAAGTGATTCCCCAGTAAACCCACTTGATACATAAATTTTCTTTTCCTTTATAAAAAATCCTTAAGTTAAATAGAACCTATCCACTACTCCTCTAACATTACACTTAGCCACTAAGGGTACCAAGTACGTGTCATGCTCATATTAATCGGGTAGGGTGCTAAACCCAAGTATTTTAGTCTGCAAAGTGGTCATAAGAATATGTTGACAGGAAAATACATCGACCAAGGTGTTGGTGCTCCCCTTCTTGTATCTAATGACATAGCAGAAAGTTTTTAGGTATTCAACATGGTGTTAACATGGTGTCAAGAATGTTTTTTGTTATCCTCTAAGATGTTAGAGAGATTTACGATCCAAGTAAACGATGAACTCTCTCAACAATAAGTAGTGTTGCCAATTTTGAAGTACTCGAATAAGGGCATAGAACTCCTTATTATACACTAAGTAATTTAGTATGGCATGTATGTGTTTCTCAATGAAGTATGCAACTAGTCAATGCTCCTACATAAGAACAGCTCCAATGCCAACTCCAAATGCATCATATGTAGCGACCCTAGGAGGAGCCTAATAGTATTGCCTAAAATTTCCATATCACATGTGCACCCATGATAAGAAAATCACCTTGCAAGTCAGAGATTGTAAGACTCTAAATAATTATTTGCTAGAGTCTTCAATTTTAGTTAATTGACTCATTATATAATATAAATAATTATGGATATCTATTTTTCCACAGTTCCTCAGAACCGCAGAGAATCGGTATCCCCTACCAAAATAGTGAAATAAGATAGACAATTCTAAACTTACTAAAGATACTAAACTTAATTGAGACATTAGTCGTTTTTCGAAGCATTCCGAATTAACTACACAAGCTTTTCATCATACTGATTCAATGGTAGCACTCTGCACTCGATTCTTATCCCATTCCCAACTATCGATCAACCTGCAAGGAAAAGAACTGTTGGGCTGTAAGCTTACGCTTAGTGAGATAATTACCCTCATCAATACCGCATGATAGAAATTTATTAAATACATAATCATATGAATGCATGAACAATCAGTATGCCAAACAATGCATGCAGTAACCTAAGAACTGCATACAACTCAGAATTACGCCTCCTGAAGTCGGGGTTTGGAGATAATTAACTGACCCAAACCAAAATTTGGGTTCTAGACCTTGGGTTTTATTTCATTTGCACTATCGTGCTCATGCCAAAACAAAACTCTATATATATATGTATACTTCCTTTACTAAAATCAAATCATATCTTTTAAAATCCCAAGTCTAACGGTGTGGTGGCCTCCGCAATCCACAAACACATGCCCTAAGCAGAAGCCACAAGACTCGGCCCCTCGCTGACGGTTGGCGTCTCCCAGCGCCTAGTAAGCACATCAGCTTAGGTCAGAGACTCAATATATATGATGGCATAGCTAGTGCCCAATCCTACAGAAAACTCGTATTCCTGTGAGTCCCCTCCCATCTTCTATGTGAAGCGGCAGTCGGTGTTATCCATATGCAATATGGAGAATGCATGATTCATTTTGAGTTCTTAATCGTATAAGTGATTAACTTGATTTTTAGAGTAACCAAACAATTTCATTCCATACAATTCACATATATATATGCATTACAAACAATTCCCATTAGTATATATAATTAAAAAAATCATCGCATTCATCCATAAATTCAAACACATGCATCTCCCATATCCCACAAGCATCCAAATTTATATATATAGTTTAGGTGCATCTATTCTACAAGCACAATCAAGTAAAGAGTCATTGGGAATTTACTCACTCAGCCATGCGGATCAATCAAAATAATCTGGGATAGGTCGTCTCCCCAAAGCCAGGTCCCCTAGACATCGCAAATATGATACTATAAGGATTTGAAATAAAACCTAGAAAACTAAGCTAAAACCCTTTAAGTTATACTTTGGACTTGGTTTCATAAATTTTTCCAGTTTTACTTAAAAGTTCAATCACGTATAACTTTTTCGTTTTAAATTCAATTTTTATGATCTTATAGTCAATATTCATCGTTTTCGAGTGTACTTTAACGTAGTGAGGTTAGATTTTCAAAATGAGGCATATAATTCTGTCCATGGGTCAGAACAATAGCGTTCCTCATGTGTTGGAGTGCTTTTGGGCCTTGTATGGTAAATGGGCTTTTTAATAACTTAAGAAATTCTTTGGGCTTGGTCTTAAGATTTTATCCTAAGCTTAAAATACTCCTTGAGATTATATTTACAACTTTGATTTATATTCTTAAGGCTAACAACCACTTCATGGGCCCTTTAGTGGGCTTAAGTTGTCAAATGGGCTTATTTTTTGTTCAAACTAAAATTAGTAACTTTGGTAGGCTTGTGGGGCCTTAGGTGGATTTCTTATGGGCTTAAAAACAACCTCTCTTGATACTTTAAGGTGCTGGTAAGAATTTCCTTGAAGGCCCAACTTAGAGTTCTAGGCTCGTTTTGAGAGTTCTAGGCTCAGTTTTGAGTTCTAGGCTTTGTATGCTTACCATACTTGCTTTGGTTGATCTTTTCACTTTGTTCATTCACTTTTATCATATTTTTAAGCTTCTTTTCGTCACGTTCCAGATCTGTTCATGATGATTCCAAGGGGTTCTTGCTTGGTTTTTCAACTTGTTTCATCATTTCCTTAAGTTTAGATGTTAGATTATGTACTTAAACTACTTGTATCCGAATCTTAACTTAAATTTTCTTCCATAAGATGATCCTTTAACTCGTGCTCTACATAAAGAAATAAAATATCTTATACTTAATATAACCTCCATATCATAACTCATGTCATACAAAGTTGGTTTCTTTATAAGACTTCATGTGATGGATTTTTCCTTAACTTAAGTCTAGATTTGAGCATGTTTAACTTAACGAAAATAAAATCAACATTCAAATGACCTTTGAACCCTCACACCCAGCATGTTCATCTTCCATTCAAGTTCTTGTTTCAAGATTTTCTCAACTTAAAATCTTCCATTCAAGGTGTTGAACAAGTGTCTTTACAAAATACTAACTTTACATGCTCATTCTTCAACTTCATGTAAAGGTTTCATGGTTTGTTTCTTAAAACGATTTTTGGTGTTATAACAAATTAAACCTTACTTATATCTTCAAGAAATCAAAGTCTCCTAATCATAAACACTAACCCACAATCACAAGAAATACTTACTCGTCCTTAAAGCAAATTATGGTGGTTGTGCATAAAGGTTCCACTTAAGCTCTTAACTTTACTTCCTCTTTTGCAACCTTTTGGAACCCGAATCTTTTGGTCTTTTAGAATGGGTTTTATGGAAGGTTCTAATGGCTCTAAAAGATCTTAGATGGTTAAAGAAAATAACACAAGAATAACAAGAGAAATTGCCGTGAGTATGGAAGCAAAAATAGTGGCAGCAATGTTGGGAATTTGTGGAGTTTGATTTCTTTTTTTTATTTGCGTTTAAAGTGAGAGAAAGGAAGTGAAAATGGGCGTGAAAGAGGGAGAGAGTGGCATATTTTTGAAAGAGGAAAGAAGTGTGTGAAAGAAGCTTTAATTCATTATCTTGTAGCTTACACAAAAGTCAACAATTACAACTATTGATGATATAAGCATTAAGGGGTAAATAGTGATGTGTAAGAGAAAGTAATTGATGTTTGAAAGACAAGAGAATGACCCCCCTTTCTCCCTTGTCCAAATCTGCCATTTAAAGTCTTTTTGGGCCATGGAGTGGTCTTATCTCATTTATTAAAGTTAAGCTTATGAAATCTTGTGAAAAATTGTCCATATGTAGTATAAGTGAAGGGGTGATAGGGAAATTGTCTTATCGCTAGATTTTGATAAGTTATCAATTGATAAATGATTCCAACTCTCAATTGATAAGTTATTTAAGGTGATTTGTTGGTCCACTTATTTATGTGTAAAGCTTATACATGAAGATAAGGGCATAACCTTATAGGAAATTGTTTTGGGGTTTTCATCTCGCATTGTTTTGTAATTTATGATTTGATTTTTATAAAACTGTGAAATTTTCTAAAGTTGAATGAAATTATTCAAATTAAATTATCGATTAATTACTTAGGGTTAAAATTCCTTAATGGTTTTAAGGTTTAGGGTTTTAAGTAACTTTAGAGCTTGTAGTTCTTCAAGCTCGGGTTTTATTGACAATTGGCTTTTGAATTGTAAAAATTTAATTCGTTTCTAAATATAAACTTAAGTTTTTGGTTTAGTTTATCTTTGGGAACATTCGGACAGTACTCTTAATCAAGTCTTAGGCCCACTAAAAGTAGGGTTTACATCACACTCTAGTTTAAAAACTTTCTTGAAGTCGAGCAAAATGAGTATTAAGGCAGAAGTCAACCTAGACTTAATCCCTTCAAAGCTTCTCTGAGCTTTCTTAGACCATTTGAATTCAGAGTTTTTTCTGGTGAGCTCGATTAGTGAGGTAGCTATGGAACTAAAGTTTCAAATTAATCTTCCATCAAAGGAGTTAGACCATGAAAACTCCTTACTTCAATGGCACTAGTCAAAGTCAGCCATTCAAGAATAGTTCGGACTTTCTTGTCATCAACTCTAATACCTCCTTCAAAAACAACATAATCTAAGAATACTACATCGCTCTAACAGAATACACATTTCTTCAAATTGCCAAATAAGTGCTCGGCATAGAGGATATCAAACACAGACCTCAAGTGTATGACATAGGAGACAAGGTCGACACTATATACCAAAAAATCATCAAAGTAGACAATAGCACACTTACCAATCAAGGTTCTCAAAACATGGTTCATGAGTCACAAAAAAGTACTCAACACATTTGTTAGACCAAATGGCATCACCATCCATTTGAGTAAGCCATCCTTTATTTTGAAAGCAATTTTCCATTCATCTTTAGGTCTCATCCATATTTGGTGGTAGCTACTCTTCAGATTAATCTTCAAAAAGACTCAAGCACTATGCAATTCATCAAGCATATCATCCAATCAAAGGATCAAATATCTTCACTTAACAATGATCTTATTGATTGCTTAGCTATCAATGCACATTCTCCATGAGCCATCCTTCTTTAGCACCAGGACCGTTGGCACAACATAAGGGCTCATGCTCTCTCAAACATATCCTTGATCAATCAACTTATTTCTTTAACCTGGCTACTTGCTTAAGATTAAGCCTATAGGTAGGTCGGTTAGGTAGAATAGCTCCAGATTAGAGGTTAATGCAATGCTCTATTCCTCTAATAAGAAAAGCTCCCCTTGCCATCTCAACAAGAAACAAGTCAGCATACTCTTGAAGTAATGCTCGCACTTCGACAAGTAAAGGTTTAGCTTCTCTCAACTCTAGAAGTTTCTCAACTGATAAGAATACATACTCTTCCATCTTGACATCTCTCAAAAATTGAGCTTAAGAAATCACTAAAGATTTCCTCTACAATGATCTAATGATCTTCACTTATCACTCCTCGAACTCTTTGGGGCTCATTAGGGTTGGTTTAACCTTCTTCCCGTCCTTTTAGAACACATAGGTATTCTTATATCCGTCATGCAACACCTTCAAATCAAACAGCTAGGGTCAGCCAAGTAATATGTATGAGGCACACATGAGTAGGATATGACACAACACCTTGTCCTTGTATCTATCACAAATAGTAATTGACACTTTAACTTGCTCAGTAATAAGTAGACTTCCCTTCTCATTTAGCCAATGAATTTTGTACGGCTTAGGGTTTGCACTTTGACATTGGTACAACTCTCTCCATCAATGATCAAAGTACACAGCTTGCCATTCACTCGGCAGTTTATATGGAAGAAGGTCTCCACTTCTCATTCTCATCAAATACAAAGGTACTGAGAGATCTTCATACGATCATATAGTACTCAGCTCCCATTTCAGGTGGAGTCACGACATTTGAGTCTTCATGAAATCCACTCAACAAGTGATTAACTACCTCATCTTTACCTTTACTAGCACTTTCCACCTCAAACTAGGGTTTGTCCCCCTTAATGGTCATGATACGTCAGTTCCAATATTGACTAACCATATGTCCAAAACCAAGACACTTGAAACACGTAATCTCTTGGATCTTCCTTCCTAAGCTCTGACTTTGGTCCTTCTTGACATGAGGCTCCTCGACCTTGCTCTTGCTTCGACCATCATCAAGTCTCCTCAGCATCTAACTTCGATGGTTTACCTTGTAACTATATTGAGCTTAGTCATATCCAAGGCAGCTTGGTATACCAGTTCTACTGGGTAAGCCAGGTCGACAGCTTGGCACTTGGCTAATCCGATTCTGCTTCTGCCTTTCAATCCTTTGTGCTACTCAGATGGCCTCATCTAGAGTCCTAAGCCTATGTACCCCCACTATGTTACCAATTTCAAACATTAGCCCAAAAATGAATAGTGCTATAGTTCGTACCTTGGGTTCTTCAACATCACATCTAATTATCAATAACTGGAACTCTTAAACATACTCATCTAATATTTAGTTACCTTGTCTTAGCTCTTAGAGGCATTAGAAAGTATCTTGTTCATAGTGTTGTTGAACAAACCTAGTCCTCAATCCAGGTATATACCCAAAAAATTCTAACGTAGTTACTCGAATACAAACAATGTCTTCGTAATCATAAAAGTTGAATATCATTTCAATCTTCTCCTTCCAATCTAGGTAGCCATTAGTACTACTAGACCCATTAAAGCCAGAAATATGTACCTTAAGATGCTCGACTTATCTAGGAGCTCTAAGCTCATGTTCTTCGAATCCTTCATATTTCTCTTTGTCCTTGTACTCCTAACTTCATCCAACTCAAGTCTTCTTCTCGCAACTCTATCGATATGTTAGGGTGGAGTTAAGTTTACATTAATAGTTTTAGGTACTCAATTCTCACCCATCTATCTTCTCGACCTATCTCCCACTTCTCGACCTTATTTAACAACTTTATCTTGTAACCTAGTCTCTTAGCCCTTTGTACAAAAATAGCCAGATTGGCTACAATAGCAGCAAGGTCTTATATCTACTCATCAGTAGTTTACAGGCTCTATTGAGCAACACAGCCATGACTAAGAGCATCACTCTCAACATCATTAATCTTTCCTTAAACACTAAGATTTAATGTTTCTTAATATAAACTTTAGAAAGTTAACTATTCAACAAAAGATTCGTATACAACTTCGAAAATGCAACTTCTCATAGTAACTTAAGAACTTGCTCTGTTTTCCACTTAAGAAATAGAGTATAATAGAACAAACACTCCAAAAATAAATACTACAATACTAAGCCTTCAGTCTCAACCTCAAGCTCTAATACCAAGATTATATGATGTGCCTAAAAGCTCAATAATCACTAAGGCTTACCATAAAGAATAGTAACCACGTAGGTCCTTCAAGATATCAAAGAAAATGAGGATGAAAGGGTCAACAAGGATAATAGCTTAGGTGAAGCTACTCAAAGGATATGATGCACTAACGAATACAACACGATTAACACTTTACTTAATATGACTCATAAGCTAATATTAAGGTCCACTAGCCACCAATCTTAAGCTACTTAGTAAAATCAGATAAGAGTGTAAACGAACTATACTCGAAGAAGGGTATCTCATAAGAACAAGTATATTCAATATTAGAAAAAATGTAAGATGCCTTGCAACTGTAATAAAAAGGACTATTTATAATAAGTCCTTTAGGGCAACAAGACAAATAAGGAAAATTACATAAAAGACAATGAAGAAAGAGATTCCTAATATGTACGAAAAGGGATAAATATGACAAATGATGAAAAGGAATATAGTACAAAAGTTAAAAAAGCAATGGCTAAGTGGCAACCTGTCAACGGGATCGTATAAGGGAATCTTAGGGTACTGTAGATTCTCAGAACGAGTGTAGCTGCTATTGGTGACTGGTATTTAGACTTACTAAGACAAATAAAGGGCACTATTATTTGATAAGCCAAATGAGTAGAGCACAGTATTTAAGGGACTCAACCTCGGTAAGTCGACCATAACACTTGTCACATATATAGATTAGAAGAATAGGGCTTAAAACATAATTACCTTAGCCTCAACACTCAATAGGTCGGCCTCAAGACTACGCTAGTCGATGATTGGGCAAGAGTCCATGCAAAATAGAATGTATCCAATATAAGACTTCAAAGAATTCACCCACAGTTCTTCTACATAATGGTGCTCATCCTTGGCAAGATAACAAGAGATAACCCTTTTGGTGAGAGACTATAGGCTTCAAAGACAAGTGCGAGTAAAGGGTCTAGAGGTTGACAATCCATCACACCCAATCAAGTTATAAGACATCAAACACGTACTCTCTAATGACTAGAAGGCTCATGACACAATCATTAAGGCCTATAATCATAGATGGTTTCTCTAGGATGTGGATGTTATAATTTCCAAATACTCTTGTAGAGCTCTAATCTTCCCCAGAGATGAAGCAACAGTGGTTGAAGGTACTAGTAGTACCCATGAAGGGAATGTTGAAGACCCAAATGAAGGCATTATTATTAACTAAGGTACAAACTTTTTGTGATCTCATTATCTTGAGAGGGGCTTTGTAAAAGGAGGGATATTCACATCTACCATAGGAGCTGAGTGGTCTTCCTTGCCCATGCTCAATACTGCTTCTGTAAGTCTTTTAACTTGTATTTAATTTTTTTTTCCAACCCAATCTGTTAAACATTTCATTGTAGATATGTCACAAAAAAATTATAGCTCTAAAGGTCGTTTTGCCGAGCTGAAGGTTGCTAGCTCAAAAGGGAAAGAGGACCCTAAGAAGACTTATGCCAAACAAGTTCCAACTAAACCACCAACAAACCACAATTCAATCTATTAGTGAAGCCTATCACTTCTCAAACCACAAAGGATGCCCAACAAATGAAAACTACTAAGGAGACCTAATAGCCAAAGACAACAACTATTAAGAAGAAGGTCATTCAGGTCACTGAGCTAAGAAAGAGACCTAATACACATGATTGTCCACCATTAAAGAGAGATCAAACAAAGGGAAGACCCCCAAGAATAACAAGTCAAGGGGTAGTTCTATAAATTCTAATTAGCGTATAGATGCCTCCTTTAGAATTTTGAGGTTATCACCCTTTCCTAAAAACAAAATACTAAGGTCCTATAATTTTTTCCATGTTAGAGTATTAACACAACTAACCATGCCTTAAGGAATGGTCAAGTTGCTGTAGAGATGATCGGAGGCTTTTGTCTACTGCAAGACATTCAGCCCCTAACAAACTTTGTCAAAATTTAGGATCTAACAGCTTGCTACGATTGGCTGCTTCCAACCTTTATGATGCAAGATCTTTTTCAACCTCTTATATTCTGATTTAACAAGCTTGTTGTAATGCTTTATTCTAGTTATGCTATAATCTTTCGTAATTCTCAATGTCTATTGATGATTGTCGAAGCCCTTGACAAAAGAAGAAGGTCTAAAGCTAATGCATCTCTAGGGTCAAACACACAAAAAAAACACTACAACGAAGCAAGTCAAAAGCAAACAAAGAAAAGGTTAGCAAAGTTCGAGTAGCTACCTAATGGATATGATACGCCACTCGATCTTACTCAGCCTACAATCCACCGAATATGACACATCGGTCTGAACTGAAGGGTCACTCGCACTACTCCTTGATAAAGGGAATAGATAAGAGTTAGATGACAACAAGAATACTAAGATTGCTCAAAGTAAATAATTCTATATTGATTAGATGATCCTACATACAAGAAAATGGGGCTTTCTATACCCATCTACTAGGATTACTTTACCTGTATGAAAAGACTAAAGGGTATTCTACAATTAGGTTACATAAATCATACTAAAAGGGGTAAAAAGGGCAGCGAATATTCAGTATGGAAAAGAAGGAATCATTTTGGAATATTGTATTAGAAGACACGTTTCGCTTGGTGGCTAGATGGAAGAAATATGATACAAGGTAGGTAGAAATACAGTAATGTTTACAGTCAAGGGCCAACCTGATCTGGATCAAGTCGGGGGTCAATCAGTCCTATAGAGAAGTCGGCTATATTAGCGTCAGGTGTCTATGCTTGGTTCAGTAACTCATCCCAAATAATATTGGGCTGCCTTCTAGAGTAAGGCATCATTATTGGGTATTAGCAGGTCTGACACATGTAAAGATCTGATAGACAGGTTAGTAGGAGATCAGTTCGGCATAGGGATCCCCATCTCGACTATAGTTTTCAACTAATATTCTTCACATAAGTCCTTGGAGTCCTCTAGCTCGGCTACAAGTGATTGGTCTAAGGGCCTGATTCTTATCACTACTTGGAGGTTGGAAAGATTTGTCCTCAAATCTGGATTGGTTTCTACTTCTTCTCCTAAGGCACTTGTAGGGTCTTCTTCTTCCGCTGGTTAATGAGGGATTAGATCGAATACATTAAAGGTAGAAGAAACACCATAGTCATCAACTCAATTTGATAAGCGTTGTGATTGATCTTCTTCAAGATTTTAAACAAACCATCAACTCAAGGAGATAGCTTATTCCATCTCAAGTGTAGGAATCGTTCTCAGTTGAGGTATATCCACACTATGTGTCCTGGTTAGAAAGAAACAATTCAACGGACTCAACAATCTATCTCTTATTGTCTCTGATTAAACTTGGCGATCTTCTTAATTATAAACTCATGTAGCTCTTGCAATACTTGGGCTCGGTCAACTCTGAATTGACTCTCTTCAACAGCTATTAGGGCGCCGATTATGTCCAAGGGAATAGTAGGATTAAGGCTATAGACAACCTTGAATAAGGTCTTCCTAATAGTGCTATGGATAGTTTGATTGTATGTGAACTCCACAATTGGTAGGCACAGATCCCAATCCCTCAAGTTCTTCCTTATAACAGCTCTGAGTAGATTGCTTAGCATCCTGTTCACCACTTCAGTCTAGCCATCAGTCTAAGGGTAGCTAATAGAGCTAAATACAAGTTTAGTTTGAAGTCTTCTCTAAAGAGTCCTCCAAAAATAGCTCAAGAATTTTGTATCCCGATTTGAGACAATAGTCTTCAATACCCCATGTAGTCAAACAACTTCCTGCAAAAACACATCGGCAATATAGAGCATCGTTAGTTCAATGGCACGGGATGAAGTGTGCTATTTTGCTGAAGCAGTCTACGACAACGAATATAGAATCCTTTCCTCTAGATGTCCAGGGCAATACTAAGACAAAGTCCATACTGAAGTCGGCCCAAGGTAAGGTTGGCATCAGCAAGGGCATGTAATCTCCATAGGGTTCTCTCTTCCCCTTAGCTCACTTGCATACCTCACAACACCCAACTACCTTATGAACATCCTTAGCCAAACCAGGCCAATTAAAGTTTTCCCTCAATAGATTAGCTATCTTATTCTCCCTAAAATGACTAGATAATCTTTGCTATGAGTTTCCCTGATCAATAGCTCATGCATAGAATAATTCAATATGCACAGCCTTTGATCCTTGAACAGATAGCCTTCCTTAAGATAATATCCTTTGACAGCAATTCCATCCCTGTACTATTCGATGATGGGGCCAAAATGAAGTTTATGAGCATACTGCTCTGTAATGACTGAGAATCCCAATAACTTTGTCTACAAAGTGGTCTACAAGGATTACCGTCGTGACAGGGGGTCAACAACTACATTTGCACTTCCCTTATTGTGTTGGATGACACGAGAAACCCTCCATGAACTCTAACTACTTGGCTTACCTCTTTGAAAGCTTTTTCTAAATCCCTAGATGCTTTAGAGACTCATGGACTATATTAGGACCCTAAAGGGGGCTTAGTAGGATTGCCTAAAAATTTTCATATCATGTGTGCACCCATGATATAGGAACCACCTTATAAGTCAGAGATTGCAAGACTCTTAACGATAAATCACTACGATTACTAATTTTTAAGTAATTAATTTATTATAACATATAAATATAAATAACAATAGATGTCTAATATCCCACAATTCCTCAGAACTATAGAAAATTGATATCCCTTACCAAATGATAAGATCAAGTATATAGACTTAAAGTTCAAACTTAATAAGGTTAAAAAATTTAAGTACATAAGTGGTATTGGAATTTAAAGTTTCGAATGAACTAAAAAACTTCTCTCTAATTCCAACCTCTAAAATGTCTCAATACTTACACTCAACGCTCAGCTCTTAACCCATGTCCGATTATCTATCATCCTACAAAAGAAAAACTGTTGGGGAGTAAGCTACAAGAGCTTAGTGAGTTATCCCTCATACTATACTAGCAAACAAGTTATCAACCAAATCATTACAATCATATGAATGCATGCATACACAGTATACTAAACAATATATGCAGTTGATCGATACTGCTATAACATCGGACTTTAACGCCTTTTGAGGTAAGGGTTGGAGATACATCAGCACCAATCACAACCGGGCTGTAGTACCTGCGTTTTTAACCATAATTTGAATTGCATATTTTGCAAAATATATTTCCATTTCTAAGAAGTCTAGTAGTACATAAAATCCCAAGCTTGGCAGTGAGGTGGCCCCCACAGTTCACACCTACACCCTTCAGCGAAAGTCTCTAGACTCAACCCTCAACCATATGGTTGTCATCTCCATCACCTAGTAAACCCGTAGGTTTAGGTAAGGTCATGTCGTACAAGTACACCACACTAAAACACTTTAATATATAGAAACAATCCCACAAGGCCTCTCTTTACCTCTATGTGAAGTAACGACTGGAATAAGTAATACAATGCATAGATAATACATAACCCTTTTAATTTAAGATAATCTAAATATAATTAATTCAAATTATGTGACGATCAATCAAATCCACAAACCATCCAAATCATGTAATAATCAATCATACAATCAAATCCTCAATTATCGTATTTAACAATATTTTTCATAGTAATCAATCAGTATCAAGCACATGCATATTCCAAATCCCCACGCATTAAGTTATTACTATTTAATTTAAGTACACTAACTACAAACATAAAACAAGTATAGAGTCATCGGGAGTACTCACCTGGCCTTAACGTTTTTCATACTTATTGTAATAATCAGTTGAAAGATCTAAACCCTCGTCGAGATAACCTAATCATTACGAGATAAAGACAATAATAAGTAATTGAATTAATTAATGGTTCTAGACATCTATCTACCAAATTCTACATAGGTTACTATTAGTTTTTATATCAAATTAATCTTTATCACTAATTATAAATGACTTTTTCATTCTATCTTCAATATTTACAAGTTTATAGCCATTTTTCATTGTTTTCAAACGTACGTTCACATGGTGATGTCTGTTTTAACGTTAATACCCACGTTTTATAATATGGATTAGATTTATTAAAATTTTAACTATTGAAACTTAAGTATTGTTGTTGTATAGTTTTATATCTTATTGTAGTAC
Organism: Lumnitzera racemosa; assembly: GCA_024138005.1. Lineage (NCBI taxonomy): Eukaryota > Viridiplantae > Streptophyta > Magnoliopsida > Myrtales > Combretaceae > Lumnitzera > Lumnitzera racemosa. The sequence goes on along the minus strand of JAMXBC010000004.1, from coordinate 50,898,648 downwards.
TTAATCATCTAACTAGCCATTAGATTCTTATACTTAAATGATTTTACATTGTGATTACTAATTTATGGACTTAAATAAGGTCAATTGAATTTAAGATGGGTATTAAGGGCTTAAGGAAGTTTCGACCCATATATGTACATGTATATATATATTATTATTTTATTATGTTATCTTATATTTTACTATTTTATAGGATTATGTCATCGCTTATATCATTAATTGCTTATATCATCAATTATGTTATGCTTATGTCATCACTTGTATATACTTTATACTTTATACTTATACTCTTTTGTATTCTATACACAGGTTATGTATATACTTATACTTCTAATATACGTATATGTATATTTATATACTTATACGTATATCAATACATATATCCATATATACATATGTATTTTTATACATATTTTCGTATGTCTAGTATACCCCCTTAAGAAACCTTCACAAAATCCATATTTTTGTACTTTATGGGCTTATTTAGTAAGGTATAAATATGTATAGTTAGTATATTCCTTCTTTTTAGTTATGTACATAAAGGATATTTATGTATAAGAGTATCCATACATGTGTACATCAAGTATATCCTTGTATACACATGCTTGATCATATGTATATATGCTCCTTTTTCAATTATCTAAGGATTTCTTATATCTATACTAAAGATTTCACTAAAACCCTTACATATACACTTAGGTATTTATACATATATACCTAAATATTTATATACTCCAAAGCATAAGTATGGAGCTTTCTACCTTCAACAACACATATGTACATATTACATAAAGTTTCTACATTAACCTAAAGTAGACACTAATTCACTTGTTGAAATAGAAATTCAAATGAAATCATTTGTTGTAGTATAGAAGTGAATTTACAAAATTAGAAGGGTAAAAGGGGAAAGGGAGGTGACGGTTTTGGAGATGGGGGAAAAGGAGTTTGTTTCGTGAAATTTTTGTTGTTTAAAATGAAGACAAGTAGGGTCTAGAAGTCCCCATATGTTAGATGGCAAAGAGGATAAGAAAAGAAAAAAAATCCATGTGAAAATGAGTAGAAAACTTTAGAAAAGAAAAGAACTTTCTAGTTGAAAATGACCAATGTTGACTTTGGTCAACATGTTGAATTGGTCAAATGTTAACTTAGTCAACTTTTCTGAAAATTACATGTACTTTGAATGCACATAATGGGGTAATTGAGGATAATTAGGGGAAAAATTAAGGAAATGTGATGTTTATTGAAATGATTAGTAAAAATAGTCAATGAGATCTCCCTCTAAGTATTTATATCCTATATACATTATTTAGTATAGTACTTAGTGTAACTATCATGAAATATGTCATTTAGTATGTTAATATTAACTACATATAGTATAAACATCAACTATACACAGTATAAACATCAACTCTATAAAATACTAACCTAGTTATATGATTAGAAGACGGATGTGATCTACAATGCAATATGTTAGTTTTCTAGTAAATTAAATATGAGCATTTATTAATAATTGAAAGTTATCTTAATTATTTGATAATGATTTAGTATGATACTAAGGATATATTAGTAATTAGGGTTCTAGAATAAATTATAGTGAATTAGTACTTTTATATCCTTATAGTTATAATTTTAGGATTTTATCACTTTTTGGTATAATCACTAGTGTTTATATACATTTAGGGTCTAAAAATTTTATACGCGATTGAATCTTTGGTTGTGATCTTAAGGTTTTCATCTTAACTATCTTAACTAACCTTGTCAACTCTTAGAGTCTTCAAGCACACTATGGTCTACGTTAAGTATTAGGTTGAAAATTTTAGGAGTTTACAATCTATACAAATAACAAACTCTCCTGGCAGTAAATAGCGTTGCCAAACAGTAAGGGCTCAGTAAAGAGAGTATAACTCCTTCTCGTACATGAAATAGTTCAGGGCAAGACCACTAAGTTTCTCACTATAGTAAGCAACGGGTCATTGTTCCTGCATTAGGACAACACCAATTCCCACTCCTGATGCATCACATTTCAATTCAAAGGTTTGTCAAAATCTAGTAACAAAAGGACAGGTGCCAAGGTGAGCTTCTCTTTGATTTCTCTAAAGCTCTGTTCAGCTTAGTTGTTCCACCTGAATCCTTTACTCTTCTTTGTTAGCTCAGTCAATAAGGTGACTATTGTACTAAATTCTTTGATAAATTGCCTATAGAAAGAAGCTAAACCATGAAAACTTTGGACCTCAATGACATTCTTTGACATCAGTCACTCAAGAACAACTCAGATCTTATTCTCATCTACTCGAATTCCTTCCCCTAACACCATAAACCCTAGGAAAACCACCTCTTTCTAGAAAAATATACACTTCTTCACATTCCCATACAACTTCTCTATTACGAACTAGGGGACAATCTAGTCATGGCATACGCCATATACTATATGAAAAACTACTAATTGGTTACCCTTCCAATCATGAACTCTTCATACAATATACAAGGCTCTACAACCACTAGCTTCTTAAGAACATATAGACCAAAATGGTATCATCAAATAAACATATTTATATAAGATTTAAATTGTAAAGATTACAGTAAACAATAATCTAGTATATCTATGTCTACAATACTATCAAAAGGAAAAGTAAACATAAAAGTCTACAAAAGTGAGTTCGCTCAACACCCTGAATAGCCTGTTTTTATTCAAGTCCCCACGCCAACCTCTGGTATCCTACGGCCACCGTCGACAAACAAGTAATCCTATAACAAAAGTCTAAGAGGGCATAAGCTAACATTTAGTCAGTAAAACCCTTAGTCATACCACAAGCAAGTTATAAATACATTAAATTCAATCATATGAATGAATGAGCAAATAGCATGCCAAGCAATACATACAGTTAACTAGTCACTATATGCAACTCAGATTTAACGCCTCCGAAGTCAAGGTTAGAGTATATACGGCACCAATCAAATCCGGATATTATACTAAAACTTATTTTCTACAAAACTCCACATTTCGTATTTAAACAAAATAGATCTTCTATTTTCATAAAAACCAAGTTCTAAGTATAATTGTGAGTAGACCCCCGCAGTCCACGCTTACCCCTAATGGAGGCCTTTAGACTCAACCCTTATTTAAGCGATTAGTGCCTCGAATGCCTACTATTCCCACAGGTCAAGATAAGGTCATATTGCATGCGTACACTGCACAAAACCGATATACTTATAAATAATTACCCCCTTATGGCCTCTCCCTACCTCCGTATAATGTGACAATCGGAATTAGTGTATATGCAATGCGTGTTAATGCATGTTCCAATTTCTTTTTATCAGTCAAGTATAATTAAATCCAATTAGGTTATGACTAACCAATGGCACATACAAGCATTTTCTATACTACTATGCAATAAACAATCTCTTATCAATATTTAAGGTAAATTCACAATTCAATAAACAATAACACATACAAGCATTTCTCGACCCCACACAACATTCAATTAACAAAATCATTTAAGTTCATTAGCTACAAACACACACAAGTATAGAATTATAGGGTAAATACTCACTCAGCCATGTCACCTCACACTAATCATAGTAATCAATCGGAAGATCCACACCCTCGTCAAGATCACCTGATCATTATGAGATAGCAATGATCATAAGTAATTTAGTTAATTAGTAATTCCAGATATCTATTCTACCTAATTCTACTTAGGTAACTATTAGTTTTTATCTAGTTGAACTTAATTGCTAATCATATATAACTTTTTCATTTTATCTTCGATATTTACAAGTTTATAGTCATTTTTCATTGTTTTCGAGCGTATGTTCACACAATAAAGTTCATTTTGGATGTTAAGACCCGTGTTTTACTATATGGATTAAATTTATTGAAATTTTAATTATTGAAGCTTAAATATTCTTATATCTTATTTTAGCACTTTATGATCTAACTAACCATTAAATTCTTATATATTGATGACTTTGCATTATTATTACTATTTTATGTACTTAAATGAGGTTAACTCAAATTCATATGTGTGTTATGGGCTTATAGTGGTTGTAGCCCACATATGTGTACATGTGCATATATTATATATTTTATTATTTTATTATACTATTTTATAGTATTTTAAGTAATTTTGTTATAAGTTATTTATGTACAACCTTTATACTCAAGTACTTATGTATCTTATACTTATGTTATGTGTATGTATACTTCTAATACACATATATATGCTAGTATACTTATCATATATTGTATCTATACCCGTACATATACCCATATATATATATATATATATATGGTGTTATACATATTTTATACGTATTTTGTATGTCCTCTATACCCCTTTTAGAAATCTTGATAGAATTCATATTTTTGCATCTTATGGGCTTAATTTGTAAGTTATATATATGTACACTTAATATTCTCTTTATTTTAGGTCATGTACATAAAGAATATTCATGTATATGGGTATCTATACTTATGTACAAGTAGTTTTCCTATTCTTATCTATGTGTATGTATACTTATACTATGTATTCTACTAGTATATACCTATTTAGTCCTTATACGTATATATGTACCATATGTGTACATGTGTTTCTATACCCATATATGTACATGTGTTTATTTCCTATATGTATTTGTACATGTACATAACATAGAAATTTCAGAAAAACTAAATAACACATGTAACTATTAGGATTAACTTCTAAATCATAAACTAAGTAGTTACTAACTTTAACTATATCACTTCACAAGTTAGATGTAGAAAAAGATCAAAAACACACTTTATATAAAATACTAAGATAGGTGAGTTACATATACCTCTTTGGCTTTCCAAAATGGATGTGGTTTATGATTCTTAAGTGAGGATTTTAGGTTGGTTATGAAAGTGAATGTTAGAAAAGGAGAGGATGGAGGGGAGTCATGATTTTGAATTGCGAATGGAAAGGGGATCTTATGATAGCCTAATGGAAATTTAAAAGACAAGAAAAAGGGGATCTAGAACCCTCAAAGTGTGGTGGCAAGGGAAGGGTAGAAGGGGAAGAAAGAAATGAAAATATCATGTGCCAAAAAGGAGAAGAATTCATTAAAAAGTGATGGAATTTTCTAAGTGAAAAAGACATTTGTTGACTTAGTCAACTCTCTTACATTTGTACGAAATTAATATACATAATAATAAAATTAAGGATAATTAAGAGAAATTTTAGGGAAATGAAAGGAGATATGGAGTTAAATGAAATAATTAGTAAAAATAGCTATTGGAATCTTTTTACAGATATTTATATCCCTAAATAAAATTTAGTATCATACTTAATGTAATTAGTATGAAAAACATAATTTATAATACTAACATTGCTTATGTGTAATGTAAACATTAACTAAACACTTAAATCTATATAATACTAACTTAGTTATATACTTATGAGGCTAACATGATCTATGATGCAATATCCCAGTTTCTAATAAATTAAATTAGTACCATATACATTTATGAATAATTGAAAGTTATCTTGATCATTTGCTAATGATTTTGTATGATTTGGCATGTTATTAAGGATATATTATCAATTAAGGTTTTAGAATAGATTATAGTGAATTAGGGCTTTTATATCCTTAAAATTATACTTTTAGAATTTTTATCACTTTCGAGAGCAATCTTTAGTGTTTACATACATTTAAAGTTTAAAAATTTTATACACGATTGAATCTTCGATTGTTATTTTAGAATTTTTCTCTTAACTAGCCTTATCGACTCTTAGAGTTTTCTAGCACACTAAGGTCTACCTTAGGTATTAGGTTGAAAATTTTAGGGGTTTACATTCTTGGCTTACAAAATGTCAAATACTTCTTGAAGATATTGAACATGGTCACTCAAGTTAGCATTATATATCAATATGTCATCAAAATATACGACCACTCATCTTCCAATCAGAGGGTGCATCACATGATTCATCAACCTCATGAACATGCTCGATGCATTAATAAGTCCGAACGGCATAACCAACCATTCGTAAAGTCCGTGCCTAGTGTTGAAGGTAATCTTACATTCATCACTCGGCCTCATGCGAATTTAGTAGTAATCACTTCACAAATCAATCTTTGAAAATATCTTGGCACCATGAAGCTCATCCAGCATATCATCGAGCCTCAGTATCGGATACTTATACTTAATATTAGTCCGGTTGATTACTCGGGTAACGATACACATATGCTATGAACCATCTTTCTTCAGAACGAACAGAGTTGGTACCACGCAAGGGCTCATACTCTCCTTCACATATCCTCAATCTATAAGCTCATCTACCTATTTTTTTAGCTTGGCAACCTACTTAGGGTTCATTCTGTGAACAGGTCAATTTAGTAGGGCAACGCCTGGCTGTAGATCAATACAATACTCTATGCCTCGAACTAGAGTTAGTCTTTTAGGCAATTCTTCAAGAAACAGGTCAAAAAAACTCATGTAGCAAGCTTCAAATCTCTTCTAAAATATTATCTAATTCCCTCATCTCCAACAATCTCCTAACGAATAGAAACATGGGCTCATCAGCCTTCTCAGCAAATCAAAGCTCTCTTTGGCTCATAACTAAGGTTTTCTTCTTACTGGCTCGAGTAAGCTGATTATGGGTCTCATTCACTTGGGATCGGGTCATGGGTTGCAACACAATCTTCCTTCCATCCTTAACAAAGGCATAGGGTTTCTTATACCCATCATGAGTAACATATCAATTGAACATCTAAGTTCATCTAAGCAATAGATGTGAAGCTCCCATAGGGACAACATCGCATACTACTTCATCCCTGTACACATTCCCAATACTGATCGGTACAGTTGCTTATTCAATTACATGCAAAGTAGCCTTCTCATGAAGTCAATGCAATTTATAAGGCCATGGATGCTTTAAGGTCGAGAAACCCAACCTCTGCACAAAGGACTCTGTGATGACATTAATACAACTTTCCCCATCTACAATGATCATGCACAATTAGCCTTTAACGATACACTCAGTATGGAACAAAATCTCTCTTTGGTCCTCCTCAGAGTTCAGTAAGGAACTTATGACTAAGGTCATCACTTCTCCCTAGTCGGCATAGACACAAGTCTCCTCTACCTACTCAACTTCAAGTTTTCCAACATCCTTTTCCTCCTTGGGTTCTCTTTCGTTAATGCTATCCACCACATCTCCTCGAAGCACCATGACACATCGATTTGAACACTCAACAGCCATGTGTTCAAAGCCTAATCATTTAAAGCATTTCACCTCATTAGTCTTTCGTTCGAAGGTCTGTCCTTTCTCATACATTCTCAAGGTCGACCTAGCCTCAATTTAGTTTGATTGTCCTACTCAGCCATGTTGGCCTGCTTAGCTATTGTAAGGTCAGTCATTCCTTTTCTCGACTCGATATGGCCTCCTCAACTCAACTTAAACAGGTCAATATGGTATAGGGGCTCGAGAGAATGTTAGCCCAAGTAGGCTTATAACATTTCTCTTCTGCTATTTGACCCTCTGCGCTATCTTGATCACCCCTTCTAAGGTATAAAACCTTTGCACTTCCACAATGTTGCAAATCTCAAATCTGAGTCCAAAAATAAACCTTGATACAGTACGTGCTTCTGGTTCTTCTACATTGGCTCATATCATAAGCATTTGGAACTCTCTAACATAATTATCATCAGATCAGTTTTCTTAGCAAAGCTCCTACAACTTTGCAAACATATCTTATAGGTACGTCTTGAGCACAAATATGCCTCTTAATAACATTTTTCATCTCATCCTAGTTCTAACACCTTATCTTCTACCCCTTACTCTAGTTGAGCTCAAACTTTTCGACCACATTGTGGCATACCTAGTAAACTCCAGTGCAATAAGTCATACTTTGACAGCATCTATATAACCATAACAATCAAACACCTTCTCAACCTTTTCTTCTTACTCTATGTATTCATCGCCATCTCCACTTCCATTGAAGAGCAGAATTTGAACCTTGACATTATCTAGTCCTCGAGGAACTCAGCGTCTTTATCCTTATGCTTGGTAATAATCAACTACTTCTTCTTCCCAAACCTCTTCAACATCGAACTCCTTATCATCTTCCTCAATCTCCTCTAACTCCAGTCTTCATCTAGTAGCTCTTATAGCTTGAGGGGGTCAAACTAGACGATGGGCTGGACTAGCTTGGCCATATCCCCTCTCTTGAATATTTTCAGGCAGATTTTATGGTGGCATACCTTAGGGTCATAATGTGAGTCTACCAAGCTTGTTGTCAATGAACCCTCGGGTGTTACTACCATTATGACCACGACCAGGTTAAGTACCACTATTCCGGCGACCAATGACACCCTGGACACTAGAATCTGACATAATACAATACTTTCCAAATAGATTAACAACCTACTAACAACTTTAACACCTACAAGTCACTCAAACAAAATAAGAATAACTTGCTTTGTTTTTGTAATGAAAAACAGAGTAAGAATAGAAAAATAATGGAACTATACTTAATAATACACAAACACACTACAATAACTACGGAAAGAACACAACAGCCACTAACAGCAAAGTAAACAAAAACTTCACTACAACTTCACATATTCCTTCTTGGAACCGTGCTTTGATACCAGCGAAGCTGATGCATCTCCGTGGTCAAACACATAGAGAAGCACTACAATGAAGCAAGTCAGAAGCAAACAGGGAAAAGGTTAGCAAAGTCTAAGCAACTACCAAATGGATGTAACACACCACTCGATCCTACTTGGCCTACAATTCACCGAATATGACATACTAATCCAAATTGAAGGGTCACTCCCCACTACTCCTTGCTAAAGGGAATAGATAAGAGTTAGATGATAACGAGCATACTAAGGTTGATTAAGGTGAATAATTCTATATTGATTAGATGATCCTACGTACAAGAAAGTGGGGGTTTATATACCCATCCATTAGGGTTGCTTTACATGCATGAAAAGACTGAAGAGTATTCTACAATTAGGTTACATAAATCACACTAAAAGGGATAAAAAGGGCAAAGAATATTTAGTATAGAAAAGAAAGAATCATTTTAGAATATTATGTCAGAAGACACGTGTTGCTTCATAGCTGGATGGAAGAAATATGATATAAGGTAAGCGAAAACAAAGTAACGTTTGCAGTCAGGGGCCAACTTAGTCTAGACCAAATCAAGGGTCAATTAGTCCTATAGAGAAGTTAGTTGTATTGGTGTCAGGTGTCTATGGTTGGTTTGGTAACTCGGCTTAGATAGTATTGGGCTGCCTTCTTGAGTATGGCATCGTTGTTGGGTAGGAGCAAGTTTAACAAATGTCAGGATCTGACAAACAGGTCAGCAAGAGATTAGTTTGATATAAGGATCCCTGTCTCAACTTTAGTTTTGAACTAGTATTCTCCGCACAAGTCCTAAGAGTCCTCTAGCTTGACTACAAGTAATTAGTTTAAGGGCTTGTTTCCTATCATCAGCTATTTACTCTAATCTACTCTTACTTTTCTTTTAACTTCATTGAGTTAACAACTCGCCTTACTCTTAGATTGATGGGAAGGCTAAGGACTAATTGGCTAATGAGGAGGCTGAGAAAAAAGAATCTCCAAGAGAGTTGGGGCACTGAAAAGGCCAAGCTAAAGGAGGAAAGGGGGAAGATGGAGGAGGAGCTTAAGATTTAGAGGGAAAAAGCAAAGAAAGAGGCCAAAGCATAGGAGTAAAAAGAAACATCTCCCATGGAGCAATAGAAAAAATGCTCTCAATGGACGTCCAACCTCCAAGGGGCATAAAGTAAGGTTGAAACCCTCAAAAGCAAGTACAGCGAGGAGGTCACCCACCTACAAAGCTCATATGAGAAGCTGAAAAATAAAGATGGTCGAAGCAAAGAAGGAGTAAAGTTCTACCTATAATAAGGCCTACCAAGATATTTAAGAGAGCAGGGAATATAAAAGCCTAATGTCAAAAAAGATGTCAGATGGAATAAATTTAGCTTGGGACAACATCTTCATCCACCAACTTGACTATGACATGACCTGCCTAAACTTCACTAGGTGAGGTCATAGGGAGGATGCTCCCATTGATGAGGCCAACACTGGTGAGGCTGAAGTGAAAGAGAAGTCAAGTGAAGGTGTTGATACCCTTGTAGCTGACTCCAACAACTTACAATAGCCAGGTGATACTCCTAAAGTCCTTGAGGTACCTATTCCCAATCCCTCTACTGATCCTCAATATATCTCTACTCAAGCCTTTAATGACCAAGCTCCTACTGTTGATTAGGCTAAAAAAGAATGATTTTCTTTCTATTTATTTTATTGTTATTCATGATCTGTTGGAGGTAGGTATGTCAACCTTTGCTTCATGTAATGACTACCTTACTTAACTTCTACTATAGACTTATCATAGATCTTTCTATTTCTTATTCTAACTTCTTGAATAGTACTTGTACTTCTAGATGTTAAGATAACTGTTTGTTAATTTCCTTTGTGGTTTTGCTCTATATTCTTCTTAAACTTTGGTATACGATCATCAGATGATCTGAAAAACTACTTAACTTGTCACCCTTGTCTATTACTAAGCTTAGAGAGTTATTTCCACATTTTAGTAGTTTAATAGCCTTTTAAGGCCTTGTAGCCATGCCTATACCTTAAGGTCTTTAAATAGCTCATTAGCATATTAGATTTGTGATAGCTCATCATCTATACATCATCTGAGGACTTGGGGACTCATAAACAGCTCATCATCCTTAACAGGATTTATAATTACTATGCCTATCACTCTTAGAAGAGTTTAAGGCTTTTATTTCTTATCATCCTTTCTTAAGACTCAGAGATCCTTGCATATCCTTTTCCCATTGTCTATCTAATATAAGACTTAGGGATTTTGGGCTTTACAATTCACTCATCATCCTACGATAGTATCACGAACTGAGGATGGCCTAGTTGTGGCAGATGCCGTATACCGTACAAAGAACCCCAAATTGGTTACCCTTCTAATCATGAACTCTTCACACAATATACAAGGCTCTACAACTACTAGTTTCCCAAGAACATATAAATTCACATGATATCATCACACAAACATATTTATGTAAAATTTGAACTACAAAGCTTACAATACACAATAATTTAGTATATCTAAGTCTATATACTAGTAAAACATAAGTACATGAGTAAGAGTCCACATAAACTATTCTCTCTTAATACACAGGATAGCTCGTTCTTGCCCAAGTCTCGAAGCTAACCTGTAGCATCCCTCCGCCAGCCTCTACAAATAAGCTATCCTGCAACAAAAGTCTAAAGAGGGGTAAGCCTAAGCTTAGTGAGCAAAACCTACAGCCACACTACAAACAAGTTATAAGTACATTATATTTACGCGTATGAATGAATGATCAAACAATATGCCAAACAATACTTATAGTTAACTAGTTCATATACATAACTTAGATTTAATGCCCTCTGAAGTCAGAGTTGGAGTATACACGGCACCAATCAGATCCGGGTACTATACTAGAACTTACTTTACTATGGAACTCCACATTCCGTACTCAAATCAAATAATTCTTTTATTTTCATAAAAACCAAGTTCTAGTGTAATCCTGAGTGGGCCCCCGCAGTCCACACTCGCCCCTAAACGGAGGCTTCTAGACTCGACCCTTAGCCAGGCAGTTGGCACCTCCGACGCCTAGTTTTCCCACGGGCCAAGGTAAGGTCATTTTATACGAATGCACCGTATAGAACCAATAAATTAGTAATAATAACTCCCAAATGGTCTCTTTTTACCTCTATGTGATGTGACAGCCGAAATTATGTCTATGCGATGCATGTTAATGCATGTTCCAATTTCTTTTTATAAGCCAAGTATAATTAAGTTCAAATTATGCTATGACCATCCAATAGTACACCAATCATTTTCTATACTACCATGCAACAAACAAGCATTATCTGTACTTAAGGTAAGTTTACAACTCAATATACAATAACATACACAAGCATTTCCCGAACCCCATACAGTAGTCAATTAACAATAATATTTAAGTCTACTATCTACAATCACAAACAAGCATGGAATCATAGGGTAAATACTCACTCGGCCATGACGACTCGCTCTAATCGTAGTAATCAATCGGGAGATCTTCGCTTACCTCGGGATCACCTGATCATTATGATATAATAACGCTAGTAAATAATTAAATTAACTAATAATTCTAAATATCTATTTACCTAATTTTACTTAAATTACTATTAACTTTTATCCAATTAGACTTTATTATTAATCGTATGTAACTTTTTTGTTCTGTTTCTGATATTTATGAATTTATAGTCGTTTTTCATCGTTTTTGGACGTACGTTCACATGGTGATGTCCATTTTAGACATTAAGACCCGTGTTTTATGATAGGGACTAAATTTATAAAAACTTTAAGTATGGAAACTTAATTATTCTTATTGCTTATATTTATATCCTTTGTTTATACTTAATTATTTAGTTAACCCTTAAATTCTTATACTTAGAGAATTTTACTTTGCTGTCACTAATTCGTGTACTTAATTAAGTGTAATCCAATTTAGGAAGTGTATTAGGGTTTACTAATTCATGTACCTAATTATTATGCACTCTTCTTATTTCTTATTTTATAAACTATGCTCTTACATCATCCATCGCTTGTGTCAAGGCCTATGTCATTTTTTAATTACATCATTGCTTACCTCATCATTTAATTACATATGCCTTACCTTATGCTTATGTCATATTTAAATGTCTTATGTACGCTTCACATAAACTACTATATACCTATACCCTTACTATACTTATATGTATACTAGGATACTTATACATATACTTATACTTATACCGTATTTATACTTGTACATATACTCATATACCTATACGGTCATATACGTATTTTTGTACAAATTTCGTATGCCTAATTTCCCTCTTAAGAAAACATTCCTAATTTCATTCTTTTGTGTTTTTAAGTGTGTATTTAGTATAGTATAGGTATGTATAGTTAGGATTTATCTTAGTTTGGGTTATGTACATAGTAAATACTTATGTACAAAGTGCCCCATACTTGTATTCTTCTAATATATTCTTATGTACATATACTTAAGGGCATATATACATGTATTCCTTTTCTCTTCATCATGATTCCTATTCTTCTACACTTAAAGGTGGAAACTTTATGTCTTATTCTACAAGATCACACATAACATATATCTACTTATCTAATCTACCTAATTACCTAACTAATGAGTAATATAAAGCAATATAAAATAACATGATCACATACCTTAATTTGTGTTTGAATTATGGAGGCAAAGAGGAAAGTTTTGAAAGTGAAAGGGAAAGGGGATGTCATGGCAATGGAGGTGGGGTTTGCTTTGTTTCCTTTTGTTTTGTTTTGATTATGGAATGAAGAAGCTAGTGGGGTCTAGAAGAAAAATGGGTAGACAGCAATTATGAAGGAGAAGGGAAAAGAAAAGCTAAAAGAAAAGAAATCATGAGATGGTTAGATATTTTCTTATGCATTAGTATCTTTTGTTGACTTTTCTAATTGTTGACTTTAGTCAACATGTGTTGACTTAGTCAACCTTTTGACCTTGGTCAACATGTGTTGACTTAGTCAACCTTTTGACCTTGGTCAACATGTGTTGACTTGGTCAACTTTCCTTAAGCATATGCCATTTTGTACACATAATGTAGTAATTAAGGAAAATTGAGGAAGAATTAAGGAAATGAAAGGAAATGAGGTATTTGGTGAATTGATTAGTAAAAATAAATGATGAGGAAAGTTTCTTATGCGATTAATTAGTTCTTTTAGGGTTGTCACTTTCATTAGCCTTGTTAACTCCTAAATTATCTAACATAGTCGAGTCTATTTCAAAAGCTAGATTGAAAATTTTAGGGGTTTACAAATAGGGCTTAGAGACTTTTGAATTTCTTTCTTATTGGAGATTATATCATTATTTACAATTATGTTCACACCTTTGGAAAAAGTAGTTTATCAAAATAGAGTAAAGAATAAGCTTAAACAATGTTAGATAAACAAACACTTCATTGCACAAAATATTAAAAAGGTACTAGGTCAGTCCATTGGCTCCGACCTAACACAATCATCACTTCATCACAAAAACATTCAGGAATAAGGTTGGATTATCAATCCTGACCTCTCACAACATACTAATTAAAAGCAAACAGACATTCAAGAAGTCTATGGAACAAGTCAACTTATAAACAAACTAGAAACTAAATGAACAATAACAAAAACAAAACACGTAAGGAAGCGAGTAAACATATCTTCCTTCCAATATCTATTACTCGAAGTATGGTCTAAGGTTGTCAGCACTCAACGCCCTCTGGAGTAGTTTTCCATCGAATTTTTCCAACCTATATGCACATCCATTCCTTACCACCTCCTTTACTCTAATGGGATCCTCCCAAGTTGGGGTGAGTTTCCCTTGGCATTCCATTGCTCCTAATGCTTCAAGCTTCCTATAGACCAAATCAGCAAGTTAAAAGCACTTATGCCTAACCTACTTAACATAATACCATGTTACATACTACTGATAAGTAGTGAAGTAAGCCTTGGCCAACACTCGTGTCTCATGAATGGTGTTCAAATTAGGTAAGAGGCCAATATCATTGTATTTGAGGGTATACACTTGGACCCTTGCACTCTCCACTTAAAGCTCAATTGGCAACACAGCCACTGACCCAAAAGCTGATCGATATGTTGCTGCCTTGTTGAGGCCCTCTACTTAGTCCTATACCCCTACAAAACATTGGGAAGCTCATCTACATTTGCTTCAGTTAGGTTCACCCTTTTTTCAAACTTTGTAAAATAACCTTGTTTATTACCTCTACTTAACCATTACTCTAAGGGTGGGCAATAGATGCATAGTACTGCCTAATTTGTAAAGCTTCACAAAACTCTCTAAATTTATCATTGTCAAACCATAGGCTATTATTTATTATTATAGCATAAGGTATCTTAAACTTGCTTAAAATGTTGCTTACCATAAAGCTTCTATACTTCACTCTATTATGCTTGCTATAGCCTTAGCTTCTACCCATTTTGTGAAGCAATCTACTACTACAATGATGTACTACCTTTGCTTAGCCATCTTCGAGAATGGACCAAGTATATCTAACCCCCACTAGGCAAAAAGCTAAGGACTAATGAGAGGAATTAGATATGAGCTTAAGGCTCTCTCTATTGGGGCATTCCCTCTGACACCAATCATAGATTTGAGCTAGGTGAAGTGCATCTTCTTCGTTGTAGGCTACCAATACCCTAATCGTAATGCCTTGACATACAGAGCTATGGCTCTAATATGGTTATTGCACACTCCAAAGTGCACATTAGAGTAAACTTACTCCACTTCAAATGGTTGCAGGCATCTTAGGTACGACATGCTCATGCCCCTTTCATGTAAATTTCTATCAATTATAGTGAAATTAGCTACCTTGTAAACAAGTCTTCGAGCCTCCTTCCCATCTTGAGGCAAAGTCTCATCCTTGAAGTATTCTAAAATAGGATCCATCCAATAGTACTCCAACTCCTTTTGTTAACCTCTCGACACTCCACTGGTTGTCTTTTCATGCTCTTCTTAGTCAAGTATTCAATGAAGATCCTCTCTTCCCAATTTGGTAAGCCTATAGAGGCTAACTTAGACAGTTTGTCTACTGCATAATTTTCAATTCTTGGAATCTCCATCAATTGCCAAGCCCCAAAATCCAAACCAATCTCCTTTCCTAAAGGCAAGTACTTGACCATATTCTCATCCCGGTCCATGCTAGTTCATGCAACTTGATTCACTACTAACCGAGAATCAAAAAACACCTTCAAACACTTTGCTCCAGCCTCTTTAGCCAGCTTCATTCTTACCAATAATGCCTCATATTCTGACTCATTATTGTTCACCAAAAATCCAAAATTCAGAGCATAAGAAATCCAAGCTCCCATCAAACCTTTCAAAATCAAACCCTCTCCACTTCCTTTATATGTAGACAAGCCATCCACAAATAGTTCCAGGTCAACTGTTCAATCTTTCGAACAGACCTCCCAATCCCAATAAATCACTACAAAGTCAGTTAAAATCTAAGCCTTGTACGCTTCTCTATGTTAGTATTGCATTCTAAGGGTATTGAGTTCTAGGGCATATTTCACCATCCGACCTAAGGCATTGGACTTATGTAGAGCTTACTTTAGCGACTGATAAATTAGAACCAGCCTAGTGAGCTTCGAAATAAGGTTGGAGCTTCCTTGTGGCTATGATGATAGCCAAAACAAATTTCTCTGATTATTAGACCTCAACTTAGGACCTTTTAAGACATGACTCACATAATACACCAACCTATGCCTTCATCCTTCCAGCCATACCAATATAGAGGAAAGAGCTCAATCACTTACAAACAAATATAAATAAAGAGTTTCTCCTTCAACAAGCTTTGACATGATCGGTGGCTTAGTCTGGAATTCTTTTAAGGCTTTAAAGGCCTTACAGTCTTCAATCTATTGAAATTCAAATGGATTTCTTAAAACATCAAAATGTTCCACACACTTTTCAACACTTTTAGAAATGAACCTATTTAATGCTTCTACATAACCATTAGCCTCTAAAGCTCCTTGATAGGCTTCGGTGATTAGATATCCAACACAACCTGAATATTTTTAGGGTTGGTTTCAATTCCTCGCTGCATCACCATAAAACCTAAAAATTTCCCTAAAGATGTATTGAACACATATTTCTATGGATTCAATTTCATATAATACTTCCTCAATGTGTCGAAGGTCTCTTAAAGCTCAATCAGGTGGTCATTATTTGTCTTGCTTTTAACTATCATATTATCTATATGAACCTCAATGTTCCTATGTATTTGAGGTTTAAACATCTTCGTGACTAACCTCTAGTATGTAACACCCACAATCTTTAGACCGAATGGCATGACCTTGTAACAATAAGTTCTAAAGTTTGTAGTGAAAGAAGTGTGTAACTAGTTAAAGGGATGCATCTTTATCTAATTGTACCTAGAGAAAGCATCTAAGAAGCTCAACAAAGCATGTCCCAAAGTTAAATCGACCATTTAGTCTATCTGAGGTAAGGGGAAACAATCCTTTAGACATGCTTTATTTAGGTCAGTGAAGTTGATGCACATCCTCCACTTTCTATTAGCTTTCTTAACCAAGATACGATTTGCAAGCCATGTAGGATAAGGCTCTTCCTTGATAAAACCTACCTTCAATAACCTTTGGACTTCCTCTTTTATGGTTACCTACCTCTCCAAGGTGAAATGTCTCTTTTTCTATTACATGACCTTCACCTTTGGATCAATATTCAATTTGTGGGATTCTAGGCATATCAAAAGGAGACTAGGCAAAGATATCCTTATTAGCTTAGAGGAAATGTACTACGCTTTCCCTAAGGTTAGCTAGCATACTAGCTCTAACCTTTGCAACATGCTCGAGATTGTCAATTAACTGAATCATCAATGTTTCCTCTATAGGTTCTCCTCTTACTTGTAGGTGATTGCTCATTCCTTGCTCAATGTTGTAAACTTAATCCCTCTTTTGAACTTTTAGTGCAAAGCTTTAGCTAACTATTGGTCCCAGTAACAAGTCTCTATTCCAGTTAGAGTTGGAAATTTTGCTTTTTGATGGGCTGTTGACACCACCATCTTGAAAGTATTAAAGAAAGGTTAGCCAACTACGACATTATAAGGTGAAGGGAAATCTACTATCACAAAATCAATTTCCTTCTCTATGACATTCTAATTCTTATCATCCTCAATTTGTAAGGTTAAGGTAAACGCTCTTGCACTTTCACTAACCCATTGTTAAATCCATACAGATTGTATTTGTACAGCTGCATCCTAATATTTTCAAGCTTAGGTCGCATTTAATTAAATGCATTCTTGAAAATGATGTTAGTGGTGCTCCCTATATCAACCATTACATTTCTTACCTCAAAATTTGCTATTCTGGTCATAATGACCAACACATTGTCATGAGGGATTTAGACTCTTTACATATCCCTCTTAAAAAAAAACGATCATATCACCAATTCTATGTCTCTTTCCTCTTAAATTTAGTACATAATCTCCTTGCATATCCAACAAATTTGCTGTAGACAAAGCACTCTCTCTTGTTGGTCCACCAAAAATCACATTAATAATGGCTTAGGGGGCTCAGTTGTCCCCCCTTTTGTTGTCTTGTGCCACTAAATCCCAATAATTAGGTTAAGCCTCAACATTTTGAGGTTGTTGTTCAATCCTCCTCCTTTGCATAGGTCGCTTAATGCACTCCTCTTTATTAACTATAAACTTCATCAAATATCCCCTTTAAATAGCATTCTCAAGTACATTTTTCAAATGTATGGACTCATCCATATTATAACCTCAATCTCCATGAAAATCTCAATTTTTTTAAAGTTCTTTCTTACAAGATTATTCTTCATTTTTCTCTAGCCAAGCAAGAAACCCTGATTGCCAACCTCCATCAAAATGACCTCTTTTGATCTATTAGATGTCTACTCAACTTATTATGAATATCAAATTTCCTTACTAACATATCCTTCATAGATCCCTTACCCTTTTCTAACCTTCTCTCATGGTTATCTTTCTCCAATTCCTTTCTAGCTTACATCCAATCCTCTTAACAAATGAATTTTTCCAACCTTCTAATAAAGTCATCTAAAGAGGTTGGTGTGCTTAGCAAGGGACTTAAAGAAGTTTAAATCTTCCATAAATCCTTTGCAAATGGCATGAAACACCACACTTTTATCATAATTGGTGATTTCGATCATCAACAGGTTAAACTTGTGGGCATAATCTCTAATTAACTCCTCAGGCTTCTATCTAACTAACTTTAGGAATGAAGAATTTACTAGCCAAGAAATATTGGCAAAATTCATCAGTTAACTAGTCAAAAGAAGAAAATAGAGGCCACTTTCAATGAGTCAAACCAATTGCTGGTGGTCTTCCTAAAAGTAGTAGGGATGACCTTGCAAGTAATCACATTGGACAAGCTATAAAGTTCCTTCAATGTTTGAAATGTATTTAAATGGTCATTTGGGCCCTTCCTTCCATCATATGCATCAAACTAGGCTAATCAAATACTTAATGGAAAGACCTTATCCACAATACTTTGAATGAAAAGGGTTGCCTTTCTACCCATTGCACTAGGTTCCTTATTAGAAGCCCCTTATGTGGTCAATTTCTTAATGTAAGCTTCTAAGTCTTGCAAACTCATGTTTGCTATTGCTCTTTTTAGCAAACAAGCAATTTAAATGATTGATTCTTCCATCTAGAAGTGTCTTATACTTATGGTGCGATCATTCCATCCATAGGTGTCTGCACGTATGGTGCGACTCGAGCCATTTGAGCATGTAGTGGTGTTTGTTGACAATTTTCTTCCTCTTATGGTTCTTGCCTTCATTGTAGATTGTCTCGTCCACCAAAGGGGCTTCTCCTCAAAGTTTCCATAATGCCTCTTCTTGTACAAGGGGTCAATCTCCCATCTAACCTACTATAAGGAAGGAGTAAAAGAAGAAGTAGCGTCCCTCTCATTGAGTCTTTGTTGTAACTCCTTGTTGTTGGCTCAAACTTCCTCAAGATCTTTCATGAACTTAGAACATAAGGCCTCCAACAATGCTATACATGAACCATCATCATCCCGTTCTTGATGTTGAGATGTCTTATCACTAACTTTGATTTGATACACCTCTAAGGTGTACTACTGTAGGAATTGTTCCTCATGATTCACCCAAAGGGCCCCTCTCCGATACGCCACCCCTCACCCCGCCCACCCTAACACCTCTCCCCCCAACAACCGCCATGAAGTATTACTATCTTTGTATTTAGTTTTAGCCATTATAGATGTTTGGAAACAAACGGCTCCAAATTGGTGATACTTGAAATTGGAATTAAGAGAAAATATGACACTTCACTTGAAATCACTCTGCAAAATGAAAAGAAAATGAGGCTATGGGGGTGCTAGGGTGATTCTAGCATAGCCACTCCAATGCTTAAGTCAAATTAAGGATTTTAAGATAAGAAGAAAGCTTAAAGAGAGTGTAAGTGTCCAAAAGAACGTCATTCGTACGTTTCAATCTCCATTTATAGCTAAGAACTAGTTCCAATCCGGTAATCGTTACCTCCAAAAGTTGACACATGCGTTAAGTTTGAACTTTAGACTATTCCCAATAGTCGGGGACATGGCTCACATCATGGCAATTGGTAGGCGGTTATTAGGCAAGGAACCTAACTTTTTCACATCGGATGTCTAGATTTGAATCTTCTAGGGTTGATCAAGTCAAGAGCCAATCTACAGGTAGTTACTCGGGGCTAAATAAGGCCAATTTGATCTATTCTAGCTAAGTTGTTCTATCTAGTATAGATACATCTAGCTCATCAACCTTCTTAAGCTGGTCAACACATTAAGACTAACATAAACGAGGTTAGGAATAATGAAAGAAGAGGGTGCAAACAAATAGTAGGTAAGACACCACTCAATTTAAGTAAGCCTTAACCTTAAGGAGAAATCACTATCAACATAAACTATAAGCCCTTAAAATTTTCGATCTAACTTTTGAAATAGACTCGAGTATATTAGATAATTTAGGAGTTGACAAGGCTAATGAAAGTGAAAAACCCTAAAAGAACTAATGAATCGCGTATGAAACTTTTCTACCCTAAATGTATGTAAACACTAAAGATTTCATTCAAAAGTGATAAAAACCCTAAAATGATAACCTTAAAGACATACGAGCTTTAATTCATCATAATATACCCTAAAACCGTAATTGATAATATAACCTTCATACTTTGCCAAATCATTAGCGAAAGGTTAGAGATGACATTCAATCATGCATCTATATATTTAGAATCCTTAAGTAATCCTTTAGAAACTAAGATAATGAATCATAGATTACATTTATCTCTTAAGTATATGATTAAGATAGTATTACATAGAGTTAGGGGTATAGTTAAAGCATAGGCTAAATATAGTGAACCTTAACACCCTAATTAGTACTTTTCATACTAGTTATATTAAGTAGCTTACCAAATGATGTATATAGGATATAAATACCTAAAGTAAGATCTTATCATCTATTTTTACTAATGAATTCACCAAATGCCTCATTTCCTTTTATTTCCTCAATTTTTCCCTTAATTTTCCTTAATTACTACATTATCTATATAAAATGGCATATGCTTATAGAAAGTTAATCAAGTCAACACATGTTGACCATGGTCAAAAGGTTGACTAAAGTTAACAATTAGAAAAGTCAACAAAAGACACTAATGCATAAAAAAATAGCTAATCCATCTCATGATTTCTTTTCTTTTCTTTTAGCTTTTCT
This sequence comes from Lumnitzera racemosa, assembly GCA_024138005.1. Taxonomy (NCBI): domain Eukaryota; kingdom Viridiplantae; phylum Streptophyta; class Magnoliopsida; order Myrtales; family Combretaceae; genus Lumnitzera; species Lumnitzera racemosa. The sequence continues at coordinate 50,877,299 of JAMXBC010000004.1, read as the reverse complement.
TTTCCCTTCTCCTCCTTAATTGCCGTGCACTTCTTTTCTTCTAGACCCCACCATCTTCTTCATTCCAAAAGCAAAACAAAATAAAAACAAACAAAGCAAAACCCTACCTCTATTGCCGTGATACCTCCTTTCCCTTTCACTTCCAAAAATTTTCAACTTTGTCTCCATAATTCAAAGACAAATTAAGGTATGTGATCATGTTATTATATATTGCTTTATATCACTTATTAGTTAGGTGATGAGGTAGATTAGATAAGTAGATATATGTTATGTGTGATCACATAGAAGAAGGCATAAAGTTTCCACCTTTAAGTATAGAAAGATAGGAATCATGATGAAGAGGAAAGAAATACATGTGTATATGCCCTTAAGTATATGTACATAAGGATATATTAGAAGAATACAAGTATAGGGATCTTTGTACATAAGTATTTACTATGTACATAACCCAAACTACGACAAATCCTAACTATACATACCTATACTATACTAAATACACACTTAAAAACACAAAAGAATGAAATTAGGAAGGTTTTCTTATGAGGAAAATTAGGCATACGAAATTTGTACAAAAATACGTATATGACCGTATAGGTATATGAGTACATGTACAAGTATAAATACGGTATAAGTATAAGTATCCTAGTATACATATAAGTATAGTAAGAGTATAGGTATATAGTAGTTTATGTGAAGTGTACATAAGACATTTAGATATGACATAAGCATAAGGTAAGGCATATGTAATTAAATGATGAGGTAAGTAATGATGTAATTAAAAGAAGACATAAGCCATGACATAAGCCATGACATAAGCCATGACACAAGCGATTAATGATGTAAGTAATGACATAAGCATAGGTTTAGGAAATAAGAAATAAGAAGAGTGCATAATAATTAGGTACAAAAATTAGTAAACCCTAATACACTACCTAAATTGGATTACACTTAATTAAGTACATGAATTAGTGATAGCAAAGTAAAATTCTCTAAGTATAAGAATTTAAGAGTTAACTAAATCATTAAGTATAAACAAAGGATATAAATATAAGCAATAAGAATAATTAAGTTTCCATAATTAAAATTTCTATAAATTTAGTCTGTATCATAAAACACGAGTCTTAACGTCCAAAATGGACATCACCGTGTGAACGTACGTCCAAAAACAATGAAAAACGACTATAAATTCATAAATATCAGAAATAGAACGAAAAAATTACATACGATTAATAATAAAGTCTAACCTGATAAAAGTTAATAGTGAGTTAAGTAGAATTAGGTAAATAGATATTTAGAATTATTAGTTAATTCAATTACTTACTAGAATTATTATATCGTAATGATTAGGTGATCCCGAGGTAGCCAAAGATCTCTGGATTGATTACTATGACTAGAGCGAGTCATCAGGATCGAGTGAGTATTTACCCTATGATTCCATACTTATTTGTGATCGTAGATAGTGGACTTAAATATTATTGTTAATTGACTACTATGTGGGGTTCGGGAAACACTTGTGTATGTTATTGTGTATTGAGTTATGAACTTACCTTAAGTACAGATAATGCTTTGTTTGTTACATAGTAGTATAGAAAATGATTGTATGTACTATTGGATGGTCACAGCATAATTTGAACTTAATTATACTCGGCTTATAAAAAGAAATTGGAACATGCATTAACATGCATCGCATAGACACAATTCTGGCCGTTACATCACACAGAGGTAAAGAGAGGCCATTTGGGGGTTATTATTACTAATTTATTGGTTCTATACGGTGCACTCGTACAAAATGACCTTACCCTAGCTTATGGGAACATTAGACGTCGAAGCACCAACCGTCTAGCTAAGGGTCAAGTCTAAAGGCCTCCGTTTAAAGGTAAATGTAGAGGTGAGTGTGGACTATAGGGGCCCACTCACGATTATACTAGAACTTGATTTTATGAAAATAAAAAAAAATTATTTGATTTGAGTACAGAACGTGGAATTCAGTAGTAAAGTAAGTTCTAGTGTAATACCCGGATCTTATTGGTGCTGTGTATACTCTAATCCTGACTTCAGAGGGCGTTAAATATGAGTTACGTATATGAACTAGTTAACTATACGTATTGTTTAGCATACCGTTTGATCATTCATTCATATGCATGAATATAATGTACTTATAACTTGTTTGTGGTGTAGCTAAGGGTGTTGCTCACTAAGCTTAGGCTTATACGCCTTTAGACTTTTGATACAGGATAGCTTGTTCATAGAGGCTGGCTGAAAAATGCCACAGGTTAGCTTGGGGACTTGAGCAAGAGCGAGCTATCCTGTATATTAAGAAAGAACAATTTATGTAGACTCTTACTCATGTACTTATGTTTTACTAGTATTATAGACTTAGATATACTAAATTACTGTGTATTGTAAGCTTTGTAGTTCAAATTTTATATAAATATGTTTGTGTGATGATATCATGTGAATCTATATGTTCTTAGGAAACTAATGGTTGTAGGGCCTTGTATATTATGTGAAGAGTTCATGATTGGAAGGGTAACCAATCAGGGGTTCTTCGTACAGTGTACGGTGTCTGCCACGACTAGACCATCCTTAGTTCGTGACATAAACCATCTGACCTTAAGTTTTGGTTGATAGATTGCAAGCAGTCATAAAGCCAATAGGAATAATGGCATGATTAGATAATCAAATGAGGGAAATGAGTGCACATAAAAATGATCAACATATCGACCTTAAGTCTATGTTCCAACAATCTTTCAATGAGCAAATGAAAAGAAATGCAATTTAACTATATATTGCTAAACTATTAGGAGTTGGGGATGGACTTGTTGTGGGAGGTAATCCTCTAAGGTTGGTATTTGAATAATTGGTGAAGGGATTTTCCTAGCATCCTGATAATCTCACTCCACTAGTTTTTTGACAATGATACCAAAAATTTCATAGGAATGTAGGCAAGTACACCTAGTCAAGTTATAGCATAAAAAGGGTTTGAGTCTAAGTTGTTAATCACATAAGGAACCATGAATTTGAGGAAACCTTAGATTATTAGTACTCTTTCCTAATTTTCTAATTAGCTAACTTAGCAATTAAACACTAATGAATAAAATAAAACAAACTCTAATTAAGATGTGAATGATAAATAAGAAAGCAAGAAAAAACAAGAACTATAAAATAAATAAGAACAATAAACACAAATAATAAAATAAATAAGAAGATTAATTAACCTAAAATAGACATAATCCTTAGTGAATCTATTATTTACTATCCAGTCCTATGCAACTATCTGGTTCCTTGTAATTTCAATCTCAATTACTTATTGAACCGCGAGAATTCTTTATATGAACTAAGCAAACTCACATCTCTTAATTAATACCTTAACCTTAAGTATACTTTATCCAAATCTCTTTTGCAATAAAATATAGCAAAATCACATTAAGATCTTAGATTCCACTATTAGGTTGCCTTAATCCAAAGAAAACAAATGGCTAAAGGTTTTAGTCTATTCAATTATTTCTAATTACACCTATCCATCTACTATAAGATCTTGCAAACTTTATAGAAAACTTACTCATTAATTCAACAACTGGCAATATTAAATTAAATACAATAAACACAATGTAATTAGATCCCAAAGGTAATATCATAGAATGAATAAACAACAAGTGTTATACAAAAAGCTAAAGTTCAATAAAGGTCTTTTAAAAACTAAAAATCAAAACATAGACTAATAAAATAAAAGAGAAGAGAAAGACAGAGGAGTCCCAGTTACTACTTGTTCCTATACGATTCTTCTAAAGGGACTCTCTCTAAAAACTAAGTCTAAGCTCCTATTTATAGAACCTTAACCTAGGGTTACAAAGAGAATTTTGAAAAAATGAAAGATTTTCTTATCAATAGCATAATTACGCCTTAGGATCACGACCGTGATCTATAGGCATGATTCTCCTTTACACTTACAATTCTTCAAATTCGTGAAATTCTTAGACAAGGTGATTATGCCAGAAGCATGACCGTAATCTTCATACATGATCTTCTCCAGACTTAATTTCTCATCAAAAACTCCTTCACTTGAATAGCTTGATCAATGCATCCTCCATCAAAGCTCTAAATCTTTACCAAATTCTCCAAAAATTCATCAAAAGCTCTCCAAAGACCTATAAGTGAAATACCTAGCAAATAAGCTCCAAATTCTTCATAATTAACACGAATAATAAACAAAAACTATACAAATGCTCCTTAGGATATATATATATATATATGCTAAATGAGTGTCGTCACTATACTCTTGTCACAATTTGTAATTTCATTCATTAATTAATTGAACAATGCACATAAACCCTTAAGCTCTCACTAGGTTTCTACAGAATGGAGGTTAATAGCGAAGAATCCTTCACAAGAGACTTGCTAGCCAAAAAATACTATCAAAATTCATCGGTAAGATGATCAAAAGAGGATATGAGACTGCTTTCTATCGTAAGTATCAAGGGAGCACTTTGTAGGCTATTGCATCTAAGAGCTCTACGACTCCTTCAACATTTGAAATCCTTCTTTCTATCGTAAGTATCAAGGGAGCACTTCTTCTACATTTTCACACACAAGTAGGCTTAACCTTGTCCCTTTTTGCTCAACTTTCTTTTTCAAACTTCCTTTGCCTGCTAATTTCTCAATATAACCCTCTAAATCTTGTAAGCTCAAGTCTACAATAGCTTTTTGCAACAAGCAAGCAATCATATGCCCAATTTTCCCTTCCTTTTGGATAGAAACATGACCATAAGCTTGATGGTGTTTGTTGAATACTTCTCTCAACAGGAGCATCAGACCATGCTTACTGATTATTATCATCAATCATTAGAGCTTTCCATGCATATGATGACAATAACCTTCCTCAATAATTGGGGTAACCTTATTACCTACAACCTCCAAAGGTAGCAATGAGGAAGATGTACCATCACGATAAAGCATATTTTTAGTCATGACCTTGAAATTTATAGGGGAAAAAAATCATATCTCATTGTGATAAATTTTCTGTGATCAATGAACATGTAGAGATAGGTGCAAAAATATGATAGAATTTTAACAAAGTACACTACATTTACAAGATTGAGTATTATGATGAGAAAAGGCCAAAAAATTGACGTTGTTTAAAATTTGTTGTATAAAAACATTAAATTAGAGGGAAGGTAACTGTTAACATATTTGATTTTTCAAATGTTTTAGTTTCAGATAACATGATGGCTATCAAGTGAAAGAATGTTATCACGAGTTTAAAAATTTTATAGTATCTTCTTAGATGTTAAAAGTAACTTCTCTAAATAATATGGCAACTATAAAATAGTAAAAAAGTATAAACCGTAAAATTATAAACTACTATGAAAATTCAAAACTATTGATAGTTTTATACTCTGGTGATGATCATGCTCCTTAAAAATGTCTTGAATTATAAACAAATGGAAAAAATGTTCTTCTTACGCATTATAAATAATTATTATTTATCATAAAAACTTTTGAAATTGTATTTTCTTCTTGAAATCCTTCATATTTTCCTAAATCACATCTATTCTAATAAAAGCTTGATAACCATAATAAAATTATCACTTTTAAGTAAAAAGGGGAAAATGTAAAAGTAACTCTACGAAAAGTATAGTATTTAGAATAAATATATGCATATATCAGCTGAATAATTAGGAATATTTCTTCTCATGGTTTTAAAATATGAGATATCTTTTTATAGGTTAGGAATGCAATAAAAGACATTGTCAAACAAAATTCAACAAAAATGCCAGAAAATTTGAAAAAGTTAAAGCTTAACTCTTCAATCTTCAATCATGAGGAAAACACACAATTAAGGCTGGCAATTTAAGACTTGAATACAATGGATCCTGACATAACATGACACAAATTAAACAGATTAAACTAGGAAAAATTTTACACGAGACACAAACCGATCTAACCTATTAAAGTACGATTAAATTTGTGTCCGGATGTAGGTTAAGCTTCCAGATTTGGTTCCAAACTTGAACAAAAGACTGAAACACGCTATATATTATTCTATATTTGCATTTTGTTATACAAATCATTTCTTTCTATGTTAAAAACTCAATTAAAAGTATGAGATACTTTTAATATACATTATTCTTATTGTATTATAGTTTGATGGGTAAAAATTTATGAACTCATGCATAGATTCTTTAATTATCTCTCTTGAAAATCCGACAAACAATATAATAAATTTAGAAATTAATACTAACAATTTGTCCATTTAAGTTATGATTCAACTTAATTTAATGATGTTATGTAACTTAAATTTAGTAATATTATATACTCTTCTTACGGTATCGTAATTTAAATGAGCAAAAAATTTAAACTCATATATAAATATTTTTACTATCTCCCTTGAAAATCTAATAAAGAAGATAGTGAATTTAGAAATCAACACTGGTAATAAAATTAATATCCATTTAATCCGTGGTTCTACTTAATTTATTTTATGTTATATGACCTAAATTTTCGATTTTTCTATATTTAGTAAGATTTTTTGCTTTATTAAAACTTTTATTTGGATTGTAATTTTACATTAAATATAAAGATACTATGTCATTTATCTTTGTAAATTTTAAATATTATTATTATTCATTTCCCTTTGTATCTATAAATATATTATAGACTTAATTATGACTTTTCAATCGATGAGTAGTATAAAACCTAAAATAAACAAAATACAATATGATAACACAAGTTGTTATTCCTAATATAAACAAATTCAACCTAGACATAAGATATGCTAGATCACTGATTTAGGTTTTCACGATAAATAAATGAGTCATGTCATGGGTTTAGATTTTTCAAATATAAATCCATTTAGATATAGAAATGAGATACGATATGATAATATAAATTACCAATCCTACATACAAGAACTACATAAGAAACCAATAATTAAACAACACTACAACGGAATGTCTATTAGAGAAAGTACGAATAAATTATGAAAAATAACAATTAGTATATTATCTCATTCGCAAGAAACATGTTTTAAGCGACGGAAAATGAATATTAACAAGAAGCAATTTCACATTAAGGGAAAGGAGGTTTACAACAGTACGAGGAGAGAGTGAAAAAATTAGGGGAGAGAATGGATAAAGGAAATCATAAATAAAATAAAAAAGAAAGAGTGTATGAGAGAAAAAAGGGAAAAGGAAGGTATTTAAACCAATAAGAAAAAAGAAAATAGATATTATGTGTGTAAATGTAGGGGTTCGATCAGAGTGATCACATGCATGCTGCGTGAGTAGCGCACCATACGTAGTATCAAAAAAGTGAAACGAGACTGTCACCTAAAGAAATGATTAAATGAGAATAAGGTAGAGAGGAGAAACAGGCAATCTTAGTGTCTCAAATGTACAAGTAACAAACAAGGCTGCCTCAGGAGACCTCAGGCGTTTACCTTGTAGCTTAAGCGAATAAAATCAATTCTTTGCTTAAATGCTATTTTATCTTAGAAAGCAGAGTTTTCACAGTAGAGCACTTTTTTCTTATCTCTCTCGAAGAGTCCTTTATGATGAGGAAATACTAGGTACTTATAGGCTCTTGAGCATAATAGCATCTATCAGATCATCTGGGTGATCAACCGATGAGATGGAGCTTACTCGATTCATTATTATCCAGAATAAGCTAACTAATGGGCCTAATGCTAATAGCCTTCCCTATAATTACATAAGCCTGCCTGAGAAAGGTTAGAGGCAAATGGGCTAATCCAGTAATCCCTGTTCTAAGCCCACCAAGCCAAATCGCCCTAAATCATCCCAATACAGACTAAACTCCTTAGGCCCTGTCACCTAACTCAAGGAGTCAAGCCTAAATAAATAATGGGATCATCCCAATAACTAATATAACAATTTTTAACTGTCTACATTTTGCCCCCTGACAAAAAGTCCCTTTGACACATACAAGGGGGTTTTGAGCATTTCTAGAAGTTATTTCTTTAACTGTTATGTAAACGCACTAAATATTGACTTTGCTTACTTGATCACTTCCAATATTTATAGAATCGATGCATCTCATGGATTACTAGTGAGCTAAGCATGATATGCTAGTGTTTATTTTGCTACCATAGAATACATACTTTGACATGTCTTTGTATCACATTATTGACTTATTACTCTCATGAGATTGATTTGCCAAATAATATGTGTATAGTGGCTCTTCTTGGTATTTCTTCCTTATTTTATGATCATTGGCAAAAAAAATAAAAATAAATAAAATCATTAGAGCATTTATAGGAATCTAAAGCTTTTAGAACATCCCATTTAGCTATGTTATATGCATATATATATATATATATATATTATATAAACATGGGTGTGTGTATGTCTCATTCATACTAGTATACTAGTAAATGGGGTAGTGCTGTCATGAAGTGGAGCAAACCTCCGGAGCAGTATTTTTATTTTATTTTATTTTTTATATTATTATTATTTTTTATTTACATGACCACATAATAAATATTCTCCTTAGTTGTAGGTAATATCTTTATAATATCTTATCTCCAACAACAAGTATTCAACAAAGCAATTTAAATTTATCAAATCTTAATTATATCTCCAAAGCTTATCCTTGCTACTCTAATCATGTTGGCTATAAATACAAGTGTAAGCCATAGAGTCTTATTTCCATTCTAATTTCAAATTGCTTTTATTTTATTTTATTTTTAATATTATTATTATTTGTTATTTCCATGACCACATAATAAATATTCTCCTTAGTTGTAGGTAATATCTTTATAATATCTTATCTCCAACAACAAGTATTCAACAAAGCAATTTAAATTTATCAAATCTCAATTATATCTCCAAAGCTTATCCTTGCTACTCTAATCATGTTGGCTATAAATACAAGTGTAAGCCATAGAGTCTTATTTCCATTCTAATTTCAAATTGCTTGCCTTCTATCATCAAGCACAAACCTATCAAACAAGTTAAAAGCTTAGAGTAATGCACTTTGTATTTAGATAATTATAAAGCTTCCTCTCCTTTTTTTTTATCCTATGACTCTTGATCCTCTTCTTGTAGGTAATAGAAGATATTGCTTCCCAAACAAAGGTCGAGCATGGAACTACATCAGTTCCTTGAAAAAAAAGCTGAAGAATTTTATTACAACAAATTCTTGCCAATAATAGGTATTTCGCATGGCTATTTCTTTCCCTTTTATTTTCTTTTTTTTTAATTACTTGTTTAAACCCATAGCTTGCAACTTTCATGATTTTTCTTACAAGAATGTAGTGTGCATGTCATCAGCAAAGGTAAACTTAACAATTATCAATCATCATAAAGGTATTTTCTTCCTTTATATATATACATATATACATATATATATTGTTAACTATAGATGTTATTATCTAACACTAAATTGACAATCTATCTCTTATATCTATCACTTAATGAATATAGCTTTTATTACTTAAAAAAAAAATTACATGAGCTTTGATAAAAAAAGATTCAATCTTTGTTATTATCTAACCTAAATTGATTAACATTAATAGTTGCATAGTCCCTCTAGGGTTAGTGAAGAAAGATTCAATCTTGGTTATTATCTAACCCAAATTGATTAACATTAATAGTTGCATAGTCCCTCTAGGGTTAGTGAAGAAAGATTCAATCTTGGTGTCCTATGAATAATAGAGAAAAATAAATAAATAAATAAATAAAAGGAAATTGAAAATAAAAAAAAAGAAGGTTTGGCTCACTTGAACAAGTAACTTGAAATAATTTTACTCCGCAAGCATCGTGTTAATGGATTTGAATGTTCCAATTCATGTTTAAAAATAATAGATGTGAAAGAGACAATTAGGGTAAAGTCATGAAGAGATAACAAAGAATGGAAAATTAAACCAACAATCAGCCGACCAAAACATGAATGATATGGATCAACTTATGGAGAAGTTATGACTCTAATAAGTCAATCACTTCTGCATATGTTTATTTCACTTGTTGATTTTTTTTTTAAATTATAGATTCTTTACTGTAATATACACTTTGTATGAGAATCATTGAAAGGTGTTATTTTATACATACATATATATATATATATATATATGTAACGTCTTCTTGCTAAATTAGATTCCCTTTTCATTTAAATTGTTTTTTTTCTTTCATAATGTTTCCTAAGGTTGCTCTTATGTGAAGCTATTTCCATACTAAAGTAGACATGGCTTACCTCCTCCTCTTCTTCTTTTATTTTTATTTTTATTTTTTATTTTTTTGAAACATGGTTGTAAGCTTAAATTATATGTGATCACATAAGATTCGATAGGAAAGCTTTGGTAACCCACTTAAAACTTGTAATGAATGGGTCCCTTAGTCTAATATCTCAACTTCAATTCTCTATACCATAGTGTCTTCACTTAGGGAATATATTGATTTTATGCTCTCATAGGAAAAAAGATGCTAACCAATCTAAGTCAAAGTACAGAAATAGCGAAGATGAAAGACTTACCAGTGCATCAAGATAAATGTCTACCACTCATCCCGTGTCTTCGGGATAAGTAGTTAGATGAGGCTATATCTGAAGACACATTATGGGATAAAACCAAGCACAAGAAGCCTCTACAACACCTCATACTGATTTCAAAGACACCATCAAGAGAGATTCAGTGTTGCGCTTTAGAAACGAGAGGAGAGAGCTACCTCTCTTCAATACCCAATTCTCATTCCTGAAGGAGCCACCTTTTAGATGGGATGATTGGATAGCATGCATCGTAGAGAAGCTAAAATACATGACTTTACTGAAGAAGGCTAAAGTCCTCCTTGCTATTGCCACTTCTACTCCGTTTTGGTTCCTACAAACAAGTGGAATGGAAGTATGGTGGGGAATCATCTCATGTTGGAGTGTTCGGACCCATACGTTTATCACATTCGTAAGGGGAGATAACTCCAACATTAGAAGACGTAGCTGTACTATTGAATCTTCATAGCTTTAGACAAGCCGACCTTGCTACCACGACAACCTTTCATAAAGAGCATAGCTTTCAAACATCCTTAATGGGTGCTTTGCAAGCTACCTACACTAAGAAGAAGAAGTCGTGCTTTGCTTCTTGGCTCGCATACTTTTTTGAGGAACGAAGGAAAGATAGCCCTCAGGTTCTAGGCCTAGGTTATGGGAAAGAGTAAGTATCTTCATATCACTTTTTTTTTTTTAATTCAAGTGTTGTAATTATATCTTTTACCCATACATTATCTATCCCGTCGTTGTAGGTATGAACTTTCGCTTCATTGTGTTCTAGCTTTCTCTATTCATATTCCTCGAAGGGCCTAAGAAAAGTGTTAGTTAACGAATCTTCCTCTTGGCCATACGCATTGCCCAGGGCAAGCAATTCACTCTAAGCCCTTTCTACTTAGGTTCACTTTACCGGTGCTTAGACTTATATCACCATGCTTCCATACATTAGAAAGGTCAATATGTGATCATTTTACATGTAAACCTGGTGTTTCTTCAAATTTTCTTTTTCGAGTAGTTTCGAAGACATTTTTCTCCTCCTGCTGTACAAGACCAACCCGGCCTTACTCTTCCTAAGGCATAGGCCTGGGTTGAGGGATCAATTGATCGGTCGCTCCTACAACTCATTGACATTGAGGATGAATTCCCATTCTAACCTTATGTCAAGCAAATTGCAGGATATGAAGACAGTAATGGACTTTATCCTCCTGGCTTAGACAGTAAGGTTACCTTGGTGGAAAATTAAGAAAATATCCTCGATTCTCAAGCTAAGTTCCTCTTATGGTGTATTCTAGGGAGCTTGCCTTCACTTCTTAATAATAAAGACTCAACCAGTTGCTTCCTAGAGTGAAGAGTCATGGTATACTCTCACCATTAGGTTGCGAGTCAACTTGGTTTTAATCAAGGAGTTGTCTCGCTTGATTACCACAATTGAGAGTTTTGAATCCTACTGCCACTCACTAGGTCCAAATGACTTTAGGAAGATTAACATTGGAAAGTGACAACTATTCTTTCTTTCTATTGGTCGTTCTAGGGTTGCTTCCCCTAGATGGCTGACACATTGGACGAATTGCCTGGATGTGTTCTAAGCTTATGCCTTTCCGTCAGTAGGTGATATACTTAATGCACCTACTATATATCGTTGTGAATTATTTTTTAAACTCCTAAGGCCCAAGTCTCAAGGTAGTAGAGATGTACAAAGGGCTATTAAACAATCAAAATGTCCTAGTAAGATAACAGGGGTGAACCCTTCTTTAAAGTCTAAGAACAATCACCCCTCACCTCCACTAGTAGATTCGAGACAAATCAAGTGAGCATTTATTCAGGAGGTAACTTTATTAAATGCATTATGCTATTTTATATGTATGAATATATATATACTTATTTTATTTTGTTGTTCTTGTAGGTTGAGATGGGCTTTCTTGTTGCAATTCTCGAAAAGGACGATGCTATTAACTTAAGCTCTAGGGTTCATCCAGACGATCTCGCTACACCAATGGTAGCTTTAGACAATGATGATGAAGACTTGGTAGATTATGGTTCCAGTCTAATATAGGGATGCTGATGATGATAATGAAACTAAAGAGTTAAATAATTCCCCTGAAGCATAAGACATTACTTTGTCAATCAACAAGGCAGGTGATGGCAGTATTTATGCAGATGTATTGCTATGCTCAAGGACTCATGAAGGTAAAGTATATGCAATATCTATTGATGTCTCTCCACTCCTAGTTGCTAACTTATCTTGTAAAGACATGGTAGCAACTCCAGAAACTGTCCTAGGAGAGATAAAATCCCTTCATGGATTTCATATTCCTTCTTATCTACTGGAACCATTGGAGAGATTTTATGCTATGGACCAAGATTTTTTCAACGAGTCTCCTATATTGGGGACTGAGTTGGATAATACCATGATAAAAATGTTAGAAGAAGCTGCATCACTACTTAAGAAGTCTTGGAGGTCTCTATCAAATGATAAGCTACAGCAATTGATTTGCTGTGTTGAAGGGGCTCGTCTTTTAAAATTCAAGGTTCGTAACTTAGAGCTCATTGCTACTAGAGCTAAAAGATTACTGAGTTATTGTTCCATTATCAAAAGCCAAGGTGAGCTAGTGGCAAGGATTCAACTCTTGCAAGATGCTATTGAAGAGATAGACCGTGAAATAAAAGATTTATTAGGCAATACGGACCTTGAGTCTACAGTATGTTTAGATTGCCACCCTTAGCGAAGTTTGGCTATATTCATTTGTTTTGCTGAAGCTCAATTTTCCCTTTTTTTTATTTTTTTATTTTTTTGGTATTCAAGTTATTTTCAACACTTTCAAATAAAACTTACCGATTAAATGAAATTTGATTGCTTTGAAATTTGATTGATTTCCTCCTATCTTTCTATTCTTTATTTATTTCAATTGCTTAGTTGTATCAAACAACAAGGCTTCTTAGCCTAGGGGTAGCCTATGCCATTGAAATCTTTAGGGGGTCATTATGCGCTTTAAGATGTAGTGCCTTACTTAGTGGCAACATTGTAAAAAGAAATATCATGATAGTATGGCTTGTGAAGCCTAGAGGATAGTGTTGCACATTGGAAGGAGGCTCTCACTTGCTAGTAACAATACATAAGATAAAATAGTCGATCACGCTTAAGTAGTGATAGTAACATGTGCCAATTGTATTTATCAATGGTCAAAAGGGTATTTCCCAATACTCAACCTTGTATCAATTTCTCTTTACTTATTCATGTGTTAGCCTTATGCGCTAAGGAAACGTATCTCTAACTTTGCAACAATAAGGAGACAAGAGTAGAATACATAACAAAACTGTACACTAAGGAGAAAAATCTCTAACTTTACAGCAATAACAAGGCAAAAAAAAGTAAAAGAACACAAAGAAACAAAGTAATGGAAGTTGAATGTTTCATTCATGTACATTGCAAATACATTGTTATATCTACAAATGAAACTTTTTAACATATTGAAAGTTAACAGGAGGGGGTCATTGCATCGGTTTTAGGATTAAGGAGCTTGCAGTAGCCACTATCATGGTCTTCGTGAATTATAAAAGGGCCTTCCCACTTCAGTGTAAACTTTGGCACTATAATACCTTGCCATACATGCTCTACTACGTAAAGTACAACATCACCTTGTTGAAAAGATCTTTTCATGACTAAGCGATCATAAGCAACACTAAGTCATCTTTGGTAATTACCAAGGTTGCGCTTAGCATTGTCTCACCTTTCTTCTAAGGCTTCGAGATCCTGCATACGTAAGTTATCTGGTTCTAATTCAACATTAAGAGCCAAGCATGCAAAAGGAACCAAGACTTCAATAAGCATCACTGCCTCAAACCCATATGCCAAAGAGAAAGGTGTCACCTGAGTAAGACCTCGTTTGGAAGTTCTATAAGCCCATAGTGCTAATGGCAATTTGTCATTCCACTCTTTATGATTTTCATGAACCATTCAACTGAGCACCTTCAAGAGAGTCTTGTTTGTCACCTCTACTTAGCCATTTCCCTTCAGATAATATGGTATAGATTTCATATAATCAATATTGTAAGAAGCTAGCAGTTGTCGTACATGTGAGTTGATGAAAAGGGTGCCATTATCTAAAAAGATAAGCTTTAGGATCCCAAAACGACAAATAATATACTCTTTTATGAAATTTGCTACGACGGGTCCTATTGCACTCTTGAAGGAGATCGCCTCAACCCACTTAGTGAAACATTCAGTCCCAATAAAGATCCATATGCACCCTTTGGATGGTAGGTTTATTGGATAAATTAAGTCAAATGCCCAGGCATGAAATGGCCATGGAGTAGTCAAGCTATGCAATGTTACCGGGGGAGCATGGATTACATCACCATGTTGTTGGCATGCAACATACTACCTGGTAAAATTGAGTACATCATTTTCTATGGTGGGCCGATAGTATCCCATATGAAGCAGGTGGTGGTACAACTTCCTTCCCCCTTGATGTTCTCCTGTCACGACCCAAGGGGGCAAGTCATGGTAGTCGCCGTATACCGTACAAAAGATTGCAGATTGAATTCCATTATAATCGACGACCCTTTATACAATATACATGGCTATGGCTATGGCTATGGCTATGGCTATGGCTACAACTAACAACCAAGAGTTGCGCAAGCATAAGTTGTGTTTGATGTATCTGGATTCGTGCTGAATTTGTATTGTGAGTGATTTTGTGACTGATTGAATTGGTATGAAATTGTTTGAACACCCTTAATGGAATTTAATATCAGTCGACCCCGAATAATAAATAATGTCATGCATTGCAACCTGTTAGGGGATTATAAGATTCTCCAACCAAATACCGACCCCTTCGAAAGGGATAATGCAGGATTGCAAAATGGTCCCTTCTTCATCCTTAGTCAAACTAAGTGACAGGAGAGGAGGTTGCGGTGAGGGTGAAGTCAATGGTTTGAAAGTAGTCACGGGAGGAGCGAGGTCTCCATTGCACAAGCTTGGGTTTGGTTGTGAGTTGCTGCATAACATGGAACTCCTCAACCCGGATTGGAGCGGGTGAAATTTCTCTGATTTCACAACGGACCGGATTACGTTGTACGATGACACTTAATTGTTGCATTGCATGAAAATAATTGTTTGATAACCCTGTTTGTGCCTGTATGCATTCATGAGTCTCCAATTCAACTTACTGAGTTGTAGTTGCTCATACCCTTATAGATCCTTTTGCAGGTTTTGATTTCTGAATACTCAAAGCACTATGCCGCCCTACAATTACCCAGAGGTTAGTCTATTGGAAGTCATGGGTGTGAGGATCAAGTTACTTAGTATAGTGTTTAACTAGAGTGACCATGTAATTAAGAATGAAAGACTGGTAGTTATTCTGTAATATAGTAAACTGCTATGTTATATAAAACTTCTTGGGAAGCTTTGTGGACATATATATATAATATTGTACATGTTGTTAAAAATTTGAACTATTTATCTTATTCGTAGTTTAATTGTTCATCGGACTGTTTACTTCAAAGCGAGGAGTTGTCGACGCCTTGTATAGGTCATGTCTATGGTAGGCACTGTGAGGCTAGTTACTATCATAGAATGGTTTACACGACGGGACTATTGCGACTCTGCGACTTCGGGACGTAACATATGATGAGAAAATAGTGGGTATTTATAGGCTCTTAGGCATAATAGCATCTGTCGGATTATCTAGATGATCAACGAATAAGATAGAGCTTACTCGATTCATGGTTATCTAAAATGAACTAGCTAATAGGTCACAATGGAACACTATTTTTTTAGATGTCTCTCTAAGAGTCTTTTATGATGAGAAAATACTGAGTATTTATAGGCTCTTGAACATAATAGCATCCATTAGATTATCTAAGTGATTAACGGATAAAATGAAGCTCATTCATGGTTATCCAAAATGAACTAACTAATAAATCTAAAACTAATAACCTTCCTTATAAGTGCATGAGCCTACCTAAAAAAAGTAAGAGGCAGACGAACCAATACAACAATCCCTGTTACAAGCCCATCAAGCCAAATATCCTTAAATCATCTCAATATGAACTGGACTCTTTAGGTCCTACCACCTAACCCATGAAGTCAAACTTAAATAAATAATGGACTCATCTCAATAGCTAATATAATAATTTTTAGCCATCTACACCGTGCGAAGTCTTCTTATATGTGTTACTACTTAGATCAAGCATCACTTATGCTCTAACTTTGCATTTCACACTTCATTCATCTATCACAATGATACAAGTGATTTAAAAAAATTCATATTCCACCTTTTGGTCTATCTCTAGATGATTTGTTCTTAGTTGAATATCATTTCTAAATATTCCAACCCTTGAAACAACATCGCCTTGATTGTTAGATTTGAGAGTCAACTCGTAAGTCTCTGATTTCATGAGGCCCTTTCTAGCTAAAACTAAAATATGCAAATTAATATAAAACCAGCGTTGAATTTGTTAAAAAAGAAAACAAGTTGGACTTATTAGTAAAAATCGAAAGACACGGATTGTACATTTGTAATTTGCCCTACATTTTATAGATACTAGTTTTTTTTATTTTAATTATATATTATATGATGTATAATTTGAACTATAAACAAGTTAAGTCGCTCTCATACTACACAAGCTTAGCTCAGCTTGAACTTAATTTGTAAATTAGCTGAAATCAAACATAAAAAAGCTCATTTATCAAAATAAACTAAGCTTAAGTCTGTAATTCTTAAGTTTGGTAAGACCATAACTTGGACTTAATCCCAATAAATTTTTAAATCGGCCAAGTTTAAACCTCCAAAAGCTTATGTCAAGTTGTATACAGCTATATTATCCACAGGATCACTTTATGAAACGAACACGATAGGAAATCAACTTAAGTCGTGCTCCTGCTATCGTTGACAACGACATGATTACAGTTACATGTACAAAGGGTGCTAATGTCCCCTCCATTACAAAGTGTGTAAAACTGAATTCATTTGACCATATTTCCATCATTTGTATGAGACTCTATTGACAGTGGTGTTCGGGACCATTTTCTTCAATATGGAGGAAATGATCATAGTGGGGCAACGAGTAAAGAGGTTAAAGTGCGGCTGTCCCTAAGGTAGAAGAGAGAGAGAGAGAGAGAGAGAGAGAGAGAAGGGAGTGGGGGGGAACAGATGAAAGGAAGTAGCTGGTGCAGTAAAGTTAAAGAAGAGTGAAATATCAGGAAGACAAATCCCAAATCAAGTCTCATCTTAAACGTGTATAAGGATCGATGCTCAAGACTTCCCGGTTCTGAGGGGGATGGGGAGAGGAGGAGAGGAGGGGAAAAACTCATCCTAAAGCTAGGATTAAACCGCAACTGGATAGCGTATAGCAACAAAATTGAATAAATACATACAGATGCAGTGTAAAAGCAAAGCTAGACAGCGATCATCAAGCACTCCTCTAAGTTGATTTTCAGGAGCCAGATGGTTCTCATCTTTCCTTTTAGTACCAGCCACAAAGATTCTTGGATCGTCATCTCCGCTCTGCATGAATAAGTTGATGCCCTCGTTTTGGAGATAAATGGCAAATGAGAACTTTACCTATAAAATGCCCAAAGAGAATCTGTGACCCTTGATACCTAGTATTGAAACAATTTCCTCAATCTATCAGCGGATTGAGAAGCCCTTTTGTTGGTTGGCTCAAGAACAAGTGCATATTGAAAATCTGCAGAAGCCAGCAATACTCACTGATTAGTTAATAAGAGAGAGAGAGAGAGAGAGAGAGAGAGAGAGAGAGAGGAAATTGTTACCCTGATTCCATGGCATCAACTTATAAACTAAATGCTTGAATAGGGTTATATAAGTATACAGTTCATCCAGCAATTTTCTAACTCCCATATGGTCCAATATGCAGGACAGCAGTGTGCTTTACTTGCACCGATACTAATTCATTATACAGTAATTAACCTGTAATTGGCATCCTTGAAAAGCCAAGAGTTTTGTGTGTGCTCCACTACTACAATCAACAAACATGAATTCTATCAAATGTAGACATCTAATAATATATTGAGCACAAGACGTCATACACAACACAGGATAGAAATTTGTCTTCTAAGTCAAAGAAGGGGTATAGTGAGGGCCTTTTTCTTTGTTGAGCATGATTGCTTTCACTTTGCAAGCAAAAGTAACCATATCAAACTATCACCCACTTACTATCCATGGAAATTTTCTTTCAGATATATTCTAATCTGATCTAATAATAGCACTGCAGTGTTTACGGTAAAATGATATTGTTAGTTCCTGTAATCAATTTAACTCTCCCGATTCTTTCTTGATTGATCCCAAAGAACAAACGTTCCAGTCAGAGCCATATCAAGCACAAAGCTCTCCCAAAGGCCGCTCTTCCATGGGACTGCCATTTAAACAAGACATTGAAATTTGATATCCTTCCAAAGAGGAATCGCAACATGTACATCACATGTCCTGTATCACTTCCAGATCAGAGTAGCTACAATCCACCAAATAATGCCCACAGAAACTCTTATGTAGTTCTTATATTGGCCTTCAGGAAGCAAAAAAATAAATGGCCCAATTTTTATTTTAAAGTACCTTGATTACTAGATGAAATGGGAACATAGCTGTAGGACTTGAATCCCTAGTATCCTGATTCCTGATCATTTACCGATACCAGAATCTTCATTCTTTGTGACTTTATTTTTTCTTCCTTTCTTTTTTTTTTTTTTTTTTGGGGGGGTGGGGGGTGTGTGGGTGGTGGTGGTGTGGTGTTGAGGATAAGTGACTCTTCAAGTTTTATTTTATATTCTTTATCTTATATTGCACATGCAATTGGTTCTTTGTTTCCTTGTCTCTTTCATCCTTGTGCCATGACATATATCAATAACTGTAACTTGCTATAAAGGAAAAGCATGGTCCCCTGCTCTTCTATGTTCTCTATCAACCAGTTATGGCTCATTCAATCAGCTAATGCAGAAACAAGTTATAAATTTTCATCTTCTAAGACTATTAGATCAAAATGGCAAGTCACCTTCAATTGCTTCCTTATAGTACCCAAGCATCTCTCGTGCAGTACCTCTTCGTAAGTAGGCTTTTACATTCTGCATATTTGAAAACGCAAAAGTGAGACACAGCAGCAAGAAACATGAAAACCTCATGTTACAAGTAAACTTATTTGGATTCTAGAGGTAACATTATTTGGCTCAACTAATGGAACCCCACTGTGACATACTTTCCAGCGCAGCATAGGGCCCCAAAAAAATAATCCCTTACTAGCACAGTGGCAGCTGAGAAATTGGTTTCCAAACAGTGAAGAATATGGAAGAACTATGGAATAAAACAAGTACCTCTGAAGCTTTGTTCACAGAGTATAGTTCTTCAAATTTTAACTTGTTCAAATGTCATTTACAATAAAGTTTGCCTATGCAAAATGTAGTTTAAGAACTAAAGATGAAGACAACTTCTTCTCCAAGTAAATATAATCACACAGTTAAAGTTGGAAAAACAGCAAGAATCTCCATCCATATTAAAAGTCCCTCCAACTTGCCTAACTTATGAACAAATAAACATAACAGTTCCTTGATTTAAATATAGCAAATAAGATTCACCTTTTTATCAAGATTGATGGCCCTACTACAGTCTGCCTCTGCTTGAAGAAAACTGGAAAACAAATTAAACAAATTAGGACAGGAAATCACCAGAAGACAAGAGCTAAAATTTGCACAGCCATAAAAGCATGAATCACGACCTTCCCAGTTCCAAATAAGCTGCAGCCCTGTTACTGTAATATGTCGCATTGCTTCCACTCAGCTTAATTGCTTCAGTGTAGAAACTAATGGCCTTCTGAAATTGCTTATCCTTGTATGCTTGATTTCCCTAAATGCATAGAAAATTTGTTTTAGTTTAGAAAAAGGAATCTGGTGGGGAAAGCTGTAAAAAATGAAAATTATCTTACAACTACGCCTTTGAAGTAATCATAGAAAGGAAAAAAAGAAAAGAAAAGATTAGTTCCACTAACAGGCATCTTATGGTGAAAGACAGACTCTTTAAGCCCCTACAACTACCCAACATATAGGACACATATGTGACCACACTCCCAACCCCACCCCCCCAAAAATAAAGTAAAAAGGAGGAAAACAAACCAACAAATCAGAACTTAAATAAATAAATCTTTACACTAACAAAAAAAATGTCACAAACAGTAACAAAAAGATTAGCACACATTACTTACAACAAAGAAAAACAAAATTAACCCTAATCACAATTGCTTAAAGTAAGCACTAATTCCAAACACATTTGGAAGATGGAGAGAGACCTAGATATGGCCTTGTTCTCTGTGGCAGACAAATGGAGAGAGATTTTTCTCTTCTTGTTCACCTCTCCCCTATACTGATGAATAAATAAGAAAAGCCTTCTACTTCCATGATACAACCACAATATTATTTTCTCCCCTTGAAACAACTCTGTTTTTTCCCCAGGTAAAGTTGAATCAACTATATGTTGACAATGAAACATCTAACAATCTGTTTTTTTTTTTTTTCGTTTGTTAGGGATGGGGAAATGTAGCTCCAAATATGTATTCTCCTTCGTATAACATTGCAGACTTTCATCCTATTCATTTATTTTTATTTCAAACAGAGGTTCTAAATATAACGACACTCAATCCATATCCCACTAGGTGGAACCAGCTATATGGATCCTATGACTCCAACCACGTAATATATTTTCAACTGCATGGGCAAAACAAAAAGATTAAGGACAAGAATTTACAAATCGTCATATTCTTTAATCCAGTATAACCCAATTATCAGCAACTAACTACATTACGAATACAGACACATAATAGCATTAACTCGAATAGGTTGACCAATGTTGCTTTCTGCAGCCAAATTGTGAAATTCACTAATAAGAAAGAAACAAAAAACCTTTTCTTTGGCAATTTCAGCAGTATGTTCCTGAGAGATGGCATTCCTTGATAACTTTGTCTTGGTAGCAATTTCAGCCTGTTCTTGCAAGGTTGTGAACATAGCCTGAACTGTGTCAAGCAAAAAGCGGTCACCACCATTCCTTGCTATGAAGGACACTGAAACAGGACACTTGTCATGAAGTCCTAAGGGCAAAGTGACCTGCAAATCAGATAAATGCTAAGAAGACTACAGCATCCTGTCTAACAAACATCATTTCTTAAAATAATATTCCCACAAGGTTCTGTTTGGGCAGGTGAGGAGGAGAGACCGAAATGGAGTATACCTGACAGCAGCCAGACATACTAGCAATGCTCAACAAACTAAATGCATGGATTTGGTAATCTTGTGAGTGCAGCTCTTTACTGCCAAGTTTTGGAGGGGCATCAGCAACAGTAGGAATGACCAGGATTCCATCATCCTTCATAACAAAAAAAAAAAAAAAAAAAAAACAAAACAAATGAAAATTAAGTGTATCAAGTTGCCTGCAGCAAATAACAGGAAATATAGTGCATCACTGCTCACACTAATGTTTAGGTTCTTCAATTAATTGTCAGTTACCAGTCCTTTTCTGCTGCATCATCATCATTATTATTTTGGTCACTAGATTGTTAGCACTTGAAATTACAAAAGATTTAGGGAGTAGCAACTAGAAGATTTGTTCTTATCTGCTATTAATTTTAATTTTGTACTCGTGTATATTCTATGGGAAATTAAGGAAGAAAGTTAATGGGTTGAGAAAATTATGATTCCTAGCATCAGCTTCAGTTGGACCTGAGTTAATAAAAAATGGGTGGTACATCTCTAAAACCTACCTAAATCTCACTGGGATTCAAACTAAAGTTTTTATACTTAAATGTCCAGTCCTAAGACCACCCATGGGAGACCAAAACTCACTAAAAATCACTCAATGTAACATGAATGGGGTGAAGTGCCATGAGTGGTTCCAGTAAGTTAGGCTCATGATTAGGGGTTGCGGAAAACCAGGCAACCTCATTAGCATGATTCCCTTTTTTTTAAAAGTACATCAAAGCACTATGGAGCTAAGGAGGCCAAAAATTCTATGGTGATGGCATGGTTAATGAACTTTATGGAGCTTGGAGATTGGGCACGGAAATCTGTTTTATGAAACAACGAAGAAAATTTGGGATGCGATCCGAGAAATTTACTCGGACCATAAAATACTTCTTAATGCTTTGAAATTCAAACTAAGCTTAAGATTACATCTCAGGACCGCATGAGTGTCTCTCAAATACTACAATCTAATGATGGAGTTGTGGCACGGAAATGGACTTATTCTATAATGTAAAATGGACGTGTATAGAGAATGGCACCACATACAACAAGATGTAAGAGAAAGATCGGGTCTTCCTACTACAAGGACTTGATTATGGTTTGGATGAGGTGCACGTATGCCAGATTTTGGGGGGTGGGGGGTAGGAATAGGAGGAACAATTCCCCAATCGAAGTGAGCCATGCGCTGTAGTGGATTAAGTGGAGATCTGTAGACATATTCTAATGGATGCTACCATCTTCAAAGAAGGCTATCACACTAGTGAACCAATGATGAAGGAGAAGACTCATGAAGTGCAATCTGGTGAGAAGAAGCTGTGTGACCCATAAGCCTAACCACCCTTGGGATACATGTCAAATTACAAGGCAAGCCAAAGTTCTAAAGTTTAAACAACATAAGGTGGTCCTAGGAATCCTCCAAAAACTCCTATTTTGGGACTCCATCTCATCCATGATTTAATTGATTTTCTTGAGAAAATTCTCAGCCAAAATTTTACAATAAGTCCAAATGGTTCGATCAAGTCAAAATTTTCATTTTTAACCACACTTTTTAAGGTAATTACATGTCTCTCTTTACAACTGTGGAAGATGATACTTAAGATCATTGACACAGGTGCTTCAAACCCTAGGTGCAACTCTTGGTAAGTTTATTCGCAACAATTGAACCACATGATAGCTATACTGAGGTGCAAGTAAGTCAATGGTAAGTGTACCTAGCCAATACGGTAAGCTAATCATTAACTGAATGCTACATCATTTGTACCTCAATTACCATGGCTGTCTGTCTGTAAGCAAGTTACCATAATATGTGAATCATGTTGTGACATTTTCTTCAAATCTTTGTAGATTTCGGGACCCATCTTTAGGGAAGTACTAAGGGACTCAATAGCCTCTACTACCTCTCTAAAACTATAACTAAGTTTCATAATCATTTGTACTCAAATTTATTCAACAATAAGATAATAAATGATTTGGCATTGTGAGCATTGCATTTTAGCAAATTTTATTTACAATTCCTATCAAGTAAAACAATATAAACCACCAAAACAATTCCACCTTTTTCATAGTGATATTTAGGGACACTCAAATATCTACATCTGGGTACAGGCGGCTAATTGCCTTCATAGATGATCACGCATATATTTGGTGGGTGCCTCCCTTCAGTTTGCAGCCACAGAAAATAGATTTAACCCCAGTGAACCACTTTCCTCTCCAAAAAAGGTTGGTGTAGGTGTAAAGCTAATATTTGGGGTGGTATTCAGAGCGGTTCTTTTGGAGGTTTTCCAAGGAGAGGAGGTGATCTTTTGGTTTTAGTAGAGGAAGAAGGTTTTGAGGGGGAAGGGGGAGATGCACTTTTAGGTGTGAAGGAAATTGTTGAGAATCATGTCGATGAAGGTAAGGAGAAAAGAAGGAAAAAAGGAGGAAGAAAGGGAGGAAGGGGGACAAAGAGAGAGGAGGAGGAGGCTGCAAGCAAAAGAGAAAAGATGGAAACACAGGATGGGAAGAGGGGGGAGGACAAAAGGGCAGAAAAGAAGTAGAGCTTAATTAAAGTGGTCCCTGAACTCTCTCACTCTAGAATCCATCCATTTTTCTAACTTAATATACATATATAATGCTAACAACTATATAACATTACTAACCAAAAGAACATTATCGTTTAAAAACCTAAAGATTCACTTTGATGTTTCTACTTCCACCCCCCTTCCTCCTCTTTTGAAACTGCTAGAAAACACAACCATGCATATCTTTGAATTGGATTGATATTCCAAATCAAAGTAAATAGCCCATAACCATTGATGGTGGAAAACTTTGCTCAATATATCTGAGAAACTTTCTTTTCAGGGTAGATATAGGAATTAAGAGTCGGTCGTCAGATTAGATTCTAACAATATTCAGTTAAATAGCTACTAGACTTATAATGCCCTTAAATTATAAGCTTTAACTGAAGCTTCTAGTGATTTCTACAGTTAACATCTATTTTGTTCAACTATAAGCATGCACAGATCCATACCTCGATGAAACAGAATATTAAAGGTAGTTAGAATTTGGATGATTAAATGGAAGAAATTCTTATTTGGAGACATTTGACATATACAGTCATCCACATTGATAAAGGAAGGGAGACTCATAATAAGAACATGGAAAACGATATGATTCTTCCTAATCAACTCTACATAAATTCACTTCGAATAATACTTCATGTCAAAATTAACCTAAAAAAATATGTTGGCAACAATGTTAAGATTGTAGGCAACTGGCAGTAGGCAACTGGCAACATGCTGCATAAAAACTTTCTATCTGTAAGGAAATAGAAACTTGCCTTCAAAAGGGAAGTCATAGCTACCCGCATCTCATTCCCTATTAATTTGCAGTTCTCAACATCCACATCTGCCAACTCTACATTATTCGATAACTGACTTGAGATAACTGGATCCAGTGCAGGTTTTGATGCCTCAATCCATTCCTTGTGATTTTGCCAAAATTCATGCCTGTTATACAAAGGAGGACAGCTTCAGATATACACAAGCAAAGGATATTCGAGAAAGCAACTATTAATCTATTATAGCAGGCTGTCATGCCATACGCATTAAATGATAAGAGAATATAAGCAACACCCCTGCAGATACCAATATTCCACACCTACTATTAATCCATTAACATATCAAATTTTGCCTCCAAATTAGAATTTTCAATGACCCTTCCATGTTTTCCTTAATTTGCTTTCACTGGTGGGTGGGCGAATCAGAAGGTATGGTGACACGTTTATTCTCAAGATATGTTATTAAATTATAATGGACACAAGCAATTATAATGTATAAAGATCTACCTTTGAAGAAATTGCCCGACAACTGCAACAACTCTAATTGGAGAATTCTTAGATTCACCATTGCTTTTCTTGCTGGGGAATGTCTTCAAGCTTGGAACTTTGGAAATAAAATAGTCCTCCAGACTTTCATGCTTTAAAGCTTGCCCTGAAATTAAACCTCTAAGTGAATATTTAATAATTGACCACGGAGAAATTTGAAGGAAAGCATGGGGGAAGGACTCACTTCCATAAAGTTTCTCTGTTGACTTTATCACCACTTGGATAATTCTGTCAACAGGAATCTTCAATAGTTGAAAAATATCATCAGCTATTATCATCTGCCTAGGATTTCGTTGGACTGTGAAAGGAACTTGCAGCAATACATGGCCAACACGACGTAAAATGCTTGGATCTTTAGCAAACCATCCTGCAGGATATTTTGATAATTCATTAGTCCAGCACAACTGGGAAAAAATGAATAAAACAAACTATTCTTCCATCCTTGTATCTATTTCTGACTGGCCAGATTTTCTGCAGTATGTTCAAAGGTAGATGCCGATGGAAACTTGTATGTGATGAGATGAAAAACATGCCAAAGAGTTACAAGATCGACTTTTAGAATTCAATTTTCAGGCTCATTATAGAAAGAGTAATGATCTCTTTTATGGACTTGATTAAGAAGAGAAACCAACGATTTCTTTGAACTCTAGAGTTATTAATTTTTTGGTTCTCAAAAGTAGCCTCCTTTTTTCCATTCTTTTTCTGCGTAAAAGTACATGACACAGGTGGCAGTTACCATCCCTCAACAGCTACTCAACTACTCTCAAATAACTGGCCACATTCACACATCTGCCCATGACCCTAACATCTTGGTAACTACCGGACACATGTTTACAGACCATAAAGTAGAAATATAAACACAAATGTACATTGACACGTGGACAGTAAAAGACAACATTGACCAACTCGGACCCCACACCACTTACATGTTCACATCCGCAAAACAATTACAAAAAGACCCTAAAATAAAATTAAACGGTGACGACAAATGTACACAGCAATTAACAGAAAACTTATATCAGTAAATAAGGTACTATAACATGAAGCTAGTACTGAAACATGAGGAGTAACACGCAAGTCCTTAACCATTAAATCACATAACAAATGTCCTCAGTATTTGCACTATTATGATAAACAAACTAACATTAGCTTCTTCAAAACATCTTGAAAGACATGGCCAGTTCTCCACTATCCAAAGCATGATGAGAATAAAGAAAATTATTAGGCTCAGGGTGTAAATGCACCATACCTACCCACAAGTTTTCTGAATTTATCTCCATAATTCGACTATAGTTGAGTCAAGCTCAAGTTAAGCTTAAATCTAAGTAGTTGAGTTTTGGCATTGATTTTTTAAGAAATATTTTTTCCCAAAATGAAACAAGCTTAATTGAAGCAAGCTCAAGCTTGTCAAGTGAAGCTTTGGTCAAGTTCAAGCTCAAGATTTCAAGCCCACTTGAATTCAATTCAATCTCCAGCTTTAAACATTTCAAATCGAGATCGAGCTCGAGCTCGAGCTTAATATTATATTGTCTAAATATGACTTGCTTACAACCCTAGACAAGACCTTCTCCACCAATCAATGCGAAGTACATGACCATTAAAGCAAATGACTAACAGTTTTGAATTTGAAGCTAGACTTTTCTACCTTGTTACTAACAAAGTCTTATGTTACAGGATTGGTTTTGAAATAAAATTTCGAGCATCATTATCAACCCCATGATCTCTTTTTTAAGGTTTTTTTTTTTTTTTTTAGAGAGATTCCTACAATCTCTCGAACACTAAGTTTTGAATTTTTTGGAGAAAACAATTTGTGCAAATAGGTTGCCCATTCATTTTTACTGACTTTTCTTTTTAAACAATACATTCACATGTTGCAATTACACATAATAACTTCCCATTAATATTTTCACACCAATTGTTCACCATTACTACTCCACATGGCACAATGCTACTAACACCTAAGCCGCTACCCCGAACACAACACATACAAGAAAATACAGCAAATGATCAAAATATAAACTCAACATATGACATACTAACTAGCAGAACCATATCAGCACACACACAACTATCATCATAACAATTACTACCCCCTTCAAAATGCATGTGGGTGTGCGATGTTTGGATAGTATTGTATAGTATTTTGACATCCAAATTCTTTTTATTCATCTTCATCTTCTTCTTCTTCTTCTTTTTAGCCAACATTATTGGCAGATCAAGATTGTGTTAACTGCCCAACCCAATAATGAGCATAAGGCAGCAAAAATGTTTCAGTTTAATTTTCTTATTTAGCCATTGTTTCTTTGCTAACCCAAGATCTTTATACTTGGAAACACATTTCCAATTCGAACTAAGCGACTCCACCATTCCTTCTTCACCATCCCAAAACCATTGGATCAGACTGAATGGGCTTGAATCTTTTTGGTGGCACATCACAGATGCAAACATTGTATTTTCCTCGTCACTCGCCTCCTTTACAACATTCTCCTTGTCTTTGGAATAAAATTTCTAGGCTTTTTCCTTAACAGGCACCTCTCCCATAGTCAGTGGATTCTTTAAGTTCTCAAATCCCCATTTGTGGTGTTAACAGATTTCGAGATAAGGAGGCATGCTGACCAGAAAGTTGTTGCTGCCATGCATCAAATTGCTTCCTATCATCCTTGTACATCATCAAGAAAGCTTCAAATTGTTATTGCAATTTCTTCACTTCTTCCATAAAGACTGGCTCTAATACCAAATTGTTATAAGATCAAATTTTTGTTATTAAATTTTCGGACTCGTTAATTGAAAGAAGTCAACAATCCTTTTTTAAGGCTTGTTACAAAGAGAACTCTACAACCTCTAAGGAAGGGCTCAATTTTAAGAGAGAACCCTAAAATCTCTAGAACTCTAAGTCTGGAATTTTTTTTGAGACTAGGACTTCTTGTTTCCTTTCATTTTTCTGATCAATATAAACCATGTACAAGGGTACTTGTCCTCAACTGCCATCCCCTATTTTTACTCCTACTTTGACACATGGAAGTAACTGTAAACTAAATTTCCATACTGCACAATAACTGCCAAACAGCATCTGACACAAAATATCAAACTAACATTCATGATACTGCAGACCAACATACATAATACTGCAGACTCCTGTTCTAACACATGACACAATGACTTAAACATACATAACATAATCAACACAACTACACAACTACACAACTATACTGCACAATATCTGATTCTTTTTGTGTGAATGTGCACACTTGGAAAGGAACACTTTTATTTCCCTCATTGAAGCATCGGCTGATAAATAAGACATAACATCTTATCACAGGTCAAGCTGCAGGGACTTCTTTTGATGGTAATGACAAATTTTTTCATAACTCTTGTTTGAAGAGAAAATAATAGGAAAGACAGTGTAAGGAAGCTAACCTTATGGAAGTATTGAAGGGAAGAGTAGATTAGATATTAAGCCTAAACCAAGTAAATAGACCAAAAAGACAAAAAGGTGTACAAGCAACCAAATTATTAACAAGCAAAGATGATGATTGCCTTGGATTTGTCCTAAGGGGCAGGTTACCACCAGCACACAGCTCTCTAGAAATATAGTGAACACTGCTGGCAAATAAAATTTGCTTCAGAATTTGGCGGCCTTGAGTACAGCTAACAGTGGCTGAAAAACTGCAATTCTAGATCAGAAGTTTCCTCAATAGCAAGTAATAATTGCACTAAGTGCTTAAGTAACTCCCAACATTCTCTCTATCTTTGTTGACCAGCTTCAGTGGAACAGGAAATTCTCTAGGACATTACGCATCTAAGTGTAATACCGGTTTTATATCCCAAACATGGACTTCTGTGAAATAACAATGAAGAAGATTTGACAATGATCTGTAGATCAATCAGACATAAACAAGTGTGACACATGTGCTACTTCCTTTGAGATTAATTTCCAAATTAAATTGGGGTTGGGTAGTGCATCCAAGCCAGTCATCCTAGGTTTTTACTCAAAAGGGCACCTTATTATCAAGACAATTCTCATAATGCATGTGATTTCCACCACCACATCTTTTAGCTATGGATCCAAATTAGACCACTAACCGTACCAAAAGCAACTCAGAAGTATTGAAGGTACTTTAAGAAGTAAAATAGTCTAAATTCTGAGGGATAGAAACATTACTAGAACAACAATACCAGCTACAACTAGCCAAAGGAGTTGAATACATCTAGTATCACAACCATTTTTTGCATAACTCATTTTTTAAATACACATGATTTTTATATTTACTTTCAATACTCCCCACATGTGTGACCAAGACATGAAGAAAGGCCAATCATGTGTAACTAAAAAATGAAGAGGTAAACAAAAATGCTGGAGTTTGAACTCAAGACATCATGAACAAAATTTGACCAGAATTACACCCAACTCATAGCACAGATAAAGATGTGATTTTAATTTATTCTTCACGACTAGCAAAAGATGTTATGTGAGAGAAAATAATAAATACAACAAGATTATGCCGTTATTTTTATAAACAGGATCATGCTATTTCAATAGGCTAATATCAGAGCAACCTATATTCCATTTTGCTGCATATTTGGTTGTTTATAAAAGCAACATTATTGGAAAATATCTATCAAAATATATTATGTAAACAACAGATATTCAGAGCACACCGAAATGAATGAGTACATACCAACAGTGTCAAGACTATTTGAAACAGGTACAATCCCCATATTTGAAATAGCTCCATGAGATGATCGGAAACCTATAACACCACAATAGCTAGCGGGCAGTCTTACGCCACCAACAGTGTCAATACCTGCAATCAGACCATGCATGTGAGATGCATACTTTCTTTGCAAAAATAGTCTTTACCAAGTTTAGATGTGCCTGTTTGTTTAAAATAATAAATTAATTATAATGGCTGCTCAGATAACACAGATGTTACAAAGAGAAATTTGAGCACATCCTTTATAATGAGGATAGGTAAAACTGCTATTAGATCAAGAAACATTGTTGTAGAAAACAATATTCTAAGCATGCAACCAGTCAAGAAGAAAGGTAAGAGGGAGATGGAAAAAAGAAAGAGTATCCAGTCTACGCACTCTCCAAAAATTAACCACTCATGGCAGAAAAAACTACGCATGTATTGAATTGCCATATTTGTATAATCCTCCAAATCTCTAAATTTCTAGGTAAGCTTATGAATACTCTATAATGATAATAAATTTAGGCAAAAATGGTTATATTTACATAAGACATCTAGAACCATGTTTTGGCATTATTCATTGAATATTTCTCACATATATCACCCTGTGTACAGCACTAATATCAGGGTCCTCCCTCAACGTGAAAATAACATTATTATAAAAGACTGGAGGAAGCAATAAAGTGCACAAAGGGAGCCTACCTATGTAAAAGCAGTGCAATCTCTCATTTAAGCTTTACTGTGAATTTCATTATACACAAACTACCAAATTGCTCAAATTCACATGCCTAAACATTTTTAGCATGGAATTTTATTTTGAGAATTTTGAAATTACACGAAACAATCCTAGCATTAAGGATGATGGTTGAATAATACGTATAGTAGCATATATGTGTTACAAGGTTAGAATAACATGCATCAAGGGAAGAATAGTAAATATTTTAATAGTGTATAAATACTTAGGAGGAAAGAGAGTAAGTTAGCCGTTTTGTTAAAATTGTTGAGAGTTTCTACTGAAGATAGCTTCCTTCATGTACAAAGAGAGTGTAAGAAAGATTGAGAGCTTGATGCTCCCACTCAAATTGTAGAAGTTCCTTACATTACAATTGATATAGAGATAGAATTCTATCAAGTAATCTTCTACTCTCAATTGTGCATTTTCAGTTAAAATAATAGAATAGTGAACCACAGTTATTACAATTGGCATAAGCCTCTGGTTTTTTCTCAATTTGTGATTTTTTATCTATGGTTTACGTAGCTTTTATGGGATAGAGAAGGCCAAGATTCCAATTTTTTCTTTTTTAAGCATTCCCTTCAGTCTTTTGTGATTCTTGGTCTTTTCTAGTGTACCTGAGGTCTTTCTAAGATAAAAGTTAAGAATAACTAAGCTAGAGTCAATAGTCAAAACCTTAGGGAATAAGGTGAAGGAGTTTGGAGAACAGTTGAAAGGAAGTCTCATGAAGGTTCAACATCAAATTTCATCAATTGAGAAGAATTAGTCTCCAAGCCTAAGGGCAATAGATAAGAGGATGGTAACTCTTGAGACAATGCTTCATGATTTGTGGAGCGATCAACAAAATATGCTTCATGCAAGTGAGAAAGTGTTGGCTTCGAATAGAGTAGGGATCGAGATCAATGAAGCTTCCAATGGTGCAAGCAATTGAATTGATGAAAGAGACCAACATCCTTCAATGTCAAGTGCAAATTAGAGCAAATGGCAAGGGATAGAAAACTACTACTTTGAACATATCATCACCAAACTTCGAAGGACATGATCCCTCTCAATAGATCACTGCTATTGAACAATTTTTTGAAATTCACCAAATTGTTGAAGAAGATAAAGTTGCCATGGTCAGAGCTTATATGAAGGGACACATAATATATTGGCTTAAGATGTTGAAGCGCAAATTACCTAACATGTGGATTGGGAAGTATGAAATTGGAGTTAACGGTTCAATATGGTGACCAATTATCAAACAGTCCATTTGCAAGATTATCGACTCTTCACCAACATTCATTAGTAGCAAGTTACATTGAGGATTTCAAAGCCCCAATTACTCAAGCACCAAAGATGACATAGTTAAAATTGCTAAGGTATTTTTTTTTGGGGGATTGAAAGATGAAATAAGAGTTAGGTTTCATACATTGCAGCCAATCAACTTTCAAAGGCAATGGAACTCGCCTTAAGTCTTGAGCAAAAGTTAGCCTATGATGTAGTGATGGCAAAACAAGATGAACAAGATGAGATGTGGCAGTCAAAAAATGCAGTCTCAAAGACGCTTCCTTGCTCCCATGCTGCACACCATTCACATGTGAAACATTGTCATCATGCAACCACTTTTCCTATGTCTTCGCACACAGGAAATAGTCTTCAGTGCAAATACCATCAACCCAGTAACTTGTATCAGAATAGAGGGTCCCAATGGAGTGAATGAGAAAAAGGTGAGTAACGGTGGTACAAAAATGGGTTGAGCAGTACCAAATCATGCGGATAATTCAGCTGCAAGTGTTACTGTTTCTAGCCAGGTCAAAAGTTAGTATAGAGGACCTAAGGAAATGACTTACCAAGAGTATGTGGACAAAAGAAGTAAAGGGTTGTACTTCAAGTGTGATCAAGCTTATGTTCCAGGTCACAAATGCCCCAATCATTCTTCGCCGGCCATGTTATTGGAAGATGATTCGAAATCTCAAGAAGGAGAATGAATAAAAGTTGAGGAGCACCACTATCATCATGGTTGAAGACAATATGCAGCAAGCTTTGTGGCTGTCCTAGGGGACAACGACATTGTTATGGGGAGAAGGAATTTTAATGATCCTAGTGTCAAGAATAATGGTTGAATAATATGTAAATGATATGTGTAGTAGTTTATATGTGTTAGAAGGGTAGAATAATATGTATCAAGGGCAGAATAGTAAATACCTACTCTAATAGTTTATAATTGCTAAGGAGAGAGTGAGAGTGAGTTGGCCATTTTGTTGAAATTGTTGAGAGTTTCTGCCAAAGGAAGTTTCCTTTGTGTGCAGAGAGAACATTAGGAAGATTAAGGGCTTGATCTTCCTACTCTAGTTGTAGAGGTTCTTTACTTTACAATTGATATTGAGTGTTAGGGTTTTACAAGTAATATACTATTCTCAATTGTGCATTTTCCATTGAAATAATAGAATAGTGAACCCACTGTTGTTACAATACATATCTTAGGACATTGAAAATTAACATAGAGTGGTTAAGTTCCCAGAGTATGAATTATATCTTTATAATGTAGCTACGAGAACCTCTTTTAGTTTGACATGGGGTTTGAATCACAGAGGTGAGAGTCTATTAAGGCTAATGGCAGCCATGAGAACCATTTTCAAAAAGCATTATTTGGAGAACTTAAATTAAGCTCTGTATTCAAGATTTATTAACTCTAATAAGTATATACATATAGACAACGAGCAATCCATGCTTGGTCAGTCCCTTGTAACCAACTATTAGTCATTTTTCACGACTGCGAAATATGAGTTCTTATTTGATGGGTGGATACCAAAATCATATAATGTCTCAGGACATACAGTCCACATAACATTGGCTGCAATGGGACAGCTGAAAAAAACACATGCAAGTGAGAGAAGTTATCAAAAGATAATACAATATGCGTACCCAAAGAAAAGTCAACAAGATCAGCAGCTACAGCCACTGCAGCTCCACTGCTCGACCCTCCCGGTACACGAGTAGTCACTAAGGGATTAGTTGGTGTCTGATAGTACTTGTTTTCTCCAGCAATACTGGAAAATAAAACATTGTAAGAGACAATAAAAAAAATCAAGTAATACATTATCTCCACTTCCACTAATTCCAGGATGATGAAAATGAGATGTTACAATGTCACCTATTTGATCTATACTTTAACCCAACACTTTGATCAACATCAATCAACACCAGTAAAGAATTGAAATCAGTCCTCATTGAGATTGAATCAGTTCAGAAGTAAAGCTAGTAAGTTCATACCTAAATGCCATTTCATCAACTACGGTTTTCCCCATACAAGTGGCACCTCCTTCAACCAGAGTTGACACAACACTAGCTGTCCTAGTAGCTGCTCCATGTGTCCTTTCCCAATCAGGATGCCCAAATCCAGTTACACTTCCTTCAACATCAAACCTGGGAAACATTAGAAAAAGAAACAGTCATAACCCAATTCTCACAATACCCACAATTCATTTCCATTGACGATGAAAAAGCCCATATCCTAGATAAAACCTTCCTAACCAACACAACAAAAGCACCCAATCAAGTGGACATTTAACAAGAAGTAATTTTCAATCAACATATTAGACTAAAGCTAAAAGGATTACAAAGCCATTTCCACTGAGTAATCCAAGGCAATGGTTCTTTGTAGTAACTTGTAT
The DNA here is from genome assembly GCA_024138005.1 of Lumnitzera racemosa. Taxonomy (NCBI): domain Eukaryota; kingdom Viridiplantae; phylum Streptophyta; class Magnoliopsida; order Myrtales; family Combretaceae; genus Lumnitzera; species Lumnitzera racemosa. The sequence goes on along the minus strand of JAMXBC010000004.1, from coordinate 50,842,627 downwards.
AGAAGTCCCATCTTTACCATTTTTCTCCACCACGTTCCCATCCACAACCACAAAGCTAGCACGTCCCATATAACGGTATACTAACCAATAAATAGGATTGATTTTTTAACATTCTTGGGCTTTTTTTTCCTTTATATGATTTTACTTCTTCGAAAGTAAAGCTCCATTTTTACTATCTACCCATTTAGATTCTGAGTTTCCCGCATCAAGTTAGTACACCCAACAACGAAACTGACAAAAAATAGATCGACTAAAACCACAAACAATTTCCTCGTATTCTCCAGAAACAAAGAGAAATTTTATACTTATACACGAGCAGAGTTACAAACTTCACTATTTTCCATTCTAGAATTTTTATTAGCCCATTGAAGTTAGCACACCATACAGCAAATGAGTTGGCCGGACAACCTATTCATATAAAGAGAGGAAGGAGAGAGAGAGGGTTTAGGGTATATCGTACACATCGGAGACAGCGAAAGTGAGAGCCGTAAGAGGATGGGGAGCCTTAGGAGGAGCAGGTTGAGGAGGAGGAAGGAGTTGAAGCTTATGAACAAAAGCACCAAAGTCTTGTCGGATTGTTTTCTTCAATTTTCTAGTCATTAGCACAATCCCAGCTATTCCTAAACCTAAAAGTACCCATAAGTTAGTAGAAGGTGAGGACGCCATGTGTTTCCGGTACTTCTTTCTGCTGTTATATTTCAAGTCGTTTCGTCCCTCTTCCGTGATTCCTTGTACTGAAAAAGGAGCGAAAAACGAAATTTAAGGGAAAGAAAGTGAAGGTATTACTAGGTGCTTTATAATATTTGAGAGGAAGATGAAGACATGAAAACCTAGGTAGAGAGGAGGTGGGCAGGGGGAGGAGGTGGATTATGTAATCGTGATTTGTTATTTGTATTTGCTGTTGCACCGGCTCTGGATACTATGAAGTTTTTAGTTTTACGGCGGCAGTATTGGTTACTGAATATCTTACTTGCTTCTGGACCTATTACATTTTGGTTATTTTCAAGTCGGCCACTGTAATTTCGCACGAGATCCGTCGATCCTTGATGACGGTACGCCATTTTAAAACATCAGTAAACCTTAATGCCATCTCCTTCGTAGACGCGTGAGTATTAGAGTTTTGTACTTCAATAATATAGATTATGAAAGAATGTATCAAAATAGCATGGTATTAAAATTAGTATAATAAAGACATGTACTTATTTATTGGTTTTTTAATTGAAGATATGCTATGCGTGCGTACTTTCCATATTTGTATGAAAAGCGTATTTTTTAAGCATACTTTTCTTGTAATTAGAAAAGCACATGTTAGGAGCGTATTTATGCACCTTTCATTCGTCGACATATACTCCGATTTCAGCATTTGAACTTCATTTTCACCTCTTTCAGTTACATAAAATCCTCAAAATCTCTTATATTCTCTCTTGGTACAATAGCTTAACCTTAGTTTCTCTATCCAAATAAAAACATTACCTTCTTTTTCTCAACCCATTTATAAATAACCCTCAACAATCTTTGTTTCACAATAATTTTTTTATACAAATTACGTTATATTTAAAGTTATATTTATATTGTCTATATGAAATATAGTTACATGATAATTTATATAGTGTTTATATTTTGATAATATGCATGTTGAATTTTGTTTATTATTCATAATTTTTATAGTTATATAAGTTGTAGTAGTTATTAAAAAAATATACATATAACTTGTACATTGTATGTAATTTATCAATGTATTAATTATGCCCCACCGAAAAATGAAATCATATGAAAACTTATAGTTATAGTATAAAGTTATAGTGTGTAATAAGCTAGTACAGCTAGAAATATAATTATGTAGGTAAGATGAGATGTCCCATTAAGAAATGAAAGTGTATAGGTACAATGAGATGCCCCACCTAAAAATGAAATCGTATAGGAGCTTACCTTTATAATATGTGATCAAATATCCTACCGAAAAGTGAAATTGTGTGAATACGATAAGATACCCCATCAAAAAATGAAGTCATGTGAGAGCTTACAGTTATAGTGTGAAATTATAGTGTAAAGTTATAATGTATGATAACATACCCCACCGAAAAGTGAAATTATGTAAATGCAATGAGGCGCTCCACCAAGAAATGAAGTCGTGTGGAAGCTTACTATTGTAGTGTGAAGTTATAATGTATGATAAGATGCCTTACCAAGAAGTGAAATTGTGTAAGTATGATGAGATACCCCATCGAGAAATAAAGTCATGTGAGAGCTTACAGTTATAGTATGAAGTTATAGTGTATGATAAGATTCCCCACCAAGAAGTAAAATTGTATAGGTGCTACGAACCATACAAAATCGTATGGACTTTACCAAATTTGTCATTTATGATTCAATAGGTTATCAATAGCTGATTACATAAAGATAATTATGCATGTGAGTGGGAATATTGTAAATGGAAATAATGGTCCATAATATGATAGGGATTCGGTGAAAAAGTTGAAGATAAGGAAGGATTCCGATTACAACCATTTTCTTTAGCGAATTTGTACGAATATCGGAATTAATCGTTGTTAGGTTAAGCTTATTTATCGATATCCTTATTATTATGAAAGAGGTGTTTCGTATACTTTGATGGCCATTATGGATGATGATAATGTAGAAAACTTTATAAAAATGGCCAATACATTTGGAGAAAACTGAATACATGAGATATATGTTAAGGCTTTTGGTCTGCTTAGTAAAACTATTGTTGATAGAACTTTATGGGTTGGGTCTTCCAACTTTCCTCAACCTCATGTGTAGCAAACCAATGAAGACAACCCTATGTATGATAATCCGGAAACTTATCTAATGAAAGACCTTGGTGAGGGTAGTGTAAATGAAGAAGCAATTAATACAGAAATAAGATTAATCTTATAGGATGACCCGATTACAACCTTGATGAAGATATGATTCCAATAGGACTTAGAACTAAGGTTAAGGGGGAGCACATAGGGGTTGAATATGAAGTAAATGAAGAAATTATAGAAGTTAAAAACACTGTAGATTATGCGACCACATCAAAATATATATCGAGCAGCATTTCATTCATACCTCAATTTACTGCTAACTAGTGGATTGGGATAACTCCCCAATATAATTAGACTATGATAGCAATATCCCAAGTTAGAGATTCAATTCCATATATGAACATTAGTGGTGGTAGTAGTTATGTAGAATTCGAGGAGGACATAGAGGCAGAGAGTAGTAACCAAGTTAACAGCGTGGATTTATTTGTCGAACAACGCTTCAATACAAAGGATAAGCTTATTGACAACATCAAAAAATATCACATAAATAACCATTGTAACTACCACATAAATCGATCAAAACCGAATCTATGGGTCGTTTATTGTAGGGAGAAGGACAATGGATGCAAGTAAAAGCTACAGGCATCATATAAAAGTTTAATAAGACTATTTGTCATAACAATTCTTGAAGGTCCATACACGTATGTCAACATTAATGTGATGTAAGACTATAAATAGATTAATAATAGACTTATGGCCAATTACTTCATCAATAATGTTAAAAAGAATCTTGGTATAAAGATTATGGACTTGCAAGCAAACATTTTAAACATGCTTGGTTATCATGTGACTTGAAAGAGAGTTTGGGATTCGAAGAGAAAGCTATGGAGATAATATATAGCAATTGGGAGAAAGCATACAACGAGCTTCCTATTTTGTTGAACGTAATCAAGTTTTCAAATCTTAGAACTAAGATGGTATAAGGATGGAAGAGATCCCTTAAGCCTGGTGTTTCGATAATGAAGTGGGTCTTTTGGGCATTTGGTTCGTGCGTACACACATTCAGGCATTGTCTACCAGAATTTGTATTGATGGCACATTTCTGTATAGGAAGAATAGTCATGTAGTGTTGATTACTTGTTCTATGGATGGAAATAACTGTATTGTCCATTTGGCGTTTGCCCTTGTTGACAAGAAGTCTATAGAATCATGGAGTTGGTTTCTCAAAAGATTAAAGCAATTTGTTGTAAATGGTCGGGAAGAGATAATTTACCTAACTATGGATAAGCACTCAGGTATCGAGAATGTACTCGACAAAGAAGAAGTTAGCTGAAAGGAATCATTTACAGTTTAGAGATGGTGCATACGGTAGATTGCCAGCAATTTCAACAAGGTATATAAGAAGCAACTGTATAAGAAGCTTACTACTACTGCTACCATTGCCAGGCAAGCATAGCCTAGGAAATTTAAGTACTTAATGGATCAAATGGTGCAAGTTAAGGAGGACGCACCATCATGGTTTTCACCGTTTGACAATAGTAAATAAAAGTTTCCTTATGACAGTTTTTATCGATTCAGATATATGATATCCAACGTCGTTAAGAGCTACAATGCCGTTTTGAAAGAATGTAGAGGATTGCCTCTTACTTCACCTGAAGAAAATTTTCTACAATTATGTCAATTATTGGAAAAAAAAAAAGTCAAACAAACAAGGAAGGGAATAGACATGGGGCAAGTGAATATGAAGTATACTGTAAAGAAGCTAAAAACGTGGGCCAAGCAAGCTCCAACTCATTCCATTAAGCAATATAGCCATGAAAACGGAAGAGGTAAAGATAGGTTGGAGACACAAACCAAATGGATTGATGAAACAAAGCGGTCAAACATTTATTATAGACATGAATAGAATAACACATTCATGTAGGAAATGGTAAATTTATAAAATCCCGTACTCACATGTAATAAGGGCACTTAATTCTATTCGAGTTTCTACTGGTCGGTATATTGGCGTATGGTATATGTGGTCCCATCAGTTGGATGTCTACATTAAACACTTCATGCTAATAGGTGATGAGTTGAATCAACTCCATCTCGATTATCCATTCCTCATACCCAACAAGAACCTGAAAAGTGGTTTAAGTAAACCAAGGAAGAAGAGATTTCACATGGAGATGGACTATAGAGAGCCTACCGATAAGAGCAGGTATAGCGTGTATAAAATGGAAGGACACAATAAGAGAAAGTGTCCTCAATAAAAATAGTATAGATAGACATACACATGTTGTTTTCTTACATTACATATCATATCATATCATATCATATCATCTTATGCTTTTATAAGTCAATGATACAATATATTTTTTTATTATTTTATAGGTTAGATGGATCTAGGATCGAATGACCCGCGGGTACTGCATGGACAGGGATGACATCGATCGCAAGACGTATGAGATTTTCGGGTATGTTTTAAAGTTAATTCATCTTTTAATTTGTACAGTTCAATAATTTTCTACTATTGCAATGAAAATTTATCTAATATTATAAGGAGGCAAGAGTATTATAGTTTGTTGAGTGGAGTCGAGCTTGCGGAAAGGTAGGTTATAGATACTATTAGATGATCGCTTCATTACCCACCTTACCGACGCTAGTTTCTTAAGGGTCACATGGTTACCATTCATATAGATCAATCATCATCTCATCATGACGTTAGTCGAGAGGTGGAGACTCGAGACCCACACCTTCTATATGGCTCATAGAGAGATAACGATCACACTATAGGACATAGAGGTACTGTTTGGTCTCCATATAGATAGGGCTGCAATGACTGGACATACATAGTTAGTATGACCTCAGGTAGTTAAGAGATTATTAGGAGATTACCCCATCGACAGTACTAGCAAAGGAGGACGTATTAGTTTATATTGGATACGAGACAGATTTAGATTACTTCCTCCAGGTATAGATAATGAAACCATTTGTTGGCACACCTATGCATACATCTTGCAGTTGTTTGGTGGATTTTTATTTACGAATAAATCTTCGTCCTTTGTTTACATGATGTTCCTACTGATGTTGGAGTATTTCCCACATATTGCGACATTTAGTTGGGGATCAGCTTATTTAGCTTGGTTATATAATTAGCTATGTGGGGCTGCACAATTAAGAGTGTAGGAGATTGGAAGCATTGCCATATTACTACAGATATGGGCATAAGATCATTTCCCTAACATTGCACTACAGACTAAGTCTAACTTCACCATACAAGAGAGCCTACCACTAGCTGCTAAGTAAGCTATATCACGAGACACTATACACCATGCTACACATGTTGTGGATGCATATTGGACTGCATTTGATCTGCAGACTTGTAGACAGGTATGCATTTCTCAAATTTTGTTTCTGTGTTTGATCTTCATTAAAAACTTATGGATTATTAATGCACTTTCTTTCTAAATGCATTGTAGGTCATGTAGGAGCCGTATTTGGATGATCTTATTGATCTTTTACCTCCATTCTGTAGTGTTGGTCAAACTATCTAGACGGGCAAGGTTACGTTGATATGTTTCCACATTGTGGAGTTTTATTTCCCTAATCGTATTATACGACAGTTTAGAGGTTTCTAGACAATACAAGTCGACGTTTATACAAGTAACGAGCTATATCATATTGACCTTAGAGGTAGGACAGACATTAACTGGTCGGTCGCCCATCAGGGATACTTATTGACTTGGGTAGACCACCATATTTGGGTTGTTGATATTCAGGGACCAAGGGGCGTCAATCCATCTTATTATGATTGGTATAAAGATCATACACGCCGATACATTACCTATCATGGGGCTGTGATGGGATACTTAGTAAGCTTTTCTTCCATTTATCTTATGGTTTTTTGCAAAGCAATCTATATGAATATAACATGAACTGTTTCATTAACTATAGGCAAATACTCTACATCGAGCAATGTTAGTAGATGATGTCCATGCTACTCATTATATTATCGGTGGTAACCTTGATCATCTCAAGGAGCACAACAGTTTCATATTATTTCCCGACCAGCCAATTGAACTAACCCCTATACTTGCCCCTCAATCACGTGTAGGTCCTAGAGTTCACACAAGAGGCTATCAGCTAGCACAGGTATGTGGTCGAGGATACAGTAATGATTCTATGCTATCGAGATCTTGCCATCCATCGACTTGGGTGAGATTAGTAACGATGTATTACCCACTTATGTCTCTAGTTCAAGCCATACCTCATTTAACACTCCTTATGCTCACGTATCTAGCTCCTTGTAAACATCATACAGGATAGGTTCAGACAATACACATAGAAGAGGCCGACACTTAGTTACCACCATCATTGCCTCCTCTAGTTCCTCATGTAGATTTCATTGATACTCCTTTACAACTATCTAAGCTTCAGTCATCTAAGGGTCTATTTATACGTAGACCATCATTATTAGCTCGTTTCGGAAAACAATTAACTAGATTTAGGAAGAAGTAATTGTAAATAACTATATTTGTATTACTTAGTTTGATTGTTATGTATTATCGACATCTATTACTCACTGTGTAAATAGTTTTTTTAAATGATTTTTCATATTATATTGCTAATTCCTTAATACTGATAGTTTACTGTATATATATATATATATATATTATACCGTACCTACTTTTAACAGGTTTAGTTGGTAGTTTAATGAATCATTTAAGCCAACCCACTCCATTAATAGTTTTTGTAAGTAGTACACTTAGTAAGAGAGAATGTAAAGCGTGAATTTAACTTAGAAGTGGAATAAGCAGCTAACTTGCCATATTGAAAGTATTTAGCTAGGGGGAATGTGAAGCCTTACTTGAATATGTGCAATAGTAACACTGAAGGCATGTGAAAGGGACGTGCATTTATATAATAGCCTGACTAATTACATTTAGTAAATTTTTAAAATATATATATATATATATATCAACATGAAAGCTCGCATAAGGAGTACGCCTTCTTAGTGGATAATGAAGATACGTTTAGAGAATGCGCCTTTAGTTTACAATAAGAAGGCGCACATGCACAACGTACCTTTAGTTAAAAAAATTGATGAACTACTTTTGAAATTTTTTTTTAGGATACACTATTTTAATACATTTTTCCGTAATCTATACTAAAGAAGTACAAAACTCTGAGGATCGATATTTACCTCCCGTTCTCTATCCTGATTAAGACTAAATTTTTCAGTTTCTATAGGGATATAGTATCCATTTTAAAAGTAATTATTAAAAGAAGTCTTTATGAAAATAATTAGGCGAATAGGATAGGAAATATGCATCTAACATTTGCATTGAAAGCATACAGCCCATATGTATCTTTAACACATTTATGTTAAGCATTTTTCTGTGGACCCATTTATATCTTTTACGAGACCGATCCCGTCCTCCATCCAATCTTTGATTTGATGTCCATTAAATCTTAACCATTGAACTGAGTATAATTTCAACCGTTCAGATCTAATAGACATCAAATCTACAATGTGATAAAGGACGGAACTGATCCCATCAAAATATAATACAGGATTAGAGAAACTCCCTTATACTAAAGGCACTTATACTAAACGTGCGTATAGTAGACCTACCTTTGGTGTAAAACTCAATTTGTGATAGTGCATATAGTACATGTGTCATAAACCTCCCAAGTAATGTTATACTCATGAGCTTCTAAGGCCAATTACAAAGGAAGCTCAAAGCTTAAATTTCAGAAAAATTTTAGAAGTTAGAAAACTCTAAGAAAATTCTAAATAAAATTCGAGGATTTGATGTATCGTATTAGGTTGAATAAGTAGCTGTAATGAATATAAAAGTAAGCAAGATTCAATTTTAACTGCTAAGTCATATGAATTTCGGCCATTCATTTATGAAGACCTCTTGCATATATAAGGGGTGATCCCTATATTGAAATTATCTAAACAGTTGAGTGGATTTAATTTTATACAAAGCTTCTTTTTCTACTCTCTCTCTAAATAATATGTATAATTTTCAAGCAAAACTTAATCTTACTTAGTATGGTTAGAAGTGATAAATATCGCAAAGGAATGTCTAAGGAAATACGTTCATAATAAGTTGTATTAAACCCAAAGTCACAAGAGGAGAAGATGTTGTATGGACTTAGGAAGAACGTCTCAATGGTTAATGAGATGGCAAACCATAGTGACTGTTGTGTTATTAAACAAAGGGTAAGGTTAAATGATCTATTAAACTCTCTTCTTGTTGGGATGAATAAGGCAAAATTAAGAATTACTAAAGCAAAAGAGTAGTTAGATGATTATTAAGGCTATAGGGACAAGTTTGAAGGGGGACTCCAAAGCGAGTTACAAGGTACTTTAAATTAAGCCATGAAAAAACTCAAGCAAGAAGAGAGAAATTCTTGAGAATTGAGTTAGTGCTTTAGAAGTCAAAGATGTAGCTTATGAAGTCAAGACTAACATCGTTTTAGGGGCTATTGATAGATTATTGAAGACCTCAAAAATTAGTTGATGGCATACCAAACTACTATTGTAAATGAAGTTACTATTCAATTAGTATTAAGGATGGATGTAACACAATGTAAATGTTTCAACGAGAATTTGCTCATGGTGTTGACAATGTAATACCCCTTAAATGTTAGGTGATGAAACTCTAATAATTAAAGCACCTTTTGATGTAAAAGTTTGGAGCACATCGAAACTTTAAAGTTAAGCGTGTTCAAGCTAAGTTAATCTTAAGATAGGTAATCTCCTAAGAAGTTGTTGCACCAAGGAACAAAACCATGTGACGTTTTATACCAAAGCAAACAATACCTTAGTAAGAAGACTTTCGACTAGGTTATAACTGTTGTTACTAAAGTAATCCATCAATTGAAAGAGTAGAGATCCTGCTTAGTAGTAATTTTGAACCTATGTAATGAAACTAATGAGGACATTAGTTCTATAAGAAAGATGGATTGTAATACCCCTTAAATGTTAGGTAATGGAACTCTAATCATTGAAGCGCTTTTTAATAGCAACTTGAAGTATACCAAAATTCCAAAGTTATCCATGATCAAGTTGAGTTAATCTTCCAATTGGTGACCTCTTGGGAAGCTACCCCACCAAGGAACAAAACCGTGTAGCATTTCATGCCAAAGCAAACAATACCTCAATGGAAGGAGTTTCAGTGAACTTGTTATAGATGACTTTTGGTGGAATTTAAAGCAATACTTTAGTGATATGATGTTATAAATGATCCAAGTAAAGGCATCTAATATGACCCTATATTTAAAAGACTTTACAAAGTTATAGTAGCATAAGAAGGCCAATAAAATTAACACTTAGGTCAACTTTATCCAAGAGCTTAAGAACTAGTTCTTCCTACAAAATGCCTTGCAGAAGCAAAGATCAAGCTTTGCCATTTGACATTGAAGGGTGAGATTAAGCAGTATGTTTGAGAGTTCTTAGAAATGTTGTTGTAAATTCTTGATCTTAGCCCAAATGATGCATTTGTAATGTTCCTTGACCAATTTAAGCCATAAGCCAGGGTATAAATAGAAGGTAGGGGAGTTAAAAGTGTTACCTAAGCCACAGTGGTTGCTAATATTCTAATAATATTCAAAAATATGAAACTTAGAACATCTATGAATGGATGGAAGGAAGAAGCTAAAAAGGAGAAGAGTAGTAGTTCTAAAAGGAGAAGAGTAGTAGTTCTTTAAGGAGAAAGCAAAGGTGGAAGAAAATGATGGTAATTAGGAGAGACCCTACGAATAAAGGGATGGTAAGTGGTAGAAGCATTGCAAATTAAAATGTTACTTTGTAATGGGCCTCATTATGTTAAGGAATACTTGAAGAAGGATGGAATGTTTGACCTATGAGTATATAAGAGTTTGAATGAAGGCGAAGAAGTCTAGTTAAGCTCATTATGTGTCCTTCGTATCATGAAAACTCAAGCGATAAAGAAGTACAAGGGCTCGATGTATGCTAAGGTATTAGTTGTAAGTACAAAGCTAAATCCCCTAATAAACATTGGTGCCTCCCACCTCCTTATCTTTGAAGTAATAGCTACTAAGTAAGGATAAAAAATTAAGATAGCCAATACATGGCTCAAGATGGTTAACTAGAGGAGAGTTCCCATAACTCAGTAGCAAAAGAGGTGGAGTTACATGGTGGAGGCTAAAATGAGAAGGAATCCATTAGGGCAGTACTCCTTGATTATTTTGAACTTATGATTGCAATGGATTTCCTTAAAGGAGTTGATACTTTAATCATTGTCAAACCGAAGGTTTTCCTTTCTTTGATTTGATTTACATTTAGCTCGATCTACTCGATATTAGCCACTCAACCTAATTAAGGAAAAGTTTCATCTTTTTTTTTTTTTAAAAAAAAGAATCTTTAAGAATAGAATAGCCACTTAATTGAAGTTGGGAAAATTGTAAAATTAGGATTTATAAGTAGATAAACCTTAATTTCAACTACTAGCTAGGGAGTTTTACAAAAAAATAGAAAAATGGAAACTAGAGACTAAATAGATTCATAGGTTACCTTATTAAAACCTATACGGTTTTCATAAGAAAATTTCTAAAAACAAGTAAAAGGCTTCAATTTTTTTTTTATTTCTTTTAGAAAAAAAATTTTCCAAGAAGTAAGGGGTTTTTCTAATTAAAACAATTATGTTTAAGAATAGAGGAAATAATTTTTTCTAGAGAGAAGGGGAGATGGGAGTCACCTGAAGTGGTTATATACTTGCTAATTAAAATCAAGCATGTATTATTATATTTTTCCATAAAAACCTTAGTTTATTAGTTTCTTTAATAACTCTACAAAAAAAAATCCTAATTTTAAAAGAGACTGATTAGAATTGTCATTTAAAGAAAATACTTTTCTAAGCATGATTTGGTAGTGAAATAGCAATTGGGAGGTGGTTACACTATAGTACTCAAAGGCTACATAATAGCCCTACTTAAAAAAAAAAAAAAACCTTCATTAGAATTTTTCTTTTTTAAAAGGAAAAGGGAATTTTGTTTCATGAAAAATTTTAAAAGAAAGAAAAAACTCAAATCCAAAAGATAAAAAAGAAGGTTAATAACAATAACAATAATAATAATAATAATGTAGAGAACTTATTAACAAAAGGCACTAATTGTGCTAATTAATGTAAAAAAATGGAAATTATATTAAATTAAACTTGAAATATCAAACTTCAAGAAAAATATATTTTATAATATTTTTTAATTTCTCAAATTTAATATCAAATAACAAATAAGACAACATGCAAAGGGAAGGAGACTTACCTTGTGCACCTTAACTTAAAGGGGCCAATTTGGGTCGATCTAAATCATTTCTAACCCAAGGATCAAACCAAATCAACTCTTCTAATGTCTACCTTTGAAAGCCCCAAATTAATTTTAAGGAAACTAAGGCTTAGGTCATCTAATTTTGAAAGAACCAATTCAACTATATAAACAAATCCTAGATTTGATCTTTCACGAAATTAATGCAATTTGCAACTTGTTTATGTGATAAGCTTATGGGTAATGTTCTATTGCAAATGGGGATCATGCCAACTTGTTTAGTTTGCAATTATCTCCTTGGAGAAAGAAATTGAAGAGAGAAATTTGCTTGTGAAGTAAGTTCCAATGAGTATGGTATGTAGAGTGAGAAAATAAGATATTTGGATTAAGAGCCTGTAAAGTGGAAAGGAGTCCTATTTATAGTGTTCGGTGGTGAGTGTATCATAGATTTAAAAAAAAAAAGAATCTTAATGAATATGGGTATTTTCGGTTCTTGTATATTAAAATTAAACACAAATTTGTGAAAATTGAAAGAATTAGGAGATATATTCATTTCTAGAAGCTTTACTTGCTCTAAATGTGTGATTTATTCATGAATTTTTCAAGTATGAATGAGCTCTAATAACCTTTAGAAGATTTAAGTATATTATACATATTTTGTATTTTGTTCCTAACTTTGAAATACAAAACTGCAAGAAAAATAATTTCTATAGTTTTTTTTTTTAATTTCTCAAATTACATATGGAATAACAAAGGAGACAACATTGAAAGGGAAGGAGACTTACCTTGTGCACATTAACTTAGAGAAGCCAATTCAAGTTTATCTAAATGAATTCTAACTTGGGGACCGAACCAAATCAACTCTATAGATGTTGGTCTCTAAAAGCCTATAATCAATTTCAAGGGAATTAAGGCTTAAGTCATCTAATTTTGAAAGAACCGACACAACTATATCAATAAACCCTAAATTTGATATTTCATGAAATTAATGTAATTTGCAACTTACTTGTATAATAGGCTTATAGGTAATGTTCTATTGTAGATGGGAATCATGCTAAGTTGTTTGGTTTGCAATTATCTCTTAGGAGAAAGAAATTGAAGAGAGAAATTTGCTTATAAGGTGGGTTTTAATAAGTGTGGTGTAGAGTGAGAAAATAAGATCTTTGGGTTAAGAGCCTATAGAGTGGAAAGGAGTCCATTTATTATGTTGGGTGGTAAATGTATCATAGATTTAAATAAAAATTGAATCTTGATGAATAGGGGTATTTTCGGTTCTTATATATTTTTTTTACTAAAATTGAACATGAATTTGTGAAAATTGAAAGAATTAAGAGATATATTTATTTCTAGAAACTTTACTGGCTCTAAATGTGTGATTAGTTCATGAATTTTTCAAGTATGAACAAGTTATAATAAGTTTTAGAAGATTTAAAAATGTAATATACATTTTATATTTTGTTCTTGACTTTGAGCTTATTTGTTAAGCAATTTCCTTTGTTATTTTGTACAAATTTGGACTCATCTTGCTTGTATATCCCACGTCTTCCTTAAACTCCCTTTTTTTTTAATGAAATTTGGTGAAAATTATGGTGAAATCAAATCAAAATGCAAGGTGTTAATCGTAGTGAACAATCAAGAAAGGGATGTTGAATTGATTGTTAATTATAAAATCTCATTCCTAAACAGATTTTACTTTTTGATGTTCAAGATTAACCACTAAACACTATACTTGTTCTTTACTTTCTAACTGTATCATAAATATGATAAATTTAGATAAAAAAAAATATGCATGCAAAAACTTAATCTTGTTTTGTAGATCTCGGTTAAGCAACCAAAAGGGGAGTGGTAAATTGGTTCCTTTTCAAAATTTTGAAAAGTTTCTCAATTTAGAATAACACATTCGATTGCTCAAATGAATATGGAATAAGAAACAATATCCAATGGGCAAAAGACAAATATAAGTACGCATAGAATAATGAGAGTAAGGGAAGAGAGAAGATTAGGTAAGAAAATTATAATGCTTTACCTTGTACGATTATACTCTTCCAGCTTCATTACTAGGGACTTAGTATTTCATATCAACTTTGTTCCATTATCCATTTTAAATAATCAAATTAAAAGAGAGATTACAACAATCTTCCTTTCCTCGATCTCCTTAGTCTGTCTCTTAGAATTGTCACAACCTAGAGGAGGGTTGAGTTACGGTAGTAACGCCATGTAATACGAAAAAGATTCGATATCAAGTACCATCCTTGATTAAGGGCTTTCGGTGTACTATACAAGACATTTCATAACTTCCACTTCTTCCTAGTAATTAACATCAAGTAATAATTGAGCACATAATATAAAATTATGTCATCCACTTAAAACTAACACAAACATAGATAGGAAAGGGGTATAAGGTTTTCCCTAAATAAAAGTCATCTAGAACTAAAATAAGTCATTACTAGTAGTCCATGCTACTTAATATACTAAGGATCCTTAATTAATAATAGAGAGTTTAAATATAAGTAAAGTGTCCTCTTAAGCTCTCATCATCTTCACATTAATCAACCCCATATTGGTCCAACTAACCTTAGGCATCTCATGACCCAACTCCAATAAAAGATCCTGCTGTAATAACAAACTATAAGGGGGTAAACTTCACTACTTAGTGAGTAATCTTCCTACTTTACTAACAAACAATATCAAACAAATTATTAATCAAACATATGAATGCATGAACAAACATATGCAATACAACGGTATATACAAGCGATTAGTAACTATATATAGCATGGTTTTCACACCCACCATTGCCTAGGCTAAGAAGTATTTTGGCACGTTAAGACCCAGGCACCTACGTCTGATATGAAGTCTTTAACAATATTATCACCCTTAACAATAGACATAACTTGGCCTCAAGTAAAAGGTGGCACTACCCAGAGCCAAGTAGTTCTCAAAGATTGAGGCAAGAACATGTCATACGAAATATGTTATACGATAACACTTACAATACATAATATCAATACGGATCCATTTAAGCATGATCTCCCGTTTGACTGCGTGGTGTTAACGCCCTTTAATTTATGCTATAAGATGCAATGCATGTCCAATTTAATTAGAGGTTGAATATTTATTAACTCAAATTTACGGGTGGCCAAACAAATATATTTAAACACTCCAATATCCTAAATTCTAATGCAGCAAGCATCGATTTTGGAATATCTTAGGATATTTTACAAGCAGAATCTAACTATAGCAAACACATATAATATCTCTTATACCCCAACATACAACAAATTCAATTATCAAAAATATTTAGATAGTGCACTAACTATAAGTACATAACAAGTAAAATAAGGAGCAATATACTCACTTAACCATAATACCCAGCAGTCCAATAGTCCTCGATAGAATCTAAATCAATATCCTCGTCTCCTGAAGAATACATTTAAAGTCTATGAGTATTCTATTTGCATTAACTACCTATACTTAATTGCTTAATAACGCTGTTTTAGTTGCTTTTGTAATCTAGAAATATTTTCTTCATTTTAACTCTATTTTTCATGATCTTATAGTCATTGTCATCTTTTTCGAATGTTCTTTCATTTGCTGAGGCTATTTTTAGGTTCTTAGGTCAACGAATTCTCAGTTTAGGCTTTACAAAGTCATGGGCCCGAATGGTAAGTTGGGTTACTTTAGAGTTTAAGCCTAGTTTTAGGCCTTAGGCTTGGTTTTTGATATTAGGCCGTATTCTTAATAATTTAGGCTTTTTCTACCCAATACTTTTAAATTTTTAGTCTAGGCTTTAGTTATACTCTTATGGGTCTAAATGGGCCATTTTTCTAAGTTTAAGGCTCTAAATCACAAAGTGGTCTATGGTAAGCGTCTTCGATGAGCCTTTAGGCTTAGTGGGCCTCTTAATTAACTTATTTAAGCCTTTCATCCTAAGGTTCAAATCTGATCACTTATCTAAATGGGCTTTAAGCTTAGTCCTATTAGGCTTTTTGGGCCTAAATTGCATTTTAGGGCCTTGAGCCTCAACCCACTTGTCTTTTTGGGCTTAAACCTAACATTAGCCTTAAGTTTGACCTACTTTATCTAAGTTTACAGATCTGATCATTAAGGTTAAGGTGATCATTAACACCCATTTTAAGTCTTTAACCACTAACAAGCCAGTTTAGGGCTTTAACTACATATTAGCTTACTTAACTTGGTTAATTACATCTTAAATCACATTTAACATTAAATAATCATGTCATTAAGCCAACAAACTAAAATTTACAGAGTTGATGTCTTCATGAAAGTAGCAGCCAACAAGTGATCATAGGGCTTCCTCCATCATTTTCATGTAATACTTGTTCTTAAGGTGTTTTTCCTTAGCCAAACTATGTTTTTACTTACTTATGGCTATAATCATAACATAATATTTGTGTAGATGTGTGTAGTGGTGTTAGGGGAGGGACAACATGCTAGGGAAAGAGGGTGTTTAGTGCATTCCTTAGTGATTTAGCCTTAAAACTAACGAAACACTACACTTCTCTACATGTTAGTGTCAAAACCCTAACTAAAGAGTGTTTTTCTTTCAATAATCATGCTTATTCTTCATGAAACTATCCTAGAACATCTAAAACATGGTTGTAAAGAGAATGTCATTCATCAAAATGTAATTTCTTAGCATTATCCTACAAGAAAAACAAAAGACAAACTAACCTGGTCACTTATTGCAATAAGGGCATAGATGGGCTTCTAGTTGGTGTTGTGCCGTGAGCTTATGTGCATGTGTGTGTCGAAGGGTTAGAGGAGTGCGTGTGTATAGTGAGGAGCATGGTGTTTGGTAGCTTGGAGTGGTGGTGGTAATGGTACAGTGGCTGGTAATATTGAGTGTATGGTAGCCGAATGGGGAAGTTTAGGAGTATTTTGGAGTGAGATATTTTAGAGAGTATTTAAGAGTGTTTTGAAGGTTTAGAAAACGAAAAAAATGAGTGAGAGAGAGGATACAGTAGTTGGTGCAAATGAGAGAGAATGGGGTTTCGAGGGGTGTGATGTAATTTGTAACAAATTAGGTAGGAAAAGACTTGGCTAAAAAGGGAACCATGTAATAGGTTACTTTTTTTCCTTATTTAGAATGGTTTTGTCTCCTCAAAGGATGATATTTTAAGGCCATTAGTACATTTGTCTCTTGGTCCTTAATTAAGCTTAACTTGTAGCTAATTAAGATGTAATGAAATTTGGTTATGGATTAGGGTTTGATTAGGGTAATTGATAGTAGTTAAGCATAATTAGGCTAGTTAATTGTAATTAGGATGCGTTTAAAGTTATGTTGAATTTTGATATTATACTTTACTTAATTTAAGTACCCTACAAGTGTACCTAGGGTTTCTTTAGGGTTTGGTGTCCGTTTATAGTGGTTTGATTTGCATATGAGTTCGAAAGTTAAGGTTTTAGTTGTTTAGTGATTCCATCACTTTTATTGTTGGATTTAAACTTACTATTAGTGTTTATTTGTTATGTTAAGATATTTGATCACTTAATTAGGGCTTAGCAATCTTTTTAGAAGATATCGTTCTAGTGTTTTTTCAAGTATTAAGGTTTGTAGTGTTTTTCTCATTTAACTACGGTTTTAGGGCTTTGCTTCCTCTAGGGTTTTGGTTTAATGTTTAGGGTTCAATTCTTTCACTTAGGGTTTTATTATTAAGTCTAGGTGGTTCTAAGAACCATCTAAAGACTTTTTCATTTGACTTTGCTTTTAGGTTACTGAAATCTCATACGATTTACAAGACTATCACAACTCTATAGAGTAAAAGGTAAACTCTTTTCTAACAATTCTCCTAACACTCCAAAATAATAACTACCAATCACTATGAGGAGTAAATACAAGTTTCCTCTAAGTATAAGTCTAAAACAGTGATATAAAATTAAAAGTTGTAAGTGTAAGAGTATCCTCTAAATGGTTTCTAGTAAGAGCCATGAAAATAATTTGATTCGTATCTTCAAATTTTGAAATGATTTGATGTTTATAGTCTTTTGATGAAACTGTATATTGAAGATAATGAGATAATCTAGGAAGATTTCATTTGATCTTGAATTAACCATTGTTAATGTGCTTATTCCATGAAATGTGGAAAATATCTTCAAGAGCTGTTATCTTTTAATTTTAAACTTGATTTTTTTTAATGACATAGTTGTTAAGACAATTTGACATGAAATTCAAATAAAAAACTTCGGTAAAAAATTTGGCTATTTTTCCTCTTGGCAAACTCCATCAAATCCTCAAAATAATCTTTTTAAAACTTATCTTAAGATATATCCATAACATTCACTTGATTTGAACTCAAAATTCTTGATAGATTTCCACCAAATTTCCATATTTTGAATTAGAAAAAAAAATCTCCTATAAATTCTCTACTATATCTTTATTTCTTGATTTAAATTTTTAATTTAGATATTTCGATTTAAATTTCTTTTAATATGTTACCACTTCATAACTTAATTTAGCCTCAATGGGAAATTAAAGCCACAAAAACATAACTTGAAAAGTTGTCTTCATTTAGCATAAAAGTCCTTAGAACCAATCATTAAAATGATTAAATACCTTATTGAACATGAAATTAGAATTTTTCTACACTAACGTTAGCAATATAGCATTACCGTAACGCTTGCAATATAGTATTACTGTAACGCTTGCAATATAACTTCTTACTATAGAAAGTTAGCATGTTAATTTAAGAATATGTTGCCATGTGACTACTTAAACCAATAAACTTAAAAATTCCTTCAACGTATCCACTTTAGATAAATCTTAGGAAGCAACTACTATGTTAATTGAATAATTTGCTTATCGGGGACATGTTGGTTTATTGTTTGCAATGTCTTGTCAAGATTCTAAACGAGGCTTAGTAGGATTGTCTTAAAATCTCCATATCATTTGTATACCTATGATACGAAAACTGCCTTACAAGTCATAGATTGCAAGACTAACTTTCGATTTTTTTTTTAATTTATTAACTTAACATAAAATATAAATAACTATGAATACCCAATATTCTATAGTCCATCGGAACTACAGAGAATCGATATCTCTTACCATATAATAAGATAGAGTAAGTCAATTTTATAAATTACAATAATTACTAAATGATACAAAATCTTAACATATAAATACTTCCTACATAGGTTATTCCTGTAGTAGCCATAAGATTCTCAACTAAATCTAACTTTCTCTTACATATCTTAAATTTGTACTCTGTACTTGAAGTTAATCCCAGTCTTAATTTTAAATGAACTTGTAAAATAAATTGTTGAGGACTAAGCTATATGAGCTTAGTGAGATATCCTAACTATTGCATTAGCAAGCAAGTTATCAAATAATTAATTAACACATATATAAATGCATGAATAAGTAGTATGTTAAACAATGTATGTAGTTGACTAAGTTCTGTGTACAACTTCAAATTTAATACTTTCCAAAGTAAGGGTGAGAAATTCTTCGACATCAAACATAACAGAGTTATAACACCTAGGTTTTTAACCATATATTGAAATTATGTATTTTACAAAATATATTTCCATTTCCACAAATCTAGTAGTATACAAATTCCCAAGTTTAATAGTGAAGTGGTCCCCGCAATCTACACTTATGCCTTACAGCCAAGGTCTCTAGACGCATCCCTCAACCATCTATGGTTAGCATCTCTGGGTGCTAAGTAAGCTCGTGAGCCAAGGGTAAGGTCGTACTATGTGAGTGTATCATACTAAAATAATTTAATTCAGATATATAGAAATAACCCCCACATGGCCTCTCTTTATCTTCGCATGAGGTGATAGCCAGAATAAGTAATGCATGCATGCTTAATGCATGATCCATTTAATTTAAGATAAACCGAATATAATTAAGTCAAATTATTGTGCAATAAACCAATATTAGCAATCTATCCAAGTAATGCAACAATTATTCATAGAACCAATTTTTTAGTTATCATATTTAATAATATTTTACACAACAAACAACCATTATTCAAGTACATGCAGATTCCAAACCTAAGCATCAATTTATTAACATTTATATAATTTAAGCGCACTGACTACAAGTACAAAACAAGTATAGAGTAATCGAGAGTACTACCTGACTAAAATCGCTCAGGATTGTAATACTTTATAGGTAGTTCGCCCTCTCGATTTGTGCCACCTAATGAAGAAAATAGTAATAAAAACTTAATGAGTATTCAACTATAGTGCTAAACTATCTAAGTAACTAACTATCCAATTTAAGTCTTCATAAGTTTTACTCCTAACCAGATCTAGAAAACATTACACAACCTATTGGTAACATCATAACCACATAGCACAGCATCACTAAGCACTTACCCAGCGAATCCAAGCAACATTTAGACAATTACCACTTCACAAACAAGAACCTTCACTATTTACTAATCAAATGTAAATCAAGCACTTTACACAAGAAACCCAAACAAAAATTAAATAATCACATATAAGAGCATTCTTTACTTACCATTCAGATGTAAATAATTCCCTATACAGGTAAATCCACTTACCTGGCTAGTACTATGACCCTAACTTACTTGTTAGTGTGAACTTCCTCCTCCACGACTTTACTTAGCAAGGTAAGTATTTCTAAGGCCAATTATAGGCGTGCAAATGTGTGTGTGTGTGTGTATATTTAAATACTCGTTTATTAGTTGTTAGTTCATTTTAGGTTGCTATCCATAAATTTGATTCTAATTTAGCTCCTAAAATAGCTGCCGAATTACCCTCTGATTTGACCTACTTTAAAATTCTTAGTTAGGTATCAATCAACTTATATCTTCAATTTCTTAGCTAAAATCTTCTAACATTACATTTGGTTCGGTTGTTTAGATTCAACTTTCATAATGATACTTAAGTGTAGCAGTTTTTGAATTCGGTCTTGAATTAGGCTTTAGCTTGCTTAGAATATCATATTGACTTATTGAATTCCTACTTTTCAAATAAACTAACCTATGATCATTATAGATTACTCAAAATACAATGATAACCAAAGCTCCCTTATACTATATTGTGAATTATGCCAATTTTACCCTTTATTAATATATTGTGCAAAATATGTTTAAATAGCCAAAAAATATATATTAGTTAGTATTTGTACTCCACAAAAGCCACGAAATAATGTTATATTAAGAAAATAGCAGGAATTATATTCTAATCATATGAGACACTAAAGTAGCATATTATATAATATACTTTGTAATACATATTTAAGCTCTATTTATTAATAAATAGTTAAAATAGGTAAGTAATTATACTTTTCTCCAAAGTATATCATGTATTTTCATAACACTAAACTTTGGAAATCGTGCCAAGTTGGTATTGTACATTATTTAACATAAAATCCTTTAATTTGGCTAAATTAGTAAAATTGCTAGTAATTATCAAATAATTCATAGTAAACAATAGGCATAACTTTTTTAAAAAATTCTTTCCACCACAATTTAGTACATAATATAAGACTGTTATATGAAAATTTTCAACTCAAAACAATATTATTTAATATTTTAGAAAATTAAATTAAAATTCGTCAAAGTAGAGCACGTTCTTAAGCAGGTATCCTAAATTGATGTTATTTCAAGAAAATAAAATTACCAATTGAAAGTAAATATAAAACAACCTAAGGAAGCAAATTTTTGTAATTTTCTAAGCTGCTTTGCTATTTTAAAAAAATTAAATAAAATTGGAGGGAAAAGCTTACCTCACTAACACATAGCCGTTTGACTACCCTCCAGCCACCTAAGGTTATCGCAACCCTTATCTAACCCCTAGTTGCTTAAGTTCTAAGCCCCACTTCATTAGGTTATGTGTAGCTATGGGAACCTAATTTCCCCTATTTTAATCAAATTTTGTTAATTTTTGTAAAGTCTGAGTATTGGCTTTCTTAGGAGGATTTTTGGTGATTGAGAAGCTAAAAGTCATCAAGAATGATGCATAATTTCTTTTGTATGGTTCCCTGTTCAGTAAAGTGGAGGAAACAAATTATAAGTATCATTTGGAGTTATTATTTTAATATTAGGTGTGCAATTTAGTTTATTTTCTTTTGCTAATCCATCTATGAAGTGTCCTAATGTATTATGAGCTTGCCATACCCTTTCCCATGAAGTTCAAGTGTTTCTAGTAATTTTTTATAATTTTCTATTAATTAAGTACAATTTTTAGTGACTATTTAGCATATTTTATAATATATTTACGTATCGGTATATAACGTATATACAACGTGACTATAGAATCATGTTACATGTCTTTAGCCCTTAAATATTATTTGTATAGCCCAAATAATTTATCTTTAAGGGGTCATTACGTTTTGGGTTTAAATGTCGATCTCCCGGTAATTAACAAGTATACTTGGTAAAAATAAGTTTTATTGAAATTAAATATTATATACATTATTTTAAGAAAATAACCCTACGGGGATCTTTCGTCTAGTTTTTATGACCTTATATTAGAATTTAGCTCAATTTGGGCAAAATTGTCTAAAGGCCCTAAATCATTCCAATTCTATAACTATCCTAACTTGTATTGGTTAGTTTAGCGAATAGGGTATTTAACTAGCTAAGGTCTCACACTATAATATATAATATACCATAATATCTAATAATAATTAATATATATATATATATATATATATATACACACACATTAAGAAGGGAAGAAATAATAATAATACATATACATATACATGCATAACGCTACAAGTTAGGTATATAAGATTTATTTGCAATTAATTAATTTATTAATTTAATTAGTTGAAATTTATTAATTATTATTATTTAAAATTATCTCTAACCATTTGTTAGCGATTTTGGATACTTAGTGATAATTTTATCAAACTAGAATTTTATTAGCATTAGAGTGGATTATAGGGTTTAATAATCTTAGGGTTTAGTGTATAGGGTTTTTATTAAGTTCGGGCTCAAATTTTTATGACTAACATATGTGAGGTTTAGGGTTTTTTTATACGATTAGGGTTTCCAAATCATATATTAAGATTTTTCATATTTGTTTTAAGTTTCAAATTTAAAAAATTGAGGTTTTAAATTTATGCAATTTTGTTGACTCAAGGAATTATCTACGTTACTCAAGTTTGACTCTATACTTGGAAGGCTAAGTTTGTAAGATTTACAGGCCTAAAATGAGAGTCATCTTTAAAGAGGGTATAAGCCGAAGGTCGGGGCATCTAGCAATTCAGTAAACTAAATGGAGACTCACAAGCATGTTGGATAAGTTATTTGGAAGGTCAACCGAGTTGTTTGCGTACTTTAAAGCTTCTTTTGGATAAGTTAGTACAAGGCCATCTGGTTTTAGATTAAGTCACAACGTAGCTTACTTCCTCTACCTAAGATATAGTGAACTAATAGAAGCTCAGGTGCCTTGCTAGCTTAATTTGCTGAAGGAGATCAGCCTCCTCTTCCAGAAGTTGTTGCATAAGAGCTTGAAGGACTAAGGCGGCCAATCCACAAGCTCGGGAGCTAGTAATTAGGCCATGATTCCTATCTTCTCCTCTGAGTTGTTTGAGAGTTGGGATCAAATTTGGCTTGTCTCTATTTTGCTCATCTTCGGAGGTGTATGGACTTAGGTTAGTGATATTAAAGAAATTTGATAATCCATACCCTTCTAGCAAGTTTATCTAGTTGGCATTCTAGTTAATCTTCTGTAAGACTGGAAATGGTCTATCTACTTTGGGTGACAACTTGCTCTTCCTCAACCTCAAGAACCTATCCTTACTGGAGTGAATCTTACTAGGTTACTATGCTTAAACTCTCTAACCATCTTCCTCAACCTTTTTGTTTGAGATTAGAGGTAGCTCAAGCTAGCTGGTCAATCATCTTCTGGTACATCATCTTTACAGCCTCATATTGATCTACTGCAGTCTAGTCTACGGCACCTATATTGACGC
The DNA here is from genome assembly GCA_024138005.1 of Lumnitzera racemosa. Taxonomy (NCBI): domain Eukaryota; kingdom Viridiplantae; phylum Streptophyta; class Magnoliopsida; order Myrtales; family Combretaceae; genus Lumnitzera; species Lumnitzera racemosa. Next base: position 50,818,651 of record JAMXBC010000004.1, on the reverse strand, counting down.
TAGATGTATTGCATTCCAATTCAATAATCTTTTCAAAGTCTGGAGAGCAAGTACTAAGGCAAAGGTCAATCTCTCCTTCACTTCTTAAAAGCTCCTTTGCTCCTTCTCTCCCAATTTGAACTCTGCGTTCTTATTGGATAACCCAATCAAAGGAGCCACTAAGGTATTAAAGTTCTTAATAAATCAATAGTAGATTGAAGCCAAACCATGAAATCTTCGGACATTTGTAGAATAGGTTAGCATTGGCCATTTAATGATAGATTAAATCTTGCCCTCATCTACCTTGACACCATCTTCATTCATAATAAAACCCAAAAGCACCATATCAAGTTGGTAAAAGTAGTATTTCTTCAAATTCCCATATAACTTCTCAACTTAGAGCATAGAAAAAACAATTCAAATATGCTCATAAGGTTCCTTCGAGTCAAGACTATATACAATTATGTCATCAAAGTACACCACCATAAATTTTCCAATCAAATCTCGGAGCATATAGTTCATTAGCCTCATGAAAATATTCAGAGCATTGGACAAATTGAAGGAAAGCACAAGCTACTCATATAACCTATGCCTTGTCTTGAATAGGGTCTTCCACTCATCTCTAACTCCCATCTAAATCTAACGATAGCTCGACTTCATATCAATCTTAGAGAATACCTTAGCTCCATGCAACTTATCCAACATTTCATTAAGTCTCAAGATTGGATATCTATATTTAATAGTGATTTTGTTGATAGCATGGCTATCTATATACATTTGCTACAATCCATTCTTCTTAGGCATTAACAACATTAGCACAACATAAGGAATTATAGATTCTTGAACATAGCCTTACTTAATCAATTCATTCACTTGTCTCTAAAGTTCAATAGCCTGCTCTAGATTCATCTTGTATGTTAAATTGTTTGATAAAGAAGCTCTTATTTGTAAGTTTATGGTGTGCTTAATGCCTTGGACTAAGGGCAGTCCCTTAGGCAGCTTGTTAGGAAATATATTTGTAAACTCAATAAGTATCTACTGCACCTTAACTAGCAATTCAACGATCTATTCCTTCATCTTAAGTAACCTCTTTATTAATAAAAAGGTTGGGCGACCTCAACTCTTGAGATAGCTTAGCTCGGGATATAACTATGCTCTTCTTATAAGATTAGCTTAGCTAAGCTTGCAAGTCTTTGACTTGGTTTAGGGTCATCGAGCTCAATACAATATTCCTTCATTTATGCTTAAAGGCATACGTATTCATGAACTCGTCATGAATAACTCTATCAATCAAGTAAACAAGGTTAGCCTAACAGTATGTATGATGTGCACATGGCAAGAACATCATACTAGACTTCATCTTAGTGTAATCCAACTGATATTAACATAGTTACCTACTAGGTATGAAGAACGCCTTTCTTACACAATTTATAAGGCTTAAGATGGGGAATGGTCTTCAATTTCATTTTTTGCACCATGATAGCGAAAGCCACATTAGTATAGCTCCCATTGACTACAATCATTGTGCATAAATGGCCCTTCACTTGGAATACAATGTAGAACTAATTCTCTGATGCTCATTTTCTTCTAAGCTGGTTATACTCATAGTTCAATAAATGACCATATTTAAGAATTCTCCTTGCTTGGCACCTACTACAACCTCTTCACCTTCTTCCTTAAGAAACTCTTCATGTTTGGCACATTGCTTCACATGGCTACATTATGTTAATAAAGAAAGAAAAGTACTAATCAAAAGACAAGACTGATGAGAAGAGCATAATTGAACAAAACCATATATTAGAAGTGTAGAAGATGTACCAAAAGCAAAACTTGATTGAAAGCATGTTATAAGAAAGAAAAATCAAGACCCAACACCATAATGATATATTTAGATAATATATCTAGTCAAGTTAAGGGATACAAAAGTAATACTTGTGAAAATTATAGAAGCATGTGATATAACAGATTAACAAAACTCTTTATAAGCACATGAAGTAACCGTAAGGAAAATATCTTATGATATATGAGTGTATCAACTATAATAGTAAAGAAAGAAGATCATAAAGATTTTAAGAAGCAATGGCTATTACCTTATTGTGAAACTTGAATGTTGGAGTTACAACCATTTAAGGATGAGTGATCAACGAAAGAAAGAGAGAAGCAAAAGGAAAAGAGAATATAGAGAAAGAAGAAAAAAGCTACATAAGCTTTTGTGATATTATTGTTTAGCTGATTACATACATTTATCTAATATGAGAGAAAAACTCATAGCATAAGATTTTGTACTACTAAGAAACAATACGAAAGTGTACGAAATCTATTGTGATCTCTTCAAATATTAATGTGTGACTATTGGAGAGAACTTTCAAGGGAGGTTCTTTAGATTTGCAATTTGGAGGCAAGCCAAGATTGTAAGAACTGGTAACCTCTATGTAAAGTTTTATTTAAATAGTAGAAGTACAATGTGGATAACTATATCCCTAATCGTAGGCTGAAAGAGTGGAATGATGTATAAGGAGGAACATTATATATGCTTGCCTAATTTTTTTATTGCTATAATTTTTATTTACTTACAATTTATTGACTATTTATGTTATATATTTCTTGATTCCTTGAGCATTTGTGCATTACATATTTTACAAAATCATCTACACATGATTAAGTTTAAGGTTAGAAGCATTTAAAATTGTTTGAATTGTTAACCTATTTGAAAGACAATATTACTAAGTATTAAGTTGGTTTTCGCATACAAATCTCTAATCTAAATTTGTTAATATTTTGATACGTCAAAATTAAGAACAAATCTTAATGTAAAAATTGGTTAAGTTTTAAAATTCTACAACAAATAATTTAATTCCCCCTTCTTGATTATTCACTAGGACTAAGATAGAGTTCTTTTTGCAAAATTACATCTTAGAACTTGATATGCAACCTTGTAATTAAACGTTCTCAATGTCCTATCCCAGTTTCTAAATCATATCATTCCTTATCTCTTGTGGACCTTTAACTTAGAAATTTACAGTCAAATGTCCCCTTAGCTCTTTATGAATTGAGTGATAGTGGATAAACACATACAACATAAAATAAGTGTAAGCCCCATGGTTCGACATTTGAAAATCGATATGCAAAATTAAAGGTAATTGGGTAAATTATCCAATCTAGTTCAAATTTTACAACAAAGTTAAGAATATTAATAAAAGTGATTCCGTGAGTTTAGATTTAGGAAAATAAATAATAAAATAATTATATATTATAATATTGAGTTATATATATTACTCGATATTTATTGAAAATGGGTAAAAGGAATTTCAATAATTAATAAATCGATAGAGATAAATGCATACTAAAAATCAGAAAATAACATAAATAATATTTAAGAGTATTTATTTGTACTAGTGAATACATATATGGTAAATAAAAATAAGCGAAATTACTTAAATTACCTAGAATATGCTAAAATAATGCTAATTAATTAAGGAAAATTCATAAAAAATAAAGAAAATTAAGGGAAAATTAGAATGTCCAAAAAATAGGGCATAGAAAGCTAAGAATGAAATCTAGAAAATTAGTCAATAAAAATATGACAAATAGAAAGTCGAAAAAGAGAAAAGATAAGGACACTTAACCATAAATAATTCAAGTAAATTACCTAAACACATATGTAAATTTAGAAACTTTCTTTTACAAATCATTTTGGTCAATTGTGAGTGTAGGAAAATTAGAAAGAAATCAAGAAGAGAGGGGAGCGTATTTTTACCAAAAATTAATAAATTATAGTGTAATTAAGGCAAAATAGGAGAACTCGCACCCAACCAGTACTTAGGATGAAACCAAACTGATCACCATACAGTGGACCCCATGCCTGGTGGTGCCAATAACCCTAAGGTGGTTGGAAGTTAATGGTTCAGGTGAGTCTAAATTTCACTCCAATTTTGTTTAATTTATTAAAAATATCAAATAATTATAAAAAATTATAAAATTTGGTATTCTAGGATATTTTTGTATGTAGATTTATGAAAAAAATATCAATTTGATAAAATTAGGTCTCGGGATATACTACTCTTAAGAAATTATTAAATGCGAATTAGTTTTCAATTTTGATTTAAATGACCTTAATGATGTAATTTTGACCTCAATTTTTTTTAGATTATTTAAGATATATATGACTGTATTATGAAGAGTTTTTCTAAAAAAAATTTCCTAAATTTTTACTTAATTTTTAAGCTCTAAAATCATATATAAAAAGCAATTTGTGGGCTTAATTGGGTGATTTAATGTTAATTTGTTGGCAATTTTGATTTAGCATATAATTAGACATCCTTGGGTATTGATTTCAAATGTAAGATGGTATTTGTGGGGTTTTAAGGTATTAGTTGTATGTATTATGCATAATATGTAATAAACATGTGTAAATGAATAATAAGTAAAATGATATATTTAAGTTAATTTGGTAATTTAGGGTAATTGGGTATAAATTCTAATTTAGGATATAATTAGACATCTTGATATATTATTTGGTGATAAAAAGTGATATATGTAGTCTTATAAATATTAGATAAGTATTTTAAGTATAGATTATGTAATAATATATAATATGTATATAGAGGAATTAAATGGATAAAAAATATTATGTCAAGACTAATAATAATAATAATAATAATAATAATGATAATAATATAAAATAAATTTGATATGAAATATGTATTTATGTAATTATGTAAAAAATGTAAGTTATTCTTATATCGGAAACAAATTTGATAGTTAAACTAGGAGTAAAATATACCATGCGAACCATAATAGTGGTTAAGAGCTAAATAGGAGATTTATAACATCCAAATATAGTTGGCTGCATTTCACATATTCGTTTGGAAAGAGTTCTTAGGGTTTACATATAAATATTGTAATCAAAAGTTGACTTTGAAACTAACTTAGAAACTAATTAAACACTGTATTCATTCGAATTAAAGGTAGTTAAACCTTATGAAATAGGTTAGAAGCCATTCTTGAAATTTAAGTGTAAAATGAAACCAAGAGCTAAATTAGGAGATTAAACAAAGGTTGAGTGTATAATTTAGAAACTCTTATACTTGAAACATGGTGGGATAAGATCAAAGGATAGATTAATAGCTGGGTTAAGGCTTACGAATAAAACTATAATTAAAAACTGAATCAGAACTTAGCCTAAAATAAGAATAATTGTAAGAGATTTAAAAACTTAAGTAATTAGATATAATAAACCCTAAACTAAACATAAAATAAAGAGTTATAGAATAATGCCTATATAGGATAGTTATATGAATACTAAAACGACCTCTATATTATAAGGACTATTGGTGAAGGCCTGTTGCAAATTACACCTTAAGTGAGCAAAGCGAGATATCTGGGTAAGTTTATGATTGATACATAACTGTATTTTGGAATATTGTTTCATAGTACTCGAAGGCTTAAAATTATACTTATTTGTGTAGATAGTCTGATTGTGCACATGCCTATATGTGCATATTCTTGAATGTATTGTGTATTATTAACTTACTGTACTGGTTTGCAATTGTTTGGTACTTGTGTGATATGGATTGATTACCTTAACTAGACTCAATAATATTTACAAAATTAACCTGTCAGGCATTTCAACTCATTAGGGGAAACACTTAGGGTTCTTCAGCCAAATATTGACCCTTTCAAAAGAGATAACGTTGGAGAGTATAAGGGTTCCTTCTTCATCCTTAATTGAACTAAGTAATAGGAGAAGAAGTTGCGGTAAGGGTAAAGGCAGTGTTTTAAAGGTAGTCACGAGAAGAGTGGTTGTAATCTCTTAAAATTTTTTTATCTAAATCTTAGATTGGACTTAGGTGTACTAGACAACCCTAAGAGTCAACAAAGCTAGATAAGATAAAAAAAACCCTAATATAAGAATTGAAAACCTAATTGTATATAAAAACCTTAAACCCTAAATGCGTATAAACACTAGAGATTATACTCGAAAGTGATAAAAATTTTAAAGCTACAATTTTAAGCTTATAAATGTGCATATACTAAATTAATTTATAAAAATTATAATATTATTTTATAATTAATATTAACCTTATAAATATATAAATAAACTAGTATTATGTAGAATTAAGTATTTAGTTGTTATTTAGATAAAAGTAGTAAATATTAGTATTATAATTTATAATTTATAATTTTCTATATAGTTATATTAATTATTATGCTAAATATTATTTATAGGTTTAGAAATATTTATAGAAAATTTTAGTAATTGTTTTACTAATTATTACATTTAATTTTTTATTTTCCTTTTTTCTTCATTTTTTTCTTTTATTTACTTTTTTTTTCCAAAAACATATGTAATAAATACATATAATATTTTAGGAGTTGACTAAGTCAATACATCGACATCAACTAGAATCTTCTCACTTTTCCTCCCTTTTGTTTTCTTTTTATTTTTCCTTTTCTTCCTTTTTCTTTGTTGTCTACCTATACCTTTTAAAATCTTCTTAATTTTCTCAAATTCATCTAAAATACAAACAAAAACCCTACATTTTAACCCATCCCCAATTGAAACCTCTCTTCCCCTTTTTCATCTTTCTAATTTTCCTTTTCACTTTCCTTTCCTTTAAATATTATCTCATATATTTCTATACCAAATATTTCAACTCCTCATCCATACTTAGACAGAGAGAAAGAGGCATATTCTTACCAACTTCTTCATAACAACAAGTAATTAGTTTTGTTTATATTATGTTAATATTAGTTATCTTATGTAAAGTGTGTGTTATGTCCTTCTTTTGTGTAATTTTGTGAAATATTATACTTAGTGTATTAATAAGTATTTAGCATGTATTTTAGTGTATTGTACTAAAGGTTCCATGTATATGTAATGAAAGTTATATATATAATCTTATTTCTTTCAAAAATCATGTAAAATGTGTATATATGTTGTCACACATATGAACACTTATATATGTGTGTAAGAATATATATAAGGATAGTAGCTATATATATATCTATATGTAGTATATGTACATAAATGGAGTATATATATACATAAACTTTAGTAGAATATATGATATAAATATATGTATACATAAACAAGATTGGGAATATACATACACATGTACCCACATGTCACTACACATGCATATTTTCCCATGTACATAAACAACTATAATAGAAATATTAGGTATTTATACATGCCTACACAAAACCGAAAATATAAATATATATATGTATGAATTATATCGAAATTCCTTAAAAATATATTATGAAAATATAAAAATACGTATAAACATATGCATATAAAAGTACGTACAAAATTAAGTATAAATAGAGTACATGTATATGTACATAAATACGTATGCAAATAGTATAATATAAGTCTAAATGTGCGTATATACATATATGTATATCTGTATGGGTATACGCATAATAATACTATATACAAGTATATATACTAGTATGCTAAAAGTATATATATGTATATATTTATATATATGCATACATATAAGATGTATAGGTATATATATGTAAAATGAATACATACATATTATAATGTAAGTATTTAATATAGTACAATAAAATAACTATATGTATGTATATATGTATGAATGGGCCAAAGCCCATAAAAGGAAAATTTAAGCCCATAATATATTCATCAATTTATTATAATATCATTAAATACATGTGATAATAAAATAAGATTTAGAGAATATAGAAATTAAGAAATTCGACAAATTGCCACGTAAACTAATGAAATCATGCTACGTCAGCAATTTATTTGAATAATTTATTTAAAAAATAAATAATAATAATAATTCAAAATTATAAAAATATAAAATTTAGAAATTAATTAAATCATAAATTAACAAAGTGAAACACAAAATTAATAAATAAAAATATTTGAGTAAAAATAACTACATTTAAAATAATTTAAGCCCATATTGAAAAATGCAAGTTTTAGCATTCAAAACGAATCTTGCCATGTGAGTGTATATCTAAAAACGATGAAAATAGATTATAAGCTCATAAATATCGAAAATAAAACGAAAAACCTCAAATTGGGAAAAAATTATAGCAAACCTAAGTAGATTTAGGTAAGTGATTACATAGATACTGACTAAGGTTCGAATCTTCCTATAGACTACTATGACTTATAAGATACATTATGGCTGAGTGAGTACTCTCTATGATTCTATGCTTATTTGCAATTGTAGTTAGTGAATTTAAGCATTACTGTTAATCGAATGCTGTATGGGGTTGGGACATACATGTGAATGCTACTATTTGTTGAATTGTGAAATTACTTTAAATATTGATAATGAATTTTCTGTTACATAGTACATTGGATAGAAATTGTACTGTTCGTGATATTGATTAATCATACAATAACCAAACTTTTGTATATATATGACCTATTAAATAAATTGAAACATGTATAAACATAAATTGTATAAAATAATTTTGGCTGTCACATCACATAAAGGTAGCGATAGGCCATATAAGGGTTGTTAATTTATGAATGTAGTGTTTCAGTATAACACATCATACGGTATGACCTTATCCTAGCCCACGAGAATATCAAGCGTTGGAGGCGCCAATTGCTTGGCTAAGAGTTGAGTCCAAAGGTCTTAGTTTAAGGGTGAGTGTGGACTATGAAAGCCCATTCACAATTATACCTAAAACATGATTTTTAATTAAAACAAATGGATTGTTTTATTTGAATACGAAACATGAAGTTTCGACGTAAAATAAATTCAGCTATAATATTTGGATCTAACTGGTACCATACATACTCTAACCTTGATTTTGAATAGCATTAAACCTAAGTTGCATACAGTATTTGGTTAACTGTATGTATTTGGTTGGCATTTTACTTGTTCATGTATTTATATGCTTGAAATTAATATATGTATATTAAAGGATTAACTCACTTGTCAGTGTAATTAAAGGATTAACTCACTAAGCTGTTTAGCTTATACTATCGTAGACTTTTGACGTGGGATTACCTTTTTACAAACACTGGTCGTAGGATACTAGAGGTTAATAATGGATTTTGGGTAAGTATGAGCCAATACGAGCATTAAGAGGACAAATGTAGACCCTTATGTGTCTTTTCACTATGACTTTACTATAGTTACTCTACTGATAGTTCAAATTACTGTATCTTTTGTTTAGTGTAAATATTATAATCTAAATGTTTTGTTAATATAAATTGGTTATAATATCATTTTTATCTTATTGCTCTTGGGAAGCTAGTGGTTATGGTAATCTTGTATGTTGTATGAAGGATTAATGATTGAAAGGAAAACCAATTTATGGTTTTTTATGTGATATATGGCGTTTGCCACAATTAGGCCGCCTTTGGGTCGTGATAAATAAGGTGGTACAGCGTATGATATAAAACTTGACCTGTAGGTCCTTTTTGTACCATGCCGTAAATGCACCAAGTGATATGTCAGCACGATATAAATCACAATTCCCAAGTTGCACATTTGAGTTCCATATCATATATCACTCAGTTAGCCTAATCTATCTTTAGTGTATATTATCATTATATATTAAAACCTTTTATAGAGTTCATTTAAGTGAGTACCTACAAAGTTAAAACATATTCCTAAAGTTTGCCAAGGTTAGAGTATGTCTAAGCAACTTCTCACATAATTGTCAAGTCATACAATCAAGTTTCCCAACTAAGTTTAGTTAATTAAGTATGCATGTATATAAGAAACATCACATATTCAGCAAACAACATACTCAAGATTCAAAATTAAACTTAGGCAACTAAGTGCATCACATTAAAAACCACATAACGTGTAACCTAATGAGTAAACATAAGTTTACTCCTAATATTAGTGATGTTTACGTTATTTCGTGTCTTCAAGCTCTACGTTATGTAGATAACCTATAATTAGAATATATCTCAGTTTTTGCTTAGGTTATGAAAGCCTTTTGGTTAAGCTATAGTTTAATTACAATTAATATGGTGTTTATACATTGAGGAAGTATACCTTACATTTTAGAAAGGAAAGCATATTTAATACTTTATATAAGTTCTTAGAACCTTTTACACTTCCTTCAACATTAACCTTTTGTATAGGTTCTTGTTAACTAACTTCTACATATCCTTTTATAAGTGAAGAGGTTCTTCCTTTTAGTCATCACTAGAACCTTCTATTTAGCCTTCTATTTGAGTTTAGTTTAAGAGTCAAGGTTAACGAACCTTTTGCTCAACCTTCTACTCAGGTTTATCCTTAACCAGTGGTGTAAGTACATTATCCTTTAGTTTCCACTTGGTCTATCTTACTAAAGAACCTTTTACAACTCCTTTTATTGATTATCTCATTGAAGTCCTTCCATATTATATTTTAAGTCATTTTTTTTGCTACCTTAAAAAAGTAACCTTCTATAAAACCTTTTATAGGGGTCGATTAAGACTTAACCTTAAAACTCCACACAATCGTTAAGACTTGATAATTTTAGGCACAAATGGTTGTCCAAATTGTGATTTAGCTAAGATTTTGAACGTATAGAATCGATAGAATTATATAGAATTATATAAAACCAGTAAAATTGTAAGCTTGTAGACCCATACATCAAAATTCCTAATTATACCAAAAGTCGGTATACAAGTGATTTTTATATCCATTTTAACTAAGAAAAAAATCATAAAAATTATAAACTCGTAAAATCATATAGTTAACTTGAGATTTTAACAACTATAGACAAAAATCATTAGAAAAGTTAATTTAAAGGACTAATTTCAGGTTTGGTTAATTTCATACAGGTTCATTCACGCTTATCCAACGATATACTACCATACTAATTTTGTGAAAACAACATTTTTAGCTTTGTAAAAACATGATAAATCACATGTTTGACCATTTGTTTATCTAAAAACTTATGCAACCTTATAAAACATCATTCTAAAGCCTAAAGTACGAATAAAACTAGACCTAATAAAAAACTCTTGAAAATCAACTAATTTTTTGTAATTTCCAAATTTGGCAATTTTGGTAAGTCAAAATTATAAAAAATCCACCTAGTTGTTTTGAGAAAATTTTTGACACAACATAAAACTAGGCTTCATAGAGAGTCTATTAGAAAAGTTTAAGCTTGAAACAAGATCGTTTGCCTTTCTGAAATTAGATAAAAAAATCGCTTAGAACAAGCCATTTTCTAAGAGCATACTATTGAACATGCATATTTTATAAAAATAATATTTTTCCATGAAAGTATAATAAAACTTACTCAGGAATACAACTTTTCATAATTTTTCCAATTTAATTTTTTATTTGAATTTTGTAAAGGGCTAAATTCGATTCATGGGCCTTAAACTTAATAATTAAAACAGATTTAACTTTTTGGACTAAAATGACAAGGCTTAAGGAGTGAAGCCCATAATAATATGAGATGATTAAGAGAGTTTTGGCATGATAGGCTGGGAGTGGTGCTCATTAAATCAGTCTAACCAATCTAATCTTTCTTGGTTTGGCTTACATTAAATTAATAAATAAAACATGTTTCTAAGCTTAAACCCATGAATAAAGTTTATTTGAGATCCATTAATAAAATGCTTCAATCCTGACCATTAATCACCATTATGCTCTAACAGATGGGATTAACTATCATTTCTTATAAATACCTCATTCACATCCTCATTTAAAGAAGAAAAAAAAAAACTCCATTAATGTCGTTACTTTGTTAGAATCCTAGCCTAAAGATTAAATGCTTAAATATCTTAAGAACTTTACCTTGTTCTTCATTGATTGTAGAGTTTGATGCCATTGCGCTTCTCTACCTATTGCCATACGTATTAGAGCCTTACTAACATTTCTTGCTCCTCGTCCTTACATTTCTCTCTTGATCATCATGCATAAGTCACTCATGTTATTTTCTTAGTTGGGTATAGTACATCTATTACATAGCATGTACGTAATACTTAAACCCTCACCCCTACATTTTTTGTGACTCCACTAGGGATGAAAGACTTGATAGTCACATCATGATACCTCCAAGGTGAAGATAACCTGATCTTATTGATAGAATTAATCAAGAACAAGATGCTACTATTGTGACCAATGAGCAAAATCTACATCCAATTAGAGGCACTAATCAAGGAGATGGCACTTAGGAGAGTGTCCATGATAATGTGCAACTAGCGCGTGAGTTGTGAGGGACTAATTAGAATATGGGTGAATAAATGGCAATGTTTGCTTAATGTGTACCTACTTTGGCTGCCTTTTGCTATTGTGCAATAGAAAGTAATGTCCTCGAATCCTTCTAATGTGGTGCAACAATACACCCCACTCAACCTTCTTATTATTAACAAGTAAGTTACTCTTAAAGTTAAGGAGAAACTTCCTGTGGTGGAACATACAACTACGTAAGATTCACTACTTAAATTGAGGAACAAGAGAGTTAAGATTGGAGGCTCGTCATCCTCACACACTGTACTACATGTCATAATTATTGACTCTACGTAACTAACACCAATGAATCCTATGCTTACCAGCTCTACGCCTGTGAATCTTGTGCTTATGTACCTTACTCTTACTATGTCACTAAGGGTGGAAGCATGCACCCAAGGAAGGTCATTTGTGACCAAAGAAAATTTAGATGTGTATTTAAAGGAGATATAAGCAAAGTCTATACTTGAGATACTGGAATTGGAGCTCTTATATCACCAGCCATTGTCGTGAACCCGTACCCCAAGGACTATATAAGTTTGACGTTCATGCTATTTAATGGTAAGAAGAGGAGTGCTGAGGAACATTTGCTAAAATTCATTGAGACCTTGGAAGTATATAGTCTAGATGGTGATTTGAAACTGAAAGAGTTTTTTAAGTCACTCATCAAGAAGGCATATACATGGTGTGTTAACCTTCTTCTAAGGTTAATGGATTCGTGGGATAGTACGTGTAAAATGTTCTTGGAGAAGTTCTTTTCTATCGAAGAAAGGGTCACCCTTACTGATATAGGAAGGATCCATTAGAAGTCCAAAGAATACCTCATGGACTATATCAAGTACTTTAAGGAGCATTCTTTAGATATATAAGACGTTTGCAATGAGAGGGAGATGGTCAAGATTTGTATTCAAGGAATGTTCCTGAGTACGTGGTCTATCTTGAGAATCTTTCGTTATTTTCCCTTACGGCTTAGTTGAGAATGTGGGAAGGACCAACAACTCGGTGGTGTAGTAAAGAAACGAAATTGGAAGATTTAACAAGCGCACTTCATCTATAAATGCTGCTTAGGGTAAACTATAATAGGTAGTGAAGAAATCTGAAAATGATAAGTCTACAAACTCTAAGCCAACATTGATATATCCATGCCTAAAGGCCAAGGTTCATCAAATGCTTGATCGGTGGCTGTTTAATGGAAATCTTAAGCTTCTAAGGGTTGAACACCTCCTTACGAATGAAGAAAAGAATAATTCTAAGTATAGTAGGTTTCATTAGAGTGTTGGTCACCTGATGAAGGATTGCTTCACTTTGAAGAAAATATTCAACAAGCAAGTTGTGTATGGTGAGTTGATTATAAACAACAATGATGTTAGAAATAACCTATTTCCCACTTAGAACAACTAAAGAGGTACTGTCAATGCCATTAACTATGATCCCATCACAATTGAAATGATCCACGTGCAAATCTCTAGGAGTAGAGGAAAATCAACTGAAGTTCATGAAGATGAGTATCCACTTGTTGTTGTAGCACTGTTAAAGATTGCAAATTTTGGAAACTTTTTTTACTTATTTGGATTTGATGAAAAGGCTTAGCTTGCAACAGTGCTGCACTTACACATATCTTTAAAGGTCAGTATGTAGAGTATAGCGTAGTATAGGCCCTAAAAAGAATGGCTAGAGTACATGAAAATGTTATTTTATTCTCTGAAGCAGATATGTGCATGAAGAACCCTAATCATAACCACCCACTATATGTGGAGGGTATTCTTAATGGCTACCTAGTTAAAAGGACATTGATCGATAATGGTTCTTCCTTGAATATAATGCCAATAAGTACTTTCAAAGTTGTTGGGATTGATATTTAACGTTTGTTCAAACAAACTATATCAATAAATAACTTTAGTCATGCCCTTACAGACTTTATGGGGTATGTCAATGTTGATCTTAAGGTTAGGCCTATTTACGGTATCATATGATCGATGCACTTGTGCAATATCATTTGCTTATGGGTAGAAAGATGCTACAAGATCATAACTTAGTTCCTTTAACGTTGCATTAGTGTATTAAGGGGCATTAGAATGGGAAAGATGTGTTCATTCCAACTATACGAAATCCTTTTGAACAACATGAGTCATATTTCATTGAATTGAGTTTCTTTGATGATTTCGTTGAGGATGGGGAAATTACTATAGCCAAGCCATCCGGTGTTCCCTTACCTACATGAGAAAAATTATAGGAGGATAAACAGAAGAAGAGAAAAATGTATGGTTATCATAAGGGAAGAAAGAAGAATAGACAAACTAATAAGATTAAAAGTTTTATTAGAGGGGACAGAAGATGTGTATAGCATTTATGACAGTTTAAGGGGTCTAAGGAGAGATGTCTCTGCTCTTCAGATCTCATGCCAATATAAGAGGTCTAGCTTGCCCTACAATAGCTATAAGATGAAATGAAGCCTCAGGCAGAGGAAATAGAAGAATTGGATCTAGCATGATCAGGAGAGTCATGATGTCCAATCTTCATAAGTAAAAGCCTTTCGTAGGAAATAAAAGTTCATATTATTGAGCTGTTGAAAGGATATAGAGATGTGTTTACATAGACTTACAAAGAGATGCCTAGATTGGATCTTATCATCATAGTGTATAGATTGAACATTGCCCCAAGAGTTATGCTTGTAAAGTAAGGACAAAGTGTCTTCCATCTTAAGATCGAGCTACAAATCAAGCAAGAGGTAGAGAAATTATTATGAGTCAGGTTCATAAGGCCAACTAAACAAACCACTTGGCTCACTAACATTGCTCTTGTAAGAAAGAAGAATGGACAAATAAGACTATGTAGACTTTTGGGATTTGAACAAAGTTAGTCTTAAAGATGACTTTTTACTGCCAAATGTCAATACTTTGATAAATGTAACCGCAGGGCATGAGTTATTTTCATTTATGGATGGCTTCAGCAGTTATAATCAAATCAAGATAGCAAGAGGGGATGTAGAGTATACTACTTTTCGAACACTAGTAAGAAACTTTTATTACATTGTCATGCAATTTGGGCTTAAGAATGTCGGCGCTACTTATCAAAGGGCAATGACTACCATATTCTAAAATATGATGCATAAACTTCATGGAGGATTATGTTGATGACATAGTCATCAAATCTAAAAGGGCACTTAATCATGTGGTTCATCTACAAATGGTTTTTAAACGATGCTAGCTATATAAGCTTCATACAAACCCTCTCAAATGTATCTTTGGAGTGTCTTTAGGGAAGTTCCTTGGGTTTCTCATCCATAAAAAAGGATTTGATGTTGATCCTACGAAAGTGCAAGTTATAAGATTGATGTCATCCCCTACCACTCTAAAGGAACTAGAAACCTTTATTAGAAAGGTCTCATATATCAAAAGGTTTATACCTTCACTTATTGAGATTTCAGATCCATTGTGTCAACTTTTTTAAAAAAAGGAAATTCATTTTGTTACGCCCCAAAGTAGTAGAGTCGTAACATCCGGGCATGTAAAACATTCTAAGATAGAAGTTAACTTTTTAACTGCTATCATAGACTTGATTTACATAAGGTATTCATAACTAACCCGCTTTGAAGTAAGCAGTTCATACAT
Organism: Lumnitzera racemosa; assembly: GCA_024138005.1. Classification (NCBI taxonomy): domain Eukaryota; kingdom Viridiplantae; phylum Streptophyta; class Magnoliopsida; order Myrtales; family Combretaceae; genus Lumnitzera; species Lumnitzera racemosa. The sequence goes on along the minus strand of JAMXBC010000004.1, from coordinate 50,802,876 downwards.
TTAAAATATTAAATGCCTACAGAAGTATGAAGAATATATAATAGAATTCAAATATCACAAGCAATATTTGCATGATTTCGTGACATAATCTTACTTAAGTAATACTTTATTTGATAATAGAAGATTTTAAATTAAGAATTAAAATCTCAAAAATGTAATTATTTTTCATTTTTATATCTTCACTCCCTATGATCTAACAATAGTTAGCTCTAGGGTAGTTATAATGTCCCTTCTTAGCTAGCACCTACTATCATATTTATAGGGATATAAGCAACCAGTCACTTAGTAAGTTGGGACGGAGACATAAGATTATACATCAAACACAAGTAAGGTTATCAACTAGTTATTAAATGCAATGCAACAGGCAAATGTCATCACACGACGTTTTCCAGTTTGACGTGAGATTAAATAAATTACACCTGGTCTAATCCAAGTTGAGAAGTTTAGCACACAATCCAATAGCTTATGACCAAATCCGAGCTTATACAATGGAGACACCACTTCTCCCACAATTACCTTCAAACCATTGCCTTCATCATTGCCACAACCTCCTCTTCTGTCATTTAGTTCAACTAAGGATGAAAAAGGGATCATTATCCTCTAGCGCTATCCTTTTTAATGGGGTCAGTATTTAGTTGAAGAACTCTAATCGCTTCCCCTAATGGGTTATGCATATTCAATTTAGATTTAGAAGTCATATATTTAATTAAGTCCAATTTAAGGCATTCAATCATTTTACATAAAACAAACAATTATAGTCCAAAGCATCAACCTAAAATCGTACAACTAAACCTAAAAACACATATACATATGCATGTGTACAATCCAACTATCTAACAAACACAACTAAGTATACTATTAAGCCTCTGAATAGTATAAAACAGTTCTTCGAAATATAGTAATGTATTAATCTCAAACTTACTTAAAGTCTCTAATTTGCTCACCCAAGTTTGATGTAAGTCATATTATCGCCGCTCGCTCCTATAATATAAATATTATTTTAGTATTTATACCCTTATTATATGTAAGCTTCAAATCATTAATTTTAATTTATAATTTTACTGAATTGTTCAAATTCTATATTACTTATAATTAAAACTTTATGAAATATATATATCATTCCTTTACATATATACATATTGAATATGTATCATCCTTTCAATGTTACTTTTCGTATAACCCTTGTTATATATATATATATATAATTATGACATAATAATGTAGCATAATCCTATTAGTGAAGGTGTCATTTTAATAAGTAATATGTGTTTATACCTTAAGTATATATTTTTCAAATAACATTAATTACATTTAAAATATTTTATAATATGTAATTTATCTTATACGTGAAATCATCATATTGTGCCATATGTACTAATGGTAGGGTTAATTAGACACCATGTTTCAAATACATGGCTTATATATATATATATGGAAAAGATGATTCATATAAATATATATATGTATATTTAATTAGCTCATTTACAGGTTATTAAATGGAAACAATAAAAATATAATTATAAATATTCTAATTTTAAAATTCGAAAAAAAGAAGAAATTTATAATACTGTACAGATAAAATACCGTTACGACCCTAGGAGGCTAGTCGTGGTAGTCGCCATATATCGTACAAAGGCTTGTAGATTGAATTCCCTTACAATCAACGATCACTACTAACCACCAAGAGTACGCAAGCATAAGCAATATCATTTCATGACAAATAATACAATTATAAAAACATAATACATTGTCTATATGTATAAAAGTTTATAAGTACGAAGACTAAAACATGTCTTCAATTCAACTAGCATAACATTTACATATTCAGATCTATACTCTATCAGAAATACTCTCCGATCTCATCCAACTCCCACACTAACTCTGTGTAGAAACTAACCTCAGGTATAAGACGGCCTGACTTCGCAAAAAGTTTGGCCTGTGAGAAAAGACTATAAGGGTATAAGCTAACTAGCTTAGTGAGATAAATTTCCTCAACCATACAGTAATCAAGGTATACAATAGTTAGGTTCAACCAAATGAATGCATGACAAACAATATGCTAAACAAATACATGCAGGTGACCAGATACTGCATGTAACTTAGATTTAACACCCTCCGAAGTCAAGGTTGGAGATTCATCGGTACAATCAGATCCGAGTATCATATTAGAACTTATCTCATAATGAAACTCCTCGTTTCATATTTAAAGTGTAATGGTACATCCATTACCAGCTTTATCAAAACGAGTTCTATACATGATTGTGAGTAGGTTCACGTAGCCCTCACTCAACCCTAAATAAAGGCCTCTGGACTTGACCCATAGCCAAGTGGTTGGCGCCTCCAACGCCTAGTTATCCTATGAGCTAGGGTAAGGTCATATCGCACTTGTGCACCGTATGAAATCAATAACAATCAATAATCAACTCACGTATGGCCTCTCACTACCTCCATATAATGTGACTGCCCGGTATTAGTTATGCAGTGCATGATTTATGTACGATCCAAGTTAACTTTTCTAGTCGAATAAAATTTAGTCTTATTTATTCAGTAATTATTCCAAGCCACAAACAATCAATCTAATGAATCTACTATGCAGTAAACATTATATTATTGCAATTTAAGGTAAATTCACCATCAACAACAATTATCATGCATAAGCATAACCCAACCCCATACACATTCATTTATAATTCATAATTTATATTCACTAACTACAAGCACAAACAAGTATGGAATCATTAGGAAAAACTCACTCAGCCATGGCTAACTCACGGGTCATAGTAGTCTGGTGGCAGCTTAGAGTTGATATCGAAATCACTTGAGAATAATGAAAATTTTGTAAGGTAGGGAATTTAAAGCTAACTAGTGTTATAATTTATAAGGTATATTTCACTTAGTTACATGAAATTACTGATTTGAGCTTTTTATCGAATCACGTGTAACTTTTTTATTTTAGCTCATATTATTATGAACTTATGTCCATTTTGATTATTTTCGAGCGTATTTTCTCGTAACGAGGTCTGTTTTGGACGTTGTGACTCGTAACTTAAATTGTGATACAAAAATATCACAAAAATTATATTTAAGTTTAAAAATTATAAAATATTAATTTTTGCTTTTTCTTAACATATTTATGATTTGATAATTATTTAAATCATATATTTGATATTTTTATTATTTTGAGTATATTTTCCTATTTTTGAGATTTTTACTTTATTATGATTATTATTATTATTATGACCTTTATTATTTTTATTATTTCTCATTTTCTTATTATTTATGTACTTCACGATTTATCCATACATATATATATATCTATATATATATATATATCTATATATATATTCGATATACTGCATATATATAATATATGTTATACGTTATATGTATGTATATACTTATTTTATGAAAATAAACCTACTCTTATGTACATATATATATGTATTCATGTATCTTTATTTATACATAATAATATACTTATATAATTTTCGAATACTTAAATACATATAAATAATCTACAAATATGTATTCTTATATTATATATTCGGTATGTATATATTTCCATAATATTTGTTATAAAATATGTATACTATATATTATGCCGTATACCATAAGGCATATACTCTCTATTATATATATATATATGTCTTATATACATACTTATAAAAATACCTTACTACATATATACTATATGACTATACATATATTTATATACAAAAATAATTATACATGTATACACATATATATATAGTTTACGGTACATACATATATGTATATACTATAGTTATTTAATATAAATACTTAATAGTAATCATATGTATACTTAAAAAAAATACATAATACAGACTCTTTCATATAATATACCTATATACATACATGCATACATACATAGTCTAATATATGCATATATTATTCAATTTATGTGTTTATATACATATACATGTATTAGTAATGTTATATAAAAAAAAATACTATACAAATACTATATTTATACATGTATATACTAAATAATATACATCTATACTACTAAAATAAATTATTTACCTATTGATTTTTTATTTTTCTTCTTCTTTTCTTTCTTCTTTTTTTCTTCCTCCTTTCTCTCTTTTTTTTTTTCTCTCACGGTTTCTCCCAGATTTCGATGTGTGCAGATTTTTTTTTTCTTTTTCCAGCTTTTTATTTCTTCTCTTGTCATGTGATTAATAGCTTAAAATTTAAGCTAAAAGTTTATCTAATCTTTTGCATTAATGAGGATAAAACAAAAATAATCATTTTTAATCTTTTCTTTTTATTTAAGATCAACTTATGGCAATTTATTTCTCTTACATGGGCTGCTATTTGATCCTCATTTCCAGAACGTGAAACTTGTAGAAAAGAAGGAAAAGAGATAAATTGAAAATGAAAGAGAAGGAAAATAAAAATTAATAATAAATATATGTAATTTTTAATTCTCATGAAATTTTATCAATTTAATTGGTACCTAGTACAATTAAAATTTTTACGAGTTATTATAGCAATTTCGTTATAATTTCACATGAATAGGCAATTTAAAATCACAATTGACTATAATTTTATCACTATTGAGTAATATTTAACTATTTTATAGGTTTACATTTATAATTTTAGGGTTTTGAATAAATTCGGGTTCAATTTTGATTAATGGTGCTTAAAGCAGTTTTAGGGTTTTAGTATATGATTTAAGGTTTCGATTAATTCCTAAAGTTTTATTATTGATGTTATATTTGATTTATTAAATTTCATAATCTTTTATTGTTATTAGGCTTATCGACTTGTTGTACAGTTTAGGACACTCGAATTTGAGTTAAGATTCAACTACTAATTTTCCTAGGGTTTACAAATACTCTATTTAAGAAATAAAGGGATTACAGATATATCTTTTCTATGACTATTCAATATGAATTAAAAGAACCAATACTTATAATTATGGAAACAAAATTACCTGAAAATATCGGACCAAAAAAATTAAACCTTCTAATCTCTTTTTCTTCTCTTTTTTCCTCTTTATTTCTCTCCTTTCCTCATTTGATTCCTCCTTTCCTTCTCTCATCCTTCCTCTCTCTCTCTCTCTCTCTCTCTATCTCTCTCTCTCTCTCTTCAATTCCCATAACAATGGCTAATAAGCCATATATGTAGGCGACAAATTCATTGCCTTAATTCGAGGCAATTTAGTTCTTTTTTTTCTTCTAGTTTTACGTGATATTTCAAGTAAAATTTTATCATGATTTATTATTTATAAAGTTTTATAATGTATTTTAAAAATAGTAGAACATTATATTATACACCTAATCTAAAATTTCTATTTCTAGACTGATTAAATTTAACTTAATAAACTTTATGTTATAGTCTATATTGGTTGTATTTTAACTTATTTTTAAAAGTTTGACTTTACAATACTATTCCTTATAACTTTTAGGAGACTCATATTATTATTTGGTCTTATTCAAAACTAATTTTTTATTAGTCTTACGTTTCGAAATAAAGCCTAAAATACACTTTTCTTTAATATATGATATATATGAATAAATTTTGTTAATTATTAGGAACTTATTTATATATATCTTATATATAATTTTACTCGCTAATACTAATTGTTAAGATCATGTAAATGATTTCAAAAAATTCATCATAAGCTATATCTAAAATTATGAAACTCTAAGTTATAACGATTACACTTGATAAACTTACTAATTCTAACAAAATCATATATAAATGAGCTTAATTTGAAATATTAAAAATATACAATTGCTTCTTTTAATCTTTATTACTTAGTTATGAAGGTTAATTTAATTTTAACAACATTGATATAATTCATAATTTCTAAAGTTTGTTTTAAGCACTAAACTTTTCATTTTATTTCTTATTAATTTATATAATTGCATATTGAAGTCTAGGTATAATTTTGACATTTTGGTGCCTATGAGTGCTTTTGATTGATCTAATGAAGAAGAGATATCTAGCCAACTAAGTGTCATCTCTAATAATATTTTTAAATTCGTATTAAAATTCAATCTCAATTAGAAAATTTATATGATCATCCTAAATTTTACAAATCATCTCTGAATCAACCAATTGTGAGTTAATTACCAATTTATGTAGGGTCTCAAACATTTGAATGGGATCAGATCCATGAAGAAGCAATTAAAAAGATTAAGACGATGTGACCTCCCCTTAGACCATGACTATGCTTGTTAAAGGATTGTAATTACTTACACTGATAGATCCATTAGAGCTTTACTCATGGAAGAAGTAAATGGTCAAGATCAACCGATATACTATTTGAGTCGAACCTTTTAAGGGAGAGAGGTCAATTACTTGATTGGTGAGAAGGATTGTCTCACATTGGTATTTGCCTTACATAAATTACAGCACTACTTCCTTATGCATAAGATCAATCCGATAACTCATTTAGATCCAATCAGGTATTCATTGTCATGACTAACTTTAGTAAGATGAGTTGCTAATGGCTACTCCTTCTTAGAGAATTTTAACATTTTAGTGTAATCCCCTAAGACTATTAAGTCACAAGCCCTGGCTGATTTGTTAGCACACTTCATGGATGCCCAAGAAAGCTCAATTATAGATATAATACCAATAGAGTTTCACGAAGGTTCTTTGATGGTCGAGGTAGATGGTGAATGGATACTTCAATTTGATGGTTCTGTAAGAAAATAAAGTTAAGGAGTAGGAATTGTATTGACATCACTATAGATACCCTATTTTTGCTCCCTTATAATTTAGTTTTTTCTTTATAGAATAAAGGAAAAAGGGTCTTAATTAAAATATTAAAAAAATAAAAAAAATCAGAAAATAAAAAATATAAAAAATACAAAAATTGGAAATTACCAAAAAAATTGTTAAATTAAGAGTAAATAGTATAGATTTTTTTAAAAAACTTTAATGATATTTTAGCATTTTTTTTTCTTTAAGGAAATTATTTAAGTCAAGATAGGTTGTTTTATCTTAATTAATCTTAGTTAAATAGGTTTAAATTAATTTTGTTTGCAATAAACAATAGGGCATAAGCTAACAGCCCATCCGATACCTCTCATGGTCTTGACATTGAGGGAAGGAAGGAGGTCTTGGGTTTAATTCTATCTAGAAGCATTGGGCGCTTCATCCTTTTTTTTTTTTTTTGTCGCCCTTGCCATGTGTTGGCTTGCTATTAGCCTATTGTTTTTCCTTCCCTTTCTATCTCTTTCCCTTCCTTTCTCACATATACCATGCTCGCACAACCCACTTTGAGACCACTTTTAATCCCTTTTTCTTCACAATTTCACCAAATTAATGGTGAAATCATGAAGTACACGTAGGATGCTATGCATTGGCATTAAGAATACGTTCAAATTCAACCATTTGAACGGTTAAATTAGCTTTGAAATTTGAAAAAGGCTTAAGTGCAATGATTTTTCTCTGATTCTAATCTTGTTCAATTCAAGCTGCTCATTAAGAATTGAAGGTTCCATTCAATTGTTTTAGCAACAACGTACATTAAGGATGTGGTTTTGACAAAAAATTAACACAAATTCATGGGCAAACTTACTAACCACACAAGCTTCCCTAGAGCTCAAACACTTTCTATCTTCAATTTAAGCTCCAACACTATAAATTAGAGCTCAAATAAGCATTCTAGGGCATCATCTTTTACTCAATACACAAAATACATAGCAGATCACTCTTTCACTTTAGACCTGCGACCTCTCTCTCTCTTTCTCTAAAAGATAAGCCTTAGCTTAAAGCTTCTTGGGCAAACTTACTAACCCCACAAGCTTCCCTAGAGTCTAAGCTTTTGATTTTGACCTCTTTTGAGCTCTATTGTAGCTCCTAGCATCGCCCTTAGCAAACCTTAACCACTACGTCGTAGCTATATGAAACACCATTAATCACTACTTTTTGCCCCTAAATCGATGCTATGGTTAAGCTCGTAGCATCCTTAAACCTAAGACTTGAACATCCTTTCACTACTACCACTACCAAGCGACCAAACTACTACTACCACCGACAACCGTTTTCAAAACACCCTTAAACCACTACCAAGAACTATAACACCTTCACCAAAGCTACTTTCAACAATAAAAAATACGTGAAACCTTTTTTCCTCAATCAAAATACCCTTTGGAATTGCCAATAGCAACCCGCATGACCACCATTGCCTTCTTCTCTACTTAAGTCACATGTAGGGTACGTAAGGTTCAATCTATACCCGAGCCCCAGCTCCAAACTTGTGTCTAGACTTGCTTTTCAACCCAGCCCATGCCTAACGTATGCATGGTCTATTTCTTCTTTTCTATTTTGCCTTTTTTTTTTTGTTATACTTGTCATGAAAAATTAAAAAAAAAAAGTGAAAGGGGGCAGTACTTTCTTTTAATTTTTTTCTTTCTAGAAAACAAATACACTTAGATAACTTTTTTTTTAAATGAATAAGTAAACCTTTTTTCAAAAATTAAGGTCTATTTTAAAATGTTTTTTTAGAATAAAGAAAAATAATAAAAAGGGATTTTCTCACTTAAAAAAATTTCAATATATATATATATATATACGTATAATAAAAAATAAATAAAATTCATTAATTCTTTTTTAAAATTAGGGCTCTCTTTACAATTTTCAAAAAATGAAACACCAAATTGAAACCCTTTTAGAATTTTTTCTTAAATAAAGACAAAAAAATAAAAAATGTTAACTTGACCATTTTCCTAAAATAAAATCAATTAACATATCAAAGTTTTATGACCAAACTATCGAAACTCTGATATCGAATAGTAGGTACATAGGCACCTGTAGGCAACTATACGGCTAAAAAGGTATTTTGTAAATAAGTAGTTTTAACTTTTTAATTTCTTATTTTTTGTAAATGAAATTAATTTTCTTTCTTTCTTGTAAATTAAAATTATTCTTTCATGCTAAAAGGGTATTTTGAAAAAATAAAACTAAGTTCAAAAGGATAGGATAGTACCCGTTAAGATTTAATAAGTTAGCCTTCGGATTAAAAAACTTCAGTTTTTAAAAATTATTTTCAAAATTGACTTTTTCAATAAACAAGTGGCTAAGTTATAACCAATCTACCTAATTAATTATAACTTAACCTTTTCTCAACTTCGGTAAGGTGGTCACTCTAAAATCTTTTGAAAATTAGAAGAAAACCAAGTTTTTTCTTAATTCCTAATCAAGAGTCTACATTAAATGGGTATAAGGTTCAATATATATTGGATTGAGGAAATTAATAAAAACTTGAAAATTTCAAAGTTGATAAGCACCTGAGGGTCAAGAGATACCATTGGCATTTAAATATGATTTTTAATGCACTAATAGTGAAGCTGAGTACAAGGCATTACTTAGTCTATTATCTATACGAGAAGTTGGAGCATGTCATTTATATATCTAAGGTGATTCAAATTTGATGATTAAATAGGTCATAGGTGAGTTTAGCTTAAAGGAACCTACATTCGCACCTTATAGAGCTGTAATGCAGGCTATGGTTAGAAAATATAACTCCATGCGGTATGAGCATACAACTTGATCAACGAATACATTTGCTGATGCATTGGCTACATTAAGGTCCAAAATTCCAATTCAAGATGCAAGTAATAATGTGAATGTCTAAGTAGTCAAGAAATCTATAACATGTATGGCTTTGAATCTTGTTGATGAGGATGAAGACATGCAAGATGATTGGTGCTAACTACTTATGAAACAGTTGGCGTACCTCAGTACAGCTTCTATTTCAACCTTAAAGAATTTTTTCAAAATTAATGAGATGTTATATTATAAGGGTTTAGAAGATGCTTTATCTTGTTGTGTTGGTTCTAAGGAAGCTTGCCTCAAGTTCGACAAGTATCACCAAATCTAATGCAAAGAGGAAAGGTCATCAATGTATCGTTGTATTCAACACATAAGCTATATTGGCCATCAATGGAAAATGATGCACTTCAAGTGCAAGTACACTATCCTAAATGTTTTGAGCTCCTTGACCAAAGTGAGTGCAACTTCATATCTAATGTTGAAGACTAGAGGCACTTGTACATTGATTACTTGAAAAATAATGTGCTGCCAATGAATAGTATGGAAGCTAAACTTGTAAAGTGAAAAGTCAGGAAATATCTTATGCATGAGGATGAGCTTTGTAGGGTATCATTTATGAGAAAACCCCTGAAGTGCATTTCCCTTTTTGAAGCAAAAATAATTTTGACCAAAACGCATGCTAAAGAGTGTAGGGAACATTAAGGAAGAAGGAAGCTATATTATTACTTGCTTGATAGAGGGTATGTTGGCCAACAATGGAGGTAGGTGCTTTCAATTTCACTAAGAAGTGTGCTGTTTGCCAACAACATGGTGATGCCATTCATGCTCTTACAGTCATACTCCACAGTATCACGACTCCTTGGTCTTTTCATACATGGGTGTTTGATCTTATTAAACCTATACATCTGCCATCAAAAGGATACATTTGGATTTTAGTAGAAACATAATGCTTTACAAAGTGGTTAGAGGCAACTCCTTTAAAGATGGCAATGGGGTTAGCAGTTGCAAGTTTCATAAAAGAAAATATCATATGTAGATTCAGAATCCCAAAATGTAATCTATTTGGCAATGGTACCCCTTTCATCAATTTGTATGTCCATTAATTGCTGGCTTCTTATAGTATTGATCATGTAAAGTTCACATCTTACTACGCAAAAGGGAATGGACAAGTTGAGGTTACCAACAAAAGCTTGCGTATGATTCACGATAATCATAAGGAATGGCACAATAAGCTACCATTGGCACTTTGGGTTTATATGACATCAAAATGAAGGTTGACGTAAGCAACTCCCTTTTCTTTGGTATACGGAGCTGAGGTAGTAGTTCCTTAGAGGTCTTGATCCTGTTTACTAAATTAGCCATAAACACCAAGCTTGAACTTGACACATTATGAATGATGGATTTGGAAGCGTTAGATGAAAGGTGTGACACTGCCAAATGCAAGCTTATCAATAATCAACACAGACTTAGAGTGACTTATGATGGCTTGGTGAGAAATATATCATTTCAAGAAGGCAATGTTGTACGTCGTGCAGCCTCGCATATGCGACAAGATATTTCAATACTAAAATTTACACCCAAGTGGGAAGGGCCTTTCATTGTTGAGGAAGTACATGAAAGTGTATATTACAAGCTAAGGAATGCAAGGATTGATGCTATTATGGCACCTATAAATTTCCAATACATTAAAAAGTTTCATGTATAATGAGTATGATAAACTAGGGTTCAAATGAATGAAATATGCAGCCCTACTTATATGAGCTTGCTTTTAAACATTTATTCCTTATTCAATGATTATTTGAATTAAATGCCGCATTGCTGTTACTTAGTAAGAGCCTTGTCTCCTAAGTGCACAATGATCTTGGACACATGTCATGCTAACAGGTAAGAGCATTGTCCCCTGGACACATGACATTGCACTTTTTACATACGATTAAATTTCATTACCTTACACTTTCCTTAAAATCATGATAGCATGTTTAAGAACCAGGTAATATCTCCTTGACACAAAAAAGGGATCAATTTGCTTTCCATCTTATCATTTCTTATATCGAAACACAACTTACAAATAAATGTTGCTTGCAAATTAGGGCATTACTCTAATGCCCAACATTCTTTTGTAGGAAGTCAAATGAATCACTAAAGCTGAATTTAAGCTTACTATGGCATATGTCATGATTGTGCTACTAAGTGTAATGCACACTATGATTGCTATGCTATTGTTAATTTATATAGAAAATAAGAGCATATGATGTTTCATCCAATAATATGTAAAAGCAAGAAAAGTTTCAAATAGTAAAGAAAAAGTTTTCATTCATTTAAGTTCTGGAAGTACACATACAAGTCTAGGACATAAACAAGACTCAAAACAATGGCAATTTAGTGTTGAATCACTGCTCTAATGGAAGCTTTATGATCTATGTTTCCAATACGTTTTTACATCTCAAGCTTAACATCCATAAGTTCTACCTCAAGCTGATCATGTCTCTCCACAATATCTTGTGAGGCTAGCATTTTCTAAGCTTTAAAAGCAATTATCTCCATTTTCAATAACTTGAAATTTAAGTCGCATGCTCCGGTGAAGCTACTCACAAAAGTTGTAAGTAAGGGGTAAGCACTAACTCCTAAAGCTTACTTAAAAACGAAGCAACTTTCCAAATAAAGGCCATCATATTATTCGTCACTTCAGTACTTAGGCTACTGAACTAACCTATAAATCACCCTCCATAGCCTGTAAGTCCTCCAACAGTTGTAAGAGATTTGATGGAACTATGAATCCATAAAATGAAAAATTTGTCCCGAAAGACCCTATTACTGTATTTAGTGCTCCCCCTTCAACATGCTCCGATATCTTAACAATTGAGGAAAGGTCAATGTTGTTGTAGGTCGTTGATGAAGGGACTTGACTATAAGTTGGAGTCATATCATTAGTTGTAATAGTGCTTGAAGAAATACCATCAACTGTATTGGTCATCTAGCTATCAAATAGTCATACTGCCTACAAGACCTTAGTGTATTCTTGAATAGAAGCTTCCTTTAAATGTACGGGCTCATGGTCATCTCATTCAACAATATTACTCAACGCTTCTGGATCTTGAGTCTGGTTCTCATTTGGTAGTGTGGGGTGATCTGCCTCATTTTTAGCTTAAGCTTGGTTTTCCTCCTAATCATCAACACTATTTGCTAGGTTACTTTCTTCATCACCTTCATCTGTACCCTCAAAAGATTCATTAGTATTAGTAGACTTATCATCGTCTTCTTCTTCTTTAGTATCCATGATCTCAATAGGACAGTTGTTAAGCTAAGGTGTCTTCCTAAGGCCATGTCGAGTAGGAAAAGGAGAAAGTACAGATGTGGATGGCTTGGATGACCTATCACTCCCCAATGTAAGAGTAGCTGAGTTATTGACTCTTTTATCTGTATTTTGCTTAACTAAAGCATTTGATACATTCTTATTATTCTCATCTTACAAGGAAAGAAAGTAAAAAAATGTAAATAATGAGACATGAAGATATAAATATTGGAGAAGAGACATTAACAAAGTATAATACCTTAGAAATGCATGAACACTTGACTTGTCTAATGGTAAGCAATTTGGGATTGGAATGACCTTTCTTATTTTTACCCTTTGCATTGGAAGACTGTTTTCTCCTCTTACTAGGAAGTCAAAATAGAAATTTACCCTTATAAATAGTCTTCACTGGAAGGTCATCCTCAACTAGTGTAGACATGTATTTTTTAAAGTCTTCCAAGCAACCTATCCAATTTGTGAGCAAACCGTTACAAGCGATCTCGGAATGAGTCATAGATGGAAAGAATAATTGCCTATCCCTTAAGCAAATTTTCCTAAAATCATCTAGACTAAAAAATTTACAATACTCATCAAAGTCATCATCAATTGATATCTTTTAAGGAATGCCTTGATCAAAATTGAACTGTTGAGCAACCCGGTAAGGCACATAAACATCACTTTACACTCCAAAAAGTGATTATAGGAGTCACCCCAGTTGTATAGGAAGGGAGACCTCTGGGTGAACACCAAAGGATGAAGTCGGCCTTAATAACATCAAGTTCTTCCCTTACATTAAGTAAGTTCTCTATCTTTCAACCCTTTTAGATAAAAGTATGGAAACTACAGATACTAGGGTATCTTCCTTGTATAAGGGTGAAAATTGACTTCATTATAATTGTCTAAGACATCTAACAAGGCACCCAAGGGTCTTCTATTAGCCCATGCCCAAGCTTGCAGCTCACTATACTTAGGTTTGTTAATACAAAAACTACAATATCCTTTATTTTGCTCACAAAAGAAGATGTGTAAGATTATTATGTCCTTATAAGTTACTACAGCATATCGACCCATCAACCAAATGGATGCCTCGTGATAGAGATAGAGATGCCTATATAGTGATCCTAAATAGAATAGCCTTAAGGTAAAATGCTCCTTGCGTGCTATACAAATCGCTAAATGAAATAAATAGGGGCTCATGCCATCCTTTAGGCCATCGGGAAATACATACAAAGATAGCTAACAAGAGAGAAAAGCTTCGAGCTCATCTTACATAAAGAAAGCATCCATGAGATGAGTTGACTTTGAATTATTGAATGAAATCACAAGTTAGAATGTTGATACTTACTCATATTCCTCGTCCCCTTCAAAGAAATGTTTCTTCCAGGCACTCAATGTGGCCTTCCCGTGAGTATTAATGGCTTTCTTCCTTTCAGGTTCTAGAGTTAAGATTAGGTCTTGGTCTTCTTTTGAAATGGTGGAAGTGGTGATATCAGTCGCACTAAAATTGTGAAGATGTAAGAGTGTATTGACATCCTCAAGTGTAGGTATGATCTTACCCTATGCGGTTATGAATGTGTGTGTTTGGTTACTCCCACATGATACTATTTCTCTCTAAATCTACATTTCATTAGACCCAAGACAACCAAAATGAGAAGAAATATACACGGGGAAGTGTATATCTACTTTCTCTAAAAATCGGAATATGTCCAATTGCTCAAAATATGATTCACCTAATCATCTTAGCCAGTTATGGGTGTTCAAGGGAAACGAAATAAACTTTTAGATAGTGGAATCTCTTTCCTTTCATTTTTGAAACATAGCATTGAGTCCACTCTTATATTTTTCCTCTAGTGCACCCAAGGTTCTTGCCTTATAAATTGTAAGGTACCCGAGGGAGTGGGTTGCTTATAAGGGTCTCATTACTTCACATCACTCCAAAAAGAGTCTTCCTTTATCATTGCTTCGAGCCACTTATCCCTCGGTGAAGGTACAGTCGGAATGCGGCCATCTTAAACGATTAGCACTTGTTTGCCTTTACTCTTCTTGGGTATCTTCTTCTTGGGCTCCTTACCCATCTTTAAATATTAATTGCAAATTTCAACAATGAAGATTAGAATTAGTACCTCTTTGAGAAATATGAACGGTAACAAGGAGAGATCGAGTAATGGAACAGAGAAACGATTTTTTACTGTAAAAGAGCTCAAATATCATGTGCAAGGCATTTACAAATGTTCGTTGACAAGAATTTAAGCCTTATGCGGTTGTCAGCTCACACGTCCAGTTGGAAACATGTTTAAGTGCAAAAGTATGGTAGCTCAATATTTGAAGATACTCAATATATATATATATATTTCAAAAATGGGGGTAAAAAAAACGACTTTTATTTTTTGTATTTCGAAGACAGACGAGTACCAGGCATAAATGAATAAGGAGGAAAGTCCACTATCTTACGAACTTTATTTTGGATCATAAATATGGAGCCCTCTGAATAGAGTTTGACACATAATACATTATCATATTGCCAAAGAAAGGAAATGGCATTGCTACGGTCCTCTCAACTAATATATATTTAATGTACTTCACAATTCAGTAGATCCCTACGATATAATAGCAACATGTGGTGATCCTTTGCGGTCAAAGTTTCAAATATTTCATAACATCCTTTTGGCTTTGCTTTTTGCTAGATCCCTCACTGCCTTGTATCACTTACTCATCTCTCAAAAACCAACACCTATACTATCTCCCTAGACCTTACCGCTCCTACAGTACCACATCTTCTCTTCATCTTCGAGAAATCAGGGAGCACTTTATTTTTCACTCTTACCCTTAATCCTCATAAAACCCGAAATCCACCACCTGTTCGAAATTATACCTTCTTAAAACCGATCCTATCTCGCCTTTTAAATTATGTGAAAACTCGAACCTCACTTTTCTCTCAACTTTGTAAAAACTTGAAATCTCTCTCTCTCTCTCTTTAACTCCATTAGATTCGCCCTCTCCATTAGAAAATTGAAACTCCTTCCTCCCCCTGACATGGTCGAATCTTATGAACACCACCCTTTCTTCTTTTGATCTCTCTCTCGACCTTTCTCTCTCTCCCTCATGTAACTTGACCCCACAAATACCTACTAAGGTCCCTTATACTTCTCAAACTTAAAAACATTATACATTCCGAAATGGGACTGACTCAAGCTAAATCTTTTTCTGATTTGTGAATCCTATACCAAATTCATAAAGGAAGAAGGGTTTCAAGCTATTACGGTAATCAAGATTATTGAATGCAGGGAGGAGCAGTTTGCACGACTTGAAAGAGGGTCGGACTTGCTTTTGGGAGGAAGGTTTCAGGTTCAACAAGAGTAGATTAAGGTACTAGTTATCGGATTTGCTGAAGATAATGATGATTTTCGTGTACACGGGGCGTTTGATGGAATGCAACCAAGGGATTTAGTGTTATAATACACTATAATTGACATGTACATTTCAAGCAATATTACATTGCATTTGAGTGTAGATAATATATGGATACGCTTCACGTTGAGGTTTGGAGCTCTACTGTAATGATTGTACAGGACTTGTGAATTTGCAATACAAAATGTTTAAGGGTTGTCGGTTGATGGACTTAGGAGCATTTGTTACAACCACACGACTACTAGATACTTTTGATGCATCTAACTTGTTATGTTTTTTCCATGTACATGTGATTGTAGTATTCGGATTGTGGTATTCCATACTAAGTTTTGACTCACTTCATATTAATTTTTTAGGTATAGGTTTGAGTTGATTTTGCGGGGTTATAGATTGCAATGATAATCAACATTTTTAGGTTGGGAGAGATGAGTATAATTTTACTCATAAAAATGATATTTCACAGTTAGAGTTTCATATTATGATCTATAAATGTTTGTTCATAGATTTGTAAAAATTTACATAAGATTTTCTAAATTGTTTGAAGAATTCAATTTATTTGAACTTATTTGGAGATTTCAATAGGAAATTTTGGAGATTTTAGTAAAAGTTTATGTCTGATGTGTCAATAGATGGTAGGTAATGCGTATGCGTGTGTGTTCAGCGGATCTCGGAACCAAGACTGAAGGTAATTTGGGTTTGGACGAGTATGAAGAATAGCAAGTAAAATGGGTTGATTTTGACAATGAATGTGAATGGATATTACGCACGAAGACACAAACATAATAAGGGGAATGAGCTCGAAATAAGGTTCGATACGACTCACGAATACTAAATATTGCTTGGGGTTTCAAATGAAAAGTTAGATACAACTCACTAACTCACTTAAATGAAAATGAAAGGGGGGAGGGGTGGTTTACCATATTTTTGAGAACAAGATTAATAAAAACACAGGAACGATTAAAGAGTTTGATCTACACTCGATAATCCAGTAATGCTAGCTCAAGAATAGCCTTGCTCAAATAGGGAAAGATTCTAAAAATGCAAGAATATACTTTTCTCTCTAATTTCGAATATCTTTTTCTGTACAAATGTTGCTATTTACAGAAATTCCTAAACCCTAGTGGCAAAATTGTAAATAATGTACAAGGCTTTATATCCTAAAGAATTGGGCTTATAAATAAAATAAAGGAAAAAATGTACGAGAATACAAAACTGTGCGTTTTACATGGGAAGTTGATATGTAGTCACTCGACATGTCGTAGAAGGAGTAGTATTCGAATTGGACGGGATTAGTAATTGGAGGTATGGGTCCAAGAAGGAGTCTTAGAAACCTCGCATGGCTTGGTCGAGACACCAGAGAGGTTGGCTCATAATTATCGAGTACTAAAGTTAGTCGGCCCTAGTTTCTCCCTATTGTGTCAAGTGGATCCCATTCTCGGCAACATGGTCTCTTAGCTACTCGGTTGATAATAGACTTGTTGCCGATTGGTTATCTTTCTTCTTCTCATCCTTCTGGCTTTAGCTGGCCTCGGCAAGCATTGATCGGCTTTGGCTTCGAACAGGTCTGCCTTGGCTTGGATGCAATCAGAAGCTTATTCCCATCATTACCGCAGGTCTGAAAAGAAGTCATCCTTGACGTAAGCGTTGAGCACGAGCCAGATGCTAAATAAGGTCCTCTTCCCTTTTTGCTTCACCATGGGTGTTGAGTGTCTTTAGATTTTCTCAACACTCATAAAAGTTAAGCAATAGCTCTTCCCATCCTTTCCAAACAGTGTAAGTGTTAAGGAAGCTCGTCATGCATCACTTTTCGATTATACTCCCATAGTCGGCCAAGAAGTAACTTTGTAGTATTCATTAGGACCACAATGAAGTCAATCTCGTCCTCATACTATCTTACCTTGAATGAAATTCGAGCTTACTTATGCACATAGACCATACCCTTATCATTAAACCACTTCAATCCATAAGGTCAGGGGTACAGGTAAGTTAGCAATTTCATCTTTTCTATCAACTCGGTAGAGACAATATTGGTGCAGTTACCTCCATCAACAACTAGGGAATAGGTCTTCCCATTGACTAGGGATCTCATGTGAAATAAATTTTCCCTTTGTCTAGGATCTGCCTTTAGGTCGGCTCATGTCACCATGGCTAAGAGTTCATCCAAATTTTCGACATAGATGTCATCTTCTATCAATTCGTATTCCAAACTCTTATCACTTTAACTTTCTACTTGAGCCTTAGGCCCTTTGCCCTTCAAGACTATGACCCTCTTATTCAAGTATTAGGATGCAATGTGTCCATAGCATAAGCATTTAAAGCATTTCACATCTCGAGCCTTGTTGTCGGATGCCTTTTCTTTCTCAACAATCTTCTTTTCGGCATGGATAAGTTAGCTAGGCTCTCCTTTCTCCATCCTCTTCTCTAACCCTTTTCTCTCAGCGTATCTCTTAGGCTCGGGGCTGCCTTATTAAAGTCGATTATTTGGCCTTTGATGCCTCTTCCTGTGTCTCTCTACTCTTAATGACAAATTGATCAGCTCGTCCAAAGAGTTGAACGACTGCAATTCAACTATGTTGGCAATATCATCTTGGAGTCTACTTAGGAACTTGGCAATGGTACGGTCCTGTGGCTTGGTAATCTCACATCTCGTCATCAAGGTCTTAAACTCTTGCAAATACTCTTTAACAATATTTTGACCTTATCTCAGGTGCTGGAACGCATAGAGCATTTCTTACTTGAAGTAGGTTGGTACAAAGTATTGATTCATCAATTGTTCCATAAGCCTCCAAGTTCTGATCGGCTCCTTTCCTTCAACATCTTACTTGGTAACTAACTTATCTTACTAATGGCTTACATATTCAATAAGGGATAATGAAGCTAGCTCGACCTTTATTCAATTATCACACTCGTACCACTTAAACAACTTCTCGACTCAAGAAACCCAATTAAGGAACTCTTTTGGTCGACAACTTAAGCTCTATATTATTAAGTCCTCGGTTAGGTTCTCGAGGTGTATCCCTTGCATTTCAAACTAGTTGGTTCACCTCGAATCGGCTACTTTTATTAGAGCTTTGCTTAGCCACATTCTTTCTCAACTTCGACTCTCTTCTTTGGGCTTCTTGATTTGCTTTAAAGTCAAAACTCCTTTCATTTCTTCATCTTGGCATAGGTTGGTTTTCTCTTCTTTTCCGCTCGACAGCTCTTCTCGGCTATCACTTATCGTTATCAAGTTCATTGGAACCGCTTCTACTAGCAAATGGTCATTCCCTTCTTTCTTCTCGACCATCATGTCTGCAACCCTTGACTAAACTAGTGAGTTCTTGGATAGAGTCAGTGAGATTCTGAATCTGATATTTTAAGTTGTCAATGCATTTCCTCAAGCTTTTGTAAGGACTATCTCCATTATTGTTGACACTATCTTTTGACATTCTTGTATGTACGGTAATTTCCAAGAAATTGAACAAACATGTTTTACAACAAAAACACTACATTAACTAGAATCAACTGCTAAAATTACTATTACTTAACTCAACAGCATAATACTACAACTACTAGAACACGAACACACTACACTACAGAATGATGACTAACAGAAATGTCTAAACCATGAATCAAACTTTGAAGAATCATTAGCATACGTGTATCCCTAAAGCTCTAATACCAATATGATGTGTATGCATGTGTGCACAGTGGATCTCGGAACCAAGAATGAAGGCAATCTAGGTTTGAATAGGTATGAAGAATAAGAAGTAAAATGGGTTGATTTTAAGGGTAAATGTAAATGAATATTATGCACCAAGACACAAACACAATCAGGGGAGTGAGCTCAAAATAGGGTTCGATATGACTCACAAATACTAAATGTTGCTTAAGGTTTCAGATGAGAAGTTAGATGTGACTCACTAACTTACTCAAATGAAAGGGGGGTTCACCATAATCTTGAGAGCAAGATTGATAAAAACATGGGAACGATTAAAGAGTTTGGTTTACACTCGATAATCTGGCAATGTTAGCTCAAGAGTAGCCTTGCTTAAAAAGGGAAAGATTAAAAAAATGTAGGAATATATTTTTCTGTCTAATTTTGTATTCTATACAAATATTGCTATTTATAGCAAGTCCTAAATCCTAGTGGTCAAACTGTAAAAATGTACAAGGTCTTACACCTTAAAGAATTGGGCCCATAAAAAAAATAAAGGAAAAAATGTACAAGAATATAAAACTATGCGTTTTACCGAGGAAGTCGACATGCAGTTACTTGGCATATCCTGAAAGGAGTAGTATCTGAACCAAACGGGATTAGTAGTTATAGGTATGGGTTTGGGAAGGAGTCTTGGAAACCTTACGTGGCTTAGTTGGGACACTAAAGAGGTCGGCCTATAATTGTCGAGTGCTAAAGTTAGTTAGCATTAGTCTTTCCCTATCGTATCGAGTGGATCCCACTCTCAGCAATGTGGTCTCTCAGCCACTCGGTCAACGACAAACTTATTGCCGAGTGGTTATCTTTCTTCCTCTCATCCTTCTAGCTTCAGCTCGGCCTCGATAAGCATTGATTGGCCTCAGCTTCAGACAAGTCTGCCTTGGCTTAGATGTAGTTGGAGGCTGATTCCCATCAATAGGTATATGTAGTGGGCTATAACATCACAGGTTCTGAGGCATTACAATCTCTTTATAAGCTTTGTTAGAGAATTTGGTTCTCATTAATCTTCATGCATCTAGTATCTAATTTTGTATGTTGATTTAGTTTTGATATAATTCTAGAAGGATAGTCTCATGGAATTGATGCAAAAAAGTAAAAGAGAAGAGCTAGGAAATCCTTCTGAAGGATGTGTGCCCTATCTCTAATAAACTATCATCTTTTTGTGGAAAATGATGAACAATAGGGTATATTTAATTATATGTGTTCCATATGTATATAATTAAAAGTAAGTTGAGCTTTCGTAGCTCGATCCCTATTCCTTAGCTTTACAAAACATAACTTTGACCAACTCATCTATTTACATCCTTAGTCATTATTAGACACCAAAAGATAATAAGCCAATATTGAAAACAAAGAAATAACGTAGAGTGATAGGGTCAAACCCTTAACATGCAAAAACAATTGCTTGACCAACTTAGACATATCTTAAGTTAGATAGGGCTTGAACACTATTTAAGGCTAAGAAACTAGGCTTGGCCAAGAAAACATATGTATATGAGGATCAAAGTTTACACCATGTTCCAGAAAACTAACTCAAAATAACTTGGCTAAACTTCATTTGAGTTAAACATACCTAGACTTAATTTTGAGCCTTAAATTGTTCAAATAGGAAAAATGAGAAGCTTGCTCTAAGACTTAAAGACATGGCTTAAGGGTCGAGTGAGGATTCTTAGTATATGCCTCAACCATTGATTTTGTCGTACAATATTTTCCATGATATGCAAAGTAAAGTGTTTAATACGAATTAATCAAAATTGATTTTTTCTCTATAGTACAACAAGTTACACCCATGTTGGAACTTTTCTTTTATAAAATTAAGGGGAAAATACAAACAACACCCCTAAGCTTTGATTTAGGTATGTATTGACTCCCTAAACTTTCAAACTTTGTTTTAAGACCTTCTTTCTCGTCTCTCCATAACTCTAATTTTTATTCTCTCTCTCTCTCTCTCTCTCTCTCTCTCTCTCTCTCTCTCTCTCTCTCTCTCTCTCTCTCTCTCTCTCTCTCTCTCTCTCTCTCTCTCTCTCTCTCCATGAAATGTTCTAAACTATAAATGATTTATTCCTATTTCCTAGAGTAAATTATGAGGAATCTTACAAGATCCAATTTATCAAGTCTAGGATAGGATGATAATAAGTCAGATATTAGATAGTCTTTTGAATTTAGGTATCTCTTAAATTGTTTAGTTTCCTTATTTATACAATGTTATTGGTATAACTATCACATTTCATCATGTTACTCATCCATATTAAAGTGGTGGTTTTCTAATTGGATTTTATTCATCAATAAATTTTATTTGGTCTTTAATTAATTTTGTTTCAAATTACCCATTATGTATAATAGAAGATAACAAACCTAAGATACGTGCGGTAAAAAGAAAGGGAAATATAAACTTTTAGTGATATTTATTGTGAAAATTGCACAAACTATCCTTATAAACTTTCATAATTATACAAACACCTCATTTTCAAAATTAAGCATTTACACCACTAGAATGGAACATAACCTTTTTTTTTAATTATTAAGTAATTAATGTATATACTAACTTATAATATAAACACCCAATTCATCACTATCATCAAAGTATGCATCTTAAATATGTCAGTCATCAACTAGATATCGACTTTTCTACAATTATATATCTACTTTGAAAAAGAGGATGAAGCCTTGCTTTAGCACAAAGAAAAATGCAACTAGATAATTATTTGTTGTTGTTGTCTTTTTTAGGTAAAGTTTTAACACTTTCTATTTTTTCTGGCCTAATTCTTTCTTTAAAAGCATAGATAAATCCAAAGGTATAATTTGTCAAAAAAAAAAAAATGGAAGTGTTAAAACTTTATGTAATAATAAATAAATATTAGTTGGAAAAAAAAATTAGTTGCACATTTCTTTATGGTAAAGTAAGGTTTCATGTTCTTTTCTAACTAGATATAGAGTTATGGAAAAAGTAGTATCGAGTTGATGATTATAATGAATTTGGTGTCTATATTATAAGTTACTCGATATGTTAATCACTACATAATGAAAAGAATTTGGGCTTTACATCCATTTTAAGGTATATGTAAATTTTGAAAATGAGAGGTGTCCATGTAATTGTGAAAGTTTATAGGGTAGTCTGTGTAATTTACTCATATTTATTTGAGAAATGAAGAAAATATTAAACATAAAATAAGTGATAATATTTTAGAAATTCACGTATATGTTTGATAGTAGAGATGTAATAAAAAAAAAAAGATTAGAATATTCCATCTCGATTATAAAAAGAAATAAAAGATAAAAAAGAGAATGTCATTCTTATTAAATTATCAATACCATACTCCTTATATTAAACATCTACAAAACCACTATGTCAAAGAAATTTTAGAATATCATGATCAACCTCATTCTTTTTGTAGTAGAATTTTTTTTTTACTTGAAAATTATGTAGATTATTTAAAGTGAAAAAGTCCATATCTTATACAATATAAACAAGTTGGACTTTTAAGAAAATAATGGTGATTACCGAAATATGGTATTACAGATAATAATATATGATTTCCATGTATACATGTATTACTAATTTCCATATATACACGTATTACTAATATCCATATAGGAGTAAACATATTATTCATGAAATATGTATAAATCTATTAGTATTAATTATCTACTAACATTTAATTTTCTACATTTATATACATTATGTTCTAAATTTATGTATATGACTATAGATATAGGAAAATAATAATAATTATACATTAATGTTTATTTATATGTTTGTATCGTATAAACAATAAAATATGTTTTACACAATAAAGTAAATATATTTTTCTATTACGTAAAAATGCTCTTTTCTTCAGTTAAATTATAATAATGACACATTAATTTTTTTTACACATTAATTTTTTTTAAATAACAATTAAATTACTCTAATAGTTTGATGGATGGGAGTTAATATGGTTCATAATATAACAATAAGGTAAGTAAAAAATATTGAAAAATAAATTAAATGGCAATTGAAAAAATTGCAATATAAGTTTTATAATGATTATAAAAAGTAATAAATGAGCTAAGTATGAATTAATAAAAAGCATCTCATAAGTAAAAGTATTCCTGAAGTTTCATAGCAATAATGTGTTTGAGAAAGAAAAAGATAATTGTTTTTTTTTTGTTTTAAGAAAAAGATAAGTTTGATAAAAAGAAAAAAAGAGATAGGATGTTGAAGAGACAAATAATATAGGATGTTGTTTTATAATAGCAAAAAAAAAAAAAAGAAAGAACATAGCAATAATAGGGAATTCCCATTTTAGTTGAGATTTTTTTGTTAGTCGAGCTTTATCATGCAAAAATACCATTTTAACATATATTGGTCTTAACTATTATGACTTTGAGCTATTGATGATACATTGATGTCATTAAGCTTTTAGGGTTATTTGATATAATTAAAATCAAATTATTAAAGCTTTAAGGACAATTTAGGCAATTTTAGAAAAGAACCAAAGCTTGTTAGGACTTAAATAATATAGATATTATGACTATATTGATATATATAAGAATATAGTTAATTCTATTTTTCATTAATTTACTTACTTATGCTATTAGCACTTTTATGAATTTTTTTCAATTTAGAGAGTCAAACCCTCAATTTAATTTCTACCTTAATGTTCCTTTTCCTTTATATATAGCTTTTGTCATAGGTCCTTGATTTTTCCTAAGGATGATGTTGTATATGGTACCTTAACATTGATTGGTTTTTCAATGAACTTTATAGACCTTGAAATTGCAAAATTCTAACACTAATTATGATCTTTATCGAGTTTTCATCCCTAAAATACTTAGATGTACAAAGATTGGATTTTTATCTTTCTCTTTATGATCTGGCTTTATGTAAATTTAGTGAGATGGATTATTTTAATTTAATTTAGTTTGCCGTGACTATTATAGTCTAGTAAAACTAATATCCTAAGATGATATATCAGGTCCAAAACCCCCAATTTGGCCTAAAAATAATCTAATTTAATTTAATGAAAATATAACAATATGTAATTATGTATTCTAAGAGATGTCACATAATGTCTATATACCACAAGACATCTAAAGTAAAATATCTTTATTAAAGTAAATACTTGGAACATGTTGTGGTAGATCATTAGTCAAATAGTCCAACTAAATAAATTACACTAGACCATGTTAGTGTACATACTAACCTTAGAAAGTCTTTTTGGATACTGAAATTAGTGATTTGAAAGTTTAAATAGTTAATTTAAAAATTAATTAACATTTAAGTATCAAATGCAATATTATACCACTATTTATTTTCTTTCATTTTAATGAATATTAATCTCCTCACTACACAATATAAATTAAGTTTCAATAGTCATGAATTTGCTTTTTTCTAATCATCTAAGTTTGCTCTGATTTAATCATGTTAAGGGTGTTACTTCTTAAAATTGAAAGTGTAACCTACATTATATTTTATATATTGAAAAAGAGTAAATGCCTTTTAGCATAACTAACTACTATTAAAGAAGTTGACTATTCTACTTTGAAGATACTATTGAATATCTTAAGAAACATAAATTGTGCTAAAAAACATTATTAACAATTTATTATCATATTAATTATTAAGTTAAATTAGTAATTTAGTTATTGTAAGATGTATATTATTCATCTAATACAACTCTTTACCCATAAAAGAATTAGATAGGTGTTAAGTTTTTCTTGCATCTTTATATGTATACATATACATACATGCATATTAGTTTTAAAGAAAGGAGGCATATATAATTAAGGAGTTAGAAAAGCTACAATATTAATCGCAAGTTGAAGTATAACATGCTTATTATCATTAAGCAAACTAGTAATTAACTGCTTTATATACTATTACCATTATGTCATATTAAATCATATTATATTATACCACCATAATGCTAACATAAACTCATTCAAATTGTAGGACCTCCTTACCACTATAGTCTTCTCTAATGAGACATCGCTTAATCAATGTCACCCTTATTTTATTTATTTTGTTAGTCATGATAGGTAATATTTTTCTTTTGAATTGATTTCTTTCTTCAATTAGTTTTAATGATAAATTTACTGTTATTAATAGTTGTTAATACTATAAAATTTCAAATTTATTAATCTTAATTGTGCATTGAGTAATTTTTTTTTTGGGCAAAACTTTAAGGAGCTAGATGAGGATCATTAATAGTATTGCTGCACAATGTCGAAGGGTATTATATGGAGGTAGATGTCCACATGCTAAGTATACCAAAGATTGTATAAAGGTATACAAAACAAAGGATGCCTATGGAGTTTGCTTCTTTTATAATGACCTTAGTAAATTATGTGTTTGCAACCACCCTCCTCCTTATGACAACTAATTTACATATAATTGTCATCACTATCAGATTTATAACTTTTCAAGTAGATTCATAAGACGATATTGATAAATTCATCATTTACATATTTGTTTATATTCCTTCCTTATGAGTAGAAATAAATATATGTATGTATTTGACATATTGACATAACCAACAAATTTTAACTATAAAAGAAGACTACATCACTGATCTATATCATATGTGTGGAATTTAATGTTCATTCCTAACAAGCATGATAAGTCCTTAATTGAATGACAAATGTACCTATTAAGTTATAATATAGTGGACTAATAAAGTCTAGGTTATCAATCCTTCGAGAACTGCATACACTACTTACCTTCGCTCTATTATTCTATCCTCTAGCCACTAAGGGTTGTTGGAAGCTTTTGTTTCACCTTTATTTGCTTAAGTTCCAAGCCCTAATTTCTTAGGTTGTGTGTAGCTATGGGAACCCAATTTCACTAATATTTTTCCTATTTTTTTGTTTGATTAGCTATCTTTATTCTAGAGTGTTTCTAGAGATATTTATGTAGCCAAAATGATGTTAAGACACTCCTGATCTTTCTTTACAGCACTTGGGTTGGTTAAAATTGGAGAAAATGGAATACAAGTGTCATTTGGTCTTATTTTGTCAAAATTCTAGTATATTTTGGATCTTTCTACCTTTGCTAGCTTAAAATCCAGGTCTTGACTAATTCTTAGGAGTGTTATGCCTAATTCCAAATTGTGCAGGTGTTTTTATTATTTTTATATAATTTTTATTAATTTATTACATATTCTAGCAATTATTTAATATATTAACTTATATATATATATATTCATATCCAGTCCCTACAACGTGTATAATTCAATTATATAATTACATTACATGTTATTTTACTCCCAAAATTATTTTTATAAGTTAAATAATTTATCTATAAGATTTTGCGGTTATTCAAAACTCAAATTCTAAGTTTCCAATAATTATCGAGCATATCTAGTAAAAATATGTTTTATTTAAATTAAATATTATATATGCTTTGTTTTGAGGAATTGACATTACTAGGGCTCTTCATCTAACTTTTTTGACCTTATATTAAAATTTCTCTCAATTCGGATAAAATTATCTAAAGGCCATAAATTGTTTCAAACACCCTAATTCATGTCAATACTAAATAGTTCAAGTATGGTCATATGACTTAACCTATTTCTTAAGCTTCTCTTTATAACTTTACTTTATTACTTTCCCTTATCTATACCTTTTAGATCCTATGTGTAGTAGAAGCGGTCTACTGCTTCAGGTAGTAGGTTGAAAACTACTCATATTCTATCCTCCTTGTAAAAGGTTTCATCCTCGAGACTTCCATAATTTAGGACTTCTTAAGTTCAAATCCGATACCATGCATCCGTTACGTAACTCTGATTTTTGCATCACAATCATCGACTATTGTTAAGGGTATAATTCTTTAATCTTCAATACTAACTTTTGTATCCCGTCCTTAAATTTATTAACTCAAGAAGCTCCCTACTTTAACTTACATGTCTCAACACTTTCCTTTATCTTGTGTTTCTAGCTTGTACATCACAACTAGAGAAGAGAGGATAGGCTCGTTACATTAAAAAAAAAATTGATATGGGAATTTAACATAAGTGATTAAAGTAATTGAGTGTGAGGGCCAAATGAATCGAAAGATTCATCTTTAAAATAAATAAAATAAGAAGGCTCGGACAATTTTACCTAGTAAAAAAGGATGTAAGGTAAAGGATAAGGATCTCATCCGGGGATCTTTCTCCCATTCATTTACCATAGATCAGTAGGGAGATAGGGCTAGAAGCGAGCGCTTCTAGCTACTTCACCTGCTTGCTTATTATTATGGCAGCTATCTGTGTTAGTGTGGCGAAAATGAAATGAACAAAAAGTGATATGAACGTGTTATTTTCAAATCGATTGATAGATAACCCGATATGTTCTTACCCATTCAAGTCTTATTCTTCTTTATCCATCAGTTCTCTTTCTTCTCTTTATCGTGGGATAGAGCAAATTGGTAGCTCGCAAGGCTCATGACCTTGAGGTGATGGGTTTAAATACCATCTTTACAATATTTTTTTTGTCGAAAAATTAGGTTTGACTCTGGTAACTAGTAATTAATTACCAAATAATACAATGCAAGCAAAATTTCTTAGATTTATGGAGATATAGAACGGCATATAAGTTATCATTCTTGAATATCTACCATTTGAGTCTCTAACAATCATTCCAATAATTACATTTTTGACTTAACCTATAGATGAATTGGGATCCAGTTGAGAGAAGGAAACCTTTAGAAGCAATAAGTTGGGAAACTAAGAGAACACTTTACATTTTCTTATCTTCATCCCCCTTAGGAGTAAGAGTAGCACAAAAAGAGGGATTAGCTGTATTGACCTAAGGATAAACCACTAATATACCAATTTTGAGAATTATGCTAGTTCCAATTTTAATTTTCTAGCTACTTATTTCATGGCTTTAATTTGAGTTATGACGCTTACTGTAGAGATAGAAATATCAACATTAATAGCAAGTTTGATTCTAGCATTGAATACTCTTTTCTTTTCTTTTCTTTTTTATCTTGTCTAATGCTAAATTAATGACCTATGTAACTAAAATAAGAAGAATTCTTTGGATTGGAAGAAAAAAGAAAAACACAATTCCATATTTTTTGTTTGGTTAGAAGAGTCCTCCAAATCCACTATTGGGGTCTTGGATTAGTGATCAGTTTTGTTATTGTTTTCTGATGCCACAAATCCTCTTGAAAGATAGGTGTACCTTTGGGACCATGAACACAGGTGGTGCATGGTTATCGCTAGCTCGTGCCGTAAGGTGTTAGGTTAAGTCTTGCAATGAGCGTAACCCTTATGTTTAGTTAATAGTTGAGTTTGGAACCTTGAGAAATATATCAATCAATTCCGATTCTTTTTTTCTATTGATTCTTTTTTTATTGAGATATATGGATCCATAGATCTATGTGTCTATATAGATCTTCTACTCGTGGATTAACGAAAATGCACAAATGCTCTATTTGCATATGCCATTCTATGAGTCTCTTCCTTTTTGCGCATGGCATCACTACTCCCTTTTGCAGCATCCACTAATTTGGAACCTAATTTGAAAGCCATATTTCGACTCGAATGTTTTCAGGATGCCCTTAATACAACCAACCAATGGTATAAAAAAACAGGTCTTTTCTTTTTTTTTTTTGACTTATTTTACTTCATTTTTCAATGTTCTTAGGATAATTAAATATTATTTAATGGATCAAAATGGGGTATTTATAATCCCAATCCAGGTAGTAACATCTTTTTGAATTCATTTAATTTGAATTGGTGTTTTCTCTAGAATAATTATTATTATAATAATTAGGAATTGAACATCTTGTTAAGTTTTTTTTTTTAAATAATGATTTTTAGCACATCTTATGGTTTTTTAAGGATTCTTTCATGTAGTATCTTAGATATCAAGGAAAATTCATTTTGGGTCCTATCCTACTTACATGCTTTAGGCATAGTTCATAGAAAGATTCATGCTAAGGACTAGCGCTTCATCACTGCACTCACTCAAATAGGACTTCCTCAATTTGGAAGCTAAGTGGGATAGTAAGGCTATAAGGGAGATTAACCTCTTTCAAATATACAACACAGATTTTAGTAATGTAGCCTATATGACATGACTAATAAATAGAAATACTCAAACACTCCACCTTTGTCATATATTCCATACATCGCATTAGATAGATATCATATTCATACCTTCCACCAGCTTATCATTGGTAGTCTATTTAGGTTCTAAACTCAATGGTGACAGCTAAGCATAAGGGTTGCACTTGTTACGGAGCTTAACCCAATACCTTACGGCATGAGCTAACAACATCCATGCACCACTTGCGTTAGAAACATGTGAAGTGCATGGCTAACCCAATAATGAAAGTTTCGTAAGGGTATTGGAGTAGGCTACCAAAAGACAAAAGATCTTCTTAAAGAGATTCGATTCGAAACTATTATATGTCCAAGGTTACATAGGTAAAGCTGTGTGTAATGAAAAACGCAAGCATGGTTTGGGGAGGGATTTTTGTTACCTATCTCTTTTCATTTTAAAAAATCAAATTTTGATTTTTTAAAATTTAAAAAAAAAAAGAATAAGGAAATTATATAGTCCATTTAACTAATTCTACGTTCAAGTTCTACGCAACCCATTATGATTCCATGGACAGACCCCATTGTTTCCACCCCATAAGAACTACGAGACACCTTAAGGGCACCTTCGACAGTTACCTATGAGCTCTTGTCTTAAAAGACGAATACAAGTTAGCAAGGATATCCCTGATAGCTCTTGTTAAATGGACATCTAAGATGAAAATGAAATGAGTGCCCTTTCTCAAAAACCCGTTAACAGTCATATAATTAGTGAACCTATGAGAGATGCTTCTAATTAGTTTCTTTTTCTTTTATTTCCTTGATTTCTTTTGGTTAACTTGAGAAAAAAGGGGTGGGGGAAGGGGAAGATACATATATGATAAATCTCATTCACTTAGATATGGTATATTAAAAAATAGGACACTACAAGCCCAACCCCGTACATTTGTAACAGTTACAATGGTATTGTTGAAACTCGCTTAAACATAAATTACTCCCTTTGGTACTCTACATGTATTCTTATGTGGATCTTATCTATATGGTATAATGAAGTGCTACACGAGTGGATATAAAGGAATCCAAATCTACCAAATCACTTATGCTATGATCTTCTACATCCTAGGTCTTCCCATTTCATCATTTGGCTTACGTTCTTCATATAGCATTCAGATCGAATGACTCTCTAAAATTACGTCTGTACTTCTACATATTACGAGTAACGTAGGAGACACCTATATTTTTCTCCCGAGAATCTTTCAAATTACTACTACTTAGCTTTTAATTTGCCTTTGACCATCAAATGAAATGTAAATAACCCATTCTCCTCTCTTTGAAACAAAGGGCTTTTGATTTTGTAGATATTTGTGGGGGTGCTCTTGGCCCAGTGAATATCGCTTATTCTAGTGTTTATTAATGGTAGTATACAATCAGTTCACGTACTAATAAATATCTTTACATAGGATCTCTTTTTCCATTATTTCTTTCTACAATATCCTTAATAGCAAGATGGTTACACTTACAACCAAAATGGAAGTTGAGCGTTACGTGGTTAAAAAATGATGAATCTCGTTTCAATAATCATTTGTCGGGACTCTTCGATGTAAGTTCTTTGGCATAGATAGGGAATTTAGTACATGTCTCTATCCCTAGGCTTAGGAGGAATAATGGAATGATTTCTTAGATGTATTACTACATCTCAAAGGGTTAGGACCCCTTTTTAATGGTCAGTAGAATCTTTATGCCTAAAACGCTCATTTAAGTAGTCATTTATTTGGAACTTACCAAGGATTAAGAACTGCCGTTCTAACCCTTCTTAAGGGAGTTCATCTACAAATGCAAAGATTATGGTTGACTAATATTACTCATCATCATTTAGCTACTGTACTGAACCAGGGGTATTAAGTAAGAGTATGATGAAGCTAGTAGGGCTCTAACTACCAACTCCACAAGTCAAGTCATTCTTTCTAATTGGTTACTTCCAATTATGTAAATTAATAGTTCAAACCACACTCAAAGGTAAGGAATTACTCATTTTTATAGAAACTTCCATGTTAATTGTTGCGGTATTTAAAATTTCATGAGCAGTCATTACTGATAAAATATTCCAAACCAGCATTCTTTAAGCCAAAGCGTCGGTTTTGATCTTTCCTTGGACAACTCCTATCTATATGTTGTTTCCCATAAAGGATGTGGATCCAATTAATAACATAGTAGAACTTATCATCGAGTTATTCCAAAGAGTCAAAATGGCTAGTTATTAATGGAATTCCTTGTTGGCTCTCTGTAAAATATTCATTTATTTCTTAGTTTAAGATCCCTTTTAATAAGAGGATTCCTTACTTCTTTCTCTCATTCAAAATTGTGCATGAGACTTTTGTCTCGCATGACATTTTGTAAGAGATTTGCCACAGAACGAGTATGCTTATTTTTCAAATGATTCATAGCGTCAAGTGTATCCATTCTAAACTTCATTCCAATCAAATGATTTGTAGTTGCCAATATATCTCACAGTATAACTTGATTTTTTGTTAATAATATTTGCATAGATACGACCACCATAAGCGAGTTCGATCTTCGTCATTTGCTTATCAATAAATGGACCATTTGTTGCAAAGACATAAGACAAAGCTGGTTTTGAATATTCTCCTGTTTCGCCCTCCATTATATCCTCTACTTTTGTGATTCTTCACTCCCCCATTTTGTTTAAGTTATCTTTTCATGGTAACTAGTCCAGTACCATTTACTTAGTTAGATTCCTGTCTAAATATCATAACCACCATATTACTATCTATGATTTTACTCTTCATTACCATTTAATATTCATCTCATATTTCTACTATTTATTAAGAATTATTTGGTATTTATCGATAGTTTTGCAAATTAAGGGAAATTAAAGGATTTCAAAGTAATTTATGTACAAAACCAAAATAGCATGATTTATGGAGCTTAATGTTATCAAAGTACATGTTATACTATGATTTTGAAGAAAAGTATGATTATTTAGCTATTTATTAATAAAATAGAGCTTAAATACGTATTATGGAGTATATTATATAACATGTTATTTAAAAGTTTTACACGATTAGAATATGATTTCTATTATTTTCTTAATATAATGTGTATTTCATGAATTTTGTAAAGTATAAATACTAGGTAATATATATTTTTTGACTATCTATAGATATTTTGCCTAATATGTGATAAATGGTAAAATTGGTACGATTGGTAATATAACATGGGAGAGTTCTGGCTGCTGTTGTATTTCGAATAACCTATCATGATCTTAGTTTTGGTTCATTTGGGAAATGGGAGTAGAATATGCAAATGTGGTGTTCCATGTAGACCAAAATCTAAACTAGAAACTAATTCAAAACAAGAATCGGAACCTACTACACTTAAGAGTTATTATGTAAGTTGAACCCACACGATTGAATTAGATGTAATATTGGGGATTTAAGATGATAAATTGTAGATATAAGCTAACTGGTACTTAAATAAAAATTTTAATGTAAGTTGAATTAGGGAGTAATTCAAAAGCTGTTTTAGAACCTAAATTAGAATCAAATTCAAAGACTAAATTAGAACCGGCTTAAGATAGACTAATAACCGACAAGCGAATATTGAGCTGAAATATATATACATTTGACTTGTAATTTTACCTTAGAAGTATTTATCCTTGTTAGGTGAAATTATGAAGAAAGGAAATCATGATAACAAGTAAGTTAGGAAATGTAACACTAGCTAGGTAATTGGATATTTGTTTATGCCATGTGTAGACTTATGTCTACTCCTCTTTGCATGCTCTGTGATATTTGGCTTGGCTGAACTTGGTTGCAAATTGATGTGTTGTTTAATGAATCATATGAAGTTATATGCTATAACTGTTGCTAACTGAATAGTCATGTGATATTATAATTAGTTGCTATGATTGCGCTGATGAATGCATATGTGATATTTGTTGAGATTTATACTAAGTTGGAAAAGAATCTAGGGACTAATTCTACCTCTTAAGGTGTTTACTTAAGTGAACTTAATACCAAGGTCTTAGAATTAATAAAGATACTAAGTGAAGGCTAGGTAATAAGTGATGAACAAGTTTACTTAGATTTGCTGAGTATTGCTTGGGGTACGTTGATGCATTTATGGCATGGCATAAAAAAAGACATACAGGTTAAGTTTTTCTAAAAATTGAGATTTTGCTAGGTTGGTTTTCAGATGAAAAGTTGGGTTCTATCAAGTGAACTATTTGATTTATAAAAGCTGAATTTTCGAGCATATAGAAACTACATTGTATCGACTAGTCTAATTACATGCTTAATTTTAAAACCACTTCAGGTGGTTTTTATTTTACTGAGTTTTGGTGATCCTACTTCCAAGTAGCTTCTTGTTGCCTT
The DNA here is from genome assembly GCA_024138005.1 of Lumnitzera racemosa. Lineage (NCBI taxonomy): Eukaryota > Viridiplantae > Streptophyta > Magnoliopsida > Myrtales > Combretaceae > Lumnitzera > Lumnitzera racemosa. Next base: position 50,768,535 of record JAMXBC010000004.1, on the reverse strand, counting down.
TAGGTTTGTAGACATTGTATCTAGGTGTCCAAGTATGTAGACTAACCAAATGAGCAAGTTACCAGGCTAAGCTAGGTCATTAGCATCGATGCATGTTACGTATGCTAGTATGGCATGCATTTGTCACATTTGCATTAATTGACTAAGAAACTATAATTTAATGTAATTAGACTAACTACTTAAATGATCTACTTGTTTTGCTATGCCTATTATTGTGTATTTGTCCACTTTCACTCAACTCGTAATAGTTGAGGGGATAAGTTTCTCTTACCCTTAGGTATAGTTGAATATATAGAAGTAAATACCATTGAGACAAGGAGACATATGAGTTCAAGTTGAGAGTGAGCTCTTAGAAGAGGTCAATAGGCTTTTGTATACAACTTGAGCATATGGAAGCAACTTTCTAAGGAAGAAAAAGTTGGTGTTGCATTATAAAAGACTTAGTATAGTCGTTGTAAGATATAAACGTCTATAGATAAAAAGAATTACTAAGTTGTATGGAAATGTGTAATTATGATACTCTAAGTTTGGCTCACTAATGTAAAAGCTTTTACTGTTGTTTATCATGATTTAATGAGAAGTGATTTTGAAGAAACTGTTTGTGGAATAAAAGAGTAGGTTGAATATAGGTTTTGCCTTATCCTTAACTTAAGAATGGTAGTAACGAGTTGTCTTCAGGTACCAAGAATTTGAGAAAAAAATTTTAACTAGACACCTAGAAGGTAGGGCATTACAATCCTTGAGAGGTAGTAGCGGTTCCTTAACTCATGACACATTGATATTTGAAAGCGCTTAATCAATTTATGGAAATCTTAAAAGTAAGATCCCCAATTTTCTTGAAAAACAAAGAACTTCATGAACAAACCCTAGAATTTGGTATTCTTGATTCAAATTAAAATTAAATTCATATAGAGTATAATTAGATGAAATTGGCTGATAGGTTTTGATCTTTAAGGGTAGGGAATATTCCCATATCTTTCGTTTCCTTCAATTTACTCTTAGGAGTGAAAAATTGAGAGAGAGACAGAGAGAGTAGCTCATGTAGTTTGAGCTTCTAGAGAGAAAGGAGCAATTTCTCAAATTTGAGAGCTTATAAATTATTTTTATGTGTTGAAATGGATGTCATGACACCTTATTTATAGTGTGAACTCATGATTAAGGCTCAAGAAGCATCTTTATTTATGAAAAAAATGAATCTTTATTGCATCTTCAATGAATATCCCAAGCTTTATATTTTTTTTTTCTTTTTTTGATCTGATTTTAGCATTTTTTTTATCAAATTCTTGGTATTTAAAGAGATGAAACTATTCATTTATACCTTATTATCATTTCCATGTGATCATTATATAATGGGCTTATATCAAGAGGATTTAATTTACCATATTCAGACTAAATGCAAACATTGTGTGTGTATAACTTACCCTTTTTTTTTATTATTTTTATCAGTGCACTTTCCCTTAATAAAACTTCAATTTTTTTTTATGCCCATGAGAGTATAATTCATGCGCTTTCATTCCCAAAGGGGCTCTCTAACAAAAATAGAAGATCTAAAAATCATGGCAAGTATACGAGTGAGGTACACGGCCATGTTGTAGTTCTATTAGGGGTAAAAGAGGTAGAGGATCTAGGGAATATCTCGGTTTTCCTTCGATTGGTGCAGATTTAAGATGGAAGTATTAAAGTTTATGAGAGATAAGATTAAGAGTAGATTACAAGGTTAGAAACAAAGTTTGTTAAGTGAAGCTAGTAGAGAAAATTTGATTAAAGCAGTAGCCATTACTATCCTGACATATTCATGGGATGCTTAAGTGTCATGCCTCGAAGTAGTAAAGTAGTAATAGTCCCGTTATGTGAATTATATCCTTATATAAAAGCTGATCTTATAGTTACTGTCATAGACCTAATTCATACTAAGTGTGCTCGACCTAACTGCTATGAAGCATCTAATTTAGCAACTATTATTAGTAAATCATGTAGAATATCTTTTTTGTAAAAGATAAACACTTATTTAAGATAATCTATAATACCCATCTTAGTAACATAGTAGTATTTATGTTCATTAAAAGTTTACAAAAGCCATAAGTTTTGAAGTTTATGCATATCAAAGTAGCAAACTAGTGGGCGACCCAGGGGACTCCGGTTAGTTTCCACAAAAGTCTAGGAAAACTAAAACAAAATATTAGGTTCTTGCAAGTTTTCAGGTCTCCTCACTCCCTTAGCCCAACCTATACTAACTTGAGGGTAATTATAGTACTGCATCTTTAATCCTTAATCTACATTTGCAAAATAGTCTATAGGGATGTAAGCATAGGTAGCTTAGTAAGCAGGATGAAGACAAAAGAGTATATCAAACATAAACATGGTTTTCAATCATTAGCTTTAAAAGAATGTAATGTAAACAGTTCAATGAGACATCGCATAGTGTTAACTGGTTCATTATGAGGTTAGAGAAATTATATTGGCTCTAACTTGGGTTGAGGAGTTTTTAACACGACTTGAATCAGAGCAAACCTAGGCTTATACAATGGAGAATGGAAATTCAACTATCAACAGAGAACACCCTCCTCTCGAGAACACTTTCAAACCACGACCCTCAACCTTTTTCACAACCTCCTCTCTCTTTACGTAGTTTGACTAAAGGTGAGGAAAAGACCATTTCAACCATCTTCATTAAAAGGGTCATTATTTAGTCTAATATACCTAATTGTTCTCCTGCTGTGTTGTTATGCATGTCTAGTTAGGTTAAGGTTAAGTCTTTGGTTAATTTCGGTTAAGGGTGATTAACACAGTAATAAGACAAAGAAATTAAGCACATTTACATAGAACAATACTCTAAGTCCGCAATTTAATTAAACAATCACACATGAGGTATGCGTACATTCAACTAACCTGCAAACATAACCAAATGCACTCCCAAGTCTTCAAGTACTTTGATACAGTACTCCAATATGCTGTGACGTATGGATCCCAACTTACCTGCATTTCACTGAATTACTATTCTTCACTGTCGTCCTATAGGTCTTCAATTATCCCCATACATACACTATAGATTAGTTTTGATTCTCGAATCATTAGTAATTAGTTCATTTTATATGATTTTAGTTATTTGAACATAAGTTTTATAAGTTATTTTTACTTGCAAGATAAGATTTCTTACGTGGCTTACTAATGTTTATAAGTTATCTTAGATTACAACATCCTTCGAGTTACCTTTTGATTTTTGCTAACCTTAGAATCCATAGGAAATTACCCTTTGATTTAGCTTTTGAATTCCTTCGTATTCACAGTTCCCTTTTACATTTGCCTTTGATTATGTTTTTGAGTAAAGTCCTTAGTATAGTATTCATTATAAATCCTTTAAATTATCCTTTATATTTAACCAACCTACTATAATTAGTTGATTTATTACCTTTCTAATAAGTTTTAGTTATAAGATCAACTTAACACTTCAAATAACACTTCAATCAACCTTACTTAGCTTCATTACTTCCCAAATTCCTCATATAACATATCATTATACATCCATTCTTCAAATTATATACTATTCAACTTACACAAATAAGCGAAAAATCATGACTTTCTATAACTTCTTACCTTTTAACTTAATTCAATAACTTTGTATTTTTGCTAATTTATGAAAAATCAGCTTAAAAAAGGACATATAATAGAAACTAAAACTCCTGCCATCAATAGTGGCTGCCACCTTGTTGACCAAGTGGGGCGATGCTTGCTAATCCTCTCGGTGGTGGTAGCGACGACTGCTCTCCATTAACCTCCTAGACCTACGAACACCCTCATGCCTAGATTTGCACTTTAATTTTTTCTATTTTCTTAAATTTGCCTCTTTAATCACCTAAACCCAACCTTAATTTTTTCAAATCTTTCGTTACATGTAAATTGTTGTTAAGAGGTTTTTAGAATTTTTTCAAAGCATTTGAAAGTGTCAGAATGATTTTCTTTCTCTCTCATCTTGAAATTTCCCCTTATATATTAGCTTCAAATTTCAATTGCATGTTAATCATGCTTAACTCCCTAACACCTATCTTAGGATGTTGTTACCCCAATCCAAGCATTTCCCAGCCGTCCTTTAATTTTTATTAATTTTCTTAGCTTATTGTAGCTTAAATTGTAATTTATTAGGTATTTTAAATAATTAGAGTATATAATTATGCATAATAATTACGTACGAGGTATATATGCATATTCTATATAATTTTATGCCATATATATTTTTATTATAAATACAATTTATCTCTATAAATTTAGTAATTATTAAAACCTATCTTATACAATTATGTTGAATATTAAGTAATATAGTAAAATTATACTAATTTAGCTATATTATTATTTATTATTATATTTTCAAGATTTAAGTCCATGAAGTCTTATTGACTAGTGTTTGGAGCCCATTCGTAAATTTCTAGCTCAATTGAGTTAGTTTCACTAATGCCCTAAATTATTTACTTGAAGTGACTACGTAGAATTTTAGGTCTCACTTGAAGTTTCGTATGCAATGATGTAATGCAGTAAATAGTCCTATTACTAACTTTTTTGGGGGCCATAGGAGGAATGAGACGTGTATATTAGATGAGTTTGCATAACCTTTGTAAAACCCGTAAATTTAGCCTTCTAAGTATAGAAGAAAACCCTTAAACTATATATGAATTTCTTGAAGTCAATAGAGCCAGTGAGATTTAAAACCGATTAAAATCTCAATTCAAAACCTAAAGTGAATATAAAAAATCTTAAATTATTAATTGAACCTCTAATTGCATGTGAAGACCTTAAAACCTTAAGTATATGTAACTGCAAAAGTTGACCTTGAACCTCATTAAAACCTTAAGATAACAACCAAAGATTTAATTGCATAGGAAACTTTTATACCTTAAATTTATGTAAACATTAGAGATTACGCCCGAAAGTGACAAAACCCTAAAACTATAACTTTAAAGATATAAAAGTACTAATTTACTATACTTTACTCTAAAACCTTAATTGACAATATATCCTTAGTATTATACTAAATCATTAGTAAAAGATCAAAGATAACTTTTAATCATTCATAAATACATAAAATACTAAAGTAATCTATTAGAAACTAGTATATTGCATTATAGATCATATCCATTTTTTAATTATATAATTAGGTTAGTATTATAAGGAGTTAAGTGTTTAGTTGATCCTTATATTATATATAATAGGTATTAGTATCCTAAATGACATTCTTCATGATAATTACATTAAGTAGCTTACCAAATGATGTATATAGGATATAAATACTTAGATGAAGATTTCATTAACCATTTTTACTAATCATAACAATAAACTCCATATTTCCCTTCAATTCCTTAATTTTTGTCCCAAATTTTCCTTGATAACCCCATTGTATACATACAAATTTTACTCAATTTCAAAGAGTTGACTAAGTTAACATGTTGACCAAAGTTAAAAGGTTGACTAATGTTGACTAAGTCAATATGTTGATAAAGTCAACAAATGTCATTGTCATCTGTAGTTTTCTTCTACTTGATTTTTTTTCATTCAATTATCACATGTAATTTTCTTTCTTTTTCTTATCTTTGCCGTCTACTTCATGGATGAATTTAGACCTTACTTGTTTTCATTTTCACATACAAAGGATTACACAAAACAAAGCTCTTTTCCCCATCTTCAAACCATTACCTCCTTTTTCCAAATTTCAAAGCTTCCTTCCATATTTCAAGGAAAAAAGGTATGTTTTATGTAATTCTTTCATCTTATGTAATAGCAAGTTGTATATGTTAGGTTAGCTTAAAGTTTACATGTAATATGTACATGTATGTTGACTTGTATATATGTACTTAAGTATAGGAATACTTAGGTATAAGGGTAGAATACATGAGTACATATACTATGATGATACATATAAAAACTTTATGTGTGTATTTTGGTAGAAAACACAATATAAGTGCAGTTATGCATATGAACTAACTAGGTATGTACATATAGAATACATATTATAGATGTATATATACATAAGTAAAAATAAGAAAAACCAATTGTACATAAACTTAATAAGCCATGAACATGAATACCCTTTATGTACATAACCAAAAAGGAAAAGTATACTAACTATACATACATATACCTTGCTAAATAAGTTCTTAAAATGCAAAAATATGAAATTTATGAAGCTTTCTTAAAATGGAACATTAGGCATATGAAAAAATATATAAAATACATACGTATATACAACTTTATGTATAAGTATAAATATTGTATATGTATAAGTCTTCCAGTATACATACAAGTATAGTAAAAGTATAAGTGTATACTTAGCATATGTATAAATATACATAAGACACTCAAGCATGAAGTAAGGACTTATGTAAGCAAATGATGACCCAAGAAATGACTTAATCAATTAATAACCTAAGCAAGCGATGACATAAGTCTATAAAATTATAAACTATAAGATGACATAATATATATATATGTATACATATATATATATATATGGGTCGAAATTTCTTTAAACTCCTAATACACATCCTAAATTGAATTAGTCTTAATTAAACACATAAATTAGTAATAACAATGTAAAATCATTTAAGTATAAAAATCTAATCGCTAATTAAATCATTAAGTATAAAAATAGGATATAAACATAAGCAATAAGAATATGTAAGTTTCAATAGTTAAAATTCCAATAAATTTAGTCCATATCGTAAAATACAGGTGTTAACATCTAAAATAGACATCACCATGTAAACGTGCATCTGAAAATGATAAAAAACAACAATAAATTCATAAATATTGAAAATAGAATGAAAAAGTTACATACAATTAGCGATTAGGTTTAATCGAATAAAAATTGATAGTAATCTAAGTAGAGTTAGGTAGATAGATATTTAGAACCGTTACTTAATTCAATTACTTATTATTCTTGTTATCTCGTAATGATTAGGTGATCCCAACGAGGATGAGGATCTTCTGATCGATTATTACAACTAGAGCAAGTCGTCATAGTTAAGTGAGTACTCCCAATGACTCTATACTTATTTTGTATTTATAGTTAGTGCACTCAAATTAAATAGTAATAACTTGATGTGTGGGGATTTGGGACATGCATGTGCTCGATACCGATTGCTTATTGTGAAAAATATTGTTAAATACGATAATTGAGTATTTGATTGTATGATTGATTGTTACATAATTTAAATGGTTTACGGATAATAATTGATCGCTACATAATTTAACTTAATTATATTTGGTTTATTTTAAATTAAAAGGGTCATGCATTATCTATGATTGCATTACTTATTCCAGTCGTTACTTCACGCATAGATAAAGAGAGGCCTTGCAGGGGTTGTTTATATATATATATTAAAGTGTTTTTGTATGGTGCACTCGTATAACATGACATTATCCGAACCTAGGGGCTTACTAGGCAATGGAGATGCCAACTGTATGGCTGAGGGTCGAGTCTAGAGATCTCTGCTGTAGGATATGTGTGGACTGTGGGGGTCGCCTCACTGCTATGCTTGAGATTTTGTGTACTACTGAATTTTCAAAAATGAAAATGTATTTTGTGACATATGGAATTGAAAGTTATGGTTAAAAACTTAGGTGTTAGAGTTCAGTCGTGATTGGTGTTAATGTATTTCTAGCCCTTATCTTGAAGGGCGTTAAAATTTGATATTATATACAACACCGGTCAATTGCATATATTGTTTAGCATATTGCGTATGCACGCATTCATATGATTATAATAATTTGTTTGATAACTTGCTTGCCAGTATAGTATGAAGGATAAGTCACTAAGCTCTTGTAGCTTACTCTCCATTAGTTTTTCTTTTACAGTTTGATAGATAATCGAATATAGGTTTAGAGCTGAGCATTGAGTGTAAGTATTGAGACATTTTAGAGGTTGGAATTAGAGAGAAGTTGTTTAGTTCATGTAAAACTTTAAATGTAAATACCACTTAGATTTTTTAACCTTATTAAGTTTGAACTTTTAAGTCTATATTACTTGATCTTATCATTTGGTAGGGGATATCAATTCTCTGCGGTTTTGAGGAACTGTGGGATATCAGACATCCATAGTTATTTTTATTTATATGTTATAATAAATTAATTACTTAAAAGTTAGTAATCTTAGTGATTTATCATTTAGAGTCTTGTAATCTCTGACTTGTAAGGTGATTTCTATATCATAGTTGTACATATGATATGGAAATTTTCAAGCAATCCTACTAGACTCCTTTTAAGGTCTTGACAACCTTACTAAGCCTAAGGAGTTAGGGAGGGGATTAAGATTGAAAGAATTGCACTCTTTCAATTTTGCTCTTCTAACTAAATTAGCTTGGAGGGTACAAAATAGCTTAGAAACACTTTGGGTTAGGGGCCATAAAAGGTATATATTATCTTAATGGGGAGTTTAGGGATGCAAAGAAAGAGGAAGAGTATCTTAGGTTAGGGTAAGTATTATTGAAGGTAGAAATACCTAATTTGAAGAGGGATTATAGAAGGTTAAGGACAGTAAGTCAGTAAAGGTATGGTTAGATCAATGGGTTCCTAACTATGAAAATTATAAACTTCAAGGAAAAAGTGGGGTTAAAGATTAAAACTTGAGATTTGCAAGTTTGATTGACAGTGAATCGAGAAAATGGTATCTAAATTGACTTTTAGGAGTAATCATAAAAACTAAAAAGAAAACGATTAGAGTAATCTTACCTTATAAGGAGGCTAGGGATGAATTGATGTGGCCATATATGAAGGATGGGGAATGCTTGACATCTATCTATTTTCATTCAATTGAAAAGGCTTTCAAGGGGGAGTTATTGGAGCCCTTACCTTCACATGTTATTAGTGCAAAAGATTGGAAATTTTTATGGAATTTGGATGTTTAACCTAAGATGAAGCATTTTATTTGAAAAGCTTTTCATGATATCATACTTGTGGCAAACGAGCTTTGAGAACACAGAGTTTTTTTAGGATGAGTGTTGTCAGATGTCTGGCAAGTGTAAAATAATGGAACATGCATTGTTAAGTTGCTGTTGGATTGAAGTTGTATGGTTTAGTGCCTTTGGGTTTAGAAGTGAGAAGTTAGGACTTAAGTTGATTTAGGAAGTTGTTTTTGTATAAAGTAGATAAAGATATCAACTTAGAGGATAAAAGATCTGAGAAGAGGTGTCGAATAACATGGCTTTGTTGGTAAATTTGGAAGGAACAATGTTCAATGGTGTTTAGGGAGAAAAAACTTCACCTAAAAGGTATTATTCGGAGGATGACTGGGGTTACATAGGAATTGAAGAGCTTGCGAATGAGAAAAGATAAGAAAATATGTATAGAAGAGTGAGTAAGTTAGATCTATGGAGTTTACCAAGGGAAGGGATGCTAAAGATAAATATTAATGGGTCTTTCTCTATGGTAGGAATAAGAGGAGCGGTGGCAAGAGTGGTGTGACACTCAAGTGGAAGGGTAGTGGAGGGTTTTTTAGATTTGGTAGATGAAGTTAGCATTGAACATGTTGAATGTATGGCTTTTCAAAGGCCATTGAAGCTTATGGAAAGAAGGGATTGTGTTAGGGTTACTATTGAATTGGATGCGAATAATGTAGTGAATATTGTTATAAACCTCGTAAATTTAGCTATTTAAGAGTAGAATTGAACTCTAATACTGTAGATGACTTGATGAGTCGTTAAAGTCGAGCAAGATAAAAATTTAATAAATTATAAATTTGAATATATTATAAGTAGTAAAAACCCTAGAAATTGATCGAAATCTTAAATCGCGTACCAAAACCCTAAATTCGATTTGTACACGACTATTCGAAATTGAACCTGAACTTGATCGAAACTCTAAAACTATAACTTTAAGCCTATAAAATAATTAAATATCACTCAATAGTGATTAATTATAGTCGATTACAATTATCGACTAAATCGCGTAATTGCGTAAAATTTTTAACGAAATCGTTACAATAACTTATAAAAATTATAATTGTAGTAGGTACCAATTAAATTGATAAATTTTCACAAAATTCCAAAATTAATTTATGATGATTATTTTTATGATTTTTAGGTTTAGGAAAATTACATATATTTATTTTTAATTTCTATTTTCTTCCTTTTTCTTTCTTTCTTTTCTTCTTCTCTTCTATTTTCCTTATCTTACACGTGAATTCTAGTTGAAAAAATTAGCTGCTCATGTGCATAAATAAATGTACATGTGTCACAAATTTAAGGGGGAAAGGATAAAGTAATAAAGTAAATATCTTATCTTAATTAATGCCTAAATTGAGAAGATAAGTTTCCTATTTTTTTTCTTTTTTTTTTATTTTATTGGATCAAATCTACACTCTTCACGTCGAAGAAAATTTGGAAAAAAACAAGTAGAAAAAAAAAATAAAGACAAATTGAACACATAAAAGAGAAGGAAAAGTAAAAACAAAACAAAGCCAAAAGTAAACCAAGAAGAACAAGGAGAAAAATAGGAAGAATAATAGGAAGGAGGAAGAAAAGAAGAAGAAAATTAAATATAATTAAGTAAGTATAATTATTTTAGTGTTATATACGTATATTATATAGTATGTACATGTATATACTAAGTATTTGTGTTGTATTTTATTAAATATTTCATTAAATATACATATATGTATGCATAAGTAGATAACTTAAGATGTATATATGTATGTATAAGTATATGTATGTAGACATGTATATATATATATATACATATACACTATAAGGTAAAATATACGGTATATGAGTATACATATGTATATAAATAAGAATACATGAATATATGTATGTATACATAAGAATATGTCCAGTAAGTATTTATTATTTTTACAAAATAAATAAATATATATATGTGTATGTATGTGTGTATACGTGAAAATGATTATATATTATGTATAAAAACTTTATTTTCATATGTATAAATATATAAGAATATGTATTTGTATATTATATACATGTATTTTTTTTATTTATATATTCATATATATATGTAAGCTATACTTTATGTATACATATATATTTACATATGGCGTAAATATATGTATAACATATAGTATATGTATAACATATAATATATATATATAATATACCGTATATTAAGTATTATATATGATACAATAATATTTGATAAATAAAATAAATTCACAAATATGTAAGAAGTAAGTATATATATTTTACCGTAAATTATGAATTATTAATTAAGTAAATTATAAAAATTAATCAAATATAGTAATAAATATATATATATATGTGTGTGTGTGTGTGTATATCGTAAAATACAAATAAATAATAAGAAAATAATAAATAATAAAAATAACTTTAATGATAATTGTAATAAGTCTAAAATCTCAAAAATAAGTAAAAATGAGTAACTAAGGTAAAATATGCTTAAAATAACAAAATTATCAATTATATAATTTAATCATAAATATACTATGAAAGAGCTAAAATAAATATTTTATAACTTTTTAAATTAAAATAATAAATTTTGTGATATTTTTATATTACAGTTCAAATTGTGAATCATAACGTCTAAAACGGACCTCGCTACGAGAAAATAAGCTCGAAAATGATCAAAATAGACTATAAGTTCATAACAATCCAAGCTAAAATGAAAAAGTTATACGCAATTCGATAAAAAGCATGAATCGATGATTTCACGTAAATCAATAACTGATTTTAGTAAATAGTACGACTTAGCATACTAGTTTAGTTATTTAATTCCCAAACTTACTACTTTCCATATGATCTTAAGATCGAGACTTACTTACCTTTGGACTATTACAATCTTCATCATTTATGATCAAGTGAGTATTCCCGATGATTTTATACTTGTTTTGTGCTTGTAGTTAGTGCATATGAATTAAATATTAATAACTTGATGTATAGGGGTTCGGGTTATGCATATGATTGATATTGATTGATTACTCTACAAATACTGTTAAATGTGATAGTTGAAGTTTTGGTTATATAATTTATTGTTGCATAATTTGAATGATTTGTTGATAATGTTTGACCACCTCATAAATTAACTTAATTATATTCAACTCAACTAAAATTAAACGAATCATGCATAGAGTACGAACATTGCATATAATGTTCCGGCTGTCACCTTATGCGATTGGTAATTAAGGGCCTTGGACGGATGAATTTTCACATGATTTGATTAATATAGTGCAGAAGCATTAATACAATAAGACACTACCTTTGGCTTGCGGGTTCTATTGGTACTGGAGACATTAATTATGAGTGGCTAGGGGTCGCGTTTAGAGACCACTATCAGAGTGTGAGCATGGACTGTAGGGCTACCTTACCGCTAGACCTGGATATTTGTATACTACCGACTTTTGGAAATAGAAACCTGTTTTGTAAAATAAGGAATTTCTATATATATATATATTTATATATGGTTAAAAACCCCAGGTGCTAGAGTCCGGTTGTGATTAGTGTCAATGTATCTCTTACCTTTACTTTGGAGGACGTTGAATCCAATGATGTATACAGTACCGGTCAACTGCATATATATTGTTTGACGTACTATTCGTTCATGCATTCATATGTTTAGTAATAAACTGTTTGATAACTTGTTTATTGGTATAGTACGAGGGATAATTTACTAAGCTCTTGTAGCTTACCTTCCAATAATTTTCTATTGTAGGTTGCTAGATGATTAGGCATGGGTTAAGAACTGAGAGTTGAGTGTTAACATCGAGATACATAGAAGTTAGAATCTGAAGATAGACTGTATGGTTTGTTTGAATTATTATATGTATAATTATTAATATTACATTTGAATTTTGTGACTTTATTAAGTTTGAGTTTTAGAATTTTATTACCTAATTTTATCGTTTGGTAGAGGATATCGATTCTCTATAGTTCTGATGGACTATGGCTTATCGGATATCCATAATCACATATATATTGTTGTAAATTAATTAAATTAAGAATAATACATAAATAAATAAAAACTTTAATGACTAATTGTTTAGAATTTTGCAATTTTTGACTTGCAAGATGATTTTCAAATCATGGATGCACACATAATATAAAAATTTAAGGTAATCTTACTAGGTCCCTTTTAGAGTTATGATAATTGTAGCTAAGAAGGCTTGGAAGGTGAGTTAGGCCTGTAAAGAAATAATGTAAGATATTAGGGAATCACTTCAAGGTTAAGTATGGTGAAAGTTATATCCATTTTGAGAAATGCGAATTAAGATGCAGATTGGATAGGGGGCTTCAGTAGAAGGATGATGTGTAATATGGATTGTTGGCTTAACACCTTATTTGCCCTAAAAAGGCTTTATATCATGGATATTACAATAGCATTGTTGGACTTGTTAGTGGTAAGATGTAATTTGCATGACTCATCTTTAAGTAATAGAAATTATTTCTGTTTTCGCTATAAAGTAAAATTATATATGTATAATATATTTTTTTCTTGAGAAATCATCTATTATAACTATAATGTATTTCAATAATCTATTATCACTATCATGTATTTTAATTTTTTGTTAGTACGGTTACTTTATGGATATTCATTGGAGCTTTCTCATACAACTTTTAGTAGATTTTCCCATAAATTTCCTAACCACAAATTTCCTAACAAAAATCAATCCCGTGAATTCCTCTGGTGTCATATTATCGGATGTTCCACAGCTCAACCGGTTTTGAGTTTTGGGTACGCTTCTGCGCACCTTCCTCGTATATTCACTCGGTTCTCCTTTTCCTTTCCTTTCTCGTCTTCTGAGAGATGGTTTCCATCGGGCTTGGAATTTCAAGTTGCGATTATTCTCTTCATATGCAAAGAGCAGAGTCATGTCTGAGCTTTTCCCGTCTCCCCTTTTCTTCATCATCCGTTAAGTTTCTTGCAGGTATGAGAATCAACATTATTACTCTTTGTAGTTTCCTTCACGTAGTGTACTGTAGCACGCTTCGTGGTATTTATTGTTACTTCGGCGTATAGTGCGATACAACGGATCCAAGTAAGTGTTTTTCCTAGAATAGGCTGATAAGGAGCACAAATAGTTTAGGTACAAAAACAGGTGCTTATCCTGCTTGAGTTTGTCATGAGTGACGCATACATGTCAGTGTGCGATTGGTGAGACATGATCGGAAGGAAAAGCTAAGCATGGAGGAGTGACTTCTCATTACATTATTTGGGAGGTTGTTAGTTCCATTACCAGTTGAGTTGTGATAAAAAGTGAAGACATGTAGATGGTTCTGTGGCTTTCAAGCCTAATAGTTTCTTATGTTCAAACAATTGGAGCTGTTCCATCCTTGGGTTTGCAACCATATGTGATTCTTATACTGATTTCAAGATGTAATTTTTCCACCGTCGACTTTACTCTGTGATCGGGATCGCAGAGTCCTTACTGTAAATAGAAACTATTGATGTAATTTCAGGGTAGATATGATCATAGATGAATGCAGATAACGCGATTGAGAGTTTCACCCTTCTTTTTTCTATTATCTTCTTTCCTTCACTTGACTTTCTCTTTCTCAGGGTCAGGGCTGAGTTCACCTATCAGCATATTCCAAAATATTTAGTAGAGCCACAGTGATACCTATGGATGGCAGATTTCTTGTGTTACTATTGTGATTTCTTCTCCCAAAAATGTCTATTCAATTTCTTTTTGTTTTTCACTTTTTGTGCTCATCCCTGTGTGAAGACTCCTTAGTTGGAGTCAGACTCAGCATCTTCCTTTGACACATGGACTTCTACCTGCTTTAGCTCTTTATGTGTATTTTTGCATGATTTATGCTATTTCGGAAGTGGCAGTGAAGATTTGGGTAGTCAAAACAGTTCAAAAAGGGCCTTCTCAGTTCTTATATCTGCTACCATGTTTACTGAGTACAACAATCTTGCAGAGTGGCATATAGTTTGGGTGTCATTATCATCATGCCAGCTGTTCTAGATTTTGTAGTGATTTTCTTTTTGATTATTATCATGATTTGTAGTGGAAGTGCTTCTTGGTGACCGTAAGAAGTAATATAATTTGCCTTGATTGGATCTCTCGCTTTTACACTTTTTGAGTCTCCCAATAAGCTGCAAATAGAAATCTTTTTCACTTGTGAAGATCTTTGGATAATTGATTATACTCTTTATGATCCACCTTAGGAAGGATGCCAAGCTTATGTTTGAGGAATTTTTGTGCTCTTTTAAGACGTAGAGAATCTATCACCAAGAAATCAAAGAAAGCGATTCTCACCACTCCTAGATGTGGCAATTCCTCAAACTCCAACAATAGCAGTATAGAATCTTCCAATAAGGAAAAGGCATGTCATAAACTCTTTCTCAGAAACTTGTGACTGTCTTTCTCTTTTCTGTCATATTTGAGTGTCAGTCAAATTTTCATATGTACTTTCTGTTGTATACTTATTTTTGACCATGAAGTTAGACTTACTACAATCTTAGTTTATGTATTGAGAGTTATATTATATTCATAATCTTACCTGATGAGTTAAAGAATTATGGTTATATTATGGTCAGATTCTCTGCTATATGCCCTCTCTATCTCTCTCTCTCTCTCTCTCTCTCTGGTGTGTCAGCATGTGTTTTGTTTCTCTGGAGTGGTGGTCGAGGACAAGGAGTCTGGCTTTCATTTTGGAATCCAATTTTTCTTCGCTATTTTAATGTTTATTGCAATTGTGTTTTGCTTTATGGGTTTTCATTATGAATTTTTACTTGCTTCTTTACTTCTCAGGACCAGACACCTTTTGGATACACCAGAAAGGATGTCTTATTGATTGGAGTTGGTGTCACTGTTCTTGGCTATGGCTTGAAAAGTGGGTTGGAGGTATATAGCTTTATTTTTCTTTTTTTATATTCTTCAAAATTTCTTTCAAACTTCTGTTTTGATTAGTGCACTAGAATGATATTACCATTAAGAAGAAGGTAAAAAAAAAAAAAAGGAAAAAAGAAAAAAAAGGTGGATTGGAGTTGCTGTCACTGCTATGATAGAGCTTGTTGGGAGATTTTATGAGGTCTTGATGAATTTTCCGTTTCTTTTTTCCATCATTCCCAATTTTGGAGGAATTTGATTAATTTTGTGATATTTACTTCTATGAAAAAATGAGGTTATGAATAATTGCAAATATTCAAGAAAAAGTTGTATTCATCTCAATTGATCTCTGATCTGCATCCCAATAGTCAAATGTATATGGCAGTCTCTTCATGTTTATATGTATTTATCCTGTGCAGTTTGCTGGAGTTGACCCATTGCAAGCAGGGAATGTTGTTCAGTTGGTGCTGGTATTAGGCCTGACTGTTGGGTGGATATCAACCTACATTTTCAGAGTTTCAAACAAGGAAATGACTTATGCTCAGCAATTACGTGATTATGAAAATAAAGTCATGGAGGTATACTTGTTTAATCATACAATTCTCACGATTGTTTTCATGCACAATATTGTTTCCCTCCCTCCATCCCTCATCTCTTGTCCTTCTGTCATTGTCTCTTTATCAATGGTGGCAGCGCAGTTGTAAGGTTTAATGTTATGCATATGTGGCTGGTGGATGGCAATTCACAGGCATCAATGACGGGTGGGGACAGGAAACTCTTTGTACTGCTTGCCTTTTCTGGAATTAGAACTAACTTCAAATTGGTTGGTAGAATTCAAAAAAAAAAAAAAAATGTTGAATATAATTTATCACTTCAAACTACATGAAGAAAAAACCAGGGATATATTTCCTATAGTTTCATTGCTAAGAGATCATATGGCCGGCATTGGATCAGTTAATTTGTTTTCTGCACACACATGCTAGTTGAATTTCTGAACCGATTTCATGAGAAACAGATGCCATAGGATTGCTTTTCATTGTGTTGGTTGGGCATAAATTGGGTGATCCTTTTTTTCTTCTACCCAAATCTCAACCAATATATCGATTTTGTAGAAGCGAATAGAGAGCTTGAGTGAAGCAGAGCTTGAAGCACTACTTGAACAAGTTGAGGAAGAGAAAAGGCATCTAGCTCGTGACGAGCAGATCAACTAAGTTTAGTAAGTTGCATTATGTGAAATTTTGCTGTTAGAGTTTATGTACCTTGATGTAAATTACCGTATCTAAAAAAAGGAGCCTTGAGTTGCCTTTTATGCAAGCGCATGTGAAAGTTGATTTAATTCACTTGCACTGCATTGTATGGATGATGCTGTATACAAGTATAAAACCATGACTTCAGTTGCTGGCATGTTCATGCATTACATTTGCTATTCACTTTAGGTGGTTTATAGGAACTGATCAAGCAATGGAAATCCTCCATTAATCATTATATCAATCTTTGTTGCTTGCATTTATCTTGTTTGGACAAAATCCAATACTATTTATGTTCTTATACTTTGTATGGTTTTGGCTGTTGTTTGTACCTATTTTATGACAGACTAACATAGCTGTAATTTAACTTATCAAGTTTAATTCTCTTACAAGCACCAGTAAGTAAAACCCATGTCCTAATTCTCATGCTTTAATGGAGTTGTGGAAAGCATCTGCATGTGACTTAGCGTTATGGACAGACGCCATATATTTGGCTATGGTGTTTGTTTTTCGAACATTTGTTTAGGTCTGAATTAATACTTCATAGGCAAAATTTTAAACTTGAATTTCTAAGTTTGAATAGGAAGAAAGTCAAATGATGATGGGATTTGTTTAGATGTATCTTAAGCTTAAGTTCTCCTTTGATTTTTT
The DNA here is from genome assembly GCA_024138005.1 of Lumnitzera racemosa. Classification (NCBI taxonomy): domain Eukaryota; kingdom Viridiplantae; phylum Streptophyta; class Magnoliopsida; order Myrtales; family Combretaceae; genus Lumnitzera; species Lumnitzera racemosa. The sequence continues at coordinate 50,750,850 of JAMXBC010000004.1, read as the reverse complement.
ATTCTATTAAAATAGGATTGTACGAAATCAATTTGTTGTTTTTAGTGTGAACTTAATTGGGACCTAGGAGGGATAATTGAAAGCTAAAGCCTACTACTGATAGGGCCCTTTGAACATGAGCTCCTTATGCTTATCCTGATTTGATTGGTTTACAGTTTATGGTCAGTTGCTCTCGGCTTAAGTCTAGAATACGGCCCGACAAGCTAAATGAGGCCTCTAACGGTTAGAAGACTCTAGATAGGGTTAATAAATCAAGTCAATAACTATTTCTTACATATCTAGATCATGTTGGATACTGTGATCTCATTCTTCAATACTTGTGGTAGATACTTTACTCATTAACTGTTTTTTAACTATCGGCGTCATTCCTCTAATATAAGACCATTGTTTCAACGATAAATTATTTGATACTTTGTACATTTATGTTTGCTAATTGTTTTCAATGTCTTATACTCTCTAAATATTCGTAACTGACTTAAGTATTGGAGTGGTCATGTTGGACGATTCCTTGGTATATCCTCATCATGCTCTTATGTAATATCCTAGGATTTCGAGCTAGTTTAATAATTTTAGGATTTGAGTTCTTAAATTTAGAGTATCGAATTAAGTTATTCGTTTTATTTCAAACTTTACAGTGATGAAGTAATTTAAGTAAAGTCAAATTTTCAAAATAAGCTATATAAAAAATATTAATTTGAGAAAAATATTAATTTATTGATAAAGTCGATAATTGTAAAATGCAAATTTTAGATATAGTGAGATATTAGAGATAAGTTAATTAATTTTTAAAAATAATAAATGAAGTTGAATTTTACATAATATTACATATATTATATGTATTAAATATATACATATAATAATAATAAATGATTAAAATTAGGTAAAATAATAAAAAATTAATTAAAAAATTTGATGGATGAGTCATCAAATAATTGGTTAAGGTAGTATAAATTAAAAATGATGAGTTAATACTTGGTTAATGAGGGGATGACTCATGGTGCTTTGGAAAACATGAAATTGATATGTATCAGTTTACTTTTTACTTGTAAAAAAAATCCTAAAACCTAAAAATAAGGCTTCAAACATTATTTACAATATTTTGGGAACTCGAAAACACAAGAACATAATTTTAGAAAATTTGAAAAAAATTAGAAAAAGAACATAAAAATAGAAGAAATAAGGTTGAAATAGGGTTTAGGGCGGTTCGTGTATCAAATCACAACCTAACTTGAAGCAGGTTGGAGTTCTAATAAAGGATGGCTAGAGAAGCTCTTTTAATAAGGTGCGGTGGCTAGATGGTGGTTAGAGGCAGTCGGTTTAGGTGAATCAAAATTCCGCTAGTAACTTTTTTAATTTTGTAAAAATATCAAATGTTAATTAATTGTGAAATTTGTTTTTTTTTTTGGGATTATTTTAGGTATAGATTAATGTAGTAATTTTATTTTAATTAAATAATTAGTGAAAATATGGGTTCCTTAAGAAAATGTCTTCTTTGGATGAAAATTGAATAAATTTTCATAAATATTAGATGATGTTATTTTAAGCTCCATTTTTGTATATAGTATACCTAATATATATATTTAATTATGGTAATATATATTGTTGTAACAATAATTTTTGAAATTAAGCATGTTTATTATTTTTTTATAATTATTTTGAATAAAACTGCTAATTTTACAAAATTATTGAGATAATTAGTTTTTGATAAAATTAATGAATGAGCCTTACATATTTTGACTTCTAGATGTTTATAATGATATTTGGAATATTTCATTTTTATTTCACACATGAATTTGTTTATTTTTCCTAATTTTTTGTAATTTTAAATTAAAACTGTTATTTTTGTAGAAATTGATAATAACTAGCTTTGTATAAGTGATGGTCAATAATTAAACTACATATTTTTGTGTGTCCATAGGATTTTTAGTGAAATGAAACGGGCTCGTATATTATTTATTGTGTATTTTCCTAGTATAAATCTATGAGTCTAATATATGATATAGTAAATAATACTAATGTGATATTTGTTAAATATGTAGATGATTAGTATTTTTGGGTATATAAGGAATGTTGAATAGCTTGGTAAATGAGGAAATTTAGGATTTTTAATTTATATTTAGGGTTTATTTGGGTTAATTATGATTTATAATAATGTACGGTCGAATCAATAATTCGAAAGGATATTTTTGGACTTTGATAATATTGAAAAACTTGATTTTTAAAATATTTTAATAACGATTGTGGCGATATAAAATTTATTGAAATCGAATAAGAAATGAGTAAAATACGGTCAAATAAAGTTTAAAAATACGAAAATAAAAGCTTATAACAGTTCGGGTTCGATCCATTCTTGATTTGAATACTGTATTATATTTTCATAGGTGCGGTAAGTAAGGAAGGTCTATGTGGCGTAGTTTAGGATTTTGTATTATTACTAAGCTTAAGTAAATGGATCTAACTCATACGTAGAATAGATATATTACTACTTATAACACTACGTACTATTTGATGTTATGTTGATTGGATATTAATATATCTTGGGTGAACTAATATGCTATTATAGTGAATGCTGATGTGGTGATTTTGAATGATAGTAATTGTATTTAGTTGAACTATTATGTTTCTATGTTGAGTAATGATTTGTGTTTACGATTGATTGTGTTAATTAGGGAAGTTGAGTAATCTTCTAAGTGTTCATGTAAGTGAACCATAAGTAAGATATTAGAATTCTTTTATGGAAAGTTCGAAAACTAGAATCAAATAACTATGTTGAATAAAACTTAAAGATTGTTTGTGTTAATTAATATTCTTGAGTTACTATTGTATATTATAATATAGCATGGCATAAAAAGAGACCTACGGGTCAGAATTTTTGAAATGAGGCTTCTAAGTGATTATAGAAAGAATATGGCTTCATGAACTTAGCTTTTGAAAGTATATAGATTGCATTGTTCGAATATTGTGACTATTTGGATAGTCAGATTTGATAGACTACAGTGTATGGTCTAATTTGGTAGTGTTATTATTTTGATTTGGTAGACTATAGTGTGTGGTTTAATTTAGCAGTGTTGCTAATTTGATTTAGTGAACTATAGTGTGTAGTCTAAGTCTGTAAAGTAAAGTTGGGGGTCATACTTGTAGGCAGCTACTTGTTGCCATTTTTGAAAATGATAGACTACATTAGGCAGCTACTTGTTGCTATTTTTGAAAATGATAGACTATAGTATGTAGTCCAATTTGGTGGGGGTTCTACTCCTAGGTAGCTCCTTGCTACCTATAGGTTTTTGGATGTTATATTCAAATGTCCAGTTATGTCGACTAACCGAAAGAAGATTGGTGGGTAGAGGATATTAGTACCAATGCATGCTACGTGGATAGCATGTTGTATTACTGGTAGTAAATGCTTGGTTGGGCGGATGCATATGTGAAGTTGAACCTATGGGTTATGATTGAAATGTTTCAATTGTGATATGCGGTATTGTTTATCATATTGTTTATATTATATTGTTTGTTATCCACCTTTACTTAGCTTTAAAGTTGAGGGGATAAAATATTTTATTCTCAAATTAACTACATCGTGAAGGGCTCAACATTAAAACGGGTATATATATATATATATATATATATATATATGTTGAGAGCATGAGTCGGAGTTAGCAATTTTTGTGTGGAATTTGTACTAAGTTAGGAATCTTATTATTGTAAAGATAACAAAGTGAAAAGTTGGTTCATGTTTTGATGTAAATATTATGTTGTACACATATGTTGTAATAGAATATCTAACTAAACTCCGATGTAGTAACCTCTTTATCATGTAAACAAAGTTATTTTTTTTATAAATGAGTAGGTTAATTTAAGTTTTTAACAACTATTCTTATGTGATGGTGAATTTTGTTCTAAGCTGCGGATGTAATGTTGCTTTTGCAGATCTCACCACTTGTGCGAAGTTTAATATTTGTTTAATCAATATCAGTAAGATCTTTGAGACAACATTTAGTGCCATTTATGGAAATCTGATCTTAATTCCTACTTAAACATTCTAAACAAATTAAACACTCAATCACGAACGCCACTTGTGACTACTATGTCTTGTGTTGGTAATCTTGATAACCGCCAGTTAGTGATTAACCAATCTACTATTAACTAGTCCCTTTTAAGGGAAATGTTGGAGGAATGCTTGGCAGAGGAATATATGCATAGAAAAGGCTTCTTTGCACTCGCTTTGAAGAAGTCGAAAGGTGCAGTGCACAAACTCACCTTCTCGAAGCTTCTAATGCTTGTACTGGATAGAATAACCACTATTAGCAGCAATTGAATGGCAGGGATTGACAACATGATCCCTTGATGTAGCAGTAACAAGCTTAGTCTATAGCTAGTCGGACCAAGCCTTAACAAAAAATGAGTAAGCAGTTGACCCTTAAGAAGTACAGGTGTACTTTTATAGTGTACCGAGCTCCTCCAGTCGATGATGTTGACCTCAATGAGCTTCGTGTGATTGTGAGGAGGCTTTCTGAACAACAGGTAGAAAGGTAGTTGGTGGTGTTGGGCTAGTCACTAGCAACAAAATCCCTTTCCTTAGGGGTGTTTAGGATGAAGTATTGCCCCTTAATAATAAGTTTTTGACCTTGGACCAATATAATGGTGTAGGTGAATCTGACGATCATCTCCTCCACTTCTGCACCCTTATGAACTTCCATGGTCATGAGGATGCCATAATGTGTAAAGCTTTCCTAAGCACTATGAAGAAAGCAGCTCAGACGTGGTTTAATCAATTGCTCGACAACTCTATCAGCTCCTTTGATAATCTGGCACGAAAGTTTAGCCTCCACTTTAGGGCTAGCAAGCTCCTATTCAAGGATATATTATCCTTATACCTAATATTGCAGAGTGAAGGTGAATTTTTGTGTGATTACATTGCTTAGTATAATAATGTCATGATCAAAATCTCTCAGCTTGACGGTGGAGTAGCAGCTTACGTTGTGCAGCTTGGCATTTGATCTGTAGGGGATTTTTTCTAATCACTTGTAAAGAGCATACCAAAGACCTTAGTTGATTTCTAGAATAAGGCTTAGAAATACATTGATTAGGGGGATAATATTTACGTTAGGTATGATGCTAACCAAGAGAGGTCGAGTGGAAAGAAGGATAAGGAAAAATTGCCTATTAAAGATCGCTTTGGTAAAAAGGTATTGAGCAAATTAGAGGGAGAGGGCTCGAGTAAGAAGTGTCGAGCTGAGTAGAGTAGAGTAAGACCTATTCCCTTCTCTTATCTATATACACCATATTCATCTAAATAGACCCATTGCTCAAGTCTATTTTGAGGTGAAGTATAGGAGCCTGTTGCAAATACTCCCCAAGATGAAAGAGAACCCTAGTTATTGGAACTAAGATAAATATTGCCAATTTCGTGGTGACTATAGCTACATACCTAAAGAATGTTTCTAGTTGAAGATTGCAATCAAATGTGCCACTTAGCGAGGCTTCTTTAATGAATGTAGGGCCTGACAGAGGAATGACAAACGTTCTAATGATGATGAGGATAAGGCACTTTGAAGGCGGCAGACCGAAGGCGCCTGAGCAAAACAGAACAATGATCACCACAACGACTGTACCCCTAATGACATTATTAATATAATTGTTTGGAGGCTACACCATAGGAGTAGGTCGAGCATTAGTGGCTCAGTTAATGTCTTGTTCAAGTTACTGGTAGTGAGGGAGAAGAGATAGAAGTGAGACACTTCAATTTTTGTCTCTAAGGAAGATTTGTAGGGGGCAGATACCCTCTACCAAGACGCCTTAGTCATAGGAGCGAGGATTGCAAATTTCGTTGTTCTTAAAATTATGATGGATATCGGTAGCTCTACGGATGTCCTATTCCTTTACATATATGAAAGGATGATGAAACAGTTGCCCGTCAAGATGAAGTCATATTACTATAATCTCATTGGCTTCAATGGGAATACTATCTAAGCTAAGAGAATCATCACCTTCGACATGGAACTTAACGATGATGATAATGTTGTGTAGCGATCAATAGAGTTTGTTGTGATCAACTGTCCATCCCCCTACAACGCTTTCTTAAGAAGATCAAGTTTGAATATGTTTGGGGTCATCACGTCTTCCCTTCACTTAAAGGTTAAATTCCCTATCTTGATTGGATTAGGAATATGTAGATGTGACTAGAAGCTCTCAAGTTGCCAAAGCTGATGGAGCCTTTGCTTTGGAGACTCACAAGAAAAGTTGACTAAGAGAAGCAAGTCATGTGAAAAAACAAAGGAAGTGCAGATTGGCCCTTCATTCGACTAGACTACCAGGGTTGAGATTGTGACTCTTTTCGAGGTTAAGGATGAGATAGTTGTCCTTTTATGGGCTAACTCAAATAAGTTCGCTTGGTTAGCATCAAACATGCTTGGGATCTCCCCTAATCTAACAACCCATAACCTCAATATTGATCCCACCGCATGGCTTGTCAAGTAGAAAGAGATATATTTCGCCCTAGAGAGGTACGCCACGATTAAGGAAGAAGTATAGAAACTGTTAAAGGCTAGCTTTATAGGAGTGGAGAAGTACTCTACTTGACTAGCAAATGTAGTGTTAGTAAAAAAGAAGTCTAGGAAGTGGCACATTTGTGTTGATTATATCGACCTCAACAAAGCCTGCTTGAAGGATTGCTTTCCTCTCTCTAAGATCGACCAATTGTTCAACTCTACTTTAGGATATACTTTGTTGAGCTTTGTGGATGCCTTCTTTGATTACAACTAGATAAAAATGGATAAAGTCCATACCTCTTTCGTTTTCGACTTTTGGTATGCATTACTTAACAGTCATGACTTTCGACCTAAAAAATGCCAATGCAACGTACTAGTGCATAGTGGTGAAGTTGTTTAATCCTTCGATTGAGTGCAACATGGAGTTGTATGTCGACGACATGATTATTAAAAGCAAGGAGTCGGGTAATCATGTTAAGGACCTATAAGAAACTTTCAACCAGATGAGAAGATATGACATGAAGTTAAACCCTTAGAAGTGTGTCTTTGAGGTCAGCTTAGGCAAATTTCTAAGCTTCTTAGTCACTTAAAGGGGTATCGAGGCTAACCTAAAAAAGATATGTGTCATTAGGGATGTGAAATCCACAAAAATCCCAAGGTTTTTAACTAAACTCCAAAGTATGCGATAGCTTTTTTATAGTTGCAAGATTTCCTCATGCACTTACCGGTCATCTCTAAGCCTTTCAAAGGGGAGGACCTATTTGTATACCCAACCGTAAGCAATCGGGCGCTTTTCTTTATACTAGTCAGAGTAAAGGGGAGAGAGCATAGACTCGTATATTACGTTTGCCACATATTCTATAGGCTTAAGGTTAGGTATATCCTGGCAGAGAAGTTCGCCTTAGCCATTGTCATCTTAGTATATCGGTTAAGGCCTTATTTTCAAAAGCACCAGATCATTGTGCTTATAGACCAGCTGTTGTGTATTATGCTGTAGAAGTCGGACGTGTCTAGACGGATGATGAAGTGTGTAATGAAGCTAAGCACGCATGGAATCTAGTATTTGTCACGAATAGCCTATAAGGCATAAGTGTTGGCTAACTTCATGGTTAAATATATAGGAGAGGAGAAAGCACCACTAGGTGATGGCAAACTAGTGTGGATTTTCCAAGTTGACAGATCATTCACCTTCGGAGGTGGAGGTATGGTTCTTATTCTGATCGGCCTGCACAAGATCATAGTCTACTAAGTTGTTAAGTTTGGGTTCAACACTAACAATAACGAATTCGAATATGATGGCTTGATAACTGGTCTTAAATTGGTCAAGATCAGCGCTGAGTACTTACTAGTCTTCTCAGATTCTATGTTAGTTGTCTTGCAAGTATGAGGTTAAGGATGATAGCATGGTAAGGTACTTAGAGAAGGTGAGGAGTTTTTTAGTTGAATTCCCTTTGTGGACCATCATGAAAATCCCTTGATTTGAAAATTCAACGGCAGATTGGCTATCTAAACTCGCTTTTATTGGGATATGGAAACTTAAGGTGAGAGATAAGATCTTTATAGAATACCTGTCGGAAAAGAGCATAAATTTGGTCTCGATAGAAGTCTTAGAGGGGGGTTAGTCCATTCGAAGCTATTTAGAGAAAGGTATGCTCTTGAAATATAGAGAAGAGATAAAGAAGTTGAGATACCATGTTACTAACTACACGTTAGTAGATAGCGTCTTATATCATAGAGGGGTTAGCCTCCCTTTACTTAGATGTCTCTAAGAAGGTGAGGGCTTGTGTGTCATGTGAGAGTTATAAACTGAAGTATGCAGTAGCCACATTTAGTCGGAAGCCTTCTACATCTAGGCGTTACAGCTTAAATATTACTAGCTTGCTATGAAGTAAGATGCCAAAGTTGTAGCTTAGAAGTGCTCTTAGTACTAGAAGCATGCTTCTATTAGTTACATGCCCAGTACTAGTCTCTAGTCCTTAACTAGCCTGTAGCCATTTGCCTAATGGGGCATCGATATCCTTGGCGCCTTTCCCAAGGCTTTGGGAGGAAAACAATTCATCATAGTTACCATTGACTACTTTACCCAGTGGGTCAAAGCCGAAGTTGTAGCGAAAATCACAAAGAGGAGTGTTGAGTCCTTTGTTAGAAATATCATCTCCCGATTTAGGGTTCCTTATGCCCTCATTGTAGATAATAGCCAGTAGTTCGATAACTTAAGATTCAAGGAATTTTGCACCAAGCATCACAGTATGTTGTACTTTATGTTGGTCGCCTATCCCTAGTTGAATGGCTAGGTGCCAATCGAGTCATCCTTAACAATAGGAAGAAGTGATTAGGTTGAGCCTGTGGTGCTTAGGTAGATGAACTGCCTAATATTTTGCGGGGATATAGGACTACCTACCACACTTCCATAAGTGAAACTCCTTTTCACTTGGCATTTGAGTTGGAGATAGTCTTTCCCATTGAACTTGAGCTTTCTAACATTCGGAATTAAAGTTTCAACACCATTCTTAATGAGTCCCTATTACAAACTAGCGTCGACACCATCGAAGAAATAAGAGATCTCGTTATGGCTCGGGTAATTATTTATCAGCATTGAGACATTAGATACTGCGATTAGAAGGTCAAGCATAAAGAATTCAAGTTCGGCGATTTATTTTGTTAGAAGTTAGAGGCCACAAGTTCATGAGAAGGATAGGGCAAGTTGGCTCCCAATTGGGAAGATTCGGTTAGAGTTAGAGAAAATTTAGGCAATGGAGCACACATATTAGAGAGATTGGATGGTGAACTCATCGTGCACACATTGAATGCCAATAACTTTCGACTTTACTTTGATTAGTATATCATTATGTAAGCCATTTCAAAGTTTGAATGAAAATTTCTTTTTTATATAAGTTATCTATGTTTCTCTCTCTCTTACTTGTGTTAACTCCCAACCTTTAAAGGGTGAATGGGATCATTTATCGGGTAGGTTGAAATGCCATCGAGTTAACCCCATTGGGTAATCTTGGTAAGGGGAAACACTCCTTGCACAAGGAAACTCTCACTTATCAAGCAAGTTGGAACGCTATCTATTTGACCCCCTCAGGTAACATTGGTAAGGAGAGAACACTTCTTGCACAGATAAACTCCTAGCTACTAGGTAGGTCGGAATATCACTGATTTGATCCCTTCGGGTAATCTTGGCAAAGGGGAAACACTTCTTTTATAGAGGAACTCTTACTTATTTGGTAGGTTAGAATGCCACCTACTTGACCTCCTCAGGTAACCTAGACAGGAGGAAACACCTTTTGCATAGAGAAACTTCCACTTATTAGGGAAGTCGGAACGCCATCGATCTAATCCTCTTGGGTAATCTTGATCAGGGAAAACACCTCTTATATAATGGAACTCCTACCTACTAGGCAAGTTGGAACATCGCCGACCTGACTTCCTTGGGTAATCTTGGCAAGGGATAATACTCCTTGTACATTTAACCGAGTAAACAAGAAAACACATTCAATAAAAAACAAAAAGTCAAAGTGCATAACCAAGTACTTGAATAAATTCAAGTGTTATTCATAACATGGGGTTTACAAATTTAAGGCCAGCATCCCAACCTAGGGTACAAAAAGAAGGGGAAGGGATAACTATCGCATAGGATTGGTTAATTCCAGTAACTCCGAAAAATCTAAAGTTTTTATCTGCTTGGAGGGTTGGTTTGTTGATGGCCCTTGGGAAGACTGGCTTTAGGTTGAAGTTGGGGCCAAAAGCTACTAATTGGGCTCAGCAAGAGGATCACCTTAACCCTGATTACCTTGAGAAGTACTCTTAGGGGTGACCTCTTACTGAGCTGCCTAGACATAAGTAGATGTGAGAGTATTTTGTTTGGATTCGGTAGTAGAAGAGGCGCTTTGGACCTTGATAGTCACTTGAGTAGCTTCTCTCTCCTACATTTAGCCCCCCTCCTTCTCTTGAGAAGTTAAGTTATCTAAAAAATTGAGGAAACCTAAGTCGAGTTTAGGATAATGGGTGAGCACCTCTCTCTTTGTAAAGCTAGTGGATTCGGTGAAGAGGTTTTCTAGCTCATTTAACCACTCCTCTATTAGTCGAAAATCACTGAAGGCTCTCTTAGCAGCGATGTTGCAGAGGGCCTCTTCGCTCTTTATTTTGGAGATAATTGCCTCCTTCTCTAAAGCTTTCCCATGGAGCTTTTAGATTTGTCGTTCTAACATAACTTTCACATTGGCTAGCTTAAGCGAGGTAACTTTGGCATTATTGCACTTCAATGCCTTCATCGCAAACTCGGTTTGTAGTTCAGAGATTGATGCCTTCAGTTTGATATTCTCTCTCTCAAGGTAGGCCTTGGCTTCCTTTTCCTCATCCAATTTTTGGTAGAGATGGGCTTTAGTCCTCTACTCATCTTTAAGTTGAGCTTTCAAGTTGCCGGCTTTCTTAATAGCATCTTTAGTAGCAGACTTCTCCTTCTTTGCATTTTTTAACCTCCCCCTAAGCCTAATCATCTACACATGAGAGCGACATAGGTCGGTTAGCCTTGGCAAACTTATCTGAATATTTATTGGAAGAGGATTCTGTCTCTTTTTGGCCTTTCTTGACCTTAGTCAATACTTCTTGAAAGATCTTTATCTCTTTTTGGACGGCATTGTAGTTACTTAGCCGAAGCAGTACCTAATCGTGGTATTGTAAAGAAATATAAACTAAGGTTAGTGTAGTGACAAGAAGAAAGCACATTAATGTAAAGGGACAAAAGCTTACTTGTTGATGAGCGAGTTTAAGTGACCCATCATCTCCATTGGATTATCCCTTTTGCCCTCGACAACTCCTGAGGATGGCCTAATTGCTATGGATGTAAGACCTTAGTAAGGCTTGATAGCTAAGAGTTCGGTGTTGCAATGTAATATCATTGCCTCGGATCTTTTACTTAGGCTTCAGGTGTTTTCCTTTGACCTTTTTGTTCTCGGCCTTGGAAGTGTAAAGGTGGAGCTCTTTGTTGTAGGAGATGTACAGAGTGTATTTGAACGAGTCTGGCTTGATTTATAAGAACCTGAACTTGTTGAGAAAATACAAAAATTCGTCTTCATTTATGCACTTATAGGTGCGAGTTATGAACTTGTAGGTGTGAGTTTTAGCCATTTATACCAAGTTGTCTGGCTTAGGGATATCCTTAAAGGCTTTTACTTTTTGGCCTTGGGTACTGCTTCTCTAGAAGTTTTGGGAGCTTTCTTCTTTTACTTGGTTACCCCGGACATAGCGATGACCTCAGCTTTCTCCTCCTCTTCTCCATTAGGAGGGGCAAGCACCCTGATGTCCGGCTTGTTGGCGTTGGTGGACTCATCCGCCGTAGTTATAGGCTCAAAAGGGGGGATGAAGGTAGTAGAAGAAAGAGCCACACTAATAGGATCGACAGCTAGTGACTTCACTTAGGGACCAAGAGGAATCCCCCGAGGTAGAGCTATTGACTTGACCTTGCTTGTCTCTCTAGCCCTTGACCTTAGTGGTATGAACTTACCCTTCGAATTGGAGGCCTTCATGGTAAACTTCGACTTGGCCTGTTGACAGCTTATTAGCTTGTTTACCAAGGGACGGGGAACCCTATTAGCCAGCCTCTTTCCTGTAAAGAATCGAGCAAGTGGTAAGGAAAAAGAAAATGAAACAAAGCCTAAATATAAAGCACTACCATTCACTGATTCCACCTTACCTAGCACGAATAAGGAAAATCCTACCCTTACCCCTACCCCCCCGGTTCCGTTCTATTCCTCCTAGCGATGTTGGACGAAGCACAACTTTACACAATTAGATGAAGTTGTTTGTAAAAAAACGAACTTGTACCTTTAGTCCACTTTTTCACCACAACCTTCTATATGTTGGGGAAGAGTTTGGAGATTAGATACTTGAAATACCTCTTAACTGTCTCTATTGCATTAATTTCGTTGTCGTGTTTGAGGGCCATGAAGGCTTTGATCTCTCTCGTGGCATCAGCATCATTGGGCCTTAACTCCTTTTAAGCCTTTGGTTGGCTCAATTCATTCCATTTTGTCCAAAAGTCTACCTCATCTAGTAACTCAACTATTAGGTAATTGTCTTGCTAGCCCTTAACAGAGTCCATGAGACTACAAAACAACTTCCTCTTTGAATGAGATTGGAGGTATAGCCACTTACTTATACTTTTCCAAATATAGAAGTGGTAAAATAGTTTAAGAGTAGCTCTTATCACCAGATATTCACATAGCCTTTAGAAGGCTTTTAACAGCTTCTAGAAGGCCTTTAACAACCTCTACTTATTGGGAGGGGCTTGTGTTGGATTATACTAGTGGAAGTGGAAGAGGTTCTTCTTAAAGCTGCTCAAAAGGAGGCAAACATTTTTCAAACATGGTGAAGTGCCTCCTTATTAACAGGGTGCCCTTTCTTTCATTGTTGGCACCTGTGTTTTTCAAATGAGAATTGGTTTGACTATGAAATTGCTTTAACACTCAATTAGGAACAGAGACCTTGATCCTACTAACTCGGTTGCTTGGGCTTTTGCCTGTCCCATGTGCTTCGTATAAGTCTTTGGCCAGCAGTAAAGGAGCGTATACATAAGCGCCCCTTAGAATAGCATTGATAAGTCTCGCTCTATCTAGTGCCTCCACTGCTATTTTGATGGCATCATCTAGCTGCGCTAAATAAGTGACTTCATCTTCTCTTTTAGGGGGAGGATCAATCATTGTGGTCTTGTAGTTGGTGAGATTACATTTTGATGCATTTAAAGGCATCTCTCCTATATTGGTTGACGTGATTGATAATACAGCAAAGAGGAATGAACTCTTTAGAAAAGTTTGCAAGAGAGTTTCGAAGGAGTTTGATGAAAGAGAAAGAGATGCAGTTATATGGTTGCGAAAAGGTAATCTTTTTAAGACACTGTTGTATTTATAGACTGAGTGCGTTGAAAAGTATATTGACGGTTATAGAGATTCGTATAAGTGCAAATCCATTGAAATGTTGCGATGCGTACACATGGAGACAGTTTTGATTGGATGGTTACATTTGAAAGGAAAAATGCGTGCAATTGCATGCAAATATACTGTGATAGGACACCTGTCATATTGTGTTAAATGCACTGAAAACAGACGTGATAAAGTTAGAATTTGAAAAGTTACTTCTGTAAGATGTTTTCTCGAGACCCCTTCAACTTCCACAAGAAGACTTGTTTAGTACTCTATTGCATTACGTTTTGGGTTGGATGTATCGCTTCTACTTGTGCATTAATCAACTCAATCCTATCCAACCTACTAAATGCCTCAAATCACCTACCTTAGGCTCTAAATTCCTCACCTTGGATTCAACCATCTAGTTGGGTGTGTAGGTGCTTTACTTTGACTTTCTTATTGAGGTACCGTTTTGCTTAGATCTTTAGCATTTTTCTTTGGAACAGTTGCAATCAATGCTATCCAGAAGGTAGTTTGTTCGAATGTCGTGCTTGCTCGACCCTACGCTATTCCAAACATCTCGCCTTGACCTTTTGCTACCTTAAATATCTTCACCTTGGCCTTCTACCAGCTCGAACCCCCATCATTACCGTGTTGGCACGATAGCATTAACATTGACACTTTCAAATCAGATCAACCATACACTTGAGAAGCTTATTTATCCCTTCTCTTTGCCCTCACTTCGGCAATGAGACCAATAAACCAAGTCAACAATCACTTTCTAGATATTCAGAGTACGTCAGATACCATAATTTCATTCTTCAATGTTTGTAGAAGAGGTTTTACTTACTAATTACTCTTTAATTGCAGGCATCACTCCTTTATAGATGTTAGATCATCGTTTAATGGTAAACTACTTGATAATTTGTACACTTAATTTAATTAATTTTTTTCAAACTCTCACACTATTCAAATATTCGTAACTAATTTAAATATTGGAATGACTACGTTAGATAACCTCCTAGCGTACCCTCATTGTACTCGTTTTTGCAGACCTCACTACTTGTGCAGAGTTCAAACTTTATTGAGTTCAAACTTTGTTTAATCAATACTAGCAATAGAGGACTGCGAGTTACGTTCTTGTATTTATATTCTCATTCCTACGGTTTTATCAACCTCTAACTAAAAATAATGATAAAATTGGATTAATGAAATGCTTCCCAATGAAGTGATGGCGCCTGTACGCACACACAAAAGGGAGAAAAAAATAATAGAAAAAGAAATACATCAAGTGATACCTGGTGCACTCGGTTGTTATGTTTAGTTAAGCCCCCATCGATTAAGGACTTAATTTGGAGTCTTATCCTGTTTTGCTCGATGTTTTAACTTCTAAGACAATCACTTGTGTGTGTTGCATCTCCCAGAAATTGCTTCTCTTATATCACATTATTACAGGACACATGGATGTCCACTTAATTCGTTATTTTCTTAGCCAAAATTTCTCTTTTGATTTTCCTTTCTATTTATTCTTTTTCGTTTTGACTGCCTAGAGTAATGGGCCTGGGACTGTTCTTGTTGTATACGGTCTCTTTCTGTAGAAAAAATTAATCAAATGGAGCAACAGATCAAACGGTTCCGATTTTGAAATGCCCTGCAGATCAAATGAAGTCGGTTACAAAGAAAGGTGCTAATTTTGTGACTGCTTATGGTCGTGTCTGTAAGGAGAGATGAATATTTTTTATTGAGATCATAGGGAAAGGACGGCGCGACCGCGTGAGGCATCGAGGGAAGCCAGAGGGCTTTCGGTTACAGATGAAAGTGAAACTGGGAATGTGAGGAAGTGAAGATTGCGTATATAGGGGCAAAAATAAAAAAAAATAAAAAAAAATAAAAAGACACGGTAGAAGGGCTTGAATGAATAAGATACATCTTATAATATTAAAGGTTAAAGCCTTTTGGTGCCTCACATACCAAACAAGTGGTGATGTTCATATGTGCTCTCTTGAGGTTGCTTGCTCTTCCTGCTAACTTTACCATTTCACGCCATTCCTCTTAAGCCACGTGTAAATATGTGACCATTGCGATTGAATCTATGCACCTGCACTTATTACTAAATACTATTGAATGATAAAAAGTACTGAAAACACCAAATATGTGTCAACTTTACTGATATAGAAGATTATAGGGAAAAAAAAAGTGAATGCGTATGTTTTTTCCAAAAATTATTGTTTACATAGTAACAAAAAAAATAAAAAAAAAGGAACTAAATACACCAAATATGTGTCATTGGCTTTAACAGTATAGATTATACAATTAGTCTTACTTTTTGAATTATTGATCCTTTGACGACCAATAAGCCACTAAAACAACAACTCTAAATTTCAAACTTCATGTCTAAATTTGTCCTCTCTATGTCCCACTTTAAAGAAGACGTCAAATTTCTTTTGGTTTGGATATTGAAAAATAATTATTCAACCGATTCTTAGATATGCCTTCAGCTCAATTATTGTGCGATATACACGCACGCACAAATGAAGAATGAATACTCGCGTCTATTCTAGAGTTGTCCTCTTATTTTTACCTCATTAATATATACATTAATTTTTTTTCCCTAATAACATGCTTTGGTTTGACTCTCTCTCTCTCTCTAATTAGATAGTCCATATCAAACCTTTTTGTTCCCTTAACATTCCAAGGGAAAAATTGATGATTACTGTACGTGCTAATTCAAACCTCTCTCTTTTAAGATGCTCACAGATAGATTTTAAGCATGTAAGAACTAAACTATTGGTGAAAATAGAATCACTCATGAACACCATAATACACCAAGACAGTAGGGGCCTAAACAGAAATTCTAAAAGTTTCTACGAAACATAAGATGGTTCGAGCTATAAGAACCACTATTGTAAGGCTATAACTGCATGTGCCACTGGCACAGGTATTCCAACCCCATCTAATAACACTCCTCCACTTGGGCTGGCTACATTTATTACTGCATCGACAATACCATGTACAGCAATTCCATATTCGAGTTGTCCACGCCATGTATCGGCAAGGTTGGTGCTTTTAGCATTTAGTTAATTAAATATCCTTAAACACCGGTTATTGTCGAGTGAGTCCTCATTCAGGTGTCAATTATAGTGTCGGAGTAATTGCCATTACATGAGTTGATTCGATGGCATAGGTGCCCTACTTGGCTATGGCATTACCATGCCTCATGCTTCTTAATTTGGCCTCCTGTTTGTTGTGTTTGGCATCACTTAGATTAAGTCTTGTGTGAACATCCCTCAACCTATAAAATGACATCAATATCAATTAGGCAAGCATATCACTAATTTTGTCTATGTAATTTTAAAGTAAAAGAAAAGGCTTTTGAATCAATAAATTTCAACTACCAACATATTTATAATTCTCTAAATATAACAGATTGTGGATATATGGGTAATAGAACACATCTAAATGTTGGGTGAATTAGAGGAAGAATGCATAAATGGATTAGTGAACACAAAAGCTGCCTCCCCAACTATCCACTCACTTGTAAAAATTTTATTTGAAATAATTGCAAGTATTCCATATTCAAAGTTTGATCATGAAAAGTAATCTCAAAGTTTAGGTCAAACCTATTAGCACATAAGAAAATCCTTCGAATTTCATACATTGAATTATCTTCAAAAAGGCTTTGTTGTAGAAGATGATTGGAGTTGTTTGATTGTATAGTATTGTTAGGATGGTGAAATCTTATATATTGGTTTTATTTATTCATTATTTATTTATTTATTTATTTTTGTTGTGGTGAACTCCTTCTCATAATGCATAATTTATTAACATAGTTATGAAATATTTGCCATTCATTTACACATTAGGTAAAACTCATTACTTGAATAAAATGGCTATGTTGAAAATCGAGATGAAGAGGAACTTAGAAAAAATAAATAAGTATACAAATAAGAGAAAAATATTCAACATTGGAAAGGAAATACCTATCATGCTTTATGGCTTGCAATAACATGTGCTTTTCAAAGGCATTATAAAATTATCACCATAACACACTTGACGGTGGCTTTAGTCTTCTCTATGGCGAACTCAGTAGGGCAACCACACTATGTGCTTTGTTAATTGCTTATTAGATACTTTTGATTAATGCCTTTGGGAAGTGAAACACGGGGTGTGAGAAGGCATGACTATCTATGAGAAAGTAGATGTAATATAAAGACATGTCGATATTAAGGCTACTTACATATCTTTTGTATGTATGACAAGAATGCGCATTGTAAATGAGAAAATGGGAGAGTAAGAAATGAGTATGGAAGAAATTGTCAAAGGTGAAGAAAGCTATCACTTTACCGTAATGATAAGATGTAATAACAACAAAAGTGAGATTGGAGTTGAAGTCCTAATCACCCTAAATAAATAAATTTAAAGATTAATAGAATACTTATGCCAAAAAGAAAAGAAGAAACAATGTCACAGAAAGCCTTTTAATTTTTTATCCAAGTTGCACATGAACTCTTATCAAAACATACATTATCTTTTAAGGAAAAAAAGAAAAAGAGAATAGAAGAAAATAAAAATAAAGCACCAAAAATGAACATTTTTTTTTCCTTAGAATTTAACATTAAACTGTATATATTACCCTAAAAGTTTTTATTTTTATAGAAATTAGGAAAAAAAAAGAAGCAATATAAACACATAACACCTAGGAATTGCTTAGAGTTTAACTTAAACTACAACATAACCATAAAATTGTTAGTCTTTTTAGAAATTAGTGGATCCTTTATGTTATTCTCAAGAAACTAAACTTCAACAAAATAGCACGAAAGAATTAACAAAATCAAATAACCTTAATTTCTATTTTATGTCTCTTGGTCTTATCTTTTCTCTAAGTAATCAACCATGTAAACCAATCTACTAGGGAAAAAAAAAAACCCTCTAAAATTAGAATGAACATCACAAAGTAACATGAAATGCAAGATCCAATAAATGTGAAGCGTATCTAATTGATCAAATAAAAGATACCCATAACAGCTTAGAAACATTGATAACAATTTCTCAACTGTCTCGTATGCTTTGTATAGCTTATAAATCTTAGCTTACCCATTTCTTTTAAAACCAAACATCTAATAACATCAAATAAAATGTCCAATTAAATCATGAAAACGAAAAAAAATTAACATTCAACAAAGATAAGCACATATATCATAGAAAGAAAGAGAAAATGAAAAGAAGCTTACCTAACTCACTAGTCTAAGGACTTAAGATCGATGTTGAAGCACAAAATAAAATTTTGCAAGAGAAAGTGTTTGTGCTTTTAAAGAAACACACTCCATTAAATTGAAAACCAAGTAAAAAGGTAGAAGAAAATGTACTGAGAAATTGGGTATAAAGTATAATTAATTGATTCCGAGAACTGTGCTGTTTTGAAATTCAATCCTTCATATTTACTATTTTCATCAACTAGTAAGAGAAAGTACAAAAGCTATATATTTTATGAGGAAAAACATAGGGGTGTTTTGAGAAATTTAAAATAAGGTGAGATAAGTTATTAGCTATTGTAGTTTTCATGAGCTATGGTTAATGGGGTGACTTATTGGCTGTTATTATTTGAAGAAGTTGTGGTTTTTAGCAAAATGTGGGGAGATCTAATAAGATGTGTCGACATGCTATTTTAGCTAGGCTCGAGGCTGAATTTGGATTGAGGCCCACCGAGGCTTGTTAACAACCAAGTGAGCAATTAACATCGCCTTGCCTAAGTACTTCACAATTTTCAAGCCCTTGATTTACCATTGAGCACCTCAAAGACTTATCCTTGAGCACTAAGTCAATGAGAACTCGATCACCTACTCAAGTGTGCTTGAGTTGCATGAGCCCATCCGACCTCTAAGCATGTGTTAGCCACTCGAAGACACCCCTTCCCTTGTAGGTGCCCCTTAGAAGGTTGGCTTGTGGCTTGGGGCTTGGAGAGCCTCTTCTCTTCCTTTTAGAGCTGCTTGTCCTCTATCCCCACTCTTTTCCTCTCCTCATTAAAGGTGGCTTGAGATTGATGATTCAACTAGCACACTTGGCATCCTCTAAGAATGTCGGAGCCTTAGGCTTCAGACATAGCTGCCAGTGTGGTCATGGCCAATCAATACTTAGAGCCACATTGTAAACTTGTTAGTGTTTATCCCTTGTGAGCAGCAGGTATGGACAAATTGTAAGTTAACATATGCCCTTAGTAGGTAATCTCCTTATGTTATATAAGGATTTAGATCCAGAGACTTGAAACCTCCCCTTCTCTATTGAGAACTTAACACTACTTCACCTGAGTGCTTTCTCCTATAGGTTGAAAGTGCTCAAACACTTTCTTATCTTTCCTCCTCTTCCTTTCCTTGTTGACTTGAGTGTCGGATGACCTTCGTAGACAAAACCATCAGGGGCTTTTTGTAAGTATCATTAGGCAAGGAGCTTACTTGATACCAAGGCCCATCAACATACTCCCCTAAAGGATTGAAGTCCAATCTCTCTTAGTGTGCCTAGTTAGTTCCTCATAATTAACATTTTGGTGTCTACTGTTACAGGCCAATCCACTTTAGATTACAAAAAGCAAAAACAATAATCCTTAAGCTTCAAACTAAGCTGATGGTAACGGGTCTCCTTCATCGTGATGCTTACTAACACCCCCTTTTTCAGGCACTCAAGCCTATGAAATGCAACAACTTAGGATACTTGTCCGATAAGTACTTAAAGATAATCAAGAGTCTAATGTTGCCTTCTAAAGGGATGTGGCTCTCAAAAATGCATCCTAGAAATGACTACACGAAGAAGCAATAATTAGCTTGTCCTCGCGATTGACCAAACATAGCAAACCGCATATTATACACCCATCACATTTCGCAACCGAGTTTACATGATCAGTAGTCCTGGGGATTTACGTGATCAGTTGAACTGCAACTACAACAAAACGTACATGCAGGGTAAACACCTTGGAACAAGAAGAACTACTAGAGACTTATCTCTAAGATGGTCCCAAAAACCATTCGAAGACATGAACGTCCAAGAGTCAGATGAACACATACGCTGTACGTCCAGTGTGCATGATCAAAAGAAGGTCTAATCATCAACTCATGCATCACACTTAACATCAGTAAAGAGCCCATTCACACCACTTATCCTTAAGGAAACACTACCCAAGGTGCGAGGCTCCCTCATCTCAACACATACAATGGAATTGGAGATTAGAGACCTAAACGACCACCTGATCCCTTTTTGCATTGTGATGAGCCTCCATAACTTCATGGATGCCATCATGTGTAAAGCCTTTCATAACATTCTAGCAAAAGCAACCCTGCTATGGTTTAACACCCTATTTGACGGTTTTATTACCTCTTTCGATGACCTAGTGAGCAAATTTCAACAACACTTCCTTAGTTCTATAGTCTTGTGCAACAAACTCCTTGACACCACATAATGTCAAACAATGTCCCAATGACTCTTTGTGCACATTATCATGACTTAAGGGTGACCTAGTCGTGGCAGGCGCCTTAAAATGCATAAAAGGTCACAAATTGGTTACCCTTCCAATCATGAATTGTTCATATGACATACAAGGTTACTACAATCACTGGCTTTATAATTATGATTAGATAAAGATGATATCTTAACATACTTGTATTCACATAACATTTAAATTATAATATTTATACATATTAAAAGATTCAGTAATCCAAACTATTTAAAAGTACCTACAATAGGGTCATAGTGAAAATACACATAAAACTCTATATATTTTTACTTGTGCTCTTAGTGGCTTACTTTTGCTCAAAATCTCGTACTAACCTCTAGCATCCAGTAACCGGCGTCTATAAAAAGATATTCCTAACATAAAAGTCTATAAGGGTATAAGCAAGATAGCTCAGTGAGTAAATTCCTTAATCACATCGACAAGCAAGTTAAAAATATATTAAATTCGAGCATATGAATGCATAAATAAGCAGAGTGCTAACCAGATATGTACAAGCAACTCAGATATAACACCCTCCGAAGTTAGGGTTAGAGTATATACGACACTAGTCAAATCCGGGTATTATATCATAACTTACTTTACTACGAAACTCCACGTTTTGTATTCAAATAAACCAATCTATTTGTTTTGATCAAAAACCAAGTTCCAGGTATAATTGTGAGTGGGCCCCTACAGTCCACACTCATCCCTAAACGAAGGACTTTAGACTTGACTCTTAGCCAGACGGTTGGCGCCTCTAACGTCTACTGTTTTTGTGGGCTAGGGTAAAGTCATATAGTACGCGTGCATTGTACTAAACCATTATATTCATAAAATTAACAACCCTCATATAGCTTCTCCCTACCTCTGTATAATGTGGTGGTTGAAATTGATTTATGTAATGCATGTTGATGCTTGTTCCAATCTATTTAATAAGGCAGTTATAATTAAGTCCGATTATTGTATAACCAATCAATATCACAAACAATATAGTTTCTATCCAATCTATTATGCAACAAACAATTTATTATTAGTATTTAAAGTAACTTCACAATTCAACAAACAACAACATTCACATGTATATTCCCAACCCCACACAACATCTAATTAATGATATTATTTAAATCTACTAACTACAAACGCAAACAAGTATGGAATAATGGAGATTATTCATTTGGCTACGACGTTTCTCAAGCGTTGTAGTAATTCTTAAGAAGATTCTAACTCCATGTCAGGATCACCTGATTATGAGAAAATGAAAACGGTAATAAGTAACTAAGTGAGCTAGTTATCTTATGTTATTGAATACCTAAATTTAGGTTTTCTATTAGTTTTCCCCCCGATTGAATTCTTTTATTAATCATATATAATGTTTTTGTTTTATCTTCAATATTCATGTGTTTATAGTTGATTTTCATCATTTTCGAGCGTACGTTCACACGCCGGGGTCTGTTTTGGAAGCTAATACTCATGTTTTTCAATATAGGTTTAAATTATTATAAATTTAGTTATTTTAACTTAAATATTCTTATTTATTACTTTTGTATCTCATTTTGTTAATTTATGATCTAATTAATTTTCTAAATTATTATATTCTTATAATTTTGAACTATTATTACTATTACATGTATTTATATAAGATTAACATAAGTTGATAAATGTATTATGGGCTTATTATGGGCTTTGGTCCCTATATACATATATATATGTATGTGATTAGTTTACTATTTTGTATTAAATACTTATATTATAATACATTTATGTACTTATTTTATGCTTACTTATTTAAGTATCTTATATATATATATATGTCCATATGTATATTCTTTTTATATATTAGTATATGCACTTATACATATACTTATATATATAGTATTATTATACGTAAATCCATACACATATTTACGTATTGTTATATACGCATATTTATTCGTATTTTCGTATTCCCATACTATAATTTTAAGGAATTTGCATATAATTTATATATATATTTTTATGATTTCGGTGGGTATGAGTATATGTAAATACCTAATATTCTTATTATAATTAGTTATGTACATAAGGTACATAAGGAATTTACATATATAGTGGCATATAGATACTTGTATATATATGTATTCCTCATCTTAGTTATGTGCACATATATTTATACTTTATGTTTCATTAGAATCCATACATATATCCTCCATATATGTGCATATAATATATATATATATATGTACTCTTACATAGATATATGTACATATGAGTGTTTATGTATGAACTAATACATATACATAATACACGAGTTTTGAAAGAAAAAAAGATTACATATACATAAGATTTTTAGGACGATAATCTAAAATACAAGCTAAATACTTACGAATACACTAGGTGTATTAATTCATAACTAGATAAAAATGAAACACACACATACTTTATAAGAAATACTAGCATTAACATAATAGATATACCTTTTTCTTCTTCTAAATTAGGGCGAGGAGTTATGTTATTTGGGTAGTAGGATATGGGGTATTTGTTAAGGGGAAGAGGAAGTAAAAATGAAAGAAAGAAAAGGGAAAGAAGAAGAGGGCAGTTATGGTTTGAAAGAGGGAAGAAAAAGGTGGATTTTGTGGTGTTTTAAATGTGTTAGTATAGAAAAATTAAGAGCACCCCAGAAGGAATCTAAGTGGATGGGAAAGGGAAAAAGAAAAGTGAAAAAAAAGAAGAAAAGAAATGAAAGGAAAATGGGAGAAGATTCTAGGTGAAAATGACATATGTTAACTTGGTCAACTCTTATAAAATTACATGTATTTATTATATATATTTTAGAAATAAACATAATTAGAAGAAAAATTAAAGGAAAGAAGGAAATAAGGAATTAAATGAAATAATTAGTAAAACAATTATTAGAACTTTCCTTAAATATGTATAATCCAATAAATAACATTTAGCATAATAGTTAATAAAACTATAGAGAAAATTATAAGTTATAACACTAACAATTGCTATATATTGTTTAAATAGCAATTAAGTACTTAAATCTACATAATACTAGTTTATTCGTATAATTATAAGGTTAATATTATTTATAAAATAATATTATAGTTTCTTATAAATTAATTTAGTACATATACATTTGTAAGTATTTAGGAGTTATTTTTAATCGTTAGTTAGTAATTCTATGTGATTTAGCCTATTGTTAAATATCTATACTCAATGAAGGTTTTATCATGATTATATTGAATTAGCACATTTATAAGCTTAATGTTATGATTTTAGGGTTTTTTTCTTTTAGGGATAATCTTTAGTGTTTACATGCATTTAGGGTTTAATATGTTTTTATGCAATTTGGTCTTCGATTATTATATTAGGGTTTTTATCTTATCTGGCCTTATTGACTCTTAGGATTGTCTAGCGCACCTAGGTCTAATCTTGGTTTTAGAGCGAAAATTTTAGGGGTTTACACACGAGCTTGAAGTGCTTTAACTGTAGCTTTCTCTAAACTTGACATTGGAACGACCTTCTAAGCCCTAATTATAGGAATTGACCCATCGGGAAGCTCTTTGATGTAGTCTCCCTCAATAAGTTGGACTCGCTAGACTAATTTATACAAGTGGTTGAGAAATATGTTGCTTAAGAGGATGCCATCAAAGCAAGATTTGAAGTTGGCAACAATATCCACGGTTCAGTCAAAGTTTGCCTAGGCCCAAGAGAAACTAAGCCATCCTTCTTGAAAGAAAGGTGTGATAGGGAAAACCAAGATTTGCACATTACTAATCTTATATGCCTCTCAATTGTCCCCTTGGAGAGGTTATCTATGAGGTTAGGAAACAGCTCCCCTAACCACCCCATATCAGAGAGACACTTAAAGTGGCCAACTTTAGCAAATACTATGACTACCGGGTCCATGGACATAACACCAATGAGTGTTGTCACTTGAAAAACGCAATTAAAGGCCTTGTTTGCAAGGGCCGCATCGACCACGTCATTGTAGATGAAAGAACTAAGCTCTAATTACCAACCTAATGTCATTGAGTCGACTAACAACAGTTACCCTAGTAGCAATAACAACACTAACCTTAAGAAGATGCACCAGATGATCAAGACCATTGAGGCAAATGAAGCCAAGTAAGCAAAATCCTTAGAGGCCCCAGCTTCACAAGAGACATACCATCCACATCTATAGAGTATAAGGTATACTTCGCTAGAACTAAGAAGCCTAAGGTAGATACCACTATCACTTTCACCTTGGAGGATGAAAATAGCATTGAATACCCACATAATAATACGTTAATAACTAATGTTGAGATTAGGAACTTCAATGTCTTCAAGACATTCTTCAATAGTGGCAATTCAGCTAATTTCCTCTTTTACAACACCTACAAACAGATGAAGGACCAGTTTGATGAACCCTTATAGCCTTACAAACATAGCATCACAGGTTTTAGAGGTGTTAGACCCATGCCAACCAAAGGACTCATCACCTTACTGGTACATCGTATTACAGTGCACATGTTGCTACACAGTTGATTGACTTTGTTGTAGTTGACCATTAGTCACCATATAGTGCTATTCTAAGAAGATTGAACATAACAGAATTCGACATTAGTCAAAGATGCCTAAAGGATAAGTTCTTGAGACCAATAGGAGTTGGTGAAGTGTAAAGAGACAAAAAATTGTCTGGGTCTCTCTATTTGAAAGCCCATACATGAGATAACATTATGAACATTGAATTTACCTTAGAAGAGAAAGCAAACCTTTGAGGAGAGCTAACAGAAAAAACTTAGGAAATCGAGTTCAAAAGCATACTAGGTGTGACCACTCGACTTGGAACAACCCTAACAAAAGAAGAAAAGACCGAGCTTATCGATTTCCTCCGCTAGAATACTGATGTCTTTGCATCAGCACTTGGACATGCTTAGCATCATAAACATACTCGAAGCAACTCATTACCTCAACGTCAACCTTAGAGTCTAGCTAGTTAAACAAAAGAAGTGACACCTTTGCACTTGAATGGTAAGCTGCAATTGGACAAGAGGTCTAAAAACTACTTTAGGCTGGATTCATCAAATAAGAGAAATACCTAACTTAGGTCGCTTAGATAGTCTTCGTAAAGAATGTGAAGGGAAATGGTGAATGTGTGTTTATTATATTAATCTTAACAAAAATTGCCCCAAAGATTATTTTTCCTCTTCCTACATAGACTAACTTGTTGACTTAACATTAGGTTATGCCATCTTCAACTTCATGGATGCATACTGAGTTATAATAAGATCCATATGGTGCCTAAGGATGATGTCTATATCTCGTTTGTTATAGACTTTGGCACCTATAGTTACCAAGTCATGCTTTTTGGATTGAAGAACATAGGAGCAACATATCAGAGACTTGTCATTGCCATCTTCAAGCCATGGATCGGTAGAAACGTTAAAGTATATGTGGATGACATGATTGTGAAAACTAAGGAGAGGAAAGGTCATATCGAGGATTTTCGAGAGTCATTCAACACCCTTCACGACTATCAGATTAAACTCAACCCCCATAAGTGTGTCTTTAGGATAGTATTAGGAAAATTTATTAGCTTCATAGTAATAGAACGAGGAATTGAAGCCAATTTGGACAAGTTTTAGGGAGTTTGTGATACGATAGCCCCTAAAATAGTGAAGGAAGTTCAACGTCTCATAAGAAGAGTTATTACTCTCAAACACTTCGTCTCCAAAAGTGTTGATAAGTACTTGGAGTTCTTTAAACTCCCCAAAAACCCATCCGAGTTTAACTGGACAAACTAATGTCAACAATCATTTGACAACTTGAAGAAGTTTCTTAAGAGGCTACTCATGCTCTTAAAGCCCATACCAAGTGAAGAGCTATACCTGTACGTCGCTGTAAGCAACAGAGCATTGTCTTTGGTCCTCATCCATACCGAATATCGAGAATACAAGCCTGTATATTATGTAAGCCACATCCTTTAAAGCCTAGAAGTTAAGTACATCAAGATCGAGAAGTTCGTCCTTATCATGGTAATTGCTGCAATGTAAACTTAGGCCTTTCTTCTAAGCCCATCTGATCATAGTACTAATTTACTAACCACTTTGAAGCATCTTACAAAGGCCAAACGCCTCGAGTAGGATGGTTAAGTATGCCGTTGAGCTTAATGCCCATGGTATCCAATTCCGGCTAAGACAAGCAATCAAAGCTCAAGTACTCAAACATTTCATTGCAAAATAAATGAGAGAAGATGAACTACAGTTTGACATTAAGATACCAGTGTGGACTCTCCATGTGAATGGATTGTCTAGTTAGTGTTGGGGAGTACGACCAGCATAACACTATAAGTCCCATACGAAATGAAGGTGCTCTATGTCTCAATGCTTGACTTATCGGTGAGTAACAATGAGGCACTTATCGCTGGATTAAAAATCACTAAGGACATCAAGGTAGAAAAGCTAAACATACATTTGAACTCCATGTTTGTGGTCGTTTGTGGTCCAACAGGTGAAGGGAGAATATAAGATGAAGGGAAAAATAATGGTTAGATACCTTTGGATGGTCCAAGGGCTCTTAGGGGATTTTACATCCTAGAAGATCAACAGAATCCCTAGAGCAGAAAACTTGAAAGCAAATAGGCTGTCCGATCTAGCCTCTACATTTATCTTAGCAAAACATGATGGCAACAAGCTGCTTTTTATCTAGTACCTCCTAGAGAGCAACATAGAGTAGTAGGAATAAGAAGTTCTTGAGATCTGACCCATAAATCCCTAACCTTGTTGGATAGACCCCATAGTAGAGCATTTGAAGACCGAGGCACTACTTAAGGACTAATTGAGGCAAAGAGATTGGCCTATGCCTTTACTAATTATACAATCATAGATAGCATGTTATATCAATGAGGCTATAGTGGACCACTTCTTAGATGCTTTAAACTCGAGGAAAGCATCTATGTCTTAGAAGAGCTCCACGCTAGGGCATGGAGTAATCACATTTATTCTTGGGCCCTATATATTCGAGCACTCCATTTAAGCTATTATTGGTCAACAATGAAATACAACATGAAGGCTGTGGTCCAAAAATGCCACAAATGCTAAAAGCACCCTTGATCTCCCATACAGTGAGCTCGATCTCTACCCCATGACAAGCTCGTAGCCCTTTGCCTAATGGGATCTAAACGTATTCAGCCCTTTCTCGAAGGCATTCGAAGGTTAACAATTCATCTTAATGGTAGTACACTATTTTGCAAAATGGGTAGAAGTGCAAGAAGTGACAACCATCTCAGAGTTTTGTAACAAACACAATATATGGTTCTACTATACCTTAATCACTTACCCTTAGACTAATGGCTAGGTTGAGCCAATCAATAAGATCATCCTCGAAAGCCTAAAGAAGATATTGGGGCGTACCGAGGGTAGATTGGTAGATGAGCTCCTTAACATCCTATGGGGATATCGTACAACTCACATAACCTCTATAGGAGAAATGCCATTCCACCTCACCTTTGGATTCGAAGTCATCCTCCCCATTAAGCTTGAGTTGCCTATGAGTAGGTTTTAAAATTTTGATGTGAACACCAACCATATGGCCGTCCAAGCAAGCGTCAACAAAATTGAGGAAGTGTACAACATCACACAAGCTCGAATAATAGCTTACTAATAGTGAGTGGCCTAGTACTACAATAAGAAAGTAAAACACAAAGTATTCCATCTTAGAGACTTGGTATGCTGAAGGGTTTAATGCTATAGGCTTAAAAGAAGCATTAGGCAAACTTACCCCCAATTGGGAGGACTTCGTACATGTAAAGGAGGATATAGGTAATGGAACATACAACCTCGAGACCTTCAATGAGCAGCTCATCCCTCAAACTTGGAACTCAAGTAACCTAAGGCTATATTTTGCCTGAATCTTATAATCTATTCACATTATTTGTAAAGGCTTAACATATTAATGGAATGATGATTTACTTACACTTATCTAATTGTTTTCTCTTCTTGCCAATTTACACTGTGCATTGCATACCCTCAGTCTATTCTCATCCCTATGGGCGCGCCCTGAGTTGGTACTTACACTAATAAGGTGGGCCTAAATGGTTTCTCTTTTTCCTAGTTCTCACTACATACCCTCATCTTTAGGTCCATTCTCATCCTCGAGGCTACACCTCGGGTTAGTACTTATACTAACACAATGAGAAACTAAGGCCTTGATTGTCGTTGAGATAAGCTCTATCAACAAGGTTTGAGCATTAATGTAGCCCTCAAAACCAAGGGGTGTATACAACTAAGGCAAAGGCGCACCAACTTGGTCGGTACAATTACTCATATGACTAATAGACATGCTTATGATGAATAAGAACTTTGAATAAGTGAGTTAAGACGACGAAATGCATTGAATAGAGAGTAAGAAAGGTAGAGTGGATGCAATGAAAAACTCAAATTTTTAAATTTTCATCAATCGAAAGTGACTATAGAGCTTTAGGGCTTGGCATCTCGAGCTCGAGTGCATACAAAAAAGAAATAGGAAAAACTACAATTGAAGGCATGAGGCCATTTCCTAGTCTATTGCCTAACACCGATTCTTGCTGTTTGTTCATAACTTTGATTTAATCACTTGGAGAAGATTCCTATTTGGGTTAGTTGGCTTGCAACTTTGACTTAGCTTGTAACCTTGACTAGGAGAACCATGACTAACATCTTAGCTACGAATGAGTTGACAGCTATAATCTTCGCAGCGTTGGTAACTTTAAGGCAAGCCCTACATCGATTAGATGAGCCTACTTTCGACACAAGCGGCATAAAGGGGTTCACCCATCTGATTGGTTATACCCTATGTAGGGTACACTTGACACCATACTAGGCTTGCAATTGTCCTAATGTGGCCTTGATGTAACCTTCGGAAAAGAACCTCTAGATCGCTCGAGGAGCCTCCTTTGCTACCTTAATCATTACCAAGGGCTCGCTTACATGAGCACTTGAGAGGCAGCACTTGAAGGTTTTGTAAGCCACCTCATGTAGATAAGCACCTTTGATGGTGAGATTGCCCCTTCAAGCAGTAGATGGACACTTGAGGTCCTTCTACCACTTAAACGTTCTTGGCTTAGAGGTTGGCCCAATAGAGAGGTTCACATATACTCTTCAATTAGCATTCGAAAGCTACACACCACCATTGGGCCATCTTTATACCTCATGATCATCACTCAATTGAGGACCTTAGAAGAATCATACCCTTCTGCTTAAGCTCATATAGCCTCTCTGTGACCCTAATCCACCTCGACTTGCTCATCTCATGACAAAAGGGGTAGAACTAAAATACAATCAGCTCTCAAGTGGAAAGAATGTTGGAATGCATCTAAATAAGGGGACAAAGACCTCATGAATCCTTTATATAGGGGTTGCCATGCAACCCCAACTGTCTACGTGTCTTACCTTTCAATGGCTTTGGTTGATTGGTGTCCAAACCAACCCTTTGGGAAACATAAATGCATCATACTTACATTAAATGCCTTTAGATAGCACACTACTCAAGACGCTATGCTTATGGATGCTAGGTGAGCTCTTTGCCCAAGGTACACTTTACCTAAGAAAGTGTGGCATCGGGACTTATACATTACGTATCAAGAATTAGTTGAACCCACCTAAAGACCCATAAGAAGCACCTCATAACAAGAAGTAAAGACAAAGTAAGCAAATGATGCTTGGCTAGCCACATGACCAAGTAAGACAAAAAACTTTGCACATGAAAAAGAGTTCATCTATCTTAAACAAATAGCAACAATGGAAGCACAATGAAAAAAGTGAGGATGATGAAGGTGTAATTAGGGAAACTAGAACAAGGGAAAGGAGCAAAGACAACTTCATTCATTAGAGCATCAATTCTTTATAGAATAATTAGAAGGGTCCACATCTTGACCCTACACAGCAAAAAAAAAAATTTACAACGAAGTTGTATGCTAAGTAGAATGAAACACAAAACAAACAAAAGTAAAAGGACAAGGCCATCTAGGCCTAATCAATCATTACATTCTCTCCATCACCTTCATCTTCCTCATTAAAGCCATCATTGCCACTGACTTTCTTGGCGCAATTTTTTACAAATTCTTCCTTTTTCCTTTCTCTAATGGTAGGCTTTGGGGTATCGAACCACTATAGAAAGCTTAAGTCAGCTCTAATAGTTGTTAGCAAACTTGGTTTCGAACCATTCGCGCGACATCAAGGTCTACAGTGCTAATAGCATCATGGAGCTCGGGATCATTCAAGGACTTGGGAAATAATTGCCGTTTAACTTCCACAGCAAGCCTATCCCCTCCAAGGAGTTCGACCTCACCTTGGGCAAAAGATACCTAAGCATCCTCCAACTCCCTCTACTAACCCTCAAGCTCCACTTGCAATTTCCCTAGCTCTTCCTTGCGGAACTTGTTAGTAGCTTTGGCTTCCTTTAGCTTAGCCCCCACCTTCTTTGCTTGATCTTCTGGTTTCGATTGCTGGTGCTCTAAATCCTTATATGTTGTCGAAAAATTATTGAGCTACCTATTCTCATCATCCAACGCATTGCGAAGCCTCCTTACCTCTGCCTTTAGCTAGTCTTTCCTCTCTTGAGTAGTAGACCGTTGATAACAACGATTATGTGCAAGCATGAAGTCTAACATATTATATAACTGCACCAAAAGAGATATAACCTAGGTTAAGTGAATACAACGAAACACTAGGAGGAACACAACAAAGACTACTTACCTTAGCATACTTGCTCAAAATCTTCAAGGATGCCTCTACGTTGCTCTTCCCCCTCGAAGAAATGACCAAACCTGGCCTTAAGCCTTGCTATGCGCTCCACTAGCTTAAGAACCCAGTCAACAAACTGCTCGGGCTCCTGTTACTCTATTAGTCACTTGCTTCGGGTAAGTGACTGCATGGGTTCATCGTTAGGGATGTCGATGGGCTCAACCTTAGCATCCGAAGGAGACACTTAAAGTCTCCCTGTTGTTCATATACTTAAGCTCCCACTTGCTCAATTGGATTGTGGTGCTTCACTAAGTTATCTTAGAGCTTGTTTCCTTAAGCCTTCATCTTGCTAAAGCTCTACAATCTTCATAGCTTGACTGGCCCGATTAGCTAGCACGAACACAACATGGCCTAAGGCTGCCTTTATACTTGGCAAAGTAGTGGTAGCAATAGGAAAGCCTACCTCTATGGCTCAGATAGACTCAAGGACAATCTACTACCTACGCCCTTCTTGCTCTTCTTTGAGGGATGCCTTGAGCTCTCCCCTTCCCCTTCTATAGTAGGCCCCTTCCTCTTCTTTAAGGCCCTAGCTTCCTACATCTTCTTTTGTCGGATGTCCATTAGTTTCTCTTTGATCTTCTCCTTAGCCCCCTACATAGTTGTAAACATAAACAAAGACTTGGAAAAAACAGTAAAAGGGAAAATGGCTATACTTACATCGTAGAGGACAAGTAGACCTAAGCTCCCTCATTACGATGATGTCATGATGCAATAGATACCCAATCATCAATGGGTAAAGCCTCTTCCAATTGGCAAGGTCCAGCACCTCCTCCTTCACCTCTACATCTTCGTCCCCCAAATAACTAATGGGCTTAGTCTAGATTGGCCTCATCCAAGATGTTAGGAACCTTAGCCTCTTTAGCACACGAATAGGGAAGAAATATTCCTTCCATTTATCGACTTTCATGGGTTACCATTTGAACGCCTTCAATACCCACCTTCACTTTGAGTAGGTGTTAGAACACTTAAGTCATTGGCCTTTGGAGTTGCCATAAGAAAACTACCTTAAACATAAGCACTTATACCTAGGCATATGCAGGCAATGGCCTTAAGGCAACTCAAAATAGTTGAAGAACTCCATAAGGAATTTCGTGAATGATATCCAAGCCTAACTCGAATGGGTTATTGTATATGCTGAATGACTGCTGGTTTGCTATCTGGTATGCCTTCTCCTTGGCTACAAGCATCTTCACTTGGCATACGGGGGCTTCCGTCACAGCCCTATTCATTAACCTTTTTTTTCCATTGTTGTTAATGTAATTAGCATGAGCATAATCTTTCTTGTTGGTGTTTGTTGTGTGCAAATTCTCCTCAGCCTCGTTCTCTTTGCCACTTAGGGCATAGACATCTTAAGGCATTGAAGCAGCAAAACTCCTCCCCTCAGCCCAACTCAACAACACCCTGTCACCGTTGCTTGCTGCCACTACTATTGTTTTGGTTTTGGGGGTAGGGGTGGGGGGGGGGGGGGTGTTGGAGAGTGGGGTTACCACTCGCTTAGAGGATTATCTCCTCATACCCTTTGTTTATGTCCCTTAAGATAGACGTACTTGGATGCTCACTATGGGAAGTAAAAACCCTTTCGTCGACCATCTTTAGTTTGCAAGAAAGATGAAAGTCCAAAGCAAAATAAAGTTAGGAACTTTGAAATTGGGAATGAGCTCTCAAGATGAAATTTTGGTAGAGTTTCCATTTGTTTGAAAGCTAAAATGAGCAATAAGGGCTCTAGGTACCCCTTGTATTGGTAACTAACAAGGGGGAAACGAACGGTTTCTCAACTACTAGAATGTACACCAACTATTAGTTAGTGCATCACATTCGGCTGTCTATGTATCCCTGTTTAACTACCAATGGCTTGGATTCGCCACAAATGTAGATTGCTAACATGGTTATACATGTCGATGCCCCATGCACGTAATCTTTTACAAAAAGTCATTAATGTATGCTGCTCTTCCTAAGGAGCCATCATTGCATCTTGAGTAGAGCAATAGTTGCACTAATCACACTGAGGAGTACTATATGTCACAGTAAGTCTTGTCAGATACGTCATATGTCACTTAAGCTAACGATGCAATTGGGAGCCCCACTCAAAATAGGGTAATGAATGCCTCGGGAAGTCACATCAATTATACTAAGGAGCATTTCACATTATAGTAAGTCTTTTTAGATATGTTAGATGTCACTTCAGCTAGCAATGCAATTGGAAGCCCCACTTAGAATAAGGTAGCCAACGCCTTAGGCCCAAGCTTCGACAAACTTACCCTCCTTGCCTCCTTAATGTTAAGGAGAGTGTTTAAGGATGGTGGGGGGCGGGGGGTGGGGGGAGGAAGTGTTGACATGCTATTTTAGCTAGGCTAGAGGCCTAATCTGAATGGAGGCCCACCAAGGCTTGTTAACAACCAAGTGAGCAATCAACATTGCTTTGGCTGAGTACGCGGTCTGTAGTCGACCTGTAAGCCTTTGGCTTGCTGCCAAACACCTTGGAGATTCATCCCCGAGCACTAAGTCGACAAGCACCTGATCATGATTTTGGAATAAAGAATTTCTCCATTTTTTTTTGAATTTTTTATTTTCAATAGGAATTGATATGTTAGATACAGATGGATAATATCCTGTAAATTATCTCTCCTTTCTTTTGTCAATCAACCTTTCTTTTGTGTTTATTAATGATCAAAGAATTGGATCTCTTCTAAGGATAACTTTTCTATCTTTTTTTGCCGCTCATTTTTGACACAATATTCTTCATAAATATAAATCTCTCTCCATTTTTCCTGGACTATGACTGTGAGTGTAGCCGGCG
This sequence comes from Lumnitzera racemosa, assembly GCA_024138005.1. Classification (NCBI taxonomy): domain Eukaryota; kingdom Viridiplantae; phylum Streptophyta; class Magnoliopsida; order Myrtales; family Combretaceae; genus Lumnitzera; species Lumnitzera racemosa. Next base: position 50,716,432 of record JAMXBC010000004.1, on the reverse strand, counting down.
AAATTTTATTTGAAACCTTTCTTTGATAGACAGGAAAAGGGAAGTTCCTTTGGTTTGAAATTTGAATAATTAATATTCATTACTTGAATTGAAGTGATTCTTTCAGAAATTCATCAAAAGAGACTTCGAATTTGATCAATTGAAGTATCTGGAATGGAAACAAGATTTTTTTTATTATTTCTTCATTCCAATTCAAACAAAGTGGGCTCTCATTCTATTTCATTCTTTTAACTAACTGGGGAAGAATTTGCAAATTGATAAAGCCAGGTGGTCGAATTTTCCATCTCCAGGGAAAATCGCTCTGATCTCCTATTAAAAAAATTCCCAATTCCCTTTTTGGGGCTTCAACTCTTACATAAAGTTCTTGCTTTGGCAATTCAAAAGTGGGAGATGGTTTTTTACTAATGAATCGATATTCAAAATCATTCCATTCTAGATCCTTTTCTCTATCAAAGCATCGGATTTCTAAATTCTCATAGGGACCGCCCGGAATTCCTTCTAGAGCCTGTTGAATAATTTTTATAGATTCTGTCATTTCACTGATTCGGACTAAATAACGAGCTAATAAATCCCCCTCGGGTGTGCTTGAGCTGTGCAACCCCTTTTGACCTCTAAACATGCGTTAGCCACTCAAAGACATCTCAGCCCCTGCGAGTACCCCTTAGAAGGTTTGCTTATGGCTTAGGAGCTGCTTAGAGCATCCTCTCCTCCTTTTAGAGTTGACTATCCTTTGTGCCCGCTCTTCTCCTCTCCTTATTAAAGGCGGCTTGACATTCATGGTATGACTAGCGCGCCTAACATCCTCTAAGAATGTTGTCAAAGCCTAAGCTTCATATGTGGCTATCAGTGTGGTCACAGATAACTTATGTCACTTTAATGCGTATCCCCTATGAGCAGCAAGTACAAATCTTGAGACCTGAAACCTTTGCTTCTTTATTGAGAACTCAACATCACTTCACCTGAGTAATTTTTGCTATAAGTTGAGAGCACTCAGAAACTTCCTTATCTTCCCCTTCTCCTTCTTTTCTAGTTAACTTAAGTGTTGAAGGGCCTTTGTGGACAAATTTACTGGGGGCTTTTTGCTCACTCAATACTGAAGCCCGTCAATGCACTCCCCCTAAGGATTCAAGCCCATTCTCTCTTATAACTCTTAGTTAGTTCTTCACAATCAACAAGTGAGAGTTAAATGATTATCAATTCATTTAATAATAATATACATATATATTATTTTCCAATGGAATAAGTTTCATGTTCGACTCATACAAGTTCCCAGAACTTAGCACCAATTTGGTTGCTTATTGACCTGCTTGGATATGAAGGAATTTATGCATTTTCGGGAGGGGAATTTATGCTATCCATTGACCCAAGTTTCAAATCTCTAAGAACAATACAAGGAAACAATCTTCTACAGCTTGCTTTATCATCATACACATTAATAGTGTTAATCTTATCTTAACCACTTTGATAGTTTCTTTGCCAAGTAAGTGTTGATTTTATCTTAATCACCTTAGGAACTGAAGAGAGCATAATACTTGCACTTTGTTCTCTATTACTAAGGAAGTCATAATTTATTTTAGAGTTTAAAACACATTTCCGTATTTATTCTACTTCTTTTGTTTCCTAAATTTTTTACTTTGAAACTTCAACTTCGATGTTTAGAATTGTTCAAACATGTAAAAATTTCAAAACTTTTCATTATTGGTGTTAACACCCAATTCTCGCTCGGCCTTAGGATTAGTATATAGGCCAGCCCTTAAGAGCCCATCAATAAGTGCATAGACAAGCGCTTCCTTTCCTCCAAGCATTACGACCTACTCGGGTGCCCTCATCGTGAGCACCCTAACAACTCATCTAGGCTAGCATTGAGCCCGGTCCCCCAAGCATTGAGCCCGTTATGTAACATTCATCCGATTGAGCTTGGCAGACGAGGATGTCCCTAAGCCCAAGCGAAGATATCCCTACGAGCTTGGGTGAAGACATTCGTGCGTGCACTTGAGACTTGATTCAGCTTCGATTGAGTATTCATAGGCCTCCTTAGTATCATCACTCCTCTTTTGTCTCTAGTATTAGTACTCAGTTGTAGTTCATTAATTGCCATTTGACATCTATAGTAAGACCAACACACCTAACAACCTTTGAGGATCTTAGACTCCTGGATCACAAACGTGGCTGCTAACGTAGTCATGGCTGACTACTTCTCAAGACTACTTTGTCAGCTTCACGGCATGTGTTGCTTGACAACTGCTTGTATGAGTTAACCCTAAGCCTCCACATGTTTAGGTAATCGTGTCCCTCTTATACTATGAAAGGCGTAGGAGGCCATCGAGTAAAGGATTAGACTCCTTTTTCACACATAAATACACATACTTGGCGAGCACCCCCTTTAGCGCTCAGCTACCCTATTCTAGTGGTCATACCCTTAAGGTGCTTTTTTCAAGTATCAGGAGATAAGGACCTAAAGCAACCCGATCGATTCCAAAGCTTTCATGTAGCCTATTTGAGCCCAGCTCGTCCCCTCTTACCCTTAGTTGATTTACCTACGATCAACAATTGGTTTATTTGATATTGTATTATGATATTCAAATGCTAAAACACAAGAAGGTTTGTTTTCTTAACTCATTGCACGATTATTACTCTCTTCCTAAGGTTTACAAAGAGAGTGAACATGGTCCAAAAATGACTATTTAAAATTTTTTTAATTACACGAATGTTAGAAAATTATTTGTGGCATTTTTTGGCAAAACAAAATACCATGTTTTTTTCTAGTGCAAGAATATTCTATGTACTCAAAATTGTTTATTCCTAGAAAGGTTCCTCCTTTTCATACAATATGTATGTAATTATACCAATACATGCCTTAGGGGTCATACAAGAGGGTATAGAAAACAAGAAAAGCAAGCAAACAAAAGAATTTGCAAACCCACTAGTTACTTAACAAATATGACGCATCACCAGATCTTGGATAGCTTAACACTCACTTGACGTTTGCACAAGTGAATGGAATGATTACTCAACCTTAACTTTGCTAAAGGAGTTAGATAAGAGTTAAGAGAATTTCTTTATGAAGGGAAATCTCTATATTCATAATAGGAATCCTATCTGGCCTTTATAAATATGAGGCCTTATATATTCCTTGTAGGGTTTGTATATAAAAAAAGGAAATTACAAAAGGGCACAAGTCATGTAGAATAAAAAAAATGAATATCATAGTATATACAAGAAGGGGCAAAATGGTTAAAATAAAAAAAAAAGAAAGAATGTTAGAGAATCATTATGGAAATATGAGAAATGGGACGTGTGTCAATTACTTATAGGGTACCTTAATAAAAAGGTGAAATGGAGAATATACTAGTCTTTCCTTATGTGGAGTAGTGTATAGACTCTTCAAATTGCTTTGCAACCTAAGCTGAGAGCATGTAAATGGGGAGAACTATAGGGAGGTAGGATTAATTGAACCGTATAAGGTTGGGTCGAGTGAATGGACAACTCAGCTTGAGCCAACTAACATGTATTAGGTTAGTTTGAATGGATGAATAGCTTAGCTCGAGCCTTAGAGAGCTTTGATATAATATAGAAGGGTTGGGGGTCGTCCTTGCTTAGATAGACATTTAGTACTCAGCACGATAAAGTGAAGTAGTCCTTGGACTAAGCAAGAATCTTCATCCCATGATGGTTATTGAGCTAGAACATATCAACTCAGGCTTTGTATTCCTCCAGCTTTAACTTTTGGTGATAGGTCTAGGAATTTAATTCCTATCTTTCTCCCTTGGGTTAAGAAGATTTGACCTTAAATTTGCCAAGTTCTCTTCATATTCTTTTTCTTCTTCTAGATAGTAAGGAAAAAAATTAGACACATAGTAAAGGAGACACCATGGTCTTTGGGTAGCTAAATCTGGTCATCATCTTCAAGACCTTAAATGGGTTGTCATCTTAAGGGGATAACTTACATTTTTTTAGATTCGAAAACCTCTCCTTGCTAATGTCTACACAAACTAAGTTGCTTAGCTTGAAGTGAACTACACTTTCTTTGACTACTAATCTCTTATTGTCATGTATTGAATCTAGTAATCCTCTCCATCACCTTCTAATACAACTTGTGCAGTTCTTAAGCTTGGTTAACTCTAGAAAAGCTTTTATGAGTTTTTGTTAGGGTCCCAATAGAATCTAAGGGAATGATTGGGTTGAAGCTATAGACAACTTCAAATGGAGTCTTCTAAGTGGTACTATAGATAGTTTTATTATATTTGAAGTCTATAGTAAGCAAGTATAAGTCCTAATCCCCTAAGTTCTTCCCTACAACTAGCAAGATGACGCATTTTGTGCCTTGCTCCAAAACTAATGATGCTTCAGCTATTTCTTTCTTTTTTTTTTTTTTTTTCTTATAGGAAGTAATCAAACTTCATGCAGTACTTAGAAACATTATTTTAGATCGAGACCCTAAGTTCATGAGTCACTTTTAGAGGACACTATGGAGGCGAATGGGTACCAAGTTGTTGTATAGCACGTCTTACCACCTACAGACTGATGGATAGACTAAGGTTGTTAACAGAACCATGAGAACTTTGCTGCGGGTTGCTGTCATATGAAACATGGCCAATTGGGATCTATGTCTACCAATAATTGAGTTCGCTTACAACAAGATCGCCCATAGCGTGACAAACATGTCTCCATTCAAGGTAGCCTATGACTTCAACCTTGAGCACCCCAGCCAATGCCTGATGATGACCGGCCAACCGTTGAAAGAGTTGAGGCCATTAGAGTCATGCACCAGAACGTTGTAGAATAATTAAGCCAAGCTAATACCAAGCTCAAGAAGTGAAGTTGAGGATGGAGGAAGAGAGAATTTCAGCTAGTGATTTGGCCTGGGTACATCTTAGCAAGGAATGATTCTTAAACTTAAGGAAGAGCAAATTATCTCCTAAAGTTGACGGACCTTTCAAAGTTCTTAAAAAGATCAATCTTAATGCCTATAGGATTGAATTACCTGAAGGATATGGAGTCTTTAACTCCTTTAACATTGCCGATCTCCAACCTTACACCTATGAAGATGAGCAACCAGGAGCTGAACAAGATTTAATCCCAAATTTCAAATAACCTAGAGGGGATGATAAGGATCAAGGATCAATTACAAGCTCCTAAGCTCATGGGCTTTCTCAAATGGTTCACTGGGTTGTTCGAGGTGAGTTGAGCATCGAGGAATAGTGTTTACCCTAGTCCAATTTGCTGAGTTACTTTGTTCTCTAGACCATCTAGGAAGCTACCGAGGTGATCAGGTGACATGTAGAACCAAACCCTCCGCAATACCCCAGTGTAGGCATCGAATCAAGAAAAGGGCCATCTCCATAATGCCGAGACTAAGCTGACATTTGTCAGGAGCCAACCATCCAAGGTTGATCCTAATGTGAATCGACCCTAATGTGAATCATCCCTAAACCAACCTATGTCCAGCCCCAGTAGTTAGAGTACTGAACTACTAACGACGAACATACCTAATCAAAAGGCTTACCATAGCTTGACTCATTGTGTTATCAAGATCGTAGACTGAGTAAAATGCATACACGTTGTTCTTTCTGACATCAAACGCCCATGCTATAGTTTCTAACATCCATACTATCCTTTTTGATGGTAAATCTTATTTTTACATGTTTATGCGTTTTCCTTGTAAATTATTCTCTTTTTTTCTTAGCAAGTAGGGATCCATTTCTATAATTTTTTGTAATTTAGGACTTACCTTAACTAGGTACTATAAATACTCACGTAATGTAGTAGCCGCGACATCATATAGAGAATATATTGAACTTTACTCCCTCTTAAGCTAAGTGTCCTTACTCTTCAGCTACTCTTATATAGTCCATTTGAGCATATGAGGCGTTAGTGCATCATATCCATCGTTAGTGTACGAGAATCCCTACTTAACCTTCGACTATCATTTACTCTTCGAGCCATCTTGCGACTCGGACCTACCTTTGTGGTTACGCGTGATATTGGGTTTATGTGTTCATCTATGGAATTTGTATTAAGAAGAGAGAACATAACACATGGATTCATACTCTTTTAGACATAAGTACTGATAAGGATTGAAGCAGCGAATCTTGAAAAAAACTAGAAAGGGTCGAATGGGTTTGACGGATAGGAAGTGAGATAGTTGGTTTCGATAGTGAATGTGAATAGATATTACGTACCAACACATAAACTTAATGAGGGGTTCGATCTCAAAATAGGGTTCGATACAACTCATGAACACTAAATGTTGCTCAGGATTCAAATGAAGGTTAGATGCGACTTACTAACCGGTTCAAATGAAGGAGTTCACCACAATCTTAAGGTCAAGATCAGTAAGAATGCGAGAGAGATTAAATAGCTTAATTTATACTCGATAATTTGACAAATGTTAGCTCAAGAGTAGCCTTGCTCAAAAAGGGAAAAGATTCCAATCGCAGGAATATATTTTTCTATCTTTTTTCATATATATTGTAGTATGTCTTCTTATATTTGATGTTTACAAAAGTTGTTATTAAGTCCTAAACCTTAGTGGCAAAACTATAAATAGTGTACAAGGCCTTAAACCCTAAAGAATTGGGCCATAAATAAAATAAAGGAAAACATACATAAAATACAAAATTGTGCGTTTAATAGAAGTTGGCATGTAGTCGTTCGGCCTGTTTAGGAAGGAGTAGGATTTGAACTGGGTAGGGTCGGCAGTTGGATGTCCGAGTTCGAGGAGGAGCTCTTGAAGTCTCTAAGTGCTTGGTTGAGATACTAGAAAGGTCGGCTCATAATTGTTGAATGCTAGAATTAGTTGGTATTAGTCTCTCGGGACCATACCGAGTGGTTCTTTGGTCCCGAGTCCTTGGCTGTGTGTTCTCTCATCTTCTTGATAGATGACAGACTTGTTGTTGAGTAGCTCCTTTTCTTCCCTTTAGTCTTCTGCTAATTACTTGGCCTGGGTGAAAGCAGTTCGGCCTCGGCCTTGAACTATTTGGCCCAAGGTTAGAACAGGTCAATATCTTTTTTTAGAGGGTCAGCATTGGCCTCAGATAGGTTGGCCTTGGCTTAGATGTAGTCAGAGGCTGATTTCCATCAGGTATGCTCTATGAGCTCACATACCTGCCTCTTTAACTTGGTTAAGGTTGACTTTATGGGCAAGTTAGTTTGGTAAGGTAGCACTAGGCTGTATATCTATACAATACTTTATTCCCCGAATTGGTAGCAGTCCTTTAGGTAACTCTTCAAGGAGTAGGTCAACAAATTTGTTGATCAACTTCCTTGCCTCCTTGGTTATAGGGTTTAGATATCTTAATTTTAGTAAACACTAGACTAACAAAAACATAGGGTTATCTCAAATGAGTGGATAGACTGAGCTATCGAATGGAGAGTTAATACAAATTTTCGAAAAAATTGTTAGTACTTCAAGTCGAACTGTCATCTCTTAATTGAAATTGAGCGTAAAGCATATTGGGTCATTAAATTCCTAAATCTTGATAAAAATTTAGTAGGAGACCATGGAATGCTGCAATTAGATGAACTAAAAGAATTTAGGAATGAAGCTTTTGAAAATGCTTGAATCTATAAGGAGAAGAAAAAGAGGTAGCATGACAACAAGATAGTTTACAAGCCTTTCGAAGTGGAACAAAAGGCTCTCTTGTATAATGCTCGATTAAGGTTGTTTCCCATTAAACTTCAGTCAAAGTGGGCAAGGCCATATATAATAATGGGAATATTACCTCATGGAGCAATTGAGGTTAAAGTAGAGGAGGGAGAAACATTTAGAGTAAATGGGTACATGCTGAAACCTTTCTTTGTGACGAAAGAAGATAAACCAGTATAAAGAATTAGTTATTTAGAGGACTTACCATGAAGCAACACTAAAAGGCTGGGCTTCTAGCTTAAAAACAAACACTTAGCGGGAGACAACTCGACCTACCATCTTTTCTTATATTTTTAATTAGTTTATGAATCTTTTTAATTTCAAAGTCTTTTCAGTTATGTCTCTTATGTGTTACATAGGCACATGTGAATAAATCAAGGCAAGGTTAATCCATCAATTTGGAGACATCGCCAAGCATTTTAGAGGGGAATTGAGAATTCAGAACACACCAAGAAACCAATGGAGTCTTATTCTAACCTTTTTCCTCTTTTAACCTTTAAGCATGCATGGGTTGCATTACTAAAAATATTTCTTGACTTTAAAGTTTGGTGTAGGAAATTTAGACATGGACATCGAAGTTATGTTGTTTTAATTGAGCTTTAATGACTTAATTGAATTCATGCTAAGTTATCTCTTTTGTGCAGCTAGAAGATAGTTCTCTCTAAAAAGTTGGATCCATTTTCCTTGATGTTGTATACTTATATTCAAGGATGTTATCATTTTATAAGATTTGCTTGAAACAAAGTAGGAGGAACTGATTAGGACCATACTTTTGAAAGAAGTCCCTTGTGAATAAGTCGTGAATACTTCTCAAAACTTTGTAATTGATTCATGGTATCTTTGCTTTATTTAGTTATGCTCAATTTAGGCATAGTTTAAGGGGTTGGAGTTAGGGAAATGTTTTGGCTAGGTGTTAAGTTTTTGTTTTTTTGGAAGTTGTCATGTATATATTTACCGTTCTTTTGAGGAATTGAGTGGTCTGTTGATGTGGTGTAAATTGAAGTGGGTGCTAGATTTTACCTAAATGTTCCCTTGTTATGGACAAAGAATGCCGGAAAAGAAAGAGAAGAAAAGCTAAAAAAGATAATGATGCGATTCAAGAAAAAATTATTACAAATAAAAATCATGGTCCCATCATAAAAGATAAAAAAAAGTTGAAAAAGGAAGAAAGAAAGTGAAAGAAAATAGAAAAGGGAAGAAAAAGTTGAAAAATCTAAAAAGAAAATAACGGGCAAGATACAAAAGTCATTCTAAAAGTCAAGGAGGCAAAGTAAGGTACAATTAAGTGATTACTCTCTTTTGGCATGGTTCATGGCCCCTACGGAGTAGTAATAGCCTTATTGTGTAAACTAATGGGTTACTGACTATTAGCCCAATCACTCACGCACACCTTAGAGGCCTTTAGTCCCTTACTTGAAGGATTCTTTCTCGAAAACTAACTGATAACCAGAAACAGTATGTTGAAGGAGGATGGCTAAATTTCCTAAGAGCTTTGGGTGGTTATACTATGCTCTATTTGTTATCGTGTGCCAATGTCAACTTTCCCCTGTTCAAAACCTTTGTACCGAGTCACCGGACTTTTACTACTGAGAGTCTCCAGCTGAGTAAATGCAGCTAGCTCTTGGCTAGGTACTTTTCTTTCGGCCTCCTTCTAACTTTTACGGTATCCTTTCACTTCTTGTCTTTCTTGTTGCTGTAACACTTCGGTTCCTCTTGCCTTCTATGCTTGGAGTAACCTTATATGAATCCAATATTATACTACCATTTGTCTTTTTCATCTAACATTGTACTATTTTTCCCTTTTTGTCTTTTGTCCTTTCTACCCCTTTTTGTATGTATAAGGAATCCTTTTTTTGTATATACCTTTTTGTAGTTTCTTTATTTGTAATGTTGCCCTAAAAACTTACTATAAATAGTTCCTTCGCCTTGTAAGCCGAGATTATCTCACTTTACACATAGACATTAAATATACAATTCTTGCAAGACAACCCTCTCCAAGTCCACTTTTATCTAATCTTGCTAAGTGGCTCAAGATTAATGGTGGGTAGACCTTGACATTAACTTATGCATTATATCAAGTGAAGTATCAAGTCATATTGTGTTTATTGGTGTGTCATATCTTCTGAATAGCTTCACGTCAGCTACTTTAATCAATTTGTAGACCTATCACTTTGTTTTCTTTGATATCTCGAAGGAACCATTTGTTCACATCTGCAATAGTAAGTCCTTGTGATAACTAAGCTCTTAGACAAATCATATAATCTTGGTATCAAAGCTTGAGGTTGAGATCGAAAGCTGTGTGGTATTTGTGTATGTGTAAGGATTTCTTGTATGGAGAGTATTTTTAAAACTTCGTTGTGAGAATGTTGAACCTTAGTGTTTAAGGAGAAATTAATGATGCAAAGAGTGATACTCATGGTTGTGGTCATGTGACCTAACAAACACCGCGTACTATTCATGAGCAAATACAAGACCTTGCTGCTATTGTGGCTAATTTAGTTGCTTTGGTATAGAGAATTCTAGAGACTAGGTTACATAAGAGAGTTGTTGATTATGGTTGAGAGATAAGAGATAGGTCGAGAAGGTAGATGAATGAACGAGCACCAGAAGCCTTTCCTGTGAATTAACCAACACTTAATCATGCCGATAGAGTCGTGGGAAGAAGATTGGAGTTAGATAAAGTAGAAGTGTATGAAAAAGAAGAGGAGTAGTATGTTAGAGTTGACGAGCATGAGGTTAGAGCTCCTAGGGGAATCGAATAACTCAAGGTACAGATTCCGAGCTTTAACGGGTCTAGTAGTGTGATGACTACTTAGATTAGGAGGAGAAGAAAGAAAAGATATTTGATTTTTATGATTATGATGATGTTGTTTGCATTCGAGTGGCTACATTGGAATTTTCTAGATATGTGGCAATGTGGTGGAAGAAGTTGTAGAATGTATATGTGAATGCCATACGAGAAGTCCGGACCTGAAATGAAATGAAGAGAGTATTGAGAAGTAAGTTTGTTCTCGAACACTACGAGTAAGACACTTTTAGATGGCTCCAAGACCTAAGGCAAGGTAATAAATCAGTAGACAACGATGTCCAAGAGTTTCAATTGCTCATGATTCGATGTGATGTCAACAAACCTGAGATACGAATTATAGCATGATTCATCTCTAGGCTTTGGACTGAGATTAGTAACATCATAGAGCTGCAGAACCTTACAACTCTAGATGAAACCATCCGGGTAGCATAGAGAGTTGAAAGGCAAAGGCAAAACTAGATTAGTTGGGTGCTAAGTGGTTGACCAATGTTGCTAAATAGGGGCGGTGTGTCAAGTCGACCATGGAATGACCTGGCATCAAACAATTCCAAGGTGGAACATCAAGGGTTGATGCTAAACTGACCAGAAGAAGGTTGAAGTAAAAGCAAGACTAAGGAACTTGAGATTTAAAGGGACCAAGGTTAGAGCTTATGAAGGAAAACTCAAGAAATCAAATGTTTTAAATGCCTTAGTTATAGATATGTGCCTAGTCAATGTCCAAACAGTTGAGTCATGACTATAAAGGGAGATAAGCCTCAGTTTGAAGTAGAGGGTATGAGTGAAGGAGAGGGAGAAGTGGGAGTTGATCAGATGTTAGAAGAATTTCAGGAAGACCCCAATGCTGAGACACCTCTTGAGGGCAGTACTAAGTATTGCTTTATCGTTTAACATTCTCTTAGTGCTTTGTAGCTAACGAGAATGGGCAAAGAGAGAATCTCTTCCATATAAATTGCTGAGTGAATGGCAAGCTATGTGCCTTGATCATTGACGGACGTAGTTGTACCAATGTCATAGCTCAAGGGGTAGTTAAGGCTATGAATTTGCCAACCTTTACACACCCTAAGCCATGTAAGATTCATTGGTTGAACGAGAAAGGTGGGTTACATATTGCTGACTAAGTTAGGGTACCGATTACCATTGGTGATAGGTATAAGGATGCAGTGTTGTGTGATGTCCTCCCTATGTGCACTTCTCACATATTACTTATCCAATCATGGTTGTTTGACCTAAGAGTATTACATGATGGATCTAAGAACACCTATATATTCCAGAAGGATGGTAAGAAAATTATTTTAACCCCCATGAGTCCTAAGGAAGTGCAAGAAGCCCAGGAGAACGTTGCTAGATCACTACAACATAAATCTTTAGTGATTTCCCGAGCTCAATTCGCCCAAGAAGCCTCGTTCTAAGACTTCGTGCTCCTTCTAGCTAAGAGACTCTTGAGGTTAGAGAAGCTGATAACTTACTTGCCGAAGTGCAATAGCTAATTTAAGACTTTGTTTACTTATTCCTTGCCAAGATGCCAAAAAGTTTACCTCCCCTGAGAGGTATTAAGCAGTACATTGACCTCTAACCAAGATCTACCTTACCGAACCGACCCCCTTACGGGCTCAATCCTGAGTAAGCAATTGAATTGAAGAAACAGGTAGATGAGTTGGTAGACTGTAGATATGTCCATGAGAGCATAAGCCCTTTGTGCCGTACTAGTTGTGCTTATGCCAGAAAAGGATGGAACATAGCGAATGTGCATTGATAGCTGAGCCATCAATAAGATCACCATTCAATACCATTACCTGATCCTACGACTTGATGATATGCTTGACAAGTTACATGGCACCTACATCTTTTCTAAGATTGACTTGAAGAGTATCTACCACTAGATACGAATGAGACCTAGGGATGAATAGAAGATGGCCTTTAAGACAAGGGATGGTTTTTTCGAATGGTTGGTGATGTTGTTTAGTTTGACTAATGTGCCAAGTACATTTATATGGCCAATGAATCATGTGCTCAGAACGTTGATTGGCAAATCCATCATAGTTTATTTTGATGATATTCTGATCTATAGTGCCAACCTCATTACTCATGTCAAGCATTTAAGATTAGTATTCAACATACTCTGCACCAAGAGATTATTTGTCAACCTGAAGAAATGCATGTTTTATCAAAGTGAGGATGTATTCCTCAGATATTTTGTTTTAGGGAAGGGAGTTTAAGTTGATGAAAAAAAAGTCAGAGCTATTCTTAAGTAGCCGATGCTGACTAGTGCTACCGAAGTTAGGAGTTTCCATAGTCTAGCTTTGTTCTATCAAAGATTTACTCGGAACTTCAGTTCCATAATTATGTCGTTGACTGAATTGACTAGGAAGAACGTTGAGTTTAGGTGGTTGAGAAAGCTTAGAAGAGCTATGTAGATGTGAATTCTAAGCTGACATCTACTTCAGTACTCATTTACCAGATTTGAGAAAGTTTTTGAGGTTGAATGTGATGCGTCTGGTGTCGGCATTGGTGTTGTCCTTATGTAAAAGCACTAACCCATTGCTTACTTTAGCGAAAAACTCTAAGGTGCTGCCTTGAATTACTCTACCTATGATAAGGAGTTTTATGCCTTTGTTCGTACACTCCAAAATTGGCAGCATTATCTATTGTTGAAAGAATTCATCATCTATTCGAATCATGAATCTTTCAAGCATCTTCACCAGCAATAGAAGCTTTCTCGACATCATGCCAAATGGGTTGAGTTATTGGAAACCTTTTGCTATGTCATCAGATATAAGAATAGGAGCACCAATATAGTGGCTGATGCTCTTTCTAGTTTCCATACCCTCATCACAACGTTGCAAGCTAAGGTGCTTAGATTTGGCACTTTACCTAATCAGTATGAGCATAACCCACATTTTGGACCCTTAGTGGCTAGGTATAATGTTGGAGGAGCTGTGGAAGGATTTTACTTGAGTCAAGGGTTCTTGACGAAGGGTAAGCAGGTTTATGCGTTGAATGGTTTAGCAAAGGACGTACTAGTTTCATAAGCAACAACTATCCTACTTGCCATGCCCAAATCCATATAAATCTATTAATTTAGTAGTTTTTTTTAATCTTTATTATTTTTGTTATTAAATTTTTAGCTAATTATGTATAGTTTCAAGTGATTTAAGTGTTTAAGGTATATACTTATATATATTAATTACATCTGAAGTGTGTATGCTATTTTTACATATTATTTTATGTCATTATATAATTTTATAGGGTGAATAATTTATCTCCAAAGTTTAATTAATTTTCATTACCTAGTTTACATGTTTATGGTGTATAAAATACATTATAGTGTAATTTAATAAAATTAGCTATTATTGGTTACAATATTATTATTTTTATTATATTCCTACACTCTAAACATATGGGGTATCCTTTTCTAATTTCTAAGACTCACTCATTAAATATTGTCTTTATCATGTTACTTGCATGTATGCCTTAAATTATTTGCTCAAAACGACTATGTAAAATTTCAAGCTTGCACATGTTATTAGCATACTTAAGAGACTAATAAGGGAGAAGTATATATGTCGATTGGCCAATTAAACACCAAGACCTCTCATTTAGTATGTGATGTTAGACTTTACTTAAATTTTATTAGCTTAACCTAAATGAGAATTTAACTTTTCTAAGCTAATTACTAGATTAATTATATGGTCTTTGATTTGTGAGAATTTGATTTAACACAAATGGAACAATTTCAATATTGTTTTTGAAGATTTTTCGTATTTAATCAAGCAAATGCAAATTTTGAGTTTTCAATGGTATAATATACTCTTAATTATATTTAAGTATAAAGGAAGTGCATGCTTATCGCATCATTCTTTGAAGAATTTGACATTTTTTTAGCTCTCTTAAGGACAAGCAAGGTTCTAAAGTTGGGTATGGTGATTATGGCTTAAAATACGCAATTTTTCCTAACTCTAAAACTCGTATTTGTGCATAAATTTAGCAAAAACCCATTAATTTTATATAAAATCGGAGTTTATGCACAAAATGGACCAACTTGAGTAAAATTGATAAAATTGCATGAAAAAGGATTAAATTTTAATAATTTTATGTCCTATGTATAGGTGCACTAAGGCTACTATGATCTTGGTAACCCTTATTGCTCGATTAAGAGGGTTAAAATTGATGGAGTTAAGAAATTTAGCCTATATGCCTTGAAGCATTAAGGTTACATAGATTGACCAAGCGACTGATCGGAAAAGAAGATGGCATGGTGAATAGAAATTGAGGGATGGAATCACTTACATTGATTACTCATTACCATCTACACTAATTGATTAGCAAAAGGAATTAGGTTAAGGTTTTTGTAACCTAAAACCCTAATCCCTTAAATGCTGCATTCATAAAACATAGAGACAACCTTAGGCTGACACTTGTCTATAGATCGATTGGTATCCCAATTTTATAAATACTCACATTTGCAACAGAATTAATGAGCTAAAATTATGGATTTGCAAGGTTTTAGTTTAGTTTTGCATGTACATTGCCTTGTTTACTGCTTCTTGACTTTGTTTATGTTAATTGGCATTGGTTTTTAAGATTTTGATGTACATTTCTTGATGTTTAAGTTAGATTAAAGTGTATTATCATCTTGTTCTTCATTTACTTACTTGTTCTTGTTGTGATACCTTGTTGCCTTGTTTATTAATGGAGTATTTTGCTATATTTGTAATTGTCCTTGCTATCATTTTTAATACCATGAGTGGCTAAGTTAGTATTTATGGGTTTATGACAATATGGAAGATGTGTTAAGTGAAGCATTGTAATGTTGAATGGGTTTGTGTATTTAGTTAGGATTTTGATATTTCATGCCCTATTTGAACTTATTGAGGTACTAGAAATTGATCCTTTTAACGGGTTTTTCTTATGACTATGAGACCAAGGGGAGATTAGTTCTTGGAAATCCCATGAGAGTGAATGGACTTGCATGATTATAAGATTAAGAGGAGATTATTCATGTAATTTCCAACATGAGTGAACAAGTTTGTAGAGTATTGATAAACGAAACCTTACATCTACGAGATCGAGATTAGATGGGGCATAGCCAATTGAATTCACACTACTCCATGCGGTTCTAGTGAATTATGATAGTTTATGAGAACAAGAGGAGATTAACCTTCTAATTTCTAGAATTGAGCACTTAATTCATGACATGAATTAAGTATTTAGCTAATCATGTAAGAAAATGGGATCGAGAAGAGATTTTTTGCTAGGTAGTTGAGCAAGATGCCTTACTTAGGATTAAGCTCAAGTAAATTCCATCAAAACCTAAGTAAGAATCATCCTTGATATCATAATGGCATAACTTTACCATTGCATTAGAAACATGTTACGAGCCTACCTCTTTAGTATTTGTATTAATTGTTAGCCTTTGCCCCTATTTTTACTTCCAAGTATGACTCACTACTTTTTATTTGACTACCTAGATTAGAGTAGCAGGTTAGGACCTAGTTTTTAGTTGAACCTTTTTCCTTGAGGAATTTGACCTAATGAATAATCATCAATATTATTATTGTAGATGATTTGGCATACAATTTAGTTAAGAGTTGACACTATTTTGAAAACTTTCATTTATAAAATTTGTATCTTAAAATTACTAGTGTCTTGTGTTGCTCCTTATCAAATTCTAAAAGAAATTTTTGCTAAGCTATTTAATATTTGAGGGTACACTTCTCTAAGAACTATTTGTAATTATCTTGTCCTTAATATATTTTTACTTTGGTTTTGATGTTTTACTTGAGGACAAGCAAAAGCTAAAGTATGGGGGCATTTGATAACATGAAATTAGCATGCATTTTCTATAGTTAATTTGTGCTATTTTAGATACTAATCTAGTAAATTTTATATTATTTTGAGGTTAATTTGTCTAAATTTCATTTTGAGGGACTTTAAGAGCATTTTAATAAGTTTTAAAGGTTTTTATCAAGTTGTAGAGCATTTTGAAGCAAAAGCATCGATTGAGGATTGAAGTGGAGGAATTTCAAGAGAGAATTGAAGTCTAGAAAAGATCATGGTTAGAGACCATGACCATCATTCCTACTTGTGTTCCCTTCATTATGTAATTTCAGTGAATTTTCGAATATTTTAGACAAAGTGCAAGTACATACCTAAGCTTCATGGCTATGTACCTTAATCGTAAACTTGCCATAATTTTTAAATCTTTTATTTTTGTTAATTTTTCCTTGTAATTCTAGGTCCACTTCTCATAAATAGGCATTTAGACTTAGGGTTGCAAAGAGAGCCCCTTGAGCACAATTCAGTGGGGTATAGAATTACAAAGGGGATTCTCCATTATTTTCTTTTACTTTATTTTCATATCTTTATTATGAATTTTTTAGTAAATTGTTTTTTTAACCTATGTTCTAGGGTGGCTTTTATTTATGAATGAAATTCAATCTATGATTTTGTATATTGCATATTGTAGTCTAATTTGTTGTTTATATTAGCTACTTTAATTCAATATACTAGTTACTAAGTTATTGCTAGAGTCTACTATAAAGTCCACGAAAGCATGTAATATGACTAACTTACATAATTTGGCAAAATTGACTAGCTAAAACGTTTAGTAATTTTGTTTTTTCGGATTAGGGCAACCTAGTAGCGGGATTCTAAAGTGTCATGTGATCTTATGATGCTCTATTCAGAAATGATTTAGGTAGAGAAGATTTTAATGTTAGGAATTAGCTAGAAATCTGAGTTCAGTTAGATTGTCATATGAATCCCCGCAATCCAATATGGCAATTGAGATTAAATAAGTCACATAAAACTAGGTAGTAAATAATACTAAAGATTTACTAAGAAGTATGTTCTCATTTCATTAATTTAATTGTTGTTCTTGTTTAATTATTTTTTCATTTATTGTCCTTATTAATTTGTTATATTTAGTTTTCTTATTATTTCTCTTATCTTTATTTATTTAGTTTATGTTATTTTAGTTGTCATTGAAATCTTCAATTTCCACCCTTAATTTATTAAACTAATTCTTTATTATACAAGTTAGGTAATTGAATAATTTAGGGATATAATTGCTAAAAATTATTAGATACTACTCCCATATTAGGTTCCTCATAGGATTGGCACTTAGACTCATAATCTGTTGTATCTATATGACTAAGTGCACTTGCCTATGCCCCATCAAGAACAATCAATCTTGCTTTCCTTCACTTTCCTCTACTTTCTTTCACTTTCTCTCATCATGAAAAACAACTCTTACGTTGAATCTTTACAAACATGTGTTTTTTAAGCTATTTCTAGCAAACAGTGAGTAGAAAACATGTTTCAACACATTATATATGCAAAATCACTCCTAAAAATCAAGATTTTTGCACATGCATGTGACAATATTTTTCATAAAACATTAACTAAAATTCAATTTTTATGCAATCTAACTACAAATCTAAGAAAATAATGAGATAGGGATGATGTATGTACATTACATTTGTTGTGTACGATGTTGGATTGTTGAGTGTTATGAGATTTGGGTGTAGGTGTAGAGTGAAGATTGACAAAACAATGTGTTTTAGAGAGATAGTGAAGCTTAGAATGAAAAGGAACAATCTTACTAGTCATTTTCAAATTCAAAGGAGACCATAATCAAGGATCATGATTGTAGAGTATGGCTGTGATCCTTCCATTTGCATTTGAATCGAAAACCATGGCATGTCCACGGGTGAGGATCATAGGCATGGTCTTGGCCATAGACCTCTAGCCTGAAATATGTAACTTATCTCTTGAGATTGATTTTGAGAGGGTCACAATTAAAATCCATAGGCCTTTGGCTATGTTCTTCTCGTAATTTGGCAAATTCAACACCTCTTTGATTTTCTTTGACTTGGTCCCTGAAATTACTTGAAAAACTTGAGATTAGTATAAATTGAAGCACAAGAATAGATTAAATAACAGTTAAATTGGATTATGACTTTAATAACTAATTTTGCATAAAGACAATTCAATAATTGATTTCAGTGGAGAATTCTTTAAAGCATGATAAAAGCTAACATAAGATTTTGGTACTTGAACTAGCTTATTGATGTGACAACAAAATAAACTAAATAAACCGAAACCATGGAAAATTAAATAGATCAAACTAGAGCTACATCCTAAGGAATACTTTTGTTTTACATCATTAGCTTAACAGCTAACTTTTCTTTTCTTAGTTTGATTCTGAACCTGCTGGTCTATGATTTGGCTTAATATTTTTGAGCAAACTTCCTTGTGGCCTTTCAATGATTGTCCTAGCCAACTATCCTAACTAGTTCTCTAAGTTCCTTAATGAAGCTTCATTGGCATGAAAATGTTCATCTGAACTTTGGTTGAATCGAGTCAACAATTCCTTGACCTTGGGGACCTTGTTTTGTTGTTGAATATTCCTATTATGCTACTATTGCTAGGTTCCCCAAGGGAATTTAATATTATTTCTCTAACCTAGGTTGTTAGCAATGTTGAAAGGATTGTTTATAGCATAGTTTACAATAAAATTTATATCTGCAATTTTAGCCAAATTTTCATTGCACACCAAATTAATTTGTTTGATTAGTCCATCAATGTTCTTACTCAGATTCTCAACCTAAGCGATTAAAGTAGTCACAAAATCAACTTCATATTTTCCAAATGCCTTTATTTTTTATCTTACATTATCCTAATAAACTTTTAGGCCTCATCTGGTGTCTATGCACTCAAAGTGCCTCCAGTTGCAGCATAGATCATCTATTGTGTGGAATAATTTAGTTCATTATAGAACATTTAAATTTGCATCCATTGAGGTAGTTTGCAATGCAAACACCTCCTCAATAACTCCTTAAATCTCTTCCACTTATCATAGAGGGCCTCATCATGAAATTGAACAAAAGTAGAAATATTGTTCCTAATTTTCACAGTCCTTGTAGGTAAGAAATATTTTCCTAGAAATTTCCTTTAATGAATCCCAAGTTGTTATTGTGCCACTAGGTAAAGAATTAAGCCACTATTTAGCCTTAACTCGTAAAGAAAACGGAAATAACCTCAATTTTATCACATCATTTGAGACACCATTAATTTTGAATGTGTTGCGGATCTCTAATAAATATGAGATATGGCTATTAAGGTCTTCGTCAGCTAATTCGTCAAATTGGATGAATTGTTGGACCATCTAGATGACATTAAGTTAAATATGAAAATTTGTTTGAATTACAAGCCTTATGATGCTGGACTTAGCTCCAGTTAGCATTAATTTGGTAGACTCCATAAGTGTTTTGTTAGTTTTATCATTGTTGTTAATTCAATGCCATATTCTTGATTTTAACTTCTTGCTCAATCTTTGAATCCTTTAGATCTTCCTTCAATCTGATCGATGAACCATGATTAATTAAATCTGTAGTTTCAATAGTTTGCTAAGGAGATGTCATGTAGTCTTGTCAATCTCAGGATCTAATTCCAAAATATTGCTATAGTTACTCTCGGTCATAAAAATTAGAGATTAGAAATAACATAAAGAAGAAAAAGATAGCTAAAATAACTAAGAAAAGAGATATTATAGATATGTTATAATAGTTGAAAAATCTAAGGTTTTTGCTAAATTCCCAATTAATCTACTATATTAGCTCTTCGATAATGGTGCCAAAAACTTAATTAGTTGGTTGAGGTGTTAACTATAGGCAAGTACACCTAGTCAAGTTATAATATAAATAAAATGGATTATGAGTCAAAGTGTCGATCCCACAAGAAGCCATACCGAATAATATCTAATTATTTTTAGTAGTTGTATCCCTAAATCATTCGATTATCTAACTTATGCAATAAAAGATTTATTTTAATTGAAGGTGGAAAGGTAGAGATTATTATAATGGAATAACTAATTTAACATAAATAAAATAAATAAGAGCAATCACAAAAATAATAATTAAAAAATTAACTTAGAATAATTAAATTTGAACGGTTAATTAAATAGAATAATTTAAACTAAAATAATTAAATTAAAGGAAAGAATATGTTCCTTAATAAATCTTAGTATTGTTTATTATTCAAACACCCTAGTTAGACTAGTGATTTAAATCATAAACCTACTTAAGTTAGTATCGTTAGAAATTGAAATTAAGATTCCGATTTGATTATTTTAAAATCTTTATTTTTACATATATAATAAGTATATTAAATGTTATTTCACGTATATTTTGAGTACATTAAATTTTATATTTTACGTATAGGATATAGTAATTTTTATTAGTACCTTACATTATGACTTTTATATAATTTTTTTTATTAATACTTCTCATTATGATATTTTATATAAAATTTATTATCCTTTGCAATATATATATATATATATATTCTTATTATAAGTGATTCCTTATTTCTTTTTTCTAAATATAAATTTTACCCTATATTCTAGAAGGTCCTAAAATCCTACCCTAAAACCCTTCCCCAAACCCTATTTTTTCTAGCTGCAATTCTTTCTCTCTCAGCCTTCGATCTCTCCTACAACATTAATTCATGCTCTTCTCTCTCTCTTGCATGTCCACTCTCTCGATTCGATAATCTATATTATTTGATACCTAATCCTGTGTCCACTTATATTTTCTCTTATATATAGATAATATATATAATATATTGTATGTTACGATTTATTATAAACAAGTGATCTTATCTAGTTATATCAACTTTTTTGCTTACTCGTATTATGGTCTATTTCTATATTGGAATTATCTTTTTGATTCGACGATTTTCTTACGAGACCTTAATTGGGTAGACTTTAAGCTCATAGATAACTCCCAGCTAAAACTTAATCTTAGAATGCTTAATGGTTAATGTATTACTAGTTTCCTTTTATATATAGATAAATATATATAATATATTGTATGTTACGATTTATTATAAACAAGTGATCTTATCTAGTTATATCAACTTTTTGGCTTACTCGTATTATGGTCTATTTCTATATTGGAATTATCTTTTTGATTCGAAAATTTTCTTACGAGACCTTAATTGGGTAGACTTTAAGATCATAGATAACTCCCAGCTAGGACTTAATCTTAGAATGCTTAATGGTTAATGTATTACTGGTTTCCTTTTAGATTCATGGTGTTCGGTTTCCTTTCTTGAGGTCTAACTTTTGTTCATGTTTGAGGTTAGAGCATTGTATTAGAGCTTAGAGTAATTCTAGGTACATGGTGTTGGTTATTGCTTGTGTATGATAGGAATTAGTAATCAAACCAAACTAAATCTATATTTGGCCTAATTAATTTGGTTTGTTGGTTTTGCTTGACTCACTTACTCTAGGGGCCCATAGTGGTAGTTCCTTAAAGGAGCAACTATTGATCATATGTGAGGATTTCCTAGTGAACTTGTATATGGGATGATGTAATTAGAATATTAGGTTTCTAGTCTCTAGACTTTGGTTTTTGGGTGTAAAGGCTTTAAAGGAAAACGTATAATTATATCTACCTTTGTATGTAAGTAAAAACCAAGTGTAGTGGGGTTATGAATACCCTTTGTTGTTCTGTTGGCCTAATATAAGATAATTAAGCTGCTGTTTGCATTATATTATTATAGTTGCATTTTTGTATGTGAACGATCTGGCTTGGCATGCTCATGTGTTTGTATACTTGTATCGAGCCTCGACTCATTCTTTTCTTTTTCAAGTGCTGGGTTTAAGGATTGTCTTATTTATGAGGAGACGTTTGTCGATGACATGTAGGATGATGATGGGGTTAAGTACCTTTATTTCTATGATGACTAAGATAGGCTTGCTTTCTGTTTACTGGATTTTACATTTTGTTGAGAATTGTATTTTGGGGAGATAGACTCCTTTATGGTGTATGGGGATTTAGTTGTTTGATGTATTTTATAGTTTAGTTGTGAGTTAGAACACTGTTGAACTTTGTTGGATGTTTCGGTTTATATGAGGTTATGAGTGGATGAAATTTCCTACTCCCTTATGGATTTTTATATATTATGTGGTAAAATTCTTTATGTTTCAATTATGGAATTAGTAAGCCTTACATATTCTGAACTAGTCGAGATATGTGGCGGGTTATAGTACCCATTTAGAGTCTTGGGGTGTTACAACTACATAGTTCTAAATGACTTATTCAATCTCGATCACTATATTGGATTGTGGGTATGGGATTCTTATTACAAAATAACTAAACTAGTATCTCTACCTAATTCTTAACCTTGAAACCCTCTCTACCTGAATCCCTTTTGAAAAAAGCATTGTAGGATCACGTGGCTCTCTTGAATCTCACTATCAATTTGCTTTAATCTGGAAAAACCGAACTACTAATGTTGTTAGTCAGTCATATTACATGCTCTCACGAACTCTATAGACTTTAGCCATAATTCAATAACTAGTACATTGAATTAAAATAGATAATAGAAGCAACATAATTAGATTACAAAATACAAAACGATAGATTAAATTTCACTAATAATAATAGTCACCCTAGAACATAGGGTTCAATAATGATTTGTTAAGAAATTCAAAGCAAAGACATGAAAATAAAGTAAAAAAGGAGTCCCCTTGTAAGTCAGTATCCTATTGACTTGAGCTTAGGGGATTCTTTTTGCAACCTTAGGTCAGAGCATTTATTTATAAGAAATGGACCTAGAATTACAAATAAAACTTAACAAAAATAAAAGATTCTAGAGTTATGACAAGTCCACGGGTGAGGTATACAACCATGAAGCTTAGGTAATGTAAACCTCACAAATTTAGCCTTTTAAGTACAGAGTTAAACTTGAGTGTTATAGATAATTTCTCTAAAAGTCAACAGAACCAATAAATTTAACTGATTAAAATTTTAAATTTGAAACCTAAAATGAATATGAAAAAGACTAATATACTATTTGAAACTCTAATTGCATATGAAAACCCTAAACCCTATATATGCGTAAATACAAGAGTTGAAACTCGAACTTGATAAAAACCTTAAAACTAAAACTCTAAGCTTATAAAACATACAATTTACTCTAATAGAGATAAAGCACTAATTGGGTACAATTATTGATAGACACATGTAATCACGTAAAATTACTAACGGACAAATAGGGATAACTCCTAAATACTAATAATCATAAGGAATAATAAATGAATTAAATAAATTAATAAGATTACCAATAATTATCTTATGATTAATTGTGACTTCATATATGTATATATATTTATGTGTATTAGTTTTATATTGATTTAATTTTACTACATATTTTATATTTTTGTATTAAATAGTATACATTAATTTTATATTCTATATTTTCTCCCATAATTACATCATATTTCATTTCAAACATTATTTAAAAGTGGGAAAACGGTTAAAGAAAAGTTAAAAAGTAAAATTTCTTTCTTTCTTTTTCTTTTCCTTTTTCCTTTTTTTCTTCTCTTTCTTCTTTTCCCTCATCCCATGTTTCGGCTACTAAATGTCATAACAATTAGTCATGTGAGAAAATTTGAAAATCAAAACAAAAGTAAAGTCAACTTATGTTCTTTTCACATTATATTTTTACCTTTTCCATTTTTCTTTTCTTTTTCCTTTCCATTTCTTCTCATCGTGAGCTACATGTATTCCTTTAGAAATTACTCCCACTTTCTTTTTCTTTCACAGACTTAAAGTAAAAAAAAAACAATCAAGTCCCCTTTCCCCATTTAGACTAACATGATTCCTTTCTCTTGCCTACTTCTATTCTTTTCTTTTTCTTCCTTTTTCCTTCAATCACCACTAAATTTCTAACTCTTACAATTTACTACCCTTCCATCATCATTTTTCCATCAACTTTAACAAGAAGGATGGGGAAATTTTTTTAGCAATTTTCAACACAAAAGAGTAATTAAACTAATACTTTATGTTGTATTTGATTTTTCTTTGTAATATAAGTTAGATGCATTCTTTAAATTGCAAACGTATTTTGTAGCATTTTTTGTATTAAGGATATATATAGGAATTATGTGTAATTTTGTATCTTTTGTAATAGAATTTACATAAATATGTTTTGGTTCTATGTACAACCCTTTCTCTTTATGTTTATGTATTTACATATATATATATATATCCTTAAATATATTTAACCATAAGTATATATATTATATATATACTTAGTTATGTATATATATAGTTCTTATATATATATATATAGTACATGTATATTATGTAATATTAAGTATATTTAATTCAATAAACATATATGTAAAAATATTAAGAAATAGTATAAGTATATATATAAATAAGTAGTAGATATGAGAGTATATGTATGCACCTATGTGTATATATTATTACTTTATTTTTCTAAGGTTTAAATAAATATACATATAGTATAGGATAAGTATTTATTTATGTACATGTATCGAAAAACACATATAGATGTATATTAGTACCTTATTGTTACATCTCGACATAGCACGAGATGTCCCATCACATAGGTAAACTTGTTAAATATAACTTCAATTTTAACAAAACAACACTTCATTATATACTTGGCACTTTAAAGGAGTTCAGTTGTAGGCTTTTGGTTACAAATACTTACATCATTTACAAGCTTTACAAACTTTAACACTAAATTATAGTTAAACTTCTAGGTCTTCATTGTGCTTGTTTAATGATACTGTCATTTTCAAAATAGTTGACTCTATCTAGTGCTCTCCAAAAGTCTACCCCTATTGTTAGTGATGCCCCAAAAAGTTGCATCCTATCTTGAAGATAAGGGAAAACTTACTCCCATAGCTACTACTGAGCTTACACCAAAGCCCATAAACTTTAGCACTCAAGTTTCATCTTAGTTAATATCTGAGCAGCAAATAAGTTAATGCATATTGTATGCCATTCCAATGTACGTGACATGCATCAGTATCAATATCTTAGCTAGCCAAACAACTCATCTGGTTTGGCCAACTGCAAATCTAGGCATCTAAAGAATATATTTGGGAACCTAGCAAAATATCTTAACCTAACAATGTGGTTAAAGTTTT
This sequence comes from Lumnitzera racemosa, assembly GCA_024138005.1. Classification (NCBI taxonomy): domain Eukaryota; kingdom Viridiplantae; phylum Streptophyta; class Magnoliopsida; order Myrtales; family Combretaceae; genus Lumnitzera; species Lumnitzera racemosa. Next base: position 50,691,001 of record JAMXBC010000004.1, on the reverse strand, counting down.
GGTCAATGCAAACTATATGCATGAAATGCAACTTTGTAAGCTTATCCTAGTAAAATCATAAGTTTTAATAAAACTGACTTGAAGGTCCTTTTCGTGCCATGCAATGAATACATCAACCAATTCTTAATCAACATCAAGTATATCAACAAGGCTTATCATGTTCTTTCTGTCTCTTCTTTATGTTTTGAATTTGTTTCTAAAATCGCTTCTGATTTGAATACTCATTGTAGCATAAATCTTCATATGTTTTACTTACAACTAAGTTTAGAGTTCATCATATAAAAGATTACCAACATTATACAAAATACAACATCACCAAGTACTACCACCATGAATCCAGGCAATATTTAAACAATCACTCCATTCATGAATCAGAACATTTACAAGTTACTAATCAAGTATAAGTTAAGCACTTTACATAACAATTCTAAGCATCATTTAAACAAACACTACAATCATGTGCAAAGACAATCAAATCTAAATCTATACCCTATACATGCAGTTCCACATGCTTGGCTATTGGTACAATCCCAATTCTCATTAGTAGGAACTTCCTCCTTCCCAACTTCACCTAGCAAGAGGAAGTACTTCTACTGTTAATTACATTTGTTGTAAGTTGATTCTACTTTAGCCTTTGAGTTTGGTTTTGAGTAACTTTATAGTAACTTTATCTAGTCGAAAATCCCCTAAGTTACCATTTAAGCTACATAGAGATCATTCATGATATCAGTATCATTCTCTGACATGGCCTTCGAGTTTATCTAGTTTAAGACCCTTACTAAATTATCCTTTGAGCCACCCTTTGACTTTGTTATATCTAGAGTTTTTAAGAAAAACAACCTCTAACCGAGCTTCAGATGTAAACCCTATAAATTTAACTTTTGGGTATAGAGACGACTCCGGTATTATAAGTAATTTTCCTTGAGTCAACACAACCAATAAATTTAAAATTGATTGAAATTTTAGATTTGAAACTTAAAACAAATATGTAAAATCCTAAAATCTTGATCGAAACCCTAATCGCATACAAAACCCCCGAACCTCACGTGTGCAAAAACACAAGAGATTGAACTCAAACTTGAAAAAAACCTTAAAACCATAAACCTAGACTTATAAAATGTATAAATTTATCTTAAAAGTAATAAAACCTTAATTTGATACGATTATCGACTATCATGCTTAATCATGTAAAATCACTAATAAACGAATAGAGATAACTTTTAAGTGTTCATAAATGTAAAGAATGACAAATTAATTAATAAAATTTTAAATATTAATTTTTGATTATTTATAATTTCATATTTGTATATATATATAGATGTACAATGCTAGTTTTGTGTCGATTTAATTATTTTGAGTTAGTTTTACTATATATTTCATGTTTATGTGCTAAAGAGTATACACTAATTTTATATTCTATAATTCTTTCCATAATTGCATTATGAATTATTTTAAATGTTATTTAAAAATTTAGTACACATTTTATTTGAAAAGTCAACTTAACAATCTATTATTTTTCTCATCTCTTTTTCCCTTTTCCCTTTTTCCTTTCTTTCTTTTCTTGTTCTTTTCTTCTCAATGTTATTGTCCATGTTTGGCTGCCACTTGTTCTTTTTTTTTTTCACATGTGATAAATTATGTGGATTAAGATTAAAGAGTAGTTAAATCAACTTATCTTTATATCTTATATTCTTTTTCTTTTTCTTTAATTTCTTATGTTTTTTTTCCTCCTCTTTTAGTCGGCTGCATGGGTACATTAGAACTCATCATCTCTTTTTACTTTTACTTTACTTAACATAATAAAATACATACAACTTTTCTTTCCTTTTGTCGACCGAAATTCTCCCTTCTCTTTTCCCTTTCATTCATTTGGTTTCTCAATTTCTTATCTTCTTTCTTAACAAATTACAAGGAGGAGAAGAAAGGCTTGTGGATTCCACAAGTTTCAAGATAACAAGAGTAATATATTAGTGTTTATTTTGTATATAATTTATAATATAATATCAAATTTATATGTATACTTATTATATATGTATTTTGCAGTAGTTATGTATTTTAGGAATATGTAAAGAGTCTATTTATATTTTCTTGTCTTTGTAATAAAATTAATTGTGCATGTATTGAGATTATATGTAAAGTTAGTATTATATATATATATATCTATGTGTGTGTCTGTATGTGTACATATATGTGTGTAACTATTTAGGTATATAACCATATGTAAATATTTGACATAATTAATTATGTAAACATATGGTATATAGAAATATATATATTTATATAGATATGCGTATATAGTATGTATATATACATATAGTACATAGTATATTTAAGTTATTATTGATATATGTTTGATATATTATAAGGTTATACATGTACATATGTATAAATAAGACAAGAGAACATAGGTATAAAAGTGTATATATAAGTATAAATATATGTATACTAGCAGTTAGTATAAGTATATGTATACATTCAAATAATACATGTACAAAAAGACTAAATCACTAAATCTCTAAATAAGATAAAATAAGTATATATATAAGTATACATGTTGGGCCATGAGCCTAAAAGAAAAAATAGGATTAATTTAAAAAATTTAATAAATTATAATAATAGATATATAAGTATGAATAATAGGTAATATCATGAAAATTAGGAAAAATGTAAAAATTAGAAAATTTACACTTAGAACAACCAGGTGTTGCCATGTTAGCACCCTTACTATTGTAATTAAATCCATAAATTATAATAATAATAATTGATTAAATAGAAAATTATTAATATAAAAAAAGGTTTAAATGTGAATTTAACCTTAAAATAGTAAAATAAGTAAATTATTACAAAATAGACTTAAAATAAGAAATTTTCAAAAATATAAAATTTAGAAATTAATTAAATCACAAATTCACAAAGAAAAGCTTAAAATAATAATTTACGAATATTTAGGTCAAAATAATAAATTTTGTTATATTTTATGACCATAATGAAAAATGTGGGTCATAATGTCCAAAATGAATCTTGTTATGTAAAAATATATTCGAAAATAATAAAAATTGACTATAAGTTCATAAAAATCAAAACTAAAATGAAAAAGTTATATATGATTAACGAAAAAGCTAAAATCAAAGATTTTATATGAATAAATAGTTAATTTAGGTAGTTATTACTAAGTACGTAATTAGTTTAGTTATTTCACTTAAATACTCATTACTTTTCATATTCCATAAATATCATGTGATCCTGATACGAATACTAACCTTCCAGTGGGCTATTATGATCCCTAATTGATCCTATAGCCGAGTGAGTATTCCTGATAACTCTATATTTATTTTGTACTTATTGTTAGTACACCTAAATTTTATGTATTAATAAATTGATGCTTGAGGTTCAAGAACATGATGTGATTGAATATTGATTACATGTTGTGTAAAATGTGGTTAAATATAGTAACTGAAGAATCAATTACATGATTGTTCTTTACATGATTTAAATAGTTTGTTGATATTGGTTGATCATTTAATAAATTGATTTCATCATATTCGACTTAAGTTAAATTATTCATGCATAAGCATGAATATTGCATATAATGTTTCGGTCATCACATTACATAGATAATAATGAAGGGCCTTGTAGGTATGGGATTCTCACATAATTTGATTAGTACAGTACATGAGTATTGGTATAACAAGACCCTATCCTTACTTTATAGGTTTACTTAGCATTGGAGATGCTAATCATAGGTGTTTAGGGGTCGAGTCTAGAAACCATTGCTTAAGGCATGAGAAAGTGAATTACGGGGTTCACCTTACTACTAGACTTAGGAATTTGTATATTACTAGATTTCGAAACTAGAAACATATTTTGTGAAATATGGAATTTCTATATATAGGATTAAAAACCTAGGTACTAGAACCCATTTATGATTGGTGCCAATGTATCTCTAACCCTTACCTCGGAGGGCTTTAAATCCGATGTTGTATGCAACACAAGTAATTACCTTTGTTTATATTATGTTAATACTAATTATTTTATGTAAAGTATGTTTTATGTATTTCCTTTGTGTAATTTTGGGTATTATTACACTTAATGTATTAATATGTATTTAACATGTATTTTAGTGTACTTTTCCAAGCGAGAATGAGGAATGGGATTGGGGTTATTTTGTGTATTTCAATGTGGAACAAATTAATCAATTTGATGGTGTATGTGCATGTTGTAACCAATTGAAGATTGGTAGAAAAGATGTTGATGTTGATGAGTTATCTTTTGTCTTGTGAGGTGTGAAAGTAGATAAAGAAAATGTCTTATCAAATGTGGAAGTAGATAAAGAAGAAAAGGATGTCATCAATTGCAAGAGAACGTAGGAAGATTTGTTTCTTTTTCTTTTTTCTTTTTTTAATTGTGGGGGGTACATGGCTTTGTTAGTTGAAAGTTCTTGTATGGGGAAGGGGATTATTATTATTTTTTTTCTTTTGTCTCTTGTCTAAGTCTAGTCTAGGAAAGGAAAGATGGGAGTCTGGTTAGAAAATTTAGTTAAGGTATTGGTTAGTATAATGGAATTGTTAAGGTATAGTTGCGTAGGATTTAGTTAAATAAATTAATAAAATAAAAGAGATTAAGATGGTTAAAATTAAATAAGTTACATATGTATATATATATAATATAATATATAATAATATTAATAATAAAAATATGACAATAACAATATAGCAATATTATAAACTAAGGAAAGAAATAAATTATACACATTGATGCATACATATAGCACCACAAGTAAGGTATAGGACATTATTTATGTTTTGTTAATTTATTTATTCAATTAGTTGAAATTAATTATTTAATACTAGTTAAAATTATCTCCACTCATTCTTTAATGATTTTTATACGATTTCGTGTCCTTAGCATTAATTTCATCTGGTTAGGGTTTTATTAGTATTAGTGCAAATTTATATGTTTTATAAGCTGAGGGTATTGGTTTTAGAGTTTTTATCAGGTTTAGGCTTCATCTATTGTGTTTATGTTTACATAGGGTATAAGGTTTTCATATACGATTAGGGTTCCAAATAGTATATTAGTGTTTTTTATATTTATTTTAAGTTTCATATTTAAAATTTTAATCAATTTTAAAGTTGTTGGTTTTGTTGACTTAAGGAAATTATCTATAACACTCGAGTTCAACTCTATAAGGCAAAATTTACAGGGTTTACAGAAGCGTTGGCTTAAGTAGGGTATGATGCTCAAGTAAGAGAATAGTTGGAATTTAGAGGATGGGATAAGCTCTTGACCATCCATAAGTTGACATAGAAGGAGCTCACCTTAGAGTTTCTAAGTACCCTCACATTGGTAGTTGACCCTATGGAAAACAGTATGTAACATACAATGTATTTCAAATGTAATGGAGCCACCATTAGCAGGCACTTTGATTTCGATACCGGTTGTACTAAGAATGTGTACTAAGACTTTTGTATAGACTAAAGAGTATAGGAATTTGCCATATAAACTGCCTAGAGGAGTAAGTGATGCCCAAGCATGGGCGAGATTGAGTACTAGTCGTTCGATTTATGATCTCGAGAAGTCAAAGGCTTCAAATATGAGAGATCCTGATCTTAGGATTATTCATTATGTGCTTAGTAGGAGCATTACAGGAAGGAAATATAGCATCAGGGTCGTTATCAAAAGAGATATCTTATATTTGCATAGTATAGTTGAGAGGCACTAAATAAACTTAGGCATTCACATGGCCATTTTCTTTAAAAGCCAAGCCATTGAAGGATAAGAAAGACACATCTTCGCAGGCCCCTTTATCACATAGTTGGGGAAGAATATAGCCCAATTCCGTGACCTCCCACCTATGCAAAGGATTGATCCCCTGATCCATATCAATTTTGAGTCCATCCGTGCTATGAAACTCCCCGCTTTGCCTTAGGGTCCACTTCTTATGCAACCTAAGGATGTGCCATCTACTTCATCCTAGTAGTTGCCTTAATCTTCAATTTTAGGAAAAATCGAGAGGATATTTGGCAAGTTGCTGAAGGGATAGAGGCTCCTAGTGTATGAGGTCCAGTACACTCGTATCACGGTTAAGGCAATCTTAGCCTACCATGGGATCTTACTATTGCCTCCACCAGCAGTAACAGCTCTTGATTCTAATGAAGAGACTGAAGAGATCATTGAAGAGGAGGATAGTGAAGAAGAGGGGGAAGACGATGATTGAGTTCTCTTTTCTTTTTATTTTCTTTTGAAAGGCTCCATTTATTATTTTGATTTAGATGAATGTAACAATTAATCATTTACCTTTTCTTTTCTTTCTGTTGACTGATTAACTTTTTACTGATTGATAAGTTTTTTAGGGATGACTATAAGATACTCAATTCAATAGTTTTATCATCATCTAGTTTTGTTTAGTTAACTTCTTTTTATATTGTAGTTAGGTAGTGTTTTTTATTTTTTATTTTTGCACAAAGGAAACTTTAGGCTTGATTAGATCGAATGGAGATCATGTCTCTAGACTCAAAAATTTTCAAGATTAAAGCCATAAACCAAGGAAGTTCCAATTTCTTTTCACTTTTCTTTTTCTCCCATTTGTTATTTGTGTTTTTATGATAATGTACATTGAGTACAATAAACAACTTAAGTGTAGGGGAAAGGATAGTATCATATGTTAATGAGTATGAGCTAATTAAAACATGTATGCTTAAGATTTTGAGTTGTTGACTAGTTACTTTAGAAATTTACACCCATTTATGTAAATAAGCAAGTAAATTTTTTCAAAGTTTTCTCATAATGCCCTATGACCTTAGTCCACTTTGTTGAATTTAAATAATTAAATCCCTATGATTTAGAGTTCCCTGTGACTTAACCTTAAACTTATACTCAAGATTAGGATAGATATTGATAAGTTAAGGACTAGTTTATTTCTATTTCTAAGCTTAATTCAAGAGGATGGTTATCTATCTCTCTTTTTAAAAAATTTTTAGATTTGAGGAACAAAAGAAATTTGTCCTTTAAAATTCTTCTGAAAAATTAAAGTAATTTAAGACATAAGAGAAATAAGAAAGAAAAGCTAAAATTGATAAGGATCAATCTTGATCCTTCAGAAGAGATAGATTCTTTCTCACTACCAATGTAAAAACGAATTAAGATAAAAGAATTGTCAAAGATCGGCCTTGGTCTCCTAGAAGAGCAAGGTATTTTTCTACAGACGATATGAAAATAAAAGGGCTAAATTAGTGAGGATTAACCTTGCTTTGTCAAAAGAGCAATGTTCTTTCCCAATGCTGATAAGCTTCAATAAATGAATTAATTTGAACTAAAGTCTCTTAATAAAAATTGAAAAGTCAAAGGATAAGATAATGTAACTTGCATCCAATGTGAGTTTTCATAATAAACATAGCTTAAGGAAGATCTCTCTCTCCTTAAATTAGAGTTGTGAAATTTCTATAATTTTTCTAAATTGGATGGTCTAGTTTAGTTTTTGTCTAAGTAATAAGGTTAACTCTGAATTTTTTGGATTAATTGATGAAATTTAGTAGTTTTTCAAGTGTTATTATTTAAGTGTTCTATGGATATTATTGAGTTAAAGAAGAAAGGGTAATTTCAAAGAAAATTGCAAAGCACCTTAAATCAAGGTTGTACTTTTCTAAAGAAAATTGTTGATCTTGTCCTTAAGATATAATTGTTTAAAGTTTTGATTATTTTGCTTGAAAACAAGAAAAATCTTAAGTGTGGGGGAATTTATTAACACTCATCTAGCATATGTATTTTAGAATGATTTTGCATCATTTTGTATATTAATTAAGTTAGTTCTATGGTGATTTAAAGCTTAATTCATTAGTATTTCATTTATAGGGATTTTCGGAAGCTTTTTGACAAAGTTTTAGATATTTTGATGGAGTTTCAAAGCTTAACTAAAGAAGTGCATTGCTCAAGGGATTGAAAGAGAGAAATTTAAAGTAAGAATTGAAGTCCAAAGAGGATCACATATAGACACCATAGCCATGATCTTAGGCCATGGTGATTCCATAATTTATGAATCTTCTATTTTTAACAAGTTTTCTTTATAAACCTAGGTCTAGTCCTTATAAATAGATGTCTAAGTCTAGGTTGCAAGGAGAGCCCTTAGGAAAGAGCTTGTACAGTAAAATAGACAAGGGTTTCTCTATTTTCCTTTTCTTCTTTTTCTATCATGTCATAATTTCATTATTAGGTAAATCGTGATTAAACCCTATATTTCAATGTGACTATTGATATTGTTATATTGGTGTTTGTTTATTTCAATCTATGATTTTACATTTTGTTATCTAATTGTATTTATCATATTGTTCTTTAATTTAGTTTTACCAGTGATTGAATTAATGTATAAGTCTACTATAGGGTTCATGGGATCCTATAATATGACTAATTGACACAATTAGAAGAACCTGATAGACTAAAACATCTATCTTTTTAGTTTCTCTAGATTAGGCAAGCTAATAGCGAGATCCAAGGTCATAATGCTATTGAGATACTCTATTCATAAGTGATTTGGATAGAGTAGACTCTAAGTTAGGAATTAGTTAGAGATGAGAGTTCCATTCGTTCATAATAAGAATCTCCATGGTCCAAAATCACAAGTGAGATTAAAAAGTCGCATAGAACTAGGTAGTAAATAACATAAAAATTTACTAAGCATTATGCCTTCTCTTAATTTTAATTAATTATGTTATTAGTTCTATTATTTTAATTATTATGTTATTATTACATCTTTACCTCGTTATTGTTCTTTATTTTATTAAGTGTTCACTTATACTTTTAATTATAAAAGTTAAGGAAAATATTGCTAATGAAGTAAGATCTACTCACATTCATGGTCCCCTATAGGATAAAAAATTAGACTCAAAATTCGTATTTATACTATAACTTAACTAAGTGCACTTAACTAACATGCTATACACAAATCAATTCTCAACTAGTTGTTAACCAAGTGAAAGGAGATGGTGTAGTGAAGGATGAGAACATGGGGATCACCTAGAACTAGTGAAGGAGCTTAGAATGTATTTTGAGCATTAACAATTGGTCATGATCCTATTGGCACAAAACTATGCTATAGATAAATTTTTAAAGTTGGTTTCCATAGGTCTACCAAATAAGGAGGAGAAAGTTTTTATAGAGTATTTGCCTTAAAAGAGTACGAAGAAATAATTTGTGTAATGTTTGGAAGTGTAAGCCATAGAAGAGCCTTGTTGGATGGATCCTATCTTGATTACTTGAAATAAAGAACTTTACTTGGAGATATCATCAAAGCTTGGAGACTCATTTATAAAGCCATAAAATTTACCATTATTGATGGAGAGCTCTATAAGAGAGGTTTAAGCATGTTGTGTCTAAAGTACGTGTGACTTACTGAGGCTAAAAAGTTCTTATTTGACCTACACTTAGGGGTATACAACAATCATATTAAGTTTGGCACTCTATATGTGAATGCTTTGAGGCTCAGCTATAGGTAGCTACCATGAAGAAGGACACCCTAAAGTTAGTTTAGATATATGACCGTTGTTAGAAGAATGCTCCTATAAAGAAGCACTAAATGCATACCTTATCCCACTTACCAATCCTAAGCCCTTCACCTTGTAAGGATTGGATATTTTGGAACCATTCTCTAAGACCACCAAATAGAGGCAGTATATCATTGTAGCGGTGGACTATTTTACAAAATAAGTTGAGTCGAAGGCAATTGTGAACATCATAGAGAGAAGCATAGAGGCCTTTATTATTAGTAATATCTTGACTAAGTTTGTGAACCCTTATGCCATAATTACAAACAATGGTCCTTAGTTTGACAATGATAGATTTAGAGAGTTTTGTGAGACACATCACATTAGATTGTGTTATATGTCCACTGCATAACTTCAAAGCAATGGACAATAGAGGTAGTGAATAAGGATATTGTTGAGCCTGATTTTTCGGTTTTCTATTTATTTAAAATTAATTTACTCATTTCCGATTAATACTAAACCCTAACCCATTTAATATTAATCCTCAACTAAAGAAATTGAGAAATTTCGGTTTTTTAATGAAAATAATTTTTGGAGTCGCCACCTGATCGAAGTTGGGAAAAGAAAAGAAACCGTAACCAATTGAGTGGATTAATTACGACTTGGCTATCGATCTTTAATTTCAATTTGAATGAAGAACCAGAGGGTTCTGAATTCGGGGGCTAACCTATTAAACCTTAATGGGTACCACTATCTATTTACCGAAATTAGGATTATTCTTCTAATTATAATATTTAAAAATAAATAAATAAATAAATTAAAAGAAAAAAGAACCTAAGTTTTTATAGATTTTATTATCGCCCTAAAGATGCCTACGTACCCGTTAACCGTGATCAAACGATTGTAGTTATTTACAAAAACTTTAGTGTATTGGTTCTTTTTATAAAAAAATGATTGATTGAATTTGCTTTTTTATTAATCATTTTATTTTTATTAAGAAAAATCCCTAAAAGCCTAATTTTTATTGCTAATTATAAAAAAAAACCTAAAAACCTAATTTTTGAAAAGTCTTAAATTAAGATTTTTATTTAAAAACAACTAAGTGATAATAATTTTTTTTATTTTTAAGAAAAAACCTAAAGATTTTATGAAATATACAATTTTTATGAAATATGCAATATTCTACATGATGAATCTTTTATTAGAAAAGATACTTAAAACATAAAAAAAAAAAGAAGAAAAAAAAATTCCTAATCGTAGAAAAGATACCTAACCATAAAAAAGATATCTAAACCATATAAAAGATAACTAAATTATGAAAAAAAGTTTAAACCATAGAAAAAAAAATCTAAAATGGAAAAGACACCTAAACAATAGAAAATGTATATAAACTATAGAAAAGGAGTCTAAATTATGGAAAAGATATCTAACCATAGAAAAGATGCCTAAACCATAGGAAATAAATTTAAACTATGAAAAAGAGACCATAGAAAAGATGTCCAAACCATAGAAAAGATGTCCAAACCATAGAAAAAAAAAAGCCTAAACTATGGAAAACAAGCCTAAACTATAGAAAAGATGTCTCGTCGTAAAAAAGAAGTCAATTAATTTTTTTTTTATTTTATGAACATCAAAATGATTTTTTTTTTATCTAGAAAACCCTAATAGGTCTAAGGCAATTTTTCTAAATTACTATAATATGCAAAGAACAAGATTTTATAAAATATGAGATTTTATAAAAATGTCATTTTGAAAATATGAAATCTAAAAAAAAAAACTAAAATTTAACGTAACACATGTTCACTAAACACTGATGCTATAACTAATTACTAGCAAATAAAGACATGATAAAAATAAACAAAAAAAATTAGTCTAAGTTTTAAAAATAACTACACATATACTAAGTGAGATAAAAATAAATAAATAAGACAAGTTATAGAAAACAATTAAAAACCACTATTATGTACCTGTAAGGCAAAGCTCATGAAAGGGAACAGATTAGATCCCTAGTCCTATCGTGCGCATAACTATAGAATTGGTCTAAGGAGTGGGTTTGAGCGTGTTTTTAACAAATATGTAATTGTTCTTTTTGGCTTGTACCATGCAACCCTTATTTATAAAACTTGAAAATAAATCTTTTGAATCAAATCGAATCGAATCTAAATTGATAAAGATCCAAAATAAATTCGAATCTTACAAATCTTGATTTTATTAGATTTAATGTCATTGTATCAGATTTTTTTTTCAACAACTATTTAGTCAAGATTCCATTAAATTAATTTTTTTGAATTTCTTCTTTTTTTTTCAACAATTTTCTATTTTTTTTATTTTTTATCATTTTTCAATTTTTTTATTATTTTCTAAATTATGACCCCAAAAACAAAAATTAGAACTACTATGGGCAAAAATCGATTGTCTACAGATATCCTTCATAATTTGCAAAAGAAGGTGAACTGAGTAAGGAGCAAGATGGTAAATGAGCTACCAAATGTTTTATAGGTTTATTGAACCACTCATAGGACCTAGACAAGCCATACTCCTTATAAGTTAACCTTTAGGTCTAAAGCAATCTTGGCAATTGAGCTCTAAATTGAGAGTGCGAGGATTCGAGCTTATGACTATTAGCTTAATGATATTAGCCTCTGAGCAAACCACGGTACCATTTATGAGACTAGAACTCCAGCAAAGGCTCAATAAACAACTTATCAACAATGTGTAGCTTATGACAAACAAGTTTAGCACAAGTGTTTCTAACTTGGTGATTTGGTATGCAGGAAGTTAGAAGCTCTCAGAGTCAAGGAAAGCTAAGGGAAGTTAACCTAGCCAAAGGAAGACCTATAAGGGTAAAACAGGTCATTGAGAATGGAAGAGCATACAAATTGGAAAGGCTAAATGGTTAGCCCATTCCTTGAGCTTAAAATGTAGATAACTTATGGCAATACTTCAAATAGCTGACTTTTGTTGAGTAAAGGATGTGTTCAAATTCCTAATTTGAAATTCTACGATTAGTTTTTTGTTTCTTTGGATTAACATATGTGTTGTACTTTATAATGTTGTGTAGACTATTAGCATTTATGTACCTAGTCATATTTATTGACGTGTTCTTGTTTTTCCATGTTTTACGATGAATTAAGTAATGTAGTACATTGATTATTTTGTTTTCGCTAATGTTGTGCTCTATTTTTCATTAATATCCTTCCTTTAGCACTAAAGCTCCAATTCAAAACAAGGTGAATGTAAGGCTTGTATTGTTAATCTATGCTAATGTAAATGGCCAACGGGTTCCATTTTAACTTCTCATGAAGCCTGAGAAGAAGTAAAAAGCATCTCTAAATCCTAGATATAACAAGCGATGAGTAAACTAAGCATCCTATTATCCCTTAATCCAATGAAAAAATGTGGACGATGAGTGTAGGACATCCCAAAGTAAATATCAAAGGGATTCAACCAAACTTCTCTAAGTCCTACAATAAGTATGGATAGCAACTTATTTAAAACCCTAAGCCATTTAGGAGCAACATACTAAAGCTCTTTGAGTTTTATTACAAGCATGGACAATGAGATATCTAAAGCCTTACACCATTAAATAGTGATGGAGTAAAACTGTTTAAGTCCTAAAATAAGTACGAATAATGAGTTATTAAAGGCCCTAAGTTATTAAGAAACAATAAGCTAGAATCATGGATTAAAATGAGCAAAAAATGTGATTCAAGCATAAATAGGCCAAAACTAATATAGTAGCCATAAAAAATGAAAATACATGAACATAGAACAAAAGTCAGCATACTAACCTGAATGTTGAAAGAAAGCTTTTGACAAATAAGAAGAAAAGAGGAAAGAGGGTTGGGGGGGGGGGGGGTGGGGTGGTTGGGGGTGGTGTAGAGAGTGGGGGTGTGGTGTTGTGAATGGCAATAGGATTCAATCTTTGGCCATAGAGTTGTTGAGAGCTATAGTTAGATTTGCAAGAAGAATATTGCTAAGGGGATTAAGGTAAGTATTTAGGTTTTCGTCCTAAGCACCAGCGAAAGCATTATCTCTTTTAATAGGTCAGTTCCACCCCCCCCCCCCCCCCCCCCCCCTCCCCTTTAGGACTTCTTGGTTAGTAGCATCCTCATGAACTATGGGGGCTTCCTCTTTCCGGCTTCTTGTAGCAAAGTTCAAGTAGCTCAAATCATAGTTAAAATGGTGAATCAAAATCTCATCCTTTGCCATATTGATACTGATATGAGTTCGTAGGTGAATACAAAGACCCAATATCATACATAGCTAAAAGGGGGGTGGGTCTAACTCTTAAGATGGCTGGAAAAGTAAATGATAATCGAGGGATGAGTAACGATTCTTGACAATGAATACGACGCACTAACACCTCATACGAGCTCGAGTCACACTTGATATGACGCATAAGTATGGCCAAAGGTCACTCGTCATCAGTCCACGCTCAAATGGGCTAGATAAGAGTAGATCAAGAGTAAGTAAAAGGACACTTAGCTCAAGAGAGAATAAAAAGTTCAGTATATTCTTCTGTATATTCTTGTTGCAATTATTACATTATGCGAGTATTTATAGTATCCTGTTAAGGGAAGTCCTAAAATACAAAAATGGATCACTACTTGCTAAACAAAAAGGAGAATGATTTATAAGGAAAGCATGAAATCATGCGCAATGAATGTCCTCCATCAGAAATGATAGTACGGATGTTAGAAAGGACAGTATACGCATATTTTACTCAGTTTGCAATTATAACAATATTGGGAGCTGAGCAAGGGTAAGCCTCTGATCAGGTCTATTCGGCATCGATAGTTCGATACCCTAACTACTGGGGCTGGATTGAGGTTGGCTTAAGGACGGCTCATATTTAGGTTGGCCTCAAATGGTTGGCTCTTAACAGTTGTCAACTCAGCATTAGTACTGTAGAGCTTGTTGTATTTAGATTTGGCGCTCGGACTAGTGCATAGTGGAAGGTTTAATTCGGTACGTCGGTTAGTCACCTCGGCAAAACCTTGGATAGTGTAGAAAGAGAAGTAGCATAGTAGATCAAAATAGGGTAAATACTACTCCTTAGCGCTTAACTCACCTTAAATAGCTCAAAGAAACACATAGGATACCCTTGGGCTCAGGATCGCATGATCGGTCCTTAATCCATATTATCCCCTCCAGGTTGTTTGAGATTTGGGATCAAATTTGTTTCAACTCTAAGTTGCTTGTCTTCGGAAGTGTAAGGTTATAGGTCAACAATGTTAAAGGAATTTGAGACTCCATATCCTTCAGGCAATTCAATCTTATAGGCATTAGGGTTGATCCTTTCAAAGAACTTTGAAAAGTTTGTTGGCCTTAGGATATAACTTGCTCTTCCTCAAGTTTAGGAATTGTTCCGTATTGAGGTGTATCTAGACCAAATCGCCTGGTTGAAATTCTCTCTTCTTCCATCCTTAGCTTTGCTTCTTATGCTTAATATTAGCTTAACCCAATTGCTTTACAACCTTCTGGTGCATGGCTTTGATGGCCTCAACTCTTTCAATAGCTGGCTAGTTATTATCAAACATCGACTGAGGTACTTTGTCTAATGGTATCTTGAGGTCGAACCCATAGGTAACCTCGAATGGAGACATGATTATTATACTGTAGGTAGTCTTGTTGTAGGGGAACTCAATGATTGATAGGCACAGATTCAATCGGCCATGTTTCATTTGACAACAACCTGCATCAAAGTTCCCATAGTTCTGTTGATAACTTCTGTTTATCCATTGGTTTATGGATGGTAAGACGTGTTGTACAGTAGCTTGGTTCCCATTTACCTCCATAGCATCCTCTAGAAGTCACTCATAAACTTTAGGTCTCAGTCCAAAACAATGGTTCTAGGAATTTCGTACAGCTTGATTACTTCTTGAAAGAAAAGAAAAGAGATAGCCGAAGTATTGTTAGTTTTAGAACAGGGCACAGAATGTACCATCTTACTAAATCGATCCACAACTACCATGATGGAGTCCTTCCCTCGGGACATCCTTGACAATCCTAACATGAAGTCTATACTTTACTTAGACCATGGTTTGGTTGGGATCGGTAAAGGTTTTTAGTGTCCTTGCTCAGCTTAACTCTTCACCTTTCGGTAGGTTGCATACTTTGCTAGTACATATTGGACATCTCTCTTCATCTTTGCCCAAAAGAATTTAGAGGATAATACCTCATGAGTTCGGCGTTGGCCAAAATGTCTTGTTAATCCCCCTCCATGTGCTTCGCACACTAGCAGTTCTCTTGTGGAAGAAGTCGGGATTCATAGCTTTCTCTTCCTAAATAAGTATCTGTCCTCCCTGTAATAGTCATCCAGTGTCTATCCTTCCTTACATCAGGCATAGATAGGACCAAAGTGTGGATTTTCAGTATACAGATTCTTTATGGTTGAAAAACTAAGTAACCTTGTTTATAGTTTGGTCAGGAAGGTATGTCCTCTTGATAAGGTGTTGACCACTACATTATTTCTTCCATTCTTCTATTTTACAACATAAGAAAAACCCTTCATGAATTTGATCCACTTAGCTTACCTTCAAGACAACTTTGGTTGGCTCTTTAGATATCTCAAGGATTCATGATCGATATAGATCATAAAGAGCCATGCTGTCAGGGCTCGGATTAAGGAGTAGAACATCTTATCATAGATGGAATAGTTGAGTATAACTCTTCAAAGTTTTTCACTACAGTAAGTAATAAGTTAGCCTTTTTGCATCAGCAAAGCAACTATGTCTAGTTTGGATGCATCACACTCTACTTCAAATACGTTATCAAAGCTCAATATAGCTAAGACAAGGGTTATAGTTAGCCTCTCTTTTACTTCCTCAAGACAACCCCTCTTTTCTGTACCCATCTGAATTAGCACTCATCTTTGATAGTTCGGTAAGTAGGGCCGTAATTGTACTGAAATTCTTTATGAGTTGGCGATAGAACAACGTTAGGCTATGAAAACTTCTCACATCTGTAAAACAGGTCAGTTCAGGCCATTCTATGATCACTCTTATCTTCTCATCATCGATTCGGATGCCACCTCTACTCTTAACAATATCCAAGAAGATCACCTTGGAATAGCAAAAGTCATACTTCTTCAGATTGGCGTAGAGTTGTTTAGCTCGGAGCTTTGCAAACACTTATTGGAGATGCTCTTGGTAAGTCTCCAGGTTGGGAGTGTACACAAAACTGTCATCAAAATAAATTACGACAAACCTTCCCAATAATTCTCAAAGCACATGATTCATAAGGCACATGAATGTGCTTGGCGCATTGGACAGTCCAAATGGCATTATAAGCCAATCATATAAACCATGTCATGTCTTGAATGCAATCTTCCACTCATGCGCATTGAAATCTTATGGTACTTAACCTTGAGGTCGATCTTAGAGAACACTTTTGCTTTGCTTAATTCGTTTAGCATGTCATTAAGCTTGGGTGTGGGATACTTATAGTCGATGGAGATTCAGTTGATCGCTCAGCTATCTATACACATTCTTTAAGACCCATCTTTCTTCGACACTAATAAGGCCAGCAAAGCTTAGGGGCTTAGGGACTTATGTACATACCCTTTCTTCAGTGGCTCATCTACTTACCTTTGCAATCCAATAGCTTATTCAGGATTTAGCTTATAGGCAAGCTTCTTTGGTAGCGTAGCTCCTCATTGTAGATCGATCTCATGTTCGACATGTTGGTTTCGAGCAAATCGTCAACAGCTCTTTCGAAAATAGATTGGAATATTCCTCTAGTAAGGTTTTTACTTAGGTCAGTAGCTCTTCCTCCTTAAGACTCATCTCTAAAAGTGTTTTAATAAGAAGATAGGTTGGTCCCTCTAGCTCCATTTCTCTTTTCAATTCAGCTTAGGTCAATACTAAAGCCTCTTTCTTCAGGGCACAAGTAAGTTGGGACTGCATGACCTTTACTTGCTTGGTAGTCATAAGGCTTAATTTCATCCTCCTTCCTTCATGCTCTACAGAGCATGTATTCCTCATTTTGTCATATATAACTGCTCAATCAAACATCTATGGTTGTCTAAGTAGAATGTAAGATGCACTCATTGGCAGTACATTACAGAGCATTTCATCTTGATACTTGCTAATGTAGATCAACATAAACACTTGTTTGTTCACTTGTAGGGCTCCCTTGTCACTAAGTCAATGAAGCTTGTAAGGTTTCGAGTGGGGTATGGTTAGCAATTTCTACTTTTAAACCATGAATACGAAGGCTACTTTGGTGCATCTCCTACTGTCAACTACTAGTGCACATAGTGAGTCATTTACCTTACATCCACTATGGAAGAGATTTTCTCTCTATTTGTCTTTGGGTATATTACTAACACTCATTATCCTCCTCAACACTAGAGCAATTGGCATAATGTTTCCTTCCTTACTGTAGATAACTTCTTCCTTGGACAACTAGGTCTGTTTATTCTCCTTCAACTCCTTTACTTCCTCATCAATACTGTCAACCTCAACGGTCAGTTCCTCGCCTCAGATCACCATTGTTCACTTGTATGAACATTGAATGGCCATGTGTCCAAATCCTTAGCATTTGAAACACTTGATCTCACTCGTCTTTCTCCTTGAACTCTAGCCCTTCTCAAACTTCCTTGAGGGTTCCTTCTACTCGAGTTAAGAGGTCGAAATGAGTTAGGTCTCAATAACCTTACTTGGTTCCGTTTGCACTGGTCTGCTTAGAATAGTTTAGTTGTTGCCTAATTGGCCAACAAGGGGTCGAAATCTTCCTATTCGGCGTTTTCTATCATCTAGGCAGCTCAGATTGTGTCATCAAGCATTCTAACATCTAGGGTTTCTAAGACATCCCCGATTTGATACTTCAACCCACCGATGAATCGATATATAGTTTGGTCTTCCATCTCTACAACTTCACATCGGATCATTAATATTTGGTATTCTTTAATGTAAATGTCCACACTCGATCCTTCTTATCTCAATTCTTGTAGTCTTTTGAAGGCATCCTATAAATAATAGCTCGACACAAACCTTCTCCACATGACTCTTTTCATTTCATCCCAGCTCCTAATCTCTCATTCTCCTTCCCTTCTTTTGTTACCTTATAAG
Organism: Lumnitzera racemosa; assembly: GCA_024138005.1. Classification (NCBI taxonomy): domain Eukaryota; kingdom Viridiplantae; phylum Streptophyta; class Magnoliopsida; order Myrtales; family Combretaceae; genus Lumnitzera; species Lumnitzera racemosa. Next base: position 50,672,448 of record JAMXBC010000004.1, on the reverse strand, counting down.
TTCTTCCACCATTAGGTGGCATAACTAATGAACTCTAACACAATAAGTCTAACCTTTGCATTGTCGGGCACTTTATGGCATTCAAACTGTTTTTTAATCTTATCTACCCAATCTAGGTAGTTCTTAGCATCACTACTTCTAGAGAAACCTATAATATGCATGCTCTATCCCTTAACTTTAGGGGCTTATACATTTCTTTCCTTAAGCTCATAATAGTCCTCTGCCTCGTCATCTCCTTTTGCTTCCTCCTCAATCTCTTCAAGCGCTAGCCTTCATCTAACATCCCTACCAATTCCTTTAACTTGGGTTGGTCAAGCTAAGGCATTAACTTAACCAAATTGACTATTGCCTTGTCCTTGCTATTTACATTCCCTAGTAGGGTTATTTCTAGCTCGCTACCTGTCTTCTTAGATAAAAATCACCAGACTAGCTACCAAGTCGGTAAGCCTATCTAAGTGATCACCCACTGACTGAAGTATAAAGCTTCCTTCTTGACCTTAACCATGTTGAGTCCCACTTTCTTAGTTTCCTAAAATTCCTTGAACACTTAAATTTGACATTGATGGTTACTTCACAATGACAATTACACAACAAACGAACAGTTAACTTCACTCTATTTTTCATATCGAAAACAGGGGAAAATAGAGTATAGAACACTTCTCAACTACTAAACTTCAAAGCTCACAATAGAACCATTGTCTCATGGGAGCAGTAACAGACTACTCAAAAAACACAATAGTAGAATCAGCTTCAAACTTAACCTATCTTTGATACCAAGATGATACAGGTTCATGGACAAACATATGGACCTAATATCATGCGAAACCAAAAGGGAGGTACGTCCAAGTTGTGAGAGGGCTCAAAAAGTAAATGATAATTGAGGGATGAGCTGGAGTTCCCATGCATCGACAATGGATATGACGTACCAACACCTCATACGAGCTCAGGTCACACTTGATATGATGCATAAATATAGCCGGAGGTTACTCACCACTAGTTTACACTCAAATGGGTTAGATAAGAGTAGCTTAAGAGTAAGCAAAAGAACACTTAGCTTAAGAGAGGGTAAAAAGTTTAGTGTATGCTTCTCTATATTCTTGTTGCGGCTATTACATTATGCAAGTATTTATAGTACCCTATTAAGGTCAGTCCTAAAATACAAAAATGGATCATAACTTACTAAACAAAAAGGAAAATAATTTATGGGGAAAGCATGAAATCATGCACAATGAACATCTTCCATCAGTGATAAGTGTAAATTACTTTACACTTTCAAAGCATGTTTAGGCATAGAATTGATCATAAATGTGATTTAATTCTTTAGATTAGATACTTAATTGAATAAAATAATGATTTTAGGTTAATCATGAGTAAAGGGAGGAAGTATACACAAGAATAACAACTTTTAAGTTAGTTATAGCCGTAAAGGAGAAGAAATAAGTATAGAAGTGTCAATCACGAGCGTGGTAATGAAGCAATGAAGAATATAACTTAGTCACTTCTTCAATCACGGTCATGATCAAGGGAAGTATTGTCAATCTTCCTGTCAATCATGAATGTAATTGAATAGTAGAAGGATGATCATGGCCATGGTCATGGGCATAATGAGATCTGATAGTACGACGAGGAGTTTATGGCCATAATAACGGCCGTGATTGGTGAAGAATAATTCTTTTCGAGACTATCATGCCTCGAGTCACGAGCATGATAGGAAGAGGCACAACTGTTCTTTTCAATCTTTTTATGTAAACCAGTACATGGGAAACATCAAGTGGTACCGTGAAGGGGTAAATTCAAGTCTTTTAACGAGGGAAATATAAAAAGCTTCCGCAACTTGTGGAAAAAAAAATTCTTTTGCAAACATCAAATTTTAGGAGAGTAGACATTATTTAAAATAACACATCACTTGCCTACATACATTCATTTTTTTACCCTTCCTTGTACCAATTTGTATCCTGTATCATTTCCTAAGTGTGTACTGTATTTTTCCCAAAATCACTCGAGATAGACGATGGGAATTCATTGTTCTTGTATTCATCAAACTTCTTTAGCAGAATAAAAAGGGGTTTTTACTTTAACTATTGCATGTTTTATTTTTGTTTAATTATGTTTCATGTTAGTTTGTTTCGTTGTTTTATCATATGTGAGTAATTCGTTAGGGCTTGCTTCATTAATTAATATGATCAAGTGCTTGAAAAAAAAGGGTAATTCCTAATGTTTGTTAATTCTGATGAATGACATTTAATGAATCTAAGTAAGATGTAGTGTATAACATTGACTTAGGATAGATTTCAATAGAATATGTCGAGAGATAATTCTATTAAATAGATCTAGTTCATTGAAACAACTTACTCCTGATAATAGAGATATTATTATGAAAGTTGCGGCATCTATAAGGGAATCAATACATTAACATGACATTAATGCAATCTTAGTTGGCTATTAATTGGGGAGAGATTCCAATAGATACAATTAGGATTAGAAGTAAGTAGTTCTAAGAAGAATGCTTATATACTGTAATTTCCTGCAGTTAATAATTATTAGGATGAAAAGTATTTTGGTAAGAATATACTAAATAATGAAGCAAGCTTGCATGTTAAGTGTATTTTTGTAATTATTCTTGTAATCATTGTATTAATCACTCTAGATTGTAGATTAATGTAGTTTAGTTAACATTTAGAATCTTAATAAATGATCACTGATGAAATTGACTGCTAGATAATAAGAAAAATTGTTAAGTATTAGTGTTTGAGTCATTTTCCCAATAGAGACAATACTATACTCAGTTAGAAAGGATAGTATACTTACCTATCGAACCGAGTTAGGGATAAAATATAGGTTTATAAATTGTAAAGCTCAAAAGCTTTATTTAAAAGCGATTAGTTAGAAAGGATAGTACGAATGTTAGAAAGGACAGTATGTACGTATTTTATGTAGTCTACAATTTTGACAATATTGGGAGCTGAGAAGAGGCGGGCCTCTGATCAAGTCTGTTCAGCATCGGTAGTTCGGTACCTTGACTACTGAGGCTGGGCTAAGGTTGCCTTAAGGACGGCTTACATTTGGGTTGGCCTTAGATGGTTAGCTTTTGATAGTTGTCAACTCGGCATTTGTACTGTGGAGATTGTTGTATTTAGATTTGGCACTGGAACTAGTGCATAGCGAGGGTTTGGTTTAGCACATCTGTTGGCTACCTTAGCAACACCTTGGATAGCATAGAGAGTGAAGTAGCTTGGTAGAGCGTACTAGGGTAAGCATTGCTCTTCGACACTTAACTCACCTCAGACATCTTAGCGTACTAAGTGAGAAAGCCCTCAAGTTCGAGATCGTATGATTGGTTCTTGATCACAACATTTTCTATTTTTTTTTTTTTTGAGAGCATACTTATATAATCTTTGCTATCTTAAACTTATTGAAGGACTTTCTAATACCTGGTCCCTTAATTGACTTTTTCTTTAAGATCAGAGACCATAGCCTTCAGTTCATCACATGAGTTCTGTAGTTGATGGACCTCCTCAACATGTTTGCTCTTAAGACTATCAAGTTCATTTTGGGTCCCTTGCAAATGGGTTACAAGCTAGGAACCCTTCCTCTGTTCCTCTACCAAGGTAGCTTCCTTCTCTTTTGTAATGTAATCTTACCCAATTTATCCTTTAAACTCTTCTTCTCCTCTTCCAACTTGGTGTTCTCCTCACCCCATTTCTTAAGTTTCTTATGCTCTACCTCTATATAGACTACCTATTCCTTAGCCTCCTTTGTAATCTAAAGACACAAAATAAATAGTGAAAGCGAATAAAATAAAATGTATATAATTGGAATAAGACCCTAAGTGGGTGGAAGCCTTTACCGCCTTCTTCTCTTTCATTTGATCATTGATAACTATGAGCAAATGTTGTGAACATTGAAAAAGAAAGAATAAAGTTACAAAGAGAGGGATAAGATCACTAATGCTTGCAATAACTCATTAATCCTTACTAGATACTCTTAGGGATATTCTTAGTTTGGCAATAACCAAATGTTCAAGACTGTCAGAGCTTATAGAATAGTAATACTAGATATTCTTAGTGAGTAAAGCAACATCTTCGAGAAGTCAAATTCCTTACATTAGATGAAGAATAATCTTACCATTACCAAGGGCGTAATCTCCCATGTTTACTTGCTAGAGGGGAAAAATTCATACATAGCCTCATTTTCCTCCCTAGATAAAGCCATAGGGACAGGAATAAACATAGGTGGTTGCTTAGTTTGGAGATTTGTAGAACCCCCATCAAGTTAGCTAGTGTTCTTCTTCTCACCTTTCTTTTTAAACTTCTTGATGTTGTATTCCCCCCTGTAGGATCCCAAACAATAGGCTCCTTAGGTTTGACATTAGGCCACTTCCTCTATAGATTAGTCTCTATAACCTTTCTCTTTCGAGCAACTCCCCTTTAGGAACTTTTACACCCTCCTAAGTTCTTTTTGTGGTTGTTATCTTGGGTGTAATAGCCTTCTTTATTCCTTTCTCTTTGCTTAGAGTAATTCTAGCCTTGAGGTTAGCAAACAAACTCCTTGAATCAGGGTTCTTAAGTTACATGTTTACAAGAAATCTAAGGAATGAAATAAGGTTAGGGTAGCCCTAACATCTAAGTCTTCACTGATACACTCAAAAGCCATCATTAGCTTAAAGGAATTTAGGGTTAACATGCTCAGGCATATGAATGGTAAGTGAAGAGAAAAAGGAAACTAAAGACCAACCTTAAAGTACTTCTCAAAAAGTGTGAACTCACACTCTCCAAGGGATGTTATGCATTCATGAATTTAAGGTCATTCAATTTTCCTTTGACGGGGAGTAGAGCGAAAAAAGTCTCATTTCATTGAATTCTTTTTCCATTAATGTGCTTGAGACTCCATTAGGGCTCAATTCATACTCTATGCTTGTGGATAAGGTGATAGATGGAAGGTGCCTTCATTATCAAAAGAATAGCCACTGAATGGAATTCGCTGGATTTATGAATCTCTTAGAGCATGCACCCTTGCTAACCCAATATAGCTAGATAGATCATAAGGGAAGTCATCCTCTATGTTCATATACTAGTGGTCTACTTTAAGGAAGGAACATTAGCTACTTGAGGGGTTGTAGGTGGGCCTTAGCCTAAGTTTTGAACATTTTTCGAAGTGAGTTTTTGAGGCTATGTTGGACATGATTACTTTAAGAAGATGACTAAAATGAAAAAAAAAAAGAGAGGGAAGAGGGGAGATTTTTTCAATAAAAGTATGAATGGAAAGCTAAAATTTTTAGGGAGATTGAAGTTTAATCAGTCAATAAAGGATAGCAATGGAGGAAGAAGAAAGAGAGATGAAAAGTAATAAAAATATAAAGGTATTAAGTGGATACAAGCCTTAGGATTCATAGTAGTTATCTATAACTTATAGTTGTATGATAATGCCCCTTTTCAAAAATCTAATCGTTAGGATCAAAACTCCTAGCATATAACACACATAGTAACTATCATGTCAACATAAATCTTAATGTAAAAAATATAGATTGCCCTTGATTGGCTATAAACCTTCCCCTATATGCAAACTAAAGATAGGTCGATACTGGTAAAGATCAACTGTGATCCTACAAGTGCAGGGCAAAAATAACAAGCTTGGAATAAACGAAGATCATATATGCCCTCACTTTATAGTATATGGATTCCAAGAACCTTAGTATGTAAAGCACTATGATGCACTATATTACTCTCCTTGGTGTCACCACCAAGGAGAATCGAGGAGCAAATGTTGATAGGGATTTTTGTCTTAAGGTATTGGAGACCATCAAGTGACCTGAAGAAGCTAATGTTTGATCTCCGTCATTAGCCTCAAAACCAATTTAAAAGATCAATTGCTTGAGGAATGGATAAGTTGAGAACATGAAAAGAAATTAAGGTAGCTTTGAATAGGACAGAAAAGTAATAGGGAGCTTAAGAAGACTTAGTCCAACCACCAAGAGTTTAAATTCAAACATAGGCATAAGCAATTAAGGATCATTACATAGATAACTATCCATAACCTACTAAAAATTAACCTACGTTCTAAGAATTTAGTGGATGGTCTATAATTCAAATTCCCTACATGGAGATTCTAGGGGCAATGGTTGTAAGACGGTTACCAACTACCCTCTATAAAATAAATGTCAGTACACTATGGTAAGCTTCTTTTAGCTACTTGAACTCTATAAATATTGCCTTATTCTTTACTCTTTGTACACTTCATAACCAAAACCTTACATAGGCATTGGAGTAGCTACACTAGAGTCACCCTAGTACCCCTATAGCATAATTTCTTCTTTTTTGTAGGTTTAGGATTAGCTTAGCAAACCAAGTTTCCTCTTATCTAAATTTCACTGTCAATAAGTCTGGTAACACAACATAACATGCTAATTTTTATATTAATACAATGTCATGAACTAGTTTTCCAATATCACAATTACATGGAGATTGTTCCTTGGATATTTCTTGAAATTCATGTTACAAGAATATGCTAACTCATCCAAGAGTGTTTTTCTAGTATTATCACACAACAAAATGGACTCAAGCTAAAAATCCATCACAAACATCTCTCTTTCATCTTCTTCCCAATATAACTTCTCCATGCTTTTTTTCATCCCTACTTCATGATCATATTCATCATACAATCATTTAATATTTTCTCCTAAAACTAGAGATCAATTCTCATGTAAACTTTCTAATCTTGCATCAAACCCTAACTTCATGATGAGATTTTCCTAAAATCAACAAGTAAAAACAACAAAACTAAGTACGAATTGAGTTTTACATACCTTAGATTGATGATCTAGGAATTGCAACAAAAGTGCAGTGATTTGAGGCTTGATAGTGAAAGAGTAAGAGAGAGAGAGAGAGAGAGGCATGTTTTAAAGAGAGAGAGTGAGGATTTAGAGTGAAAAAGAGAGTATTGCAAGTACATGGGCATGATCGTGGTTGTGCTTCTCGTCTTGATGCATGTATTTCCCTTACGTTTGATCATGGACAAGGATCACTAGCATGATCTTGGTCATGATCTTCTCATCTTGAATTTTCTTTTGTCTTTCAATGAAAATTTGTTTATGAGAGGAACACGACCATGTTTACAACCGTAAACTTAGACCATGTTTCTCTTTGATTCATCGAATCCTACACTTTACAAATTATTTGATCTCTTCTGTTGAAAACACTTCTTGAAAAATTAAAAAAAAATCATGACAAATTATATTGCCGAAGATCAAAATTCAACTGTAATGCAATTTATTAGATAGGCTAATTTGTTATGAGAGGAACATGGCCATGTTCACAACCATAAACTTAGACCATGTTTCTCTTTGATTCATCAAATCCTACGATTTACAAATTCCTTGATCTCTTCCATTGAAAACACTTCTTGAAAAATAAAAAAAAATCATGACAAATTATATTACCAAAGATTAAAATTCAATTATAATGCAATTTATTGGATAGACTAATTTGTTTTCAAAGACATTGTAATGCCATTTCAACAGCGAATTGCTTTAGCTAGAATTGATAGCCATTCACATGGGAAAACAAAATGATGCTTATTCATATAGACTAGCAAGATAATAGGACTTAACCTAATAACAAAAAAAAAATTAAAACAGCGATTACTCAACGAAATAAAAGTAAAAATAACTTAGGTTGCCTCCTAAGAGGCATTGTTTTTAGTGTCATTTGCTCAATGATCTCATCCTTCCTTTAGTTTTGTTCAAGTTCCACAGGTTTATGATTGGATATACATTCCATAGCTAGCTTCCTTCTTGTCTTTTTGTTACTGTTCCAGTTAGTTGTCTCTAAGTTTCTATGTAGCACCTCAGTATTCTTATTTGCTACTTTAGTGGCTTAGAATCTAGCATCCGAGTTCTTGATATACCTGTTCAACAACTCCTCTAGAGTAGGGTTCCTAATTTGAGTTAGAGCATTTTTATTCTACTGTTGTGGCTAGCCTTCTTATGAAAAATTAGGATGATTTCTCCAACCTAGATTATGAATGTTACTAAAAGGATTATTTGGTGGTCTATTAACAAGAAAATTAACCTCTTCTATGTTAGGTGGTGCCTCATCTTGCACTAAATTCGTTGGTTTCATCAATCTTTCAATTTCCTCACTCAAGTTCTCTACTTGAGCCATCAAAGTTGTAACCAAATCAACTGTAGATTTCTCAAACACCTTTACCTTGGCTCTCACATTATCTCACTAGGCATTATTCATGGCTATGCCTTCTATTAGCTTTTGGGCCTATCTAGTGTCTTAGCTGTAAACCTTGCAAATTTAGCTTTCTAAGTATAGAAACAAACATCCAAACTGTAGATGATTTCTCGAAGTCAATAGAGTCAGTGAGATTTTAAACCGATTAAAATCTCAATCCAAAACCTAAAGTGAATATGAAAAACCTTAAATCATCAATTGAACCTCTAACCGCATATGAAGACCCTAAAACTTCGAGTATATGTAACTGGCAAAGTTAATCTCGAACCTTATCAAAACCCTAAGATAATAATCGAAGACTTAATCGCGTATAAATATATTAAACCTTAAATGTGTAAAAACATTAGAGATTGTGCCCTAAGGTAACAAAAACCCTAAAACTATAACTTTAAGGATATAAAAGCACTAATTCATCATAATTTACCTTAAAACCTTAAGTGATAATAAATCCTCCATATTATGCCATTTCATTAGTAAACGACTAAAGATAACTCTTAATCATGCATAAATATTTAGAATACTTAAGTGATCCCATAGAAACTAAGATATTGCATTCTAGATCACATTCATCTTCTAAGTATATAACTAGGTTAGTATTATATAGAGTTAAAGGTTTAGTTGAGACTTAGGTTAAATGTAGTAAACCTTAATACCCTAAATAATATTTTTTATCTTAATTATACTAAGTAGCTTACCAAATGATGTATATAGGATATAAAGACCTAAAGTAAGATCTCATCGTCTATTTTTACTAATCAATTCACCAAATGCTTCATTTCCTTAATCTTTCTCTAAATTTTTCCTAATTAGTTCATTATGTACACAAAAGGGTATTTATTTTTTGAAAGTTGACCAAGTCAACACATGTTGACTAAAGTCAACATTTAGAAAAGTCAACAAAAGTGTCTCTTTCATTTGAAAAAAATATCTTCCTTCTCATGATTTCTTTTCTTTTCTTTTTCTTTTTCCCTTCTTTTTCTTTTTGTGCCGTCCACTACTTCTTCCTCCTAGACCCCACTTCTCGTCCTTTTCAAAATCGAAATAACACAAAACAAAATCCCTTTCCTCTTCTCCTTCCCAACCGTATCTTCCCCTTTCCCTTTCACTCTTCTTTCCTTTTTAACTTTTCAACCATTTCATCCATAGTCAAGGGCAACTTAAGGTATGCTATTATGTTCTTATGTTTTACTTCATCATCTTTACTAGTTAGAAGGAGAAAAGGTTAGGTTATGTGTTGTGTTTATATATATGTTGATTTAGGCTTAAAGTTTCAATCTTTACATATGGAAGTGTATAATTCTTTAGGCAATGGAAGAAGATGCATGTTTACATGTCTTTGAGTACGTGTACATAAGGGTATGCTAGAGATATACATGTATAAATACCTTTGTACATAAGTATTCATTATGTACATAACCTAAATTAAGACATGTACTACCTGTACATACATGTACTATGTTAAATATACCCTTAAAATACAAAAATAATGAAATTGTGAAGATTTCTTAAGAGGGTAAATAAGGCATATGAAAATACGTATAAAAATACGTATACCACCGTATGTGTATATGGGTATATGTACAAGTATAAATATGGTATAAGTATCGATATAAGTATAAGTATAAGCATATGTATAAGTATGCTAGTATACATATATGTAGAGGAAAGGTATAAGTATATGTACAATATGTATAAGTATACATAAAACACATAATCATGAGATAAGGCTTAGGTAAGCAAAGGATGATGTAAGTAATCATGTAATCATATGATGATATAAGCCATGACATAAGCAAATGATGACCTAAGCGATGACACAAGCGATGACATAAACATAGGTTTATAAAATAAGAAATAAGAAGAGTGCATAATAATTAGGTACATAAATTAGTAAACCCTAATACACTTCTTAAATTGGATTACACTTAATTAAGTACATGAATTAATGATAGCAAAGTAAAATTCTCTAAGTATAAGAATTTAAGAGTTAACTAAATCATTAAGTATAAATAAAGGATATAAATATAAGCAATAAGAGTAATTAAGTATCCATAGTTAAAATTTCAATAAATTTAGTCAATATCGTAAAACACGGGTCGTAACGTCTAAAACAGACTTCACTGTGTGAACGTACGTCTGAAAACGATGAAAAACGACTATAAATTCACAAATATCGGAATTAGAATGAAAAAGTTACAAAATACATAAAAGAAGTCCCATAACTTACAAATATAAGAAAGTAGTTACTATTAACCCCATTGAATATGATAAACCTTATATATATTATACTTGGGTTATATTGGGGGAAACTAGATAAACTACAATAGAAGTTTAGTTAATTAAGGAATCTGACTTCTCAGAACACTTATAAGTTTTACCATTTTGATTTAGACATTCCATATTGAGTTCTAGAAACCCCAAAAGCTTGGAGAATAAGCAATAATTCAAGTGAGGGAGTTCTAATGACCTGCTACTTGCTTGTAGGCATTACTTGTATGATGTTTTGCTGCTTGCTATCGCTTGTATGTTTGAATGACTGTTCTGTTTGTATACCATCATCTGTGTAATCACCTTGTTAAATTGATAAATATAAATATCTGACCCAAATAACCAATTATACTCGTCACATGTTTATGACTCGGTAAGGGTATGGATGGAGAGTGCTAGCTTTGTAGAATGTTGAAAAGGGTATTTTTGGAAAAGGTTTTCCAAATCCTAAACGTATTTTGTATGATTTCGATAAGGGCCACAGTGCTAAAAATGATATTTTATCGTTAAGGCAAAGCTAGCATAGGTTCTCTACTTGATAGCGAGAGGACTCACTTTATTGTGCCTGTAAGGCCTTGGATAATTTTGGTTACGAGAGGACTCGCATGTTTGTGCTCGAAGGGCCTTGGAGGGTGGATAGTCTTAGTTTGGAATCCCCCTATTTGGATTGAAACTCTTTTCTCAGCTAGGGTAATAGTCGAATTTTGCCTGGAGGGGTGGTGCCCCTAGGTAGCCTCATGCGGGTAAGCTGAGGTACCCTGTGTGGGTAAGCACAGGGAATAATTGAAGTGTAGATGACGTAATTCTACATCTTCCATAGTTCCGAAATCCTATGGATGTATTGCTTGTATTCATCGCACTTGCATTCATCATGCTTGCATTCATTTTGTATGTAGATAGCTGGCTTGCATGTGTGATAATAATGTGTAATAACTTGCTTGAACGGTAGTAGTGAGGGACGAACTCACTGAGCTGTTTTATGCTCATTTCTCCATAGTTTCCTTTGTAGGTTTACTTACGATGAGATTGGGATATGTCTCGAGTGCTAAGTGTGAGATGAAGATATGCGTACTAGTATTAGAAGTAGCTGAGTACTTTTTAGATAATATATAGATATCCTTTATAGAAAATATTTATATATTAAAACTTACTATAATATAATTTTTCTTGTATCTATTTTTTTTTTATATAATGTTAGTATATCTTGTTTTATTATTTGGTAGGGGATACCGATTCTCAGCGGTTTTGAGAAATTGTGGGATATCGGACACCTATAGTTATTTATATTTTTATTCTACAGTAAATTAATTACTTAAAAATTAGTAACCTTAGTGATTAATCATTTAGAGTCTTGCAATCTCTGACTTGTAAGGCAATTTCCATATCATGGGTGCATATGTGCTATGGAAATTTTAGGCAATCCTATTAGGTTACTTGTAGGGTCTTGACATTAACATTTAGTGTGCCTCTAGCTTTAGCATTGATTATCTACTTAGTAGCGTAATTGAGACCATTATATTGAATTTGCATCTACAAGGATAAACTGTTATGTAGATAGTATCTAAGAAAGTCCTTAAACCTTTTCTAAGTATAGAGCATTTCCCCATCGATTTGAGCATATGATGAGATGTCATTCCTAAATTTGATTGTCTTAGCTAGTGGAAAATACTTCCCTAGAAATTTCTCAATCAAATCTTCCTATGTAATAATTAAGCCCCTAGGAAGTGCGTTAAGCCATTGGTTAGCCATACCTTTGAGTGAGAATGGGAATAATTAGAGCTTAGTTGCATTATTCATGAACTTATTAATTTTCACACCTTGAAGCAGCAAAATCGTAACTGTCCCACCATACCAACTATTTCTAGGGTAGCAGCTGACACTTTAGCTGCTATCTTAGACCTAATTTACATAAGGCATCTACGACGAACCTACTTTTAAGTAAACAATTTAGAAATAAACATGTGATTTACCTATGAAATTATAAAAAATATGTATTTACTCTAAAATAATTTGAGCATATTACAAGATTTGGTAGTCTATTCATAATTTACTTGAGAAATACATAAATCATTACTAAAAACTTTAAAGATAAAATCCAAACTTATGAGTGTATCAAATCCTCAATTTTATATCCTTACTCCCTAGGATTTAGTAGTTGCTAGCTTTAGGATAGTTATATGGTCGCTTCTTAGCTAGAACTTGCACTAACGTCTATAGGGATGTGAGCAATCCACAACTCAATAAGTAAGAAAGGAAACTTAAAACTATATATCAAATATAAACAGGATTATCAACCAAATTAGTTCGATGCAATGTATGTACAAGCAAATGCCATTACATGATGTTGTCCGGTTCGTTGTAAGATTAGAAAAATTACACCTGCTCTATTTTGGGTTATGGAGTTTCCACGTAATGCAATAGCTCACTATCAAACTCAGGCTTATGTAATGAAGATACCCCTCCTCCCATGACTACCTTTAAACCATTGACTTCACCTTTGCTACAACCACTTAACTTGTCACTTAGTTTAACTAAGGATGAAGAAGGCACCCATTATACTATCTAGCGCTATCCCTTTCGAAGGGATTGATACTTGGTTAGAGAACCCTAATATTTCCCCTAATGGGTTGCTATGTAGGTCTAATTTAAAATTACAAGTCATATATCATCCAGCGCTATCCCTTTCAAAGGGATTAGTACTTAGCTAAAGAACCCTAATGTTTCCCTTAATGGGTTGCTATATAGGTTCAATTTTAAATTACAAGGCATATATTTAGTTAAACCTAGTTTAAGGTGTTTAATTGTTTCAACAAATGACATAAATATAAGCTAGAGTAATAAATTAGAATCATATCATCAAACTAAGAAACAAGCATAAATAGGCATGCACATAGTTAACTATCAAATAAACACAATCAAATATAATTTCAAGCCTCCGAGTACTACAAATTAATACTCTGAAATACAATAACGTATTAATCCTAACTTACTTGGACTCCCTACTTGTTCACTTAAGGTATAACTCATATAGGCTATCGTTGATAATCTCTATAATACAAATGTTGTTTTAGTTTCCACATAATTACCATAGATATGTTTTGTTATGTAATTCTTATTGTTATCTCCAGTTTGGGTTTCTAATTATTCAGGGTTTTAAGTCTTTTACAATTATTCTTAATTTAAACTAGGTTCTGATTCAGTTTCTGAATCAATTTCTAATTTAGGCTCTAATTTAGTTTTTTTTTTCTTTTTTTATTATTACAGGTTATACAAGAACCCTAAAAAGTTATTCTGAACCATAATATGAAATTAATCATATTTTAATCGGGTATCCTAAATATCACATTTGGTCTCTAATTAGCATTCTAGTCCATACGATACATTATAATCCTAATTTAATTACCAAATTAGCTCCTAATATAAGGATAACCTACATTTTTCATGTAATTTCATAAATTCACCTTACAAAATAGATTTATATCATATCCCTAATATTATAATACCATTAATTTTTACCTTATAATTTATACCAATTTAATTCTCATATACACATATTATGTATTATTACATATTATTGAATTATATTAACTACCTAACACTTCTAACACCACATATATTATCTTTCTTCATCTAATAACATATCAAAATGTCTAATTATTCTAAATCAGAAATTATATCTAATTAACCCTAAATTACAACCTACATATTTAATACATATTATGCATAACATATACAACTAATGCCTCAAACTCCACTAAAGCTACTGAAAATATATTATACTCAATAAATTATAGTTTTTACATTCTAATCATGAGAAGAACTAAGATAGTTTAATATATATTATTTTCCGAAATATCAAATTTAGGTCCAATTTTGCTAAAAATTAGCTTAAATTAAGTAAATAACTAAATAAAATTATAAGAATCAAATTTAATATTTTCAAAATCATAAATAAGCTTTAGAAGTCATTACAAATCTGATTCATTAAGAAATTTAACTAAAAACCTATTATTTCTTTCATATGAAAAGCATGGCAAATCTAAATTCTAGAATATTTATTAATATTCTATAGAATTATATTTATTTTAATTCTATTCTAATATTAATGCATATAGAAATATTCTATAATATGTAGAAAATATACATAAAATATATATATAAATTCTAATATACATACATAAATAGAAATTATACATATATAAATAGAAATGCAAATTTAATAATATAAATGGAAATGAAATTCTTAATAAATACTAAACGTATAGTTTATTAAAAATTATTTTTATTTAAATTAAATTTATCATATGAGGAATATCGACACCCAAAATTAGCTCAGATAACATTATTTACTATTTTTGAAAATTCATACAAAATTCGTTGGAATCGAGCCTATTCTTAAGAAACCTACATAAGCACTTATAATTTAAAAAAATTTGGTTTGATATTCTAATTATACATGTAAAAATACCTTAGGAAACCAAATTTCATGACTTTACATGCATATTTGATATTTTTAATAAATTAAAAAATTTCTAAAGGGAAATTGGAACTCACCAATTGACAAGCTTTCAACCACTAACGGAGTCTCCACCATTGTCTACAGCTCTAGGCATAAGGTCCATTATCTAGTGGTGGTAGCCATTCCTCTCGAGGTGGTCGTCAGATGTAGGTTCCTTTTATAAATCCTAAATGTACACTAGTTTGTTATTTTTTTGGTAAAAATACTCTCTCTTCTCTTCTTAAGCTCTCTCAATTTTTTTCTAGTTTCTAACTGACCAAAATGAAGTTTCATATGTGATTTCTAAATTTATAGTTGGATTTTGGATTTTTCTTCCAATTTTTCGTTGCCAAGTGTCTTTTATCTCTTACTTTTTCATTTTCTATTTATTTAAATTTGATTGGTTGAATTTCGATCCTCCATTACCAAGTTGCTACACCTCTATTCTAGACCATTCTACATTTTTCCAGCAATTTTCTTGATTTTTTATAATTTCTATAAATTTTCTTTAATTATTTAGCATTATTTTAACATATTTTGGATATTTTAAGTAATTTCGTATATTTTTATCTACACGTAAATACATATATGGTATAAATAAATACTTTTAAATATTATTTATGTTATTTTATGATTTTAGTGTATATATAATTTATCTTTATTGATTTGTTGGTTATTGGAACTCCTTTTTACGCATTTCTAATAAATAACGAGTAATATGCTTATAATTTAATATTATATTATTTAATTATTTTATTACTTATTCTTATAAATCCAAACTTATGGGATCACTTTAGTAATATCCTTAACTTTGTTGTAAAATTTGGGCTCGATCGAACAATTTTCTCAATCACCTCAAACTTTACGGATCAAATCTCGAATACTTAATTGTAGGGCTTACATTTCTATCTTCCTCACATCGAAACTATTGTATATCTATACATTACTCAATTAATAAAAAATAATAGCTTATATTCTTTTACTATTATAAAAATCAAAATAACTACAAGTAATGCTTTATCTTTGCTACATTCTGTTCTACAGTATCTTCCAAGTCTAAACCTTCATCCCATTATACCTTCACATATTCCATATCTTAATTTCTAAACCTGATTGTCCAGTATTTTTATAGGTTGCTTCAAAATTTTGAAATCCATCTTCCATTCTACTTAATTATCTTCTAATGAAGCTTCTAAATCATCTTCTAATTAAGTTTCCACTCCTTCTCTATTTAAACCTTTAATTTGACTTCTTCATTTGTCTCTTAAATTCTCGATTCCATTTTCCTTCTTTGCATTCTATACTTTTTTACTTATGACCATTAGTAGTTCTAAGTTCACCTTATATCACCATCCTTCCTCTCATACATTATCTTTTACTCACAATGTCTAAGTTGTTACCATAGCTTCTCTTTGTTGCTTCATAAAGCTTATCATAAGATCAATAAAAGTAAATTTAACAAATCTTGACTTTTCTCCATCTCGAATTTGAATAGGATGGTTGACATTGTAGATCAACTATATTTGACATGACTTGACTTGCCAAAAATGAATATGACTTTTGGCTGCCAGATTCAACAAAAGAGATTGTATTGACAAAAATTTATTACTTAACTAGACTAGACATGACATAATACATTGTTAGGATTAACATGACATGAGACTCATCAATAATGAATTGACCATCTCAGATTTGCCATTCCTCTTCTAGATGCTTATTATAATTGCTCATATGAAATATATTATTGCTTCATACCTTTTTTTCTCATATTCGGTTACCCCATTGAATCTTCTTTCTTAGTTGTGATTGTCAACTATCTTTCCTTGATTATTACTTAAACACTTTCTATATCTACAGAAGTTCCTTTTTCTAGGGATAACTTATTTAAGGAAAGCAATATTGTCCCATCTAAAAGTTATACTTCTTCAATTTGATATACCACTTATGATCACTTAATTTCAATAATGCCATCCATAGATACTTTATATATCAAAATACTATCGATAATTATCACAACAATTGTCTTCATATACTATTGGCATATACAAAATTGTCCCAATTTTGTGATTACAATTTATGCATTACTAAACTAAGGGATATTGCTAGGAATTCATAATGTCTGTATCATATTATGATATAAAAGCTTCCTCCAACTTAATCCTTAAATTGGTAACATTCCAATCCAATGTTACTTCAAAAAAATATAGTCACTCCTTTAACTCCTAAGGTCCCATTTACATTACCCGATACAAAATTTCAGCTATAAGTTTAATTCTTGGTTAACTTAATCATAAAGTTCAAATATCTACAAATTAATCTTCAAAAATACATTTGAATATTCATATATTATTAGCAGATCTAGTACTTATTGGTTCTTTCCTTAGTCTCTCACTTATAAATATCAACAAACTTCTCCTTACCTATAATTAGTAGCATTTCTTCTAGGTTCCACTTTAATCATATCTTACAACTTTCTAGATTAATATCCTTCTTTCAACATAAATTTTAAATTGATGGGTAATAATAATCCCAATCATCTTAAATACCTTTTCATTCACTAGTTTCTAGCTTATAGGGAATGAACATCTTATTGTCATTATTATACTTGCATTTCATCCATTTGTATATACATATATGTTGCAATAATTATACCTATCAACCAATCCTTTTGTTTAGATTTATTGTCATTGAACTAAGATCAATTGAGAGTCCTTCACTGAAATCACTACTTATCTCTTGATTCCTTTAAGCTTGGAACCCTAAATAACTAATTAACATTTCTTATCATTGTATTATAATAAATATATTAGTGGGTAACCATCTTATAAACTTCATTTATTGGTGGGTTATGTTCTATCTAGATCAATCTTCAAATAGTAAGGAAACCTTTGATTGAAAGTCCTGATCCTCTCTAAACTTTTTGCTTTGATGCCATTTCCACCGTCAATTGTTACTCATCCTACTACTATTTTAAGGTACCTAGATACATATTCGATCATAGTTTATCTAACAATGTTACTTCATTTCTCGTATACCATTTAGTAATCATCCATCTCCTATAACAGAACGTAGATATTACATAATGATATCATTTTGTTCCCCTTAACACAACATAAAGATTCCACTACCCCCTTCATTCTTATTTTGCTCCATCTACACCTGTTTACAACTTCAAATATATAAGTCTTAAATTCAATACCCATTAAGGACTAAAGGATTAATAACCTGATTGTAATCTCATATTACAGTTTCCACCATCATTCTTAGATATGCAAAGAACTTTCAATATTAGTCACCCAAACACATCTGTTCCTTTTATACCTCTAGTTATAAATATGTAAATCGTCATTGTGTATGCACATATCCAAAAGACTACACTCTCGTTGAGAAACATAACTACAACCATTAAGAGATCAGTAGAATGTCTATATATATGAATAGCTAACATAGGATCAATTCTAACTCCCACTAAAACATAATTGACTATCATATTATATCCATGATTTAAATCACCAATAACAATTCTTCTTTTAAAATAATTCCACTACATTTATCTTCCAATTTAATTATCATCACCATTTATTAATTTAGTACCCCATGCGGCAATAGGAAAATAAAAAATAGTAATCTTCCATATACCTTATCATTATCATACTCCTCAATGCCATCATCATCTATTATCTCACATACCATAGTCTCATTTTATATAGGATCTACTCCTGAATTAGGTTTTGATAGCATTTCTAATATAGGTCATATTATTAGGATATGGTTTCTCTTTTCTGTTCTTACTAAAAGAAAACAAGCCCATTTTCCATTTCATCTTATGAGACTTTGCATTGGCCAATGGGAGGATCTCTCAATAGTCTTGGAGGGGATATGGCATCTTGTAGATGTCGGCACTCTAAAGAGGAACATCAAGTACTGCTATATACTATCAAACTATATGATGTAAGTCCAGCCTTCATTCTTTACTTTTTTTTTTTTTACAACTTTGCGTATGGTTGCACTTTCCTTGTAAAGTCATCCTAGTGCTTGCTGATGATCGTCAACAGTCTTGTGGCTGAGAAACCAAATGTAGTATAGCTTCAATCTTATTGGTACTTCTTGATTGGATTCAATATAAGCTAATCTCAACTCCTTGTATCCAATTTTTCATATTGCTAAAAAGGCCAAAGAGGATATGGGGCAAGTAGAGACATAATTTGCTGCTCACGCTAAGGCATGGGATGAAGAGAAGGAAAAGCTTAAGGTAGAGATCCCTAGAATGAAGAAAGACATGAATAAGGAGATGGGTTTGCATAAGGAAAAGGAGGTGACCATTAAAGAAGAGAAAGGGAAGAATGCTTACGTTGTTACCGATTTACTAGCATCATAAAAAGAGATTGAAGATCTTAAAAGTATGATGAAGAGAGCCAGTAGTAATAGAACTTGTGATGACCAAAAGCAAAGATCTCTAACTTGGAACAAAAGGCCACAGGGGTCTAGCTATGAACAGGTTCTCCAAGAGTTTTAGGACAGTGAGGAGTACATGAACATGATCTAAGAAAAAAATTTGTCGAAAGGTATTAATATGGAAAGATAAAAAATCTTGATCTATCATCTGTAGCATGACTTAAATCACTTGAACTTCACAATCAGAGGTCACAAAGAGGTTTGGGAGCCTACAAATCAAAATACCATAGAATAAAATGACCCATCTATTATGCCCTAAAGCAACAGAGTTGTAGAAGTCTCGCTATGTAAACCATTCTAGGATAGAAGTTGACCTTACAATTGCTATCTTAAAGGTAATTT
Organism: Lumnitzera racemosa; assembly: GCA_024138005.1. Taxonomy (NCBI): domain Eukaryota; kingdom Viridiplantae; phylum Streptophyta; class Magnoliopsida; order Myrtales; family Combretaceae; genus Lumnitzera; species Lumnitzera racemosa. The sequence continues at coordinate 50,652,648 of JAMXBC010000004.1, read as the reverse complement.
ACACAAGGCATCTATGACTAACCCACTTTAAAGTAAACAATTCATGAATTGAACATGCTATTTGCCTACTAAAGTATGAAAAACATATACTGAGATTCAAATATGCTAAGTAATGTTTAATGTTTAATAACCCAATCTTGCTTAATTATTACATAGTTTGATATTAGAAGAGTAAAAATTAAGAACTTAAACTTTAAAAAATGTGATTAATCTTTAATATTTTTATTCTCACTCCCTAGGATCCAACAGTCGCTATTTTTAGGGTATTTATAATGCCACTTCTTAGTTAGCACCTGTAATAACATCTAACAAGGATGTGAGTAACTAATTGCTCAATAAGCTAGGATGGAGACATAAGACTATAGATCAAGCACAGGCAGAGTTAAAACAAATATGAAAAAACCTTAATGTACTGATCAAAACTCTAATCGCATACAAAATCCCTAAACTTTATGTATGTATAGGTACAAGAGATAAAACCTATATTCGATAAAAACCCTAAAATTGAAACTCTAAGCTTATAAAACTTGTAAATTTACCCCAACGGTAACAAATTTCTAATTTAGGAAAATTATCAATAAATGTATTTACTCGTGTAAAATAGCTAACGAACAAATAAAGATAATACCTAAATACTAATAAAATTAAATAAATTAACAAGATTACAAATATTATTTTATGATTATTTGTGACTTCATATATGTGTATATATATGTGTGTTAGTTTTATATTAATTTAATTTTATTGAACATCTTATGTTTATGTATTAAATAATATATATTAATTTTACATCCTATATTTTCTTCTATAATTACATCATATTTCATTCTAAACATTATCTAAAATTGGGAAACACATTTACAAAAGTCAAAAAGTAAATTTTAGTTTCTTTCTTTTTCTTTTCCTTCTTTCTTTTTCCTTTTTCCTTTTTCTTTTCCTTTCTTCTTTTTCCTCCCCATGGTTTGATAAATTTGGATAAGTTACATAAGTTACTTAACTTTTTCTTTTTTCCCCCTTCTACCGATGGACAATTGGCCCTTCTATAATATACTTTTCCTTTTCTTTTCTTTTAACTTTCAAGTTTAACAAACTTTCCTTTGTTACTTTTTTTTTTAGGCTCAGACACCATCTCTCTCTCTCTCTAACTCAATTTCTTTTATTTTTCCTATTCTATTCTAATCATCCCTAAGTACAACTTCTATAAATTTATCTCATTATTATCCTTATTTTCTACCAATATCAAGAGAAAAATAAAGAAGATTTCATCCCAAAATTTCTTAAGACCAAAAGTAATCACATAACACCTTATGTTATACTAGTTTTATTTTCTTATGTAATATAAATTTTTGTCTATTTCTTTTGTGTTAGTATGCACTTGTTACTATTATTGTATTAGGAATATGTATATAGGAGCTATACGTGTTTCTACTATCATTTGTAATAAAAATTTTACAAGTACATGTAGTGGAATATATACATCAATTTTCCTCTTCTTAAGTATGTATGTATGTATGTACTCAAACATATCTATTTATATGTATCTATATTTATGTTATACATATTTAGTATACATATATATATATATATACGGTTTAATAGTATATATATATTAGTATATGTAAATATAAACAATATTAAGTATACTTTAATATGCGTATGTAGGAGAAGTGTTGTGAAATAGTATATATATATATATATATATATAAGTAGAAAACTATAGAGTATATGTATGTGCCTATATGGATATATATTACCTTATTTTTTATAAAATTTGAATAAGTATAAATATAGTATAGTATAAGTATTTATATATGAACATATACTAAAGATTACATACATATGTATATTAATACCTAATGTTCTTAAAAATAGGTTAAGAAATATAAATATATATTCATATATGTATATATATTAGGTGTGATGTCTAAAATGAAGAATAAGTACTATTTTACAATATTTAATAATTTATAATAATATATATGTATATATTAATAACAAATTGAAAAAATGCAAAAAATTGGAAAAATTGAGAAAATTGCATCGTAGACTAATGAGAAGCTACCACATTAGCTTTTCTTATTTTCTAATTAAAACTACAAATTATAAAATAATAAGAAAATAATAATAAAAAATTAATTAGAAAATCACAATTATAACAAAAAGTAATATAGTTAGTAATTTAGGCTGAAAATGGCAAATTAAAGAAATTATTACAAAATTGACCCAAAAAAATATTTCAAAAATATAAAAATTACAAAGTAATTAAGCCATAAAATCAATAAAGAAAAGATCAAAATAATAATTAAAAATATTTGGGCCAAAAATAAATAAATTCATAATATTTTAGGCCCATAATAGGAAATACAAATTCTAATGTTCAAAACGAACCTTATTACGTAAAAGTACGTCTAAAAACTACAAAATTAATTATAAGTTTATAAAAATCGGATTTAAAATAAAAAAATTTACATGTGATTTAATACTTAAGTTGGAATGGGAATCATAAAATAGATAATTAGCTAATTAGGCCATTTAGTATTACATTTATATACTCATTAGGTTCTTATTATTTTATTTATTAAGAGATACTGATCAGTAGGGCAAGATGCCCATTGATTTCTACTATTTATATCGGCTTTGGTTAAGCGAGTACTCTCAATGACTCTATACTTGTTTTGTGTTTATAGTTTAATTTGATGCTTGGGGTTCAGGTTATGCATATTCATGAATATTGCTTATGTAATTAATAAATTGTTATGAAACATAATAGCTAAATAATCTGTTGCTTGATTTATTGCTGCATGATTGTATGACTTGTTAATACCAATTAATTACCTAATAATTTGACTTAATCCTACATGACTTAATTAAATAAACAGATCATGCATAATCATGAGCATTGCATTTACTGTTCTAGTTGTCACCTCCGTAGATGGTAATGAAGGGCCCTATAGGGATGCGAATCGCATATGATTTGATTATTTATGATTAGTACAATGCAGTAGCACTTGTGCAATAGGACCTTACCCTTGGCTTGTGAGTTTACTTAGCATTAGAGACACTAACTATAGGTGACTAGGGGTTGAGTCTAGAGACCACCGCTGTAGGGCATGCGTATGGACTGTAGGAGTCACCAACCGCTAGACTTAGGAATTTTGTACTATTGGATTTTTGAAAATGGAAATATATTTTGTGAAATATGGAATTTTAGTTTATGATTAAAAGCGTAGGTGCTGGAACCTAGTTATGATTGATGTCGATGAATCTCTAATCCTTACCTCGATGGTTGTTAAATTCAAAGTTGTATACAACACCTAGTGAACTGCATATATTGTTTCACATACTACTTGTTCATTCATTTATATGTTTGTTAAATAATTGTTTAATAACTTGCTTGACAGTATAGTAGGAGGGATATCTCATAAAGCTCGTATAACTTACTCCTCAATAATTTATTTTATAAGTTCATTTAGGCTAAGATTAGGAAAAATTTCAAGTGTAGAGTGTAAATCAAAGTTATGTAAGACAAAGTTAGAGTTAACTGAGAAATGTATAGCTAGTATAGAAATATCCTACATAAAAAGTATTTAAATGTTAGGATTCTATATCATTTACTACTTCTTTTAGTTTATAAAATTGATTTACCATGTCTAATTATTTAGTAAGGGATACGATTCTTTGAGCTTGAGGGATTGTAGAATATTGAATATTTATAGTTATTTATATTTTATGATAATTAAATAAATTAAAAACTAAAAGCTTTAGTGATTAATTAATTAGAGTCTTTTAATTTTTTACTTACAAGATAATTATTATATCAGAAGCACATACGTTGTAAGAAAATTTTAGATAATTCTACTAGGTCCCCCTTAGGGTTGTAACAATTTAAATGCAATGTATCACCTTTAGGGTTATAACAATTTAAATGCAATGTATGTGAGACTCATATTAGCACGATTAAGTTCGGTTGCCAATTTAGGCCATTCAGGAAGATAACCTAATTAGGCTAAAAACTTACGAGGGGCTTTGTGATATTAGTCAAGGAGTTTTCATAGGCTCGAATTTTGAAAATATAATAAAATATTAAAAATATAGCTAAATGGTAGTAATTTACTCTATTATTATATTATCAGTAACACGTAAATTAGGTCTAAAAAATTTACGAACATTTAGAAATAAATTATGTAGATGCTATAAGTTATAAAAGAACATGAAATATTATTTTGGAGTGTTCATATATATCAATTGCAATTTTACATATATAAATATATACTCGTACTTATCTAAATTACCTAAAAATATAGTAAAATCATATTAAATAATTAAGAAAAATGAGGAATAATTTAAAAAGAAGAAGCGTGGCAATAGGGGAAAAGCCGAAAGTGAGATGGTACAACTTATGAAGGGTTAGTGTAATTGGGAACAAGATTTAAGGACACATAATATAGGAAAGAAGGGTGAAAAGTGACATTTGTCACTCTTGAAATTCCTTAACCAACCAAGATGACATTCCAAATTTCCAAGAGCTATTTCATAATGAATTTTAGTTAGATTGAAGTCTAGAAAAATTTTAAGAAAGCCTAGAAATAGAAGAGAAAATTAAAAAAAAAATAGGATAAAATAGTGCAAAATGGGAGTTTTTCAAGTTCTCTAAACTAACCACCACCTGGGAGTGAGCTAAACCACCTTAAGCCAGTAGAGGCAATGCCAACTTAAGAAGATAAACCTCGACTCTAGATGGTTGCTGAAATTGCAAGTAGTGGTAAGTTGTGATTTTGGTTGTTTTTTATTCTACTTTTTCTAAAATTAGTAAAAGTGCTCTAAAAATTATTATTTTTGGTTCCCTAGGTAATTTTTCATGTAAAATCTAAAAATGCAACGAGATTCTTCAAATTCTAAATCAAAATATGTGTTCCTTAAGAAACTAGGCTAAAAATGAACCTTAATTGCAACTTTTAATAGCTTAAATGATGTTGTTTTGATCCTAAAACTTATGTACAAATATTTAGCATATCTATTTTGATTCCATAAAAAGAGTTTTCAAATTTTGCATTTTTGGGTTTTCCCTAACTAACATAAATGCAATTGAAATTACTTAAAATGAGTGTTTGGGGAAGCAATTGGATCTTCAAATGTTAGTTTATTGCTGTATTTGGGATTTGAAGTGTTGGAGTGAGGAAGCAGGGGATGTAGATGTTAGAGTTGTGTGATTTGAGGATTTAAAGTATGTCTTATATAGGTTAAAAAGTAAATCAGTAGGTTCATCAGAATGTATAACAGAAGGGTACAAAAAATAGTCTATGAGAAGAAAGTGTATTAGAAATTAATACAGGGGTAGATTAAATTTCAAATACATATGTGTTTTTATAGTAACTTTCTATATTCTTTAGGTGTGGTTTATGAAATAGTTAGATTAATTAGTATAATATAGAAAAAAAAGGACATTTAATAAGTATTTTACTAAAGTTTAAATGAGAATCAGAATGTATATAAGCTTTATATCTATATTAGAGTCAAAACATAAGTTAGAAGTCGCATGGACAATAGCCTATACCACAATACTAGGTCAAAACCTACATTAGAAAATCGAAGAAAGTAGTTCGATGGAAGATACAAAATGTAGGAGTAATTGGAAATTTAAAGATGGCTAGTATTGAATATTGGATCATTAAGAATTGAAGAGTAGATCAAAAAGTTGCCTGATTATGCTTCTAAGAATTTACTAAAGTCAAAACTTGGGTAAGAAATTACTGAGCAACAACCTATGTCAGGTCAAAACCTTGGTCAAAATGTATCCTACTTAAACTAATATCAAATAAACACCTTAGAAAAACTCACTTAATACAATTGAAAATGTACTTAAATGTTTACAATGAACACATATAATATACATTGGATGGAAACTAAAGATGTAATGTGAGATTTTAGGGATAATAAAGGAAGACAAGAGTGATACACGAGGAGAATGAGTATCAGTATCTAGGTAAGTGAAATTAGTGTTTCACTACACTTTGAAGTGTTTTTAAGAATACTTGGAGACCTTAGTATATATCTTGCTTGTGATTGTAAGTAAGTTACGTGTAGGTATACAACATGTGTGCTTGAATATGGTTGTACTATTTTGAGTGTTGAACTTATGCATTGTTTACTTCATGATATCACTTGCTTTAGACTATCTGAAATTGCTTGATTACCTCAAAAACAATCTAACATAAACTCGACTTAACTACTAACCAAACTTGCATCACAACCCATTAAGGGAAACAATTAGGATTCTCTAACCAAACATAAACCCTTTGATGAGGATAGCGGAAATGGTTCTCTCTCTACCCTTAGTCAAACTAAATAAAAGGAGAAGAGGTCACGCTAAGGTTAGGGTCCATGGTTCGAAGATAGTCTTAGACAGAGAGTGTTCTCCATTGCATAAGCCCCGATTTAGTTCTAATTTGTGAGTATACAGTGTCAAATTCCTCAAAAATTAGATTAGAGTAAGTGCAATTTCTCTTATCTCACGATGACTAATCAACATCATGCGATGACACTTGCTTGATCATGCATTACATTTAACTAAACTCACTTAATAACCTTAGTTGCTTCTTCTTAGATATGTGTTATTGTCTCCATCCTACTTATTGAGCAAATTGTCGCTCATTCCTCTATAGTTGTTTTGTAAGTTTCCAAGTAGATTCACCAGTACTACTTCAAGCTCTAGGAGATTAGGGAACGGTATCATGGAGTGAGATTCAAGACTACTTGATTGGATTTCTATTTGGTTTATTGATTGTACTAACCTATAGGAAAACAAATAAGGTCTCCTTAGATGACCCTTAGTTTTCAGTTAATGAGATTTATTCCATGCTTTGTAAGCTTGTAGATTTTAGTAAACACTGTATCTTTTTGTAACAACGTAGTTTTTGGAATTTTTATTGAATGCAAAGTTTCATCCTTTATATAACTTATAAACTTGATTTTTACTTGGAATTCAAGCTATAAAAATTATTTTTAGTATCTATTTTGAAAAGTCATACCATAAGTTGATTCCTATCAAGTATTGAATGGGACACTTTCAAGTAGTGGAGTGGTGAATGCCATGTGTAGGCTATGCCTATGTTAATGGCTAAGGTGGCTAGCTTCTAATATAGGTTGGTTTACATGGTAGAGCAGTTACGACTCCCTAGTTTAAGGTATGACTATGTAATATATAAATGCCATCACATGATGTTATCCAGTCCGTTGTGAAATTAGATAAATTATACCTATTATAATCCAAGTTGAGGAGTTTCACTGCACATTCAACAACTTATGATTAAGCCCACATTTGTGTAATGGAGACACCATTCATCCCATAATCGCCTTTGATCCACTATCTCTACCCTTGTCGTGACCTCCTCTCTTATCACTATGAAGAAGGGACCATTATGCTCTAATGCTATCCCTTTCAAAGGCATTGGTATTTTGTCGAAAAATCCTAAATGTTTCCCCTAATGGGTTACAATGCATGACTGTTTAAGTTTATAGGTCATATATCATTAAGTCTAGTTGAAGGCGATCAATGAATATCAAGTAATTCAACCAATTCTAAACCCATAACAAGCCAGTAGTGCATAATTAAGTTAAAAAAACACTCACATATAAGCATGTACACAAAGAAACTACCTATAAGCATAATTAAATATAATCTTAAGACTCTGAGTACTATGAAACAGTACTCCGAAATATAGTTACTCATTGATCCCAAACTTACCCGGACTTCCTACTTGCTTACTTAAGATACGACTAGCAACAAGCCTTCTTCAATAGTTCCTATAATATAATATCATTTTGGTATCTGTATATCTACTATATATAGGTATTATTCTACAACTTAGATTATTATCTTTAGGTTAAAGTTTTGCTATAACTAATTTTTCCACTTTTAAGCATCTTGTGGTCACTCTTGTTTTTAGCTAGGTTTTGATTCAACTTCTGATTTTGTTTCCGATTTGGCCTTTGAATTAGGTTCTAATTCAGGTTCCAATTTAGCTTCTGATTTTCCTTTTGTTCATAAATCTCATAAATACTTTCTAACCTATTTCATATAATTTATCTAACTTTATTTTGAGTGAATATGGTACCTAATTCAATATCTAATCAATTCCCTAATTTATAAGTATACAATCTAGTTCTGATTTTGCTCTTAAATTAGCTTATAATTCAACGTCTAATTACAGTTTTACACATAAGTTTCAAAAATGCCCTCTAACCTGTTTTACAAAGTTTAGCAAACCATAACTTTAGTGAAGGTAGTCTCTAATTCAGCTTTTGATTTACTCCCTAGTGTATTATATACCCTCTCTCTGATTCAAGTTTTGAATTTACTTCTGATTCGACCATATACTATATCTTAATAAAAATCCATACAATTCAGTATCGAATCAAAATACAAATATAATATATAGTCCTAAAACATTCCAGCTTGAACCAATCACACTTAATTCCGTTATTTTGATGATTCCACATATATGTCAAATATCAACAACATGCCCTTAATAGTCAAATTTGATACCCCCAATTCTGTAGCTTCATTCTTTAGCCTTAATCAATCATCATAATATGACAAGATATTTAGCAAATCAGAATCTAGCTCAACTCCTAGAAAAACATTATTTGTATATTTAATAAATAGCTTTTTAATTAGATCTTTAGAGGCGAAAATTTAGATAAAAATATGGAGAAGACTTTTCATAAGAAACTCATCATTGTAATTCAATATACGTAATAGGTGTTTCGTAGTAAAATTTTGAAGTTGAAACAACATCAATAGGGTTTTTGGAAATAAAAGCGATATCGACTCGGTTTCCGAAATTTTTTAAGGGCAACATTTTTCAGGACTCAATTTCATCAAAATAGTATTTTCCCCTAAAATTACATAAAAAAATACGCTAGATTAATTTTTTTTTTATAATTTTTAGGTTTAATTTGCTATTTTTAATAAGTTAAGAAAAATCAAGTGAAACTAAGACCTTATAAGCATTGATAGCTTTAGTCACTGTCAACGGTAAAGGGTCCATTGGCAATCTAGGCATTGCTACCTCCATTGAGTGGTTGTAGTGGCTTTATGTTAGGTCTTGGTTGGATCGGCAAGCTCCAAATTGGCTCTAAATGCACTTATTTTTCTAAATCTTTTCTAAAATTCTGTCAACACTACCTAAATCCTCTCTAATTTTTCCTAAACTCTTAAGGATCAAAAATAAATTTAGAAGGGTTGATCCAAATTTATAGGGTGAGTTAGGTGTCGGTTCAATTAAATTTTCATGCCACATGTCTTAATTCAACTTTTCTCCTTATGCCAACTTGTTCTTTAATCCCCTAGAGCTTACTAAATCATCTCATCAAGTTGCCACACCATTTTCTACACTTTTCCAATTGAAATATAGTTTTTCTTTATTTTTTATTGATTTTCTATATTTATTTTAGCATATTCTAATATATATTGGGTATTTTGAGTAATTTTAGGTTATTATGCCTACACATAAAGTCATATATAATACAAATGAATATCTTTAAATATTATACATGTTATTGTATGAATTTTAGTATGTATATATTTTATCTCTATCAACTTGTTAATTATCGGAACTCATTTCATGTATTTTCAATAAATCATAGGTGAAATACTATTATTTTATAAATATAATATTTAATTATCTTATTATTTTTTTCTTAAATCCAAACTTGCGAGGCTACCTCTATTATTATTCCAAACTCTGTTGTAAAATTTGGGCTCAATTAGACAACTACTATTTCTAAATTAACTAATTTTGAGTTAATTGCCTATTGTTGTAGGGTCTCACACTCCAAACCCCCTTACAAATAGTTTTTTCCTTAAAACTAATGTATTCTAGATCTCTCCTTAGAAGGAGATATACATATTGTTAGAGTTGCAATCCATTTTATATCTTTTGAATTATCTTCTAATTAAGTTTCTGAATCATCTTCTGATTATGATTCTAAATCTCCTCTAGTTAAGCTTTTCATTTAACCTCTTCATTATCTTTCAAATTTTTCTGTTAATTTATTTTCCTTGTATTCTATACTTGATGTTAACCATTCTATCATTGCACATTATATTAACCATCTTATGACTCAACTTCATAATTATTTGAATGCTCTTGCTAACTTCCCCTCTAGTTTGCTCTATGTATCACTTACCCTTGAGTTTCACTTACAGTCATCGATGGTATTGGTCCATCACATGCCACTAATATCTTCTTCCATTCACACTTTCCTACCCACAATGGCCTTGTTGTTACCATAATTTTTCATGTGTTGTTTCATATAGCTTAACGTCGGATCAACAAAAGTAATTTGGCAAATCCTAACTTTCCTCCATCTTAGATTCAAATGAGATGGTTGACAATTTAGATCAACTCAACTCGACTCAACTTGATTCAATAATAACGAATGTGATTCTTGATCAATGGACTCATTAAGAGAAGAGATATTGACAAGAACTCATTATTGATAAGACTTTGATATGTAGGATTGAGCAGACGAATTTGGATCATCTTAGATTTGCCATTCCCTTGTTAGATTACCTATTTCAATTGTTCATATGGAGTATATTGTTGCCTCATATCTCCTTTCTACATCCAATCACATCAGTGGTTCTTCTTTCCTAGTAATGATTGTTAGTTATCTCCATTTAATCATTGCTTTAATATTTTCAGTACTTACAAGAAATTCCTACTTCAAATATAATTCGTTTAAGATGGAAATCTCATCTATTTTAGATATTACACCTCCTTAATTTAGCACACTACTTATCATTACTTAACTTTTGTAATGTCATCTACAAATGCTCTTATGATGTTCCTTAGTTGCTAAGAAAATCAGAATGCTATTGCTACATATCACAACAAGTTCCTTCAAGCACCATGAGTATGTATGTCATTCTTCAATTGTCCAAATACAGCAAGTGAATCACTAATTAGAGAGCACCGATAAGAAATTATAGCATTTGTATCATATATTAGATATAATGTTAAGTACATTCTTTTGACGTAATCCAAAATTGTTAACATCCTAACCTCAAGTCATTTCAAGAAGACACAGTCACTCCTTATAATTAATCAAAAAATTCATAAATTCATAGTTAAAATTACTTATTTTGAATAGTCACTTCTTTTATCACCTAATCTTCCTAGTGCCATATACATTTTCCTTTCAAATAACATAGATATCCTTCGCAAAGAATTACTTATGCATGTAAATACTTGATTCAATAGTTCTATGAAGTCACTCCTTTACTTTCGAGGACCTATTTACAATACCCACTACGGAACCTAACTATAGGTTTGATTTGGAGGCTAACTTAATCTTAAGGTTCAATTTTTAGAACAAAGTTGCATTAAACAAGTAACGCTTTGGGGGGTGTTGGGCCTGGTCTAACATAGCCACTCTAATGCCTAAGTTATAATGGGTTTAAGTGTTTAAAGATATAAGTGAGAGAGTAAGGAGTAGGAGTGTCTAAAGAGTTCTTACAAGCAATCTTCGTCCCGTATTTATAGACATGTGTCTTCTAATTGCAATATTTAGATAATTAAACTATCGTAGACATGTAGTGATCTCTAAATTAGTCATGTTCTAGATTCTAAGGGAAGTGGGTTGTCATTTGGTTGAGGGCTAATAGTAGTTAAAATATTCGTACCGTTCCTTTTAATTTCAAATGTTTGATTAAGGTAAGCTAAGCTCTTTGGCCTACTAAGTAATTAAGCTTAGAGTTCTCCTGGTCATCAGATTAGGTTGGCTATGTAGATGTGGCACTGGAGCCAGTTAGGTAAAGTGCCAACCAGTCATTAATGAGGATAAAAAATGCACTAGTAACATTTGCCCCCTAACTTGCATGGTTGAAAATTCAAGTATAGGAGCAATCCTAATGCTTCTTTAACATATTGAGTGGGTAGGAAAGCATTTAAACTTGTGGCTTTTGCCCATATCGCTTAATTGTCGAGTAAGGATGCCGGGCTATTTACAAACACTTCTTCATTCATCAATCATTGTCACATGCAATACAAGTTCCTAGCCTAATAGTCATGACTCTTTGTTTTCCTGCCTATTTGTTTATCATGCGCAATAGCTGTCAAATTAATCATCATGGTACTGTACACTTTATAACTACCGACGATAACAAATCCATTAGATCTTGTTAGTGTACATGTGTTCTTCATTGGTGCCTTGCAATCAAATCACATTCCAATCCTAAGAATGGCCCTTGGTTCCCAACAAAGCAAGTTACATTCGATCCATCTTCATAAAACCCTTAAAAGTTAAAATTTAAATTATCTTTCCACTATTCATCATCTCAAATGCATTTCTTACATTGCTTCATAGTGTTTTCTTCTCCTCTTTTACTTTTTCAAATTCTCCAAAAGTTCTCAAGCTTAAGGTCATTTAACTAATTGAGTATGGCTAAAAGTAGAATTGTTCTAGTCCCAATGATTCTGAGACTACTCCTTCCCCCTTAGCTAATAATGCCATGAGGGGTATAAAAACTAGCTCATATTGAAGCACTGCCAATAGATGTTTATCTTGATGACAGAAATGATAGGAAAAGCGCAAACTTTTATAATGATATCGTATATGATGTTGATACTCCAAACGAAGTTCAAAGTAGTGCTATTTGAGAGCTTGTAGCTAGGTACAATTATTATTTTGAGAACCTTCCTAAAGAGTGGAAACTACGCAGGTTAAGGAAGGATGAGAGAGTTTGTTTCCTTATTGACCATGAGTTTCATGTATATTTAAAGTATTTGGAGTTTGGTTTCCATTTTCCCTTTTTTGATTTTCAAAAAGCATTTTCCAATTAATTTTTGCGGTCGCTAAGCATGTTTTCATTTAATACCTATAGAATTTTAGTTGCTTTTGAGATAATCTACAGAGAGCTTGAAGTCAGGGCTAAGGTACAACTTTTTACGTACTTTTTTTACAATAAAGTGCTAAAAGGATGGGTGGTTTTACCCTATAGCCCAGTATGGTTCGAAATTCATGGATAGTTTAAAGTCTAAAATCCATCATTGGCATGATAAGTATATAGTGATTAGGTTGAAAGTGGACCTGGACTTTTGCAGTAGATGGTTAGAACTCATTAATATGAAAGACATTAAGTTATTCCTGAATTATGTTGCTATCATAAAGAAAATTCAAGAGTAGCAGCATAATAAGATGTTTTACTAGGACTTTGAGATAATTATTCAATACTAGTAGAATGGAGAGCTAGTCTTTTCTAACAAGGAGGAAGGTATAATTTGTTCTTATTGTCATGCCAAGCCAAGTTAGTAGTAAGACGTCGATCTAGACTATTCATGGGGGGACCTCAAGGCTTTAAGATTTGTTTGACATGGTCTTATGACTTTTCTATACTTAGCATGTTTAGATTTTAATAATTTTCTCTACTACAGATATGGGTACAAGTGATGTTGACTTAAGAAAGCCATTAACCTAAGCAAAAGCCAAAAAGAAGAGGCTTGATAAGTGCATTATGAAGGCTGTAGCTAAACAAGGTGAAGTGTAGCAAACTACTAAAGGATAGGTTGACAAGAAAGAAATGGCCCCCACAATTGGGAGATGTCTTAAGAATTGTACAAGAGAATGTGCCACCTAAACCAAAGAAAACTACTGTTAAGAAACCAACCAAGAGTTCTAACCAAATAACTGTTTCTAACATTACCCTATTGACCTCTACTATTGTAAGTTTAGCATTCTCCAAGTTGACTTCTTTGCAAGATCTAAGGAAGAGGAAGGGTAAGGATCCTGAGGCAATTCCTCCCACAAAAAAGGTCCAAGGATCCTAGCTTAGACAGTCTAATAGGGGGTCTAAAGGATAATGCTCGTGAGGATCCTTTGTTGTAAGTTGAGAAGGCTCTTGAGATTCCTTCTATTAATTTCATTTCCTAAAGGATTATAGTTTCTACTTCATTCCATGTTAGAGTCAAGCAATTCTTAACACTAATTCCACCTTAAGAGACAAGATAAAATTGTTATCTCTTAAGGAGGGGTTCATTCTCCCTAAGGACAAGAAAACTTTAAAGAGAGATGTTGAGAGAACTAGTGGCATCATAAAAGGCTATGTTGTCGGAAAGTTGTATGATGTAAGTGTCTTGTTATATGGCTACTAAATTTCATTGTCTCTACTTTCGTAGGGGACTAGACATGTTATGACGGCCATCGAAGATGCTAAGGAAGAGATGAAGAAGGTAAATATTGTGTTTGCTCTCTTTGTTTTATGTGGTGCTGCAAGCTAATATTTCATTGTATTCATGCAAAAGGTTAAGGAGGCTTATAATGGCTCCAAGGCATAGACAATAACAATTAAGAATGCAAGCATAAAGGCTGAATGGAAGCTAAAGAACTTAAAGGGATATTAGAGTTTGAGCAAAGATCCCATAAGGAAGTTTCCAATGAACTTCTAACTTTAAAAGCTTAGAATGACGAGTTGTTTAAGGAGACCCAATAGTTAAAGGATCAACTTGATGAGTGGAAAGAAAAATGTTAGAGCTTAGGGTAGACTATTGTTTCTATAAGTGAGGAGGAAGATAAGTTAGTACCCAAATAAAGAATTTGGGGATTAATAACTCTCACCTTGAAGCTTGGATTATTGAATTGGAGTGGGCTTCTAAGGTAAAACTTTCTATGGAGGTAGCCTTAGAGATAGTTATACAAAGTTTACAATATGGGAGGTTACTTCGAAGAAAGTTATTAGAAGGGGTATAGCTCACTAGGGAGGAAGTGTTGAAGGTCTACCCTGATTATGAACTTTCCTACCTTAACTTTAACTAATGTCGATAATGATGAGGACAACAATGAAGATGAAGAAGAAGTTAGTGTCTATAAGGAAGGTGATGATGATCATGGCGATTACCTTGCAACTATTGAAAACACCTTACCTTTTAAAGAGTCAACCCCAAGAGAAGTTCCCCCCTACTGTAGTAGAGATGTCTTTCACTCCAATTGAGGTATGCAATGCCAAGCGACATCCCAATTTGGTTGATGTTATCAAGCAAAATAGTACTGAATAGTCATTCAACTATATATTTGTTTGTGATTTGAACTTCATTAAGTGGGGATGATAACCTTTTTGTTTGTGGTTCTTGGACTTATTTTAATTTCTCTACTGATGCTCTGGTATGTTTAACTTTCTTACGTTTTAGTTTATGCACTAAATATTAAAATATAAGATTTGCCTCGAAAGGCTTTTAATAGCTCGCATTTGAATCTCTATTTTGATTAAGGTAATAGAAATTTATCTATTAAACTTTATAGGTATGGATTTATGGAGTTCGTTAATCATGTTACATTAGAACTTATTAAGGTTTCTTGAGCTCATTGACTAAATTAGATAACAGCTTGTTAGATAACTTGAGTTAATTAACTGTACTAAGTCAAAACTTATTAAGATTATTTCAGTTCATTGACCATGTTAGGTCAGAACTTATTAAGATTACTTAAGTTCATTGATTGTGTTAGGCCGGAACTTATTAAGATTGCTTAAGTTCGTTAACTAACTTAGGTCGGAACCTGTTAAGATTAGCTCATTCACCGAATAGGCTTGAACCATACTATCCATCAATCACATTTGACTAGGACAAACTTTGAACACTGATGCCGCGTTATGTAGTAGATTAAAGAACAAACATGACATTTCATTAAAATAGCGACTACTGCCCAACATAAGTTTAAAAGCAATTTCTAAAGGCTAACATACTGAATAGAAAATCAAACAAAATTACTCAAAATACAGTTTTAAATTCTCGGTGTTCCATGCTTGGGGAATGACCTCTCCATCTAACCTATAGGCTCCATTCCCTTCAACTTCTTGAACTTGTATAGGATCTTCCCAATTGGAGGCAAGCTTACCTTAGGCTTCCTACACACTTGTTGCTTCCATTTTCTTATAGACCAAGTCTCCAGGTCAAAAGACCTTATGCTTGACCTTTTCATTATAATATCGAATTGCCTTTTGCGGATAAGTGGCAACCCTTGCTCTAGCAATGTCTTAAATTTCCTCAATTGTATCCAAATTGGCTATCAAGCCGACTTGATTCACTATGACATCGAATCCTTGTATTTACAGATTAAGAAATTCTAATTCAATAGGTTAGAGAGCCTCTTATCCAAATTCTAACTTAAACGAAGTTTCCTCATTGATATCTTATGGGTAGTCCTATATCCCCAAAAGATGTTAGTTAGCCCATTCTCCTTTGGCGTGATCAACCCTTTGCTTTAAACCATACAGCATGAATTTTGTTGACAACCTCCCACTTGTCTATTAGTTTGAGGATGTGCAACTGAAGTGTAGTTCAGCTTATCTACTATGCTTCTTGTAAAAAATACTAAATCTATCGCTATCAAATTATAAACCATCATCAATGGTAATCATGTAAGGGAAACTAAATCTTGTTAAGTAGAAATTCGAGATGAACAACTTAACTTTCTATTTGGTTATCTTTGTTATTGCTTCAGCTTCAACCTACTTGGTAAAATAGTCAACTATAACCAATATAAACTTTCGTTCCTTAGTGACTTTGAATAAAGCGCCAAGGATGTCCCAATCCCCATTAAGTGAAAGGCCAATGGCTAGGCAGGTTGTAGAGTTTGCTTAACAGAGCATGACTCAAAACCTCATGTTTTTGACATTGTGGGCAATGCTAAACTACGTTCTTGGCATCCTCCTTCATGGTTAGCTAATAGTAGCTAAGTCTTATCGTATGAATGTACATCATTTGAGCTTTAACATAGTTGCTACATATCCCTGCATGCAACTTAACAAGAACCTATTGTACCTCTTTAGGTACAAGAAAACAAAGATATGACTAACTAAAACTGCATTTGTAGAGCTTGTCATTAATAATAGTTGAATTTGCGGCTTGATACATAAGCCTTCGAGCTTCCTTCTTGTTAATGGGAAGTACTCCATCCTTAAGGTAGTCGACGATTGGATCCATCAATTTTTCTCTTAGATAAGACTATACTTCGAAACATTATCCCAACAATTCTAGGTTTTTACTTGGGAAATATTCAATAAAAAGTTTATCATTTAAGTTTAGAAGTGACATATTGGCCAACTTAGACACTTTATCAGTGGCAATACTCTATATCCTTGGAATTTTTACAATAGTAGAAGATGAAAATTCCCCTCTAAGCATTCTTATCATAGCTAAGTACTTGCTCATTACTTCTTATTTGGTCACATAATCTCTTCTAACATAGTTAATGATTAGCATGCCTTCAACTAGAAAAGCATGTATGGTAATTAAGATCTTTGGCTTAATCTAGTTGAAGGCATGCTAGAATATAATATCACCAAACTTCCTGTATCAATTAAGATCTTCTTGACCTCAAAGTTTGCAATTCTTATGTTGATCACTAGCGTATCATTTTGAGATCTTTATATCCTTGAAGTCTTTGTTTGTGAAAGTTAAAGAGTTATTGACTTTCATTTTCTTGCCCTACATGTTTCAAGCATAATTTATGGCATTAGCTGAGCTTGGAGAGTAGGACCAACCTAAGTTTAAGGGTTTATTGACAATGGTGTTTATAACACCATTCGGGGTCTTATTGTTGTTACCCCCTTCTCTTGTCTCCTTTTTCTAGCCTAAGGAGGTCGATCATTTTGATCTTACTAGTCCCCTCTCTTCTACATCAGCTACTCGATGTTCTCAACACTACGAGATAAGAACTTTCTCAAATAACCTCTTTGAACCATATCTTCAATAGCGTTCTTGAGTTGTATACACTAGTCTGTATTGTGTCCTATATCATAATAGAAGTCATAATGCTCATTCGAGTTTCTTCTCAATGGGTTTCCCCTCATGTGTTCAAGCCATTTGAATACCTTTTAGTTCTATACCTCTATTAGTATGTCTAATATTGGGAAACTGAGGGAGGTATGAATAGGGTAGATCAGAATTCTCAACCTTTTCCTTTCATTATCGCCCCTCTTCTAAGTATTAATCATCTTGACAACCAAGTCGATCTTTTGTGCTTTTTTAATTCTTGTTGCTCTTCTAGTCAGTTCTATTTTAGTTGGCCTCACACCGAGCTTTTATATTATCTTCTTCCTTAATGGAAGAAGTAGCCTTAGCCTTAATTTCAATAAATGTTTTAGGTTTATTCATTGCTAAAGACTTCAAGAAATCTCCATAAGGCTTCACTTCACCTCGTAGATTGGAAGAGTTGTTAGGTATTCCCTAATTGATTTATCAGATCTTTACTTAATAGTGTTAAAGATAGAGGAATCCTTAATTGGGAGTTTACTCGTAAGGAAGTGTTATAGAAACACCTTTTCCAGGTCCTCAAAATACATCATAGTGTTTAGCATCAAATATTTTAACCATGTACTTGTAGCATTCTATAATGTTGATGGGAATGCTTGATAGGCTATTGTATTACTTAAGCTGTGCAACTTGACAAGAGTATGATAGTATTCTAGGTGACCCTCAAGGTCCTTTGTCCCATCGTAAGTTTTAAACTATGAAAGCTTGACATGTCAAGGTATCACTTCTTCAAGGATTTCTAAGACAAATGACTCTTCTTTATGATAAATTATGGATTAGTCAATACAGTGGTGCTTATATAGAAGGACCAACATAATGCACCTACTGTTATTGGTGAATTTTGGTAGTTGGAAATGTCCTGCAAGGAGAAAAGAAAAGCACTTGGTATTAGGGCCAGTCCAGTGCAGTCACTTCGATGCCTAAGTAAGTAAACAAGTGTAAGAAAAGTTAAGTGAGTAGTTGAGAGTTATCAGATATCCCTTCCAAAGTTTTTTTTCCCATATTTATAGGCGACCGTTGTGTCTAAAGTATCAGTTATTGGAATAACTATCAGAACTTGTAGGAGCTTCTTGATTAGGCACTTATCTTCCCTTCTTATCATCTAGGTAAGTATCTACTATGAGGGAATTGATTTGAGCGAGTTTGTCCTATCGCTCCACTATGCTATTAGCCAAACTACTTGAGGAACACACCGTCTCGCTCCTTCTTTGGTAGGGGGGGGGGGGGGGGGGAAGTGGACTCCATTGCTTCAGAATCCAAGAGGACAAGTCAATGAATTAGGTTATGAACCATACCTAATTGATTATGAGGAATTTCACAGAATTTGAAGAGAAGTTGGCACATTCCCTTGTTGCCGATGAAGTCTTGAGCCTTAAGGCTAAAGTTGAGGAGCAATATAAAGAAGCCAAAAGCTTGAAAGAGGAGCTATAGAAGAAGAAAGAAGAGTAATGGGGGCTATGCTGAACACTCTACATGATAAGCGATGAGGAAGATAAGCTCAAGGTGCAAATCAAAGAGTTAGAGACTAACAACACGAGTTTGCAGAGCCATGTTGTTAAGTTAGAGGAACTTTAAAGAGAGGACCCTCTGTTGAAGAGGCATTAGACATAGTCACTCCTAGTAAGTTGTTGGAGGGGGCCCAAGTAGCGAGAGAGGAGATCCTGAAGCTTCATCTTAATTGTAATCTCTCTTACCTTGACTTTACGAACATCAACAACAAATTTAGCAATTCTGATGATGAAGACAATGAATCGAGCACCGAGATTGTTGTAAAGGGTGATAACGAAGCCTATACTGAGGATCTAAGGGAAGACGAAGAATGTCTATCAAAGGAAATCCCCTATGAACAAAAAGAGAAATCTACTTGCTCTGAGAACCTAAGCACCAGAAAAGATGTTTGCTCTAAGAAAGCCCTAGCCTCTAATCTAAAAATTGCATCTAATAGCTTTAAAAATAAGCTATAGGATTGTCTTTGTATTCTTTATATGATGTGTTCTAGGCTAAATGGCCGAATATTATGTAACCACATTGCGATGAATGAGATACTTTACATTTCTAGTATGTTTTATTTCATGCACCATATTTCTTGGTATATTTCATTTTTTTCTATTAATATATGTTTTATTGCACATGTTCTTATTCTTTAGCATGTTTTATTTCACATGTTAAGCATTTCTCGACATGTTTTACTTCACATGCCTAATTATATTGGCACGTTTTATTTCACACAATAGGTGTTTCTTGGCATATTTTATTTCACATGCCTAATTCTTGCATCTTTATGGACATCATTCATTTTCCATTTGAGATGTGGACTAGCCATGTTACTCGGCCGTAGAATTAATTATTGAAGTTCGTTAACTGCGATAGGCTAGAACTTACATCAATTTGTTTTTCATGTAATTTGAACCTATTAACTTGTTAGTAACGAATAGATCAGAAAAAACAAAATATAACTTCAAATATAATCCTCATAAACAAGTAGGTTGTCATCTTACAAACAAGTAAGCTATTACCTTATAGACAAATGGAGATGAACATCATCCAAGCAATTAATTGAAATAAAGTTTCAAATTCTTGGCATTCCATGCTCGAGGAATGATTTATCCATCCAACCTTTCTAGTCGATAAGCCCTCTCGCCGATAACTTCCCAGACCCTAACAAGATCCTCCCAATTTGTGTTAAGCTTTCCTTAACTTCTCACATGCTAATTGCTTCCAACTTTTAGCAGACCAAGTCTTCAGGTTGAAAAACCTTACGCTTTACCTTTTGATTGTAATACTTAGCTGCTTTATGCTAGTACACCATAACCCTTACTCTTACAATATCTCTAATTTCTTCAATGGTGTCCAAATTTGCTATTAATCCAACTAGATTACCCACTACATCAAAATTTTGTGTTCTTATATTAGGAAAATCCAACTCAATCGATAAAATTGCTTCAGTGTCGTATGCTAACTTGAAGGGGGTTTCACCTGTTGTAGTTCTATGGATGGTTTGGTACCCCCATAAGGCATCCGACACTTCATTAGCCCACTTCCCCGTGACTTGATTAACCTTTCTCCTTAAGCCGTGCTAGATAATATTGTTGATAATTTTGACTTATCCATTCGTCTGAGGGTATGCTATAGATGTATAGTTCAAGCGAATGTCATACTTCTCGCAAAATGCTCGAAACTTGTCATTGTCAAACTATGGGCCATCATTTGTGATTATCATGAAAGGAACTTCAAATCTCAATACTATGGAATTGAAAACAAATGCTTCTACTTTCTACTCAATGATCTTCACCATTACCTTGGCCTTTACCCATTTTGTAAAATAATCAATAGCAACAATGAAAAATTGTCTTTAGGCGGTAGATTTCGAAAAAGTTCTAAGAATATCTAACCCTTATTAGGCAAAGGGCCAAGGACTAGATAGGTAACATAATTCAATTAGAGGCATAAGACTTGGCGCCTCTTGCTTCTAGCACTATGAACAGTATCAAACAACTATCCTAACATCTTCTTTCATGATTAGGCAATAATAGCTTAGTCGCAATATATGAACATACAATGTTTGTGCTTTCACGTGGTTACTACATACGCCACTGTATAGTTCAGATAACACCTATTGGGCATCTCTATAAGGAAGGCATTGAAGATAGGGTTGTAACATGCTACGTATGTTCAGTTGACCATCTATCACTATATAATTGGTAGCTTTATAAACCAATCTTCATACCACTTTATTGTCATAAGGGAGAGTTCTATCTCTTAAACAATCTACAAGGGATCCATCCAAGATTCTCCTTTAGGCAAGGAGTCAATTCCTAGCTCTGCGAAAGAGTAGATAAAATTTTTTATGGAAGAAACTCAACAAAAAGTTTGTTGCTCAATTTAGGGTATGCCATACTAGCTAACTTAGATAATGTGTCTTGATAGTTATATCGATAATTGCTACTTCAGACACAACAGTCACCTATAAATATCGAAAAGAAAAACTCTATAAGGGATATCTGATAACTCTCAAGTACTTACTTAACTTTCCCCATACTTGTTTACTTACTTAGTCATTGAAGTGGCCGTACTGGACTAGCCCTAGTACCAATTGCTTCTTTTTTTTTTCTCTCCTTTTAAGACATTTCTAAGTACCAAAATTCATGGGATCGCCGTATCAACATCTATTCAGTATCGTCCCTTTAACTACATATCTTAAAGCCAAATTTTGTACTCCCACAGGAGTCAGGTATGCAAAAGGGACCAATAGTTGATAAGGTCCTTGTATTTGAGGGCCTTAAGATGAGAATAAGTGTTTTAAGTAAAACCTTATCTAGAAAGCAAGTCAGTCGACATAGAAAGTGCAAAGAATGATATAAAGGAAATCTGTTTAGGAGATGACCTCAGGAAAACAATGAAGATAGGGAAACCCTTGTCGGCAAATATTCGACAAAGTTTTATCAACTTCTTGTAAGTCAATGCCGATGTGTTTGCATGGTCCCCTTCAGATATTTTGGGTATCTTAAGGGATGTTATGGTATAGAAGCTCTAGATTGATCATAACGCGAAGGTGATCTAATAAAAGAAAAGACATTTTGCCCCCGAGAGACAAGCAGCCATATAAGAAGAAGTCTAAAAGCTATTGAAGGCAGGATTTATTTGGGAAGAGCCCTATCCGACTTAGCTAGCCAATTGCATGCAAGTCAAGGTGTGTAATAGAAAGTGGCGCATGTGCATAGACTTCATGGATCTCAAAAAGGCATGTCCCAAGGATTGTTTTCCACTACCGAAAATCAATCAGTTAGTAGATTCCATTGCTAGAAATGTGTTGCTTTCTTTTATGGATGCTTTCTTAGGTTATAACCAAATTAAGATGGACTAGGAGGATGAAGTTCACACATCATTTGTTACCAATTTTGGAACATATTGTAATACGGTGATGCCCTTTTGGTTAAAAAACGCTGGTGCAACTTAGTAGAGACTTGTTACTAAGATGTTTAAACCATAGATCTACCATAACGTCGAAGTATATGTTGACGACATGATTGTGATGAGTGCGACAAAGGATCAACATCTTGTTAATCTTGAGGAGACATTTGCGACTCTCAGGAGATATAATATGAAGCTTAACCTATAGAAGTGCATTTTTGGTGCAACGTCAAGAAAGTTTCTTAGATACATGGTTATTCAGCATGACATTAAAACCAACCCGAAAAAGATGAAGGCAATAATAAATATGAAATCCCCCATACGGTTAAGGAAGTACAAGAACTTACTAGGTGAATAGCCTCCCTTAATCGGTATATGTTAAGAAGTACAGTTAGGTGTGAAAAATTCTTTAAAATCTTAAAAAATCTAAAAGAATTTAAATGGTCTAACTATTGCAAAAGAGTTTTCAATAATCTTGAAGAATTCCTTGCATTACACCCGATACTCTCGATACCTATTTTTGGAGAGAATTTATATTTGTACTTTTTAATCAACTGCTGAGTGCTTTCTTCTATACTGGTTCGAATTGTCGGCAAAGAGCATCTACCCATTCATTATGTGAGTCATGTCTTGCAAGGGCTAGAGCATCAATTCACAAAAATTAAGAAATTTATTTTAGCAATGTTTCTCTTGAAAAGGAAGTTGAAGCCATATTTTGTGGTACACCAAATCATAGTATTCGCTGATTAGCCATTACGGTAGGCATTGCAACAGCCAGACTCCTCCAAGAGGATGATGAAATATGCCTTAGAGATAAATGCCTATTGTGTACAGTAAAAACCTAGAACAGCATTAAAAGCTAAAGTATTAGCAGATTTCTTAACCAAGTTCACTAGTGAAGAAGATAGTGTAGAGATTGCCAAGAAACCCATTTGGTACCTTTTTGTGGATGGTTCTTCTACAAGAGAAGGAAGTGGTGTAAGCCTTGTTCTTCAAGGCCTTCACAACGTCAAAATTTATTATGCTGTAAAATTTGTATTCTCGACCAGCAACAATAAAGCAAAATACGAAGCTTTAATTGCTGGATTGAAGTTAGCAAAAGCGATTGGTGTTGAGAAACTTGAAGTGTTCTTTGATTCACCACTAGTGGTGAATCAAGTCACTAGAAGTTATGCGGCAATGGAAGAGGAAATGAGAAAATACTTTTTAGTGGTACGAATGCTTGCTAAACATTTTCAATCTTTTTTAATCTACAAGATATCGAGAAGTAGGAATATTATTGCCAATAAGTTGTCTAAATTAGTTAGTATGGCATTCCTCGAATTAAGTAACAAAATTTTTGTGAGTTTTTTCCATAGAAAAGTTTATCTACTCTCTCATAGAGCTACGAATTGGCTCCTTACCCGAATAAAGAATCTTAGATGGATCCCCTTGTGGATTATTTAAGAGATGGAACTCTCCTTGATGACAAGAATGAGGTAAGAAGATTAGTTTGTAAAGCTATGAATTACATATTGATAGATGGTTAGCTATACAAACGTAGCATGTCACAACCCTATCATCAATGCCTTCCTCCGAGAGATGCCCAATGGGTATTATCTAAACTACATAGTAGCATATGCAAAAATCACATGAAAGTACAAACATTATATGTCCATGAACTATGACTTGGCTATTATTAGCCGACTATGAAAGAAGATGCGAGGATAATTGTTAGTCATTGTCTACAATGTTAGAAGCACGAGGCACCAAGTCATGCGCCTCCAATTGAATTATGTTACCTATCTAGTCCTTGGCCCTTTACCCAATATGGGTTAGATATTCTCGAACCTTTTCCAAAATCTACCACCCAACAACAATTTGTCATTGTTGCTATTGATTATTTTACAAAATGGGAAAAGGTTAAGGCAATGGTGAAGATCACTGAGCAGAAAGTGGAAGCATTTGTTTTCAATTCCATAATATTGAGGTTCCTTTCATGATAATCATAGATAATGGTCATAGTTTAACAATGACAATTTTTGAGCATTTTGTGAGAAGTATGGCATTCGACTGAACTATACATTTGTAGCACACCCTCAATAAATAGATAATTTGAAGTGGTCAACAAGATTATCTTATATGGCTTGAGGAGAAAGGTTAATCAAGTCAGGGTGAACTGGGCTAATGAACTGCTGGATGTCTTATGGGGTACCAAACCACCCACGGAACTACAATAAGTGAAACCCCCTTCAGGTTAGTATATGAAGTGGTAGTAGTTTTGCCAATTGAGTTGCATCTGCCTAATCTAAGAACACAGAATTTTGATGTGATGATTAATTAAGTTAGACTAACAGCAAATTTGGACACCATTGAAGAAATAAGAGATATTGCAAGAGCAAGGCTTGCGGTATACCAGCATAGAGTAGCCAGGTATTATAATCAAAAGGTAAAGCATAGGGTTTTTCAACTTGGAGACTTGGTTTGCCAAAAGCTAGAAGCAATTGGTACATGATAAAGTCAAGGAAAGCTTAGTGCAAATTGAGAGGATCTTATTAAGGTTTAAGAAGTTATCAGCAAGGAGGCCTATTGACTAGAAAGGTTGGATGAATCAATCATTCCTTGAGCATGGAACGCCAAGAATTTAAAACTCTATTTCAATTAATTGCCCGGATGATGTTCATCTCCATTTGTTTATAAAGTGACAGCCTACTTGTTTGTAAGATGGTAGCCTACTTGTTTATGAGGATTATATTTGAAGTTATATATATATTTTTCTGATCTATTCATTTCTAATAAGTTAATAGGTTCAAACTGCATGGTGAACAAACTGACGTAAGTTTTAGACTATCATAGTTAACAAACTTCAAAAATTAATTCTACGGCCAATTAACATGACTAGTCTACGTCTCAAATGGCTAACGAATGATATTTGTAAAGACACAAGAATTGGGCATTTGAAATAAAACATGCTAAGAAATACCTAGCGTATGAAATAAAACATGCCAATATAATTAGGCATGTGAACTAAAACATGCTGAGAAACACTTAGCGTATGAAATAACATACTGAAGAATAAAAACATGTGCAATAAAACATATATTAATAGAAAAAAAATGATATATGCTAAGAAACACGGTGCTTGAAATAAAACATACTAAAAATGCAGAGTATCCCATTTATCGCAATGTAGTTATACAATTTTTAGCCATTCGGGCCAAAATACAACATATAAAGAATACAAAAGCAATCCTATGACTTATTTTCAAAGTGATTAGATGCAATTTTTGGATCAAAGGCTAAGGCTTTCTTAGAGTAAACATCTTTTTCGACACTTGGGGTCTCTGAGTAGGTAAATTTCTCCTTTCGCTCATAAGGGATTTCCTTTGATAGATGTTCTTCGTCTTCCCCTAGATCCTTAGTATGGTCTTCGTTATCACCCTTTGCAACAATCTCGGCACTCGATTTGTCATCATTTTCATCACAATTGCTAACTTTGTCATCTACGTTAGTGAAGTTAAGGTAAGAGGGATCGTAATCAGGGTAAAACTTAAGGATCTCTTCCCTCACTACCTATACCCCCTTCAACAACTTCTTCTACAAGAGTCTTTTATATTGTTGACTGGGAGTGACTATGTGTAGTGCCTCTTAAACAAAGGGTCCTATCTCCATATTCTCCTCCACCTTAAGCTTATCTTCCTCATCACTCATCATGCAAAGTGTTTAACCTAAGCCCCAACACTCATCTTTCTTCTTCTGCAGCTCCTCTTTTAAGCTTTCAGCTTCTTTGTACTACTCCTCAACTTTAGCCTTAAGGCTTGAGACTTCACTGGCAGTAAAGGAATGTGCCAACTTCTCGGTGACTAGTTCTTCTTGGTACTTTCTGGCCTCCATCTCAACCCTTATCTTTACATTCTCGGCAGCAGCAGTTTAGGTTTTGGAGACATTATACACACCTCAATTTTTTGCAACAATTTCATTTAGTATGATGAATATCAGAGATACATAATCTCACTCGAACTCTAAAACATACTTAAACTCACTCGAACACAAAACCTTAGGATAATCAAGGACTTATAGCCCTAAATAAATAATTAAAAATATAATTTCAATAAATTTTATTCAACTTTAGAAAACTCTAAAATTTCTTAAGAGGCAAATCACAACCTACAAATTAATTTGAGAACCAAACCCTAAAAGAATTTCATATAAAACAATTCCTTTATTTTTACTTATAAGCCATGTTATATATGGATAAGTTGTAAACCCTATTTTTTAGCGGACTTGTGATTCAACTAAGCTAAGAATTCAAGTTTACATTTAAAAAGAATTTAATTTTCCAATTAGAAACCTATTATCAATAAAACTCAAATATGAGAACCATAGACTCTAAACCCAAAATACTAAAACAATTAAGGACTTATAACCCTAAGCGGCTAATTAAGAATTTAATTTGAATAATTTTATTCAACTCTAGAAATTTTCATAATTTAATAAGAATTAAATCATAACTTACAAATCAATTTAAGAAACAAACTCCAAAAGAATTTCATATAAGACAATCTCCTTATCTTCATGCATAAGATTTGTGCACATAAATAAGTAAACCAACCAATCATCCTAAATAACTTATCAATTGATAAATATAAACCCTACTTTTGGTGGGCCCATGATTCAATTAAAAGTACTATTCGAATGTTCCCAAGGATCAACAAAACTAAGAAATTAAGTTTACATTTAGAAACAAATTAAAATCTTCCAATTCAAAAATCAATTATCGAGAAAACCGAAGCTTAAAGAACTACAAGCTCTAAACTCACCTAAGACCCTAAACCCTAAAACAATTAGGGAATTTTAACCCTAAGTGACTAATCGATAATTTAATTTGAATAATTTCATTCAACTTTCGAAAATTTCACAATTTTATAGGAATCGAATCATAAAGTACAAAACAATGCAAGATGAAAATCCTAAAACAATTTCCTATAAGACCATACCCTTATCTTCATGTCTAAGCTTTACATGTAAATAAGTAAACCAACCAATCACCTTAGATGACTTATCAATTGAGAGTTGGAATCATTTATCAATTGATAATTTATCAAAATCTAGTGATAAGACATTTTCCTTATCACCCATTTACTTATACTACATATGGACAATTTTTCACAAGATTTCACATGCTTAACTTCATTAAATGAGACAAGACCATTCCATGTAAAGTTGGTGTTTTTTAAAAATAATTGTTTAACACTTTGAATGGAAAATTTTAAGTTGTGAAAATCTTGAAACAAGAACTTGAATGGAAGATGAACATGTTGGACATGAGGATTCAAAAATCATTTGGATGTTGATTTTATTTCCATTAAGTTAAATATTTTCAAATTTAGACTTAAGTTAAAGAAAAATTCATCGCATGAAGTTTTATAAAGAAACCAACTTTGTATGACATGAGCTATGATATGGAAGTTGTAATAAGTGTAAGATCTTCTATTTCTTTGTGTGAAGCATGAGTTAAAGAATCATCTTATGGAAGAAAAGTTAAGTTAAGATTTGGATATAAGTAGTTTAAGTGCATGATCTAACACCTAAACTTAAGGAAATGATGAAACAAGTTGAAAAACCAAGTGAGAACCTCTTGCAATCATCATGAACAGATCTGGAACATTGGTAAAAAACACTTAAAAATATGATAAAATTAAGTGAACAAAGTGAAAAGATCAATTAAAGCAATTATAGTAAGTATACAAAGCCTAAAACTCAAAACCAAGCCTAAAACTCTCAAAACAAGCCTAGAACTCTAAGTTGGGCCTTCATTAAAATTCTGACTAGCACTTCAAAATATTGAGAGAGGTTGTTTTGAAGCCCACAAGAAATCCACCTAAGGCTCCATAAGCCCACCAAAGTCACTAACTTTAGTTTGAACAAAAAACAAGCTCATTTGACAACTTAGGCCCACTAAAGAGCCCATGAAGTGCTTGTTAGCCTTAGGAGTATAAATCAAAGTTGTAAATCTGATCTCAAGGAGTATTTTGAGCTTAGTATATAATAACGGGGAATTGTTTGTACTAATATATACATGCGAATTGTATGGAATGAAATTGTATGATCACCTTGAAAATCGAGTTAATCACTTATACAATTAAGAAATCGAAAGTAATCATGCATTCCTCGTATTAATACAGATAACACCGACTGCCACTTCACACAGAAGATGGGAAGGGACTCATAGGAGGACGTGCCTCCTATAGGATTGGGCATTAGCTATGTCATCATTTATATTGAGTCTTTAATATAAGATAATGAGCTTACTAGGCACTAGGAGACGCCAACCGTTAGCAAGGGGCCGGGTCTTGTGGCTTCTACTTAGGGCGTGTGTTTGTAGATTGTGGAGGCCATCACACTGCTAGACTTGAGATTTTAAAAATATGATTTATTATTCGGTAAAGAAAGTGTATACATATATATATCTATAGTTTTGTTTTGGCTTAAGCAGAATAGTAAAAATGAAATAAAACCTAAGGTCTGGATTTTGGTTTGGGTCAGTTAATTATCTCCAAACCCTAACTACAGGGGGCATAATTCTGAGTAGTATGCAGTTCCTAAGTCATTGCATGCATTGTTTAGCGTACTAATTGTTCATGCATTCATATGATTGTGCATTTAATAAATTTTTGTCGTGTGGTATTGATGAGGTAATTATCTCACTAAGCATAAGCTTACACCCCAACAGTTCTTTTCCTTCCAAGTTGATTGATAGTTGGGAATGGGATAGGAATCGAGTGTAGAGTGCTACCGTTGAATTAGTATGATGAAAAGCTTGTATAATTAATTCAGAATGCTCTAAAAAACAACTAATTTCTCAATTAAGTTTAGTATCTTTAGTAAGTTTAGAATTTTCTAGAATTGTTTATCTTATTTCATTATTTTGGTAGGGGATACCAATTCTTTGCGATTCTGTGGAATTGTGGAAAAATGGTTATTCATAATTATTTATATTATATAATGAGTCAATGAACTAAAATTGAAGATTTTAGCAAATAACTATTTAAAGTCTTGCAATCTTTGACTTGCAAGGCGATTTTCTTATCATGGGTGCATATGTGATATGAAAATTCTAGACAATACTACTAGGCCCCTCCTAGGGTCGTCAAGTGAGTTTGTCCCATCGCTTCACCATGCTATTGACCAAACTACTTAAGGAACACGTCCTCTTATTCCTTTTTTAGGGGGGAGAAGTGGCCCCTGTTACTTTAGAATCCGAGAGAACAAGTCAACGAATTATATTGTGAACCATACCTAATTGATTGAGGAATTCATAGAATTTAAAGAGTTTAAGAGAGAGTAAAGATGAGATGTTAAAGGAAAATGAAAGCTCATGGATGCAATTGAATAATTTTTTTTTTATTTTAGACAGTCCCTTAAATATAGATGGCTTATCCTCATAATTGCAAATGTGTTTCTGATGGTAGCCAGTTAGATAATGGCATAGATGGTTGACATGTGTGTCGAGATAGAAATCCAATGGTTATCAAATCTCTAACAGTTATTAGGCTTATGACATAATGATGATTGAGGTCATAGATGTCATACCTTTTACCTTTTAGTCTTTTGACAGGTGGGAAAATGAAAATTGTGACTTTTCATTTCAGATGCGATCCATCTTCCTTCCTACCTAACTTGACATCTAAAGAACTGTGCCCTATTCGGCCTCTTATGTATTAAATATTAGTGCCTTTGTTGACTCCTCAAATAAGGGAGTTGGGGGGGGGGGGGGGGGGCAAAATGTTGATAGTAAATTTTCATTCACTCGGCTTTTCAAGCGTTAATAGTCAAATCTTCACTTACACATATATTCGGTAAGTCGATATAACGAATAATCTACATTGTCAGCCTCTTGCCAAGAAATACAGTTCCATTCCTAATTTAAATTCAAAGGAAGTGGCGCGAACAGTTATCTCCAGTACGATTATATTACATAACTGCCTATTCTCCCTACATTTCAAGGAATATGTCTAATTAAGAAGCTCCTACATGTCTTGATAGTTATTCCGATAACTACTACTTTAGACACAATAGTCGTATATAAATATGGGAAAAAAAAACTCTATAAGGGATATCTGATAACTCTTAACTACTCACTTAACTTTCCCCACACTTGTTTACTTATTTAGGTATTGAAGTGGCCGCATTGAACTAGCCTCGGTACTAAGGGCTTTTCTTTTCTCCTTGCAAGATAACTCTAGCTTCAATCTGGCAATCAAAGCTTTCTATTATGCTTCGTTGTTGCTAGCCAGGAATCCGAATTTTAGAGCATAATTAACCTTGACATTGTAGGGGACTTGAAGAACAAGACCTGCACCACTTCCTTCTCTTGTAGAAGAACCATCTACAAAAAGGCACCAAATGGGTTTCTTGGCAACCTTTACACTATCTTCATCACTAGTGATTTTGGCTAGAAAATCTGCTAACACTTAAGATTTTAATGCCATTCTGGGTTTGTACTATACACCATAGTCACTTAGCTCTATAGCATATTTCATCATCCTTTTGGAGGAGTCTGGTCATTGCAATGCTTGCCACAATGGCTGATCAGTAAGCACTATGATTTGGTGTGCCTCAAAATATGGCTTTAACTTCCTTGTCAAGAAAACCATTGCTAAAAAATATTTCTCAATTTTTATGTACCAATGCTTTAGCCCTTGTAAGACATGACTCACATAATGAATGGATCGATGCTCTTTGCTAACAATTCAGACCAATATAGAAGAAAATACTTAGCAGCTGATCAATAAGTACAAATATAAATTCTCTCCAAAAATGGGCATTGAAAGTATCAGGGGTGAAGCAAGGAATTCTTTGACACTATTGAAAGCTCTTTCACAATCGTCAAACCATTTAAATTCTTTCAAATTTTTTAAGATTTAAAAAATTTCTATTCACTTAACCATACTTCTCGATACAAACCGATTGAGGGCGGCTATTTATCCGGTAAGTTCCTATACTTCCTTAACTATACAGGAGGATATCATATTTATTATTGCCTCTATCTTTTTCAAGTTAGTTTCAATGCCATGCCAAATAACCATGTATCCAAGAAACTTTCCCGAAGTTGCACCAAAAATGCACTTTTGTAGGTTAAGATTCATATTGTATCTCCTGAGAGTAGTAAATGTCTCCTAAAGATCAACAAGATGCCGATCCTCTATCACGCTCTTCACAATCTTGCCGTCGACATATACTTCGATGTTGCAATGGATCTATGGTTTGAACATCTTGGTAACAAGTCTCTAGTAAGCTGCATTGACATTTTTCAACCCAAAGGGCATCATCGTGTAACAATATGTTATAAAATTGGTAACAAATGACTTGTGAACTTCATCTTCCTTATCCATCTTAATTTGGTTATAACCCGAGAAAGCAATCATAAAAGAAAGCAATGCATGTCCAGTAGTGGAATCTACTAACTGATCAATTTTCAACAGTGGAAAACAATCCTTAGGATAAGCTTTGTTAAGATCCATGAATTTTATGCATATGCGCCACTTGTGGTTAGACTTCTTGACTAGCACATAATTAGTTAGCTAAGTCGGATAAGGCTCTTCTCGAATAAATCCTACCTTTAATAGCTTTTAGATTTCTTCTTCTATGGCTGCTTGTCTCTTGGGGGCAAAATTCCTTTTCTTTTGTTGGATCACCATCGTGTTGGGATCAATCTGGAGCTTATGTACTATAAAGTCCCTTGGGATACCCGGTATGTCCAAAGGGGACCATGCAAACACATCGGCATTGACTCATAAGAAGTTGATCAAAATTTGGCAAATATCTACCAACAAGGGTTTCCATATCTTCGTTGTTTTCCCCAAGTCATATCCTAAAGAGATTTCCTCTATATCATTCTCTTTGCTTTCTGGATAGGTTTCTACTTGAAATACCTCTTCTCATCTCAAAGCCTTCAAATATAAGGACCTTGCCAACTGTTGGTCCCCTTGGTATGTGCCAACTCTTGTAGGAGTATGGAATTTGGCTTTGAGATGTGCAATTGAAGAGATGATGCTGAATAGATGTTGACACGGCCGTCCCATGATCATGTTGTATAGGGACCAACATTCGACAACAAGGAAGTCCACTTTATCCTCTATGACATGCTTGTCATCTCCAATTTAGATTAGTAACAAAATCACTTAGCTACTGGGATAGGTTGATTATTAAAGGCATACAAATCATACTTATAAGATCTTGGTCATGCCTTGATCTTAGGTCTCATCTGGTCAAAAGCATGCTAGAAAATGATATTTGCTGAACTTCCGATATCAACAGAAGTTTCTTAACCCTCGAAGTGGGCAACTCTTGCACTGATAATAAGTGCATCATTGTGCGACCTTTAGATGCCTTCAAAATCTTCTTCTGTGAAAGAGATTATGTTGTCAATCTTAACCTTCTTGCCTTGGATGTCACAAACATAATTTTTGGCTTTAGTCAGACTCAAAGATCTTGATTGGTTAATAGAAGGTCCGTTGACAATAGTAATGATTATTCTATTGGGTGCTCCATTAGAACTTCCATCCCTTGCATCTATTCCAATAATAGCTAGCCGAGTGTCATTCTCCTGTTCCTTACGTCTCCTCTAAGATGATCTTAGCATCATGTGCTACGAACTTGCACAAATGCCCACGTTGAATTGCATCCTCAATTGGCCTTTGTCTCAATAGAAATCGTAGTACTTATTGGAATTTCTCCTTAAGGGATTTCCTTTCGTTTTTTCTAGCCACTACAAAATGCCTCTTTGTCTACGTACCTCCATCAATATGTCTAAAATTGGATTATTGATAGGTGTCTGGGATAAATACGTTGGAATTCTTAGTCTCTTTCTCTCAGCATTCAAACTTTGCTCGTCATTTGTCTTAAGTTTATCTTTTGCGCTTCTCCTCTTGTCATTTTTCCAATCTCCTCTATTCTAATTGGCTTCTCACCAAACCTTTATGTTATCTTCTTGTCAAACATATGAGGTGGCCTTGGCCTTGAACTCAATGAAATTTTTCAACTTATTCTTTGCTATAGACTTGAAAAAGTCTCCATAGGGCTTAACTCCATCAATTATAGCATTGAAGGCCACGCTCATATCCAATTCTTAGATTTGAACTATCTTAACCATAAACTTAGCCATGTAATCTATAATTGACTCATCTGATCTTTGGTTGATCGTATTAAGAATTGAAGAAACCTTAATAGGAAGTTTAGTTGCAAGGAAGTGCTAAAGAAACACTTCTACTAGTTCTTAGAAATAAGAAATGGTGTTTGGCTTCAAATGTTTGAACCATATACCAGTTGCATTCCCTAAAGTTGAGGGAAAAGCTTGATAGGCTACTACATCACTTAGACCGTACAACTTAGCCAGTGTATAGTAGTACTCCAAGTGGTCTTCAGGATCTTTCATCTCGTCGTAAGTTTCAAACTGCAATAGCTTGATGTGCCATGGTATCACCTCCTCCAAAACTTCAGGATTGAAGGGGCTCTTCTTAATTTGGAACTACTGACTCATTGCAGCAAGGGTTCTAACATGTGAAGGTCTAACATGGTCTACCTGCTTCAATTGCTTGCCGTTGTCAATTCTTTTATGTGTAGGAGCCAAAGGTCCCATTGTAACCTCAACTTGCTTTTTTTGGCATTTTAGGTAAATAAATTGAGTCACTGTTGTTTTCAACATCGTGATTACCATGCTCTTTATTTTGATTTAGGTGAAGACTATTATGAATTCTTGGTTTTCTTTGGCCAAGTCAAGGTAAAGTTGCTCGTCAATATGCTTACTCTCCCCTTAAAGGTTTTAGGAGGAAGTACAAGCACTTGCACTCTTGGTTATCCTAGTTTTTTCCATGTGGGTGTGTTTGAGAAAAACAAACGGTGCCAAATGTTGTTGATGAATTTTGGTAATTGGAAATGTCCTACAAAGAGAAACGAAAAGCACTTAGTACCAAAGCCAATTCGGTACAGCCAATTGATACCTAAGTAAACAAGCATAGGGAAAGGTAAGTGAGTATTTAAGAGTAATCGAATATCCCTTACAGAGGTTTTTTCCTGTATTTATAGGTGACTATTGTATCTAAAGTAGCAGTTATTGGAACAACTGTCAGGATATGTAGGAGCTTCTTGATTAGACATATTCCCTAAAATATAAGGAGAGTAGGTAATTATGTAATATAACCGTATTAGTGATAACTATTCATACCACTTCCTTTGAATTTAAATCAGGAATGAAACTATGTTTCTCGGTGAGAGGCTAAGAATGCTTGTCCTGTCAGCTACTAAATATACGAGTAAGTGAAGATTTGATTATTAGCACTTGAAAAGCCGAGTGAACAAAAATTGACTATCAACACCTATTGTGGTTTTTTCCTTTTTTCTGCATTCTTAAGTATAGGGGATGGAGTATCATGTGTCACTTGAACCTATTTCCTTATTAGTTCAAGAGAATGCATCGAATTGCTAGAATCCTTGGCACTATCATTTTCCTGGTCATGATTCCAATTAGGTAATCCATTCTTTTGAATCAAATTTAAGATCTCATCGCTTTTCTTAGATAATTCTTGATTTTCTTTGGCTTAATAAGCGCAAAGCTACTTTAATTTAGACAATCGATCTTCATTAAGGTG
The DNA here is from genome assembly GCA_024138005.1 of Lumnitzera racemosa. Lineage (NCBI taxonomy): Eukaryota > Viridiplantae > Streptophyta > Magnoliopsida > Myrtales > Combretaceae > Lumnitzera > Lumnitzera racemosa. Next base: position 50,617,295 of record JAMXBC010000004.1, on the reverse strand, counting down.
GCACCTATTCTCCTCGGTAGTTGCTAGGAAATAGTTCCAGCATTAACACTTTTAGTAAGTCTTGTCTTTGCCACCATCAAGATGGTTCAAAATAGATGGCACAAAAATGTTGTCAATTGAAATCCATTTAAGTTGTTGATTCCTGTAAAAGAGAATAAGTAAGGATTTAGGGTACCAAGGCTAACCCAATGTACATAATCCGATACCTAAGCCAAAATGGTTTAAGTGTTTAAAGATATAAGTGAGAGAGCAAGTAGTAAGAGTATCTAACGTATTCTTACAAGTGGTCTTTGTCCCATATTTATAAACTTGTATCTTATAACTACAGCACTCAGATAGTTGAACTGTCTAAGATATGTGGCAACTTTTAAATTTAGTCATGTGTCCGATTCCAAGGAAAGTGGGTTATCATCCAGTTAAGGGCTGGTAGTAGTTAAACTTTAGCGCCCTTACTTTTTAATTCAAATATTTGACTAAGGTAACTAGGGCTCTCCGGCCCACTATGTAGTTAAGCTACAGTTCTCTTGGTCAAATTGGGTTAGCAACATGAACGTAGCGCTGGAGCCAATTTGGTAAGGTACTGACTAATTGTTAATGATAATGAATAATCCATTAGTAACATATGCAGCATGGCTAATATCTTTCATTGAGAAGCTTATTAATGTATATAACATGAAGCAATACATAAATAAATGATTAATTTGGAAAGAAAACTAGAAATCAAATTCAAATTCTAACAATTAGTCAACATAAAACATAACATGAAACCAATGTACCAAATACATACTTTCACAAGAACAAACAACAACCCTCTTAGAAGTAGCGATTGCAAAAGTTTAGCTATTCATGCATCCTTCTCACTTAAATAGGTCACCTACTAAAATAGGGCCTCAAATTATTAGCATTCCAAGCTCTAGGAATAGTTTAGCCATCTAATCTGTCAAGCCTATAGGCTTTCCCGTTGTCAATCACTTCCTTTACCCTAAGAGGGTCTTCGCACACTAGAGTTGATTTCCCTTGGCTCTCCTTTTCTCCAATAGCCTCCAACTTCCTATAGACTAGGTCATTTAGTCAAAAACATCTATACTTCACATGCTTGTTATAGTCCCAAGCAAAGCGTTTCTAATAAGCAATAAGGTAGGCCTTAGCTAATACTCTGGTCTCATAAATAATATCAAGGTTTGCCTAGAGACTAACATCATTATTTTGGGGGTCATAAGCTCGTACTCTTACACTTGACACTTGGAGCTCAACAAGAAGAATTGCCTCAAATCCAAAAGCTAACTTATATGGAGTTTCCTTAATTGAAGTCCTACAAGTAGCTCAATAAGCCCATAATATGTTTAGCAATTCACCTAGCCACTTACTTCTTGCTAGGTTCACCTTCCTCCTTAAACTATGAAAAATGACCTTATTTACAGCTTCCCCATTACTCTAAGGATGCATAATCAAAGTATAGCTAGCCCGATGTCGCATGCTTCACAAAACTCTCCAAACTAGTCAATGTCAAATTATAAATCGTTGTTTGTAATTATAGCATATGGAACTTCAAATCTAGTCAGAATATTGCTGACAACAAAAGTTTCAATACTCCTTCTCATGATGCTTACCACTGCCTTAGCTTCTACCTATTTGGTGAAATAGTCTACTGCTACTATAATAGCTAGGGGCTAGTGAGTAAGATAACATAACTGCTTGGAGCTTACTTAACAAGTGCATTTCTTTAACACTAATAACATATATGGAGTAGTCTTAAAGCATCCTTCTTCATTGTTGGCTACTAATAACCAAGCCACAAGGCTTTCACATATAAAGCACCTGCCTTTATGCGATTATTGCAAACACCAACGTGTACATCAGGCAATACCTATTCAACTTCACTAGGTTGCAAACATCTCAAGTATGGCATACTCAATCTCCTTTTATAAGGCTCTCTATTAATAATGGTGAAATTTGTGGCTTGGTAAACAAGTCTTTGAGCTTCCTTTGCATTACTAAGCAATGATCTTGTTGGTCATAGTAAGATATCAAGAGGGGAGTTTGCAAAAAACTAAAACTTTTGATTTAAAAACAAAATCCCTCTTAATATCTTGAGTGGCATGATAAGTAGTTAGAAATTGATTATTAACTCAAGGCACAAATAATAACAATAAAGATTAGAAAGTAAATAAGATAGGAAGTAAGAAGATCAAGCAAGCATTTTTATAGAGCTTTGGCCTTTTGCTTACTACTCTCTTCCAACTCCACTACTGGGGACTCGACCCTCCTTACCGATATCATTCCATTAGTCCAAACTTTTCAATAAACAAATATTGATGAGAGATTATAAGGATATTCAGTTGCTTCTCTACCTAATCTTACTAGCTTCTTCCTAAGTATACACAGGACTTAGAGAACTCCCTAATCCTCTTACACTCAAAACACAAAGTCAATAATGTTTATAATGAAAGTGAAACAATATAATCAAAAAGCTCTTTACAGCTTTCGCACAAATGTAATAACAATGAAAAAACAAAACTGTTTTCACTCTCTTTTTAACATAGTTTCTAAAAATCTGCCGAAAAGAATTTGTAAATTCGGTTCTGATATTGAGTGTGTAGTATAGTGTCTTAAATGGCATCGTCTTTAAATTAAAGAAACTATTATGTAATAGCTAGAAACGGCTAGTTCCAAATTTTTTTCCAAGATATCTTTATTCAATCACAATTGGTTTTGTTGTTGGAGGAATATCCCATGAAAATAGGAACCAAAAGTTTGAATTTTTTAAAAGTTGAATCCTGCTATTCTTGATTTGATCCTTTGCTAAGCTTGTGTAATTTGAAAGTTGCTACACGTTATGATAAGTTCTAATCCTCTACTGACTTCTTGGAAATTCAAAAACTCATTTCAAGTAATAAAGATAAGGATGAAAAGATATGAACAAATCTTCATACTTGAAGAGATAGTCCAGTACTACTTATCTAATTGCTGTGAACAAATCTTCTCCCTTCTTCAATGTCTTTATTTGAATTTTATCATAAAATTTCTGTAAAAGATCAAGTTGGACTTATAAAAAAAGAAATTCAACCTTATCTTAAACAAAATATATTGGAATTCTTGATTTTATTTCCCACAAACTATACAATATCTTTATCTCGAGAACTTACTAAAATCTTATATTTAAAATTTTCGAACACAACTTCAACCAAAGAAGCCTCATATAGAGATCTTGATATATAACTCTAAAGCATAAAATCCTTTTTTAGATCTTACCAAAACTATCAGAAAATGTTCTTCCTAAATGTATTGCTCAAACCTCAATCAACCAATCTATTTATTTGATATTAATCTAACATAGAATCCCTATGGACAAAATCTGACTTTAGTGGAACAAAATTAAACACATTACCTGTAAACCCCACAAATTTAGTTATTTAAGAGTAGAAATAAACCCTAATACTATATATGACTTGAAGAGTCATTAAAGCCGACTAGGATAAAAATTTAATAAATCATAAATCTAAATATATTATAAAGAGTAAAAACCTTAGGAATTAATCAAAACCCTAAATCATATACTAAAACCTTAAAACTGCTTTAAGCACCATTAACCAAAATTGAACCCGAATTTGATCAAAACCCTAAAATTATAAATATAAACCTGTAAAATAATTAAATATTACTCAATATTGATAAAATTATAGTCGATTGCAATTTTCGACTAAATAGCCTATTCGCATGAAATTATAACGAAATCGCTATAATAACTTATAAAATTATAGTTGTACCAAGTACCAATTAAATTGATAAAATTTCACAAAAATTTAAAAATTAATTTACGATGAGATTTGTTATAATTTATACGTTTCAAAAAATTACATATATTTAATATTAATTTTTATTTTCCTTCTCTTTCATTTTCAATTTATCTCTTTTCTCCCTTTCTTTTCTTTCTTCAATTGCCACGTTCAGAATTTGGAAAACAAAGTTCCAAATCACGTAGCCCACGTGAGCAAAACAAATTGCCATGTGTTGATGTTAAATAAAAAGAAAAGATTACAAATGATTATTTTTGTTTTATCTACATTAATGCAAAAGATTAGAAAGTAACTTAGCTTAATGTTAAGCTATCAATCACGTGAGCAAAGGAAGAAAATATAAACCTGGAAAAAAGAATTCTGCACAAACATACACCGAAACTTGGAGAGCAAATTATGAGGGAGAGGAAAAAAAAAAGAAAGAAGGAAAAGAAGAAAGAAAAGAAAGAAAGAAAAGAAGAAGGAAAAAAAAAGAAGAAGAAGAAAGAATTATAAGAAAAAGGTAAGTAAATTATTTAGTATAGATGTATGTATATAGTATATACATGTATAAATATAGTATTTGTATAGTATATTTTTAATAAAACACTACTATTACATGTATATATGTGCACAAATACATAAATTAAATTATATATGCATATATTAGGCTATGTATGTATACATGTATGTACATAGGTATATAGAAGAGTATACATTATGTATTTTTTTAGAAATACATATAATTAGTATTAAGTATTTTATTAAATAATTATAGTAGATATATATATTTGTACCATGAACTTTATATATATATATATGTACCCATGTATAATTATTTTTGTGTATGTATATATGTACTCGTATAGAATATATATGTAGAAATATATTTCCATAAGTAATAATATATGTATATAAGACATATATATATACATATTTTGTAATAAATACTATGTAAATAAATATATACCGAATATATAATACAAGAATAGGTATTTATAAATTATTTATATATATCTAAGTATTCGGAATTACATAAGTATATTTATAAGTATATACATATGTACAAAATAGTATATTTATTTTCATAAAATAAGTATATATATACAAATAGCGTATTACATATATTAGATATATGTAGTACACCGAAAATATATATAGGTATATATATGTATGTATAAATCGTGAAATACATAATTAATAAGAAAATGAGAAGTAATAAAAATAATAAAGGCAATAATAATAATAATAATCGTAATAAAGTAAAAAATCTCAAAAATAGAAAAATATTCTCAAAATAATAAAAATATCAAATATATGATTTAAATAATTATTAAATCATAAATATGTTAAGAAAAAGTGAAAATTAATATTTTATAATTTTTAAACTTAAATAATATTTTTGTGATATTTTTATATCACAATTTAAATTATGAGTCACAATGTCCAAAATGGACCCCGTTATGAGAAAATACACTCGAAAACAATCAAAATGGACTATAAGTTCATAACGATCCGAGCTAAAACAAAAAAGTTACACGCGATTTGATAAAAAGCTCGAATCAGCAATTTTACATAACTAAGTAAAGTAGACCTTACAAATTCTAGCACTAGTTAGCTTTAAATTCCCTACCTTACAAAATTTTCATTATTTTCAGGTGATTTCGATATCAAACCTAAGCTACTACCAGACTACTACGACCCCTAAGCGAGCTATGGCCAAGTGAGTATTTCCTAATGATTCCATACTTGTATGTGCTTATAGTTAGTGAACATAAATTATGAATTATAAATAAATGTGTATGGGGTTAGGTTATGCTTATGCGTGATAATTGTTGTTGATGGTAAATTTACCTTAAATAGCAATAATATAATGTTTGTTGCATAGTAGATTCATTCAATTGATTGTTTGTGGCTTAGAATGATCACTGAATAAATAAGACTAAATTTTATTCGACTAGAAAAGTTAACTTAGATCATACATAAATCATGCATTGCATAATTAATTCCGGGGAGTCACATTACACGGAGGTAACGAGAGGCCATACGTGGGTTGATTATTAAGTGTTATTGATTTCGTACGGTGCACACGTGTGATATGACCTTACCCCGGCCTGCGGGATGACTAAGTGTTGGAGGCGCCAACCGCCTGGCTATAGGTCAAGTCTAGAGGCCTTTGTTTAGGGGTGAGTGGGGGCTGTATAAACCTACTCACAATCATATGTAGAACTCGTTTCGATAAAGCTGGTAATGGATGTACCATTGCATTTTAAATACGAAATGTAGAGTTTCGTTATGAAATAAGTTCTAATATGATACCCGGATCTGACTATACCAATGAATCTCCAACCCTGACTTCGGAGGGTGTTAAATTTGAGTTACATGCAGTACCTGGTCACCTGCATGTATTTGTTTGGTATACTGTTTATCATGCATTCATTTGGTTGAACCTAACTATTGTATGGCTTGATTGCTTTGTGGTTGAGGGAAATTAACTCACTAAGCTTTTGTAGCTTACTCCCCAATAGTTTTCTCTTGCAGGTTGCTAAACTATCGGGCATGGGTTAAGAACTGAGGGTTGAGTGCCAACGTCGAGATGTATAGAAGTTAGACGCTGAGGACAGGCTATATAGTTCATTGGAATTATTGTATACTAAATTTAAAGTTTGTGACTTTAGTAAGTTTGAGTTTTAGAACTTTAGTACCCAATCTTTTTATTTGGTAGGGGATACTGATTCTCTGCGATTCTGTTGGACTATAGCTTATTGGATATCTATAGTCACATATATGTGATCGTAAGATAAGTAAATAAATAAATACAAACTTTAGTGACTAATTATTTAGAATTTTACAATCTTTGACTTGCAAGATGATTTTCAAATCATGTGTGCACACATGATATGAAAATTTGAGGTAATCTTACTTGGCCCCCTTTAGGGTCATGATATTACCCAAATATGCTCAACAGAGTAGAGCTACACCTTTTTGCACATTTGTCCAACTTAATTCATTTAAGTTATATAGAAAAGTACTTAGAAATAGTAGTTGAACATAATACTGAGCACAAACTCCGATATTCTAATCATTTGCTAATGTACATTCTGACAAACTTAGACTTATTTTCTTCTAAACGCTTCTTTTCTTTAGAACATCCTGCATACTTAAAAAACTTGCTAAGTTCATATATATCTTTATGTTATTATGAAAATGTATTAAGGGAAAACTTAACAGATCCTTCCTTGAAATATGCAAAAATGGGGTCATCTAATAAGGCCCTAACTCCCTCTCTTATACCTTTAAGCACTCAATAGGCTTCTTCTCCATGCATTTCTCAAGCACAGCTTTCATAAAAGATCTTCTCTTCCTACCTTGAAAGGCCTATGAAGGCCAATCTAGATGACTTGTCTACTACATAGTTCTAGAATTGAGGTATTTCAACAACGTTCCATTGTCAAAAGACATTCTAAGCTCTTTGACTATCTACGAATATTTTCCCATATTCTCATCCTTGACCATAATCTCACCCTTTACTTAATTAAAAACCAGTCATGAATCAAAATAAGTATCTAACCTCTTAGCTCCAACCTCCTAAGTTAGCTTCATTCTAGCTATCAAAGCTTCATATTCAAACTCATTATTGCTTATGAGGAAGCTAAGCTTTAAGGCATATGAAATTCTTACACTCAGTAGCCTTTTCAACACTAATCCATCTCTACTTCCTTCACAAGTAGATGAGCCATCAACATATAATCCCCTAGGCAAGTGATCATGCTACTTGAAGCATAGGCAAGTGCATCCATCAAGTAATAGTATAGAGGACGCTAAATTCCAAGGTTATTGATCCTATGAAGACTATATACTTACTCACTTAACTAAATTACTCTACTAAAAAGCATGAGAACTAATCAATAACTATGAATAATGAGAAATAATCAATAACTAATAAGTAATAATATGAATAGTTAACAAAAACCCTAAATAACCATGAATAACAATATCTAGACTCTGATCACCAATAGATTAACATGCAATAATCCTAGGGTTTTGAATGGATTCCTTATTCTTATTAACTAGAGGAATTCAATTACTAAATTAATAGAAATCACTTCTCTAATAATTCCTAATCCTAATTATATTTTATATGAATCACTTTTGTAATATAACAAATTAGAACGGTAATGGATGTATAAATACATACATTTTATGATTGATTCATAATGTTTGTATGGGTGTTTGTATTGAATTGGAATCTTAATTTGTTTATATTTTGATTTTAAGCTTCATTTGATTGATTTGAAAAATATTGATGATTTTATACCAAGTTTTAGAAGATTTGAAGATGTTTTGGATGAGTTTTGAAGCCTTGGAAAGAACCACACCCAGGAATATTGGCTATGCATTGAAATCTTAACTAAAGAGGGAAGGAACAAAGGAGAAATTGGTATCCAAGGAGAACTATGGTTAAGACCATGACTATAGACTTTAGGCATGGTTCTCCTATTTCATTATTTTACGATTTTTAAAGCATAGAAAGACAATAAGCCAAGATCACAATACCTTGCAAATATTTTATTTTTGGATAGATTTGAAGCCCAAAAGTTTCCATACATAAGCACTTCTATAAAGAGGCCTTGTAAACATAATTAAACACAACTTTTGTCATTATAACCCATCTTTATTCTTTTCATTCGATTAGAATTAGGTTTTAAAAACATCTTTTGGAGTAGTCTTTAGAAATCAACATCGAAAGTGATAGGAGTAATATTTGATCGTAAGTTAGGGCTTAGGATTCCTTCAAATTTTGTATTCATTTCCTTCTACATATTTTTTATTAGTTTATTGCATACCCGTTATTTCCTTGTGCTTTGTTTGATATTCTTTATTGTATTTGTAGGTTATTAGTTAATAAATTGTGAATATTGTCTTAAGTCTTTAATTCCTTGATCACGATAGTATGTATTTTGACTCTGTTGAAATAAGTGTTAATTAGGATTAAGTCGCAAGACCTCTTCTAATTGTTTATTGTGAACTGGATAATTTGGATTGAAGAGACATAACTTATGTTCTATAATTCAATTAAGGTTAAGAACAAGAAAAGGTTAATTTAGTTTATCTCTTGTCTAGGGATAGAAAGGATAAATCAGTTAATATTGAGTATTCACTTTGTAAGGAAGATTTTTGAGTGCTTGCTTGTTTTAAAACTAAACCTGTTAAAAACATTGCTATTATCATTAATTTGTATTTTAATTATCTAGTTGCAATTAATCTCTGAAGATGTTAAATCTCCTGATTTATCTATTTTGTTATTTTAGTTTTCTTTAGAATTTAATCATCAATTTTGTGCTTGATTGCTAATGGTGCTTCATGGAGACTATGTTAGTGTTTTCACATTAATTCTTCATACTTGTAGAGTTTTGCACATAATACTATAATTTGAGTGTGGGGAAGATGTCTTTGTAAATATGAACTTATGTCTTTCCTATTTTAGAGGAACACACCAAGCAATCCAGAGATAGAGGAGAAACTTAGTATGATGTGCTTTCATAAGTTCAATTTGCTAACTCAGTTTTCTTGACATTGATATATTTTCTAATTAGCAAAACATTATTCCTATCAATTTCATGTTGCTTTTTATTGAACTTTTGTTGTTTGCAAGTAGAGTAGTTTAAGACTAATTTAGGATTATTTTTAGTTTTTAATTTTCTTTATGCATTTTACTTTTTTTGTCTAGTATTGTTTTGTTTTGCAAGGTTTTTAGACTTCAAAGGTTGTATGGAATCTACTCACTTCAAAAGGACGATTTTAGATCTAGTGCTAAAGCTTATATTAGGGAAATTTTAGTTCCCTTTATCTTTTCTATCATTTTTCCCCTATTGATTTTTTGTGCTTGTCATCGAATATATGTACATTAGGGACAATCTATAATTTAAGTTTAAGGGGAAGAAATAGAGTAATGAGATATTAATAAAAAAAAAAATCTATAAAAGCAACTAAGCTAAAGTTATTATATTCCGATACTTAGGATTTTTGCAAATAATATTTTTTCGTAAGTATAGAATGAATTTGTTTCTATTGCACAGATATTCACCATTATTTTTCATCTAAAGAAATGCAACTTTTTTGGATAATTTTTTTGTTTTTTTTTTTGGTACAGAATTTGCTTAATCATTATAACCTTTCTATACAATGCTAGAAATAATAAGATCTATGTAAAGTGTATCCTTTCTTGTTATTTAAGCTTAGATTTAGGTTTGAAATTAGGATAAACATTGCTAATTAGGAGCTAATAGTCTATATTTTACTTTAGTATATGCTCACTCTTTAGAAGCCTTAAGAGCCCCATAATTTTAGACGAATGAACAAATGATGCCTCTTAAAAGTTTCTTGAAAAATTAAAATAGTAGAGGCAATTGAAAATAAAATAATATTGATAATAATAAAACAAGTTGATAAGGATCAACCTTGGTCCCTTAGAAGAGTAAGGTAAATGGTATGACTCAGTCTCAGTCCGTCAAAAGAGCAAAATTCTTTCCTACAACCAAAATATTGTGCTTAAATAAGAGAATTAAATTGAAAAGCCCACCAAAGGAAAATTGAAAGAAGTAAGGAGACAATAAAGGGATTAGTTGATGTAACATGCATTTGTTTTTAATCATCGTGCTTAGAGAGGTGAAAGATGGGAGTGTATATGCTTTAGTTTTTAAAATGTAGATAACTCTTTCTTGGTTAAGTTTATGTTTATTTTGATTTCCAGTTTAGTATTTATTTAAATTATGTGGTTTAACTCTAATTTACCTAGAGTAATTGTTGAATTCTAGTATGGTTTCTATAGATAATACATATATTATGTAATTGTGTTTTAAGGGCATTTAAATATGGTTGAACGAAATTCTATGGAATAAAGGTTATTGCAACCTTGAATTTTCATATTTATTTAGATGAATTTTAGTAGAAGAATACACACTCTTGTTATTGAATAGTGTAAACCCTTACATTTTTTTTCGATCTAGCTTCTAAAGTAGATTTAAGTATGTTGGATAATCTTGGAGTTGATAAGGTTAATGAAAGTAAAAACACTAAAATAACTAGTCAATCACGTATAGAATTTTCTACCCGAAATATATGTAAACACTAAATATTTCATTCGAAAATGATAAAATCCCTAAAACTATAACCTTAAAGATATATGAGCACTAATTCATCATAATTTATCCTAAAACACTAATTAATAATATAACATTCATATTTTATCATTAGTGAAATATTAAAGATAACATTCAATCATGCATACAAATTAAGAATCCTTAAGTAATCATTTAGAAACTAAGATATTGTATCATAGATCACATTCATCTTTTAAGTATATAATTAGGATAGTATTACATAGAGTTAGGAGTTTAGTTGATGCTTCGGTTACATGTAGTGAACATTAATACCTTAAATAACACTTATCGTCTTAATTATACTAAGTAGCTTATCAAATGGTGTATATAGGATATAAAACACCTAAAGTCAGATCTTATCATCTATATTTACTAATCAATTCACCAAATGTCTCATTTTTTTTCATTTCCTTAATTTTTCTCTTAATTTTCCTTAATTACTACATTATGTATACTAAATGGCATATGCTTTTGGAAAGTTGACAAAGTCAACACGTAGAAAAGTCAATAAAAAGTCACTTTCACATTAGAAAATATCTATGTCTTCTAATGATTTCTTTTCTTTTCTTTTCTTTTAGCTTTTTCTTTCCTTTCTTTTCTATTATTGCTGCCTATACCTTGTCCCCTTCTAAACCCTACTTTCTTCTTCTTTTCAAACATAAGACAAAACAAAAATCAAGCCCTTACCCCACCTCCATAGCTGTAACCTCCCCTTTCCCTTTCACTTTGCAAATTTTTCCAAATTTACATCCATATTTCAGGAACAAACTAAGGTATGTTATTATGTATTGCTTCATATTATTTACTAGTTAGGTGAAGAGGTAGATTAGATGAGTAGTTTGTATTGTGTACATCTATGTTGAAGAAGGCATGAATCTTTAATCTTTAGGTGTAGAAGAGTAGAAATCATTGTAAAATGGAAGAAGATGCATGTGTATATGCCTTTAAGTATGTGTACATAAGGGTATACTAGAGAAATACAAGTATAAAGACCTTTGTACATAAGTATTCATTATGTATATAAACTAGACTAAGACATATACTAACTATACATCCCTATACCATGCTAAATACACCCTTAATAAAATACAAAAAAAGAATGAAATTTGAGAAACTTTCATAAGAGGAATTTTAGGCATACGAAATTCATATAAAAATACATATGTAACCGTATGTATATACGGCTATATGTACAAGTATAAATACGGTATAAGTATAAGTATATGTATGAGTATACTAGTATACATACAAGTAAAGTAAAGGTATAAGTATACATAATACACTTAGGCATGAGGTAAGGCTTATATAAGTAAAGGATGATGTAATCACATGATGACATTATCTATGACATAAGCTATGACATAAGCCATAACATAAGCCATAACATAAGCAATGATACAAGTGATTGATGATATAAGCGATGACATAAGCATAAGTTTATAAAATAAGAAATGAGAAGAGTATATAAGAATTAGGTACATAAATTAGTAAACCTTAATACATTTCCTAAATCAGATTAAACTTAATTAAGTACATGAATTAGTAATATCAAGGTAAAATCCTCAAAGTGTCAGAACCTAAGGGCTAATTAAATCATTCACAAACATAGGATATAAATATAAGCAATAAGAATAATTAGGCTTCAATAGTTAAAATTTCCACAAATTTAGTCCATATCATAAAACACAAGTATTAACATCCAAAACGAACATCACCGTGTAAATGCCCATTCGAAAACAATGAAAAACAACTATAAATTCATAAGTATCAAAAATAGAATGAAAAAGTTATATACGATTAGCAATAAAGATTAACTGGATAAAAATTGACAGTGTTCTAAGTAGAATTAGTTAAATAGATATTTAGAATTACTAGTTAATTTAATTACTTACTAGCGTTATTATATTGTAATGATCAGGTGATCTCCAAGTGGGCAAGGATCTCCTGATTGATTATTACGACTAAAGCGAGTCATCATGGCTGAGTGAGTATTTACCCTATGATTCCATGCTTATATATGATTGTAGATAGTGAACCTAAATGTTATTGTTAATTGACTATTGTGTGGGGTCGGGATATGCTTGTGTATGTTATTATTTGCTGAGTTGTGAATTTACCGTAAGTACAGATAATACTTTGTTTGCTGTATGGTAGTTTAGAAAATGATTGTATGTACTATTGAATGGTCACATCATAATTGGACATAATTATACTCGGCTCATAAGAAGAAACTAGTACATGCATCAATATGCATTGCATAGACACAATTTCGGCCATCACATCACATTAAGGTAAAGAGAGGCCATTCGGGAGTTTTTATTCTTAATTTATTGGTTTTGTATGGTACACTCGTACAAAATAACCTTATTATGGCCTACGGGAATACTAAGCGTTAGAGGCACTAACCGCCTAGCTAAGGGTTGAATCTAGAAGCCTCTATTTAGGGGTGAGTGTGGACTATGAGGACCTATTCACAATTATACTAGAACTTGATTTTTATGAAAATAAAAGACTTGTTTGATTTAAGTACGGAACATGGAGTTCCGTAGCAAAGTAAGTTCTAGTATAATACCTGAATCTGATTGGTACCGTGTATACTCCAACCCTGACTTCAGAGAGTGTTAAATCTGAGTTACATATATGGACTAGTTAACTATACATATTGTTTGGCATTCTATTTGATCATTTATTCATATGCGTGAATATAATGCATTTATAAATTGCCTGTGGTGTGGTTGAGGGTTTTGCTCACTAAGCTTAGGCTTACACTCCCTTAGACTTTTGCTGTAGGATAACTTGTTCATAGAGGTTGGCTTGAGGATGCCATAGGTTAGCTCAAGGACTTAGGCAAGAGCAAGCCTTCCAGTATATCAAAAGAGAACGGATTATGTAAACTTTTACTTATGTACTTTTGTTTTACCAATAATATAAACTTAGATATACTAAATTACTGTATAGTGTAAACTTTATAGTTTAAATTTTATATAAATATGTTTATGTGATGATATCATATGGATCTATATGTTCTTGGGAAACTAGTGGTTGTAGGGCCTTGTATATTATGTGAAGAGTTTATGATTGGAAAGATAACTAATCAAGGGTTTTTTGTACAGTATACAGCATCTGCCATGACTAGGTTATCCTCAGTTTGTGATAAATAGACTATATGCGATATTTATTTTTTATTGTATAATTTGAGCATTCAATGATTTTTGTCCTTAAAGTTTGTCAATGTTTTATTTATTTTGCTTAAGGACAAGCAAAAGCTTAAGTCTTAGGAGATTTGATGGATATATAAATAAACTTATTTTATGAATACTTTTTTGGGTGTTTGTATTGAATTTGAGGCTTAATTTATTTATATTTTGATTTCATGCTTCATTTGATTGATTTGAAAAAGATTAATGATTTTAGACTACGGCCATAGACTTTGGGCATGGTTCTCTTATTTAATTATTTTGCGATTTTTGAAGCATAGAATGACTATGGGTAAAGATCATTTGATATGATCCTTGGGTGTAGACATCAATACCTTATGAATCTTTTATTTTTGGATTGATTTGAAACCCAAATGTTTTCGTATACATGTACTTCTATAAAAAGGTCTTGTAAACACAATTTTTGTCATTTTAACTCATCTTTATTCTTTTCATTCAATTAGAATTATGTTGTAAAGACAGTTTAGAGTAGTCTTTGGAATTCAACATCGGAAGTGATAGGAACAATATTTGTTCCTGAGTTAGGGCTTAAGACTCCTTCAAAGGTTGTATTCATTCCCTTCTACATATTCTTGATTTGGATATTATGTACCTATTATTTACCTTGCGCTTTCTTTGATATTGTTTTTTGGGTTTTAGATTAATTCCCTAATCACAACAACATATGTTTTAACTCTATTAAAATACGTGTTAATTAGGATTGAGTCACAAGACCTCCTCTAATTGTTTATTATGAATTGGATAATCTAGATTAACGAGACATAACATATATTCTTTAATTGAATTAAGGTTTAGGAACAACAAAGGGTTAGTTTAGTTATCTCTTGTTTGGAGATAAAAAAAGGATAAATTAGTTAATCCTGAGAATTTGCTTCACGAGAAGGAATTCCTAGTGCTTAATTGATTTAAATTTAAACCTATTAAAAACATCTTTGTTATCATTCATTGGTATTTATAATTATTTGGTTGCAATTGAATCTCTAAAGATATTAAATATCCTGATTTATTTATTTTATTAATTTAATTTTCTTTAGAATTTAATCATTAAATAAAATTTTTATTTTAATTGCCTAGATTTAGAAATGAATAATACTATTAAAAATTAGAAATCATTCCTTATAGGTTTAACTTGGTTCTCAAAAGTTTTATTATTACATAATGACCTAATGCACTTGCTAGTGAAAATATGCTTTTGCATTTGTTATAAAAAGTAAAGTTGGGTAAACATAGCAAACTGCATTAAGAACAAGACTTCCATAAACAAACAAGCAATATATCATTTTTAATTTCAAATGAAATCTATAATTATCTCTAAGCTTATAGTAAATCTCTTCAATTATGGTAAATCTATTTATACATTAGCCTTCCAGCTTCAATACATAAAATCTAATAATTAAGTTGAAGCCTTAGAAATAACAACTTAATCGATACAAAACATGAAATTAAATTAACAAGAACAAGTGAATTTCATTAGAATAATTACAATTTGAGGACACTACATGTTATCTAAAAGCTACAGATATAGATATCTACAAGTCTACTCTATAGACATAATAAAAATGCTTACTTGTGTGATAAAATGAATAAAAACCCTAAAGAATGATATGACACTCTTTTATCTTTCAATCATGCATCTCCTCCTCTTTATTGTACATGCCTAACAACTATTTATATGGTATTGACAAAATAAACTTCAAATGGCAAGTCTTCGCAAATCATAGCAAGTCCACGAACATGAATGCGAGTGTAAAGTTTGGGCATAGACTACTCCTTGCAATAATTCTTCGAGAAATTGACTTGAATTAAATTATAAAAGGATCATGGCCATGGAGTTCAACCATAATCTTACACTTGGTGAAAAAGCCTCAAACTTCACTTGGAAATTAAGGATGCAAGCTTCACGGCTTAGGAATACAACCGTTAAGTGCAATCGTGGTCTTCATTTGCTCTTGATTCTTTGACAAATCCTCTTTGGCATTTGCTATCCTTATGTCATTCTTCAAAATTGGTGAAATCCTCCTAAAAAATCACATGAATTCCCTCCTTTTGACTTTATTACTCCATCTAGGCTCTAAAATCAATAAATGACTTAATTCAATAAAAAAATCATCAAAATTATATAAAAAATAATTGAAGACAATCATGAAAATAACATAACAAATATAAGTGTAAAATTACATCCATCAAATCTCTCTACACTTAGACATTTGCTTGTCCTCAAGGAAATCAGCCAATCCTTAATAAGGATTGAGAAATCAGGATAAGACCTCAAAGTCTACCAACTATTATTCGGGATATAAAAAAAAAAAAATTATATTAACCCTTTCATATTATAAGAGTCAATGCATCCCTAAAACATTATTAGCAACTTATATGTTCTTTTCCCCTTCCATTTTTCCATGTAACCTAGACACAAATACTAGAATTCAATGGCTAATTCCTATAAATCAATATTTAATCATGTTGTTTAACTAAGGATCATGAATTACTTCCATTTTTTATAATTGAGTAAAAACCATACATGACCCCCTTACATTTAGCTAGGATGTATACAAATCTCTCATTAACTTCGCCAAGCACCATAATCAAGGGTAAATGTATGTTATATCTAGCCATCATTTGATCATTCCTCGAGCATATACTTTTGCTAATAGGCTATTTAATTTAATTAATTACTGAAGCTTATTAGTAGCGAGAAAACGCTTTGCTCTTCTAAGAGGCCAAGGCAAATCCTTACTAAATTATTCCTTTTCAATTTGATATTGATAGCGTTAAAGAACTTTACTCTTATGAGGGACTAAGATCAATCCACAAATTTGTTCTTGTTCTTATCTTTCTTGCCTTTTAGCAAATTAGTAATTGAAAAGAGTCTCACTCTTTTGAGGGATCGAGATTGATCTGTATCAAATACTTTTTATCATTTCATTCTTATCTACACCTTTAGCAATTTAGAATTTTCAGGGAAAATTACAAGTGATAAGTTTCATTTACTTATTTACTTAAGATTATGAGACTTTAAAAATCAAAAAGGGATTAGCATACTGGGAATAGCATATGACTAGTGCTCAATCATAATTTTATTTAATTAGCGCCTTAAAAAAAATTGGGCTTTAAAAACTAGCAAGTGTTTTCTTAAATAATAGTAGTATATGATTTTCTATCATACTCCTTCCCCATACTTAATTCAATACATTGGCCTTAATGTACTTTATTCGAAATCATAATAAAAATAAATGTGCACATAGTAAAACATAATAGAGAAGAATATTGGAGAGATGGTATTCCCTGGAATGAGTGTAATTTGTGCGAATGTCCATGAGGAGGATGGTCTCAAAAGTTGTCAATTTGTCAATGCAAGAGAGATATGAAATAAAAAAATTGCAAAGAAAAAGAAGAGCATATGCAATAAACAAAAATTTTATTATTTCATTAATGGAATTGAACTAGAACATAAACTATGAAATTAAAAAAATTGAAATTAAAAATTGCATTTGAATAAAACTTATTCAAAACTAAACATGAAAACTGAAATTAGTAACTAAAAATTCAACACAAGACATGTAGAAAAAAGACTAAGTCATCTTCTTTATTCTCAATTTGGATTCTAGGTTGATAGGATCCTTTGCGTTGTCTCCCTTTGATGTCCCCTCCTCTTTATCCTCTCTTAAGTTAATCCTTCTCGCCCCATCAATTAATTTTCCATCAATTAGTTGAGCAATTTTCATCTTGACTTGGTCAACGAGATTACTACAAAACTCTATTATTCATATTTGGTAGTGGAACAATCTTTTGAGGGATTGCTTAAAAAGTTCATGCTCGAAAGGCACAATGGCTTACCCCTCCACAAGGCTATATGGGCAAAATACCTTATGTATGGCTACGATTCCTATACTCTTCCTTCTCTCACTAATTGTGTGGATAAGCAACCAATGGAGGACTCGATGTATAGGATTTTTAAGGTAGGTTCCTCTCACAAACTTTGGGTAGTAAGCCTTCTCTCTACTTAATTTTTGCCAATAACTCACAAGAGTAGCTTTATGAGGAAGTTCATACTGTAGGCTATAGAATTTGGGATATTGTACGTATGCCTTGTCGTAGAGCCCTATAAAAATGCCAAATTCAACTATCAAGAGATTAAATTCAACATTTTTACTAAGCCTAAAAGATACGATATTGCAAGCTCTACATGGGAATTGATCATATTCTATCGAGAGGGTAGTAAGGAACTCTAGAATTTGTTCCTTATAGATAGGCTCTTGAATATTGAACAATCTCTTCCAACCTCCCTTCTCTACCATGGCTTGGATTTCGGATTCCATATCGGCTTCTTTATGTATTTCTTGATCTATGAAATTAGACCGTGAAAAAATCTTTTTAGTGAGAGTTTTCTGTCTATCTTGGTAGTCAAGGCTGTCAAACTCCAACATATGTTTTGGATGTGGTGGTAGTGTGGCTTAGGGTTCCTCTTCCAATATTAGTTGAGAAGAGGTCCTTCTAGTGGCTTAGCAGGTAGTTTTTAGGTGGTAGGTGCCATGGATTGTGATTGAGAGCTATTTTTTTCTACACTCAATTCTTTAGTTAATTGAGTGAAAGGTTTTTTTTTTTTAGAGTTAATGAAAAACACAACATTAAATAAAACATACCTATTTTATTTAATGTCCCTCAAATTGGAAACCTACTTTGAATCAAATTTGGCAAGTGTATGATTCAATCTAGGCGGTAAATAAGTTTATGAGATCTCTTTGAATATTCATTGAATGTAAAAGAAGGAAAGCCATTAGAAAGAAGGAAAGTGAGTCTTGAGTAAAAGGTGTCTTAATTAGGAAAGCTTGAAACAAACTAACCAAGAAAGATTTGGTTATGGCTACGTTGAATCTATATTGCAAGACCATAGTAAAGATTACGACGATGATCTTTGGCTGTGGTTCTTCCTTGAACTGATTCTTAAAATTTTCACTAAGTGTAATTTTTCAACGAAAGGTCTACGAATAAGATCACAATCATAGTCTTTGCTTATGGTTTGCTCTCTTTTAACTTCTTAGTACATTTCTCTTTTTGTCACCCAATTAATTTAGAGGATACTATCACAGGCAATTTAGAGTTTTCCTCTAATAAAGTATACTCCTAATAATCTGATAGTAACACTAGCTCTAGTGGTTGCTCAATAGAGGGCTTAAAATTTGCTTCTTTTACCATTCAAACCTTCTCTCTGTAAATGGAGGACTAATTTCTAATTGAGCTTCTATATCAACTACGTCTAGATCAATAGATGTTTCTTTCTATGTTCCCCGTTTCAAGAAATATTCTAAAGGATCTTTAGTTAATAATTCCTATAAAACACTAGATACTAAGGTGTTAACAACGTCAAGAAAAAAACTAGTATCATCTTGTTTAGCACATTTCTTCATTGCCTCATTTATTTTAATTACCATCTCCTCTTCTCCTACCCTTAATGTGAACTTATCATCACTAACATCTATTATCACCTCAATATCTTCATCAATGTTTAGGATAACAAAATCAATAGGAAAAATAAACTTATCTATCTTAGCAAACACATCCTCAATTATACCCCAAGGTATGTTATTGATCTATTAACCAAATGTAAACTCATTCGAGTCGATTTAGTTTCACCAAGGCCTAGCTGTTTAAATAATTTGTAAGGAATTAAATTTATGCTAGCGCCTAGATTTACTAATGCTTTTTTGATAAATAAATTTCTAATAAAATAAGGAATAGTAAAACTCTTTGGATCTTTTGGTGTAGTTGGAAGCTTATTTTGAAGGATGGCTAAACACTCCTTACTTAGCATAATTGTAGACAATTATTCCAATTTCTTCTTGTTGGAAAGCATCTCCTTTAAGAATTTCTCATGCTTAGGCATTTGTAATAAAGGCACCACAAATGGTAAATTAATCTAAAAACTTACCATATTGCTTGTCTAAGTAGAAGAATTTAACCCATTATAAAATGTTTGTACATGCATCCAAAGTTGAAGAGCATGATTAGGACACTTTTTGAGCAATTCCTTAAAACACTTCCATGAATCATATATGGTTTCAAAGTCAAACTAAGCAAATGACAAAATGTCAATGTGAAGTTCAACTGTCCTAACTGAAGGGAAATGTTTTTCTAAACACTTATCCATCAATTCCTCCTATGATGTGATGGAATCTTTTTGGAGAGAAGCTAACTACTATCGTACTTTCACCTACAAAGAGAAAGTAAATAATCTCAACCTTGCTGCATTTTTTATAGCTCCTTAGATTTTGAAAGTAGTACATGTCTCCAAAAAACTAGCACTATGCATAAGTGGATCCTCCTCTAGGGAACCTTGAAAATGTAATTGCTACTGGACCATATGGATAATTATAGGTCAAATCATGAATTCATTCGCAATGATGGCTAATCTTACAATGTTAGAGTTAGCTCCGCTAACTAATGGCTTAATATAATCAAGCATCGTCTTTGGTGCTTCACCATTATTAGCCATTATCAAGACCTTATAAGGAGCCTAGTAGGATTGCTTAAAATTTTCATATCACGTATACACTCATGATACAAAAATTACCTTGCAAGTCAAAGATTGCAAGACTAAATAATTAGTCACTAGAGTTTCTAATTTTAAATATATTAACTCATTGTAAAATATAAATGACTATAGATATCCAATATTCCATAGTTCCTCAAAATTGTAGAGAATCAGCACCCCCTACCAAACAATAAGATCAAGTAATAAAGACTTAAAATTTACACTTACTGAAGTTGCAGAATCTAATTATAAAGGTAGTATTTACATTTAATGTTCCAAATAATCTATACAATCTATATCTAGTTCTAATCTCTAAAACATCTCAATACTTGCACTCAATGTTCGGCTCTTAACCCATGCTCGATCATTGATCAACCTACAAAAGAAAACTATTAGGGAGTAAGCTATGTGAGCTTAGTGAGATATCCTTCATGCTATACTAGTAAGTAGGTTATCAAATAATTTATTAATAAACATACGAATACATGAACAGGTAGTATACTAAATAATATATGCAGTTATCTACACATAACATCAGATTTAATACCCTTTGTAGTAAAGGGTAGAGATTCATCAGCAACAATCACAATTGGGTTCTAGCACTTAGGTTTTTAACCATAAGTTTAAATTCCATATTCACGAAATATATTTTCATTTCAAAGAAATCCATTAGTACACAAAATCCAAGTCTAGCAATGAAGTAGCTCCTATAGTCTACGCTTACACCCTACAGCGATGATCTCTAAACTTGACCCCCAGCCACTCACGGTTATCATCTCTAGCACCAAGTAAACCTACTAGCCAAGGGTAGGGTCTTATTGTACTAGTACAGGATCAATTCATGAGGGAATCCTATCCTGACAAGACCCTCCATTACCATCAGCATGAGGTGATAGCCAAAACATTATATGCAATGTTTGTGCTTATGCATGATCCATTTAATTTAAGTTAAATCAAATATGATTAAGTTAATTTAGTAGGTGATCAACCAATATTGACAAACCATTCAAATCATGCAAAGGGTAATCATACAATTAATTCTTCAATTACCATATTTAATAACATTTTTCACATGAAGCAAACAATACTTAATCATATGCATATTCTAAAATCCCAAGCATCAATTTATTAATTTATAAAATTTAGGTGCACTATCTATTAGCATATAATAAGTATAGAGTCATCGGAAGTATTTACTTGACTAAGGACAATATGAATCAAAGACACAGTACTCAATTGTTCCATCTCAAAATAATTCCTATAATTTAACCTTACAATGCCTAAGTTCTTTCACCATCTTTTATTGTCTCTAAGTCTAAATAAGTCCATGATTTGGAATTTTCAAGTAAGTACGACATAAGTTAAATTAGTATTACCAATTACTCATTATTGTTTTACATTTTATATGTTCTTATACATATATATAATTTACACATAACCTTACAAGTCTAAATCTTTTATGTCCCATTTACTTTCCCTAACTCTTAGTGTTCCTAAAGTATTCTAATTCATTTTAATTATGACATCTTGAAATTACTTTATAAGAATCGTTCTTTTAAGCGAATGACCATGCTCCGATACCATCTAAAACTGTTACGCCCCAAAGCAGGGAGTCATAACAACATCATAGTATAAACCAACGTAAGCTAGAAGCTAACCATCTAAGCCGCTAACATAAGTATAGTTTATACCAAGCCTTTACCACTTCATTACTTTGAGTCATTCAATTCAAGACCTGTTATGGTATCAACCTGTAGTACAATTTTCTAAAACAACTTTTGAAAGAGAAATAGCTTGATAAGAAAACAATTTCCATAAATAGTTTTTTAAAAAATAGCATAATAAGGATTTATAAAAGTCCACAGGTTTACAAAACATGGTATTGGTAATAATAGCTAAAAACTAGAGGGTCCCAAAAGAGACCCTATCTGTTTTCTTAAAGGTTAGTAAAGTTAATAAACAAAATAGGATTCTAACCAATTGATCTTAAATCTCATACCCTAACCCTGTTCTCCACATTTCTAGAATTTGGAGCAGTACTAGGGTAACTACTAAGAGACTTACAAGACATTTGTAAGGGAATGAGCAACAACTTGCTCAGTAAGTAAGTTAAAGACAATAGCACATATCCTACATAGAATAATCTACACAAAGCAACCGGGGTCTTCAAGTAAGGTTAATTAGATGTTACGTATGTTCAAGAAAATGCTATCACAAGACGTTGACCAATTGTTATGAGATTAGAGAAATTGTGCTCACTCTATTTTGGGTTTCAAGGAGTTTCACGCCATGCACTTCGTACATTGGTCACTAAACTAAGGCTTGTGCAATGGAGAAACATGCTCTACTCAAGACTACCTTCGAACCATTATCCCTAACCTTGCCACAACCTCCTCTCCGATCACTTAGTTCGACTAAGGGTGGGGAAAGGACCTTTTCTACTATCCTCATCGAACGATCTATATTTGGCCTACAATTCCTACTCGTTTTCTCTTAGTAGGTGACAATGCATGTCTAATTAGAAATTAAGTCGATTTTGAGTTAGATTGCTTTTGGGATGGTCAAGCAATCTCATAACATTCAGTCAAGCAATAGCATTAAGCAACCAACATATAGAGAATCCAGCACTTCATACAGCAATACAATACTCAAGCACACATCCATATAAGTTTCTAGCTCACACTTACATGCAAGGCACATACTAAAGCCTCTAAATATTCTTAATAATACTTCAATGTAAGGTGAAGTACTAATCCCATTTACTTAGACTTGTGACGTTTGATAGTCTTGATAGTTGATCTCATTTGCTTTCGTTGTTCTCCCTAAAATAATCAACATAATCATTTTAGTTTTACTAAATATAAAGTTAAATAAGTTTATTTTAATGATTTAAGTGTAGTTATGACTTACCTCTAATGAGTGGTATAAGATTTATATTGAGCTCCAACTTACTGTTAAAGTCACCTAGTACCAAGTCTCTAAGATCATCTCAATTATACCCTTACTCCAATCAACTCTTTAAACACGACTTTGAAGTTATTTCCACTAATCATTTCACATTAACTAACCCTTAAATCAAATCTTAAAGCCATTTTGACTATATGTCTATTACCAAATACTTCCCAAACAGGCTTATGATGAGGTATAGTTAATTCCTTCTTACTATCCAACTTTCTAATTAACCTTTAGAACTAAAGATTAAGTCCCTGTCTTTATAGACCAACCCTATGAAGCTATTTCTGAAGTGATTTCATCTAAGCTTTTTAAATCAGCCAACATTCTAATCAAGTCTCAGAACTTAATACAATCACCGTTCTTTTACAAACAACTCCTTAAGCGAAGTTCCTACATATTTAGAGTTAAAGTCCTTTCATCCACCAACCTTCTAGATAAGTTTCTAAAGTCATTTCAACCATGTTTATTTCACCAAATACTATACTAATCAAGACTTTGACATGATTATAATCTAGATTCTTGCACCAATCAATCTTCTGGTCAAGTATTGGATCAAAGAATTTAATTCATCCCTTTACCAAATCAACCATCTGAATATGTCTCTAAGGTCTTTACAACCATGCTTCTTTTATCAAATAGTTTCTTAAACAATGCCCTAATAAGGTTATAATTACGATTCTTTACCATCAATTCTTCTGATCAAGTATCTAAACCAAGAAATAAATGTCCCTTCTACTAGTTTAACCATCTAAAGAACTCTTTAAACAGGATCAATTTATGCATTTCCTCCAAACAACTCACTGTAATATCCTATTTTAGTTTACAAGAGTGACAAAACATGATTATACAACAAATTCTTCATGCCCATAATCACCATATCATTCATTCTTCCAAATCTACATATCCTCTCCTTAATTCATATGAGCCATAACCATTGATTTGTACATACATCAAACTCCATTTAATCCAACCAACTTCAAATCATTTCCTACAATGGAATATAACTTATATGAACTCCATGACTAGTACAACTTGGTTTTCTTAAAGCCGATTACATAAAAACTCCTGAAAATAACATTTTTCACCAAATTTGGAGGCTAAAAAATTACTAAAAATTATAGAAAATACTTTTAGCTAAAAACTCTTCATAGGATTCAAACATGTAGTATATGGAAGCTCTAAAAAAAATTTGGTTTTGAAACAACAACCATAAGGTCATTCAAATCGATTTGATTTTGTTCGATTTCTTAAGGAAATACTATATCCACTAAAAAGATTTACAAACTGATATTTTTCTCTAAAAGTACATGCAAAAATATTTCAAAATAAATTTTCTCATAATTTTTTTAATTAATTTATTATTTTTACAAAATTTGGAAAAATCAGACCAAAATCTTGACTCGTTAGAAAACCACCATCTAGCTACCACCATTGTATTGGCCCAACTTGGCACTACTCTTACTACTAGCTGGTGGTGGTGATGGTTTGTACCCAAAACACCCTTAGACTCGTGCTTTCCAATTCCACTTGATTTATACGGTACTTATTCTAACTTTCTCCAAAATTTATCATACTGTGTTCTTGATTCTATAATTTTCATAGAATCCTAAGGAGCTAAACAACATTTTGGGGAGAGCTAGTGACATTACTTAAGATTGCAATACAAAAATGAAGATTTTCTCTCTTCTTGGCTTAAATACCTCTTCCTTATTACATGTATATGTGTCCTAAGGGTGCTTTGATCAATCAACAATTGGTTATAGAGCTGTCCTCACCATTAACACAAATAAATCAGATGCCTTATGATTTTTTTGTAATTTTTTTATCATTTTCCACCAATTATTTAATTAATTATACTTATTTTAGGGTATTTTAAGCATTTTTGGATTTATAATTATATATAATAATCACACCTAAGGTGCACATGCTATTTTATATGTTATTTTATGTCACTTTATAATTTCAGGATGTAAATAATTTATCTCTAAAGTTTGATAAACTTTCATTACTCAAATCATACGTTTACGGCGGGGAATGACAATATAGTATAATTTAGTGAAATTAACTATTTTTAGCTATGTTATTACTATTTTATTATATTTCTAAAATATGGACTTATCACATATCATCATTTAACTCGTAGGATCTATACATGAAGTATTACCCCTTTCAGTTAACATTCTCATATACCCTAATTTACTAACTCAGAATAACTACATGAAGCTACAAGGCTTACACATAGAGCGTTTAATAGCCCGAAAGGTATGAACATCCATTCGTACAGGCCATGTTGGGTCTTAAAAGTAGTCTTCCACTCATCCCCTTGTCTCATTTGGATTTAGTGGTACCTTGATTTTAGATTTATCTTGCTGAATACTCTCACCTTACTCAATTCATCCAACCTATCGTCTTACCTTAAGATGAGGTATCAATACTTGATCGTAATCTTATTGATAACTCTACCATCCATGCACATACCCAAGTCTCATCCTTCTTTGGCATGAGTAATATAGGTACAACATAGGGGCTTAGATGTTCCTTCACATATCCCTTCTCCAGTAATTCATTCACTTGTCTTTGAAGTTCAATAGCTTACTCGAGGTTCATCTAATAAGTTGGGTTGTTCGATAGGGTAGCACCAAGTATCAAGTCAATGTAATGTTCAATGCCTCTAAAGGGGGCAATCCTTAAGTAACCGTTCAAGAAACAGGTCGGCATACTCATTCAACAGCTCCTTGATTTCTAAGGGTAGTTTACCCCACTCTTTCAATTTTAACAATCGTCTGATTAACAGAAAAGTTGGCACATCGACCTTAGTAGTTTCTCGAAGTTTGGCTCTACTTAACACTAAAGCCTTCTTTAATATGCTATTATGTTTAGCTTGCAACTTGCTAACTTGGCTTAATGGCATAAGATTCAACATAATCTTTCTCCCATCCTTCTCAAATACATATGTATTCCTATAATGGTCGTTGATAACCCTTCGATCGAAAAGCTAAGATCAGCTTAATAATACATGTGATGTATGCATAGGTAGCATGTCATAAAGAATTTTGTTAGAATAGTTTTCAATTGAGATCAACAGTAGCACTTGCTGAGTAACATGTAATGCTCCCCTTTCGTTCAACTAATGTAATTTACATGGCTTTGGATGTGAAGTGGTCAACAGCTCCAATTTCTTAAACAAGTCGGCGAATGTTACATTCGTATAGTTTCTACTGTCCACTATGAGTTCACACACTTGATCATTCACCTTGTAGGTTATGTAAAATAAGTTCTTTCTCTACTACTACTCCTAGGTAGAGGATTCCAAGCTCGTTACATGTTGGATAACTAGGGTCAACTTATCTAGGTCCTCTATAAACATGTCCTCTTCAATCAGGTCGGTGTTAACATTAACCTCTTCTTCCACTTCTTTCTCCTCCAATTCCTTATCTATGCTCTCCACTTCAATCTTCGGGACATCTCCCTTAATGATTATGGTCCTTCGGTTCAGGCACTAAGCAGCCATTTGCCCAAATCCTTAGTATTTAAAGCACTTGATCTTACTAATCTTCCTTCCAAATCCTTATTCCTTCTCATTTGTTCTAGTCAGCAAGTCACTATTAGGTTAACCCTTCTGCTCGGTTTTAACATCTACCCTTCTAGTCATCTCGATACTTGACTAAGCTTGGTAACTTCCCTAGTAAGTTAGCTTGATTGACCAAGTAGGCTCATTAGGGGTCGAGTCAGCATTCTGTTCCTTCTCTATCTCTCCACTCATTGAGCTATTCGTATAGCCTCATCCATCATAGGGAACTGCTAAAGTTCTACAATATCCTAGATGTTATTTCTTAATCTAGTAAGAAATCTCAATGCTGTTTGCGCTAATGGCTCATCTACTTCTCATCGAATCATAAGTGTAAACCCCACAAATATAGAATCTAAGTATAGAATTGAATTCGCGTACTATAGATGATTCCTCTAAGTTAACCGAGCTAATAAGTTTTAAACCAATTAAAATACTAAATTTGAAACTCAAAATAAGTATAAAAAACCTAAACTTATTAATCAAAACTTTAATCACGTACAAAAACTTAAAACCTTAAACATATGTTATTGTAAAAAATTGACCCTGAACCTAATAAAAACCTTAATCATGTATGAAATCCCTAAATTCTATATGCATGTGCATATGAGAAATTGAACCTGAACCTAATCAAAATCATAAAACTAGAACTTTAAGCTTATAAATATACCAATTTGCTACAAAAGTGATAAAACCTTAATAACTGAACGATATGCCAAATCGCATAAACTCGCTAACAAACAGTTAGAGATAACTTCTAAATACTCATAAATGTATACCTTATTTTTGTATAGATAAATTAATATTATGTTAATTTAGACATTTGTTTGTTTTTTAGACAACACATAGTGGATATTAATAACATAATTGATAATTTACCTTATAGTTATATTACTCATTATTCTAAATATTACTTATAGGATTAGAAATATGTAAGGAAATTCTAATATATGTTTTATTGATTTATTACATTTGATTTTCTATTTTTACTCTTACTTCATCTTTTTCTCTATTTTCTTTTTACTTCCAAATTATATATATATATATACAATACATATGATATCTTAGGAGTTGATCAAGTCAATGTTTGATAAAGTCAACATGTCTTTATTAAGCACATTAAATTGCATTTAATTCTCTTAGCTTATCTTTTTCTTTTCTTTTTTCTTTTCATTTTCTTCTTATTTTTTTTCTTCTTGTTGTGAGGAACTACCCCAACTTGTGGCCTTTAGAATCTTCTTCGATTTTCTTATATTGTCTTCAAATGACACAGAAAAATTGACCTACTTTTCCCTCCCAATTGAACTAACCAATATACACATACACTTCATCATCTTCTTCCCTCATTTTCTTACTCACTTTCTCAACTTCTAAACATAACATCAAACCACCTAACCTTCAACACTTAAAAGGGAAGATTAAGAGGAGGACTTTCCACTAAACTCTATATTAAGACAAGTAACTATCTTTCCTTTACATAATATTAGTATTAGTCTTTTATGTAAAAGTATGTTTTATTTACTTTCTTAGTGTATTTTTGTGTCATCTTATTTTTTATATACCTAGCATACATTTTAATGTAAGAATTTACAAACTCAATGTAAGGATAATAACTTTTGAGTGTATAATTCATTTATTTTGAAGACTTTGGTATATGTATTGATAGATGAATATATATATATATATGTCATTACTATAACTAGATGTATGAATATATATATCTATATGTGTAAATACATGTATACGGTTTACATACATATGTATAAGAATATATATATATATGGTTTAACATGTACATAAACATTTATATATAAAATACTTAATATATATATATGTATGTGTGTAGGTATAAAACTAAAAATATATGTATAGATATTATATATATTGAAAGATCCTTAAAATACATCAAGAAAATATACAAATATATATGTATGAGAGTACATATAAAATTAGGTATAAATACGTGTATATATATACATACATAAATATGTACAATAAAAGCATTGGACATGTATAAATTCATGTACATACATATCCCTACATGTATAGATATACGTATGTAAACATGTATATACATATAAGTACATATACTAATATACTAAGTCTGCCTAATAGTATATTAAGTATAACAACATAAATAAGAATACATTTGTACATATGTATATGTATAAGTGTATATAATAAAATATCAAGTATAATAAAATAGTTAAGAATATATGTATGTGCATAAATAGATAAGTACTTATATATAATTATACATATACAATATATACTTATTTAATGTAATAGAATAAAATATACATGCATACATAATGGGTCAAAACCCATGATACATAATCAAGACTCATAATCTATTAATTAACTAAGTATAATAATATATAAATATACCTAATAATGATATAAAATTTAAGAGATATAAAAATCAATAAAATTAACAAAGTGCCACGTAGACCACTAAAATAATGCCACATCAGCAATTTAATTCCAATTAAATAACTAAACCAAGAACTTCAAAATAATTAAAGAATAATAATATTAAAATTTATTCAGTAAATTCATAATAATAACAAATTTTCAATAAATAGCAAATCAAGCTTAAAATAGGAAAATAATGAAGTCTACATAAATAAAAGCAAAAAATAAGAAATCATAAAAATATAAAATTTTGAAATTAATTAAGTCGTAAAATAATAAAGAAAGCTCGAAAATTTATAAATAAAAATATTTGAGTCAAAATAATTAAATTTATAACAATTTTGGCTTATCTCTGAAAATGAAAGTTTTGACGTAAAAAATGAATCTCATTATGTAAACATATGCTCAAAAATGATAAAAATCGACTATAAGTTTATAAATAACGAAATTAAAACGAAAAAGCTATACACAATTTAAGATTTAGAGAAAACTGAGTAATATAAGTAAATCGATTAAATTATTTAAATGATAAGATCTTACAAATAAATAACTAAGATGAAACTTTAATTAAATAAAGAAATAATTGCACACAATTATTTACACGTAAATGTATATCATTTTCTATAAAAGGAAACCAATAGACACATATTATAAAGCATAAATAAGACATAACTATAACATACGAAGTTCTTCAAAAGATTAAAGTGTTATACATATACATATATGCTTAAAAGTCAAGACATTTCGAAGAAAATGTACTTATATATAAAATAATGATACATGTTAGTATAAAACAGTAATGATAATAATAAAAATAATAATAGTAATAATAATAATGATAACAATAAGATAAAATCATACATTTATGGAGAATAAACTGAACATAAGTATACATACACACATAATACAATCTTAGGATAATACTATAATATAACTGAGTTAAATTTTTAGTTATTTAAATATATGATTTCAATATTCGCATCCAACTCTATTACTTTAACTGACTTAATTACTTTATCTAATTTAACATAATATACTACTAATTATCATATTATACATGGAAATTACAATTAAATTATAACATAACAATATATTAATATAAAACTTATAAAAAGCAAGAAAATTCAAACTTGTATAATGTTACTAATTTGAATATTATTACTTATACAATTAAATTGGATATTATTATATATATATATATGATAAAATAATATTTCTTAAACATCACAATAAATAAGTTAAGCAATGTAAAATAACATTGAAAAGTTTAATCAAACTTTATCACTAAAAAAGCATACTTGAACTTAATAAGAATCTACTATAAAAATAAATGGTAAAATGAAAATGTTACAAATGATATAATACTTAAGTAGAGCAAGAATCATAACATAGATAATAAACTAGTTAGGCTGTCTAGCATTACATTTAGATAATCATTAGGGTTCTCTTATTTCTATTTATTAGGAGATATTGATCAATAGTTAATGAAGTGAGTACTCCCGATGACTCTATACGTGTTTTGTGCTTATAATTAGTGTACCTAAATTAAATATTAATAATTTGATGCATAAGGGTTTAGTACTCTTGATTACTATGCATTATACTGTTAAATATGATAATTGAAGATTTGGTTGTATGAATAACTATTGCATTATTTGAATGGTTTGCTAATATTGATTGATCGCCCAATAATTTGACTTAATTATATCTAGCTTATCTTAAATTAAAAGAATCATGCATCAACCATGCATTGCATTACTTATCTAGGCCGTCACCTCACACGGAGGTAAAGGAGGTCTTACAAGGGTTGTTTTTATATTGAATTAAAGTGTTTTAGTACAGTGCACTCGTACAACATGATCTTACCCTAGCCCACGAGCTTACTAGGCGCTGAAAACGCCAATCGTCTTACTAAAGGTCAAGTCTAGAGACCTTCGCCATTGGACGTAAGTGCAGACTACAAGGCTACTTCATCATTTGACCTGAGAATTTATATACTACTAGATTTTGGAAATGGAAAATATATTTTATGAAATACTGAAGTTTAATTATATGGTTAGAAACCCAAGTGCTAGAACCTGGTTATGATTAGTACTGATGTATCTCCAACCCTTACTTCGAAGAGCATTAAATTCGATGTTGTATGCAGTACCAAACTGCATATATTGTTTAGCATATTGCTTGTTCATGCATTCATATGTTTACTAACCTACTTGTCGGTATAGTATGAAGGATATCTCGGTAAGCTCGTATAGCTTACTACCCAATAGTTTTCCTTTACAAGCTGAAAGACAACTAGGCATAGGTTAAGAGCCAAACGTTAAGTACCAATGTTGAGATGACTTAGAAGGGAGAATCTAGAGGTAGATTGTAAAGTTGATTTGAAACCTTACATGTAATTACTACTCTTATACTTAGATTTTATAACTTCAATAAGCCTAAATTTTAAAACTTTAGTACCTAGTCTTATCATTTAGTAGGAGATACCGATTCTCTACAATTCTAAGGAACTGCAGAATATTAGATATCCATAGTTATTTACATTTTACTATAAGTTAATAAATTTAAGATTATAAACTCTAATGATTAATTATTTAGAGTCTTGCAATCTCTTACTTGCAAAGCAATTTTCGTATCATAGGTACACACATGACATGAAAATTTTAGGTAATCCTACTGAACCCCGTTAGGATCCTAAAAATAAGCATTTAGAACTCTTGAACATACTCATCAACAGTTCGGCCTCTTTGCCTCAACTCTTGAAGCTAAGCAAAGTGTCCTGCAAATAAGTGTGGTATAAACCTGTTTCTGAGCATCCTCTTCATCTTGAGTTAAGTGGTAACTTCCCTTTATCCTTCTCGTCTTCTCATGCCTTAGAAATGTTTCCACCATGTCGCAGTATATTCTGAGAACTCTACAATAGCAGTTCTCATCTTCTCTTAGTCCTCGTACTAGTAATATTAAAAGACATGCTCAACCTTCTCCTCCCAATCCAGATAATCATTTGCACTCCCAAAACCATTAAAGTTCGAAATCTAAAGATTCGTATGGTTGATAGCTAGAACTTGCTCTTCTTCTTCTTATACTCTTCTTCTTCATCATCATCCATATCACCTAAATCAATCCTTTGCCCACTCGTCCACCTACTCCTCCATCTTGAACTTGTCGAGTTGGATTCTATCCTCTAGCAGGTTAAGCAGCTTATAGGGTATTCTGCATGGCCTCAACAGGTCGATAGGCAAGTGCACAAATAGTTCTAATTAAATCAACTAAGAGGTTGGCTACCTCATTAAGTCTTTCATCTGTACTCCTAGAGGTACCCTTGAGCTGTCAGCTATGGTGGACAACACCATTATTGTCATCCCCAACTCTAACAGTGATACTTAGGTCTGTCATTTCTTCGAGAAAAACTTAGTAACAAAACTCAGAATCTAAGAAACAATATATGTGGTTCTTTACACTAAACAACACAAACATACACTCAAATACTTCTTAATGTGAAAATTCAATATATGGCAAACACAACAACCACTTCCAAAATCAACAATCCAACTGAAACTTGCTTTATTTTCATATAATCGAAATGGGTAAAACTAAAGTATACACGAAAGCAACTACTACACGCTTTAACTTATGTGAACACCTCAATGAACCGATACATAACCTCAATACACTACCACAACAAACACTACTTCACAAAAGCTCAGATACAACTTACCCAAACAAAACCTTTGCTCCAATAACAAGATGGTGCAAACCATAGCTAGGAACAGACAGGGCCAATCGCTGGGGTGGACTAGAGTTTGCAAAAAGCTTGAAAAAGTGGTGAAAATGTATGAAAAACAACAAGAAAATGAAATAAGCAAACCCACAAACCATCTCCAAAGGATATGACACACTAGTGGAACCTCTAAGGACTCACAGCATAACTTAATATGATAAACGAGATAGTCTGGTGAGATTACTCACACCAAGCCTTACTTAAGGGTTAGAATAAGAGTGAAGTAAGCAAACAAGCTAACAAGAGCAATGTTCACAAAAAGGAAGAACATTAAGTGTAATGAGTACAATAAGATAAAAATCCTTATGGCTAAATGTACAGTAGGTATTTATACTCGAAAAACTAAGGCAATCTGCCTAAAATGGAAAAGACCAAAAAGGGTATTATCTAAAAGTAGTAATATACAAGGAATAATAAGGGAACAATTGAAAATGCAATGAGAATGAGTATCTTATACGAAGGATTCTATCACATGCTTGCTCAGACACGTGGCTTCTAGTAGATAGATGGCTTTCTAGTATAAAAGACAATTCTATAGAATCAGTTTGGTTTCTACCGAACCAAGGTATCAAGCAGGGGTAGTAGGTCGGGTATGTCAAGCCAAGCCAAGCAGATAATTCTTTCAAGGTGAATTCACCTTCAACACTTTTAATATGGCTCGAATTTAGGTTTGCTAAGCTGATAGTCATATGAGCTGAACTAATGTTCAAGTGCAATTCAGGTTAGTAACTAAAGTCGAATGATGAGTGCAAGAAGGTTTAGCTTGGCCAGGCCATCAAGTCAACAGATTATAGTAGCTCAAACTCCTCAGTGGTAGGTCTTAAGGAAAGAATTCACTTGGCCATGTTTTCTAGCCTTCATTACATTCGTTCCTCATCATTAACAAGGACTTCAATATTGGCTTCAATATTATCACCCTATTCTTGAACTTTTATCTCTACTTCTTCACCAACTTCTTCATCATTGCAACTGGTGTCATTATCATCAATATCGACAAAGTCTAAAAAAGATAGGTCATAGTCAGGGTAAGCTTTTAAAATCTCTTTCTCGCTTGTTAGACCCCCTATAGAAGCTTCTTTTGGAGCAATTTCTCATATTGTCGACTAAGAGTCAAGATTTCTAGTGCTTCTTGTATAAAGGGTTTCTTTTGTGTTGTCTCCTCTAATTTGGCCACATGAGACTCAAGCTTGGAGCCATTTATCTCTATTCCTTTATTCACATCCTTAACTTATCCTCCTCATCACTCATTGAGGTGATTGTTCGCCCTAACCCCCAGCACTCTCTCACATCTTGCAAAGCTCCTCTTCAAGTCCCTACTTTCCTTATATAGCTCTTCATTTTTTTCCTTGAGGCTTGAGACTTCACTAACTATTAAGGAATGTGCTAACTTCTTAACTAAAAGCTCTTCTTGCAATTTCCTAACCTCCATCTTGGCTTTAATCCTTATGCTCTCGACCATAATAGTATAAGACTTTGAGGAGTTATACACTTCCTCAACCTTTTGTAATAAATTAACAAAGATGAATAAATCATTTACTTTATAGCAAAGCAGCAATATGTAAATATTACCTTCTCTCTCTCAACTTCATCAAGATCTATCAAAATGTGACTACTAATCTACATATGGACAACATTATGTCAAAAATGATATATAAGGCATAAATGGAAAGTTGATTGTTACTTACATCATGCAACTTGATAGCGATATGGCCCTTATTCCAACCACCTACTCGATTTACATCCTTTTTTGTGATCTCCTTGTCCTTGGGGAGAATGACTTCCTCTATTAAGGCTAAGGACTTTGTCTTATCACCTAAGGTTAAGTCAGTATGCAGTACATTTTGGCCCCAACATGGTACAAAGTGTTCACCCACTTGCGGTTGGGAATGAATTTGGTAGAACTAATGCAAAAACTTTATTTCTCAGAGCTTCCTTCGTCTTCTCGTCTATACCCTTGCTCTTTTTAGATAGAGGTTGACCGGTATGCTCTTTCTTGTTTCTTTTTCTAAGACTTGACTATTAACTATTTGGACAAATGAGCCTTCCACCATCTCCTAAGGAATGGCTTTGGTGCTATTATTTCCATCAATCTCTCAAGAGGATTCCTCTCAAGGAATTTTTCATGAAGAAGGGATCACCTCGAGTTGTATAGCCTTAATAGTTTCAATTTGCTCAGTCCCTTGACCCTTATGGGTGGAACGAGTCCCCTTTTTTGGAGTAGCAGCATGTTTCATGACTTTCTCCTATATGATCTTTTTCAACGCCAACAACCGAGTGATAGGTGCTTTGGTAGCCGCACATTTATCAAGCTTTAGCTTCTTAGCCTTTGCTTGGGTTAGTAATTTGGTGAGTTCTACATTGTTTACACCTATGTCTACAATAAAGGATAGGAATATTATGAATGGGAAAGAGAGAAAAATCAAGAACTTGTGAGGTCTATGTTGACAAAAGCTTAAAGGTGACTACTCTCCCCTTAAGTCATGAGAATGGCTTTCTAGTTACAGCTTTACTTGGTATGGTGATTGCTCTAACACCTACCATCTTTTTCAAAAAAGATTGGATACCCATTCTTGTGTTGTTTATCTTCTCAGTATCCTAAAAAAAAAAAATTCTTCTTTCTTCTTTCTTGAGTCTTCTTAGCAGCAACAGCAACATCATTTAACATCAAGTCAACGTCTTTAGTTTCAATGGGTTCATTCCAATGGGTCTAAAAATCTAAATCTTCATTTGATATAATAGGCACAAACTTATTATGATACTTATGGATTTCGAACTTTAACTAGTCCATAAACTTTTGCCTATGCTAAGTAGCTATGAAATACCAACCATCGAGTGCCTTCTTATTGTGAAGAAGTATCTAAATAATTGGGGCATGACCCTAACCTTAATCTCTTCACAGATTATCTCAAAGGCTCCAAAAAGTTTATAAGTATTTGGTGAAAACATGTTTGGTGTAACCCGAGAATAATTGAAGAATTGTTTGATAAAAGCAAAAAATGGAAAATGCAGTCTAAAATTAAGATATTTTAGATGTATATGAAACTTACGGTCCCTTGTAAAACATACCCTGTCATCCTCCCTCGAGCTGTATAAATTCCATGCTTTCGAAAGATCTTACCAATACTTATTATATTTCGACACAAGTATCTTAATAACACCACTCATCACTTCAACCGAGAAATCACTATTATAAGCAACATTTTTATGCAAATACTTAGCTACAGATCATCCTTCCCTATCATCTAGATTGTTATCCATTGGAAGAGCATTGATACAAGTGAGTTTTTCCCTTCGCTCCATTATGCTATCTACTAAACTACTTAAAGAACACATCGAATTGTTCCTTTTCTAGGGAGGAAAGGTTAGCCTCGAACATAGTTGCTTCAAAATCTAAAACAATAAGTTGATGAATGGCACTTTAAACCATACCTGATTTAAGTTATATGAGGAAATCACATACTAGATGAAAACTTACAAAACGAATGTCGAAAGCAAATGGAAATTCTAAAAGTGGATACAAATGAGAAAAGAGCGAGAAATCTTTTGTCAATATGGAAAAATCCCTTATATATGATCGGTTTTTTCCTCGTAACCTTAACACCCCTCTGATGGGAATGTAGTTATGATCAGACAATCAAGTATGGATTAATGATACGTATTATGAGTTAAAATTTTGACGGTTATCGTGTTAATAACAGTTGTTATCCCTTGTAGTGTAATGATAGCAAAGATGACAACTATCATACCTATTGCTATAGAAATGTGAATGGGCGGGAAAATTAAAAGGTTGCAACCTTTCATTTAGGATACAATTCATCACATTTCAAAATAAAAATCAAACTCTCCTATGTCACTTAGCATCTGGAAAACACATTTTGGTCTTAACCATCTAATTGCCTAAACTAAGCATTAAGCTGTATTTACACCCATAATTGAATTTTTGACCACAGGAGTTGGGGGACAAATGTTGATAATCGGTTTTCAATCTCAAAATGTTACTCAGTTAGTCGGCTATCGAGAAAACAACCAATACAACTCTCGACTAATGCTGACTAAGGCTCGACTGTAAACTCCTAAAATTTTCGATCTAGCTTTTGATATAGACTAGAGTATGTTAGATAATTAGGAGTTGACAGGGCTAATGAAAGTGAAAACCCTAAAAGAACTAATCAATCGCGTAAGAAACTCTTTTATCCTAAATGTATGTAAAAGCTAAAGATTTCATTTAAAAGTAATAAAAACCCTAAAATGATCACCTTAAAGATATATGTGCACTAATTCATCATAATATATCCTAAAACCCTAATTGATAATATAACTTTCATACTTTACCAAATCATTAGCAAAAGATTAGAGATAACTTTCAATTATGCATATATATTTAGAATCCTTAAGTAGTCCTTTAGAAATGAAGATAATGAATCATATATTATATTTATCTCTTAAGTATATGATTAAGATAGTATTATATATGTCACGACCAGAGAGGGCTAGTTATGGCAGTCGTCGTATATCGTACAAAGGATTGTAGATTGAATTCCCTTACAATCGACGACCCTTTTATACGATACAGAAAGCTATAGTTACTATAAACTGGCAAGAGTGTGTAAGTATAAGCAATATCATTTCATGACAAATAATAAAATTATAAAAACATAATACATTGTCTATTTGTATAAAAGTTTATAAGTACAAAGACTGAAACATGTCTTCAGTTCAACTAGTATAACATTTACATATTCAGATCTATAAATTGTCAGAAGTACTCTCCGATCTCATCCAACTCCCATACTAACCCTGTGTAGAAACTAACCTCGGGTATGAGGCAGCCCAACTTCACAAAAAGTTTGGTCTACGAGAAAAGACTACAAGGGTATAAGCTAACTAGCTTAGTGGGGTAATTTCCCTTAACTACACAGCAATCAAGTCATACAATAGTTAGGTTCAACCAAGTGAATGCATGGCAAACAGTATGCCAAACAAATACATACAGGTGACCAGGTTTGTATGTAACTCAGATTTAATACCCTCCGAAGTTAGGGTTGGAGATTCATCAGTATAGTCAGATCTGGGTATCATATTAGAACTTATTTTATAACAAAACTCTGTGTTTCATATTAAAATGTAATGGTACATCCATTACCAGCTTTGTCAAAATAAGTTCTACATATGATTGTGAGTAGGTTTACGTAGCCCTCACTCATCCTTAAACGAAGGCCTTTAGGCTCGACCCATAGCTAAGCGGTTGGTGCCTCCAACGCTTAGTCATCCCGCGAGCTAGGGTAAGGTTATATCGCACGTGTACACCACACAAAATCAATAACAATCAATAATCAACCTACGTATGGCCTCTCACTACCTCCGTATAATGTGACTACCCGGAATTAGTTATGCAGTGCATGATTTATGCATAATCCAAGTTAACTTTTCTAGTCGAATAAAATTTAGTCTTATTTATTCAGTGATCATTCCAAGCCATAAACAATCAATCTAGTGAATTTATTATGCAATAAACATTATATTATTGCAATTTATGGTAAATTCACCATAAAAAACAATTATCATGCACAAACATAACCCGACCCCATACACATTCATTTATAATTCATAATTTATATTCACTAACTGTAAATACAAACAAGTATGAAATCAGTACGAAAAATTAACTCGGCCATGGCTAGCTTAAGGATCGGAATAGTCTAGTGGCAGCTTAGAGTTGATATCGAAATCACTTAAGAATAATGAAAAGTTTGTAAGGTAGGGAATTTATAGCTAACTAGTCTTATAATTTGTAAAGTCTATTTCACTTAGTTACGTGAAGTTGTCGATTCGAGCTTTTTATCAAATCGCGTGAACTTTTTCATTTTAGCTCGGATCATTATGAAATCTCATAACGAGGTCCTTTTTAGACGTTGTGACTCTTAATTTAAATTATGATATAAAAATATCATAAAAATTCATTTTTAAGTTTAAAAACTATAAAATCTTAATTTTCTCTTTTTCTTAACATATTTATGATTTAATAATTATTTAAATCATATATTTGCTATTTTTATTATTTTGAGCATGTTTTCCTATTTTTGAAATTTTTACTTTATTATGATTATTATTATTATCATGACCTTTATTATTTTTATTACTTCTCATTTTCTTATTAATTATGTATTTTACGATTTATACATACATATATATATTTATATATATTTTCGGTAAACTACATATATCTAATGTATGTTATATGCTATATGTATGTATATACTTATTTTATAAACATAAACATACTCTTATGTACATATATATATATTCATGTATTTGTATTTATACACAATAATATACTTATATAATTCTTGAATACCTAAATATATATATATATAATTTACAAATACCTATTCTTATTTTATATATTCGGTATATATATATTTTTTTATAGTATTTGTTATATAGTATGTATACTATATATTATACATATATTATGTCGTATACCATAAAGCATATACTCTATATTATATGTCTTATATACATATATTATTACTTATGCAAATATACTACTACATATATATACTTTACGAGTACATATATACATACATGAAAATAATTATACATAGGTACATATATATATATATAAAGTTTACGGTATACACACACACACACACACACATATACACACACACATATATATATATATATACTATAGTTATTAAATGAAATTACTTAATACTAATTATAGGTATTCTTAAAAAAAATACATAATACATGTATACATACCTAGTCTTATACATATATAAAATTAAATCTAAATATTTATGCACATAGACATGTATTAGTAATGTTATATGTAGAAAAATAAATACTATATTTATACATGTATATACTACATATTATACATCTATACTAGTAAAATAATTACTTATCTATTTATTTAATTTCTCTTCTTTTTTTTCTTCTTCCTTTCTTTCTTCTTTTCCATCTTTGTTTTTCTTTCTCTCCCTCACAGTTTACTTCCCAGATTTTTGTGTTTGTGCATAATTTTTTCTTTCCATATTTATATTTTCTTCCCTTGCTCACGTGATTGGTAGCTTAACATTTAAGCTAAGTTACTTTCTAATCTTTTGCATTAATGTAGATAAAACCAAAATAACCATTTGTAATCTTTTCTTTTTATTTAAGAACAACACATGGTAATTTGTTTTGCTCACGTGGGCTGCTTGGTTTAGATCTTTGTTTTCCAAATTCTGAGTGTGGTAATTGAAGAAAGAAAAGAAAGTGAGAAAAGAGATAAATTGAAAAAGAATGAGAAGGAAAATAAAAATCAATAATAAATATATGTAATTTTTCAAATCATATAAATTATAAAAATTTTCATCATAAATTAATTTTTAAATTTTTGTGAAATTTTATCAATTTAATTGGTATCCGCTACAATTATAATTTTTACGAGTTATTATAGCGATTTTGTTATAATTTCACACGAATAGGCGATTTAGTTGAGAATTTGTAATTGACTATGATTATATCTCTATCGAGTAATATTTAACCATTTTATAGGCTTATATTTATAATTTTAGAGGCTTATATTTATAATTTTAGGGTTTCGAACAAATTCGGGTTCAATTTTGATTAATGGTGCTTAAAGCAGTTTTAGGATTTTAGTATGCGATTTAAGATTTCGATCAATTCCTAAAGTTTTATTATCGATGTTATATTTGATTTATTAAATTTCATATTCTTTTATTATTACTAACCTTATCGACTTGTTATACAGTGTAGGGCACTCGGACTTGAGTTAGGGTTCAATTACTATTTTCCTAAGGTTTACAACATAAAGTTAGGGTATAGTTGAAACTTAGGCTAAATGTAGTGAACCTTAATACCCTCATTAGTACTTTTCGTACTAGGTATACTAAGTAACTTACCAAATGATGTATATAGGCTATAAATACCTAAAGTAAGACCTCATCATCTATTTTTACTAATCAATTCACTAAATACCTCATTTCCTTAATTTTTTCCTTAATTTTCCTTAATTACTACATCATGTGTACAAAATGGCATATGCTTAAAGAAAGTTGATCAAGTCAACACATGTTGAGTAAGGTCAAAACGTTGACTAAGTCAACACATGTTGACTAAAGTCAACAATTAGAAAAGTCAGTAAAAGACACTAATGCATAAGAAAATATCTAACCATGTCATGATTTCTTTTCTTTTAGTTTTTCTTTTCCCTCCTCTTCCTCAATTGCCATCCACTTATTTCCTTTTAGACCCCACCATCTTCTTCCTTCCATAATCAAAACAAAACAAAAATAAAAAAAGCAAACCTTGCCTCCATTGCTATGACATCTCCTTCCCCTTTCACTTCCAAAACTTTCCTCTTTGTCTCCATAATTTAAACACAAATTAAGGTATGTAATCATGTTACTTTATATTGCTCATTATTTAGGTAATTTAGCATATTAGATAAGTAGATATATGTTATGTGTGATCTTGTAGAATAAGACATAAAGTTTCCATCTTTAAGTGTAGAAGAATAGGAATCATGATGAAGAGGAAAGGAATACATGTATATATGCCCTTGAGTATGTGTACATAAGGATATAATAGAATAATACAAGTATGGGGATCTTTGTACATAAGTATTTACTATATATACCTAAACGAAGACAAATCCTAACTATACATACCTATACGATACTAAATACACACTTAAAAACACAAAAGAATGAAATTACAAAGGTTTTCTTAAGAGAAAAATTAGCCATACGAACTTTGTACAAAAATACGTATATGACTGTATAGGTATATTAGTATGTATACAAGTATAAATATGGTATAAGTATAAGTATATATATAAGTATACTAGTATACATATAAGTATAGTAAGGGTATATGTACATAGTAGTTTAAGTGAAATGTACATAAGGCATTTAGACATTACATAAGCATGAGGTAAGGCATATGTAAGTAAATGATGAAGTAAGCAATGAGGTAATTAAAAGATGACATAAGCGAATGATGATATAAGCGATAACATAAGCATGGGTTATAAAATAAGAAATAAGAAAAGTGGATAATAATTAGGTACATAAATTAGTAAACCCTAATACACTTCCTAAATTGAATGATAATTAAGTATATGAATTAGTAATAGCAAAGTAAAATCCTCTAAGTATAAGAATTTAAGGGTTAACTAAATAATTTAGTATAAATAAAAGATATAAAATTTCTATAAATTCAATCCATATCATAAAACACGGGTCTTAACGTCCAAAACGGACATCACCGTGTGAACATACATTCGAAAACGATGAAAAAAGACTATAAATTCATAAATATCAGAAATAGAATGAAAAAGTTACATATGATTAATAATAAAGTCTAACTGGATAGAAGTTGATAGTAATTTAAGTAAAATTAGGTAAATAGATATTTGAAATTATTAGTTAATTCAATTACTTACTACCATTATCATATTGTAATGATCAGGTGATCCCAAGGTGAGTAAGGATCTCTCAATAGATTACTACGATTAACGCGAGTCGCTATGGCCGAGTGAGTATTTACCCTATGATTTCATGCTTATATGTGATCGTAGATAGTGAACTTAAATATTATTGTTAATTGATTACTATGTAGGGTTCGGGAAATGCTTGTGTATAATATTGTATGTTGAATTTTGAAATTACCTTAACTACAGATAATGCTTTGTTTATTGCATGGTAGTATAGAAAATGATTGTGTGTACTATTGGATGGTCATAGCATAATTCGAACTTAACTATACTCGGCTTATGAAAAGAAACTGGAGCATACATCGTATGACACAATTCTGGCCATCACATCACACAGAGGTAAGGATAGCCCATTCTAGGGTTGTCATTATTAATTTATTGGTTCTGTACGGTACACTCGTACAAAATGACCTTAACTTGGCCCGTAGGAGCACTAGGCGTTGGAGGTGCCAACCTCCTGGTTAAGGGTCAAGTCTAGAGGCCTCCATTTAGGGGTGAGTATGGACTACGGGGGCCTACTCACGATTATACTAGAACTTGGTTTTTTTTTTAAAATAAAAGAATTATTTGATTTAAGTACGGAACGTGGAGTTCTGTAGCAAAGTAAGTTCTAGTATAATACTTGGATCTGATTGGTGCAGTATATACTCCAACCCTGACTTCAGAGGGCGTTAAATCTAAGTTATGTATATGAACTAGTTAATTATACATATTGTTTGGAATTCTGCTTGATCATTTATTCATATGTATGAATATAATGTATTTATAACTTACTTGTGGTGTGGCTAAGGGTTTTGCTCACTAAGCTTAGGCTTATACCCCTTTAGACTTTAGTACAGGCTAGCTTGTTAGTACAGGCTAGCCGAAAGATGCCACAGGTTAGCCTGGGGACTTGGGCAAGAGCGAGCTATCCTGTGTATTGAGAGAGAATAGTTTATGTAGACTCTTACTCATGTACTTTTTGTTTTACTAGTATTATAGACTTAGATGTACTCAATTACTGTGTACTGTAAGCTTTGTAGTTCAAATTTTATATAAATATGTTTGTGTAATGATATCACGTGATCTGTATATTCTTAGGAAACTAGTAATTCTAGAGCCTTATATATTATGTGAAGAGTTCAT
Organism: Lumnitzera racemosa; assembly: GCA_024138005.1. Taxonomy (NCBI): domain Eukaryota; kingdom Viridiplantae; phylum Streptophyta; class Magnoliopsida; order Myrtales; family Combretaceae; genus Lumnitzera; species Lumnitzera racemosa. Next base: position 50,573,254 of record JAMXBC010000004.1, on the reverse strand, counting down.
GATTGGGAGGGTAACCAATGAGGGGTTCTTCATATAGTATACGGCGTCTGCCATAACTATGCCATCCTCAGTTCGTGACATTGACCCACTTGATGGGCCTTGAAGCCTGACCTATTAATATGTCTAGTTTGAACTTAGGAAAGTGTTACAAATAGTTATGATCTAGTACAATCTTATTACATAACCACCTACTACTCCTACATTTTAAGCATATGTTTGATTACAAGATCTCTACATAGCCTATGACTAAAGATTAGCTGTTGTTTCAAACACTTGATATTTGCCTATAAATATGAAGAGAAAGCATTGTAAGAACTCTCTTACAACCTTCAACTCTATAATCATTCACTTATTTCTCTCTTAAACACTTACTGACTTAAGTATCATAGTAGCTACACTAGGCTAGCTTCGGTACCATTTAGCCTTATGTATTTTTGTAGAAACAAAGTCCTACCCTAAAATCACCTAACAATAAATACAACTAAGCTTCTTCAAAAGTAGCTGACTCCATCTCATGTGCCCTCAAAAGTCTTTCCCCTAATTAGTGGTGATGTCTAGTCAGTTCTCTTCATAACCTAAGGATATACAAATATCCCCTCAGCTCTTTATAAGCTAAGTGAGAGTGGATAAAACAAAATACATGACATACATTCACAAGCATTAGAATCATAGAACATTTAATTTCATAGTTCAGAGTTATCAAGACAACATGGCTATGCAAGTGATATATGCTATGCTCATGCACATGACATGCATTGATACCGATATCTTAGCCCAGCTTAGTTTTTCCAATTTACTTATTCGATTAGTCGACATACTTGAGCATCTAGATACAACATTCAGAAACCTAAGGCAACAAGGAGTTGCCAAAACCCAACATCTAGTTGGCCTAGCTAAAACTACACTTCATGGCTAGTATAAATTGAGTAATGCAATTCTATGTGCTCAAAACCTAACCTAGCAATATTCAAGTTTTCATAAACTTAACTCGTATGTCCTTTCCTTCCATGCCATAAATGTAACAAATAGAACAATGATCTAGTATCAAGCATGAATTTCATATTTCACAATATAAATATCTCAATTAACTTAACTCCATTTGGAGAAAATAAAACACTTAAGTCTAACATTACATCCCAACTTATAATTCATCCCTTTATATAAGGTTCACTTAGGCAAGCACCAAGAAGGATAGTTCATTTTCCAAGTTTTTCGAGCAATAAAATGCATCAATAAATCAATCATTAATGAGGAGACATCTCATTCGATCAATACACATTCAACAACAAAATCACATATCTAGTCAATCAATCACACAATTGCAAGTTACGACATAACTGACTCCAAGTCAAGTAAACATAGGTCTACTTGTACAAAAATCAAAATATTTACTTACTTAGGCTTGATAGTAGTACAAAATCCTAAACTTCACGACGTGGTCCTTCCTCACCTATCATACCTAAGAAAAATACACATAATCTCTAAGTCAACTATGGATCTAAACCAAAGTTTTATAAGCTTTTACTATCACATTTTTAAACTTCATTTAGCTATATCTTACTCATTTCTTGTTTGATTTTAATAAATTTTATATCATCACGATCATCATTTCAAGTACTATTAAGATATCTTAAGAAATAAGATTGATCAATATAGTTACAAGTTCAAAAATACATTTTCTCATTAACAACTCGATCATACATTATCGAGACTTCATATTAACCCGAATTAGTTTTAATTCCCAACATCTATTACGTACCTAAAAATGCTTATCTTGCAGGAATTTAACAAATATCTCACCAGTACTATTTGCTTTGTCATAAATTAAGCTAATATATAGGCTTATATTAGGAAAATACACAATAAATAGTATATGAGCCTAAAATTCTATACACTCACAAAAATATATAGTTTAATATTGGCCTTTCTTAATAATTATCTAGTTTATTGCCTATTTTCACAAAAATATCATTTCTAACTCAAAATTAGGGAAAACCAATTTCTAGAAGATAAAAACCAAGTGCTCTAAATATCATTATATATTTCTAGAAGTTAGAATATGTAAGGTTCATTCATTGATTTTATTTAAAACCAATTATTTTAACAAATAGTCAAAACATCCAATTTTATTCAAAATAATTATTAAAAAAAATTCTTGTTTCCATAACTAAATAAATATATTAAGCATATTATACACAAAAATTCAGCTTAAAACATCAACGTCTAACAATTCTAAAAATTAAATGAAAATTTGCCCAAACATCCATTTTCTTAAACAACCCATATTTCCACTTAATAGTTAATCAAAATAAAATCACTACATTAATCTACACCTAAAATAATTCTAGAAAACATTTTTTTAGATTTTTCTAAGCTCGTTTAATATTCTTAGAAAATTTATGAACGTATGAGTGAAAAATGGAGAGACCTAAAGCAGCCGTCTTTAACCAACCTGCAATGCTGAGGCTTTGTTAGAAAGGCTAGATGCACCACTGTCAAGCCTGATTTTTCACTCTCTCAGTTCTTTTTATAAAATTAGGTCTTCTTTAAACCAATCAATACTAAACCTTACTTGTTTAATATTGACCCTCGACTAAGGTTTAAAGAAAACCATTTTTTTTTTAACTTGAAAAAATTTGAAGTCGCCATCTGATCGAAGTTGGGAAAAGAGTTAAGTTATAACCAATTGGGTGGATTGATTATAACTTAGCTACTAGTCTATCGATTGAAAATCCAAGTTATAAATATGGTATTTTAAAAACTAGAGATCTGGATCTGGGAGCTAATTAATTAAACCTTAAACGGGTACCACTTTTAACTTTCCGAATTTAACTTCGCCTTTCAAATATACTCTTTTTAATTTTTAAAAAACATCTAATTATGATACATGCAACTGAATTGATTAATTTACATAAAAATCTAAAAATGGAACAAATAAAACTTTCCATATTTTAAGTCACCTTGTACTTACGTATAGGTGCCTATGTACCCGCTATTTGAGATCAAACGTACGTATTTCTTTCATAAAAAACTTTAGTGGCTAGTTTGATTTTAATTTTTGAAAAAGGGTCGCATTTACGTTTTTACCCAATTCAATTTATTCAAGGAAATTCTTTTAAAGGGGTCCTAATTAGTGTTTTATTTTTGGAAACTCTAAAATAGTCTTAATTTTGAAAAAAAGGTCTATTTATTTTCATTTATTTTTAGAAAACTTAATTTTTCTAAGTGTGAAAATGATTTTTGTTTACTAACCTATTTATTTATTTTTATTTTTATTATATTACCTTATTTATTTTATACTTATTCTATCTATTTCTATTAAAATAAATAAATAAACTACTTTCTTTCTTTCTTTTTTCTCTCTTTTTGTTTTTCTTCTCTTTCCTTTTTCTTTTCGTTCTTTTTATTCTTTTCTTTTTATATTTTTTTATCTCATTATTAGTATTTTCTATTACATTTACACAAAACAAATAAAAAATAAAACAAAAAAATAAGATTTAAAAAAATTAAAAATAAAAGAAATAAAAAAAAAACTTTGGACAGATTCAGATGAAAGGGTTAGACTTGGGCGGGTCGAATGAGTTGGATCGAGTTGGGTTAGATAGGGTCGGATCTTGGCTTCTTCTCCTCCAGCACCAATGGGGCACGATTCAGCTTGTTTTGTCCACCAAAATGAGTAGGTGACGATCTTTTTATGAGTATTGGATTGGAGATGGGGGGGTAGGTTCAGTACCTTAGTGTTTTGGAGTTGTTTAGATGGTTTTCGAAAGTTGGCCATGGGCGATGGTGGTGGTTCGGCCGCGTGGGGGCTGCTAGGTATGATTGGTTGGTTAGAATTGGTTTTTCAGAGTGTAGGGAGTTTGCCTGTAGGCTTAGTTTTGCTTAAGGGTAGCTAGGGATGGTGGTTCGAAGAGAGAGAGGGGGGGCGGTTAGGGTTTGATGGTGGTTGCTTGGTGGTGCGGCTAGAGGTCACAGCGAAGGTCGAAAGTAGCTTAGTTGGAGAGCCTGAGCTACGGGTAGTCTTCCTATAGTGGTGGCTCAGCTCGAGTTAGAGTAAAGAGAGAGAAAGTGATCGGGAATGGATAGAGAGAGTAGGGAGATTGATTCTATTCGTTGTGTGTATTCGTCTATATCCTATGATCATCAATTTATACACAAATCTAACCCAAAAACAAAGAAAAGTTGGAATCGGATTAATGAAGAATGCCAGGAAAACAGTTTTTTTCTAATTGTTGGAGCTCAAATTGAATGCTCCTTTGATTGTATTTAAACATGTTCTTTGTATCAATTTACAATGGGCTATGTCTATTTTGCAATTTCACCATTGATTTGGTGAAATTGCAACGAGAAAAGGTCCAAAAATCATGCTGAAGTGGGTGGTCTAAAGCAGAAAGTGCTAGAAACCTAGAGAAAGTTAAGGGAAAAAGAGGGAAAGAGAGGAAAAGAGGGGAAAAAGAAGGGAAAAGGAAGGAAGGGGGAAGAAAAAGTGGGCTAACGTGGCGCCATGTCAGCCATGCTGACTAACCCTGGCATGCCACGTGTCATTTTCTTGACACGTGGCAATTGACGTGGCATGCTACGTAGATGCCACATGGCGCTGCGTAGCGAGCCAACAAATCCTATGATGCTACTTGTTAGGACACATAGCACAATTAGACCCTGACACATGGCAATCCCTGATGTGATTGAAAACCAAAAAATGAGAAAAAGGCCTTCCCACCTTTGCTAAGTTTCGAACCGAAGACCTTATGCTTAATGCTAATGCTATGTTCATATGCTTAACCATCAAGTCGTTGGCTTATTGCACATATAGACTCGGTCCACTTAGGCCGTATTTAAATCTAAGTCCAGATTCAATGGCCCAACTTCTAAACCTAAGTTTAATCTAACGAAATGCTATCTTCTAAAATCTTTTATTTTTTTTATTTTTTTGTGATTTCTTCAAAATTTCTTATTTTATATTTTTTTTTGTATTTTCTAAATTTCTTATTTTTTGTGCTTTTTTTCCTATTTTCTTATGTTTCTTTAGAATTCCTATTTTTCTAAATTTCTTCATTTTTTAGGGCTTTCTTTAATTTTCCATTTTTTTGAAAATTTTCTAATTTAGGACCTTATAACCTAATTTGAAAATAAAAGGGGGCAAAAATTAGGTGTATACAGCTACCTCTCTTTGTGGCAAAGTTTAAACAAAACTTTGCCACAAAGATAAAACAGACACTATTTTTTCCCCAAGAATCAATTTTATACTAGGAAGCTACAACTAGTTAACTATCCTAAGTCCAATCCATTGGGGATTTTGAGAAGAGAAGGGTAGCACTCTAAGAGATGGCCAAAAGACAAAAAGAAGAATTGGAGTTTAGTCATGCTCGTATGAACTGACAAAGTGAAGTGAAACGGGCTAAGCGCTCCTTGAGCTGGCTAAAACCCTAAACTAAGTTGAGAAAACTTGGTCGTACCCTAATGAGCTAACTAACCAAGGTGGGCAAAGAGCTCTTAGAGCTGGCTAAGACCCTAAGAAGAATGAGCAAACTTGGTTGTGCCTTGATGAGCTAACTAACTAAGGTAGGCAAAGCACTCCTAGAGCTGGCTAAGACCCTAAGAAGAATGAGGAAACTTGGTCGTGCCCTAACGAGATGACTAACCAAGGTGGGCAAAGTGCTCCTAAAGCTGGCTAAGACATTAAAAATAATAAGTAAACTTGGTCGTGCCCTGATGAGCTAACTAACTAAGGTGGGTAAAGTGCTCCTAAAACTAGCTAAGACCCTAAAAAGAATGAGAAAACTTGGTCCCAAGGTGGGCAAAGTGCTCTTAGAGCTAACTAGGACCCTAAGAAGAAGGAGCAAACTTGGTCGGGCCATAATAAGCTGATTAACCAAGGTGGGCAAAGCGCTCCTAGTTTGGCTAAGACCCTAAAAAGAACGAGTAAGCTTAGTCATGCCCTAATGAGATGACTAACTAAAGTGGGCAAAACACTCCTAGAGTTGGCTAAGACCCTAAAAAGAATAAGCAAAATTGGTCATACCTTGATGAGCTGACTAACTAAGGTAGGCAAAACGCTCCTAGAGTTGGCTAAGACCCTAAAAAGAATGAGCAAACTTAGTCGTACCCTGATGAGCTGACTAACCAAAGTGGGCAAAGCACTCATAGACCAGGCTAAGACCCTAAGAAGAATGAGCAAACTTGGTCATGCCTTGATGAGCTAACTAACCAAGGTAGGAAAAGTGCTCCTAGAGCTGACTAAGACCCTAAGAAGAATGAGGAAACTTAGTCATACCCTAATGAGCTGACTAACCAAGGTAGGCAAAGCGCTTCTAAAGCTGGCTAAGACCCTAAAAAGAATGAACAAACTTGGTCGTGCCCTGATGAGCTGACTAACCAAGGTGGGCAAAGCGTTCTTATAGCTAGCTAAGACCCAAAAAAGAATGAGAAGACTTGAAAGGCTAGTTAAGAAGATGATGAAGGTAATTGCTTTACTAATCGGTTAAGAGAAACTTAGTGAAAGAAAGTGCCCTACAGAACTTAGTGAAGAAAGGGGCTTGTTTGCAAGAAATTTGGAAGGATGAACTGAGCTAAGATCGTGTCTTCATAGGTTAGCCAAATACTAAATGCAGAAAGTAAACGCCTCTGGGTTGGTTAAGAAAAAAGATTGTCGGGAGTAAAAGTGGTCTAAATGCAAGAAAAAATTGGTGTACTAACATTGTATAGAAATACATACCCGGTCTTTGTCGATAACACCCAATCCGTCAAACCTTTTTTGAAAAGCCCCCATTGGAAAATTATTGACTATTGTTTTAGTCCCTTGTTATCAACCTAGATGTTCTTGACATACAACGTTCGAGACTTTGTTAGTTCTTTTTAGAGAAATCATGGAGATTAACCTGATGTAGGAAAACCACCCACTATTTTTGTTTCTTTAGAACTTTTATGAACCTAAAAGCCTCATTCACATTTACCATGATTGCTTACTTAAGTTTCACCTTCCTCTGAAAAAATAGACAATAAAACTCCCCATTGAGGGGGATTAATCCATAATAAAGTATTTAAAGAATTTTGTTGATTACCAATTTTCTAGATCTCATTCCTTAATTCCTCTCATGTTTATAGTGTATAGGTTTGATTAAATGAGGTCAAGGGAATTAGACCTGTCCATTGAGTGGGTGATTATTCCAACAACGACAATGGCCGAGGATACCAAATTTGCTTGTAGATAATGAAAATTGGACCACAATGACATTCAAAATGACTGGCCTTTTCGTGTTTTGAGCAAAATTCCCATTGATTACTTATGGATAATAGAATTTTACAGCGTTGGCATTTACTGGGTCTCTCAAATTTGGACCATCCATTTGGGACAAAATCAAAGCCCTTCTTGATAATACTCGCTTCACGACATAAGGACCCTTGTAATTAGGAGAGAATTTCCCTCTGGAGTCTTGTGCATTGGGGAGATCTTTTCTTAACACCAAATCTCCTTCTTTGAGGTTACGGGGTCATACCCTTTTGTTGAAGGCCAGAGACATTCTTCGTTAATAGCATTGATTATGACACAGGGCTGTCAATCTCCTTTCATCAATCAGATTTAGCTGTTCGATGCGTTTCTTTACCCAATCGGCTTCGTCCAAATGAATTTTTGATAGTACCTTGAGTGATGGGATTTTGACCTCTACTGGTAACACTACTTCAGTATCGTATACTAAAGAGTTTGGTGTTACCCCAATCGACGTTCTGATGGAAGTCCAATAAGCCATGAGTGCGAAGGGTAACATCTCATGCCAGTCCTTATATGAAACAACCATTTTTTCAATGATTCTTTTGAGGTTTTTGTTTGCTACTTCGATAGCTCCATTCATTTGGGGTCAAAAAGGAGTAGAGTTCTTGTGAATGATTCGGAATTGTTGGCATAATTCTATCATAAGCTTATTGTTGAGATTCGTGCCATTATCAGTGATGATTGCTTCAAGAGTCCCATATCGAGCCAAGATGTCCCTCTTGATGAACTTAACTATGACCCCTTTAGTAACATTCGAGTATGACGAAGCCTCTACCCATTTGCTGAAGTAGTCGATAGTGACTAATATGAAGCGATGCCCATTAGATGCTCTTGAAGTGATAGGGCTGATGATATCTATGCCCCACATTTATCTTATTCGCATAAACTTGGCATAAATGATAGTGCCTAACATGTTTGATGCAATCACTTTCCATTGTTAACCAATAATACCCTAGCTCATGATTTTCTTTACCAACATGTACCCATTTATGTGAGGGCTGTATACTCCTTCATGTACCTCTTTCATTAAATTCTTAGCTACTTCATCAGCCACATACCTTAAGAGTGTACCGTCAAATGAGCATCGATATAAGATGGACTCTCTTACTAAGAATTGGGTAGCTGGTCTCCTAATCATCTTTTTGTCTTTTTTATTGGCCTTTTCAGGGTATGTTCCTTGTTGTAAGAACACCTTAATATCATGATACTATGGTTTTTGGTTGTTTATACCCTCAATCATTAGGTAGAAGGCAGGCTTGTACTCAATTTCAATAGTGAGGGGCTAAATCTCGACTCTACCAGATATCTAGATCATAGATGCTAGTATAGCTAAAGTATCAACAAATTGGTTATAAGTCCTTGGTACGTAATTGAAGGTGACTTCTGTAAAAATTTCCGTTAATTTCATCAAATGCTGGTGATAAGGCACCAGCTTAGGATCTTTAGTTTTGTACTCTCCCCGTGCTTAGCTAATAATGAGCGAGGAGTCTCTATATACTTCTAATTCTTTAATTGCTTTCTCTAAGGCCATCTTAAGTCCCATCATGTATGCTTCATATTCAACAATATTATTAGTGTATAGGAAAATGAGCCTTTTGGCCATGAGATATTGAGTACCTTCAGGGGATATTAGTATTGCCCCAATTCTACATCCAAACACGTTGGCTATACCATCAAAGAACATTTTCCATTTTGGTAGCTCGTCATCCTTTCCTTCATTAGAGTCTCCTTCGACTACTAAGATACCCTCATCGGGGAAATTGATTTGTACTTCTTGGAGAGTACTATCAAAGGGGTTTTCTGCTAATTGATCTACCAAAGCTTTCCCTTTGACTGAATTTCGATTCATATATGTAATGTTAAACTCTAATATCAACACTTGCTACTTTGAGATTCTGCTAATTAGGGCTGGTTTGTCTGCCAAGTACTTTAGGGGATCATGTTGAGTCAGTAATTCTACCTGGTAGTAAAGTGTATATTGTTTAAGCCGATGCATTACCTAAACTAACGCACAACAGGTTCTTTCAATTTTTGAATATCTCTACTCCCCTTAGGTGAATTTTTTGCTTAAGTAGTATATAGCCCATTCCTTTCCTTCCTCATCTTTCTGGCCAAGCATGTACCCTATGGACTTTGGTAATATTATCAAGTATAGGAATAAAGGCTTCCTAGGTTTTAGAGCTACCAGAATTAGAGGGTTCATAAGCTATTATTTGATTGTTGTAAAGGCTTGCTTATACTCTTCGTCCTAGTTGATCTTAGCATTCTTTTTTAATAACTTAAATAAAGGACGACACTTGTCTATGAGTTGGGATATGAACTGGGCTATATAGTTTAAACGGCCTAAGAAACCTTGGATTTCTTTAAGTTTGTGTGGTAAGGGCAGGTCAACTATTACTTTAACTTTATTAGGGTCCACTTCAATGCCCCTTTGGTTGATTATGAAACCTAACAACTTCCCTGAAGTTTCCTTGAAAGTACACTTCTCTAAGTTGAGTTTCAGTTGAAATTTGCTCAATCTATCAAGCAATCTCTTTATATTTTCCATATGATTTTCTCCTTCTACAGACTTGGTAATCATATCATCGATATATACCTCGGCTTCTTTGTGCATCATGTCATGAAAAATTGCTACCATGACCCTTTGGTAAGTTGGCCTAGCATTTTTGAGTCCGAATGGCATTACTTTGTAGCAAAATGTACCCCAAGTTATGATGAATGTGGTCTTGGATTTATATTCTTCAACCATTCAAATCTGGTTATACCTAGAAAATCCATCCATGAAAGAGAAAATATGGTTTTCGACTATATTATCGACCAATACATCGATATGGGGTAAAGGAAAATTATCTTTAAGGTTGCTTGATTGAGGTCTCAAAAATCCATGCATACCCTGACTTTCCCATTCTTCTTCATAACTGGTACTATGTTGTTTGCCTACTCAGGATAATCAGATACCTCAATGAAGCCGACTTCCAATAATTTTTTGACTTCTTCCTTGATTTTCAACAAGATATCTGGTCGGAACCTTCTCAACTTTTCTGTCTTAGGATTAATATCCTCTTGAGTAGGTAAGTGATGGAGTACAATCGATGGGTCTAATCCGAGCATATCGTCGTAAGACCATGCAAATACGTCTTGGTATTCGGATAGCAATATAGTCATCTCTATTTTTCTATTTTCTTCCAAATTTCCCCTAACCTTCAATACCTTAGGGTTTTCGTTGGTACCAACGTTAATTATTTATATTGGCTCATCAGTGGAAATTCTACTCATTGCATGTTTTTGCCAGTTTTCTTGTACATCATTATGGTCATCAACATCACCTTCGATGACTAACTCAGTAGGGTTGAAAGTGATATCAATATTCTCATTACCTATTTGCGTAAGGTACCCATGGCCTTTATTCAAGTCGTTAGATCTAGAAAGAAAAAGAAAGTGTGCAAAAGGAAGAGTGTAAGTAAGGTAGGAATAAAGGGAAAAGAAGCGTGATTTTATTTTGGGGAACTCTTTGTTGAGTACAAGCATTTGGAGAATAGAGGCAATTTATTACAAAATTCTATAAAATATTGGATCATGATTCATCCTTTACACTAGGGAAGAATTATTGTTATTCACAGGGATGAAGAACCAATTATTCAAGTGATAAGATTTGTTGATTAGGCCAGCCCCTTCATTTTTGTTGGAAGTGCCTTCTTTAGCGGGCTTTGAGTTTTGGGTTTCAATCTTTATGAAAGTTTCTGACAATGGTGGGAAGTTCATTGGAGCGTGACACAACCTGTTACCCTTTCTACCCCTAGCTTGCATTCTTTGCAATTCTTCTGTTAGGGTTAGAGTGTACCCTAACCCATAGGACCCAAATTGCCCTTCTTTGTATTTCAACCTCTCTCCTGTCTACTGATTGATGATCATGCATACCTCATTAAACATCTAGAGTCCAAAGTCCTCTTGTTCTTTTGTACCGATATAGGGTATGGCTGTCTCTTTATAGATTTCATAATCTTGGTTACCCAGAATTGTGATGACTTGGCCACTAGAGATGAACTTAACTTTCTAGTGAAGAGTTAATGGTGATGGTATGGCCCCTACTAAATGTATCCAAGGCCTTCCCAATAATAGATTAAAGGTCTTTGGAATGTCCAAAACTTGGAATAGGATGCTGGACGTCTATAGGCCTATATCAACTAATAAGTCCACCTCCCCTATTATCTCTCTCCTAGATCCATCAAAGGCTCTTACTATTGTTAAACTAGGTTTGATAGCGGTTGTATCGATGCCCAATAGATCTAGGGTAGCTAAAGGACAAACATTTAGAGACAACCCATTGTCGATGAGGACTCTTGTTGTGATGATGTTATTTATTCATACTATTATGAACAGAAGCTTTGTGTGTTCGGTACCTTCTTCACCTAGGAACTAGGTGAAGAAGGAAATTTGATCTATGGTGAAGATGGAATTAGCAACAGAGCCAATCCTTTCAACTAGGATTTTACGAAAGACCTTGACATCCCTTAGTATTCTGAATAAGGCCTCTCAGTATGGGTTTGATGCCATCAATAGACTCATGAAGGATATTTGTGCCAGAGTCTTAGCGAGCTAGTCCATTATTTTATACTTACTAGACTTAATCCTTTTGGTGAAGGTAGTTAATCCTTCTTCATGTTTAGCTTATTTGGTGTTTGGCATTTCCTGTACGCCTTTCTTTTTTAAGTCTTCCTTTAGACTGTAGATTCTGCTGAAGCGAGTGATTCCCCCCTATAAGCGAGCTTGATTGCCCCTAGTTTATTGCCTGGTAATTGGAGGAGGCACCTTTATAATTTTCGGGGGCCAAATGTACGTGGAATGTGTACCTTTTAGTTTGTGGGACCTTTTAGTTTGTGGGACCTCTTTTTTGTAGAACCTATAAACCTTTGGTTCTTGGTTTCAACCGATCATGTTGATGGTAGATTCTAGGTAGTCAGACATCATATTGATGACAGGTCCATGGTTTAGCAGTGGTTTGTTGTTGATGTTTGGGGTAGGACCCTCTACAAAATCCAGTTGTACTATACCTTCATCGATTAAATCTTGGATTTTGTTTTTCAACCTCCAACATAAATCAGTTGAATGGCCTACTTGCCTTAGATGATATTAACATCTTGCATTGGGATCAAAGAACTTCGGCCTATACCTTTTACTAAGAGCCTCAGAATGTAGTAAATTATCTCTTCTTAACTTCTCAAGCACCTGACTAAGCGGAACAGGTATTTTGGTGAACTGTCTCGAGGCCCTATTAGCCTATAGTTGGTTTCTGTACTATGGTTAACTAGTGGAGGATTCATCCTAAAAGAAACTTGGGAGTTAGGTCTTGCATTCGAGTTGACCATGCTAATAGTAGCTTCTCTAGGCTTGCTAGTGATGAGTTTAGCAAAGGGTGGTTATCTAACTGCTATTTTTTCCAGCTTCCTAGAGGAAATGGCACTCTCAATTCGGCAACCTACTGCCACTATTTCTGCAAAGCTAAAAGAGGCTTATCCAATCAAGTGAGCGAAGTAGGGCCTCTCAAGAGTATTAATGAAAGTTTCCATCAGCTCTTTTTCAATCACAAGGGTAGATACCCTTGCAGCTAAGGACCTCTACCTTTGAGCATATTCTTTGAAGGACTCATTGTACCTTTTCCTCAAGGTAACCAAATCCATCATTGTTGGTGCCACTTTGACATTAAATCTATATTGCTCATATAATGCTTTAGCAGCTTCACCCATGTATTCACTTGATTTAAGTTCAACTGAGCATACCAGGTTAAGGTAGGGCCTATCAGGCTATCATGAAAGGTTTGGACCATGAGTTGATCATACTGTATATACTTGCCCATTTTACGTACATACAGTCGAGTGTATAGCTTGGGGCATCTAGTCCTATTGTATTTTTCAAAGTTACATACTTTGAATTTTTCTAGGAAGCTTCCATAATCGTAGGCAGAGAAGTCTGTTATTCCAGTGTGCTCGAGTCCATCACACCCCTCGAAGGTTTTCATCTTTTTGATGATCTATCGAGTTAATCGCTCTTCGATCTCCTTCAATCTGTCCTGGTCAACATCAGTTTTCGGGTTGATTGGGAATGAGTAAGTATTCAGCTCAAAGGTTGGGTTAGCCTTTGGAAATACCCCTTCAGTTTCAAAGGATTCAAAGCCCTGATTGGCTTTAGGGAAAGCTTCTTCTGTTTCAAAGGGTAAGGCCTCAGTATTCTTTCTATATCGGGCTTTGGAGTGCTCTTCATTTGATGGGGCTATAGACCTGACCAGAGAGATGCTATCAGTAAGAAAGCTCAGTTGATCTACTATCTTTCCCATTGTTCATTCTAAAGATTGGAATCTTAACTTTGTGGAGTCAATAACCTCAGGGTTGCTATTTCCATTATTGTTGTTATTTCCTTGGTTGGCCATTCTAGTTTGAGAATAATTTTTGATGAGGCTTCTTTAGAAGGTTTGACATTTGGGAGCTATCTTAGCAACCTGGTGAAAACCACTTGTTAACAAGTTAGCATAGGGATATTTTGAAAAAGGATGCAAACGAATGAGATGCAAGTGAATCACATAGATGAAAAGGAGAAGAACAACAAATGATTAACAGAACGGCAAGTTATTCATTATTTTTAGATTCCTAGAGTCTTATTACATGAAAGAAAGAAAAAGGTACAAATTCATCTATGTTAATTTCCTTTTTTTCTGTAAGCCAGATGACATTTTCTTCTTCTTTTGGTCATGCTTAGTTGCTTCTTAAAACTCTTGAATTTTCTTCTGAGCCATCTTCAGTTGGTGTTCCAGGGCATATGGCCTTTGTTTAGATTCTCGATATAAGTTCGCCCATTTATCTTTCTCATCATAGAGGATCTCCATATGTGTTTTCATTTGGTCTATATAGGTTACTATTTCAGAGTTCAGGTGTATAAGGGAGGTTTGAAGGACTTTTGGTGCCTAATATTTATTGCGCCTACCTTATGAAGTTGATTGTATAAATACTCTTTAGTAACTCGGTGTTTGTCCACTTCTCCTATGAACTCACTTAGATCAATGTTTGGGCTTATGGTCCGGGTGTCCCACCAAGCTTTGATCTTGTGAAGTTTAGATACCTTTTCTGGGGAGTGAGGCTCTTTGAGATTGAGAGTGAATGGTTCCAATGAAATTTGGTGAACTATGTCTTGGATCCATCCAAATTATCTTACGATGTTGCTTGGATAGTAGCTAGTACACCAGCTCATCCCGATCAGTAGTATAGCATGGTAATTCTTGCAAATCAATATGACCTTAGTGTAATTGCTCCACATGGCAGTCCACAGTATGTCTTCTACTCGGAAGTCTTGTAGAACCTCTATCCAGAGAAAGGTAGGGAAATCTTCTGGTAATTTGATCTTATCGACGAAAGAATCAATAAGGTCAATCTTATTTGCGAATGTTCCCCTTATTAAATCCAACCCAAAGCACTTGATGTGACTGACAAACAAAACCATTAACAGTGCCATGCTTGACCTGAGATCTCTGTAGCCCCTTTCCATAAGGAAATTAAGATTCCTTATCTGCTTAGCAAGTAAGGCAGGAATGTAGGATTTACCTTCCCAGAATTGAGCCATTAACTCTGCTACCCTAAAGTGTATAAGAAGAGACCTACTTGGGAACAAGATAGTGGCGAACACAGCTAGTACATAGGCCTTGATTCAGTTTTCTCTCCAATTCCCAAAAAACAACACTTAATTGTTAGAGCCGGGCTCACTTTGGAACCAATGGACTATATCCCATATCTTGATGGCATATTTATTGCAGTCGTCTAGGGCCTCATTTATGTCAGTCTTATAGATCCCTAAGAATCTTGAGAAGATATATGTTGGGCCGAAGTTGAGTTCCGAGACGTATATTTTATCTAAAGGAGGAGCTTGGAGCAATTGGGTGTACTCCTCTAGAGTTAGGCTGATTAAATGTGGTCCAAATTGAAAAGCCACTTCTTTTGGCTCCCAGAAATGGATTAAGGCCCTTACTAGCATGATGTTGACCTTCACTTTGGCTAGTGAGAGTATGGGTTTAATTTTATTGGTAATGAACTATTGCTCTCTTGGACTGAAGGTTTAAAACCACTAGTTAAGTATAGGTTTTGGGTTTGCAGGTTTGTGAACATGAATCTCTTTGGCGAGAACCCTAGCGTTGGATGAGTTGGCCATTTATAAAACATTTCAAAGAAAGCATAAATTACAAGGGAAAGGCTAATTACAAGAAGAAAAAAAAAATATACAAGATCTCCTATGTACATCAATTCTAAGAAGGATACAGGGAAAAACTCTAGAATCTTCATCATCACTTTTCTCTTTTTTTTTTTTATGTAACATTTTCATTTTGTTAATTATTTGTCGACCCTATGTAATGCAAGACGGGTAGGTTCTAACGATCCTTAAACTCTGTGACCTCGTACGTTTATGAAGAAACGGTTCTTTGGTCACATTGAAGTTTAAGTGGGGTAGCCTAATCGACCCCGAACGGTGGTTGCCCACTATGTCCGAGACTTTACACAACGACTCCCCGTCTTAAGGTTCTATGACAGCCTAGGTTTGACTGCACTACCACGCATTCATGATGCAGCAAAAGAAATCTCATCCTTATTAAAATAAATATGCTAATTAAAACAAATATGTACACGAAGAAATCAATAAATAAACAAATCAATATATAAAGAAATAAATAAAGAACTAAACAATGCAAGTAATTTGAAAAGTGATTTTAATTTCAAAAATTTTTTAAGTGGTTAGCCCTCTTGACGCTCCCTAGTGGAGTCACCAAGCTGTCGAGCCTGGTTTTTCACCCTCCCAATATTTTTTTATAAAATTAGGTCTTCTCTAAACCAATCAATATTAAACCCTACCCGTTTAATATTGACCCTCGACTAAGGTTTAAAAAAGACCATTTTTTCAACTTGAAAAGATTTGGAGTTACCACTTGATCGGAGTCAAGAAAAAGGGTTAAGTTATAACCAATTGGGTAGATTAGTTATAACTTAGCTACCGGTCTATCGATTAAAAAACCAAGTTATAAATACAGTTTTTTAAAACTAGAGATTTGGAAACGAGTACCACTTTTAACTTTCCAAATTTAACTTCGCTTTTCAAATATACCATTTTTAATTTCTAAAAAAATCTAATTATGATGCATGCAACTAACTTGATTAATTTACATAAATATCTAAAAATGAAAAAAAATAAAACTTTCCATATTTTAAGTCACCCGGTACTTATATATGAGTGCTTACGTACTTGTTATTCGAGATCAAACGTACGTAGTTATTTTATAAAAAGCTTTAGTAGCTAGTTTGATTTTAATTTTTGAAAAAGGGTCGTATTTACGTTTTTACCCAATTCAATTTATTCAAGGAAATTCTTTTAAAGGGTCTTAATTAGTGTTTATTTTTGGAAACTCTAAAATAGTCTTAATTTGGAAAAAAAAGGTCTATTTATTTTCATTTATTTTTAGAAAACTTAATTTTTCTAAGTGTGAAAACAATTTTTGTTTACTAACCTATTTATTTATTTTTATTTTTATTATATTATCTTATTTATTTTATACTTATTCTATCTATTTTCATTAAAATATATAAATAAACTACTTTATTTCTTTTTTTTTTGTCTTTTTGTTTTTCTTCTCTTTCTTTTTTCTTATTCATTCTTTTTTCCTTTCCTTTTTTTTATATTTTTTTTTTCATTATTAGTATTTTCTATTACATTTAAACAAAAAAATAAGTATTAAAAATATTAAAAAAAAAACTTCGGACGGATTCGGATGCATGAGTCGAACTTGGGCAAGTCAAATCGAGTCGGGTCGGACAGGTCGAATCTTAGCTTCTTCTTCTCTAGCACTAGCGAAGCACGATTCAGCTTGTTTCGTCCACTAAAATGAGCAGGTAACAATATTTTTATGAGTATTGGATTAGAGATTGGGGGGGAAGGGGGGATAGGTTTAGTGCCTTAGTGTTTTTGAGCCATTTGGGTGATTTTCAAAAGTTGGCCGTGGGCAACGGTGGTGGTTTAACCATGTAGGGGCTGCTGGGTATGATTGGTTGGTTGGGATTGGTTTTTCAGAGTGTAGGGAGTTTGGTTGTAGGCTTACTTTCACTCGAGGGTGGCTGAGGATGGTGGTTCGAAGAGAGAGAGGAGGAGTGTTAGGGTTTGATGGTAGTTGCTTGGTGGCACGGCTAAGGGTTACGACGGAGGTCGAAAGCAGCTTGGTTGGAGAACTTAAGCTGCAGGTAGTCTTCCAAGAGTGGTGGCTCAGCTCGAGTCAAAGTGAAGAGAGAGAGAGTAGGTTAAAGAGAGAAAGTGATTGAGAATGGATAAAGAGAGTGTGGGGATTGATTCCGTTCATTGTGTGTGTTCGTCTATGCCCCATGATCATCAACTTATACACAAATCCAACCTAGAAACAAAGGGAAGTTGGAATCGAATTAATGAAGAATGCCTAAGAAAACAATTTTTTTCCAATTTTTGGAGCTCAAATTGAATGTTCCTTTAACTGTATCCAAACATGTTTTTTGTACCGATTCACAATAAGCTATGTTTATTCTACAATTTCACCATTGATTTGGTGAAATTGCAACGAGAAAGGGTCCAAAAATCATGTTAAAGTGGGTGGTCTAAAGCGGAAAGTGTTGGAAACCTAGAGAAAGTCGAGGGAAACAGAGGGAAAGAGAGGAAAAGAGAGGAAAAAGAAGGGAAAATGAAGGAAAGGGGAAGAAAAAGTGAGCTAATGTAGCACTACGTCAATTATGCCAACCAACCCCGACATGCTACATGGCGCCATATCAGCAGGCCAACAAATCCGATAATGCTACGTGTCAAGATACGTAGCACAATTAGACCCTGACACATGGCAGTCCCTGATGTAATTGAAAAACCAAAAAATAAGAAAAAAGCCTCCTTACCTTTGCTAAATTTCGAACCTAAAACCTTATGCTTAATGCTAGTACTATATCCATATGCTTAACCTTCAGGCCGTTGGCCCATGCCTTATCCATATGTCCAATTATGGACTCGGTCAGCTTGCGCCGTATTTAAATCTAAGCCCAGGTTCAATAGCCTAATTTCTAAACCTAAATTAAATCTAGTGAAATGTTATCTTTTAAAATCTTTTATTTTTTTATTTTTTTGTGATTTTTTCAAAATTTCTTTTTTTTTTTTTAAATTTCTTATTTTTTGTGCTGTTTTCCCTATTTTCTTATGTATTCTAGAATTCCTATTTTTCTAAATTTCTTCTTTTTTGGGGGGGCTTTCTTTAATTTTCTATTTTTTTGAACTTTTTCTAATTTAAGACCCTATAACCTAATTTGAAAAATAAAAGGGGGGCAAAAATTAGGTGTCTATAACCACCAATTGTCAAACTCCTAAGCTGCTCCAAGTTAGGTAACTGCTATCCTAATGAACCACCCATAACAAGATTGCACCCTTTTTTTGTTTTAATTTTTTCTAATTTTCTAAAATTATGTTCTTATGTTTCTAGGTCCCTAAAATATTACAAATGATGTTTGGTGTCCTGTTTATAGGTTTGAAGAGGATAACATGCCACATGTTATTTCCATATTTTCCTAAGTGTCCATTAGATGCTAGGTGTCATTTCTATAGTAATCATGTAATGACTCATATTTTTAAGCTATTCCCATGCTACCATAACATTTTGGTGACTCACCAAATTGTTTTCTAAAAGATTTTTCATTATTTTATATTAGTTTACCTTATTTTGATAATTTATTATTTTATGTATATATTTAATACATATAATGTATATTCTATATAAATAGATCTAATATATAATTCAACTTCATTTATTATTTTTATAAGCTAAATAACTTATCTCTAATATCTTATTATATCTCAAAGCTTAAATTTCATGTTTTCGATAATTATCGATTTTATCAATAAATTGATATTTTTCTTAAATTAATTATTTTATATAGCTTATTTTGATAAATTAACTTTATTATGATACTTCTTCAAACTTTTCTAGCCTTACTGGTAAAGTTTGAACTAAAATGGATAACATTACTTAATGCCCTTAATTTATGGGCTCATAACCTAGAGTTATCATGTTAGCTCAAAACCCTAAGGTATTACATGTACTGTCTCTGCTTAGTCATCTCAGGAAATGGACCCAATATATCTAAACCCCATTGGGCAAACAACCAAGGATAGGTAAGTGGAATGAGGCAAATGCCGAAGCTTGCTCAATAAGTGCATTCCTCTAACACCAATTGCACACCTAGACTAGACTCAAAGCATCCTTCTTCATTGTTGGCTACAAATAACTAAGACTTAGAACTTTCACATATAGAGCACATATAATGGTATGCAAGTGTACCGACCAATTTTATAGTATAACTGTTGATAATCAGTTTCGCTTAACTTGCACTTGTCCTTTTGTCAACCAAGAAGCCGGGTAATCGAATCTCTCAGCATTCGTACTCTGTAGAAGACACTCGACAATTATGCTAAGTAAAAGAAACGCTCCTAGTTTGAATTCAAATCTATAGCAAACGCAGTTATATTTTACAACCACTTGCTATCCTTACATATTAGGGAAAATGTCAAGTCAAGAGCCACGTGTCTTAACAGTTACCTCGATAATTGCCTTAGATACAACAACTGTCTATAAATATTGGAAAGAAACTCTGTAAGAGCTCTCGAACACTTCTCATTCACATACTTACTATATTAAATCACCATTCTAACTTAGGCATTGAAGTAGACACATCAGACTGGCCCTAGTACCAAGTATTTTACTCTCTTTTACATGACTATTTCTTGACCCCAAAATTCACCAACAACATTTGGTACTATCTGTTTTTTTGTAAACACGACTACGTGGCAAGACTTAAGATGACATAAACTGCAAGTGTTGGTACTTCCTCCTAATAATGTGAAGGAGGGAGTCAGCCAGCTGATGAACAACAATTGGCTCAACTCGAGCAGCTCTATCTCGATTTAGCTAAAGAAAATTTTGAGATAAACAAAAAACATGAACAAATCCTTAACCTTCTCCACAAAAGTTTTCACCCGAATCTAGAAAAAGAGCGTGGTGATGATGATGCCAACAGTACTAATGATTCCATTTATTCACCTAAATTGCCTAAAGAGCAAGCTGAGGTTCTAGTGCAACCTACAGCTCCTACTTTCAAAAAGATTGATAGGGCAAGCAATCACAGTATATGCATCAGGTGGGACCCTCGCTTGTCAGCACATCCGTTTCAGCAACCAAACAATTCTAAATCATGAAAAGTCCTTTTGTCCTAGAGATTTAAGAGGAAGTAATACCTCGGCACATCGAGCTGCCTCAAGTTGAAACATATGATAAGATAAATTACCCCAAAGAACCACTTAGAGTACTACCGAACATTGGCCAAGTTGCATGGTTTAAGCAATGAGGTGGACTGTCAAGCCTTTCCCTCAACCTTGAGGAACGTAAGTAATACATGGTTCAATCACTTGAAACCAAATACCATATCATGTTTTGATGAATTAACAGATGTGTTCCTTTAACACTTCCTTGCTAGCAAGCGTCCTATTAAGGACTCTTCAATCTTGAACACCATCAAACAAAAGTTCGATGAGTCAATTAGGGATTATTTAGCCAGATTCATGGCCGAAATGGTCCAAATCCCAAAACTAGATACGAATGTGGACTTCAACATTGTAATCAATGGAGTCAAACCTCATGGAAACTTTTTTAAGTCTCTCGCAAAGAGCAAGCCGAAAACTTTCACTGAGTTTAAGGCTAATGCCACAATCCGGTAGGAAGATAACATAAAGGTATGGCGAAAGGCTGATCAAAGTAGAAGAGATGGAAAGAATGAAAAATGGAAAAATGCCAATGATAGACTTGGCACTGACAACAACAACGACTTAGATGCCAAAAGGAAGAGACCAAAGATCCTGACATTCTCATCTTACATGCCTGTCAATCATCTAATCTCGGATATTTTGATGGAGGTCCATGGGGAGAGAGGTGTCCTCCAATGGCCAAAAAGAATGCAAGGAAATCCATTAAGAAGAAATTCAAACAAGTATTGCAACTTCCACCATGACAAGAGTCACAATATGGATGAGTGCATTCAACTCAAGAATACAATCGAAGATGCAATACAACACAGGCACTTGCGCAAATTTCTAGTGCATGATGTCATGAGAATCAAAAGACCGTCTTAGAGGAGAAGAGAGGAATACAAGGATGACACTCTGCCAACAATGGTCGTGAGAGATGCAAAGGACGTTAATCCCAGTAGAGCACCCAATAGAGTAATTAATACAATTATCGGTGGACCTAGTATAGGCCAATTGAGTTCTTCAAACTCGGTTAACGCTAGGAATTATGTTTGCAATATTCACAGAAAGAAAGTCAGAATTGATAATACAATATCTTTCAGGGAAGTAGATTTTGAGGGCATACAAAGGTCGCACGACGATGCACTTGTCATCAACACGAGAGTCGCCAACTTTAAAGTTAAGAAGATTCTCGTTGACATGGGAAGTTTAGCCGATATCATTTTTCAACATGCTTTCGATCAAATGAGGCCTAAGATCAAAGCGCCGCTATGATCTTACAAGTATCACCTCTATGCCTTCAATAATCAACCCGTCCAAGTAGTTAGAGTTATCTCTTTATCGATATAGATTGACAATGACAAGCATGTTGCAGAGGACAAAGTGGATTTTCTCGTCATCAAATGTTGGTCCCCTTACAACATGATAATGGGACGGCCATGGCAGCATTTATTTAACATCATACCTTTAATGGGACATTCAAAAGCCAAGTTTTCCACTCCCACAAGGGTCGGTGTGTGTAGAAGGGATCAGCAATTGGCACGTTCTTTATATATAAGGGCTTTGAGGCGAGAAGAAGTATTTCAGGTCAAGATCTACACGAAAGGAAAGTCAGTCGATATAAAGAATTCCGAGAATGATACAGAAGAAATTCCTTTGGGAAACGATCCTAAAAAATGACAAGGATAGGAAAACCCATGTCAGCTGATGTTTGGCAAAGTTTGATTGACTTCTTACAAGCCAATGTTGATGTATTTGCATGGTCACCATTGGACATGTCCGATATTCCAACAAGCGTTATGGTGCACAAGCTCTAGATTAACCCAAATGTAAAGGTGGTCTAACAGAAAAAAAAAAGGACATTTTGCACTGGAGAGACAAACGGAAATAGAAGAAGAGGTCTAGAAATTGTTGAAGGCAAGATTCATTCAGGAAGAGCCTTATCCAACTTAGCTAGCAAATTATGTGCTAGTCAAGAAGTCTAATGGAAAATGACGAATATGCATAGACTTTACGGATCTCAATAAGGCTTGTCCCAAGGACTGTTTCCCATTGCCAAAAATCAATTAGATGGTAGATGCAACCGCAGGACATGCGTTGCTTTCTTTTATAGATGTTTTCTTCGGTTACAATCAAATCAAGATGGACAAGATCGATGAAGTCTACACATCTTTCATTACCAATTTTGGAATGTACTATTATACGGTAATGCCTTTCGGGCTGAAGAAGACTGGTGCCACATAACAGAGGTTAGTAATGAAGATGTTCAAATCTCAAATCCATAGGAATGTTGAAATATATGTAGATGACATAATTGTGAAGAGCATGAAGGAAGATCATCATCTCGCTGATCTGGAGGAGACATTTGCCACATTAAGGAGATATAGCATAAAACTTAACCCATCAAAGTATGTTTTTGGCACAACATTAGGAAAATTTCTTAAGTATATGGTCACACAACGCGGCATCAAGCCCAATCCAAGAAAGATTGAGGCCATAAAGAATATGAAGTCACCTTACAAGTCAAGGAGGTACAGGAACTCACCAGGCGAATTGTAGCCTTCAATAGATTTGTGTCAAGAAGTACAAATAAGTACGCAAAATTCTTCAAAATTTTGAAGAATCTAAAGGAATTCGACTGGATTGACAATTGTGAAAAAGCTTTTAACGAGCTCAAGGAGTTTCTTACATCGCCCTCGATACTCTTGACACCTATTCGTGGTGAAAATTTATACCTATATCTGTCATTCAACCATCGAGCACTTTCCTCTATATTGGTCTGAAATAACGGCAAAAATCATTGATCCATTTATTATATGACTCATGTTCTGTTGAGCCAAATATTCGATACACAAAGATAGAAAAATTTGTATTGGCAATGGTTCTCTAAGAAAGAAAATTGAAGCCGTACTTTGAAGCTCACCAAATTATTATCCTCACCGACCAACCATTACAACAAGCATTGTATAGACTCGATTCTTCTAGGGGGGATGATGAAATATTCCTTAGAGCTTAGTGCCCATGGCGTACAATAAAACTTAAAATGATGCTAAAGGCCTAAGTACTGGCAGATTTTCTGTCTAAATTCATAAGGGACGAAAATTGTGCAGAGATTGCCATGAAACCTATCTAGTTTCTTCATATCAATGGTTCTTTAACATGAGAAGGGAGTAGTGTAGGCTTGGTTCTCTAAGGCCCATAGAATGTCAAAGTTCATTACGCTTTGAAATTTGGATTCCCAGCTAATACCAATTAAGCAAAGTACGAAGCTCTAATTACTGAATTGAAACTGGCTAAAGAAATTAGTGTCGAGAAACTCGAAGTGTTCTCTGATTCCTAGCTAATGGTAAATCAGGTCACCAGAAGTTATGCAGTAAGAGAAGAAGAGATGAGCAAGTACCTATTGGTGGTACAAACGCTTACAGAAGAATTCCTATCTTTCTCGATTCACAAAATTTCAAGAAGTAAGAATATTGTTACCGATAAGCTATCGAAGTTGGCTAATATGGCATTCCTTAAGCTGAATGAGAAACATTTCGTCGAATTTCTCCTACAGAAAAGCATGTCTAATATCTCGTAGAGCTATGAGTTAGCTCCCTACCCAAAAGAACAATCATGGATGGATCCCTTAGTGAATCATCTAAAAAAAGGCTCTATCCTTGACAACAAAAAGGAGGAGCATAGATTGACTTACCAGGTTACGAACTACATGCTAATTGATGGTTAACTGTACAAGTGTGGCATATCCCAACCCTACCTTCAATGCCTTTCCCCAAGGGATGCCCAAAGGGTATGATCTGAACTTCATGGTGACATATGCAGTAATCATGTGAAGGCACAAACACTGTATATTCAAGCATTGTAACTTGGCTATTATTAGCCAACTATGAAAGAAGATGTGAGGGATGTTGTCCAGCAATGTCCTCAATATTAGAAGTACGAGTTGCCAAGTAAAGCACTTGCAAGTGAAATATGTAACCTAACCAATCCTTGGCCTTTCACTCGATGGGGGCTAGATATTCTCAGACCCTTTCCCAAGTCTACTACCCAACGACAATTTGTCACTGTCGTCGTAGACTACTTTACGAAATAGGCTAAGGCCGAGGCTATTGCAAAGATCACTAAGCAAAAAGTAGAAGCTTTTGTCTTTAACTCCATCATACCTAGATTTGGAGTTCCCTACACAATAATTGTAGATAACGACCTGCAGTTTTATAACAACAAGTTTCGAACATTTTGCCAAAAACACAGCATTCAACTAAACTATACATCCATAGCACACCCTTAAACAAATGGACAAGTCAAAGCTGTAAACAAGATCATACTACATAGCTTGAAGTGAAAAGTGGATTAAGTTAAGGGGAAGTGGGTTGACGAACTACCAAACGTCCTATGGGGATATAAAATCACTCACAGAACCTCAACGGGAAAGTCACCATTTAAGTTGGCCTACGGCACTAAAGCCATGTTGCTAATTGAGTTTGACTTGCCTAATCTTCATACGCATAATTTTGACATTATGCTTAATCAAGTTGGATCAACAGCAAATCTAGAAATTATTGAGAAAATCTAAGACATTGCAAAAGCCAGGGTCGCAGCATACCAACATAAAGCAATAAAATACTATAATCTAAGAGTGAAGCACAAGGTTTTCTAACTCAAAGATTTGGTTTGCCGTAAGATGGAAGTACTAGGTACGTAAGCAAATTTAGGAAAGCTCGGCGTAAATTGGGAGGATCCTCTCAAAATTCGGGAAGTCGTTGGCAAGGGGGCTTATCAATTGGAAAGGTTGGATGGATCCATCATCCTACAAGCTTAGAACGCCGATAATCTGAAATTTTATTTCAAATAATGTTGGAAGATTTCTACCGACACTCATCTGGCGATAGCCAACGTACTTATAATATTTATTTATGACAATTATATAGTTGATGTCTTTGTGATTTGATTCTAATTGCCAAATGAACGAGTTCTAGGATGTACGGCAAACGAACTGATCTAAGTTCTAACCTAATGCAGTAGTTGAACTATACAAATTAACTATATGGCCAAGTAATGCGGCTAGTCCATACCTTAAACAATTAACGGACAATATAAAAATGGGCGTGTGAAATAAAACATGCCGATGAAAAATGGGCATGTAAAATAAAATATGCTGAGGAAAAATGGGCATATGAAATAAAACATGTTGATGAAAAATAGGCATGTGAAATAAAACATGCTAAGGAAAAATGGGCATGTAAAATAAAACATGCCGAGAAACAGATTGCACGTGAAATAAAACATGCTAAGAAACACATGCAGTATGAAATAAAACATACCTAGAAACAATAGACTTATGAAATAAAACAGATTGAAGGATAGCAGGGAATGTGAATTAAAACATGCTAAGAAACAAATGAAGTGAATTAAAGCATTCTACAAATGAGAGCGCGAAGCAACATGCATAAACCAAACAAACCATGAAAGCACAGTTACATGAAAGTCACATACACTTAGCATTATCTTGATTATATTCTAGTGATTAATTACAAGAGAATGCAATATGCCAATACAACAAGTCCTATGGCCTATTCTCTTATTCAATAGAAATGATTCTCAAATTTTTCGCTGGGCTTCCTCAGTAGCCGATTTCTTGAAGTAGGCAACTTCTTCGACTTAAGCTTCATTATCACTTTAATCAATACTCTCGGTATTGGTCTTGTCCCCTTCATTTTCATCAACATTACTAACTTTGTTGTCGATGTCAGCAAAGTCGAGACACAAGAGATCATAATCGGGATGAAGCTTCAAGACCTCTTCCCTTACCGCTTGAACCCCCTCCAACAACTTCTTGTATAGAAGCCTCTCGTATTGTCGACTAGGAGTGACTATATGGAGAGCCTCTTCAATTGAAGGTCCCTTCTTCATAGCCTCCTGCAATTTGGCCACACAGCTCTGTAAGCTTAAGTTATTAGTCTCCAGCTCCTTTATCTGCATCCTAAACTTATCTTCATCATCACTCATCATGCAAATAGTCCGGCCTAAGCCCACTCTTCCCTTTTCTTCTACAGTTCCTCCTTCAAGCTTTCGGACTCTTTGTATTGTTGTTCCATCTTGGCCTTCAAGCTAGAGATTTCATCAGCAGTGAGATCTTGTGCCAATTTCTCAATAGCAAGTTCCTCCTTAAGCTTTTTCACCTCCATCTTAGCCCTAATCCTCACCTTCTCAGCTACAGTAATTTAGGCCTTTGATGCATTGTATGCATCCTCAACTTTCTACAGCAAATTTAGTTATTATAATTAAGAACGATCAAATATTACGCAAATATAGTAGAGGATATTACCTTCTTTGCCTCTCTGTCGACCTCGTCCAAAGTTGTAAGGATGTGGCTACTTATCTGGAAAAGGAAAATGTGTTAATTATCCGAAGGAGCTACAGAAAGAAAATGTTTATAGATACTTACATCACACAATTTGGCCATGAAATGGGCCTTTGCAACCACTGACCTTGTCGCCATCCTTCTTGGCGATATCTTTGTCTTTTAGAAGAATAACTCCTTCCATTAAAGCTAAAAATTTCTCCCTATCTCCCAAGGTAGAGTCAATGTCCAAAATCTTATGACTCCAGTAAGGGATGAAGTACTTGCCGACCTCTATTTGGCACGAATTCAACGTTACTAATGCCGAAAGCTTTAACATGCATTACCTCCATCGTCTGTTCGTCCAAGCCCCTGGATTTCTTGATAGGTGACTGGCTGGCAAGTTCGTCCCTGGTCTTTTTTCATCAGTTAAAGCCACTGCAATCACCTGTGATGAGCCTTTTAGGTAACTGCATTTTCATCCTACTCGTCGAAGTATGTCCCTCGACACTCACTATTCCTTAGCTCAATGGAAGTTTACATAATCACGATTGAAGGCTTCTTAGAACGAACCTTGGTCAGCTATATATTCTCATTCTCCTTTACTCTCTTGGTAGGATGAGAGATCTATGCAGCTGCATGCTTTACTGCAGCCTCCTTTGGTGGTCTCTTTGTGACAGCAGGCTGTATGGTAGTTGCAAAGGTGGTCCCCCTCCTATCAACCTTAGACTTCTTAGCCTTGGCTTGAGCAAGTAGCTTTACAGGATCCGCCTCTCCAACACCCATATCTACAAGACGAGTAAATCAATTAATATAAAGAGGGAAAAAATATGAACTTACATTTTTTGTGCCGAGCAAGGCTTAAAGGTCACTATTATCCCCTAAAGTCTCGAGAACGGCTTTCCTTGTGGCTATACTCAACATGATGGCAACACATCAGCGTACCTTCTTTTTCATAAAATATTGGTTTTCCATTTTCATAACGCCATATAATTCTCTCGATGTCCTAAAAGAGCATTTTGTTTCTCCTTCTCTCCTGAATCTTCTTCGCTACTACTGCATCATTTATATGTATCGGCTTAGTCCATTAGGTCTAGAAGTCTAAGTCCTCATCAAACACTATTGACACGAACTTATCATGCTACTTGTAAATCTTAGATTCTAACTTATCCATGAACTTACGCCCATGCCTTGTAGCAGTAAAGTACCACCCATCAAGCTACCTACAGATAGTGAAGAAAAATCTAAACAATTGAGGCATAGCCCTAGCCTCAACCTCTTCACATACTATCTCAAAAGCTACTAGAAGCCGATATGTGTTAAGTGAGAACATACTCAGTACGACTATAAAGTAGTTGAAGAAACCCCAAACAAAAGCCGAAAAAGGGAAGCGCAGCCCAAAATCTAGATACTTCAAGTATATATGGAACTTATGCTCCCGTAGAAAGCATACTCTCTCCCCATCTCTCGGCCTCCTTAAGTTCCATGCTCCAAGAAGATCTCGCTAGTACTGATTGTACTTTGTGATGATAACTCTATTGACGGAACTAGTGGTTCCATTTTAAATCACAAAAGTAGGCTATTGTGTTGTATAGATATCTTCCTAACAACCTCCCTTCTTTATTCTCAAGATAATTATCCATAGGAAGCTCATTAATCCGAGCAAGTTTATCATACCTTGCCTCTATACTATCGGCCGAGCTGCTTGAAGAATACGCCTCCTCACTCCTATTTTAGGGAGGAAGTAGCCTCAGTTTCCATTGCCTTAGAATTGGACAAAACAAGTCGACGAGCAACTTTGCAAACCATACCTGGATAGTTGTATGAAATGAAATAACAAAAGTTAAAGAGTGAGATTCTGAAGATTTGAAAATGAACGAAAATTTTAGGTATAACCAAAGGAGTAAAATTTGATTGTGAACAATGCCTTATATATAGATGATCTGTTCTCATAAGTGCAAATCTGCTTTTGAAAGTATTGATGTGCTGATATGATATTCCTGCGGACTGTTGACATGTGTCTCATGATAGATCTTAAATATAAAGAGTCTACCCCCACTCAATCTCTCTCTTAATATATATATACATAACTCCCTTTATCCTCTATTCGAACACAGGAGTTGGGGGGGGTAAATATTGATAGTTAGTTTTTGCTGAACTTGCACTCATCCTTTCGTTGGCTGAGAAGCCAGATAATCGAATCTCTCGACATTCATACTCTATAAAAGACATTCGAAAATTATGCCGAGTAGAAAAAACACTTATGGTTTGAATTCAAATCTATAGTACAAATAGTTATCATAAGCACAATTATAATTTACAACCACTTACTATCCCTACATATTAAGGGAGATATCAAGTCAAGAGTACACCATGTATCTTAACAATTACCTCGACAATTGCCTTAGACACAACAACTGTTTATAAATACCAAAAAGAAACTCTATAAGAACTTTCGAACACTTCTCATTCTCATACTTATTATACTAAATCACCATTTTAACTTAGGCATCGAAGTAGCCATACTGGACTGTCCTCGGTACTAAGTATTTTACTCTCTTTTGCAAAACTATTTCCTAACCCCAAAATTCACCAGCAACAATAGTGATTTAAGCCTAGATGTTAATCCCTTAAGGACACTATATAATTGGAAGGAAATACCAAAATTATTAGTAATTCTCCCTATTTTGCAATTATTCAACTTAATAGTTAAAAAGAAATTAAACTAATTAAAAACTAGCTTAATCAAACAAAACCCTAACTAACAAAATAAAATAAACAGAAACAAAGAGACTAAATCATTAAAGAAAAAATGATCCCTAGTAAATTTATTATTTACTTTCTAACACTATCCAACTTTATAATCTCAATTACTTATTAGACTAAGGGAGTTCCTTATATGAGTTAATCAGAATCGGTTCAACAAATTAACTTCTAACCTTATGTATATTCTACCCAAATGGCTTTTATAATGGAATATTTTAAGATTGCATTAAGCTTTTGAACTCTACTATTAGGTTTCCATAATTCAAAGAAACCAAATAGTAAAACTTCAATCTATTCAATTACTTCTAATTACCCTAGTCTATTTACTATAAGATCTTACAAACTCTGTAGCATATTAAAACATTCAACCAATAACTTTAATTTATCAATTCAGCAAATCAAAGTACAATGTAATTAGATCACAATAGTAAATATCATCAATTGAATAAATAAGAACGATGTTACATAAAAGAACTAGGGTTTGATAATAATTTACTAAGAAGAATATAATCAAAAAATGAAATAAAATTAAAAAGGTCTAAAGAAGAAGGGAATAAACTTAGCACTTCACCTTACTTACTCTTTCAAAAGAGCTTTCTCCATAACTTAAGTCTAGCCTCCTATTATAATACTTCAAAGCTAGAGTTATAAGGAAACTTCCAATAAGGACTTCTTTCATCAACAACATGTTCAAGCCCCAAAAGCATCGCAATGAACTCTAGGCATGATTCTCCTTTACTTAAACTCTTGAAATTCATGGATGAAAAGAATCATGGCCAAAAGCATGGGCATAATCCTCAACCATGATCTTTTCTAGACTTCAATTCTTAACCAGCATTCGTTCCTTTGAATGGAATCTCAAATATATCCCTCATTAAAGCTCCAAAACTTTATCAAATGCTTTAAAAATTATCATAAACCCTTCAATAAACCTACAAACGAAATAAACTACAAATAAACATCATATAATTCAAAAATAAAGCTAATAATCACTTAAAACTCAACCAAAATTCCCTATAACATATATGTTAAATGAATGTTATCAACTTGTGTTTATGTGGTTACTATAGACTCCAACATGTAGGTCAAACAACAATCGTTTAGCTTCGCTAAGTCATAGATACTTCAAAATATGGCATACTTAAGCCTCTCTTATAGAGCTCCCCATTGATAATGGTGAAGTTTGTGGACTAACAAAAAAGTCTCGAAGCTTCCTTCATATCCTTGGTTAATGTCCTCTCCTTTAATTAAGCAAGGATGGGGTCCATCCGGACTAACTCCAAATCTTCTTCGCTCATCACCAAACATTCCAAGGGCTTCTCAATGATCTTCTTAGGTACATACTTAGTAAATATCTTCTCTTCCCACCTTGAAGGGTTAGTAGAAGCTCATTTTAACAACTCGTTAGTTATTATTCTTATGATTGTGGAATTTTCTTAATATACTACTGCTTAAAATGCTTCAAGCTCTTTAACTATTTGAAGGTACTTTCCTACTATCGTCCTATGCTATACATGCCTCCTGTACCCAGTTAACGACCAATTAGGAGTCTAAATAGATATCCAACCTTCTAGGCCTAACCTCTTTGGCTAACTTCATTCAGGCTACTAATACTTCATATCCATACTCATCGTTGCAAATTGGGAAGCTGAACTTAAGGGCATATGAGACATTTGCACCTAATAAGCCTTTTAAAATCAATCATACTCTAATTCACTCATAAGTTGACAAACTATCAACATACAATATCTAAGTTGACTCTTCATGTTGAGCCAAAACATCTTCACTTCTAGTAAATTCAACAACAACGTCAGCAAAGATTTAGGTTTTGTATGCCTTCCTTAGGTAGTACTAGATACTAAAAGCACTTAACTCCAATGTATACCTAACCATCCAATCAAAGCGTTAGGGCTTTACAGTATCTATTTCAAGGGTTGATTAGTCAAAACCATAACTTAATGAGCCTCGAATTAAGATTGGAGCTTTCGTGCTATGATGATAATCACAAGGAAAAATTTCTCTAACTTGCTATAACGGAGCTTCAAGGTTGAATCTTTTTAAGTTTAGCTTTTATCCCATGTTGCATCACCATGAACCCTAAAAACTTTCTTAATGAAGCTCCAAACACATACTTCTAAGGGTCTGGCATGTTGTGGTGCTTTATAGTATCAAATGTCTCTTCTAGATTAGCGAGGTTGTAAACCCTAGGAAATCAATAGTTGAACCCTAATTCAAGTCCGAGTATCCTAAACTATACAATAAGTCGATAAGGCTAGTAACAATAAGAGATTACAAAATTTAATAAATTAAATATAACACCGATAACAAAACCCTAGGAATTTATTGAAATCCTAAATCACATACTAAAACCCTAAAACTAATTTATGTACTATTAATCAAAATTGAACTTGAATTTATTCGAAACCCTAAAATTATAAACATAAATCTACAAAATAGTTAAATATTACTCGATAGTGATATAATCATAGTCGAATACAATTTTCAACTAAATCACCTATTCGCATGAAATTTTAACGAAATCACTATAATAACTTGTAAATATTATAATTGTAATGGGTACCAATTAAATTGACAAATTTTCACAAAAATTTAAAAATTAATTTACGATGAGTATTGTTATAATTTATATGTTTCGAAAAATTACATATATTTATTATTAATTTTTATTTTCCTTCTCTTTCTTTTTCTTTTTATCTCTTTTCTTTCTTTTCTTCTTTTTCTCCAATTGCCACATTCTGGAAATGGAAATCAAATGGCAGCCTACATGACAAAATAAATTGCCATGTGTTTAGTTTACAAGAACAGAAATATTTTGAGATAAGAACCTTGTCTCATCTTCATTAATTCAAAAGATTAGGATAAGATATTTCTTTTTATTATTTTTCCCTCCTTAACTTGATAACACGTGAAATAAAAAAGGAAGAGAAAATCTGGAAAGGAAAAGGCAAACTGAAAACAAAAGAAGAAAAAAAAAATTCTAGAAGTCAAAACGTGAAAAAGAAGGAAGAAAAAGAAGAACAAAAACTAAAAATAATAGGTAAGTAGAAGTATTTTAGTAGTATATATGTATATTATATAGTATATACATGTATAAATGTATTATTTGTATGGTATTTTCTTTTAAATATAACACTACTATTATATGTATATGTGAATAAATACATAAATTGAATTATATATGGATGTATTAGGCTATGTATGTATACATGTATGTACATAGGTATATTATACGAAAGAGTATGTATTATGTATTTTTTTAAGAATACATATAATTAGTATTAAGTATTTTTATTAAATAACTATAGTATATATATGTGTAACTGTAAAATGTAAAAATAGTTATGTATACATGTATAATTATTTTCACATATATATATATGTAATCGTATAGTATATATATGTAGTAGTATATTTCCATAAGTAATAATATATGTATATAGGACATATATATATGTATGTATAATATAGAGTATATATTGCAGTATACTGCATATATCATAAAATATATGTATAATATATAGTATACATATTTTATAACAAATACAATGTAAATATATATGTACTGAATATATAATACATGAATAGGTATTTGTATGTTATTTATATATATCTATGTATTTGGAATTATATGAGTATATTTTACAAATACATGAATATGTAGATAAGAGTATGTTTATTTTCAATAAATATATATACATACATAAGGCGTATAACATATAGTATATATATGTAGTATACAAAAAATATATATGTAATAATATCTATAAAATAAAATAAATTTATAATTATATAAGGAGTAGGTACATATATATATATATATTACCATAATTAAGGATTTTTCAAATAATATAAAATTATAAAATATATTATAAGTATATGTATATATATGTATAAATCATGAAATATATAAATAATAAGAAAATAAGAAATAATAAAAATAATAATGATAATAATCATAATAAAGCCAAAATCTCAAAAATAGGAAAAGTATGCTCAAAATAATAAAAATATCAAATATATGGTTTAAACAATTATTAAATCATAAATATATTATAAAAAAGCAAAAATTAATATTTTATAATTTTTAAACTTAAATATTAATTTTTGTGATATTTTTATAACATAATTTAAATTACAAGTCACAACGTCCAAAACGGATCTCGTTACAAGAAAATTTGCTCGGAAACGATCAAAATGGACTATAAGTTCATAACGATCCGTGCTAAAACAAAAATGTTACACGTGATTCGATAAAAAGCTTGAATCAACAATTTCATATAACTAGGTGAAATAGACCTTACAAATTATGATACTAGTTAGCTTTAAATTCCCAAATTTACAAATTTCAATTATTTTGAAGTGATTTCGATATAAATCCTGAGCTGCTACCAGACTACTACGACCCTTGAGTTAGTCATGATTGAGTGAGTTTTTCCTAATGATTCCATACTTATTTGTGTTTGTAGTTAGTAAATATAAGATATGATTTATAAATGAATGTATATGTGGTTGTGTTATGCTTATGCATAATAATTATTGTTGATGGTGAATTTACTTTAAACTTTAATAATATAATGATTGTTGCATAGTAGATTCACTAAGAATTGATTATTTATGACTTAGAATGATCGCTGAATAAATAAGACTTAATTTTATTCGACTAGAAAAAGGTTAACTTGGATCATGCATAAATCATGCACTGTATAACTAATTCTAGCAGTCACATTATACGAAGGTAACTAGAGGCCATACGTGAGTTGATTATTGATTGTGATAGATTCCATATAGTGCACATGTATGATATGACCTTAACCTAGCCAGCAGGATGACTAAGCATTGGAGGCGCCAACCGCCTAGCTATGCGTCGAGTCTAGAGGCCTTCGTTTAGGGGTAAGTAAGGGCTGTGTGAACCTACTCACAATGACATGTAGAACTCGTTTTGATAAAGCTGGTAATGGATGTACTATTACATTTTAAATACAAAACGTGGAGTTTCGTTATGAAGTAAGTTCTAATATGATACCCGGATCTGACTGTACCGATAAAGCTCCAACCCTGACTTCAGAGGGCATTAAATCCGTGTTGTATGCAGTACCTGGTTACCTACATGTATCTGTTTGGCATAATGTTTATCATGCATTCATTTGGTTGAACTTAACTGTTGAATAACTTGATTGCTGTATGGTTGAGGAAAATTATCTCACTAAGCTAGTTAGCTTATACCCTTGTAGTCTTCTCTCGCAGGCTGATCTTTTTGTGGAGTCGAGCCATCACATGCTTGAGGTTAGTTTTCTACACGGGGTAAGTATGCAAGTTGGATGAGATCAAAGAGTACTTTTGACAAATTATATATCTGAATATGTAATTGTTATACTAGTTGAACTTTAGACATGTTTCAGACTTTGTAGTTGTAAACTTTTATACAAATAGACCATGTGTTATGTTTTTATAATTTTATTATTTATCATGAAATGATATTACTTAAGCTTTCACACTCTTGATAGTTAGTAGTAGCTATAGTTTTGTATATCGTATAAAGGGTTGTCAATGGTAAGGGAATTCAATCTTCAATCCTTTGTACGGTATAAGGCAACTGCTACGACTAGCCCCCTCAAGTCGTGACAGAGGTAATCCTCATGAAATTTATACTTGACGATCATATTATCTACACAAACCTCAATATTCCTGTATCTAAGGTTTAAACATCTTCATTACTAACCTTTGATATGTTTCACTCACATTCTTCAAGCGAAAAGGCATAATCTTGTAACAATATGCTCTAAAAGATCATGATAAATGAAGCATATACTTGATTGAAAGGATGCATCTTGATTTGGTTATAACTAGAAAAGGCATCTATAAAGCCTAATAATGCACGCCAAGATGTGCAATCAACCAGTTGATCTATCTTAGGTAAAGGAAAGCAATCCTTTAGGCAAACCTTGTTAAGATTAGTAAAGTTGATATACGTATATTACTTCTTATTTGTTTTCTTAACCAGTACACAATTAGCCAACCAAGTCGGGTATGGCTTCTCTTTGATAAAATCCACCTTAAGTAACTTCTAAACTTTCTCCTCTATGGTTGCTTTCCTTTCTAAAGTATAGTGTCTCTTTCTTTTGCTAGACAACCTTTCCATTCAGATCTACGTTAAGATCATGAGTTATGATTTCCTTTGGAATGCTATGCCTATATGATGGGGACTATGTAAATACATCCTTCTTAGCTCAAAGGAAATCCACTACATGATCTCTCAAGTTAGGAGTCATACTTGCTTTGATCTTGGTAGTCTGCTCAGGGTCATCACCTAGCTGAATGGTCAAAGTCTCTTCATCAGGGTCTCCACTAATCTATAGGCAATGATCCGAGATATACTCAATATGATAAATCTGATCCCTCTTCAAAGCTTTCATGTATAAAGATCTTGCCAATTTTTTATCACCATAACATATGCCAACTCTAGTTGAGGTTGGAAACTTTCCTTTGACAATCTTAAAGATATTTATGGATGATTACGCCATAATTATATTATATGTGATAAGCAGTCTATAACTACAAAATCAACCACTTTCTCAACAACATTCTCATCATCGTGATCTATAATGACATAGTCACAACTCCTTGAACTTTCACCAATAAATCTAGTCGTACTTATAAGTTCGCATCTTGTAATTATCTAATCTCAATCGCATTTGGTCAAAACTCATACTTGAAAATTATGCCTATGGAACTCCTGGTGTTTACAATAACCTTTTTGATGCTAAAATCAACAACCTTCATGCTAATAACTTATATGTCATCATGAGGAAATTGAATACTTTGCAAGTCCTTATTAGAAAAACTATCTACCTTGTGCTTCTTACTATGAACATTCGATACTTAGTCTTCGTGATTGTTAGTTGAGCTCTAAGTTTTTAGCCTACTTCCTCATTGTGAGGCACTATTGATGTCACAACTCAAGGGTGGTCTAGTCGTAGCAGAGGTCGTATATCACATAAAAGACCACAAATTGGTTACTCTTCCATTCATAGATCATTCATACAACATATAAGATTACTACAACCACTTGCTTCCCAATTACAATCAAATAAAGATGATATCATAACATACTTGTATTCATATAACATTTAGGTTATAATATTTACACATATCAAAAGATTCAGTAATCTAAACTATT
Source organism: Lumnitzera racemosa (assembly GCA_024138005.1). Classification (NCBI taxonomy): domain Eukaryota; kingdom Viridiplantae; phylum Streptophyta; class Magnoliopsida; order Myrtales; family Combretaceae; genus Lumnitzera; species Lumnitzera racemosa. Next base: position 50,536,357 of record JAMXBC010000004.1, on the reverse strand, counting down.
TGTAAAGTGCCTACAATAGGATCATAGTAAAAATACACATAAAAGATCTACATATATTCTCTCGACACTCTTTGTAGCTCACTCTTGCCTAAAATCTCATACCAACCTCTGGCATCCAACAGCTAGCATCTATAAAAAGATAGTCTTGCAATTAAAGTCTACAAGAGTATAAGCTAAACTACTTAGTGAGTAAATCCCTCAACTACACTAATAAGCAATTTATAAATACGTTAAATTCTAGTATGTGAATGCATGAATAAGTAGAATGCCAACCAGATATGTACAATTAACCAGGTAATTTACGCAACTCAAATTTAACACCCTTCAAAGTCAGGGTTGAAGTATACATAGCACCAGTCAAATCCGAATATTATACCAAAACTTACTTTACTAAGAAAATCCTCATTTCATATTAAAATAAACCAATCTATTTGTTTTAATCAAAAACCAAGTTTTAGGTATAATTGTGAGTGAGCCCCTATAGTCTACACTCACCCTTAAATAGAGGCTTCTAGACTCGACCTTTAGCTAAGTGATTAGCACCTCAAACACCTAGTGTTCTCGTGGGCTAAAGTAAGGTCATATTGTACGTATGTACCATACTAAACCATTATATTCATAAAATTAACAACCCTTGTATGGCCTCTCCCTACCTCCGTGTAATGTGACGGTTGGAATTGATTTATGCAATGCATGTTGATGCATGTTCCAATTTACTTAATAAGTAAATTATAATTAAGTTCAATTATTGTATGATCAGTGAATATCATAAACAATACAATTCCTATCCAATCTACTATGCAACAAACAATTTGTTATCAGTATTTAAAGTAACTTCACAATTCAACGAACAATAGCATTCACATGCATATTCCCAACCCTACACAACATCCAACTAACGATATTATTTAAATCCACTAACTACAAGCATAGAATCATAGAGATTACCCACTCGGCCATAACGTTTCTCAAGTGTCACAGTAATCCTCTAGAAGATTCAAACCTGTATTAAGATCACTTGATTATGAGAAAATGGAAATGGTAATAAGTAACTAAGTGAACTACTTTTCTTAGGTAATTGATTACCTAAATCTACTTAGGTTTTCTATTAGTTTTTTCCCTCGATTAAATTCTTTTATTAATTGTATGTAATGTTTTTCAATATTCATGCGTTTATAGTTGATTTTCATCATTTTCGAGTATACGTTCACACGGTAAGGTCTATTTCGGATGATAAGACCCGCGTTTTTCAATATAGGTTTAAATTATTATAAATTTAGTTATTTGACTTAAATATTCTTATTTATTACTTTTATATCTCATTTTGTTAATTTATGATCTAATTAATTTCTAAATTATTATATTCTTATAATTTTGAACTATTATTATTATTACATGTATTTATATAAGATTAACATAAGTTGATGAATGTATTATGGGCCTATTATAGCTTTCAATCCCTACATAAATATATACATGTAGGTGATTAGCTTACTATTTTGTATTAAATGCTTATATTATAATACACTTATGTACTTACTTTATGCTTACTTATTTAAGTATCTTATATATGTATGTCCATATGTATATTCTTTTAGTATATTAGTAAATGTACTTGTACATATTCTTATATGTATTGTATTATCATACGTATATCCATACACGTATTTTCGTACTATTATATATGTGTATTTATACGTATTTTCATATTTCCATAGTATAATTTTAAGGAATTTTCATATAATTTATATATATATTTATGATTTCAATCGGTATGAGTATATGTAAATACCTAATCTTCTTATTATAATTAATTATGTACATAAGGAATATACATATGTAGTGGTGTATAGATACTTGTATATATATGTATTCGTAATCTTAATTATGTATACATGTATTTATACTTTATGTTTCACTAGAATCCATACGTACATTCTTCATATATGTGCATAATATATATATATATATGTACTCCTACACACATATGTACATATGTTGTTTATGCATGTACTAATACATATACATAATACATGAGTTTTGAAACAAACAAGATTATACATGTAACTTCTTTACATATACATAAGACTTTTAGGATTATACTCTAAAATACAAGCTAAATACTTACTAATACACTAAGTATATTAGTTCATAACCAGATAAAAAGGAAACACACACATACTTTATAAGAAATACTAGTATTAACATAATAGATATACCTTTTTCTTCTTCTAAATAAGGGTGAGGAGTTATGTTATTTGGGTAGTAAGATGTGGGTATTTGTTAAGGGGAAAAGGAAGTAAAAATGAAAACTAGAAGAGGGAAAGAAGAAGAGGGGAGTTATGGTTTGAAAGAGGGAAGAAAAAAAGTGGATTTTGTAGTGTTTTAAATGTGTTAAAATAGAAAAATCAAGAGCACCCTTAAAGGAATCCAAGTGGACAGCTAGGGGAAAAAGAAAAGTGAAAAAAGAAAAGAAATCAAAAGAAAATGAGAGAAGATTTTAGGTGATGTATTTATTAAATATATTTTTAGAAATAAACATAATTAGAAGAAAAATTAAAGGAAAGAGGGAAATAAGGAATTAAATGAAATAATTAGTAAAACAATTATTAGGACTTTCCTTAAATATGTATAATCCTATAAATAATGTTTAGCATAATAGTTAATATAACTACAAAGAAAATTATAAGTTATAATACTAATAATTGCTATATATTGTTTAAATAGCAACTAAGTACTTAAATCTACATAATGCCAATCTATTCATATAATTATAAGGTTAATATTATTTATAAAATAATATTATAGTTTCTTATAAATTAATTTAGTACATATACATTTGTAAGTATTTAGGAGTTATCTTTAATTGTTAGTTAGTAATTCTACACGATTTAGCCTATTGTTAAGTATCTCTACTCAATTAGGGTTTTATTGTGATTATATTGAATTAGCACATCTATAAGCTTAATGTTATGATTTTAGGGTTTTTATCTCTTTTAAGTATAATCTTTAGTGTTTATACGCATTTAGGATTTAATATGTTTATATGCAATTAAGTCCTTTTTATTATATTAGGGTTTTTATCTTATATTGCCTTCTTAACTCTTAGGATTGTCTAACATACCTAGGTCTAATCTAAGTTTTAGATAAAAAATTTTAGGGGTTTACAATTGATCATTCCCCTACTAACTTGGTTATTACCACCATTATCATTTTACACCCCCTAATTGGCATTTTCCTCCTTCTCTTCTTCATTTCAAAGTTGTTGATCATTGTACCTTCTTCTTTAGGTAGGACATTATATCCTCTCCTCCTCATTTGCAATAAAATTCCTCAAATCTCCTCTTTGGACAGCATCTTTAAGTGGGTTCTATTGTTAGTGGATTTTGGTAACTAGAATTACCCTGCAAAGAAAGGAAAAGCTTTTGATACCAAGGCCAGTCCAGTACAACCACTCAGATGCCTAAGTTAGTAAATGTAAATCGAGGAAGTTAAGAGTAGTGAGAAATTATTAGATATCTCTTATAAAGTTCATTTCCTGTATTTATAGGCGATCATCATGTCTAAAGTAGCAATTATCAGAATAACTATTAGAACACATGGAAGCTTCTTAATTAGACACATTTCTTGAAATGTAGGGAAAGCAAGTAGTTATGTAATATAACCGGGCTAGTGATAACTAGTCGTGCCACTTCCCATGAGTTCAAATTAGGAATGGATCAATATCACTCGGCAACATGTCGAGAATGCAGATTACTTGACCTAACAACAATCGAATGGACGAGTGAGTGAAGCTTTGACTATTAACTAGTAACAAGTTAAGTAAATGAAAACTGACTATCAACATTTGCCCCCCAACTCTAGTGTTCAAGGATTCAACAAAGGGAGTAACATATAATCTACTAAAGGCCAAGTGGGAGCAATTCCTTAGATGTCAAGTGAGGTAAGAAGCAAGACAGATCACATCCCAATCGAAAAGTCACAATTTTCAATTTCCCACCTATTAAAGAGACCAAAAAAGTAGAAGGTATGAGATCTGTCACCTCAATCATCATTACACCATAGGCCTAATAACTGTTAAAGACTCGTCAACCGTTAGATTTCTGTCTTAAAACACACATCAACAATCCATGCCATTATCTAACCAATACATCATTACCATAAAAAATACATTTGCAGTTACAAGGATAAATTATCCATATTTAAAGGACTATTCAAAATCAAAACAAATTTCTTTAGTTGCATCCAAAAGATTTCATTTACTCTCAATGTCTCAACTTTACTCTCTCTCAAATTCTTCAAATTCTATAACATTCCTCATAATCAATTAGGTATGGTTCATAATGTAGTTCTTCGACTTGTCCTTTTGGATTCTTGAGCAATAGAGATTGAAGCCACTTCTTCCCCCCCATAAAAAAGAACAAGATGGCATGTTCCTCAGGTAGTTCAACTGATAATGTGGTGAAGCAATGCAATAAACTCACCCAAATCAATTCCCTTGCAATAGATACCTACCCAGATGATAAGGAGGGAAGATCTGTGGCTAGTTATCTATACAATAATATAGTCTATTTCTGTTATTCGCCAAACGAAGCAGTCAATACCACTAATGGGGTCCATATTTAGAAATACAATAAGTATTGGCAAGACCTTCTAGAGGCATGGAATCTTAGGAGGCCGAGAGAAGAGGATATAGTGTATTTTCCGAGCGAACGTAAGTTCCACATCTACCTCAAATATCTTGATTTTGGACTGCACTTCCCTTTCTCGACGTTTCATTAAGTAGTTCTTCAATTATTTCTGAGTAGTGTCGAGTATGTTTTCACCAAATACATATCGGCTTCTAGCGGCTTTCGAAATAATCTATAAAGAGGTTGAATTCAGGGCTATGCCTCGATTGTTTCGATACTTCTTCACGATTATGAGGCAACCTAATGGTTGGTTTTTTTCCACTGTGAGACATGGGCAAAAGTTCATGGATGGGTTAGAGTTCAAGATCCATAAGTGGAACAACAAATTCATGTCTATCATGTCGAATGAAGAGATGGATTTCTAGACTTAATGGACTGAGCCAATCTACACAAAGGACATAGAGCTAATGCTAAATGATGCCACTGCGGCAAAGAAGATTCAAGAAAGGAGGAAGAACAAAATGTTCTTCTAGGACACTGAAAGAATAATAAGGCGTTATGAAAGCAAAAAGTCAATCTTCTCTGGGAAGGAAGGTACGCTAATGAGTAAACGCCATGTCGAGTATTGCTATAAGAGGAAAGCCGTTCTTACGACTTAGGGGAAGAATTGTTGCCATTGAGCCTTACTCGACACGGAGTGTAAGTTCTTTTTTTCTTGCATTAATATTGATATGCTTACTTCATATTGCAAATATGGGTGCTAATAAGGTGAACCCTACTAAACTATTAGCCTAAGCCAAGGCCAAGAAGTCAAAGGTTGACAAACGCAGAACCGATGTCATTATCACTTAGCCGGCTGCTATGAAGAAAGCGAGAAAGGAGGGTATGGTGAAGCAAATGGCAGCTCAAAAGAAGGCCACCTAACTAGCTGAAAAGAGAAAAGGGAGTAAGAAATCTAGGTTAACTAAGGTTGCACAAACTAAGGTACCTCCAGAGAAGAATATTCCATTTGCTGTAGAGCTAAAAAAGGGTAGCCAGACAACCCAACCACAAAATGAGGCTAAAATCACCATTGCCACTAAGGAGTCGTCACTGGTGGTGGAGGTAGTACCAAGTACCAATAAGAGGCCTAGGAAAGAGCTTGTTGGCCAACCACTTGCCAAGAAGTCTAGAAGGTTAGAAGAAAGGACAAAGGAGGCCATGCACAACAAAGCTCTTGGCATCAACAATGTCAAATCCGTCCCTGATATGAAGGTCAGTGAATAGTTTGTCCCTTGTTAGAGCCATATTGTTTTGCATACTGATTCGGCCCTAGGCAATAAGACGAAATCTTTGGCCTTGATGGTAGGCATTATTCTTCCCAAGGATAAAAAGATCACAAAGAATGACGTCGACCAATTCAACAGTTGTAATAAGGCCCATATAGTAGCCAAGCTATATGATATAAGTATCTATAGCATCCTCTCAACTGCCAAACTTGTCCAATCACTATTCCCTCTGTTTGTTGTCAAATTAGTAGCCACATTCTAATGGCTTTGGATCAGGCCGACAAAGAGATGAAGAAGGTAATAACAATAGTATTTACGTATTCTGCCAAGTCATTGTACTCATCGTACTAAATGAAATTGTTGTAGAAAACCAAGGATGCATACAATGCATCTAAAGCCCAAACTGCTGCTGCTGAGAATGTGAGGATAAGGGCCAAGATGGAGGCTAGAAAGTACTAGGAAGAACTAGCTACTAAGAAGTTAGTACATTCCTTGGCTATTGATTAAGTCTCAAAGCTTAGGGCTAAGGTTAAAGAGTAGTACAAGGAATCTAAAGGCCTAAAGGAGGAGCTGCAAAAGAAAAAAGAAGAGTACTGAGATCTAAGCTAAACCCTTTGCACCATAAACGAAGAGGAAGATAAGCTCAAGGTACAAATCAAAGAGTTGGAGATCGACAACACAAAGTTACAAAGCCATATAGCCGAGTTGGAGGAAACTATGAAGAAAGGACCTTCAGTTGAAGAGGCATTAGCTATCGTCACTCCCAGTTGGCAATATAAGAGATTATTGCAGAAAAAGTTGTTGGAGGGGGTCCAGGTAGCAAGAGAGGAAATCCTTAAGTTTCACCCTGATCATGATCTCTCCTCCCTTGATTTTGCTGACATCGACGACAAAGTCAACAATTGTGACGAAGATGACAACAAAGAATCAAGCACCAAGACTGTTAAGAAGGGTAATAATGAAGCTTACGCTGAGGATCTATGGGAAAGCAAAGAGTGTCCATCAAAGTAAATCCCTTATGAGCGAAAGGAAAAATCAACCTGCTTTGAGACCCCAAACACCAAAAAAGAAGTATGCTCTGAGAGAGCCCCAATCCAAAAATTACTTCTGCTCACTCTGAGAATTGGTTGTAAGATTGTCTTACATTTGTTATTTGTTGTATGTAGCTCTCTAGGCTGATTAGCCAAGTATTTATAATCACATCACTATGAATAAAAAACACCTTTGATATGTATGATTTTTTCTATTAATATACATGTTTTACTTCACATGTTCTTATTCTTTAGCAAGTTTTATTTCGTATACTAAGTATTTCTCAACATGTTTTACTTCACACGCCAAATTATTTTGGCATGTTTTATTTCACATGCCTTCCATCCGTCTTTTATAAACATTGTTCGTTAGCCATTTGAGATGTCGACTAGCCGTATTACTAAGCTACAGGATTAATTTCTAAAGTTCGTTAAACATGATAGGCCAGAACTTATGTCATTTCGTTCATCATGAAATTTGAACTTATTAACTCGTCAGTCATAAATAGATCAAGAAACAAAATAAGACTTCAAATATAATTCTCATAAATAAGTAGGCTATCGCCTTACAAAATAAGCGTACATGAACATCATCTAAGCAATTAATTGAAATAGAGTTTCAAATTCTCATCATTCCATACTCAAGGGATGATTGATCCATCTAACCTTTCTAGTCGATAGGCCCCCTCGGCAATGACTTCCCGAACCCTAATAGGATCTTCCCAATTTGTGTCTAGCTTTCCTTAACTCTCTTGTGCACCAGTTGCTTCCATCTTTTGCTAAACCAAATCTCCAAGTTGAAAAACCTTATGCTTTACTTTATTAATGTAATACCTAGCTACTCTATCCTAGTACACCGTAACCATTACTCTTGCAATATCTCTAATTTCTTTAATGGTGTCCAAATTTGTTGTTAATCCAACTTGATTAGCCATCACATCAAAATTCTAAGTTCTTATATTAGGTAGATCTAACTCAATCAGCAAAACTGTTCCAGTACCATATGCTAACTAGAAGGAGGTTTCCCCTGTTGCAGTTTTATATGTGGTTCTATACCCATAAGACATCTGGTAGCTCATCAACACATCTCCCCTTAACTTGATTAACTTTCCTCCTCAAGCCGTATAAGATAATCTTGTTAATAGTTTCAACTTGTCCATTCGTCTAAGGGTGTACTACAAGCGTCTAATCCAGGCGAATACCGTATTTCTTACATAATGCTCCGAACTTGTTGTTGTCAAAATGTAGGCCATTGTCCATAATTATCATAAAAGGAATTCCAAATCTCGATATTATGGAGTTGAAGACAAATGCCTCTACTTTCTGTTTGATGATCATCGCCACTACCTTAACTTCTACCCATTTTATAAAATAATCTACAGCAATAATGACAAATTGTCATTGGGCTGTAGACTTTGAGAAGGGTCCAAGAATACCAAACCTCCACTAAGCAAAAGGCCAAGGACTAGATAGGTAACATAGTTCAGTTGAAGGCATGTAACTCGGCGCCTCATGCTTCCGGCACTGTGGACAATGCCAATCAGTCATCCTTGCATCTTCTTTCAAGGTTGGCCAATAATACCCGAGTCACAATGTACAAACTCAGTTTGAGCCTTCACGTGGTTACTGCATATGCCACCTTATAGTTCATATAACACCCATTGGGCATCTTACAGAGGAAGACATCGAAGATAGGGTTGTAAAAGCTGCATTTATACAATTGATCATCTATCAACATGTAATTTACAACTTTATAAACCAATCTTTGTACTTCTTTCTTGTCATCAGGGAGAGTACCATCTCTTAAATAATCTACAAGGGGATCCATCTATGATTCTTCTTTCAGATAGGGAACCAATTCATAACTCTATGAAAGACTGGATAAACCTTTCTATAGAAGAAACTCGATAAAAAGTTTGTTGCTCAAGTCGGGGAATGCCATAATGGCCAATTTTGACAACTTGTAGATAGCAATATTCCTACTTCTCAGAACCTTGTGGATTGAAAATGATTGAAATTCTTCTGCAAGTGTTCATACCACTAAGTACTTGCTCATTTCCTCTTCCCTTACCGCATAACTTCTCATGACATGATTCACCACCAATTGTGAATAAGAGAAAACTTCGAGTGTCTTGGCACCAATCTCTTTTGCCAGTTTCAATCTGACAATCAAAGCTTCGCATTCTACTTCGTTGTTGCTGGTTAGGAATCCAAATTTTAAAGCAAAATTAACCTTGACATTGTAGGGCCCTTGAAGAACAAGGCCCATACCACTTCCTTCTCTGGTGGAAGAACCATCCACATAAAAGGTACCATACTAGTTTCTTAGCAATCTCCATACTATCTTCCTCACCAATATACTCGGCCAAAAAATTTACCAGCACTTAGCTCTAGAGTATATTTTATCATCCTATCGAAAGAGTCTAGCCATTTAAATGCCTACTACAATGGCTGAATAATGAGGATTATGATGTAGTAAGCCCCAAAATACGGCTTTAATTTCCTTACCATGAGAACCATTGCCAAAACAAACTTGTCAACTTTCGTGTACCAATCCTTTGGCCCATTGCAAGACATGACTTATGTAAGAAAAAAGTCAATACTCCTTGCCATCAATTCGAACCAATACAAAAGAAAGAGCTCAACAGTTGATTGACAATTACAAATATAAATTTTCTCCACAAATGGGTGTCGAAAGTATCAACGGTGACGCAAGGAATTCTTTAAGATCATTGAAAGCTCTTTTGCAATCGTTGGACCATTTGTATTCTTTTAGATTTTTTAAGATGTTAAAGAATTGTGCGCACCTATCCACACTTCTCGACAAAAACCAATTGAGGGTGGCTATTTGTCTTGTGAGTTCCTATACTTCCTAGACCGTATGAGGGGATTTCATATTTATTATCACCTAAATCTTTCTCGAGTTGGCTTCAATGCCATGCCAAGTGACCATGTTTATTTGAGTTGCTCTTAGAAGTTAACCAAACTTGGCTAAATATCTACCAACAAGGGTTTCCCTATCTTCATTGTTTTCCCAAGGTCATCTCCCAAAGAGATTTTCTCAGTATCATTCTCGGCACTTTCTATGCCAACTGACACCTCTTCTCATCTCAAGGCTCTCGTATACAAGGACCTTACCAACTACTAGTCCCCTTTATACATACTAACTCCCATGGGAGTAAGGAATTTAGCTTTGAGATGTGCAGTTAAAGGGATGATGCCAAAAATATGTTAACACAGCCATCCCGTGATCATGTTGTATGGGGACTAACATTTAATGAGGAGGAAGCCTACTTTATCCGCTACGACATGCTTGTCATCCCTAATCTTAATCGACAAAGAAATTACTCCAGTTACTCGGACAGGTTAATTGTTAAAGGCATAAAAATCATATTTATAAGATCTTAGCTATGTCTTGATCTTGGGTCTCATCTGGTCGAAAGCGTGTTGGAAAATGATATTTACCAAACTTCTAGTGTTAACAAGAATTTTCTTGACCTCGAAGTTGGCAACTCTTACATTAATAACAAGTGCATCATCATGCGGCCTCTAAATGCCTTCAAAGTCTTCTTCTACGAAAAAGATTGTGTTGCCGATCTTAACCTTCTTGCCTTAGATTTTACAAACATAATTTTTGGTATTAGTCAGACTCAAAGAGCTTAACTGGCCTATAGTAGGTCCGTCGACGATAGTATTGATTACTCAATCATGTACTCTACCGAAACTTCCATCCCTTACATCTCTCCCAACAATAGTTGGCTAAGTATCATTTTCCTATTCCTTACGTCTCCTCTGAGATAGCCTCTCAATATTCTTAGTGTCATGCGCTAGAAACTTACGTAAATGCCCATGTTGCATTACATCCTCGATTACATTCTTGAGTTGGATGCATTCCTCTGTATTATGGCCTTTATCATAATGGAAATCATAGTATTTATTAGGATTTCTCCTTTAGGGATTCCCTCTCATTCTTTCTAGCCACCGCCGAACATCTCTTTATCCATGTACCTCCATCAATATGTCTAAAGTTAGATGATTGACAAGAATGTGAGACGAATATGTTGGAATCCTTAGTCTCTTTCTCTCAGTATTCAAACTTTTCTCATCATCTGTCCCAAGTCTATCTTTTACACCTCTCCTCTTGTCATTTTTCCTATCTCTATTCTGATTAGCTTTTCATTGAGCCTTTACGTTATCTTCTTATCGAATGTATGAGGTGACCATAGCCTTGAACTCGGCAAAATTTTTCGGCTTAATCTTTGCGAAAGACTTAAAAAAGTCTCCATTTAGCTTGACTCCATCAATTACAACGTTATGGGCTATACAGATATTTAGTTTTGGAATTCGAACCATCTTAGCCATAAACCTAGCCAAGTAATCTCTAATTGACTCATTTGATCTTTGCTTGATTCTATTAAGGATTGAAGAATCCTTAAAAAGAAGCTTACTTGTAAGGAATTGCTAAAGAAACTCTTTTGCTGGTTCTTCAAAGCAGGAAATGGTGTTTTGTTTCAAATGTTTGAACCATATACTAGCTGCATTCCTTAAGGTTGAGGCAAAAACTTGATAGGCTATTACATCACTCAAATTGTATAGCTTGGCCAACATGTGGTAGTACTCCAAATGATCTTTAGGATCTTTCGTCCCATCATAAGTTTCAAACTATGGCAGCTTAATGTACCATGGTATCACTTCCTCTAAAACCTCAAGAGTAAAGGGGCTCTTCTTAATTTGGAATTGCTTACTTGTTGTAATAGGGGTATTGACATGCAAGGTTCTAACATGGTATACCTACTACGAATGCTTAACTTTATCAATTTTTTTGGGTACAAGAGCTAAAGGTCCCATCACAACCTTGGCTTGCTTTTTCAGTAACTTAGGTGAATAAATTGAGTCATCATTGTTCTCAGCATCATAATCACCATGCTCTTTGTTTTGATTTGGATGGACACTATTATGAAGGAAGTTAAGGATTTGTTCATGTTTTTTGTTTAATTCCTAGCTTTCTTTAGCCAAATCAACGCAAAGTTGCTCAAGCCTAACCAGACGTTACTCATCAGTATGCCTACTCCCCCCTTCAGGGTGTTAGGAGGAAGTGCCAGCACTTACACTCTTAGTCATTCTAGTTTTCCCATGTGGGTATGTTTGAAAGAAAAAATAGACAACACCAAATGTTGTTAATGGATTTTGGTAACTGGAATTACCTTACAAAGAAAGGAAAAGCTCTCAGTATTGGGGCCAATCTGATACAGCCACTCCGATGCCCAAGTTAGTAAGTGTGAATAGGAGAAGTTAAGAGTAGTGAGGAATTATTAGATAACTCTTACAAAGTTCCTTCTCCGTATTTATAGGCAATCGTCATGTCTGAAGTAGTAGTTATCAAAATAACTATTGAGACATGTAGAAGCTTCTTGATTAGACACACTCCCTAAAATGCAGGGAAAGTAAGCAGTTATGTAATATAACTGTACTAGTAATAACTATTCGTACCACTTTCCTTAAATTCAAATTAGGAATGGATCTATGTTACTCAACGATATGTTGATAATGTAGATTACTTGGCCTGACGGCAGCCAAATGGATGAAAACTAACTATCAACAAGTTCTTCAATTGAAAGTAGTCATCAATGTTATGTCTACCACCTCAATGAAAATTTCCATATTTATTTGAGTTGCTCTTAGAAAGGTTGCCCCTCATTATTTTTGGCTAAGCAAGGAAGCCTTGATTATAAACCCATTAAAATGTCCAACATAGGTCAGCTAAGGGGAGTATGAGTATCATAAGTTAGAATTAGGTGCATTTAATCTCTATTTGCATTTCGAAGCTGATCTCTCATGTCAAACCTTTGTCTTAAACAATCCTTCAAAGCATCCTTTAGAGGGCCCCTCTCTTTGTTTGGCCTCTTCTCAAATTTTTACTTTTCCAGCTCCTCACAAGCTTACGTTTGGTCCTCTTGTCAAATAAACTTCTCCAACCTCATTGTGAACTCATCCAAGGAGGTCGATGGGTGCTTAGCTAAAGACTTGGACAAATCCATGTTCTCTTTAACTCTTCGACAAATCGAATGAAGTGAAACTCTCTTATCATAGTTTGTGATCTCTATCATCAACTAATTGAAATGGTGAAGATAGTCCAATGGTTTCACCTAACTTCTATTGAGCATAAGTTAAAAGGGAGGAGTCCTTTGCAAGGGGGCTTACTAGCCAAAAAATACTGTTGGAATTCATCAGCATGTTGATCGAAAGAAGATATCAAAGTTACTTGCAATAAGTTAAAACAATATCTAGTTGATTTACTCAAAGTAGAGTGAAATACCTTACATGTTGTTGCATCTAAGACCCCAAACAATTCCTTCAAAGTTTTAAAAGTTCTAAGATGGTCATTAAGATCTTTCTTTTCATTATACATGTCAAATTGGGGTAGTTTGCTCAGTAGAAGGACTTCCTCCATAATTTTGCATATAAATAGGCTCAACTTCTTCCCCTTCGATTCATCTTTCTTCTTCAATCTGCCCTCCATAGTCAACTTCTCAATATATTCATCTAGCATGTGTGATTAGGGGGGTAGGCTAATTAAGTTATAATATAGATTTAGATTTGAGTACATGTGTTAATCCCATGAAGAGCCATATATGGGAGTAATGTCTAATTAACTAACGATATTGTCTCTAAAATATTCCAATTACCTAACTTTTATAACAAAAAATATAATTGAATAATTAAATATAAGAAGATAAAGATTGCAAGAATAAAAATAATTAAATCATGAAAACATAAATAGAAACATAAATAAGACATAAACATGAATAAATAGAATAAAAGAGAAAACATATTCCTTAGTATATCTTGGTGCTATTGACTACTAAGTTTTAAGTGGCTTATTTAATCTCTGTTGTGATGTTAGACTGTATGGATTCCCATAATGAACTAATGGGACTCAGGTCTCTAACTAATTCGACTCAGGTCTCTAACTAATTCTTAATCATGAAACTACTCTCCTCGAATTGTTCTTGGAATAAAGTATCATAACATCGCACAAAACCCTTGAATCCCACTATTAGGTTACCTTAATTTGAAAAAATCGAACTATTAAACATTTTAGTTAGCTGGTTTTGTCTAATTGTACTAGTTTGTCATATTATATTCTCTCATGAACTATATGATAGACTCAAAGAATAATTCAATCACAATTATATTGAATTAAAGAATGAAATAAAATAGCACAATTAAATCACAATACACAAATATCATAGATTAAATTAACAACATTATTAGAAACAACAAAAGTCACAATAGAACATAATATTCAATAACGATTTACTGAGAAAATATAAAATAGAGATAAAATAACTTGAAAAGAAATAAGAAGAATAGAGAAACCTTTATAATTTTACCCTACAAATTCTATTCTAGAGGGGCTCTATCTGCAACCTTAGGCCTCGACACCTATTTATAAGAGTTAGACCTATATTTAAAAAGAGAACTTGACAAAATTAAAAGATTCATAAATCATAAAACATCTATGCCCAAGGTTCACGACCATAGATTTGGGATGTGATGTTTCACTTAGTGAAAAATCTTCAAAATTTGATGGAAATTAATTATGAGGGGTCTACAGCTAGAGATCACAATCGTGGTCTTCATTGGACTTAGTTTCTTACTTGGAATTCTTTTGCTCCAAATCCTTTATTAATGTTTTTCTTTAGATAAGCTCTAAAACTTGATAAAAAGCTTTGAAAGATCACTTAATGCCTCTAAAATCCTTAAAAATGAAAATTGAACAAGTTAAGCTCTAAGTTATAAAATTAGCTAAACTAATATATAAAATTGCACAAAATTACTTTAAGATATGTATGCTAATTACGCATTATTAAATTCTCTCATACTTAAGCTTTTACTTGCCCTTGAGCAAAATATTCAAAATATAAATATCTTAATGTCGAACTCGAACTTTCAGTTTTATTTTCCTTAATTCAATCAATATTAAATCCTAACGTATGTAATATTAACCCTTGACTAAGGACTAAAGAAAATTCTAGTTTTCTTTTCTTTTTTTTTTAAGGGGTCGTTATCTAACTGGGGTAAGGGAAAAGGTAAGGTTAAGATCAATTGCGTAAATTGATTAGAACTTAGCCAATAATCTACATAAAAAACCATTTTTTAAAAAAAAATATTTTTTGAGAACTACAGATACTGGATTTGAGGGTTACCTTATTAACCCTAAATGAATACCACTTCAACCTTTTGAGATTAACTTTAATTTTTAAGATAACCCTTTTTAATATTAAAGTTGAATTTGGATTTTCAATTAAAGAAAATTAATTCTATTTACAAAAATAAGAAGCAAATAAGAAAATAAATTTATTTACAAAATGGAAAATAAAAAAATTTCCTATTTTAAGTTATCTTATAATTCTCTACAGATGCTTACGTACCTGTCATTTGGGCTAAGTTTCATGTGAAACTTAGTGGTTTCTAAAGGGTATTTTAAGTAGGTGATTGAATTTTCTTGTGAAACTTATTAGAGAAAGGGCTAATGGTGATTGTGGTGGCCTTTTATGGCCATTTAGGTAATGATCGTAATTCAATGGTTGAAGGTAGAGAGAGAAAGTGATGGTGGAGCTTGTTGGAGGCTATTCAAAGCAAAGCAAGTGTGGTTCTCGGGGTTTTGTGTAGTGAGTAAACTTGTGTCATGAGTATTTTTGTTTAAAGCCCTTAAGAATATGGTAGTTTTAGAGATAGAAAATGAAATTCGTAGGTTAGACAAAGAAAGTTGTGAGATTGTTTGTTTAAGTGTATTTAAATGTTGAAGAATGATGGATTCAAGTTGCCAAACGTCCTTTTATAGTTTTTAAGCTCCACGTAAGCTTAAAAAGTCAAGGATGGTCATTAATTTGAAGATTTTGAATTATGGGTATTGACCTTCTTTGATTTTGAATTAATGCATAGTGATATGATTTGGATGAAAAAAAATGTTTCTTGATCTTCGTTTTGCTTGATATTCAAGCCTGGTTTTTCACCATCCCATTTCTTTTTATAAAATTAGGTCTTCTTTCTACCAATCAGGACTAAACCCTACTCATTTAATACTGATCCTCGCTAAGGTTTAAAGAAAACCATTTTTTTCAACTTGAAAAGATTTGGAGTTACTACCCGACTGAAGTTGGGAAAAAGAGTTAAGTTATAACCAATTAGGTGGATTTGACTATAACTTAGCTATAGGTCCATCAATTAAAAAACCCATTTATAAATATAGCTTTTTGAAAACTAGAGAATTTGGATCCAGTGGTTAGGAATTTTAAATCCTTACAAGTACCATTGACTTTCCAAAATTAACTTTAATCTTTAAAAATCACCTTTTTTTATTTTATAAGACATAACTCAATTTAACTTATTCTAATTGGACAAATAAAATAATCTAAACTAAAGGAAAAGGAAAATTAGGTTCTTTCATTTTTATCGCCACCCCGTAAGTGCCTACGTACCCGCTATTCGGGATTAGACATACATAGTTCTTTTTTTTTCTAGTAAAGCTTTAGTGGATTGATTTTGTTTTAATTTGAAAATAATTGAGTTTACATTTTAGTCATTTTTTATTTGTTTAAGAAAATTCTTAAAACGACCTAACCGGTTTTTTAATTTTTTGAAACTTTAAAATAGTCCTAATTTAGAAAGAGGTTTATTTATTTTCATTTACTTCTAGAAAATCAATTTTTCTGAGTGATTAATTTTATTTTATTTATTTTTTCCTTTGTTATTATTTTTTTATCCTATTTTATCACCTAATCTATTTTTACTTATCATATATTATTTAATAAAATAAAAAAATTACTATTTTCTTTTTTCTTTTCTTTTCTTCTTTTTCTTTTTCTTTTCTTCCCTTTTTTTTCTATTTGATTACATTTACATGGAATAAATAAATGAAACAAATAAATAAATAGATAAAAAATAAATAAATGAATGAAATGAAATCCGGTAGAAGTTTGGACTAGGGTAGAGAGCTTGGATCAGGTCAGGTCAAATGCATGGGTCAGATTTCAATACAGCAGTAGATTGGAGTCGATTCCAACTGTTCTGGTGGCCAAATCGAGTGGGTAAGCAGTTTTTTGTGAGTTTTGGATTGGGAATAGGGGGGTAGGTTCAACGCCAAGGCCTAGGGTGGCCATTTGGCAGTTGTAAGAAGTGGTGGTCGGCGGTGGTGTTTAGGTGACACAAGGCATAGCTGTTGGAGGCTAATGGTTGGTTGGATTAGGGGGTTTAGAGGTCAGGGAGAGTTGTAGTGGGTTAGTTTTGCTCTACCATGGTGGTTAGGATAATGTTTAGAGCTAGGGGCCGTAGTGGTTAGGGTTAGGTCGCGGTATACTTGGTGGTGTCGCTAAGGGGCACGACGGAGGCTAAGAGAAGTCGGGTTAGGGAGTTGATGGTGCGGAGAAGCTACTATAGGTGGTAGCTCCACTTAAAGTTGAGTAAAGAGAGAGAATCAAAGAGAGAGAGAAAGAAAGCCATGGTTAGAGAGAGAAAACGAGAGAAAGAGAGCTTGAGAGTTAAATCTGAAGGTCGAGGATGGCTGTATGTGATTGTGTGAGCTCACTCAACATCATTTTATACTCGAATTGTTCCCAAAAAACAGAGAAAGCTCGAATTAGATTTTGAATGTAAATGTTGAGATTTCAATTTTTTTCCCAACTTAGGACTTCAACTTGAATTCGTTTTTGAGTGAATTTAGATTAGTTAATAGGTCTGATTCATAGTAGGCTATGTGCTTAATAGGATTAAAGCGAGAAACTACGTGAGTGCATACAGAATTTATGCAAAGATTGGAGCTAAAGTGAAGGGGTTAAATGTTCTTGAGCTGAGAAAGGGGGAGAAAATATGGGGAAAGTGAGGGAAAGAGAGGCAAACGAATGGAAAAGGAAGGAAAGGGAGGGGAAAGGGGGTTGACGTAGCACCACATCAGCCATACCATCCAACCTTGACGTGCTACGTATCATTCGTGACACGTGGTAGTTGATGTGGCACACCACGTATATGCCACGTAGCGCCATGTCAGCTACGTGGATGCCATATGGCACCATATCAACAGGGCCATCAAATCCAAGGATGCTTGTGTCAAGACACGTAGTGCAATTAGATCCTAACATGTAGTACTCCTTGATGTGATTGAAAACAAAAAATAAGAAAAAGGCCTCCTTGCCTTTGCTAAGTTTTTAACCTAAGACATCATGCTCAATGCTAATATTATGTCCATATGCTTAATCGTCAGGCTGTTGGCTTCTATCTTATCCATATATGTAATCAAATTGCACATATAGATTCGGTCAGCCTGAGCTAGATTTAAATCAAAACCTAAGTTCAACAACCTAACTTCTAAACCAAAATTAAAATCTATCCTAAAAACATGTTATTTTCTAAAATCTTTTAATTGAATTTAATTTTTCTACTTTTCTGTAATTTTTCAAATTTCAAAATTCTTAAACTTCATTTTCTAATTTTTTATCTTTTTTAGGGTTTCTTTTTTAAATTTCTTATTTTTTGTGCTTTTCCTTATTTTTGAAATTTTTGTATTTTTCTATGATCCTTATTTTTTCTAAATTTCTTAATTTTTTGTGTTTTCTTTTAATTCCCTATTTTTTGAATTTTTCTAATTTTGGGCCTATTGAGAAAAGAAAGAAAAAATGAAATAAATAAAATAGAATAAATAAAAGGGGCTAAAATTAGGTGTCTACAATAAGTGTGTACACATATTTTATTTGCGTAATCTATTTCCTTCTTAATATATATATATGTATATATATATTAGTATTATTATTAATATTATCAATATCATTATTATATTAACATAAAATATTATGATCCATATTATGCACGTATATATATATATATATATTTCATTTAACTCAATACCTTAACCAATTATTTTATTTAATCAAACCCCAATATAACTACACTTCAACCATTCCATTACATTAACCAAATCCCAATTAAATGTCATACCCTATCCTTTAAGTCTAGAACTAGAATAAGATCGAAAGGACCATAAAATCTTTCTAATATAAATCACATTTTCAATTGACCCCTCACAATTCCTAAAAAAAAAACCACCTTATTCGCTTGTAATTCACGTATACAGCAACCTAATTCCAATTCCATTTTTGTTTCCTTTCTTTGAACTTTTCTTACACACAACATACCAAAACATACACAACCCAGGGCTCCATTAACTCCTAAGCCTACCTTATATGATTTGACAAAGAAAAAAAAAACAAAGAAAGAAAGAAAGAAAGAAGGACAACACTTTCAACTACCCATGTGCACTATACCCCATTATTTTACATTATGTTAAATGCATGCTTATCTTATCTCTACCCATATCATTTCAATCCTTTCAACACTTTATTTTCTTTTGAAAAAAAAAATCAACCCTCTCCTCTCTTTCTCTCACACAATCTCTGCTTCCCATTCCCTTCTCCTTTCATTTTTTTTTTTTCTTTTCTCAAGAAATCAAATACACATACATAAACTCCAAATCCATCCCAACATGACCAACAAATATAACATACACTAAGTTTTTTTTTTATTATTTTCTTCCATTTGCTATCAAATTTCTATTTTAGTTCCCTTTTCATTTATCAATCAAGAAGGAGATAGTGGAGGAGCATCACAAAAGGAGCAAGAATAATAAGTGGGGTTTCCAAAGAAACATCATACCCACCTTTATTTTCAAGTCTCCTAACAAGAGTAATTTTGGAAGCTTTTTATTTATTATTCCAACTTGTAAATTTTGTGTATTTTCCTAAGTATCTTGTACTTTTTTTTTATGTATTATGATGGTACATTAGGATCTATGTACATGTAAGATGACTTCTTATGTCTAGCAAGCATGTAATATAGATATGTTATGTATACATGTACATTTCGAAAAATATATATAAGTATATAAGAATATATGTACAAGGATGCCACAAGAGCTAGTTCTACTTGTAATTTTTATTTTATTTTATTTTAATTTTCTAAGCTTACAATAGTGTCTATACAGAAATATATACATATCTAAGTTTTTTTTTCTTCTTTTTGGGTAAATATATGCATATCTATGTTTCTATGAATATATGTATATATATAAATATATATATATTTAATATGTATACATGTATACGCCTACATAGTTATATGCATAATTATTATTTTTTTTATTTTTTAGGTTAAAATAAAATATATAATAATACATATATTTATGTGCATATAGGTATATTATGAATATATTTATGTATATTGGTATTTTTTTCTTCTATAAATATGAAAATATAAAAATACATATATTATTATATGTATATGTATGTGTATATGTAGGGATGTGACCTGTAATAAAGGGGGTTAATATATATATATATATTTCTTTTATTTTCTCTATGAAACTATTTTATGGTACAATACAATATTATCATAGTATTATAAATTAGTAAGAACAATAGCAATCAATGAAGTTAGGAAAATTCCTTAGAAAATGAACCATGGTCGGTATAAAAATAATAATAAAAATAAAAATATTTCGAACCTAAGTTGTGTTTTAGGAAAAATGACGATTATAAATTAAATTTGGAATATTTATTATAATAATAATCAGAACAATTAACAAATTAAGGCTTACAAATGCATGAAATGGACTACAAGGCCCATGAACAAGGCCTACATTTAAATCTAGTTAGGTAGAAAAGAAGACCTAAAGATTTCGTATAATCTAAATAGAAGCAAAAATATGTAAATGAGTTAGGCTCGTGGAAATATAATAAAAGAACCTTGTTAGGACAAATAAGTAAGATTTAGGCCCATAATAGGAAGATATTAGGAAATATATATACATATATATATATAACTTAATAAATTATTTAGGCCCAAAATAAGATTTAGAATGCCCACAAATCAACAAAACAAAGCCAATTCAAGTTGAGTTTAAAGCTAACATAAGAAGCCTAAAAAGGAATCTTAAATTTTTTTTCTTTTTTTTTTTTTTTTTTTGCTAAGCCTGTTAGAAATAAATAGGTAAGAGTTAAGCCTACATAATCCTAAGCCCATTAGTGAAATTTAGATCAAACCTAATTACTAAAATTATTAAGAAAAGCACATAAAAGGCCATTAGAAAGTCATTAGGCTCAAAATAGTAAAATTCATAATTGTTCAAGCCCATACTAAAAAATTTGAGTCTTAACATCCAAAGCAGATCTCGCTACATAAAAGTATATTAAAAAATGATACAAATTGACTATAAAATTATAAAAATCGGGTTTAAAATAAAAAATTTATACGTGATTTAAGATTTAGGAAAAACCAAGGGATATAAGTAGATTGATTAAGTTATTCGAGTGAAATGGTCTTATAAATAAATAACTAGGATAAAATCTCAACCAAATAAAAAAATATCTAAATGTAATTATTTACAAGCGTACATGTACATTTTCCTACGGAGATAAATCAATGAACATATATTATAAAGTGCAAATAAGAGGTAATTATAAGATATGAAGTTATTCAAAAAGTCAAAGTTCTCACATGTATACATGTACTTAGAAGTCTAATATTCTAAAGAAGATATGTTTATATATGTACAAATAATTAAATATATAAAATGTAATAACAATATTATATTAATAAGAAACAACAATGATAATAGCAACAAATAATATTAACAATAATAATGATGCTAATAATAATAACGATCATATTAACAATGATGTTAATAATAATGATAACAATAACATGGGATCATACACCTATAAGAATTAAAATGAGTACATTTATATATGTACACATGCTTGTGCAATATATTCTCAAAACAATGCTATACTATAATTAAGTTAGAGTTTTTATTAACATGTCAATTATTTAAATATATAATTTGAAGATTTATCACCTAACTCTATTACTTTGTCTGACATATATTATCACACCACTATCTATTTCACTATACATGAGTATGATAATTAAATTATATTATAACAACATATCGATACAAAATTTACAAATGATAGAATAATATGAACTTATACAATATTTAATAAGGTATATGTTATTCATAGGATAAAGTAATACTTTCTATTTACCACAATAAATGACTTAGGCAATGTGAAATATTCTTAAAAGTTTTCACTAAATTATATCATTAAAGAAGTATACTCAAACTCGATAAAGAATGACCACAAAAATTCAAAGATTTAAGGTAAAACTAAAAAGTTATATAAGATTCAAAACTTACGTAGAAAGAGAATTATAAGTAGATAGTAAGCTAATTAGGTTATTTAGTACTACATCTAGACACTTATTAGGTTTCTTTTATTATTATTTATCAAGAGACACCAATCAAAAAGGGTGAGCTACCCCATTGATTACTAGGATTCCAATCGGCTCTAGTCAAGTGAGTACTCCTAATGAATTTATACTTGTTTTGTACTTGTTTTGTACTTATAGTTAGTGCACCTAAATTTTCTATATAAATTGATGCTTATGGTTTAGGAGTATACATGTGATTGAATACTGTTTACTTATTGTACAAAATGTAGTTAAATATAGTAATTGAAGAATTAATTGTATGATTGCTCTTTGCATGATTTGAAGGGTTTGTTGATATTGGTTAATCACCTAATAAATTAACTTAGTCATATTCGAATTATCTTAAATTAAATGGATGGTGCATCAATATGAGCATTATATATAATATTTCGGCCATTACCTTACGCGGATGGTAATAAAGGGCCTTATAAGGACATGATTCCCACATGATTTGATTAGTACAGTACAAAAGCATTAGTAAAATAAGACCCCACCCTTGGTTCGTAGGTTTACCTAGTTCCAAAGATGCTAACCATGGGTAGCTAGAAGTCAAGTCTTGAAACCACTACTTAAGGCATAAGTGTAGACTACAAGGGCCACCTCACCATTAGACTTAGGAATTTGTGTACTACTAGATTTTTGAAATAGAAACATATTTTGTGAAATATGGAATTCCTATATATGGTTAAAAACCTAAGTGCTAGAACTTAGTTGTGATTGGTGCCGACGAATCTCTAACCCTTACCTTAGAGGGTGTGAAATTCGATATTGTATACAACACCAATCAACTGCATATATTGTTTAGCATATGGTTTGTTTATGCATTCATATGGTAGCTAATAAATTGTTTAATAACTTACTTGTCGATATACCGGGAAAGATATCTCA
The DNA here is from genome assembly GCA_024138005.1 of Lumnitzera racemosa. Classification (NCBI taxonomy): domain Eukaryota; kingdom Viridiplantae; phylum Streptophyta; class Magnoliopsida; order Myrtales; family Combretaceae; genus Lumnitzera; species Lumnitzera racemosa. The sequence continues at coordinate 50,513,215 of JAMXBC010000004.1, read as the reverse complement.
CTAAGCTTGTGTAGCTTACTTCCCAATAGTTTTCTTTTACAGGTTGATAGATAATTAGGCATAGGTTAAGAGCTGAGTATTGAGTATAAGTGTTGAGATGTCTTAGAAGATAGAATCTGATCTTATCATTCTTCTACTTAGAGTTTAAAATTTCGGTTAATTTAAATTTTAGAACTTTTCCACCTAATCTTATCGTTTGGCAGGAGATTCCAATTCTGTACGATTCTAAGGAACTGTGAAATATTAGATATCCATAGTTTTTTTGTATATTACAATAAGTTAATAAATTAAAAATCAGAGACTCTAATGATTAATTATTTGGAGTCTTACAATCTCTGACTTACAAGATGATTTTCATATTAGAGGTATACAAGTGATATGAAAATTTTAGGTAAACCTATTAGGCTCCCTTTAAGGTCATGACAAAGGATTTACTAAGGAACATGTTCTTTCCTTTAATTTAATTATTCTTATTTAAATTTTTCTATTTAATTAATTGTTCTTGGTTAATTATTTTATTTATTATTTTAGTTATTGCTCTTATTTATTTTGTTTATATTAAATTAGTTATTTCATTATAGCAATCTCCACCTTTCTACCTTCAATTATTCAAATAAATCTTTTATTGTATAAGTTAGGCAATTAAATAATCTAAGGATGCAATTGCTAAAAATAATTAGATACTACTCCTATGAATGGTTTCATGGGATCAATATTTGGACTTGTAATCCATTTTATCTCTACTACAACTTAACTAGGTGTACTTACCTATAGTTAGCTACACCTTAACCTACTAAACAAAGACAATCAAAGGATAAGTTGATGAAGCATGCATCCAACCTAAGTTTCACAACAAAAGTAGTACAGGGAAGATCTCTCTCTTCTTACATTACAGTGGTGAAATTCCTATAACTCTTTATTAGTATGTTAATATTTGTTTTTATCTCTAGTTTAGCTTCTGTTTAAGTGATAAGGGTAACTCTAGATTATTTGGATTAACTGTTGAAATTTAGTAAAACTTCCATGTCAATATCTAAGTGTTCTAAGGGTATTACTAACAAAAGAAGAAGCAATAATTTCAAAGGAGAAACATGAAGCCCTTCAAATTGATAATGCACTTTTCTAAGTTGTAAATGAATTGTTAATCTTGTCCTAATTTTAATTTGATTGTTTTGCTTGAGGACAAGTAAAAGTTTAAGTATGGGGAAATTTAACAGTGTAGTACCCCTTAAGAACTAAGTGATAGAATTCTAATTATCGAGGCATCTTTCGATGTAATGGCTCAGAACATGTCAAAACTTCGAAGTTAAGCATACTCAGGCTAGAGCAATTTGAGAATAGGTGACCTCTTAAGAAGCTGCTACACTAGGGGACAAAATCGTACGGTATTTCATGTTAAAGTAAACAATGCCTCAATGAAAAAAGTTCTAGCCAGGTCTTTACAGGTGGTATCAAAGCACTCAACTAGCTGAAAAGGCATAATCCTTACTTGGTGATGGTCTTAAATCTATGTAATGAAATTGACAATGACGTCAATTCATCAAGGGGGATAAACTGTAGTACCCCTTAAGAACTAGCTGATAGAACTCTAATCATTAAGATACCTTTTGGTATAGTAACTCAAAACACGTCAAAATTCCAAAGTTAAGCATGGTTAAGTTTAAGAAATCTCAGAATAGGTGACCTCTTAGGAAGCTGCAACACCAAGGAACAAAACCATGCAGCATTTTATGCCAAAGTAGATGATAACTAGATAGGAAGAATTCTGGCTGGATCATTAAAAATAACTCTCATTTAGCATATAAATTTTAGGGTGATTTTTTATGATTCTATCCATGAATTGTGCTAATTATCGATGATTTTGAGCTTAATTAGTTATCATTTCATTTATAGTTGTTTTTGAAGCTTCCAACAAGTTTACATGAAATTTTAGAGTGTTTTAAAGCTTTATTAAGGAATTGCATTAACCCAATCATTCAAAAGAGTAAAGTTCGGCTAAGAATTTTAATGTCTAGGGAAGAACAGGTGCATATACGCAATCGTATACTCTAGCCATGTAGCTCTCATTTAGAATTTTTATTGAGAAATACAAGTTGCATGTAAAGAAGAAGAAAATGCCCAAGACCATAGCTATGTTGCTAGGGCATATACTTACCACAATTTGCGAATCTCTTAATCTTGGAAAGCTTCTTGTGTAATCTTATGTCCAAGTCTTATAGATATATAGTCTAAAGAGAAGAGGAGCCCTAAAGAAGAACATTGTAGGGTAAAGTACAAGGGATCTCTCACATCCTTAAGCTTCTACTTTATTTCCATGTTGTAATTAAATTATCTTAGTGAATCTTTCATTGAACCCTATTTCAATGTGACGATTATTCTATTTTATTTTCAATCTATGATATTGTCTTTTATAATCTAAATGCATTGTTTTGTATTGTCTTTAATTCAATATGATTGACTATTGATTAATGTTTAAATCGACTATAAAGTTCACAAGATCCTATAATAGATGGACTAATGCAATTAGAAGTAACTGACTAGGTTAAGTAATTAAGTATTCAATTTCTCCTGATTAGGGCAGTCTAAGAGAGGAATTCAACATCTTAAGGCGATCTTGAGGTACTTTATTACAAAAGATATTTAGATAAAGTATCTTAAGCTTAAGAATTAATTAAGAGATGTGAGTCTGATTGATTTATCTTAAGAATCTTCACAATCTAAGAGTACAGTTGAGATTGAAAAGTCATAAAGAATCAGGTAGTAAATAATAGATTTACTAAGGTTTATGTTCTCACAATTTTAATTAATTTTGCTTATTTAATTTAGTTGTTTATTTTCTTGTTCATTATTTCATATGATTATTGTTTATTATTTCATTATCTTATTATGTTTATTTTGTTATACTGATTTAATTAAGACAATAAGTCAAATAATTGGTAATTTTTAGGGATAATTGCTAGTAATATAGGGTTTCTCAATATTCATGGTCTCCTATAGGATCAATAACTCAGACTCAATCCGTGTTAATTCATGTTTATACTATAACTTAACTAAGTACACTTACCTAAGGATGGTACTTGTCCCCATACTACTAGAGTCCAACTAGCCGCTATACCATTTGGTTACAATACCTTAATGTCACTTTGCTTGATCAGTTGGCAATAAAGTGTTGGAATAGTTGAGATCTTTCTTAGACCTAATGATTACCCACCTCTTCTTTCAATCATAAATAGAAAACTTCAACCCAATCAAAATTTTCCTTCTAAGTCAGTGCAAATATAAAACCAACCTTGACCCCATTTAACTATGAAAAAATATCTAAATAACATTAGCGTAGCCTTAACCTCTAAATCCTCACATATACATTCGATGGCTATCATTAGCCCATAAGAGTTTAGGGTTAGCCTGCTTAGCCAAATATGATGATAAACGAAAAAGCTCTCTCAAAAGCAAACAAGGGAAAATGAAGACCGACCCTAAAATGTTTTTCAAAAAAGGTAAATCCCTAATCACTCAACAATGTCATACGCTCTTGGATTTTGGGTCTTGACCTTCCAATGTCAAGGAATAGCATGAAAGTAGAAGCTCATGTCATCAAAGTCCTTTTTTCTTTTAAAGTGCTTGCAACTCCATGTGGGTTTAGATCGTATATGATGCTATAGTACAAAGGCTCTAAGACATTTTCATCTTCATCGTTTTCAAGTAGTTATCAAGCGGGATTTTTCGAATCTTCTAAGCCCTAAGCGCACATTTTCTTCCCAATTCAATATAGCTGGAAAGATCCCATGAGCAATCATCTCCCTGTATTCGTCGGACTAAGCACTTACTATGTAGACGGTGCACCAACTACTGTAGGAGGTGGTATAAACTTAATTTCAATTATCCATTGCATTGTCAAAGTTATTTTGTTAAACATAGTATTAGATATATTTATCTTCAAGAGCAAGAACAGTAAAGTTAAGAAGAAGGAAGAAATAGAAAAATTTTTAGGATAGTAACAAATGTTGAAAAGATGGGAAATTTTGAAGAAGATAACCAATAAGGAATGGAGGAGAGAGAAAATTGAAGGTTAATGTCACATCTCGGCTTAGCATTGAATGCATCAGCATACAAGAATACCTATTAAAAACTAACTCAACTTTCTCATTCATCAAAAGAAAACTTTATTTATATGATAATGGGGTTGCTACATCGAAGTTCAGCTAAACATTTTGTTACAACTTATATGTATATCCTAATAACATCCAGCCTAATATTTACATCAAAACATTGACTTCGACTTACGCTCTCAATATATATGCCCCCTAACGTTGGGTCCTTCACGATGCTATTTACTTGAGAATAAAACATTTTATCCCCTCAACTACTAAAGCTAAGAAAGAATGAATAACAAACAACAAAATATAAGCAATATCATAACCAAAACATTTCAATCATAATTAATAGGTTCTACTCCACAAATAGATTTTCCCAACCAGGTAATTATTGTTAGCAATGCAGCATGCTATGCTCATATACGTAGCATACATCGATACCGATATCCTATGTCTTTCCAATATCTTCATTGGTTAATCGACATAGTCGGACATATAAATACAACATCTAGGAACCTGAGGCAATAGGAGCTACCTGAGAGTAAAACCCACAACTTTGCTTTATAAAATTAGACCATACATTGTAATCTACCAAATCAGACTATCAAAATAACTAAGATTTTCGAGCAATGAGAATTTATATCCAAAAGTTGAGGTCATAGAAGCCTCCTTCTAAAAATTCTAATACGTGCGTCCCTTTTATACTATGTCATGGCATGCTATACAATAATAACTCAAATATATCATTCAACACAACAAGTTTTTAAGTTTTATTCAACTTAGTTATCTGAGTTTAGTTTTCTAACTCTCCTTAGCAAAAATCTAATATCTCACTTAGGGTTCACTTAGGTGATGTCAAGCCTAGTTTTCACCTTCCTAATATTTTTTATAAAATTAGGTCTTCTTTAAACCGACCGGTATTAAACCCTACCCATTTAATACTGATCCTCAACTAGGGTTTAAAGAAAACTGTTTCTTTCCATTTGAAAAGGTATTGAAGTCACCACTCGACTAAAGTCAAGAAAAACAATTAAGTTATAACCAATTTGGTGGATTGGTTATAACTTAGCCACTAGTCTAATGAGAAAAACCAATTTTGCAAAACGGTTTTTAAAACCAGAGATCATGGATTCGAGGGTTTGGAATTTTAAACCCTTACGGGTATCATTGACTTTCCAAAATTAAAATTAAACCTAAAAAATCACCTTTAATTTTGAAAGAAAAAATTTGATTATTAGTTATTCTAATTAGATAAATGAAATAATCTAAACTAAAAAAGAAAAATTAGGTTTTTTTATTTTTATCGTCGCCCCGTAAGTGCTTACGTGCCTGCTATTCGGGATCAGACGTACATAGTTCTTTTATAAAGAAAAGTCACAGGTTTTACTCTCAAGCAGCACCTATTGCCTCAAGTTCCTAAATGTTGTATTTAGATCTCCGACTATGTCAATTAACCAATGAAGATATTGGAAAGGCATAGGATATCGGTATCGATGTATGCTACGTATATGAGCATAGCATGCTGCATTGCTAACAATAAAAATTTTAGTAGGTTGGGTTAATTTTAGTTTTTAAAACAATCGAGTCTACGTTTTTATCCATTTTGATTTATTTAAGAAAATTTCCTAAAAGGCCCTAATTGGTGTTATATTTTCAGAAACTCTAAAATAGTTCTAATTTGGAAAAAAGTCCATTTATTTTTACAAAACTCAATTTTTCTAAGTGTTAAAACGATTTTTGTTCAATAACCTGTTTATTTATTTTCATTTTTATTATATTATCTTATTTATTTTATACTTATTCTATCTATTTCTATTAAAATAAAATAAATAAATAGACTACTTCCTTTTTTTTCTCTTTTTGTTTTTATTCTCTTTCTTTTCCTTTTTCTCTTTTATTTTTTATTTTTTTACATTTACATTATAAACAAGTAAATAAATAAACAAATAAAATAAAAAAAATCCAAAAACAAATCGGGCTAGGAATGGCTCTTGGATGCATGGGTTGGTTCGGGTGCTGGATCAAATCGCCAATCAGGTCATAGGTCATGTCAGATTTTGAGTTCCTCTTCAACAGCAGTAGCAAGGCATGATTTAACTTGGTCTAACCACTAAATTGAAGGGAAAAGGGGGGTTTTGTGTATTTTCAATTGGGATTAGGGGGGGTAAGCCGAGTGTCGTAGAGTTTGGAGGTCGTTTAGAGGGTTATTGAAGGTAGCGGTTAGCAGTGGAGCTTGGGTGGCATTAAAAGGAGTTGCTGGGCATAGTTAACTGATTAGGGTAGAGGTTTTAGAGTGTAAGGAGTTCGATTGTAGGTTTAGTTTAGGCTGAGGGTGGTGGTTCGAAGAGAGTGAGCTTTGGCAGTTAGGTTTTACGGGTAATTTCTTGGTTGAGTGGCTAGGGGGCACAGCGGAAGACGAAGGTGGTCGGGTTAGCAAGCTGATGGATTAAGGGTCACAATCGTAGTGTTGGGTTGTGGTGGAAGGCTTGAAAAAGAGAGATTCGAAGAGAGAATGTATGAGATAGAGAGAAAAAGAGAATTGCAAGAGAGAGGGAAAGCTTAAGAGTTGATTTTGAAGCTCGTAGGTGGTTATGTCTTCTTGTTGATGGTCCTTAAGCCCTTATTTACACATGACTTTCAATTAGAAACTAAGGAAACTCGAAATCGGATTTGAATGTAAATGCAGAAAAATTCAATTTTTTTCCAATTTTTGAAAGCCGATTTAACTGTGCTTTTGATTGAACCTGGACTTGTTTTTAACACCAATTTGAAGCATGCCATGTCTAATGGGAGATTGATGCAAGAAGCTATGTGTCTACATGTGGAATTTGTGCAGAAATTGAAGCTAAAGTGGAAGGAGTAGGATGTTCTTGAGAAGGAAAAAGGAAGAAAATCGACGGGGGGGGTGGGGGGGGAGGTGGGGAATGAAGGAAAAGAGGATGGAAAAAAAAAGGAAAAGTACCAACGTGGTACTGATATGGCACCACGTAAGCCATGCCAACAACTCCGGACCTGCCACGTATCATCACGTGACACGTGGTACGCCACATTGTGCCACGTTAGCAAGACTACCTAACCCAACACTGCCATGTGTTAGGACACATGATGCAATCAAATCCTAATATATAGTAGTATGTTAGTGAACAAAAAGTAAAAAGAAAAAAGGCCTCCCTACCTCTACCAAGATTCAAACATAAAACTTCATATCAAACCCTAAGCCCAGTCCATATGCTTAACCATTAGGCCATTGGTCTATACCTTGTCTATATATGCAATCAAATTACACATGTGAACTTGGTCAACCTAGGCTAGGTTTAAATCTAAGCCTAGGTTTAATGACCTAACTTTTGAACCAAATTAAAAATAATAATCTACCTTAATAAAAAGTTATTTTCTAAAATCTTTTGTTTTTTTCAATTTTTCTAATTTTTCTTAATTTTTCAATTTTATGACTTTTTTCCAAATTTTCCCATTTTCTAAATTTCTCAATTTTTGTGTTTTTTTTATCCAAATTTCAAATTTTCTTTCCTAAAATTCATATTTTTAGGGTTTTCTTATTTTTCAATTTTTTATGCTTTTCTAGAATTCCTATTTTTTTTTATAAATTTCTTCATTTTTTGAGTTTTCTTTAATTTTCTATTTTTTTTTCTAATTTAGGACCCTATAACCTAATTTGAAAAATAAAAAGGGGGCAAAAATTAAGTACCTACTACTACCCCTCTTTGTGGTAAAGTTTGAGCAAAACGTTACTACAAAAATAAAACAGATACTATTTTTGCCCTTAAGAAGAGTCTTAAACAATTATAATTATCATAAAGTTGTTTTGGATGAAGAAAAGAAACTTAGTCATGCCTCTCTAGGCTCACTAACTTAAGTTAGAGTGTCATTAAGGGACATACATCCTATACTGGAATTGATCTAAAATTATGTCATGCCTGACTAGGCTCACTAACTTAGGCAGAAGCGTCTCTCGGGGATTAGCGACCATAAATTAGGATCGATCTAAAAATCTAGTTGTACCTCACAAAGCTCACTATTCTAGGTGGGAGCGTCTCTCAGGAACTAGTGATCCCAATGTAGGACCGATCTAAAACCTAGTTATACCTCACAAGGCTCACTAACATAGGTGGAAGCATCTCTTGAGAACTAGCAACCCTAAACTAGGATCGATCTAAAACCTAATCGTACCTCACAAGGCTCACTAACTTAGGCAGGAGTGTCTTTTAGGGACTAGCAACCCTAAATTGGGATCAATTTAAAACCTAGTCGTACCTCACAAGGCTCACTAACTTAGGCGAGAACGTCTATCAGGGACTAGCAATCCTAAACTGGGATAACCTAGGCAAGAGCATTCTCTCGAGGACTAGCAACCCTAAAATGGGATCAATCTAAAACCTGGTCATGCCTCACAAGACTCATTAACCTAAGCGGAAGCATCTCTCGAAGACTAGCAACCTTAAAATGGGATCGATCTAAAACCTAATCATGCTTCACAAGGCTCACTAACCTAAGCAGGAGGATCTCTTAGGGACTAGCAACCCTAAACTAGGATCGATCTAAAACTTAGTTATGCCTCATAAAGCTCACTAACCTAGGCAGGAACATCTTTTAGGGACTACCAACCCTAAACTAGGACCAATCTAAAACTTAGTCGTACCTCACAAGGCTCACTAACTTAAGTAGAAGCATCTTTGAGGGACTAGCAACCCTAAACTAGGATCAATCTAAAACTTAGTCGTATCTCACAAAGCTCACTAACTTAGGTAAGAGTGTCTCTCGGGGACTAGTAACCCTAAACTAGGATCGATCTAAAACCTAGCCGTACCTCATAAGGCTCACTAACTTAAGTGGGAGCGTCTCTCGAGGACTAGCAACCCTAAACATAGTGTTATGTCAAAAGGAACCGATGAAGAGAAGTACCCTACAGGCATGATAAGAGAAAACTTGGTGAAAGGAAGTGCCCTATGAACCTGCTTAAGAAAAATTTGGTAAATAGAGTGGAATTGCCCTATGGGTTTGCTCGAAACAAAAATGCCTCATGGGCTTGCTTTGAGTTAAGATCACATCTTTAAAGAGTAGCTAATCACTTAGATGTAGTTGGCTAATTATTAGGAAGGCGAGTATCTTATGGGCTGGACAAATGAGTTGATAAAGAGAAGTGCCATTTGAACTCGCTAAGAGAAACTTCATGAATAAAGGGGCCCAATGGGCACGCCTAAAGATATCAAGCATCCTATGAACTCACTATAAGATCCTTGCAAAAAGAAGCACCCTATGGGCCTATAAAAAGAACTTGGTGAACTAAAGGGCCCTATGAGCACACTTAAGAGAAGCTTAGTGAATCCCTCATGGGCTTATTAAGAATAACTTCATGAACAGAAAGGCCCAATGGGCTCGTCTAAAGAAATCAAGCATCCTATGAGCTTAGGTCTTTTTTAATTTATCAATATGAATTTAGGCTTTTAGTCCAAGGGTTTCAAAAGGAACTAACAAAGAAGCCTATTTTGAAATAAATATTAATCCCGGGCATACATTCAAGAACCTTAGGAAAAATTAGAAATATACTTACCCCAATTTCAAAAAACAAATTTTATTACAGATAAATTGTCTTTAAAGATCGGGAGAGCTTTTACCTGTGTAAGGGTGGTATTGTGGGTTAGAAGGCCAAGTATGAGAGAGACTTCAAAGTCGATGTAGGGAATTCAGGTTTTTGAGCTTCGACTGTAATTTAGGGCTTTGCATCTTTGGGGCTATTTAGGCTTTGACTTTTGATTTGACTACCCCCACTAGGATATGATACGGCTTTCACTTGGCTCTTGACTTATACTTAAGCCTAATTTCCTAACCTCTTTTCCGTTTTTATATTTTGTTATTACTTTGCCCAACTGTTCTTTTGTTGTTCTTTCTTCTTCTTTTGGCCCCAAGCCAAGTTTTTACCTCTTAAGCAATTTAGGGTCCTAAATTCATTAATTTCTATTGTATGGGCTCAGGTGACGTAAGTAAAAGCTCAAGATGTTTAAAAAGGATGTAGCTCTTCCCTATTTCAAAAAACATAACTTATCAGAAATAAAATTTTCTTTTGAATTTAACATTACTAAAGCAAGTACAAACCAATTTTAATCCTTCTCTCCTTATCAATGGCCCTGACCTCCGAATTGCCCTAATGTGGGGTAGTCCTCGACAGGGTTTAAATTTGAAAAATTCTTCAAATAGGTCCAACGGGGTAAACAAGAGACGATTGTGTTTAAGATTTGAGAAATGAATACCTAATTTCATTTTAATCTGTGTATTACGTTCAAAGTGGACCTCCTTTAAGGAATGAGTCCAAAGTATCCTCACCTTTATATCACTCAACCTCTCAAAGTGTTTTAGGTTAATATGCGGAAAATAGTTTGCCTCTTTTCATTCTAAACCTTTTTAACAGTGACTTACTGATTTATTGAGGAGGAATTTATTTGCCCAAGTAACAATGCAATCATTTCATTGAAAAGGCAACTGTATTATTCCAGTTATTACAAACTTTATTGAAAACAACTTTCTTTGCCCCTATCTTAACAGGCACCCAATCACTTGAAACAACCCATGAGTTTATCAAAAGGCATTGGTAAGCTCGAAAGAAATGGAGCTCTAGGCGACTTAGTTAAACTATCCTCATGACTTGAAGAAGGAATTTCTTATCGTAGCTCTTGCTAAATGACTTTTGCATTAATCAAGTCTTGAATCTTATTCTTTAATCTCCAGCACTTTTTAGTGGAGTGCCTCTTATGAAGCATATGATAGTCGCATCTTACTTCTAGGTCAAAGTTACATGGTTTGTAATTTAGATTAGGGGCTTCACAATCTATAACCCTTACTGCTTTCAAATGATAAAAGAGCTAGGTGATTGATATCTTTAGTTAAGTGAATTATCTCCTCTGAGTCCCTTGGGTTTGTTCTTTCTCACTTCTCCTTTGCTTCTTTCTGCTTGGGCCTCCTTCATCACTTGGGCTTACTGACATTTGATTAGTATTAAACGTTAGGTGTTAAAATCTTCTAAGCATAAGGCCCATTGTTCTTTCTAGATCTGTAATACTCTTCTGTATTGTGGCTACCTTTTCTTCTAGATTTGAGAGTCTCCTTTATAGGTTCAAATCTTGCGATATCTGGAGAGTAGTGATTATATGGAACAAAACTTGCCATTGTTGGGTCATCTGATGCATCATTCTTTCTAGGGAGGTGAGTCGGTTGTCTGCCATGTGAACCTAGTTGGAAGAATTCTTTACCCATTAGCAACTTTTCTTTTCTTCTTCTTTTTCTTAGAGAGAGAAAGATAAAACTTTATTTTATAGAAACCAGATAAAAATGATGGATTTTTTTTTTTTTTACTTCCTTAAGTGAGGGAGAATGAAAAGTTCTATTAAAGGATTGTCTACAAAGAAGGAAAGAATAAAGGATGACTAAGGAGGGAAACAAAAATTATTTTGGAAAGATCAAAGTACATGAAACAAAGCAAAAGGGAACCTAACAATGAAACTTAACATTTATTCAAACTCCTTCAACTCCATCTAGAGCTTCTAATCTAACTCTTGTAATTAGGCCTTAATCTTGTTCAACATTTCTAACGCCCAATTCATGGTTCTCTCACTTTTTTCAACTTGAGCTAACAAAGCCCTATTAAAGGCCTCAGCACACCTAGCCCTTTGCTTCCAGTAGGTAGCTTCAACTTGTAGCAGCTATTCATAGATTCCTAGGGTAACTGCCAGTCTTTAATTGTTCTCTTATTGGTTACTCACCAATCTTAGGTCTATATATTTCGTGGACAACAACCAATTATTAATGTAGAAAAGAAAGCACATGGAAATATGCAGGTGTTGTATAACGACCCAACAGTATCGTTGTCGTGATAGGTCGCCGTGTACCGTATAAAGGTCTATTATCAACCCCCTTGCTGATCATAGGCCTTTCATACGACACACAAGGCTCCTTCCACTCTACGTTACCACTAGGCCCCATAGAAAAGTAATATAGAGCAATTTAACTAAAATTACTTCTATGTTATAAATTAACTAATTGTATGGGCTCATGAGAACCACACCAAAACAATATTACAAACGAATGCAATTCATAACAGAACTGCATAAAATCTAAGTTATGCATAAATATATATAAAGTATCTAAATATCTATAATCTATTACAAAATGTCCTCTTCGCTCTCTGATCGCTCCAACCCGTCTCTACCCGAGACTTACCACGGGCATGCCTCGGCCCGGATTGACGAAGAGGTTCTCCTGCACCAACAAAAATCTATAGGGGAGTAAGCTTACGCTTAGTGAGATAAATACCCTCATCAGTACCACACGACAGAAATTTATTAGATGCACAATCATATGAATGCATGAACAAACAGTATGCCATACAACGCATGCAGTGACCTAGGAACTGCATACGACTCAGAATTTCGCCCCCTGAAGTCGGGGTTTGGAGATAATTAACCGACCCAAACCAAAATCCGGGTTCTAGACCTTGGGTTTTATTTCATTTGCACTATCGTGCTCATACCAAAACAAAACTCTACATATATACATATATATATATACTTCCTTTATCAAAATCAAATCATATTCTTTAAAAATCCCAAGTCTAGCGGTGTGGTGGCCCCCGCAGTCCACAAACACACGCCCTAAGCAGAAGCCACAAGACTCGGCCCCTCGCCGACGGTTGGCGTCTCCTAGCGCCTAGTAAGCCCATCAGCTTAAGATAGAGACTCAATATATATGATGGCATAGCTAGTGCCCAATCCTGCAGGAAACTCGTATTCCTGTGAGTCCCTTCCCATCTTCTGCGTGAAGCGGCAGTCGGTGTTATCCGTATGCAATATGGGGAATGCATGATTCATTTTGAGTTCTTAATCATATAAGTGATTAACTTGATTTTCAGGGTGATCAACCAATTTCATTCCATACAATTCACAAGTATATATTCATGCAAACAATTCCCAATTATTATATATAATTAACAAGTCATCACACTCATCCATAATTTCATACACATGCATCTCCCATATCCCACAAGCATCCAATTTATAAATATAAGATTAGGTGCATCTACTTTACAAGCACAATCAAGTAAAGAGTCATCGGGAATTTACTCACTCTGCCATGTGGTTCAATCAAAGTAGTCCGGAGGTAAGTCGTCTCCGAAAACAGTGTCCCCTGGTCATTGAAATCATTTTTATAAGGAATTGAAGCAAACTTAAGAAACTATGTAAATTTTTCTTAAGTTATATTCTTAGCTAGTTCTCGGAATTTTTTCCGGTTTTTACCTAAAGTTCAATCGCGTATAACTTTTTCGTTTTAAATCCGATTTTTATGATCTTATAGTCAATCTTCATCGTTTTCGAGTGTACTTTAACGTGGTAAGGTTAGATTTTCGAAATGAGGTATGCAATTCTGTTCATGGGTCAGAACAGTAGCGTTCCTCATGTGTTGGAGTGTTTTTGGGCCTTGTTTGGTAAATGGGCTTTTGATAGCTTGAGGAATCCTTTGGGCTTGGTCTTTGGATTTTATCCTAAGCTTAAAATACTCCTTGAGATCAGATTTACAACTTTGATTTATATTCCTAAGGCTAACAACCACTTCTTGGGCCCTTTAGTGAGCTTAAGTTATCAAATGGGCTTGTTTTTAGTTCAAACTAAGGTTCATGACTTTGGTGGGCTTATGGGGCCTTAGGTAGATTTCTTATGGGCTTCAAAGCAACCTTTCTTGGTTCCTTAAGGTGCTGATCAGATTTTTATTGAAGGCCCATCCTAGAGTTTTAGGCTTGTTTTGGGAGTTTTAAGCTCGGTTTTGAGTTTTAGGCTTTATATGTCTACTATACTTGCTTTAGTTATTCTTTCCACTTTGTTCTTTTGCTTTTATCATATTTTTAGGCCTCATTTTCCCATGTTCCAGATCTGCTCATGTTGGTCCTAAGGGGTCCTCACTTGGTTTTTCAACTTGTTTCATCATTTCCTTAAGTTTAGGTGATAGATTATGCACTTAACTACTTGTGTATAAATCTTAACTTAAGTTCCCTTCCATCAAATGATCCTTTAACTCATGCTCCACATAAAGAAATAAAAGATCTTATACTTCATAAAACCTCCATATCATAGCTCATGCCATACAAGGTTGATTTCTTCATAAAACTTCATGTGATGGATTTTTCCTTAACTTAAGTCTAGTTTTGAGCATGTTTAACTAAATGGAATCAAAATCAACATTCAAATGATCATGGAACCTTCACGTCCAGCATGCTTACCCTTCATCAAAGTTCTCATTTCAAGATTTCCTTAGCTTAAAATCTTCCATTCAAAGCATTAAACAAATGTCCATACAAAACACCAACTTTACATGCTCATATTTCAACTTCATGTAATGGTTTTAGGGTTTGTTTCTTAAAACGAATTTTTGTGCTATAACAACTCAAACCTTACTCATATCTTCAAGAAATCCAAGTCTTCTAACATAAATATTAATCCACACATCACAAGAATCACTTACTCGTCCTTAACGCAAAGTTTGGTGGTTGTGCACTAAGGTTCCTCTTAAGCCTTTAACTTTGCTTCCTCCTTTTTGCTTACCTTTTTGAAACCCGAATTCTTTGGTCTTTTGGAAAGGGGTTTATGAAAGATTCTAATGGTCTTAGATGATCTTAAATGATGAAAGAAAATGGCACATGAACAAAGAAAAAAATGCCGTGAGTTGAAGCTTCAAAATGGAAGAAAATGGATTTTGTGGGGTAAAGTTGTTTCCCCTTTTTATGTTTGTTTTAAAAGAGAGAAAGATGAAGTGAAAGTGAGATTAAAAGTGAGAGAAATGGGGAGGAGTGCAGCCGGTTGGAATGAAGAGAGAAGGAGTGTTTAAATGCCTTGAAAGTATTGTCTTAAAGCTTACAAAAAGTCAACAATTGCAACTCTTGATGATGTAAGCATTAAGGGATGAATAGTGATGTGTAAGAGGAAGTGATTGATGGGTGAATGACAAATGCATAGCCCCCCCTTTCTCCCCTTTTTAGATCTGCCATGGGAAGTCTTTTAATGGCATGGAGTGGTCTTGTCACCTTTATTAAAGTTAAGCTCATGATTTCTTGTGAAAATTTGTCCATATGTAGTATAAGTGAAGAGGTGATAAGGAAATTGTCTTATCACTAGATTTTGATAAGTTATCAATTGATAAATGATTCCAACTCTCAATTGATAAGTTATCTAAGGTGATTGGTTGATCTACTTATTTATGGTGTAAGGCTTATGCATGAAGATAAGGGCATAGCCTTATAGAAAATTGTTTTAGGATTTTCATCTTACATTGTTTTGTGATTTATGATTTGATTTTTGTAGAATTGTGAAATTTTATAAAGTTGAATAAAATTATTCAAACTAAATTATCGATTAATTATTTATGGTTAAAATTCCTTAATGGTCTTAAGGTTTAGGGTTTTAAGTAGCTTTAGAGCTCGCAGTTCTTCAAGCTCGGGTTTTATCGACAATTAGCTTTTGAATTGACAATTGGCTTTTGAATTGTAAAAATTTAATTTGTTCCTAAATATAAACTTAAGTTTTTGGTTTAGTTGATCTTTAGGAACGTTCGGGAGGTACTCCTAAACAAGTCTTAGGCCTACTAAAAGTAGGGTTTACATGTTGGGATTGTTTGGGTTAATACATTACTCCCTTAAGTTGCATCCCTACTATTATTTTCAGAAACTTGATTGCATTAAAAATCTTGAATGATCAATAGGATTGCAATTTCTTAAGGGTAATGTGTTAACTCAAGCTTTAGAGGGAAGTATAAGCAATTAAGGTAGATCTTGAAAAGGTACTTAAGCTTTGTGACCTCACTTATTAAAAAACACTTTCATTGGTCACATTGAGCTTAAGTAAGGTGGCCTAATCAACCTCGAGTGGTAGTTATACCATAGCACCCGAAGCCTACACAGTAGCCCCTCTCCTAAGGTCTTAAGACAGCTTGGGTTTGACTACATCTACCCTACATCTTTGATGCAATAAATGATACCCCATATCCCTATGCATGCAAAACAGATGAACAAAAGCTGAGAGTGAACTCTAGGAAGGAGGTTTTAAGTTTGCCTTTTCTTTTTCTATTTCATAACAATGCCGCCCTACTAGTTATTTGCCAAACCTTAAAGAATGTTTACAAGAAAGGGTGGTTTCTAAAGTTCATTAAACTCTATAACCTCACACGTTTTTGAAAAAAAGGTTCCTTGGTCACATTGAAGTTTAAGTAGGGTAGCCTAATCAACCCCAAACAGTAGTTGCCCCATTACACCCAGAACTTACATAATGGCTCCCCATCTTAAGGTCCTAAGACAATCTAGGTTCAACCGTATCTATCATGCATTATGGTGTATAAAATAAATCCTTCCTAAATTAAGTAAATAAGACTAAACCTGCAAAGAAAATGTTAGTACAACTATGGTACAAAAAAAGGACAAACACGTAAATTAATTACATAAAGGTGGTTTTTAGGGATTAATTTTAATTTTGGAAAGTCGAATGGTTAACCCTCTTAACATCCCTAGTGGAATCGCCAAGCTGTTGAGCCTGGTTTTTCACCCTCCCAGGTTTTTTCATAAAATTAGGTCTTCTTTAAACAAACCAGTATTAAACCCTACCCATTTAATACCGATCCTCGACTAAGGTTTAAAGAAAACCGTTTCTTTTAATTTTAAAAGGTATTGGAGTCGCCAATTGATTGGAGTTGGGAAAAATAGTTAATTTATAACCAATTAGGTGGATTGGTTATAACTTAGCCACTATTCTAATAAAAAAAAAAAAAACCGATTTTGTAAAACGATTTTTTGAAACTAGAGATCATGGATCCGGGGGTTAGGAATTTTAAACCCTTACGAGTACCATTGACATTCTAAAATTAAAATTAAACATAAAAAAATCACCTTTAATTTTGAAAGAAAAAATTTGATTATTAGTTATTCTAATTAGATAAATGAAATAATCTAAACCAAAAAAGGAAAATTAGGTTTTTTAATTTTTATTGTCGTCCCGTAGGTACCTATATACTCGTTATTCAGGATCAGATATACGTAGTTCTTTTATAAAAATTTTAGTGGGTTGAGTTAATTTTAGTTTTTAAAACAACTGGGTTTACATTTTTATTTATTTTGATTTATTTATGAGAATTTCCTAAAGGGTCTTAGTCGGTGTTTTACTTTCAAAAACTCTAAAATAGTCCTAATTTGGAAAAAAGTCTATTTATTTTCATTTTTTTTCGAAAACTTAATTTTTCTAAGTGTCAAAACAATTTTTGTTCACTAACCTATTTATTTTTTTATTTTTATTTTATTATCTTATTTATTTTATACGTATTATATCTTTTTCTATTAAAATAAAATAAATAAATAAACTACTTCCTTTTTTTCTCTTTTTGTTTTTTTTTTCTCTTTCTTTTTCTCTCTCTCTTTTTTTTTTTACATTTACATTATAAACAAGTAAATAAATAAACAAATAAAATTAAAAAAAAATCCAAAAACGAATCGAACTAGGAAGGGCTCTTGGATGCGTGGGTTGGTTTGTGCACTGGATTAGATCGCAGATCAAGTCGTTGGTCGAATCTCTAGGTCGAGTCGGATCTTGGGTTCCTCTTCAACAGCAGCAGCAAAGCATGATTTGGCTTGGTCGAGCCACTAAATCGAAGGGCAAAAGGGGTTTTATCTATTTCTGATTAGGATTGGGGGAGGAGGGGGGTAAGCCGAGTGTCGTGGAGTTTGGAGGTGGTTTAGAGGGTTGTTGAAGGTAACGATCAGTGATGGAGCTTAGGCGGTATTGGAAGGAGTTGCTAGGCATAGTTGGTTGATTGGGGTAGGGGTTTTGGAGTGCAAGGAGTTCAATTGTAGGTTTAGTTTAAGCCAAAGGTGGCTGAGGGTGGTGGTTTGAAGAGAATGAGCTTCAACAGTTAGGTTTTGGGGGTAATTGTTTGGTTGAGCAGCTAAGGGGCATAGTAGAGGACAAAGGTGGTTTAGTTAGCAAGCTAATGGATTGAGGGTCACGACCGTAGTGTTGGGTTGTAGTGGAGGGCTCAAAAAAGAGAGATTCGAAGAGAGAGTGTATAAGTTAAAGAGAGAAGGAGAGCTTAGGAGTTGATTTTGAAGCTTGTAGGTGGTTATGTCTTCCTATTGATGGTCCTTAAGCCCCTATTTATACATGAATTTCACCTAGAAACTAAGGAAACTCGAAATCAAATTTGAATGCAAATGCATGAAAATTCTTTTTTTTTTCTCGATTTTTGAAAGCCAATTTAACTGTGCTTTTGACTAAACCTAAACTTATTTTTAACACCAATTCAAAACATGCTATGTCTAATGGGAGATTGATGCAAGAAACCAGGTGTCTATGTATGAAATTTGTGTAGAAATTGAAGTTGAAGTAGAGGGAGTGAACTGTTCTTAAGAAGGAAAAAGGAGGAAAATCGGGGGGGGGACGAGGGAAAAGAGGATGGAAAAAAAGGGAAAGTGCTAACGCGGCGCTGATGTGGTGACACATCAACTGTGTTAACCACTCCCAATCTGCCACGTGACACGTGACAACTGACATGGCATGCCACATAGCGCCACGTTAGTAAGACCACCCAACCCGACGTTACCACGTGTTAAGATACATGGCACAATCAGATCCTGACACGTGGTAGTGTGTTAGTTAACAAAAAATAGAAAGGAAAAAAGGCTTCCCTACCTTTGTCAAGATGCGAACCCAAGACCTCATACTAAAACCCCATGCCCAATCCATATGCTTAACCATTAGGCCGTTGGCCTATGCCTTATTCATATGTACAATCAAATTGTACATATGGACTTAGTTAACCTAGACTAGATTTAAATTTGAGCTAGGTTTGATAACCCAACTTCTAAACTAAATTAAAAATAAAAACTACCTTAATAAAAAGTTGTTTTCTAAAATCTTTTATTTTTTTTTTCAATTTTTCTAATTTTTTGTAATTTTTCTATTTAATAACTTTTTCCAAATTTTCCCATTTTCTAAATTTCTCAATTTTTGTGTTTTTTTATTCATTGCCAAATTTTTTATGCTTTTCTTATTTTTTGAAAATTTTTGTATTTTTTCCTAAACTTCATATTTTTAAGGTTTTCTTATTTTTCTATCTTTTTATACTTTTCTAAAATTCCTATTTTTTCTAAATTTCTTCATTTTTTGAGTTTCCTTTAATTTTCTAATTTAAGACCCTATAACCTAATCTAAAAAATAAAAAAGAGGGCAAAAATTAGGTGTCTGCAAGTAAACACCCAAAAGAGTGGGTTAGTAATCACTCGACTTTCTAAGTCAGTACAATCATTCATAAGTACCACATCAATACCCAACATAACAGTCTAACCAAAATATAGTTACTATCATTTAAAATCACCATATCAGCATCCACTATATTAGCATATTAGTTTATCCAAGATATAACCATATCCAATCAACACAACATCGAACAGCACACAATGTTATGAGTAATAATATATCTACTCTAAGCATGAGTTGAATCCACTTACCTAGCCTTAACAGTAGTGAAAAATCCTAAACTTCACTACGCGATCCATCTTTACTTATCATACTTAAGAAAATATAAACACAATCTTCAAATCAACTACAAGTCAAACCTAAACTCTTATAAACTTTCATTACCGCATGTTTAAACTTCATTTGGCCATATCTTGTCATTTCTTATCCGATTTTAGTAAACTTTATATCTCCACACTCTTTGTTTCAAATACTATTATTTCATCTTAAGAAACAAGATTAATTGATATGGCTACAAGTCTAAAAATACCCTTTCTCACTACTGACTCGATTGTACATTACCTTAACTTCGTAATTAACCTGAATAGACTTTAATTTTAAGCTAAAACCCTAAAATTGTACTTTTCAAACTTAAACAACTTCTTATTTTATACCTAAAATACTAGTCTTACATTATCTTATTAAATATTATAATAGTACTGTTTACTATTTCACATATTAGGTCAATATATAAGCTTATATTAGAAAAACACGTAATAAATAGTATATGGGCCTAATTAATTCAAAAAAAAAATCTCATGGACTCACAAAAATATGTAGTTTAATTATTAACCATCAATCATACTAAACTAGCTATTATCAATTTTTACCAAAATAACAGTTTTAGCTCGAAATTACGAAAAATTAAGGAAAATAAACAAATTTATGTATGAGATTAAAATTAAGTGTTCCAAATATCTTTTTAAACCTCCAGAAGTGAAAACACGTAAGGCTTATTGATTAATTCATCAAAAACCAATTATTTCAACAAATGGTCAAAACTGACAATTTTATTCAAAATAAATATAATAAATGGTAAACATGGAGATTTTCAAACATTCTTGTTACAGAAATTTAATACATTTTATAAGTGTGTTATACAAAAATTTTTAGGCCGAAATAACATTATTTAATATTTTGAAAAATTATTTAAAATTCGTTTAAACAGAGCATGTTCTTAGGAAAGTACCTTAAATCAATGTTATTTTAAGAAAATAAAATTACCACATGAAATTAAATGTAAAATAACCTTGTGAAACCAAATTTCATAATTTTCAAAGCTAAGTTAATATTTTTAGTAAATTAACAAAAATCAGGCATTAAAATTTGACTCACCGATACACAGTATCTAGCCACCACTCTATGTCGGCCCAATTTCTCTCTCTACCACATGTTTAAGTCCTAAGTGACTCCTTGTTAAGTTACTTATAGCTTTAGGAATCTTAATTCACCCTATTTTCCTACTATTTTTTTTTCCTAATTTTCTAAAATTATGATCTTATGTTTCTAAGTTTCTACAATATTGCAAATGAGGTTTAGGGTCCTATTTACAGGATTTAGAATTTTGTCATGTCAAAAAGTAGGTTGATACATATCATTTCCCTATTTCCCTCAATGTCCACTAGGTCTCATGTATCAATTCCTTATGAATTAGGTGTTAACTTATCACTCGAAGTGATTCTCAAGTTGCCACATCAATTGATGACTCACCAAATTATTATCTTGAATTTTTTCTACTATTTCTTGGTAATTTTACCATATTTTGATAATTTATTATTATTATATATATATTTAATACATATAATGCATAACAAGCGAATATACATTTATATTATAAATAATTCACTTCATTTATTATTTTTTTAAGTTAAATAACTTATCTCTAATATCTTGCTATATCTAAGAGTTTGAATTTCACATTTTCAATAATTAATGGCTTTATCAATAAATTGAATTTTTTCTCAAATTAATCATTTTATATAATTTATTTTGAGAAATTGACTTCATTAGAATACTTCATCTAACTTTTCTAGTTTTACTGTAAAGTTTGAACTTAAATGGATAACAATACCCAATGCCCCAAATTTACTGACTTGGATCTTAAGGTTATCGCATTAGTTAGAAAACTTGGGGTATTACAGTTTATATGGCTACATTATTGGGATCTATATTTTAAACATAAGCATGTTGAAATCTTGTGATAATGTATCATTTACAAAATAAACGGTTGAGATTAATATCCATTATGCACTACGCATGTCATAACTGTCATGTAAGCACAAATATTGATGTATAGAATACAGATCAAGCACAGGCAAGTATAACCCTTTGGCTATGTATAGAGATTGAGATCAAAGATTATCACTCATTAACTCAATCTCATAGTAATATCAATAAAGCTCAAGGAATGAAAAGGAAATAAGCTCAAGTAGAGGAAGAAAAGGTTACATCATAAAGTTTGGGGATCACGATATCGTGAATATCATAGCCCAACAAGTTACACCACCAACGAGAGTCAAGGGACAAATGTTGATAGCGATTTTGGCCCTAAGCCCAATAGGCCCCTAAGTGACCCAAAGCGCTGCCTACCTAACCTTGTAAGCCTAAGTCTTAGCCTCTTTTACCTGTTTGTCTTAATGCAAGTAGAGCCCCTATGATCTGGAAGATAAGAAAGTACAGAACAAAGCCGTTCGTATAACAAAAGTTCGAGAAAGTGGTCAAGGAGTTAGGGACAACTTTACCCTATTAATCTGACCTCAGTTCACTTAACCACATAATATTCAAATTTTAACGTAAGCATGAGCAATTGGGAGGTTACTACATGAATAACCCTTACCCCTACGCTACCCAAACATTCCTAAAAACTAAGAATTCGTCTAAGATAGGATTCTACCATACACCAACTATAGTAAGCCTTCTTCTGGTCCAAGACAAGATTTTAACATAGGTTACAAGAATAGTTATTGGCTACTGTCTATAAATAGAGCTTGGTAACCAACAATAAGCCTTCTTTCGGTCCTTCTTAATGTTTTCCTCCTTTCTCCTTATCAACATTTATTTTGCTCAAATACTTACTTAAGCATTAGAGTGGCTACATTAGAGCTATCCTAGCTACCCCTATAACTTAGCTTTACTTTCTTTTTGCAGGCTTACTTGTAGTTCATCTAGTTAGATTCTAAATTTCTAACATCGAATGCTAATAGCCATATCAAGTACTTGCTACGTAGGAGATGTACCAACTACTCCATGAATAGGAGTTATGGTGTGAACATGGTTTTGGTTATCTATTACGTTATCAAAATTTGTGTCAATGGATATTGTATTATACATGTTTACCTTTAGAAACAAGAACAATGAAGATAAGAAGAAGGAAGAGAGAGAGAATCCTTAAGAACGGAGATAAGTGTAGAAGAGAAGGAAGGATTTTAGAGGAGGCAACTGATTTTGAACAGTTAGTGAAGTCAAGGAGAGAGAAAATCAAGGGTTTTATGGCCACATGTATCAAGATTTTTACTTTAAACATGAATGTGGTACAGCTACACGATGATGTACCATTTAAAAGATGAATGCTAAGATCAATACTTACTATACACTACATGCATCATAGTTGTCATGTCAGCATAGTTAAGCTTAGGAACATGATACCATGAGCTTAATAGATAAGCAAGGTCTAAAATGAACAAGGGTACAATTGGTTCTAATGAAATAAAGCTAAACTATTTGAACCCTTCACCAACAAGTTGTTCCCCTTCTTGTTGCTAACAAAGAGAGTAAGAAGCAAATGTTGACCAAAATTTTCCTAAGCCCATTTGGTCCCAAGGTAGCCTAAAATTTTCACTTTTAACCTTGCTAACCTAAGTCCAAACCTCCTTTACCCGTCCATCCTTATACAAGTAAAGTCCTTGTGACCTAAAAGAAAAGAGAGGAGGGATTAGAATAGGTTATATGGAGATAAGTCGAGAGAGATTTAAGTAAACTGAGTAAGCGGTTAAGGAGTTGAGGATAGCTTCTCTCCATTAATCTGACCAGAGGTCACTTAACTGCACGATATTCAAATTTTAGCATAGGTGTGCGTAGTTAGGAGGTTATTATGCAAATAACTACCTACTAGCCCCCAAATTCCTAAGAATATGGGAGTGGTCCGTAATAGAATTTCCTATGTGAAAAATGTATAAATTGCAATACTGGGAAAGTTATTAGCCATTGATTATAAGTAAAGCTCAACAACCAACAGTAAGCTTCTTTTGAACCTTCAGTACTCTCTATTTTTTCTTTGCCTATACCTCTTTCTATGCAAGTACTTACTTAGACATTAGAGTTGCTATGCTGGAATCATCCTAGCACCCTCTAACAGCCTAACTTTACTTTCCTTTTTGCAAGCCTATTTGCAATTCATCAAGCAAATTCTAAATCCCTAAAATTGACTATCAACAACATTTAATTAGGTTTTTTAAGTAATTGAGACCATAACTAGGCCTAGACATTAGATCCCATACCTCATTGATAATGAATTAATTGAGCTCCTCTTGCATTACTTATATCTAAAATTCATCTTTTAGAGCTTCATTAATGTTTTTAAGATCAACTTGAGATAGTAATACTAAGTTGCGCATATTTCTAAGGCATGATCTAGTTAGCACCCTATTTGAAGATTCCCCAATGATTAGCTCCTTAGAGTGATCTTTAATAAATCGCCATTCTCTAGGAAGGACCAAATTAGATTAATTCATATTAGCATTTTTCCTAAGAATATGTTTACCAAGAGCTTTGTTTTTATCATTGTTCATGTCAAACCTTTCCAAATGAGCACTAATTATCATTTATTTCATTATGGGTTTATTCATGCATGATAGGCAAAGAATCATCAAACACAATATGTATAGATTTTTCAACAATTAAAGTTTTTTTTGTTTAATACCCTATATGCTTTACTCGTCAAAGAGTAACCAAGGAAAATAGCTTCATCAAATTTAGAATCAAACTTATCAAGTTTCTCCTTACGTTGTTAAGCAAAAAACATTTGGTACTTAAAGGATGGAAGTGTGAAATGTTAAGCCTTTTGCCTTTCAATAGTTCATAAGGGGTTTTCTTCAAAATTGGTCTTATAAAAACACAATTAACATGTCATGTCAACGACTTCTACCCAAAAAAATATTTTGCCAAATTATTTTTACGAAGCTTTATCCTCGTCATTTCAATTAAGGTCTTATTTTTCCTTTTGGTGATTCCATTTTATTATGGAGTTCTAGGTGTCAAAAGGCATGTTTTGCGTCATTTTGACTATGAAAATCATTTATTTCAACAATTTCAAATTCCCCATGATCACTTCTACAACAAGCAATTGTAAGGCCTTTTCTAATTTTAGACTTTCTTGCAATATTTTAAGAATACATGATTTGTTTTCTCCTTACTTGTGAGACAGAAAGTTCATGTATATATAGTGAAAGATGTTTGCTTTCCTTGTTGACATGCTTAGCATATCTTATCTTTCTAAAAATTGATTTTTAGTAAACCTTTGATAAGATTATTTTTAACAAGTTTAGAAATGAATTTAGTGATAGCATATTCTAATCTTTTAAGCCACACCAACTACCATTGTTTTGGATAGACAAATAAGTTGTAATGCCCCAAGCTCAAAACATTACAACTTACCACATGTCCCTAGCCATCTATTGACACATCAAGCACTAAATAATTTAAAAACTCCAAAATGTCCCAATAGTCTCATAAAATTCAACTAATTAAACTCAAAATATCCTTCAATATTAATAAACATAAATCTCACAAGTGAGTTCAAGTGTAAAACTTCTCTATGAAATCTTTACTTACATAAGAACATCAACTATTATTAAGTCTAGAGAAAAGTAAACATCTTTTGCTAGAAATTAACTTCATAAGTTTCACTATTGCTAATGATCTTTCTCATAATAATAATAATAGTAATCGTCACTAAGATCCTCATAGATAACAAGTTCTTCTAAAATCTCTGCATCTAAAAAAAAGAATATAGAAATGAGCACTAACACCAAATATGTGAGTACCACAAACATAAGCACATGTCACACAATTACACTAGTCATACACATTAATATGCAATTCATTAATTGACATATTTAATTTCATAAGAAACAAGGGAACATGATGGGGAATATACCGCGCTGCTTAAGCAAATACACATATCAAGTAATAGTATAGAAGACTTTTAAAGTCTAGAACTGTCAATCCTACGAGGACTAAATACTTACTCACTTTTATAAAATTACTTTAATTAAAATTAATAGCAATAATGATGATAAATTGAATGGAAATTGCAAAATAAGAACTAATTAATAATTAACAATGATAAATGCAATTAATTAACAAAAATTAAATTAACCATGAAAAATTATATGTAGACATTAATCACCAAGAGATTAACATGTAGTAGCCTAGGGTTTCTAATGTACTAACCGAAGGCATTCAATTGATAATTTAATAGGAATCACTTCTCTATTAAATTCTAATCCTAATTACATTATACTCAAATCACTTCTAAAATAAAACTCTTTAGAACAACATTAAGAACAAGAATGCCGTAAAAAATAATAAAGATATAAAATTAATTCCAGAAGAAGTCTATAACTAATCTGTAAGCTGATAGCGAATCTCTTCAATTACAGTAAATCTATTTTTGTATTAACCTCGCCTCTTCAATACATAAAATCTAATAATTAAGTCGAAAACCTAGAAATAACAACTTAATCCATGCAAAACACGTAATTAAATTAATCAAAATGGGAGAATTTCATTAAAATAAGAACAAGTACGCTACATGTTACCTCAAGGTTACAGGTTTAGATATTGATGATTTACTCTACAGACATGATAAAGACGAAGACTTTCATGATAAAAATGACTAAAACCCTACGAAAAGACTCCTACTCTTACCTATAACGCCTTCCCCCTCCTTTGTGTATATGTTTCTAGCATCTATTTATATTGTTTAGATAAAATAATCTTCAAATGGCAAGTGTTTTAAAATCATGGCAAGTCTACAGGTATGTACACGACCATGGAATCTAGGTAAGGACTTATTCATGCAATAATACTTCCAAAAATTATCTTAAAATTGATGATGAAGGGATCATGAGTATAGAACATGGTCGTAGAGTTAAACCATGGTCTTATACTTAGCTAAAAATTTTGTAACTTTCTATTGGAAATTGAGAATGTGAGCTTCACGATTAAGGAACATAGCTATGAAGATCGACAGTAGTCTTCCTCTTCACTTAATCCTTAGATGAATTCTCTTTAACGCTTGCTATCCTTGATTCATTATTTAAAATGAGTGCAAATTCCTTCAAAAATCACCTAAATTCTTATCTTTTTGCCTTATTGCTTCATTTGAGTTATGAAATCAAGAAATGACTCAAATGAATAGCAAATTCATCAAAATAACTCAAAATATTTAGGAAAATAACATAATGGATGAGTGTAAAATTACACTCATCAAATACTCATGATTCCAATCACAAAACTTAAACGAGAATGCCACTATGGCCCTTAACAAAATTACAAGCATAGGTTCACCACTCGGGGCCTCAACACCGCCCTAACATCACACTCTTTACCAATAAGGGATCACCATCACACAATCCCCACACCTTCCTAGTCCTTACCAATTCTACTAGCAGCAGTTCACCATCTACAGTCCTCACACCTTCCTAACACTTATGTCTGTTGGTAGGGGTTCACCATTCATAGTCTCCACACCTACCTAACCGTTACAAGTTCATCACCTTAGTCTTGTAATCCTAAATATACCCATAATCATATTTGGGAGCAACACCACCGAGGACAATGCTACTTAAAGATTATAAGGGTTCCCTCTAGGAAACCATCACTAAATCAAGCCATACATAAGTAGCAAATTATTAATAGTCAAATATTTATTAAGTTAATTTATATTTCTAATCCTAACAAGCATACCCAACAAACATGGTAAGCATGTACCTTGATCCTAAGAAAAAGATATCTCTAACTCAAAATTCTTTTCAACACTTGAGGCACTTTGAAAACACATTCTTTTAAAGCCTACACAATAGAAAGGAAGGGAGCAGGACCATGGTCAGGGTTCTTGGCCATGCTCCTTGACCATAATTCTCTTTTAAACTTCAAACTAAGACCATGCCTAAGGATCACAGCTGTAGTCTTAAGGAATGAACCTCTTCGACCCCAAAGAACTCACTTCATGTCGCAATTAAGAAACATCTAGAGGGGTTTACGATCGTGATTTTGCCCATAATTCTCTCATTCAATAAACATTTCATAAATCTTCAACTTTTCACATTCAAAAACCTTTTGATTCAAACCCTAGATCATCTTATCACCCTAAAACTTCCCTAACATAATCATTTATCAACTTTCTACTACAAAACATTTGAGGTTAATTTAAAATTCATAACATCAACCTTAAAACAATAAATTCTCCATTAATGAATCTCATACCTCATTACTCTTAGGGTTTGATGAACGTGATCTCTCCCAAAATTCAATCCTTAAAACCTTATAATGTAAACACCATAATTAGCTCTAGGTTACTAAAATCACTTATTTGAATAGTACAACCTACATACGTTTCCTTGATTCCACCAAGATTCGATCACTCTGCAAAGGTTCCTATGAGAGAAACAAGATAGACTAATTTTAGCAATGTTAAAATGAAGGTTAAAGTTTTCTCTACCCCTTATATAGTTTTCCTAACTACCAAAACGCACTCCTATTAAATTTTTATTACTTTTCAATACCTCACCTTATCTTTTATTATTATTATTATTATTTTATTTTTACAAGTTTTACATAAGTTTCATTTAGACTAGAAAAATTGTCAAAGTTGACACTGTAAATATTTCTTTATCTATACCCCTCAAAACTACTTTGTTCGTTACAAATTCTTTCAATAATGCGCTTACTAGTTAGGAATATAACCTTATATCCACCATCACATAATTGACTATGCATTAAGTAAATTATGTTTCAAGTTATCAACAAGTAAAATATTCATAATTATAAGATCATTATTAATGAGAATATTACCTTCACCTAATGCAGTTGATTTTCGATTATCTAAAATGGTGGCATTCCCTTTATCCTTCTGAGTTTATGCTATAAACTTGGTAGAATCTCCCTCCATATGCTTGAAGCATCCACTATCCAAGACTCATTTGTTACTCTTCCTCGAAGGTCCATACAAAGGTAGGAAATTAAGCTTTTGATACCTACTTGATCTTAGGTACTTTTAAGTAAGTTGCAATAATATAACCATATCCCTTAAGGACCCTAACCATCTTTCCTTCATGATTTAAGTTAGCATTCCTCCTTAATTCACAAGTATGTGTAATATAGTCATACCTACCATAATAGTTACAAGTTTTATTAGTTGCTTTAACAAAGTAACATTTATAAGATTGTAAATATTACTTTTACCATAGCAAAGCCTAGTTTTTTTTTTTAAAAAAAAAATAAACTTAACCTTTGTTGCCCTAAGAGCTTTTTCAAATTCTTTCTCCTTCAACAAATTTAGCTATAGTTTTCCTTGAATCATGTAAGCTAATCTTCAAAACATTGTTCTCAATTTCAAGCTTTGCTAACTTATCAATGTATGCACCTTCATTTTCAATTGCATTGGCCTTGATTTTAATTCTTTGCTTTCCTTCTTTAACTCATTATTTTCATTCATAATTTCCTCATTCTTTTTACTGATTTGTTCATTTTCCTTCTTTAACTTTTCATGTTCAATTCTCAACTTTTCATTTTCTAATTTCAAGTATTCATTTTCTTCCTCAAAGGCCTCTTTTTAATCATTTACTTTGTTATATTCGAGTTTAAGCACATCAAATCCATCTCCTATTCCATTCATCATTTGTTTTAACACTTTTTCTTCCTTTGCTTCTTAACAAATTCTTCTAGCAATTCATCATACATACCTTTTAATTCATCATAAGAAGATTGAGATGTAAAGCACACCTTATCATTCAAAGCCATGAGGCAAAGTTCCTCATTTGGATCACCTAAGTTGTCGTCACTCCAATTGGCCATCATGGCTTTCTTCCTTGACCCCTTATCACCTTTCTTGAGAAGTGGGCGATAATCTCAAACGCATCCCAATTATGGGAATTGTAACATTTTATTACTTCTTTCTTCTACTTCATAGCTTTTAATATGTTGCCACCACTATTAAGGGTTCCAAGAAATTTATCCTTTGATAGTTAATCTAAACCAAGCAATTCTTCAATGGCGCTCCTCTTAGCTTCCCACTCTTTTAGAAGTGATCTAAGAATTTTAGAGTTAATTATTATATTAGTAAAGTTCTTTTCAAGTACTATCAAAGGATTAACTCTATGTCTCATTAGGAAGCATTTTGAAATTTTCCTATTCATCACACAAGACTTATTATTTGTATCTGTAACTCTAGATATTCCTTTACATATACTTTGCAATTCATCCTATAGCATATATGAATATAAATGTTCTATTGAAGTCATCTTCATTGATAACACAATGAAAGATGTTCATAACAATTTTCTTTTAGAATAACCTTTTCCAGTTATCATGGGAATAACCCTCTTCTTCTTTATTGTCATGCCCCAAACCAGAGAGTCATAATAGTCCCATCGTGTAAACCAACCTAAGTTAGAAGCTATCCACTTAAGCTGCTCATATAGGTATAGTTTACACCAAGCTTTTATCACTCCACAATTTTGAGTCATCCAAATCAGTATCTATTTAGTATCAACTTGTGGTACAATTTTCTAAAAATAGTTTTTAAAAAAGCTTTTATGGTATAAAATGCTTGAAAAGATATTAAGTTTTATAAATAACTTCTGAAAAATGACATAATAAGAATTTGTAAAATTCCATAGGTTTATAGAACATAATACAAGTAACAATAGTTGAAAACTAAAGAGTCACCTGAAGAGACTCTATTAGTTTTCCTAAAGATTAGTAAGGTCAATAAACAAAATAGGAGTCTAGTCAATTGGTCTTGAATCTCACTCCCTGACCCTATTCTCTACACTTTTGGAATTTGGAGTAGTGCTGGCATATCTACTAGGAAACTTGCAAAACAACCATAAGGAAATGAGCGATAACTTACTCAGTAAGTGGGATGGAGACAATAGGTTATATCCAACACGAAGCAACCAAGTTTTCAAGCAAGGTTAATTAGAAGCAAGGTTAATTAGATGCAATGTACGCTCAAGTAAATGCCATCGTACGATGTTAACTGATCATTGTGAGATCAGAGAAATTACACTTGCTTTAATCCAGGTTTTAAGGAGTTTAACGCTACACACTTCGTAGATCAAAACCAAACCAAGGCTTGTGCAATGGAGAAATATGCTTCACTCGAGACTATCTTCAAACCACGATTCGTAACATTGCCGTAACCTCTTCTCCTATCGCTTAGTTCAACTAAAGGTTAGGAAAGGACCATTTTTACTTCCTAAATAAGGCTCCAACATATTTATAGTTAAAATCCTTTTGTCAATCAACCTTCTGAACATGTCTCTAAAGTCATCACCACCATGCTTCCTTTACCAAATGTTAGCCTAACCAAGACCCTGTCATTATTATATTTAAGATTTTTACACCAGTTAACCTTCTAGTTAAGCATCTGTACCAAGATTTTAAGTTACTCTTTTATCAAATCAACCATCTAAAGAACTCTTTGAATAGATTAACTTCACTAGTTTACATAACACAACTCACTTCATCATCATATTATAGGTTATAAACATTGTATAATATGATCATACGATAGATTCATCATATTCTTAATCACCATATAACCAAATTCTCAAATCCCCATATCTTCACCTTAATACATATAGCCCATAACTAGTGATTTATGCATTTCTCCAAATCTCACTCAATCCGTCCATCTCTAGACTACTCCCCATAAAGACATATACTACAATCATCCTCCAAATCTGCTGCATGCTATTTTCCACAAGGTTAATTGTACGACATTTCCAAAAATGGCATTTTTTTTCATCAATTTAGAGGCTAAAAACTTACTAAAAATTATAGAAAATATCAAAAACTCTTCACAAGATCCATACATGCAACATAAGGAAGTTCTAGAAAAAAATTAGTTTTGAAACAACAACAATAGTATTATTTTAAACCATTTTGAAAATTACTCGGATTTGGGTAACTTCTTGATAAGGTCATATATACATTTAAAATTTTTAAAAACTAATATTTTTCTTAAAGAGTACACATAAAAATATGTCAAAATAATATTTTTTTTCATAATTTTTGGGGTTAATTTGGTATTTTTAGAAAATTGGGTAAATTTTTAGATTCATTGGAATTTAGCCGTCCGGCTACCATCTTCCACCACCACTTTGTCAGCCCATCCAAGTACTACCTTAACTGCTAGCCAGTGGTGGTGGTAGTTAGCCCCTAGATCACTCTTAGACTCGCACTCCATTATCTTACTCAATTTTGACTATTTTCCTTTATTTTTTCTAAAATTTTTCCTTGCTTCTTCTTCCATTATTTTGTAAGAGTTCCTAACATCCTAATGAGTATGTAAAGAGAGTTGGGTGACATTTCCTAAGCTTGAAAGGTGAGAATGAGCATTTTCTCTCTCTACTCTAACTTATGTACTTCTTGTTCCAAGCATTACTTAGATTATTAAAGGATTTTAATTGATCAACGCCTGTCCAAAGGTCTTCCTACACCTTAATCCATATAATCTAGATTGTTTAGAAAATTTTTATTAATTTTTAATATTTTTCTTATTAATCATTACTTTAATTACGCATTTTTCAAGTATTTTAAGCATTTTTAGGTATATAATTATATATAATTGCACCCGAGGTACACGTACCATTTTTATGTGTTATTTTATGTCACTTTATAATTTTAGTGTGAAATAATTTATTTCTAAAATTTGGTTAATTTCTATTACCTAGTTTACATGTTTACAATAGATAAATTACAATATACTATAATTTAGTAAAATTATCTATTTTTATTTATAATAATATTATTTTATTGCATTTCTACATTCTGAACTCACGACATATCATCATCTAATTCATAAGATTCATACGTGAAATATTGTCTCAATTAGCCTGCTTCTACATACTCTCTAACTTATTAGCTCGGAATAAATACGTAAAACTACGGCGCTTACATTTATCTTCTATTTTGATTGGTTCTTTTTCCATAGCATCCCAAAGTGTCAAGGCCTAGAAAGGTAGAGTCGTAACAATCCCACCATATGAACCATCCTAAAATAGAAACCAAGCTTATAGCTACTATCATAAACCTAATTCACACCAAGCATACTCAACTCTACTACTTTAAATGATCTAGTTTGATATCTACTTGATGTAAACCTATGGAATGGTTATTTTTTTTTAAATAACTAATAAAGCAAACTATAGGTTTGACTTTTCAGAAAAGTACTAATAAAACCAATAGGTGTACGTTATTCGATATACAAGCCAAATGATAGAAAATTAACAAGCCCTATCACGACTCGAATATTATATTCATCATGGTAAATCATCGTATACAATACAAAGGTCAACGATTAACTCCCTTGTTGATCATTAGCCTTTCATAAAACGCATAGGGCTTCCTCCATTCCTAATACTATTGGTCAAATATATGACAAATAGAATCTTAGCACAGTAATTATCTTTACTAAATAATTAGCTATATCAATAAATTAAAAGTATGGAACATAACGTTCCTAAAACAAGAGTAACAAATTACATAATCTAAATAACTACCGATAGTCTAACTACTTAATAATAAGAAAGTTGTAAAAGTCTTATCCAACGCAAACAATCCCCTCTTTCACTCCATAAATTGTATAGTCCTGTCCCAATGCGAGACTAACCTCAAGCATTCCACAGCTCGGCTCAACAAAGAAGTGTCCTTGCATCAAAAGAAATCTAGTGGGGTATAAGCTTACACTTAGTGAGCTAATCCCTCTAACATGCCTCATAACAATATGTATTATTAACAACTATATGAATACATGCAACAAACAGTATTCTAAACAATACATGTAGTGGCCTAAGAGCTGTATACAACTCAAAAATTTCATCCCCTATAGTCAGAGTTAGAGATTATTAACCAATACAAAACAACAACCAGGTTCAAGTACCTGTGTTTTCATACAATTCTCACCTATGTGCAAAAATCATCTCATTAGCATACTTAGTATATTGATAACTATTATTTTAAATACATTTCACATGGTAATTTTATAGTATTTCCCTTACATCTTTGGTTTTTTTTTAAAGAAATTGATACTTAATTGAGTAAAATTTTGATTTCAAGGTTTAAACGCGTTCTAGGATTGAAAACGAAGAAAAGGAATCAAGTTTCACTCAATTTGGAGTTCAAATGAATGGGTTTTGAAGTTTTGAAGTTACATAGACAATAGGAATTTTGGTCAGAAAGTTACACAGTCTGAGATACAACTGTGTCCCCAAGCTATGTCCATCCAAGAAGATTTGCTAAGGTCAGAAAGTTACACGACCTAGGGACACAACTATGTCCCAGGCTATGTCTGGTGACGAAAACGGAAACCTTACAATACATTATAAAAGAACTTATTAGGGTTTCACACATAAGTTTTGGACATTCAAAAGAGAAGAGACTTGAAGAGAAGGAGAAGAAAAAGGTGAAAGAAACACCCAACTTCAAGATTGAAGAGATTTTTATTAACAAAAAGAGTTTTTCATGTTTTATTTATTGATTTTATTATAATTCATTTTTAGTTTCATTATGATAGATTAAGATTCCTGTATTTAGGATTGTGAAACCTAGGGTTCCATGTGACTATTAGAATGATTGATATTTTTCAATAAAGTTTCTATCTTTTCTTGATTCAATTATGTTATTTAATTGTTAATTGATATTTCTAGAGTATCAATATATGATATTATGCATGATGATTGAGAAATCATATATGTAATGAGATTTTGACATAATTGGAGAGAATTACATGTGTACTTAGTGATAAGATACATGTTTCTTTTAGAAAGTAATTTTTTTGTATAGGAATTCATTATACATTAATGCAATTGTAGATTTTATCACTAAGTGAAAAGATTCCAGTAAATAATTTAGGATTAGGGTTAATATACTTAAGAAAGGTGCTAACTTTTATTATGAATCTCTCTGGTCAAGAATAATAGAGATTGAATTGGATATATTTTAAGCGGTCACATGTTAAACATTAGGGGAAATAATTCCTAAATACGTTATTTGCCTTCTTAAAATCGTTATTATTTTTATCGCTTTTTAAATTGCTTAATCAAGCCTCATAATTAAGTTAGTTTGTTAATTTTAGTATTTTTAATTCATTCAACTCATCACAATTTTTCGGTTAGATAATAGAGCTAAGGTTAATAATAGTACTCAAAGTCTCTAAAGGATCGACTCGGACTCACATCCGCTATATTAAAACCGATAGGTGCACTTGCCTTGTATCATATATATATATATATATATATACATAAATATACTTTACTCTAACAAGAAATAAGATCATTTTTTAAAAATCTCTATGTCTAGTGGTGTGGTAGCCCCTATATAATCTACATTATACACCTTAAGTAAAAGTCACAAACTTAGCCCTTTGCCTTTTCTTGATAGCAGGTCACATGTATAAGACAAACTGGGGCATTGGGCATGGTCTAACATAGAAAAGAAAGGAAAAAATTATAATAATTACTAATCTCATAATCTAGTTGAATAAAAAGAAACATTTGATTTTCGAGAGTGATCTAATCGCAGGATACCTTTTCCTTTATTTCATTATTGCTTTATTCAAATTACTTTATTTTTAGTTCATTATTACTTTATTCAAATTCAATTTACCTTTATTATTTTAAATATTAGTTTCTTAAGAGCTGTATAATGAATCCCTTAATTTGGAATCACGAACTAGTTAGAGGTTACAAGCGGTTAACATCCCCTAACGCATAATAACCCTATAGGCTAGGACAGGAACTCAATAACATGGCATACCAATGCCTAAACTAATCCCTTCAGGAGCCCTTACTCTTATGAGTCCATTCCCACCTTTGATGTAGGTAGTAGTCGATATAATTATGATGCCAAAATGTATTACACATGACTCATTTAAATTCTTAGTTAGATAAGTATTTATGCCAAATTACTCAATGGTCAAGCAACTTCATTCCATAACAACAATACATAATCCAATCTCAAAAGTAATCTCAGTTATTATCTTATTATCATATCATGGAAATCAATCTCAAAACCATACACATGCACTTCCCATATCCCACATGCATTCAAGTTTGAAAAAATAATTTAGTGCAACTATACTACAAACAAGAGCAAGCATGAAGTCATCAGGAATCACTCAATCGATCATAGCTGCTAAGTCGTAATAGTCTAGGAGTAGGCCTTCTCTAAAAGTAAGGTCCCCTAAACATTGTAAATACCGTACTATGAGAATTGGCATATAATAAAATGTTAAACTTAAAGATCTTTCAAGTTATATTCTTAACTTAGTCTCAAACCTTTCTCGATTATACTAAATCTTCAATCGTGTATAACTTTTTCGTTTTAAATCCAATTTTTATGATCTTATAGTTGATTTCCATCATTTTTTAGTGTACTTTCATGTGGTATAGGGGCCATAATTTTGCCTACTAGTCATAATAGTAGCACCCCTAAGGTTCTAATCTTCTTTTGGGCTTTTTAATACTTTGTAAAATATTTAGGGCTTGGCCTTAGGGCTTCATTTTAGGCATAAATACTTTTTATTAAGGTTAGTTTTTCATTTATTATTTAAGGCCTTGTTGTCAACTTATATTTCTTGAACTTCTAAGTAGGTTATGTGGTCAAAATAGGCTTATTTCGTGTACTAATCAATGCTTATTACTTTGTTGGGCTTAAGGGATTTAATGTGGACTTTCTATAGATCTTATAACATCTTTTTCTTGGGATTGATGCGCTGGTCAAAATTTTTCATAAGGCCCAATCAAGAGTTTTGAGCTTGTCTTAAGAGTTTTGAGCCCAGTTTTGAATTTTAAGCCCTTAACACTTATCCTACTAGTCTTAATTAGTCTCTTCGCTTTGTTTGCTTTATTTTAAGTATGTCTAAGTGGGTTAAACATAATTTATAGATCTGGTCGTTTGTTCTTTTGGGGCATCTAGACTCAATTTTCCTTTTTACTACTTGTTTCCTTAAGCTTATGTGCTTAACCAAACTTACAGTTACTTATAGTCTAACTCTTACTTATTTTATTCTTTGTAAAGGGATCATTTTTTCATAATATCAAGTGGAAAATATAGAACATAACATCCTATTAGGTGCAAGATTTTGACTAAACTTCTAAGTGGTGATTTTCCTTACTAACACTTCATATATTGGTTTTTCCTTTACCAAAGGCTATTTTTAAGCATGTCAAACTTAAGATAAGTAAAAATAACACTTAGGCAAGCCTTAAACATCATACGTCCAGTATTTTTAGGAACTCTCAAGGGTTTAATTTCCATAGTTTTCTCAAATACAAGGATGTACTACTTATATCTTACTATTTGTGAAGAATCTTTAAGGAACTAACATTTTGATCTAAGTAAAAGAACTTCTAAGGTACATGGTACATCCATATAATCATTAAATGGAACTCTACATATATTTTTCTAAAGATGTCTAAAAGTAAGATGCAATTTACTAGATGTTTGAGTGGTAATTTGGCCTCCTTAAGTTCTCTTTGTTTCTTGCTTTTCACCTTCCTTTTCCTTGGTGCCCCTTTGCTCCTTTTTACCCTTATGGATGAAGTTTTCTTTTTATCACCCAAGTATCTTCTTAGCTAGTGAAGTAAGAAGTGAACTTTTGGAGTTTCCTAAAGTAGCTAAAGTGGGGCACAAAAAGAAGTGAAGTGGCATGTGGTGTATGTTTGAAGTGGATAGTTTGGCTAGTGTATTTAGGGATGTTTTTCCTTTGTTGCTTTAGTATTGAAGTTTCTTTAAAATTTGAAAACCAAAGAGTATGTGAATGGCATGGGGTGGCCGGTTCTTTTTGGGGTTTTGTTGCCTTCAATTAAGTCCTCAAATCAAGGAATTTGATAGGGTCACTTACCTTGCTCAACTTTCCCAAACATGACATGTTGGACATGACAATAGATTGAATGGATAAATGATGCCATCCTTCCCTCCCTCTCCAACCGGCATAGTATGTGTACTTCCTGGTATGGGGGCTTATAACATCAACTTGATTTTAGAATTAAATAAATTGATTAATTAGATAACTTATTTATAGGTAGTATAACTTATATAGGGAAAAGGGAATTGCCTTATCTCAAACTTATGGGAGTTACCAAATGATAAGTCAACTAAGTTTACACTATTGGCTTTGGTTTAATTAAATTCAAGTTGGAGAGGAAATGAGATGGAAGAGGTTAGTTATAAACCTCATACATGTTGTTCTTAAGTTATCTTAATCATGTGGTTCTTTTAGGGTTTAGTTCTCTAAATATTTCCTGTCTTAAGATTGTTTCTCATGGTAAGTTATAAAATTTTAGGGTCAAGTCAAACTTGGTTAGGCTCGAGTTTTTTATTGTTCATTTGAGGTCTCAATAGTCTTATGGGTTTCTAGTTCATCCTAAGGCTTAGGGTTTTGGTGATTAAGAATTTGTTATTCCATGTTAGGGTTTTCAGTTGCTTGAGCTAAGATTTCACCTTACTTAAGGTTTAGGATGATTTTTAAGGTTGTTATCAACCTTAGAAGTTTCAAATTGAATTACAGTTATGAAGTGATTAGATATGACTTTTAAATTAAACTTGATTCTTCGTTTAGTTGATCCTTAGGAATGATCGGAGAATACTCTTGACTACTTTAGATGTCACCTAAAACTGTTGGGTTTACAATTCCCCTAAGAAGAAAAAGTCAATAATAAGAACAAAATTCAACCAAATTCTTCTTGAACATCACTCTTCAACCCCATTTGCTAAAGTTTTGGTTTTGGGTATAATACTTATAGTTCCATTTAGAACCTGTAAAATAGACTATAAAGTAATGAGTAACAACTTGCTCAGAAAGAAAGATGGAGATAGAAATATGCGTTCAACACATCATAAGCAGGGTTTTCAACCAAATTAATTAGATGCAATGCATGTATAAGTAAATGTCAACGCACAACGTTATCTAGTCCTTTGTGAGATTAGAGAAATTATGCCCACTCTAATCTGAGTTAAAGAGTTTAATGCTATGCACTCATGGATCAAAACAAAACTAAGACATTAGGGTCCTATCTAACTCTTTGTATACACAACTTGGTCGAAATACTATTTATGAAGTCATTTTAACGAAGTTATATACATAACTATATATATGGAGTATATTATTTAGATATAATTATATTTATATAAGTACTTAACTATTATAGTTTTATTATATAAATTATTCAATATTAATGATATACATAGTTATACTATTATATATCATTTCAATACAATCAAATCGTTGACTTCATCAATCAAATTATATTTCAATTATAGAAAGGTCATCATATGATGATAATTCCCATAATATTAAAAATACCTACTTTATTACCTAGAAATATCCAATTTTAGTAAAATTAGTATCTTTGCATTCATATGAACTTGGCATCATGTAATACATGTTCTATTTTAAAGGACAACTCTTAAGTGATATTTTTAATTCTAATATACATATGCACTCATACCACAAATAATATCATATTATCCAAATAAAGTATAATTTTATAAAAATTTTAACTAAAATGTGATAAAAGCAATGATTTCTATCCCTAACATATGTATATCATAAGATGGGTAAGTCATATAATATTATAAAATATAATATAAATTGTAAATCCTACAAATTTAGCCGTTTGAGTGTACAATAGAACTTGAGTACTGCAGGTAATTTCCTAAGTTAACAGAACTAATAAACTTATGACTAATTGAAATTCTAATTATGAAACCTAAAATAAATATGCAAACCTTAATATAGTGATCAAATCCATAATCGTGAATAAAAAAAATAATCCTAAACCCTATATATTAATAAATACTACAAATTAAACCTAAATGTGATAAAAACCTTAAAACTAAAACTTTAAGCTTGTAAATATATAAATTTACTTTTATTGTAATAAAACCCTAATTGAGTATAATTATTAAACGATATGTTTAATTACGTAAATTGTTAACGAATGACTAACTCCTAAATATTAATAAATGTGAAAAGTACTAAATTAATTTACAAAATTAATAGCATTATTTTATAACTATTAGTGACCTTATTTATATATATAAGTTAGTGTTATATAAATTTAATTATTTGAACTTAATTATGTTACTTATTTGTTGTTTATGCATTATATAGTAGATGTTAATTTTATATCTTATAATTTTCCTTTATAATTATATTATATATTATATTATTCTAAATATTATTTATAGGGTTAAAAATATTTAAAGAAAATTCAAAAATATAATTTATTTATTCATTTACCTATTCCCTTAATTTTTCCTTTTTCCTTATCTTTTTCCTTTTTATTTTCTTTTTCTTGTCTAATTTATAATTGTTATATTTACATGAAATATTATTATTATTAATTTTCACCAAAAGTCAAAATGCCATTTTCAAAACTTTATCTACCTTTCTTTTCCTTTTCTTTTTCTCCTCCAATTGCTATAAGCCATGTGTCCTCTAGAGAATTCTATAATTTTCTTTCAAATTCCATCATTAATTAATAACAAATGGAGGCCTTCATCTCCATTTTTTTGGCCTATACACATCTCTCTCTCACTATCATCTCCTTCCTTTGTTTTTTCTCATTTTCATCCTCAACTACCATTCCACTTTCACATATACTATATACTCCATATTTAATCAACATCAAGAGGGGAATAAGAGAGTGATTTCTTCATTAAATTTCTTCAAGAACAAGTAAATATATCTCCTTTATATTTTAGCTATATTTGTTTTATTATGTAAATAAGCTTTATGTATTTTCTTGTATATTTTTGTATATTATCCTACTTGATGTATTGTATGTGTAATTTTGTATTTTGTAGTTGAAACTCCATGCATATATATTTGATTTAACATATATAGATTTATTTTTCTAGAATTTTGTTTACATGTATCACGACCCTAAAGGATGCCTAAAAAGATTACCTAAAATTTTCATATCATCAGTGCACTCAAGATACCAAAACCGCCTTATAAGTTAGAGATTGCAAAAACTATAATTAATTAATTGCTAGAATCTTCGATTTTTAATTTATATACTTATTGTAATATATAAAAAAGTACAAATATTCAATATTTTACAATTCCTCAGAACTACAAAGAATCATTATCTCTTACTAAACAATAAGATAGAGCAATAAAGATCTAAAACTTAGACTTACGAAAGTTATAAAATCTAAATATAGTATTAATAATTATATGCAATAATTCAAACCAGTTATGCAAATTCTAACTTCTATACATCTCAATGTTGGTACTCATTACTCAACTCTTAACCCACACTCAATTATCTAACAACCTACAAAAGAAAACTATTAAAGAGTAAGTTACAAGAGCTTAGTGAAATATCCCTCATACTATATCGACAAGCAAGTTATCAAACAATTAATTAACAACATATGAATACATGAACAAGTAGTGTACCAAATAATATATGCAATTAACCAATGTTATATACAACATCCAATTTAACACCCTTCAAAGTAAGGGTTAATGATACATCGGCACAAATCACAATCGAGTTCTAGCACCTAATGTTGTTGTGTGGTTTTCAAATAATTTCCTTCTCTATGAGGTATAAAGAACTAAAAGATACCGGGGCCACTCCGATACTTAAGTTAGTAAAATAAATTTAGGAAAAGATAAAATGAGTAGTTGTAGGGTCTTAGATTGTCCTTACAGTGTTTCTTCTCCATGTTTATAGGTGAATGTCGAGTATTTGAAACAATTATTAACCACATGATTATTGAGACATGTAGAGACCTCTCGATTAGGTACATTCCTAAAATGTAGGAATAGTGGGAAATTTTGTAATTTAACCATACTAAGTGATAACTATTCATGTCACTTTTCTTAAATTCAAATTAGATACAAATCTATGTTAATCAATGTTAGTTGAGAAGTAAGTTACTCAGCATGTCAACAACCGAGTTGCCGAATGAAATCCGACTATCAACATTTGCCCCCTCAACTCCCTTGGTCAAAGATTCAATTGAAGGAGTAAATAGTTTAATATTTTTTTTGTAGACTTGAGTGAAAAAATGTTTCCCAATTGTTGAGAAATGTGGGAAGTTTTTTATTTTCATTTTAGAAAAATGGATCGTATCCCATGTAAAAGGTCACAACTTTTCAATTTTCCTACCTATTAGAAGACTAACCAGTAGCACATATGACAGTTGTCATCTTAGCCATAATTGCATTGCAAGCACTAATAATTGTTAGAGCCTTGATAACTACTAGATTTCTATCTTAAAACACATGTCAATAATTTACACCATCATCTAAGCAACACATCATTTCTATCATAAATGTATTGTAGTTACAAAGGTAAACTATCCATATTTAAGGAATTTTTCAATATTAAAAATAGATTTCATCTTCATTCACATACATAAGCTTTTACTTGCTTCCGACATTTCATCTTCACCTTCAAAATCTTCAAAAAGTTATGTAACATTCGTTATATTCAATATCAACTATGGTTCAAAACATAATTCATCGAATTGTTCTTTCAGATTTTGAAACAATTGAGACCGAGGCTACTTCACTCCCTTAAAAAAAGAGGGCATGCTCCTCAAGTAGCTCTGTTAATAGTGTAGTATAGTGGTTAGACAAACTTGCTTAAATCAACTCTCTTAGAGCAAATACTTATCCAAAAGACAAAGAAGGAAGATTTGCGGCAAGGTACTTGTATAATAATATAATTTACTTCAGTGATTCACCAAATGGAGTGGCCAGTGCTGTTAACAAAGTTCTCGTTTTGAAATATAACAAATACTAGTAAGATCTTTCTAAAACATGGAATCTTAGGAGACCGAGAGAGGAGAAAAGGGTATGCTTTTCAAGAGAGCACGAGTTTCACATCTATCTAAAGTATCTCAACTTTAAAGTGCGCTTCCCATTCTTAGCTTTTGTCAAGCAGTTCTTCAACTCTTTCCGAGTTACACCAAGTATGTTCTCACTAAACACTTATCGGCTTCTTTCAGCTTTCATGATTGTTTGCAAAAAAGTCGAGGTTAACGCTACGCCTCAATTATTTAGTTACTTCTTTACAATAAAGAGGCAGCCTGATGGTTGGTACTTTGTGGCCCCTAAGCATGTATAAGCCCCTGAAATTGCATTTAAGGTTTAAGGTAACCAAGCATAAATTCAGGGTCTTTAGGGAAAAGTTATCAAATTGAGTCCAAACTTTACGACTATATAAAAAAATTAGTAAAGTGACTCGGTGAAGTTAGATCTCGAAAATAATAATCTAAAATCGTAATTTTACCCCTAGAAATATGATTACTTAATATACTACAAAATTACTTAAAACGCCTAAAATCACGTTCGAAATACGACGAGAACTTAAAAATAAGTTAATTAAATTATAAAATAAGATAACATAGTATAATTTACTATATGAATATACATGTATTTTTATTGGTATACTCCATATAATTAATAATTATACCCGTAAATTAATCCAAAATTACATAATTATATAAAATTATGTTGAATTCATAAAAATAAATAAGAAATATATCTTAAAAATAAAAGATATGATAGAAACATAATTATACGATTATAATTATATGTTATAAGTGATACATACCCGTACATTAATAAAATAACTAAATACTAACATAATATACTTAAAATAGTTAAATAATTACAAAATCTATCTAACAACTCAAGATTGTGGCTGGAAATTCCTGAAAAATTTCAGTAACAGCTAAATCAAGTTGGAAACATGACTCAAAAGTGAAAATTACATGTAGGATGACACCTAATACTTAGATTTAGTAAAGAAAAATTAAAGGAAAATCTCTCATGTGGCAATTCAACCTATAAATACTCCCAACTATCAAAATCTTATAATTTTAGCAAAGTTAAGATTAGAATAAGTAGAGAGAAAAATTTTGGAAAATAGGAAAAAATTAGAAACATTACATAAAAATATAGCAATAACCGAGATATGCTAGTTCCCCAACCCCCCTAGTACTTTGCTATCAACTATCCCCAAGAAGTCTACCCACTACCTAGTCCTTCCGAAAACCCTCTACCACCCTATGGCCATTAGAGCACCTAAGAATAGGTTAGTTAACCTTCTACCCTATTTTTTAATTATTTTTAAAAAATAATAAATCCACCTAGAAAATTTTGAAAAAAATTATATTTATATTATTTTAGATATGCTATCGTGTGATATTTTAATTTTTGTAAAATTTTGAATATTCAATATACTTGCTTGAGAAAGTCACTATTCACCTAAATTTTGATTCACAAAATAAATATATTAAATAATATTGTTTGTAGTTCGAAATTTTTGTGTAGAATATACATGATATATAGATAATTTATTTATGTATTTTTAATATAATTTTATCGTTAAAAATAGCTACAATTAAGGTAAAACTATATGATAAATAGGTTTTATGAAAATAATTGATGAAAATAACCTATACTGACTTCTAGTGAATTATAATGATGTTAGGATAGGTTGAAAATAATTTTGTTTAAAAATAATAATATTTGGATAATTAAGTATAATTTAAGGGTAAAATTGTAAATTTAAGTATATAGGCGGTAAATTGATAACACAAGACTAAGTCATGACTGAATTCCCCATATTTTTAAGAGTTTATAGAAATTTTGAGGGAATTATTTGATGACCCAACTTATTTATTACAAATTTACATAGTAAAATAGCTTAAATTAGAAATCGGGACTCATTTTTAGGAATAATAAGCTAAAATATGATAAATAATAAAATAAAAACTACTTATATACATACTGGTTAGATTTGATAAAAATAAACTTTTAATATATTTAATTATATTTTGATGATCGGAATGTGTTATATACATATTAGGGTTAGATAATATCCATATTATAGAGTTATGTTGACAAAATATGTAAAATATAGTTTAATTACATAACATATGTATGATATGATAATATTTATTTATATACATATAACTATGTTAGAAATTTGAACTTTCCGTTAGAAGTCATCTTTTAAAATAAGACCTATAATAAGTGTCACTTGGTCTATACGAACCCAACGATACTATTTTTACTAAAATCGAACAATCCTAAACAATATAACCTATATCTCTATAATTTTATGAGAATTTACATATCACGATAACTTT
Organism: Lumnitzera racemosa; assembly: GCA_024138005.1. Classification (NCBI taxonomy): domain Eukaryota; kingdom Viridiplantae; phylum Streptophyta; class Magnoliopsida; order Myrtales; family Combretaceae; genus Lumnitzera; species Lumnitzera racemosa. The sequence continues at coordinate 50,468,379 of JAMXBC010000004.1, read as the reverse complement.
ACCGTAATTAAAGCGTGATTTAACCAATTAAAAGTATGTTTTGATTGTATCAAAACAATATATTATACATAATAGTGCAACTATGTATATTAATAATATTTAGTAACTTAACTTAACCTATATAGTAAAACTATATATTATTATATAAGGAAAATGATAATATACTTATATATATATATATATGACTATTTTAGATAGAACCTTAATGTTTTCATAATTCTTACAAAAACTAAATCTAGATATTGTATATATAGGATCTCCTAGTGATTAGGGCATTGAAGATATAAGTCTTTCATAATGAGCGTCTAAACAAGTAAGTTAGGTTAGTAGCTTTACCGCTTCTTGAGATACTATATTAAAGTATATAGAGACTTAAAAGTACTTCTATTTATAACTATAATTTGTTGTTTGTGCGCATGCCATGCGTGTGATTGGTATTCAGTTGTGATAGGAGTTGAACTCCTTGGCATACTGTTCTATATGATCGCATCATTTCTATATTGTATGAACTTGTTTGATCGCCTTTAATTACAACTAATAATTATTCGACTATAATGAAACTAGACATGCACAATAACCTTTAGGGGAAACAATTAGAAGTATCAAGTCAAATACCGACTCCCTTCAATGAGGATAGTTGAAATGGTTATTTTCCCATCTTTAATTGAACTAAGTGACAGGCAAAGAAGTCGTAGTAAGGATAAGGGCCATAGTTTGAAAGTGGTCATAAGAGAAATGATAAGATTCAGGATATCGACCCAATCCTAAATGCTAAGGGTGAGCTCATCTATTCCTCATTCAAACATTTTATTTGACTACTTATTTTTATTTGTGTTATTTATATTTCCCTTTTCTTGCATTTTTCCTAAACTACCCTCATATTTATTTTGTATTTACAAAAATGCCACTAGAGCATCTTTTTAGTCATTTTATTTACAAGTTTACCATTATATATAAATAGTTCATGTATATAGGGTTTTATGTAGATTTGCACAATTAATGAAAGACCCTTTGAGTATTTTCTCTTAGAAAGACTCTCTCTTATTAATTCCTTTAGCATGGATTGTGGTGGGTAACCTTATCACTTGAACTAATACATCACACCCGGCAAGTCTTAGGCCATGTAGAATCTAGGTGGTGTATCATATCCGATTAGGTAGCTCATAAATTTACTAAAACCTTCACTAAACCCACTCTATTTTTGTTCTTTTAACAGGATCGAACCTACCCCAATATTGCTACCCTTGTCGGTTCTTGGTGCGACATATCATCTTGGTATCAAAGTGGAGGTACAGTGATGGGAAGACTTAATTTACTAGTTTGTCTTATACTCTCAAAAGATTTATCAACTAAAGATTTGATTTACAATTCCATATGAAGGGTTTTGGGCAATATTGCTTAAAGGTGTTGCTTCATGGTGTATGGCTATGTAGGCCTACAATATGAATCGATATTTAATATTTGCCTTATTTTGAGATTTTTCCCAATATAATATATATAGAGAGAGAGAGAAAGGGAAAGAAGAGAGAAGTCTTAGTTAGTGTTGTTCATATTGGGAAATTTATTATCGCAATCTATTTTGGCTTTAGGTAGCGGACTCGGAGGAAAATATTGGTAACGAATTTGGGAATTAAGGTATTGTTTGAACCCCAAAAGAATTAGAAGAAATTGGTGGATGAGTTCAATTAAACTTCCTGTTACGGCATTGGTATTTGTCAAAGTGCACAATTAGGTTTATATGTTTAAAGAGGGTAGTTGTGTCAGTAGGTTCTGGGTCATGTAGTAGTGTGTGGTGTAAGTAGTGCAATGACTACAAGCGTAGAGTTGTCGTGTGGTGTCTTTCCTTATTGTAGTGGTGGTTGATTTATGGTTAGAGTGGTTTCAATTTGGCACGGGATTGTTGGAATAGCTGGTTACAACAATAGCAAGCGGTGGTCGCAGTCATGTTAGAGGTTGTGCTGCTGTCTTGGGGATTGGTGTTGTACTTAGTGTTATAGTGTATGGGTTCGAAAATTGCTATTGAGTTGTGTATAGTTGCAGCCGTCAATTGTGTGCAAGAGTGTCTAATTGAAGTGTGTGTGGACTGTAGAAGAGTATAGTGGAAGTGTATCGAGCCGTAGTGCTGGTGTTGAGCTACTTTGTGACGAAAAGCTAAGTTTGACTAACCTCCGATCTTTCTTAAGCGTGTGAGTAACTCAGTTAGTGCAAGTCGTGGTTGGATTGCCGTGTATGGGTGCAAACACCTGCTTCTTCGATTTGCAGTGGAGTGTACCAACTGTTTTAAGAGTTGCCATGCTGCTATATTATCTTGCTAAGCAATCGAGTTATCAAATTTGAACTTCTAGTGGGCAAAAAATCCGAGTTATTCGTTTCAAGAAATCACCAAGCTACTGTGATTCAAACACTACCAAGCTACAAATAATTCCACCCGAACTGTTGAACGAAGTGCACGAGTCATCTATGTTGTTGCGTCCGGACTACTGTAAGCGTAATAGAAGAATTACTGAGCTGTTAACTCGAGTGTGTGTTGTCCTTTCCAATTCAATTACCGAGTTTCCGAACAGAGCTTGAGGAATCCAAGCTATAGAATTGTTAAAATTGCTAAGCTAAATTACTTCAAAGTTGCCAAGCTTCTTCGTAGGGATTTTATCCGAACTGATATTGTCAATCCAAGCTAAGATGTGGAGTGTATATTGGTGCCGTGCTGCCTTATTATTGTGTCCAAGCTTGCTATGGTGTGTGCGTTAGTGTGAGGTGTCACGCTATCACATTTATGTATTGTTATTGTGATCAGAGTGCAACCTGAACAAGTGCTACTGTATTTGGGTGTCCAATTGAAGTCCAAGCTGTTTTTTTTTTTTCAATTGTCGTATCCGAGCTGCTGTATTCTCAAAATTGTCGAACTATTATTGGTGTTGAAGTCTGTTCTCCTTCCAGACGAAATTGCTGAGCTAATTGAATCGCATGCCGAGTTGTAGTGTTTAAATCGAACCGAGCATATTGCGTGTTGGTAAAGTTTTATCCAGGCTGCTGCACCTTGGATCCACCAAAGCTTGTGCATTCGAGCTGCTGTGAATTGTTACCGAATCGCTGTTCTGAATGTGTGCCGAGCTCAATTGTTTTGAACTGCGATTCATTGTTGACCAAGCTAATTGCTAATTCGAGAAGTTATTTATAGTGCAGTAAAAGAGTGAACCGTTGTGATCCAAATAGTGTTCAAGTAAGAGCTACTCTGTGTGAGACAAATAATACTGTTACTGATTATTCTTTTCGTGTGTGCTGCATTGCTGACGATTACAAGTGTGCTTTAATTTGATGACATGTCGATTGACATAGTGCTTTAGTATGGCGTGTGCCATGTAAGAGCCGATCTCTTCATGAAACTACTGGGCTGTAGGAATACTTGTCTCCATCTTCCTTCTTTCAAAATTGGTGAGCTTATCATGTGTGTGAGCGCCCAGTGAACCAAGTGAATTTAAGTGATGAGCTTTGAAGTGGCAAGGTAAATATTGGTTATTGTTTAGTTCTTGATTTTATTTCAAAGTTACCGAATTGAGATATACTGAACATGGCATATGAAGTTAGAAGCAATTATGAATATTATTATGAAGACATGATATTACAAATTCCAGAATTTGATGGATATAGCACTCCAGGAGAATATTTGAATTGAGAATTTCAAGTTAATCAGGTTTTTGAAAATTATTCTTATCCCAAGCATAAGAGATCCTATGCTATAAAGAATTCGATGATTTGCTTTATAGCTACTTGGTGAAAGAGAATGATAAATCTAAGAATTGATAAAGGAAACACTGAGATCATTACTTAGGAAGAGATAAGGTGTTTGATGCAAAGAAAATTCATGTCTCGAGATCATCAAGACAAACTCTATGAGAGAAAACTCACCTATGAAGCTAACCTCTCTAAAATACTAGATCAGCTGAAGATGATTGAAAAACAGCTTAAAGTGTTCAAAGATGAAACAAGACAACAAAGGAATACCGAATTAGAGAGTATTAAAGGAGGAGTTAAAGAGGTGAAAGTTGTAGGAGAAGCCAATAGTATAGAGGAAGAGGACCAAGTCAAGTTGAAGTTAAACCCCCAAGCTCTGGATATGGTTTCATTAGCCACTATAGATGCTACGGATGATGACTCCAGATACTATTATATTTGCCTTCCACATATCAGGTTTTTTTGTCTTGACCCTTTGATGAGCTTATGTGATATTGATATGAGCTGTAGTAATATTGTGCCTGTAAGTAATTATAGACTATGGGTTGGAGTTTACTAAGGTTGTGATGATGGATATATGTATTAGGCATGTGTTATGTTGGTTCTTGGTACTCTTGTGTTGGAAAAATTTGAGATGTGTAGATGGAAGGAAGAAGAATTAACTTATGAAGAAGTAAAAGGAATGCTAATTACAGCAAATGAGGAGGTCATATTGCTTCCTTTAATTAATAGTTGCTGGGACTACCAAGATGTGGTTGATCGGATTCATGATGAGTGGAAGGAGGGATACATGATGAAGAGTTTGATTGATAAGGCTCATGGCAAATGGAAGGAGCTAAAGTACTTTTCTGTGTTTATATTTCATTTTTGTAGGTTGGCATTTGACCTTAGTAGAATTTGAAGTTACCAATTACCAAGTTTCAGGCTGAAACTTCTCTAAGGGAGGAGGAATGATAGGATTTGGGGCACCAACCCAACCCCCAAATGCCAAGCTAAGCTCATATATTCCTTATCCAAACATTTTATTTGACTATTTATTTATATTTGTGTTATTTAGATTTCTTATTTCTTGTATTTTTCCTAAACTACCCTAATGTTTATTTTGTATATACGAAAATGTCATTAGGGCATCCTTTTAGCCATTTTATTTATAAGTTCGTAATTATGTATAAATAGCTCATGTATGTAGTGTTTTAGGCAAATTTGTACAATAAATGAAAAACCTTTTGAGTATTTTCTCTTAGAAAGACTCTCTCTTATTAGCTTTTATCAATCCCTTTAGTAAGGATTGTGATAGGTGACCCTATCACTCAAACTAGTATGTCACATCTAACGAGTTTTAGGTCAAGTAGAATCTAACTGGTGCATCATATTCGGTTAGGTAGCTTATGAATTCACTAAAACCCTTACTAAACCCACTCTATTTTTGTTCCTTCAACAAGATTGAACCTACTTTGATATCGCCACCCTCGTCAATTCTTGGCAAGGCATATTAAAGAGAGTGTTCTCCATTGCACAAGCTTGGGTTTAGTCTAATTTACATCACAATGAAACTCCTCAATTCAAGTTGAAGTGGAAGTAATTTCTTTAACCTCATAATGAACCAAATAATATTGTGTGATTTTTTAAGTGATTGATTGCATTGCATTTTATCATAATTAATAACCTCACTTGTGATTATTTGGTACTCTTTTGACTCTATTCCACCTACTAAGCTAGTTGTGCACATATCCTATAAACTCTTTTGTCGGTGACAACTAAAGATTAGTATGTTCAAATATCATCACCCCTAAGTTAGTGTGCTATTAGCTAGGGAAGCGAGGAATGGGGAATCCATTGAATCTGGGCTTTTGACATTTCTTTTAAGTTTTGAGGAAACAAACTAGGAATTCCTTGGGATGCCCACTAGTTTCCTATCTTATTGTAAATAGACTTAAAAACCTATGGTTTTTTGGTAAACTTTGATTATAAATTATAACTTTGGATATGAGATGTTAATGTAAGTACTATTGTGTTATAAGACAACAAATTATATAGAATAGGCATTTTGTAAAGGTATACCACAGGTTTGATCATTTATAGGTATCAAAATGGATTCTTTAAGCTGGTTCAGTCGTATACACCTTCTGTGGACTATATCTACAATATTAACTATGAGGTTAGCATCTATCTTAGGTTAGTTTGCACGGTAGAACTATTACAACTCCTTCGATTCAGGGTGAAACAGCATGGATGGAAGTTCATGAATGAATTAGAGTCTAAGAACTACAAGTGGCACAATAAGTTTGTATCTATCATTGCAAATGAAGAATTAGATTTTTAGACCTAATGGATTGAACCTATCTACAGTAAGGATATTGAATTGATGCTAAATGATCCTACTGTGGCAAAGAAGATCCAAGAGAGAAGAAAAAACAAAATGTTTTACTAGGACACCAAGAGAATAATAAGGCGATATAAGAACAAGGAGCAAATTTTTGCAAAGAAGAAAAGTATGCTATTGAATAACTACCGTGTAGAGTAGAGCTACAAGAGGAAAGCTGTTCTCGCGACAATGGGGGAAGAATGGTTGCCTTTAAGCCTTGCTCGGCATGAAACGTGTAAGTCTTTTATTCCTCACATTATTGTTAATGTATCTACTTTGTGTTGTAGACATGGGTACTAACAATGTGGATCCCGCAAAATTGTTAGCCTAAGCAAAGGCTAAGAAGTCTAAGGCCGATAGATAAGCAAGAGCCGTGGCAACAGTGACTCAACTAATTACTGTGAAGAAAGTCGTACAAGAAAAAGCTGCAAATCAAAAGTAGGCACCTTATCCAGCTAATAAGCACCAAGGCAGTGAAAAGCCTAGGGTTGTTGTGACTATACTAGTCGAAGTGGTCCTAGCTGCAGAAAATATTCCTCAGGCTAAAGAGCCAAAAGATTTTGGCTGAGATGTCATCACTTGTAGTGAGGCTGATGTTACTCATTATGAAGCTACCGAGGGACCGTCGGTTTAGGTGGATGTTGAGCTAAGTCCTAATAAGAGAAGTGGCAAGGAGCTTACCGGCCAACCTCTTCCTAAGAAGTCCAAGACTTTGGATGAGAGGACAAAGGAGCTGATGAGGAACAAAGCTCTTAGCATCAATAATGCTGAATTCATCCTTAACAATAAGGTAAGCGAATACTTTGTTCCATACTAAGGCCATAACATTCTCCACATTAACTCAATACTGAGCAACAAGACTAAATCCCTGGCCTTGATGGAAGGTATCACTCTTCCCAATGATAGGGAAATTGCAAAATAAGACGTCAACAGAGTCAGCGGCTATAATAAAGCGCAAATTGCAACTAAATTGTATGATGTAAGTATCAATTAAATTATTTCAATTGTTGCGCATGTTTTATTGCTAACAATCTTTTTTGTTTACAGATCAGCAATCATGTTAACGGCATTAGATGAAGTCGACAAAGAAATGAAAAAGTTAATAATAATAATTTTTATTTTATGTATACATATTTTTTTATATATTCTGCCAGGTGGTTTAGCGAATTCATCATTTCATATTCTTAACTTATTGCAGAGAATTGAGGATACATATAACTCCTTAAAAGCTCAAACTGTGGCTATTGAGAATGTGAGAATCAAGGCTAAGATGGACGCTAGAAAATATTAGGATGAACTTGCTGCTGAGAAATTAGCACAGTCTTTAGCAACTAATGAAGTCTCAAGCCTTAAGGCTAAGGTCAATGAGCAACACAAAAAGGCTGAGAACCTGAAGGAAGAGCTTCATAAGAAGAAAGAAGAGTGTTAGGGTTTGGGTTGAACACTCAGCTCAATGAGTAACAAAGAAGATAGGCTTAGGATGTAGATAAAGGAACTAAAGACCAACAACTCTGGATTGCAAAGCTGCATTACCGAGTTAGAGGAGGCAATGAAAAAAAGGCCTTTTGTTGAAGAGGTGCTTGAAATCATAACTCCTAGTCGGCAGTACGAAAGATTACTAAGAAAAAGGTTATCAAAGGAGGTTCAAGTAACAAGAGAAGAAATCCTGAAATTTTACCTTGAATATGATCTTTCGTGCTTGGACTTCACTAACTTCGATGATAAAGTCAACAGTTGTGACGAAGAAGCTAACACAGATTCAAGTGCTAAGATCTATATGTAAGGTGATAACAAGGCTCGTGCCGAAAATCATAACGATGACAAAGATCGTCTATCTAAGGAAATTCCCTACGTATGCAAAGAGAAATCCACTTGTTCCACAACCCAAGAATAAAAAAACAGATATGCTCCAACATGGTTCCATCCTCCAATCAGGGAAATGCCTCCGCACAATCGAAGAACTCATTGCCTTAAAATTGTTGTATCATTTTTATTTTTTTATGTTATATAGGCATGGTTTGGCCAAATGGTCAAACATTTCACTATATTAATATCATTAACATTTCCCATAACGTACAATTAAGTAATTTCAACACTTTTTTTTTTCTATGTGCTTCGTAGTTTCTTGGCATGTTTTAATTCATACGCCCTATTTCCTCAGCATGTTTTATTTCACACACCTTATTTTCTCGACATGTTTTATTTCACACGCCTTATTTTCTCGGTATGATTTATTTCGCACGCTTAATTTAGGTGTCTTTTTGAGACATTATTTGTTAGTCTTTGAGACATGGACTAGTCATCTTACTTAAGTTGTGAGATCACCTCTATAAATTACTATTCTTCTTCCTCGGCTTTTTGACTAAATTATAAAGTTCGCTAACCACTATAGGTTTGAATTTATCAATTACTAGTTCATTCATCATGCAATTTGAACTTATTAATAATCCATCGATCATAAGAAGATCAAGTAGTGAAACAAACCAAAGTTAACTTTAAACATAATTTCCTTCTAAATCAACTAGGTTATCGCCTTACAAAACAAATGGAAATGCTTCACAACATCAAGGGAATTAATTAAAATAAAGTTTCAAGTTCTCGGCATTCCATGCACGAGAGATGATTGATACATCCAACCTTTCTAGTCACTAGGCCCCCTCACTAATAACTTCCCATACCCTAATAAGATCCTACCAATTTGAGTCAAGCTTCCCTTGCTTCTTTTACATGCTAATTGCCTCTAGTTTCCAGCAAACCAAATCTCTAGGCTGAAAAACCTTATGCTTCACCTTCTAATTATAATACCTGGCTACCTTATGCCAATATGCTGTAACTCTCGCTCTTGTAACATCTCTGATTTCTTCAATTGTATCCAAATTAACAGTTAAACCAACATGATTGATCATCATGTCGAAATTTTATGTGCATAGATTTAGAAGGTCCAACTTAATCAACAACACTACTTCCATACCATACGCCAAATTGAAGGGTGTTTTCCCTGTTGCAGTTTTGTGGGTGTCTGGTATCCCTATAAAACATTTGGCAATTCGTCAGCCCATTTTCCTTTGACTTAATTAACCTTCCTCCTCAAGCCATCCAAGATGATCTTATTAACAACTTTTGCTTGCCCATTAGTCTAAGGGTAAGCTATAGATTTATAATTCCAGCTGATGCCGTATTTCTCACAAAATACTCGAAATTTGCCATTGTCAAAATTGTAGTCCATTGTTCGTGATTATCATAAATGGGATACTGAACCTTAATATAATGAAATCGAAAACAAATGCCTTAACCTTCTATTCGGTGATCCTTGCCAATGCTTCAGCCTCTGCCTACTTTGTGAAATAATCTACAACAATAATGACGAATTGTTGTTAGGTTGTAGACTTGAGAAATGGTCTGAGTATGTCTAATCCCCATTAGGCAAAAAGCTAAGGACTACATAAGCAGTATAATTTAGTAGAAGGCTCATGACTCAGCACCTCATGCCTCTAGCATTGTAGACAATTCCGAATAGATGTTCCCACGTCATTTTTATTGTCAACTAATAATAGCTAAATCACAACGCATGGATATACAACATTTATACTTTCACATGGTTACTGCATACACCACTATGTAGTTTAGATAATACCCATCATGCATCTTTCGGAGGAAGGCATCGAAGATAAGGTTAGGATATACCGCATTTGTACCGCTAATCATCTATCAATGTATAATTTGTAACTTGATAAACCAATCTTTGAGTATCTTTCCTATCATCAAGGAGGACATCATCCTTCAGATAGTCTATAATTAGATCTATCCAAGATTTCTCTTTTGGGCAAGGAGTTATTTTAGAGCTCCGCAAACAATTAGTGAACTCTAGTATGGGAGAAACGTGACAAAAAGTTTGTCACTCATATCATGAAATGCCATACTAGCTAACTTCGATAGCTTGTCGACAATGATATTCTTAATCCTTAGTATTTTGTGAATTGAAAAGGACTTAAATTCTTTCGTAAGCACTCGTACTATCAATAAGTACTTGCTCATTTCTTCTTCCTTCGTTATATAACTTCCTTTGACTTAATTCACAACAAGTTATGAATCTAAGAAAACTTCAACTTTCTCTACGCCAACTTCCTTTACCAATTTGAATCCTACAATCAAGGCTTCATATTTTGCTTCATTATTGCTAGTTGGAAATCCAAATTCCAGGGCATAATTAACCTTGACATTATGAGGTCCCTGCAGGACAAGACCCGCGCTACTTCCTTCTCTAGTCAAAGAACTATTGACATGGAGAGTTCATATTGACTTATCGGCAATATCTATGCTGTCTTCTTTACTTGTGAACTAAACCACAAAATTTGCCAACACTTGAGCTTTTAATGTTCTTCTACATTTGTATTACATGCCATAGATACTTAGCTCCAAGGCATATTTCATCATCCTCCCTGAAGAATCTGGCCATTGCAATGCCTACCGCAAGGGTTGATTGGTAAAGACTATGATTTGGTGAGCCTCAATGTACAACTTTAACTTCCTTACTGAGAGCACCACTGCTAACACAAATTTCTAAATTTTGGTATATTGATGCTCTGGTCCTTACAACGTATGACTCACATAATAAATTGGCCAATGCTCTTTGCTATCAATTCGGACCAACATAAAGGAAAGTGCTCGACTACTAATCAATAAGTATAAATATAAGTTCTCTCTTAGAATAAGTGTCGAGAGTATTGGTAGTGACGCGAGAAATTCTTTAAGCTCACTGGATGCTCTTTCACACTCATCCATTCACTTGAAATCTTTTAGATTCTTTAAAATTTTACAGAATTCTGCACACCTATCTACACTTCTCGACACGAACTTGTTAAGGGTGGCTATTCATCCTGTTAACTCCTAAACCTCCTTGATAGTACGAGGGGACTTCATGTTTTTTATCACATCTATCTTTCTCGGATTCACTTCAATACCACTCCAAGTGACCATGTAACCTAAAATCTTACCAAAGGCAACTCCAAAGACGTATTTCTGTGGATTCAACTTCATATTATATCTCCTTAAAGTACTAAACATCTCCTCAAGATTAGTGAGATGTCGATCTTCTGTCTTGCTTTTCACAATAATATCATTGATATACACTTCAACATTTCAATGAATTTGTGACTTGAACATCATAGTTATAAGTCAGTGATAAGCTGTTCCAGCATTTTTTAAGCCAAGGGCATCGTTGCATAACAGTATGTTCCAAAGTTAGTGACGAATGATGTATGAACTTCATCTTCCTCCTCCATTTTAATTTGGTTGTAGGCAAAAAAAGCATCCATGAAAGAGAGTAAAGCATGCCTAACAGTTAAATCAACCATCTGATCTATTCTCGATAGGAGAAAGCAATCATTGGGATAGGCCTTATTCAAATCCATAAAGTTTATGTACATGCACCACTTTCCATTAGACTTCTTAACTAACACATAGTTGGCTATCTAAGTTAGATAAAGCTCTTCTCGAATGAATCTTACCTTCAAGAGTTTTTAGACTTCTTCTTCAATAACTGCTTGCCTCTTAAGGGTGAAATGTCTTTTCCTCTATTGAATCAGCTTTACATTTGGATCAATTTGAAGTTTGTGTATCATAATGTCTTTAGGGATACCCAATATGTCCGAGGGGGACCATGCAAATATATCAGCATTATTCTGTAGAAAATTGATCAACCTTTGACGAATGTCTGTTGACAAGGGTTTCCCTATCTTGGTCATCTTTTCAGGATCATCTCCCAATGAAATTTCCTCCATTTCATCTGTGGCATTATCTATGTCAACGGACTTTCCTTCTTGGCAAGTTTCAACTTGAAATTTTTCTTCTCACCTTAATGCCCTTATATACATTGATATGACCAATTGTTGATCTCCTTTGCATACATTAACTTCGGTAAAAGTAAGGAATTTGGCCTCGAGGTGAATAGTGGAAGGGACAATGCTAAATAAGTGATGACATGACTGTCCCATGATCATATTGTATGGGGAACAACATTTGACAATAAAGAAGTCCACTTTATCTTCCGCAACATGCTCATCATCTCCAATCTGGATTGGTAAAGAAATTACTCCGATCACCCAGACTAGTTAATTGTTGAAGGCATACAAATCATAGTTATAGAATCTCAACTATGCTTTGATATCTTCAATCTCATATGATAAAAAATGTGTTGAAAAATAATGTCTATTGAATTGCCAATGTCAACGAGAATTTTCTTAACCTCAAAGTTACAATTCTTGCACTAATTGCAGGCACATCATCATGTGGCCTTTGAATACCTTGAAAATCTTCTTCTGTAAGGGAAATTATATTATTGATTTTGACCTTCTTACCCTAGATATTACAAAGATAATTAATGGCATTAATCGAGCTCAAAGAGCTTGACCAACCTATAGTAAAAGGTCCATCGACAATAGTGTTGATTATACCATTGGGTGCTCTATTGGTGCTTCCATCTCTTGTATCTTTCCTAGCAAGATCTTATCAAGTAATATTTTCCTAGTCTTCTCGTCTCCTTTGAGATGGTCACTCAATATTCTTTACATCATGTGCATGAAACTTACGCAAGTGCCCTCGCTAAATTGCATCCTCAATCGCGTTCTTAAGTTAGATGCATTCATCAGTATTAGGCCTTTGTCATGATTGAAATCACAATACTTATTAGAATTTCGCCATAATGGGTTTTCTCTCATCCTTTTTGGCCATAACAACACGCCTCTTTACCTACGCACCTACATTAATATGTCTGAAATTTGACGATTGATTAGATGTGTAGACTGAATACGTTGGAATTCGTGGCCTCTTTTTCTTGACATTAGGACATTGGTCATTGTTTGTTCTGAGTTGATCTTTCGTACTTTTCTTCTTATCACCTTTCTTGTCTCCTCTATTTTGATCAGCTTCTCGGTGAGCCTTAATATTGTCTTCTTATCAGAAGTAAAATGTGGCTTTAGCTTTGGCTTTGAACTTAGCAAAAGTTCTCAACTTATTTTTGGTAAGACACTTGAAATAGTTTCCATGAGGCTTGACACATCAATAATGGCATTGAGAGTTACACTCATGTCCAGTTCTGGAATTTGGACCATCTCAACGATAAACCTGGCCAAATAATCTCTAATAGACTCGTCTGATCTTTGCTTTATCGTATTAAGGTCTAAAGAATCCTTAACAAGAAGCTTATTTGCAAGAAAGTGTTTAAGTGTTGGAGAAACACTTTTGCTAGGTCCTCGAAACACAAAATAGCATTCGGCTTCAAGTGCTTGAACCATGTACTTGTCACATCCCTTAGTGCCAAGGGGAAAGCTTAGCAGGCCACGGCATCACTTAAGCCGTGCAACTTGGCCAAAGTGCAGTAATACTCTAAATGATCTTCAAGATCTTTCGTCCCATCATAATTTCAAATTGTAGCAACTTAATGTGTCATAGTATAACCTCCTCTAAAATCATGGGGATGAAAGGGCTCTTCTTAATTTGAAACTGTTTACTTGTTGTAATTAAGGTGCAAACATGCAAGGGTCCAACATGGTGCACTTGCTACGGTTGCTTATCCTTGTCATTTTTCTCGAACAGAAGGGCTAAAGGTCTCATTGTAACTTCGACTTACTTTTTCAGCAATTCAAATGAATAAATTGAGTCATTGCTGTTCTCGACATTGTGATCGCCGTGTTCTTTGTTTTGACATAAGCAGACGTTACCATAGAGGAGATCAAGGATCTCTTTATGCTTTTTTCTTAATTCCTAGTTTTCTTTAGCTAAATCAAGGTAAAGTTTCTCTAGCTTAACCAAACATTATTTGTCGGTATACCTACTTCCCCCTTTAAGGTAGTGGGATGAAGTATCAACACCTACACTTTTAGTTAATATTGTCCTAAGCATGTGGATAAGTAAGAAAAAACATATGGTGCCAAATGTTGTTGTGTAGTTTTTGGATAATTTCCTTCTTTGCAAAGTACAAAGAACTAAAAGGTATCGAGATGAGTCCGATGAGGCCACTCCGATGCCTAATTCAGAAAAATGAATTTAAAAGAAGATAAAATGAGTAATTATGGGGTCTTAGATTGTCTTTACAATGTTTCTTCTCCATATTTATAGGCGAATATTGAGTATCTGAAACAACAATTAATCGCATGATTATTGGGATACGTAGAGACCTCTTGATCAGGTACATTCCTGAAATGTAGGAATATGGGTAATTGTGTCATATAACCATACAAGTGATAACTGTTCGTGCCACTTTTCTTAAATTCAAATCAGATACAAATCTATGTTAATCAGCATTAGCTGAAAAGTGAGTTACTCGGCATGTCAGCAACCGAATTGCTGAAAGAAATTCGACTATCAACACCTAGGTTTTTAACGATATATAGAAATTCCATATTTCACAAAATATGTTTCTATTTCTAAAATCTAGTAATATACAAATTCCCAAGTCTAGCGATGAGGTAGCCCCTATAGTCTACTCTCACGCCCTATAGTGGTGGTCTTTATACTTAACTCTCAACTATCCACGATTAGCATCTTCAACACCAAGTAAACTCGCGAGCCAAAGGTAAGGTCTCATTGTACCAATGCTGATGTACTGTACTAATTAAATCATATGGGAATCCTATCCTTACAAGGCCTTTTATTACCATCCATGTAAGGTGATAGTTGGAACATTATATGAAATGTTCATACTTATGCATGATCTATTTAATTTAACTTAAGTTGACTATGATTAAGTCACTTTATTAGGTGATTAACCAATAGCAATAAATCATCCAATTATGTAGCAATAAATCAAGCAGTTGGTTATTTAGCTATTATATTTCACAATATTTTACACAATACATAACCAATATCCATGCATATGCATGACCTAAACCCTCATGCATCAAGTTGTTGTTATTTAATTTAGATGCACTAATTACAAGCACAAAATAAATATAGAGTCATCGGGAGTATTTGCTCGACCATAGGATCTATCAGGGATCGTAATAATCCACTGAAAAGTCGGTATCCGTATCAAAATCACCTAATAATTAGAAAGTGTGAAAGATAGTAAGTAGTTAGGTAAGATACTTAATCTACATAAGTATTTAGTAAAATCTACCCAAAATTGTTATTTATTTGTATTTAGTTCTTGATTTGAGCTTTTTCATCAATTACATATAACTTTTTCATTTTAACTCTGATTTTTATAAATTTATAGTCAGATTTTATCATTCTCGGACGTATTTTTTCATAATAAGATCCGTTTTGGACGTTGTAACCTGTATTTTTTATTATAATCTAAAAATATTACGAATATTATTATTTTGACCCAAATATTTATAAATTATTATCTTAAGCTTTTCTTTATAAATTAATGATTTAATAAATTTCTAAATTTTATATTTTTGAAATTTTCTTATTTTTAAGTATATTTTATAATAATTTACTTATTTTACTATTTTAAGGCTAAATTCACACTTAAACTCTTTTTATTATATTTATAATTTTACATTTAATTAATTATTGTTATTTTATTATTATTATTATTTGCAAATTTAGTTACAAGAATGAGGGTGTTGATGTGGCAACACCTAGTTGGTCTACGTGCTAATTTCTAAATTTTCTAATTTTTACATTTTTCCTAATTTTCATAATATGAACTAATATTCATACTTATATATCTATTATTATAATCTATTAAAATTTATAAGTTAATCCTATTTTTCCCTCTTAAAGCTCACGGCACACACATATAAATATTTATATATATTATATTACTTTATTTAGGGATTTAGTATTTTAGTATATTTGTACATGTATTATTTAGGCATAGGCATATACATATACTCATACTTATACTTATACTATACTACTAGTATACATATTTTTTGTACTTATACATACACCTTTATACTTATATTCTTTTACCTTATTTATATATATGTACATATATAACTTCATGATATATCTAACATATATGTGTAATAACCTAAATATACTATGTACTATAAGTATATATACATACTATATATGCATTTATATATTGCTATATACCATATGTTTACATGATTAATTATAACATATATGTACATATTGTTATATTCATAAATAGGTATATATATATGAACACATATACATGAAGATAACAACTTATATATATAATTTCAATACATGTATGTATAGGCTTTATTACAAAGATAAGAAAATACATATAGACCCTATTACATACTATAAAAATACAAGGAAATATACAAAATACACATATAACAAAGTATATATGTGAATCTAATATTACATAACAAATTATATATAAAGTAAACTCTGATTCATTACTCTTGTTTTGTCTTGAAATTTGTTGAAACCAGAGCTTTTCTTCTTCTTCAACTTATGGAAACAAAATAAAAGGAACCAAAGGTAGAAAATAGGGAATAGAGGATAGAAGGGATAGTTAGAGGGAAGAAAGTGTGTATGTTTTTTTCTTATGTGTTATAAAGTGAAAGTAAAAAAAAAAAAAAAACAATGGAATGTATATACATGTGCAACCGGCCAAAGCAAAGAAAAAAAATAAAAGAATTAAAAGAAAAAGAAGATAAGATATGAGGATAGATTAATTTGACCCAAATCCTTATCTCTTTAATCTTATCTCACATTTTAAACACATGTTGGGATTGAAAAGCTCGAGTGGCAACCAAATGGGAGCAATAATATGAAAGAGGGAAAGGGAAAAAAAAAAAAGAAAGGAAAGGAAAAAGGAAAAAAGGAAGAGGAAAAATTAAAAAGTATAAGGTTAACTTTTTAAACAACGTATGTTTAACTTTAGATAATATTTAAAATAATTTATAACATAATTATTGAAAGAAATATGGAATATAAAATTAATGTATACCTTTGGTACATAAACATAAGATATATAGTAAAACTAACTCAAGATAATTAAATCAACACAAAACTAGTACATATATATTCAAATATGAAATTATAAATAATCACAAATTAATATTCACACTTTTATCAATTTTATTAATTAAGTTGTTACTCTTTACATTTATGAATATTTAGAAATTATCTCTAATCGTTTGTTAGTAATTTTACACGATTACAAATGTTGGTCACTAATCTTATTTAATTAGGGTTTTATTACTTTTGAGGTAAAATTATATATTTTATAAGCTTAATATTATAGTTGTAGGATTTTCATCAGATTTAAGTTCAATTTTTTTGTTTTTATGCATATATAAGATTTAGGGTTTTTATACATGATTAAAGTTTTGATTAAAATTTGTAGAGTTTTTCTCATTCATATTATATTCAAGTTTAAGATTTTAATCAATTTTAAATCTATCAACTCTATTAACTTAAGGTAATTACCTACAATACTTAAGTCAACTTGATACTCAAAAAGCTAAATTTGAGAGGCATACAATGTTTGTAAATATACTTAAATACATAGATATATATTTTCATATGTATGGATATATATATATAGTATAATTAAGTATATGTACATATATGTATACAAATATACAGTTATAACATATATACATAGTACATATAAACATATGTGAGTAAATAAGGAATAAGATAGGAAATATATATAAACAATACATATATTCCTATATATACATATTATAATATGCACATAAACACATACATAAGGTATACTAAGTATTTATACATATATAAAAGTGAACCAAAAAGTATATAGATACGTATATATGTATTATATCAAAATTCTTTAAAACTATATTAAGAAAACATAAATATACGTATATATATACGTACATATGTATATGTATATGTGTATAAATGCGTATAATAGTAATATACTAAAAGTATAAGTACATGTACATACGTATATATATATATATGTATAGATATGTGTATAGTAATGGAAAGTATAAGTATACATACACGTATATATACATGTATACATACTAATAATTAAATACCTAAATAAGTAAAAATACATATGTATAAATGTAAATACAAGTACATACATAATCATATTATAATTACTTAACATAATATAATAAAATATATGTACACACATATATACATAAGTAGGCCAAAACCTATAAGGAGAAATTAAGGCTCATGTAACTAATAATTAATAAATTATAATAACATATAAATATATATAATAATAATAATAATATAAAATTAGAGAAATATAAAAATTAGGAAAAATAAAAAAATTACCACATAGACTAATAGGAAAGTGCATTCCAAAGATATCCAATTAAATCATAAATTACAAAAATAATTAGAAAATAATAATAATCAATTAATTAGGCAAAATTTTCAATAATAATAAAATTAATATAATTGATAAATTTAGTCTAAAATTAACAAATAAAGAAATTAATTTAAAATAGATTCAAAAATAAAATATTCTACAAAAAAAATAAAATTTAGAATTTAATTAAATCATAAAATAATAAAGGAAAGCTCAAAATCAACAAATAAAATTATTTACATTAAAATAACAAAATTTGTGACATTTTAGGCCCATAATGAAAAATGTAGGTTTCAATATCCAAAACAAACCCTGCTACGTAAAAGTATATCTAAAAATAATAAAAATCGACTATAAGATCGTAGAAATTTAAGTTAGAATGAAAAAGTTATACATAATTAAAATTAAGTCAAATTGAAAAAGATACTAAGAACAATTAAGTTAATAGGCATTATAAACTACTAAATAGAATAAACTTTTAGAGTAAATAAATAAATTTGTAAGATATAATCATTTACACATATACATATATATTTTCTATTCATTCCACATATTCATGCTATGCTTGAGTTATTGTGGGAATTAGGCAAACTATAATAGACAATTAGTTAACTGAGGAACCTATCTTTTCTGAATACTTATAAGTCTTATTATTTTTTAGGTTCCTAATTGTCAAGTTTTGGAAATTCTGAAAGCTTGGAGAATGAGCATTAATCTAAGTGAAGGAGTTATGATGATTTTCTATCTACTTCAATGTTTGTATGCTGCCTGTTGGTTGATACTAATTATCTATTAAATGATTGATTGCTTTGTGTACTATAATCCATATGGTCACCTCCTTAAACCAGTAAATATAAATATCTGTCTAAAGTAATTGGTTATATTTCTCGAATGTCTATGACTCAACTAATATATTGATGAAGAGTGCTAGCTTTACAAATTTTTGAGAAAAATATTTTGGAAAACATTTTTCCCGATCTTAAACATATTTTGTATGATTTTTGTGAGAGCTCGTAATACTCGCGGATAATATTTTTATTCTTAAGGCAAAATTAACATAATATCTCTAATTAATAGCGAGAAGACTAGCATATTTGTGCACATTAGGCTTTAGATATATTTTAATAGCGAGAGAACTCGCTTTGTTGAGCTTAAGGGGACTTAGATATGATTTGTTTGTGGTAAATGGCCATAGTTAAGGGTCTACCCTTTATGGATTAGTATTTATTTCTTGACTTGGGTAATAGTTGAGTATCGTTAAGAAGGATGGTGCCATGACGTAGCCTCATGTAGTTAAGGTAACCTATCCCGTGCGAGAAAGTACAAGGGATAATCGACGTGTAGATGATATAAATCTACACCTTCCATAGTTTCGATCTCCTATGAATGTGTTGGTTGTATTCACTGTGTATGCATATGTTTTATGTGTTATATGTATGCTAATAAAGTTTGATAACTTATTAAATAGTAGTAGTGAGGAATGAACTCACTTAGCTGTGGTATTATCATTCCTCTATAGTTTCTTTTATAGATTCATTTAAGTTTGACTAAGATGAATTCCGAATGCTAAGTGCAAATTGAAGATAGGTTTGATAGTATTAAAGTTAATTAAGGAGTGTATAGCAGGTATAAAAACATTTTACATAGAAAACGTTTATATGTTAGGATTACGTATATTGATTTACTTTGTCTTATTATTTGGTAAAGGATACCGATTCTCTATAATTTTGAGAAATTATGGAATATCGGATATCCATAGTTATTTATATTTTAGAATAAATTAATAAATTAAAAATTGGAAACTATAGTGATTAATTATTTAAAGTTTTATAATTTTTGAATTGTAAGGCAGTTTTCGTATTATAGGTGTATACATGATATAAAAATTTTAGGCAATATGTCACAACCCAAAAGGAGGGTCAGGTCATGGAAGTACTATCATATAATACAGGAAGATCCAAGATCAAGCACTATCCGTAATCAAGGGCCTTTGGCGTACTACACGAGACATTTTACAGCCATAACTTCCTCCTAGTAACTAGCATTAAGCAATAGCTAAGCACACAATTAAAAATCATAACATTCATTTAAAGACAACCTTAACATAAATTTAAAGGGAATATACGATTTTTCCCTAATACAGTCATATAGCTTTAGAATAGGAAATCAGTAATAATCTAAGCTACTTAACAAACTAAAGATACTTAATAATTAAAAATATAGAGAGTCCAAATATAGGTAAATTATTCACTCGAGCTCCCATCTTCTTCACATGAATCAACCTTAAGCTGGTGCAACTGACCTCAAGCATCCTACAGCCCGACTCCAACTAAAGATCCTACTGTAATAACAAACTATAGGGGGGGTAAGCCTAACTACTTAGTGAGTAACCTTCTTACTTTAAGAACAAACAATATCAAATAAGTTATTAATCAAGTGTATGAATGCATAGACAAACTATGTAATGCAACAATATGTATAGTTGGCCAGTAACTGTATACAGCATGGTTTTATTGCCTACCGTTGCTTAAGTTAGGAAGCATTTAAGCATGTCAAGACCCAAGTATCCACATTTGATTCGAAGTCTCTTGTCAATAATATCACCCTCAATAGTAGACACAGTACTGCCTCAAGTAGAAGGCTACACTCTACGGAGCCTAGTAGTTCTCAAAGGTCGAGGTAAGAACATGTCGTATGAAATATATCATATGATAACAATCTCAATATACATTATACAGCATGAATCCAATTAGGCATGATCCCCCATTCTACTACGTGATACTGACACCTTAATTTCATGTTATAAGATGCAGTGTATGTCCAGTTTAATTAAGGGTTGAATATTTATTATCTTAGATTCATGGGTAGCCAATCAATTATATTCAGATACTCCAAGATCCTAAATTCTAATGCAGCAACCATATATGTTTGTATTAACTTAACATATTTTGCAAGCAAGATTAATCATAACAAATACATACAATATCCTATAAGCTCCAAACATGCAATAAATTCAGTTATCTAATATAATTAAATAATTCACTAACCACAAGAGCAAAACAAGCAAAGCAGGGGGAATGTATACTCACTCAGCCATGATACTCAGGAGTCCTAATAGTCCTCGACTACATCCAAGTCAGTATCCTCATCACTTGAAGGATATAATTAAGGTCTATGAGTATTTTATTTGCATTAACTAACTAGACCTATTATTGTTCACTAACTTTGATTTAGTTGTTTTCATATTTTAGACATATTTTCATTATTTTAACTCCGTTTTTAGTGATCTTATAATCATTTTCATCATTTTTTTAATATTCTTTCATCAAGTGAAGTTATTTCTAAGTTTCTAGGTTAGCAAGTTTTCAATTTAGGCCCTGCAAGGTCGTAGGCCCAAATGATGAGTTAGGTTACTCTAAGATTTGGGCATAGTTTTGGGTCTTGGACTTAGTTTTTGATCTTAGGCCTTATGCTTAGTAACTTAGGCCTTCTTTTAATTATTTTAAATAGGCTTTTTCGACCCAACACCTTAAAATTTTAAAGTAGGCCTTGGTGATACTGTTATGGTTTTAAATGGGCCTTTTCACTAAGTTTAAAGCTTTAAATCACTAAGAGGCCTATGGTAGGTGTCTTGGATGGGCCTTTGGGTTTATTGGGCCTTTTAATCAACTCATTCTAAGCCTTTTAACCTAAGGTTTAGATCTGGTTACTTAGCTACATAGGCTTTAAAGTTAGTTCTTTTGGGCTTTATAAGTCTAAATCACCATTTAGGGCTTTGGGCTTAAGCCCACCTGTCTTTTTAGGCTCAAGCCCAATATTAGACTTAAGTTTAGCCCACCTTTATCAGGTTTATAGATCTTGACTTTAAGGTTATATTGGTCATTAATACTATTTTTAAGCCTATAATTACTAACTAAGCTAGATTAGGGCCTTAACTATACTTTAGCCTATTTAACTTGGTTAATTAAGTCCTAAATCATACTTAACACCAAATAAACATGTCATTAAGCTGATAAAACAATTTTTATAGATCTGGTGGGTTCATGGAAGTGGTGGCCTCTGGTGTTCTTAGGGTCATTTTCTCCATCTTCATGCAATACTTGATTTTATGATAATCTTATTTAAGTATCCTATGTAGTTACTCATCTGAAACAATAATCATCACATAAAAATGATTAGGAACGTAGGGTGGGGGACATGTGAGTTGTGACATGAAGAAGGAAGTAGGGTTTCATCTTGTTTCTCAATGATTAAGACTCAAAATTAACACTACTCTACACTATTTTAGCTACTAATGTTATAACACTTACTCAAGTGTGTTTTCTTCCTACTAACCTTTGCTTGTTCTTCATAAATCATCTTTAAATACTTAAGGCATTGCTACAAAGTAAGGTTCACCTATGAAAATGCAAGTTCCTAATACAATTCTATATGAAAACTAAGGAAAAACTTACCTAACCACTTACCGAAGCAAAATTGAGGATGGCCTTCATGAGTAGGTTTACCGTAAGCTTAGAGTATGTGTAAGGGTGTATGTATGTATGTCAATGGGCTAAGGGAATGTATGTGGGTAGCGTGAGGCTTAGTGGTTAGTGTGAGGCTTGGTGGTGGAAGGTTTAGTATGGTGGTGGTAGTGGTGGTGTAGTGTGTATATGTGGCTAAAAGAAGGAGATGAAGAAGGTTTAGGCTTTGATGTTTGACAGAATGTTTTAAGATTTGTGAAAATAAACAAAATGAGTGAGGGATAGGGGTAGCCGGTTGTAAGGGAGAGAGAGCGTGGGGGGAGAAATTGTGTGTGATTTGGGTAATTGAGGACATGGCATAAAAAGGGACCATATACTCCCTTACTTTATTGCTACTTAAGGAAAGATCTTATCTCCTCAGGGTATAACATGCATTAATTGTAATTAAGGGATTGTCATGTAGTTCTTAATCAAGTTTGACTCGTAGTTAATTAAGATGTAATCATGGTTATAGATTAGGGTTTGATTAGGGTAATTGATAGTAATTAAGCATGATTAAGCTAATTAAGTGTAATTAAGATACGTTTAGGGTTTTGTTGAACTTTGACACTATATTTTAGTTAATCTAAGTACCCTATACATGTTCTTAGGGTTTCCTTAAGGTTTAGTGCTCGTTTATAGTAATTTTATTCATGTATGAGCTCGAAAGTTAGGATTTCAATCATTTAGTGATATTGGTTACTTTATTGATCAGTTCAACTTTAGTATTAGTGTTTATTTGTGATGTTAAGATATTTGATCACTTAACTAGGGTTTGATGATTATTTTAGGGTTTCATTATCATCCTAGGGTTTTCAAGCATTAAGGTTCCAAGGGTTCTTACTCATTTAATTAAAGTTTTAAGGCTTACTTCATTTAGGGTTTTTGGCTGAACATTTAGGGTTCGATTTCTTTACCTAGGTTTTATTATTATGTTTAAGTAGTTCTAGGGACTATCTGAGGACTCTTTCATCCGATTCCGCTTTTGGGTTATTGAAATTTCATTAAGTTTAAACAATTCTACTAGATCCCCTTATCCTACTAAACCCCCCTTAAGGTCATGACATTAATAACTACAAATCACACCCTACCAAATCATATTAGGATTTAGTCAAATAATTATCATTTTTTAGTCTAATATTGTTAAAACCATATTCTGATTAGTAAATTAAGCTATTTAACAAGGAAAATTCATAATAAATAGTTAAGATCACCAAATAAATCCATGAAATTTTCTATAGACTAAAAAAAAATAAGGAATTCAATTAGCAACTTGTTTCGTACTATTAGGATTATCGCCTCTATATATAAAATTACGTTTTTACCCTTAAATTATCATTAATTAAGCAAATAATATTATTTTTATACAAAATAATTTCCACTGCATCCTAATACCATTACAAGTATCCAAAATTCATTAGATACCAATTTTATCAATTATTTCTATAAAATCAATTTAGTCTAGAAAAATGCCCATTTTAGCGATTTTTAAGTTCAAAAATACAATAAATACTAAACATCTATAAAATCAAAATCAACCTATATGGCAATAAACTAGATGTCATAGGTATTCTATTGAAAAATTTTAAGCTCAAAACAAAAACATTTGATATATTTATTTTTAATTTAAAAATTCGAATGATGTAAGACTCTAGTTGATTAAGCCTCTTAATTGCTAAACTAACTAATAAAAGTTAGAACGTTTAGGGCACTTGGAATGATTTAGAGCTATTGGAAAATTTGAGTAAATTTTAAAATAAGATCATAAAAGTTAAACGAAAAATGCTAGTAGGATTAATTTTTCAAAATAATGTATATATAATATTTAACTTCAATAAAGTATATTTTTTTACCGGATACATTTGTTAATTACCCGGAACTCGACATTTGAGTTCCAAAACATAACAAGTCATTAGAGATAAATTATATATGTAATAAAAGAATATATGGAATATATACATATATATCGTATGCAATTTTTATATATATACTTTTACTCAAAATTAATTAATATACCCAAAAATACTTAAAATACTCATAATTAACTAAATAATTATAGGAAAAATAATAAAAAAAAAATCAATCAAGTGTTGAACTATCAAAATTACCTTAGTGTGGGGTGTAGACAAGTATGGATAGCTGTTGATGAATTAACAAACTTCAAGTGACACTTATCATGCATGATTTATGAGTATATAAGCTTAAGTGGAGAGAGAAAAATGCCATTTATCAACAAAGTAAGAAATATCACCATTTCTCTCCAAAATGTTACTTAGCTCCTTAGGAATTTAGGAAAAATTTAGAATCAAGAAGAACAAAGGAAGAAAAAATCTAGAAAAATTAGATAGAAACATTGTGCAAACCGAGCAAGGTGACGGAACCCAAGTGTGGAGGCAACCTAGGAGTGAACCACCTATACCCCCTAACAATGGAGGCAACACTTGGTGGTTCCAATAGGGTGGTAACCAAAGGACAATTTTTCTAATTAGTCAATTTTGTACCCGATTTTACTTGAAATTGTAAAAATACTAAATTAACTTTGAAAATTATGAAAAAAATTTATTTGTACATATTTTTGTATATGTTTTTAAGGAAAAATATTAGATTAAAAAAATTTTAAGTAAATATATTACTTCCTTAAGAAACTGAGTGAAATTGATCGGTTTTCGAAACCAATTTGAATAACCCTATTGACGTAGTTTCTAAGACAAACTTTTTCTAAAGAATACTCATCTTGCATGTGAATGTTGTATGAAGAGATTTTAGATAAAAATAATTTTCATAATTTTTAAAGATTTTTTAGCCTTTAAATTAGATGAAAATTGCCATTCCTTAAGAATCTAATGTATGGAGTTTAATTGAACCTTTGGTACCAGGTTTTAGGGTGTACTCGAATCCTATTCTACTATGAAGATCAATTTGGAGTAGTGTGATTTAAGTTAGAGATGAAATTTGGACAAATTGATGGTTATGGGATTAATACACTAATAGGTAAGTGTGTAAATTTAAAGAATTTAGTAGTATGGTGTTAATTGGTATAATAACCTTGATTTATAAAGAGGATGTAACATGTCTGTAATCTAGAGTATGATGTTGGATGAGTTAATTCAAGTAAAGTTGTAAAATGATCCTATTTAGATAGTTCTTCAAAAGGTTGTTCTATTAGAAAAATAAGTTAGTTTCTAATCCAGATACTTAATCAGAAAGTTATGTGACATGAGAGACTTAGTTAACATAGTATCCAAAGGTTGGTTCGAGAATTCTCAAGTTAATAAGATTGTTTTGGAGTCTTCTTAAGGGAGCTCCTAATTAATAAGGATATTTTCAAATACTTCTTCAAAAAGTCCTTGATTAACGAAACTGCTTCTAGATACTTTCACATAAAATTCTAGAATAAAAATTTGTGTTAACACTATTGATTAGATACTTATTTAGAAGGTTCTAAGGCAAAGACTTCCTTAATTTTAGTGTTCAAATCCTAATTTGGAACGGATTTAGAAATTATAATTCCTAAGTTTTTTTAGGTAAATTAAATCTAGACAATTGAACCGTATGTAATATTAAGAGATTTAACTGTAGATATAAGTTAACCGGTATTTAACTAAGAAATTTTAAGTAAGATGAATTAAAGATTAACCCAGAAGCTGTCTTAGAAGCTAGCTTAGAATCAAACTCAGTGATTGAATCAAAACCAACTCACAACAAACTAACTACCAACAAGCAAGCATTTAATTATTATATGTGTATATACATTCATGACCTGTAATTGACTGTAGAAGTACTTCCTCTTACTAGGTGAAGTTGTGAAGGAGGAAGTTCTTACTAACTAGTAAATTGGGATTATACTGCTAGCCAAGTAAGTGGATTTATGTATATAGGATATAGATTTACATTTCTTAAGCGGAGGATGAATGCCCTTTCTCTTAATCGTAATGGTTGTCCAAATGATGCTTGAAATTGTTGTATAAAGCACTTGACTTGTGTTTGAATGGTAGTAAGTAAATGTTCTTGCTCGTGATTAGGGTGATTGCTTGAATGATACTTAGATTAGTCGTATAAGCCTTAAAGATGTTGTACTTTGTAAGTATAATGTTAGCAATGACTTATGTCATGTGTATTAGAATTGGTTATGAGTAAAGCTTATCAAAACTTATGCTATAATGAGTCAAAAGCTCTTTTAGAAGCAAATTCAAAGACAAAAAGAATATGATAAGCCTTGCTGATATACTTGGTATTGATTAAGAATTGATTGATGCATTCATGACATGGCAAAAAAAGGACTTACGAGTTAGTTTTCTTAAAACTTATGGTTTTGTTAGAATAAATTTACAAAGCTGGGTTTCGTTCATATAGTTTTTCATTAACCAAAACTTCAACCATGCTCCGTGGATTTTTACTAAGTTAAGATGTTTTGCTATGGTCTTGAATATATTTTCCAGATACTCGAATTTGTAGTCGACCAAATCGGATGAGTTACTAGGTTGACTAGGATATCAATACTGGTGCATGTTATGTACATTAGCATGTCATACAATTTGCATTCTCTTATTGTCATTTGATATTAACTAAATGTAAGATTTGTGTACCTATGTTATGTGCTTTGGTGTATTGTTACTTATTTTCCACTCTCACTTAACTTAACAGTAGTTGAGGGGATAAGTTTTCTCCTATCCTTAGGTTAAGATGTAACTTTTTGTAACATCACTAGCAATATGGGTAAACTTTTGGAGAGCGTTAGAGTAAGCTATTCTAGAAGTGAAAGTGTCACTGAATAAGTATAATGAAGACCTAAAAGTTTAACTATTATTTAGTGTTCAAGTTTTTTAAGTTTGTAAATGATGTAAATATTTGTAATCAAAATCTCACAACTAAACTCTTTTAAATGCCAAATATATAATGAAGTGTTAGTTTGTTATAATTAAACTTATATTTAACAGGTTTACCTGTATGATAGGGCATCCTATGTTGTGCTGGGATTTGAAAAATGAATGTGCATTTCTTAAGGAAGTATATAAAATAATCATAAGTTTAGAAGAAAAAAAAATCCAGCGTGAAAACTTCTTAGAAATAACCTAAGAATAAATTTTTTAAAAAAATTTATTAAGTGATTTAGTTTTTTTTTAATATAGAAAAATAAGGCAAAAAATTGCACCTAACATTCTTCAAAGCTCCAGCCACTATTGGTTAATAAAGGTGTGTTAGTTAGCAAGGGTATAGGTAGCTCTACCTAGGTCAGTAAGGCTCCATGTTGAGTCACTAATTGGTTGGGGAACCGCACTAGGTCTGTACATGCTCTATTTTTCTATAATTTCCTCCAAATTTTCCTTTTGATTATTCTAGGTTCCTAAATGTATAAAATGAAGCCTATGGTCTATTTATACTGATTTGGGTCAGTCGGAATTTTCCTTAAAGATTAAGTGATTTTTTTCTTATTATTTTTAATTTTTCATCACAAATTTATAAGGTGGAGGTATCTTTTGATCTTTAAGTTAGCTTTTTATTCAACAATGATGTTAATCTGGATTTGCCACAGCTATGTCTAGAAATTTTCCAAGCATTTGGACTTGTTTTGGAAGATTTTTAAGTAAAATATTAATATTTTATGTATATTATATTAACATTTAGTAATTTTGTTAATTTACATGTATATATCCTATATACTTGGTACATGCAATGTGCAAACCCTGCAAGTTTAGTGTTTTGAGTATAGAGTCGAACTCAAGTATTATAAATAATTATCCTAAGTCAATAGAGTCGATAAATTTGAAACTAATTGAAATTTTAAATTTAAAACCTAAAACGAATATAAAAAACCCTAATTTATTAAGAAAAACCTTAAACGCATATAAAAACCCTAAATCCTTTGTATATGTAAATACAAGGGATTAAACTCAAACTCAATAAAGACCCTATTACTAAAAACCTAAGCCTATAAAATGTATAAAATTACTCTAATAGTAATAAAACCCTAATTGAATATGACTACCGATCAATACTCATGATCACATAAAATCGCTAACGAATGAATAGAGATAATTCTTAAATATTCATAAATGTAAAGAGTAACAACTTAGTTAACAAAATTAATAAAATTATGAATTTTATTTTGTGATTATTTATAATTTCATATTTGTATATATATGCACTAGTTTTATGTTAATTTAATTATTTTGAGTTAATTTTATTATATATCTTATGTTTATGTACTTTAGTATACATTAATTTTATATTCCTTATTACTTTTCATAATTAGATCATAAATTATTTCAAATATCATTTAAAAGTTAAGTACACTTTTAGAAAGGTCAACTTAACAATTTATAATTTTCCTTTTACTTTTTTATTTTTCCTTTTTCTTTCCATTTTTCTTTTCTTCCTCCACTTTTTCCTTTGCAAGTTTCGGCTGCCACTTGTCCATTTTTTTTTATGTGATAAACTAATAAAGATAAGTTCCCTTTGATATTTTCTTCTAATCCTTATCTTGTTTTCTTTTTCATTTTTTTCTTTTCCTTTATTTTCTTTCCTCCATTCAACTGCCATGTGGAGTTCTAGAAACATTTTACATTTCTTTTCTTTGTCCAACTTACATTGACAAATTAAGCCCTAAATTTTACCTCTTTGAAACCAAAACATTCCCCTCCTGGCATTCATTCCTTTAGTTGTCTCATATTTTTTTTCAACGATTTTCAAGAAGGAGATGTAGGGCGTTTGGTTCCACAAAGTTTCAAGACAAAAAGAGTAATGAATTATTGTTTATGTTGTATTTAATTTGTTATATAATATCAACTTATGTGCATATTTTGTTATATATGTATTTTGTAGTTTTACATGTATTTTAGGAGTATGTAAAAGGGACTATATGTATTGTAATATCAACTATATGTACATGTGTTTGAAGTACATGTATAAGTTGTTCTCTTTCATGTATATGTGTTTATATATGTATATGTCTAACTATATATAACTATATGTACACACATGTTATATTTATCTATGTATAAGTATGGTACATATCAATATATATATATGTAGATATGTACATACATATGATATTTAGTATAATTATTTTATCATACACACACATATATAAGATATAATGTGAGATTGTATAAATACATATATAGAGAGAGACAGAGAGAGAGTTAGAAAACATAATTATATGTGTATATATATAATTATAAATATACATATAGTATTAGTATGGTATAGGTATAAGTATAAGTATATGTACATATGTAAATAATACATATATATGTATACTAAAATGCTAATTCCTTAAAATAAAATAATATATATACATATACACATGTACATATGGACATAACCCTTAAGGAGAAATATAGGGCTAATTTTCAAAATTCAGTAAATTATAATAATATATATGTATATATATTAATACTTCAAAATTGCGAATAATATAAAAATTAAAAGAATTTATAAAATTGCTACATAAGCTAATAGGAAGCTGCCACGTCAACATTCCTAATTATCAAATTAAAATCACAAATTATAAAGATAATAAGAAAATAATAATAATTAATTAATCAGAAATTTACAATTATGATTAAAGTGATATAAATAGTAATTTAAGCTTCAAATAGTGAAATAAAGAAATTATTATAAAATAGACCTAAAAATAAGAATATTCTAAAAATATAAAATTTAGAAACTAATTAAATCATAAATCAATAAAGAAAAGCTAAAAATAATAATTTAAAAAAATTTAGCCCAAAATAATAAAATTTGTGACACTTCTAGTCCATGATGAAAAATTTGGGTTACAACATCCAAAATGGACCCTGTTACATAAAATTACATCCGAAAATAATAAAAATCAACTATAAGATTATAAAAATCGAAATTAGAATGAAAAAGTTATACATAACTAAAGATTTAAAATAAATCAAGAAGAATAAGTAGGATAACTAAATTAATTGACCCTATAAACTAATAATAAGGAGAAATAAATAACCAAATACAAAAAATTATTGTAATTTTAAAAAATTACAAATACATTTTCTATTTACCTCAATAAATAAGTTAAACCGTATTCCTGCCATATTTAAGTTATAGTGGAAAAGTAAGCAAACTACAATAAACATTAGTTAACTAAGAAGCTTAGTTTTTTTTTTTAATACTTATAAGTCTTATTATCTTTTAGATATCTGATTGTTGAGTTCTGAGAATTCCGATAGCATGGAGAGTGAACATTAATCTAAGTGAGAGAGTTATAATGACACGCTATCTGCTTGTGTGTGATACTTACTTGATGATTGCTGATTGTTATTACTTATCTATCTAAATGACTATTTTGCTTGTGTGCTATTATTCATGTGATCACCTTCTTAAACCAATAATGTAAATATCTAACCAAAATAATCGATTATATTTGCTACATATCTATGATAAAATTAGCAAATTGATGAAGAGTGTTAGCTTTGCAAATTTTTTAGAAAACATTTTTCCAATCTTAAACAAATTCTTATATGATTTCTATGAGGGTCATAGTTACCATTGTTGATATTTTTATTGTGAGGCTAAGCTAGCACGGTATCTCAAATTAATAGCGAGAAGACTCGCATATTTGTACCTATGGGCCCTTAGATATATTTTGAAGCGAGAAGACTCACTTAATTATGCCCGAGAGGCTTTAGATATGATTTGTTGATAGTAGATGACCCTAGTTGGGATCCATCTATTTGGATTGGTGTTTCTTTCTTAATTAGGGTAATAGTTGAGTGTTTTTTAGAAGGACAGTACTCCTAGGCAACCTCATGCTGTTAAGGTGAGATACCTTATGCGAGTAAGTACAGTGGATAATCGATATGTAAACAACATAAATATACACCTTTTATAGTTTCGGACTCCTATGAATGTGTTGTTTGCATTTATCGCACATGCATTCATTTCACTTGTAAATAGATTTCATATGTACTAATAATATTTGATAACTTGCTTGAATGATAGTAATAAGGAATAAACTTACTGAGCTATAGTTTACTCATTCCTCTATAATTTCTTTATAGATTCATTGAAGCTAGGACTGAGATGAATCTTGAGTGCTAAGTGTTGAGGATGCCAGAGTTAATTAACAAGTGTATAATTGGTACAAAATCATTTTATGTAGAGAATATTTATATGTTATGATTATGTATAATCTAATAATTCTTGTAATTTATAAAGTTGATTTATCCTGTCTTGTTAGTTGGTAAGAGATACCAATTCTTTATGGATCTAAAAGACTATGGAATATTGGATTTCATACTTATTTATAGTCTACAGTAAATTGTTCAATTAAAAATAAAAAACCTTAGTGATTAATTATTTAGAATATTGTAATTTCTGACTTGCAAAGTAGTTTTCATATCATAAATGCATACGTGATATATAAATTTTAGGTAATCTTACTAAGCTTTCCTTAGGGTCATGACATAATAAGTAATCAAACTCATAAAATTATGTTTTAATCATGCTATTTATTTTTAAGATATATTTTCTCTTTAATTTTATGAATTTATCACTTATTTTATATATTTATAGAATTTCGGATTAATTCACTGGTATATTTATTATACATACCAAGTATATTTATAAATATATATTCAAATAATATTTTATGTACTATTATTCACTTTTATAGCTTTAGCTTATCTCTAGAGTCTCGTTGTATTTTGAGCTCGATTTTAGGAGTTCTGATAAGTTTTATGCTATATTAAATAATTATACTTCTAAAGCTAAAATTAGGACTTTATGACAGTATTTTCAAAATCTAGCTTCACTTGGTCACTTCAACTAACTTTTATAACTTAATAATAAAGTTTGAACTCTATTAGATAAATTTTTTTGAATACTCTAAATTTAGGTACAGTTGTCCCAAATATGACTTTAGGGGCTCATATAAAGTAAATTCTCACTATTTTGATTACATTCTTGGTATTTCATTATATTTTTTACTTCCCAGCCTATGGAAATTCCTCAATTAAGATTATCAAGTTCCTATAAATTTCTAGCCTAATTAGGTTACTTCCTGAACGCCCTAAATTGACTATTGATCCTAGTCATATAAGAACAGGGTATTATCTTAATAATTAAATGTTTATGTCCTAATTACTAATTTAGGAGATATCACACAAAGCTTCCTATTTTTTTCCTTAATAAAGATTTTTATCTTACACTTCCAATAAGGATGGTTTCCACTACTTAGAAGTAATGGCCTATTGCTAGCTTGTCCTTCTATGAAACCTAATGCATTTAATGTCATGATCTTTACTTTATAATGCGATTAAACAATTAATATATCTAAAGACCAACCTCTATGATGCAAACAAACAATCTTATTTTAAGTTTCTTTGCTAATTTTTGCAAATAAACAATTTTTAATACAAATGACTATGTGAAGATGTAATAAAAAAAAAAAGAAAGAAAGATTTGTAAATAAAGTGCTGAAATTAAACAAATAGGGATACAAAATTCAAGCCTAAGATTTTTTTTAACATAGAGTTCAAAACTCTTGATACATAAGATTCTTAATCTCAAGTATAGTGCACTCTTAAAGTATTTGCACATATAAATCACTATGCACTATACTGGGGTTGATATGAGGCAAGTGCACCTATCAGTTTTCATATAGCGGATGTGAGTTCGAGTCGATCCCTCAGAGACTTTAAGTACTAATATTAACTTTAGCTTTATTATTTAACTGAAAAATTATAAAAGTTTGAATTAATTAAAAAATACTAAAATTAACAAACTACTTTAATTAAAAGACTTAATTAAGCAATTGAAAAAATGATAAAATCAAGAACGACTTCAAGAAAGTAATAACGTATTGAGGAATTATTTCCTCTAGAGTTAATCATGTGATCACTTAAAATATATTCAATTCGGTTTCTATTATTCTTGACCAGAGGGATTCACAACTAAAGTTAATACCTTTCTCAAGCATATTAACCCTAATCTTAAATTATTTACCGGAATCTCTTCACTTAGTAATATAATTTAAAATTACATTAATGTATAATGAATTCTCACACAATTAATTAACTTTCCGGAAGAAACATATATCTTATCTCTAAGTTACATATAATTCTCTTCAATTATGTAAAGATCTAATTATACATTTAATTTCTCAATCAACATGCATAATATCATATATTGATATTCTAGAAATATCAATCAATAATTAATGACATAATTGAATCAAGCAAAGATAGAAACTTTATTGAGAATTTTAAATCAATCCAAGAATCACATGAAACCCTAGGTTCCATAATCCTAAATACTCGAATTTTAAGCTATCATAATGAATCTAAAAACGAGTTTCATCAATAATATAAACTAAAACATGGAAACCCCTTTTGATTGATAAACAATCTCTCTAATCTTGAAGTTGATGTTGTTTCCCTCTTTCTTGATGTTGTTCCGCCTCTTTCTTGATGTTGTTCCTTAAGTCTCTTTCTTGATGTTTTCCTTAAGTCTCTTTCTCTTCTCTTGTGTCTCTCCGTTTCTGTAATGTCTCTCATGTCTTTTGAAACCCTAATATATCCTTTTATATGTATATTACAAAGATTCTGTTTTTGTCACCAGACACGGCCTGAGACATGACCGTGTCCCTAGGTCGTGTAACTTTCTACACTAAGGCAAAATTTTATGCACAACTTCAAAACTTCATAACTTCTTCATTTGAACTCCGATTTGAGTGAAATTTGATTCCTTTTCTTCGTTTTCGATCATAGAACACGTTCAAACCTTGAAATCAAAATTTTACTCAATTAAGTATCAATTTCTTTAAAAAAAAAAACAAAAAATGTGAGGAAAATACTATAAAATCACCATAATGAAATATGTTTAAAATCCGAGTTATCAAGGGTTTGCAAGAAATTTAACAAATTAAGCATACAATACAATTAGAATAAAGGGAAGGTGAATAAAAGGAATGATGGTAGATTTTCAGCTTAATTAATTATGTTTCAATTGGCCAACAACTTATATTTATAGCCTTTCAAGAAAATCTAACCATTAGTCCACTTCTCTCTACATTTAATGATTTATGATGGTTATTTTTCGTAAGGACAAGCTAAAGAATTAGCAGGTAACTAGTCACACAATTCATTCATATAAGGTCACCAATCAAATGGTCCTACCAACTGCACTATTCAACATAGCTTACTAGTTACATAATGCTAGTAGCAATTAGTTAAATGATTCTGGCTTAACCAATTGGTTGTTTCATAACAGAATAGTATATATATATATTTTATGTGCAAAAAGTAATTTCAAGCCATTCTAACTATTCAAACTTTTGTAGATTAATCATGTATTTATGGGTTGTAAATATGAATAAGAATCGTGATTAATTTAACTCAATTAGCTTAGTCTTGTTCTCATCAAAATCTTATGGGAACCTATCAGTTCAACAATCTCCTCCTTTTTAATGAAGACAAGGCTCTGCATACTTCCCCTAAATACGACACTGACCCTCAATTTGGCACTCTCCCTTAATAAAACACTTTGGCATTGAAAGGATTTTTCATAAGAGAATGTTTATCACGAGGAAGCCAATATGAGAGCTAGTTGTACATCAAATTTTAAATTCATCTAAACTTTAGATAAATTCCTAAGATAACTACATTAAGTCAAATTGTTAAGAAGATATGATTAGCCAATTTCATGTGCAAAATAGTCAATTTAACTTAACTAAGAACGTCTTTCTTTGGCATAAGAAAAGTAGGCATAGCGTATGGACTCATACTCTTTCAGACATAGGCGTGCTCTATGAGTTCATCTACTAGCCTCCTCAACTTAGCTGCTTGCTCAAAGTTCATTCTATAAGCATGTTGGTTTAGCAAGCAACATTGGGCTGTAAATCTATACAATGCTTTATCCTATAAGCTGATGGCAATCCTTTAGGTAGCTCTTCAAGGAATAAATCAGCAAACTCATCAATCAACTACCTCACCTCCTCAACTACAGAGTTTAGATCCTTCAATTCTAGCATACATGAGCCAACAAAAACATAAGCTCATTAACATTCACAAGTTCTTCTAATTTACCTTAAGAAAAATTTAAAGGCTTCTTCTTCAAAGGTCGGGTAATTTGACTATTAGTTTCACTAATTGGACTTAGGGTCATAGCCTACAACGCAAATCTTTTCTCATAATTGGTAAAAGCACAGGTGTTCTTATATTTGTTGTGCATAACGCGTTGATTGAACAACCATGGTTGTCACGACCTAAAGGGGCTAGTCGTGGCGGTTGCCGTATACCGTATAAAAGATTGCAAATTGAATTCCCATACAATCGACGACCCTTTATATAATATGCAATGCTACAGTTACAACTACAGCTACAACTAACAACCAAGAGTGTGCAAGCATAAGTAATTTCATTTCATGATAACAATAATAAAATATAGAAACATAACACATAATCTATTTATATAAGAATTTATAGATAAGAAATCTAAAACATTTCTTAAGTCAAACTAGTATCATTTGATTACATAATTAGTTCTATAATCTAGATAAACCATCATAAGTACACTCTGAACACTTCCTGTTCCCATACCAAACCCCAGATGAACCACTAACCTCAGGCATGTAACGGCTTGACTTCACGAATAACTCTGCCTACAAAAGAAGACTACAAGGGTATGAGCTAACTAGCTTAGTGAGATAATCTCCTTAACCATACAACAATCAAGTTATACAATAATTAAGTTTAATCAAATGAATGCATGACAATCAGTATGGCAAACAAATACATGCAAGTGACTAAGTACTGCATGCAACTTAGATTTAACGCCCTTCAAAGTCAAAGTTGGAGATACATCGGTACAGTCAGATCCGGGTATCATACTAGAACTTATTTCATAACGAAACTTCGCATTTCGTATTTAAAATATAATGGTATATCCATTATTAGTATTATAAAAAACGAATTCTACATATGATTGTGAGTAGGTTCAAATAACCCTCACTCATCCCTAAACGAAGGCCTCTGGACTTGACCTTTAGTCAAGCGGTTAATGCCTCCAACGTCTAGTAATCCCATAGGCCAAGGTAAGGTCATATCATACATGTACACTATACGAAATCTATAACAATCAATAATCAACCCACGTATGGCCTCTCGCTACCTTCATATAATATGACTACCGGAATTAGTCATACGGTGTATGATTACGCGTGTTTCAAGTTAACTTTTTCTAGTCGAGTAAAATTAGGTCTTATTATTCAGTGATCATTCAAAATCACAAACAATCAATTTCTAGTGAATCTATTGCAATAATCAATACATTATTGTAATTTAAAGTAAATTCACCATTAACAACCAATTATCATACATAAGCATTACCCAACCCCATACAACATTCCATTATTGATCATAACTTATATTCACTAACTACAAACACAACTAAGTGTGAAATCATCAGGAAGACTCACTCAACCATAGTCGATTCAGGGATCATAATCATTTGGTGGCAGCTTAAAGTTAATGTCAAGATCACTTGAGAATAATAAAAATTTGTAAATTTAGGATTTTAAAGCCAAACTAGTATCATAATTTGTAAGGTTTACTTCATCTAGTTACGCAAAATTGTCAATTCGAGCTTTTTATCGAATAATGTATAACTTTTTCGTTTTAGCTTGGATTGTTATGAACTTATAATCCATTTTGATTTTCGAGCATATTTTCTCATAGTGAGATTCGTTTTGGACATTATGATTTGTAATTTGAATTGTGATATAAAAATATCAAAAAATTTATTATTTTAATTTAAAAAATTATAAAATATGAATTTTAACTTTTCTTAATATATTTATAATTTAATAATTATTTAAATCATATAATTGATAATTTTATTATTTTAAGCATATTTTATGTTAGTTACTCATTTTTACTTATTTTTTAGATTTTAGACGTATTATTATTATTATTATTATTATTATTATTATTATTATTATTTATTTTCTTATTATTCATTTGTATTTTACAATATACATATATATATGTACTTATACTATATTTAATTAATTTTCTAATTTACTTTAATTAAAAATTCCTAATTTACGGTAATATATATACCTACTCCTTACATATTTATGAATTTATTTTATTTAGTAAATATTATTATATCATATATATTACTTAATATTCGGTATACTACATATATAGTATATGTCATACATATACTATATATTATACATATATTCACGCCATATACATGTTTACCTATATGTATATAAAATATAGCTTACATGTGTACATAAATATATAAATACCAAATACATATATATATATATATAATATACGAATATGAATACTTATACTTATATCTATACATATGAAATAAAGATTGTACACATATATACATACTTAGCCACTTACACGTGTATAACTATATATATTTATATCTATATTTATTTTGTAAAGATACTTAATATATACTATATGTAGTCTTATGGATACATACATATCATATATTCTATCTATATACATACATGTCTACATGCATATCTTTATACATACATATATATATCTTAAATAATCTACTTATGCATACATACATGTATATGTAATGAAATATTTAATAAAATACAACACAAATACTTAGTATATACATATACATACTATATAATATACATATATACTACTAAAATAATTTTACTAATCTATTTATATTTGATTTTCTTCTTCTTTTCTTCCTCC
Source organism: Lumnitzera racemosa (assembly GCA_024138005.1). Classification (NCBI taxonomy): domain Eukaryota; kingdom Viridiplantae; phylum Streptophyta; class Magnoliopsida; order Myrtales; family Combretaceae; genus Lumnitzera; species Lumnitzera racemosa. The sequence goes on along the minus strand of JAMXBC010000004.1, from coordinate 50,429,838 downwards.
TTCCTCTTCTTTTTCTTCTTATTCTTCTCCTTGTTCTTTACGGTTTTCAATTTCGTGTATGTATGTGCGTGATAACTTGTTGGGTTTTGTTTTATTTTTCTTTTTTTTTTTATTTCAAAGTTTCATATGTCCTACATGTAGTTGCACTTAGATTATATAAATTGCAAAATTAATCTAATAGATTTAGCATTTATGGAGACAAGACAACCTAATCCCTTTGTAATTGATTTTTGCTTGTAATTGCAACACTTGGACTTAGAATTATATCACGTGGGCTGCTAACTTCTGATTTTTTTTTCTTTGATTTGAAGACATGGCAAAAAAAGAGAAAAGAAGAAAAGAAAGAAAAGAGAAAAAGAAAGAAAGAAAGAAAAAGGAAGAAAATAGAAATTAAAACTAAATATATGTAATTTTTCTAAACCAAAAAATCATAAAAATAATCATCATAAATTAATTTTGGAATTTTGCTAAAATTTATCGATTTAATTGGTACCCATTACAATTATAATTTTTACAAGTTATTTTAACAATTTCGTTAAAATTTTACGTGATTACGTGATTTAGTCAATAATTGCAATCGACTAGAATTATATCACTATTGAATGATATTTAACTATTTTATAGGCTTAAAGTTAGAGTTTTAGGGTTTCGATCAAATTTGAGTTCAATTTTGGTTGATTGTGCATAAATCAAATTTAGAGTTTTAATACACAATTTAAGGTTTCGATTAATTTTTAAGATTTTGATTATCGGTGTTATATTCGATTTATTAAGTTTCATAATATTTTATTGTTACTATCCTTATCAACTCATTACACAATTTAAGACACTTAGACTTAAATTAAGGTTCAAAGTATCAATTTTCTAGGGTTTACAATGGTGCCCAAAAACATATGTAAGGTGCCTATGGGGATGACATTGCAACACTTCGTCCTTATACAACTCTCCAAGTGAAGGGTACCTTGACCTGCTCAGTCATATACAATGCACTTTTATCATGGAGCTGATGCAATTGTAAGGCTTTAGATGCTTAGAGGTTAAGTAGTATGCTTTTATTCTTGATTGAGTGTATTCATTTGCTGCTTCTTTTCTCTTCTTCTTCTTTTTTTTTTTAAGGAAATGGATAGTTTTGATTTAGTGTTAATGTAGATGGTTTAAGTTAGCATTAGATTCCTATTTCCAAAAGGGATTTTAAAGGAGTTGAAGATCTGCACTATCATTTCTAGAGGTTTGTTGTTTTTAAGTAGCGCTTTTTAATATGTATATATACTATTGTTATTCTTGAAGGTATTTTAGCTTGTTACTTCTTTGTTTTTTTTACAAGAAATTTAGCAAAATTAAGTACACGAGATGATTGGAATGAAGGATAAGTGAACAAAAGGAATAATGGTTGATTTTCAACTCTATTAATCATCCTTCAACTAAGCAACAAGTGATCATATCCCCTCAAGAAAATCTAACCATTAGTCTTCTTCCCTCTACATTTAATGCTTTATAACAGCTATATTTAGTTAGGATTAGTTAGCCAGTGCAAGAAGTACTAGCCACATGGTTCATTCAAATGGGGTCATCAGCCGAATGGTCTTTAATCTACTAGTTATATGATTCAACATAGCCTACTGGTCACTTAATGCTAGCAACAACCAGTCAAACTTATTTAGCCTAATCAACCAGCTAATTCACAACAAAATAACAAATATCCATTTTCTATGTGCAAAAATTGATTTCAAGTTATTCCAACTCTTCAAATACCATCAACATAATTCAAACTTTTGTAGTTTAATCATGCATTTATGGGTTGCAAATATGAATAATAATCATGATTAATTCAACTCGATTACCATAGTCTTATTTTCATCGAAATCTCATGGGAACTTATCAGTTCAACATTACTTACCCTTTGTTCTTTTATTTTCTTCATTTGTTAGGAGTAGCATATTACAAGTGAATATCAATGATTATTACTATTATTGATGTCAATAAATATACATTTTCTCTTTCTTTTGCAAATTGCCAAATATAGGCTAAGGTAAAATTATTTCTAAAAGGAGAAAGATGAGAATTGAGTTTTACTACTGACTAAAGGGGGAATACACTTTAGTTGCAATAGTTAGTTATTACCTCTTTAAGAGAAATAACTAGATTTTTTCTCATGTTTCTAGATGAACACTAAAGGAAGTATTTGTTTATAAGTATGTATAACCTTTTTTTCCACAATTATAAAATGAGAAAATTATGAACAAGTTATTTTGTAGGTGTTCTTTTTTCTTTCTTTTTAAAAATTTAATTTTAAAAATTGTGTCTTTGAATTTAATAAGTTAAAGTTTTATGGATTTAAGTCATGGGATATTTGCATTACTCCCTCTTATTACCAATTTTACACTGAAAGATTTTTACTGTAAAATATTTATTTATTTTTTTTTTTTTGTACAACCACCTCTGATAGGAATCAACCAATAGGCCTCCTTACCCATTCCCATGAAGAGGACTAACTAACATAGTTTGCCAATTTCTAAACCGTCACCTAACTCCAAAAGAAGCCAACTTGTTATGTTGATCTAATATGGCTGTGCTTCTAAGCCATCATGAGTTTACCCTCCTTGTGCATGAGCAAGGTCGAGCTAAGTTATCTAGGAGCTTAACACCTATTGTGTCGACCTAATATACAGGCTATTCTTTAACTATTGACCTTATCCCTTCACCTCAAAGTCTATTACATATTACATCTGCCAATCACTCTTTAAAAATCATGTGTCCTATGACTTATAACCCCTTTACGAATATCCTTCTTCGAATGTTTATGGATTTTACCCTTATTTGTATTTACATTATGACATTAATTTCACCCCTTTTAGTAATTTTGTATGGTAGATTCTAACCCTAGTAGGGTAAGTATAAATGCCTTATGATAAACATTGTTGTGATTAGATATTTCACTTGAATTAATGAAATATTACTGTTTTTCCTTCTTATCTTTGAGATACTCTCCTTACAAGAAACAAACCCTAGCTCATATCAACCCTTAAGTAAGGTTATGTGAGCAAGTGACCCTCTATCTTGGACCGGTAAGTCACATCTAGTAAGGTATAGACTATGAGTGTTTGAGTAATGTGTAATATCTGCTGAGCAACTAACATTAGCTTAACTTTACTACCTTTAATCATCCCTAACCATTTCATTTTTCTTTGATAACTCTTGAAGGACCCATCCACGCTATGGTAAGACCTCTTCTAAGGCTTGTTCCCTTATCATCATGGTATCAAAGCTGGGGGTTTTGAGAAGAGTTGTAAGCTAAGTTGTCAACAAATAGTATTTATTGAGCAACATAGTAATTATGTGGAAGTTAGGATTATAGTGTTGGGTAAAAAATATCGTGGTTGTACAATGCTATCCTATGTTGGTGTGAGTGTTCTATTATACCTTATTTTCATCATTTGAAAACATAGCGAAGGCTGTTGAGCAAAGAATGGTGGCGGAAGTTGTTGAGAAGGGCATAATAGTTGTCAAATTCTGTGCATCGATTATCCCATTGTTGAAATAAGTGTATTGGTTGTTATGCAGTAGTTAGAGACAATAGAAGCGACGCTTTAGGAAGAGGTCCATGTGTGGAGTGAACTCCAAGAACGATAGACAAACAAATGGATTGACTTTCTAAACCACTAGAAAATATGTTAGGCCTAATGTAGAAAGAAACTGCAATTTGTGTTAAAAGAGCTCACAAAGGTAACGAATAAGTTGTTGATAAAACTTTAAAAGAACTTTAAGCTAAATATCAGTAAAATCGACCTAATTAAGAAGTTCGGTGTAAGAGAGAAGTTTACTTAGCTTGCCATGTTTGAGTTAGAGGAGTTGAGCAAAGGGTCAATGGAAGGAGAACAGATTGATGATGAAGAGTTTTATGAGGTCAACAAGAAACTAGATCAAATGCCTTGGGTTAACTTAATAGAGTCGTATGCCCTATTTAGCACTTCCGAAGAAGAGAAAATCATCCTTCTCACCAAAGGATCGACTTGATTAAGTGAAGGAAATCAACAAGGAGTTTAATGAGGACTATTCTAAAGAAGGGCAAATCATCCTACTCATTGAAGGATTGACTTAATGAAGTGAGGGAAATCGATGATGACTATTATGAGGAAGGACATGGAGTCTGAGCTCCTAAAAGTATTGATAATGTTAGAATGCAGATTTCAAGGTACTTAGCAAGTAGTAGTGTGATTGAGTACATAGACTAAGAAAAGAGAATAGAAAAGTTATTTGAATGTTACTAGTATGTTGAGGAGGACAAAGTGAGGTTTGTCACCCTAGAAATCACTGGTACTCTTACATGTAGTGGAAGAGGTTATAGTTGATGTGAAGAAGGGATTGAAGATGAGGTGTGAGGACATGGGAAGAAATAAAGAGTGTCATACGAGGTAGATTTATTCTTAATTCCTATTATCAAGAAACTTTCGCTAAGTTGCTAGAGTTGTGGCAAAGGAACCAATTTGTTGATGAATATAAGCAAGAGTTCCAAATTTTAATATGATCAGATATGAAGTAAATGAGCATGAGGCCTAAACTGCTTCCAAATTCATTAGATGTCTAAGACATGAACTTAAAGACATTGTCGAGGTTCAATTCTTTCACACCCTCGAGGAAACTATCAAAGTTGCCTAACGAGTTGAGACATAAGAACAAGCTGACATTATCGAGCTCCACCTTCTTGACTTGTTCAATCTATCTGACTTGTCTAAGGGAATAGTAAGAAGCCTAGTAACTTAATGCCAAGAAGAAAGAAGGGCATATGTCACATGTAAAAGGAGTGAGATTGGAATAAAGAGGGAAAGAGAAGGAATTTGAAATGAGGTAGACCTTAGGAAGAAAGACAAGTGAGATAAAGTGCTTATAATGTAAGGATTTTAGACATATGGTTGCCAAATGTCCGAACTAATGAACTATGGTAATTGAAGGTGTGGTCTTAACCTTTAAAGTTTACAGTATTAACAAAGAAGCTAGTAAAGTTACGAAAGAAATGGAAGAGGGAGTAAAGTTAAAAGTTACTAGAGATGACATTTATCCAAAGCAAAGGGATATGCCAACATTATTTGTTCACTAAGCTCCAAATGTGGAACATAATCAACAATACGAACAACAAGAGAATCTATTCCATATTACCTATAAGGTAAGAGATTAGTTTTATGCTTTAATTATTGATAATAGTAGTTGTATGAATGTTGCATCCATAAGGTTAGTCAAGCAATTAAACTTATTGATATCTCTTACCCTAAGCCATACAAACCACATTGCCTAAATGAAAAGGGATCATTGCATGTTACAAAACAAGTATAGTTAACAATTTTTGTTAAGAGTTAAATAAGGATGGGATATAGTGTGATGTACTGGTGATGTGTGCTTCACATATTCTACTTAGGCACCCTTAGTTGTTCGATAAAAGAGCTATGCATGATGGCTATAGAAATACTTACACATTTGGGAAGGATGCCTGATCTGTCACACTTTTCCTAATGATATTAATTCAAGTCAGTAATATGCAGTCCAAGCTGAGCTGACAAACCGAGAAAGCATTGGTAATGAGCCAATCTAAGTTGAGAGAAGTTGTGAAATCTAATGATCTAACATTTTTTGTGATACAAAAATTGTTAAAACTACAAAAGCAGGCTGACCTACTTGAAGAGATCTGAAAATTCTTAGATGCGTTTACCAATCTATTCCTTAAAGAGTTGCCAAAAGGATTACCACCAAAGTGAGGAATAGAGTATAGAAATGACCTAAATTAAGAGCCACATTACCAAACAAATCAGCTTATTGAATGAATCCTAAGTAAGTCATCGAGTTACAAACACAAGTAAATGAGCTGATTAAGAGAAGATATGCCTGAGAGAGTATGAGTCCATGTGTTGTGTCCACACTATTGGTCCTTAAGAAGGATTGAAGTTGGAGGATGTGCATGGACAACTAGGCTATTAATAAAATCAAAATCAAGTATAGATCTTCGATCCTCAGACTATATGATATGTTGGACAAGTTGTGTAGTGTAAGGATATTTTCCAAGATTGATCTAAAGTTTAGATATTATCAAATCTGCATACGAGAAGGGGATGAGTAGAAAACAACCTTCAAGATGAAGTATGGGTTGTATGAATGACTTATGATGTCATTTGGCCTATCAAATGCTCGAAGTACTTTTATGAGATTAATGAACCATGTATTGAGGAATCAAATAGGAAAATTTATTGTGGTCTATTTCGATGATATTCTAATCTATAGATCCAACCTATACAACCATGCGAATCATCTTCAAACTGTTTTTGAGGTGATTTAAGTTGAACAATTGTTTAGCCATTTAAAGGAATGCTATTTTTGCTAAGAGGAGGTTATATTTCTTAGGTATGTAGTTAGTAGTAAAGGCCTTAAAGTGGATGAGGAAAAGATCTGAGCTATTGTTGAATGGCTTACCTTGACCTCTTATACTAATGTGTGTAGTTTTCACAACTTAGCTTCTTTCTATCATAAGTTCATTTAGAACTTTAGTTCTACTGCTGAACACCTTACTAAGCTGATTGCTTTAGGCAAGTGCACTTAGTTAAGTTACAATATAGTAAGTAGATGTAAGTCCAAGCATCATCCCTACAGGGACCATGAATATGAGGAAATCCTAGATTAACTACAATTTTCCTTAAATCACCGATTATCTAACTTAACAATTTAGAATAATTTTGATTAACAAGTGAAAAATAAACAAAGAATAATAAATAAGATAAAAACAATAAAATAGACAAGAACAAAAAGAAACAAACGAGATTAAATAAAATAAACAAGATAAAGTAAAATAAATTATATTAAATAAACAAGATTAACTAAACAAAATCAATTGAGTCAAAAGAACACATAGTCCTAAGTAAACCATTGTCATTACTATCTAGTTCTATGTAAATTTTAATCTCATTTACTCATTCGACCATAGGGATGCCTAATATGAATTAACCAGACTCATGTCTCTAATTTATTCCTAACCTTGAGATTACTCTACCTAAAACACTTCTATAATAAGGCATCTCAAGATCGCATTAAGATCTTTAATCCCGCTATTAGGTTGTCCTAATCCGAAAAAATCAAATACCTAACTGCTTAGGCTACTCAATTCCTTTTAATTACACAAATCAGTTTACTATAGGATCTCATGAACTCAACAGCAAAGTCAATCATCGAATTAATAACTTGGTAAATACTAATTAAATGGCAATATGCATGGTGCAATCAAATCATAAAGGCAATATATAAAGGAATTGTTGCAACAAAGACTAGAGTTCAATAATAATTCACTAAGAATAGTTAAAAGTATGACATGATAAAACAAAAGGAAGAGAAAGATGAGGGACCCTTAGTATAATTTTATACTATAACTCTTCTCAAGGGGGTTCTCTTTATAAACCTAAGCCTAGACACCTATTTATAAGAATAAACCTAAATTTACAAAGAAAACTTATCATAGATAATATGAGTCAAGAGTTTTGTATTGAGACAAGTTGCTTGGAATTGATAGATTTAAGGTTTTCGAAAAATGCTTATCAAATCAAGTCAAACTCTAGTATAAGGTTATATAAGTTAAAAGAAGAGTTTTGGTAAAGTTTATTTCTCAAAATAAGGTATTTATTTAATTCAATAAAAACTTATTTATCGGTATCGCTCATTATTTATTGAAGACTCAAAATCGGAGCTTGAAGATATAATGAGGTCTTATATAAATTATTTGATATATACATACATTAATTTAATAATATGGTATAAAATAATATTCAATGAATATATATGTTACATATTGATTATTAAGTATTTATAGTACATAAAAGTATATGCACATACATTGACATAATCAATTGAATATAAGTATACTATTTGCAAAATCAATAACCTTTAAAATAATAATTACTAGTTTGTTGCTTATTGTAGTGGCAAGAGGCTGATAGCAAGGAGGATCCAAATGAAATGTTGTAGAATTTAAGGACACTTGGACAGAATAGTAACACTAAGCAAAAGTACTTGTCTAATTAGCTGCAAAATATATATATATACTTCATAAATAAAGTATATCGACAACGACAATTTTTTTTATGTAAAGGATTAAGGCATCAATGTTAGCTAGTAGGGATAAGCCCTAACATCAATACTAACGTACCAATGCTTTTTTATTATTGTCATAATAAATGCTTTATATAATACCCCTTATATGCTAAGTGATAAATTTCTAATCATCAAGACACGTTTTGATCTAATGGCTTAGAGTACGTCAAAACTCCCAAGTTAAGCATGCTAGAGCTAGTTCAATCCTAACATAAGTGACCACCTAAGAAGCTATTGTACTAGGGGACAAAACTATGGTCATTCGATGCCAAAGCGAACAATACTTTAGTGAAAAGAGTTTTGATCAGGTCGTTACAAGTGGTATCAACATGACCTCCTGAGAAGCTGTTGCATCAGAAAACAAAACCATGCAACATTCGACGTTAAAGCAAACAATACCTTGATGTAAAGGGTTTTAATTAGATCATTACACTTTATATAAAAAGTAATAATAATAACAAAAAAGTAGGTGTTTGATTTTTTTTAATGAAGAAATCTCTACCGTCATTAATTTGCTTGATGTAGAAGCGAATCTCTACTACCTGAGAAACAATATAAATATGTACATGCTTAATTAGAGGTTGACAATGTATAAGGGAATATGAGAAATAAAATCAATTAATGTTAGGGAAAATAAGAATACAAAACAATTTACATAACATTGTGCAAGGGCTTGAAGTACGAAGGAGAGAAGCCACTAGAGGTCACAAAAATATGTATACCAAAGAGAGAAAATTTAGCCCATTTAGTAAACTAGCATAAATCAATGGCATGCATTACTCTACTTCTATTTCAATGTAGTAATTGCATAGAATTATTTCATATTATGTACCATTTGTTATCTCAATAACACATAAAATGGCTTAAATCATGAGAGAATCATAGTTGTGGTACTTAAATACATTACACTTGGAAAAAACCAGGTAGTTCTTTAATATATTACTGATCGAGTTTGATGTTATATGATTTCTTATAATTACTATGATATTTAAGTCTAGATTTAATATATATATATATATATATATATACATATACATATATAAAAGTTATGGAAAGGATAGATACATATAACTTAGAAATCCAGCATGTTATAATTGCATGTACCATAAAATTCTTGAAAAAAAATGTCATTTATTTTGAATATTGGAAAACTTTTATATTTTACCTAATACAGAGCTCTAACTAAAGGGATGAGCCAGTCCCTACTCCCCATATACACACACACATAAGCTTACACTTACTTCACCTTCAAAACGATTTCCCTTAGGCTGTTAGCTAACCATCTCCAAGAAGTTGAAAGAAAGTAGAGAAAGTAGAAGGAAAAAGCAAGGGATAAGTGCCTAGTTATCCTTATGTCAAGCATTCGTTTCATGAAGTTGTTGTGCTATTCTTTTTATATTTTGCTACTTTCATTATCGTATCATGCTATCTTGTTCCTAAATTGTTGAACTGTGGAGTATCCTTATGTATTGATGAGCCATATATGTGCTTTATAGAAAAAGGTTCATACTTGGAATCAAAATTTATTAGCATGTTCTATACGAGTTAGAGCTATTGAATTGTGTTTGTATCATGGTCTAAGCAATGATTCCCATATTCTGAATTGTTGACGTTAAATTTATTAGATACAACTTCTAGTGCTAAATGTGGATATGGTTATGACTATAACTTTGAAGAAATAAGGTCAAGAATACCTATATTTGATGGTTAACAAAGTTTTTGAAGATTATCTATGTCGTGAATGTGCAAAGGAAGATATCATTGATGAGTAATTAAGGTTTTGCTAAACTTGGTGGAAAAGTGTGAAGAGACAAAGGATACTTAGTAAGGGAAGCACTACATGGAGATCAATGAGTCCTTCAATGAGAAGAAAATTTTTCCACAATGCTATCAAGATGAGTTATATGAGAAATTGTCAACCTTGATGCAAGAGCATATGAGTGTCAAAGAGTACATAGTGGAATATAAGATGCTCTTAAGGCGATATGAATTATATGAGTCTTGTTCGACTTCAATATCCCAATTTGTATGAGGTTTGAATCTTGAGATTGCTAGAAGCATTGATTCTTATAGAGTTAAAGCTTCAAGCAAGGCTATCTAGTTAAACTTAAGGATCGAATCCTCTCATCAAGACAAGAATTCAATTCTTTCTACTATGCTAAATTAGTTAAAAACTCAACTCTAGATGCTAAAGGATGAAATAAAGCAGCAAAAGACTAATAGATCAGAGAATGTTCAAAAGAAAGAATCAAAGGATAAATAAGTAGGAGTTATGGAAATAAAAGTGGCTGAAGAGATCAACATAAGATGAGAGCCAACAAGTTATCTTACACTCCATAGCACTTAAGGAGGACCAAGTTGAATTGCAACTATTGGCCTAAGTTCCAAATGTGGTTCCATTACCTACATTAGATGCTATAGATGATGACCACAGTTGCTACCATATTTACCTCCTACATATTTGGCTCTTCTGTCTTAATCCTCTAATGAGCTTATATGGTCTTCATTTGAGCTATAGTAATATTGTGCCTATGAGGTGGTATAGATTGTTGGTTAGTGTTTACCACTGATATGGTGATGGATATAGGTATTAAGGCTCTTCTACCTGCTCTTGGTACTCTTTTCTTGGAAGAACTTGAAGTGTGTAGATGGTAGGAAGAAGAATTAAGTTATGAGGAAGTAAAGGGGATGGTAGTTACTAAAAATGAAGAAGTTGTAGGGCCAATATTAGAAGAGCACAAAGCTTGAAGAATACTTAAGGGTGTGGAGCAATTTATGGTCTTACATGTTTAGATTCCCTGAGCTTATGACATAATGTTTAAGCCTAAAGTCGTGTTATTTTCCTTCATTGATAGTTGCTAGAACTACCTAGCTTTAATTGATCAGATACATGATGAATGGAAAGGGTTCTTGATAAAAAGTTTATTTGATCGGGGTCACGATGAGTGGAAAGACCATTGGTTAATGTTTACACTAGTAAAGCAGCTTAAGTACTTTTCTACATTTATTTTTTATTTTTGTAGGTTATTTTTCTATCTAAGTGGAATTTGAAGGAGCCTATTGTCAAGTTTTGGGTTAAAACTTCTTTAAGGGAGAGGGGATGATAGGCTATAAGGTACTAAGCTAACTAGCTGCCAAGTTTCAATTTATGGTGGAGACCTCTCCACATAAGTTCCCTATGTGTTCCCTATGTGCCAATGACTTATTTAGAAGCTCTTCAAGTATTGGATACTTATTAGAGATCTTATGTGGAGACTAGTTCAAGAGCTCAGCATGTGAAGACCTATTTAAGAAGCTTATATGGAGACTTACTACCTATTGGAGAGCTAAATACAACAGGTCCGTCAATAATAGGTCGTTGAAAAAGAATTGGTCATTAGAAATTAAGTCATCAGAATAGGTTAGTAGTAAACAAGTCAATATTAATAGGCTGATATGAATAGGTCAATGAAAATTACAGGTCAACTAGAACAAGTCATCATAATCCCAACAGCTCATTTGCCTTACCTATTTTTACTTGTGTTCTTAAGATTTCTTATTTCTTGTATTATTACCGAATTGTCATTATGTTTTTTACTTTGTATTTACAAGAATGCCACTAGGGTGTCCTTTGTATTATTTTATTTATAAGATACTTGAGTAGGGTTTTAGAAAAAGTTTTAGCAAATTAATGAAAGTTCCTTGAGTTTTTCCTTATGAAACCCTTCTTTCACCATTCTTATTAAACCCTTAAGCAAAGTTAGTGGTGAGCAACCCTTAAACTTAGATCGGTACATTACATCTGGTGAGATGTAAGTCGCATTAAGCTTAAGTGCTACATCACATGCATTAAGTGACTTACTGATTTGCTTACCTTCTACCTAAAATCCATCCAAATCCATCTACTTTTCTTCGATATGTTTGAATGACCCATCTACGCTATACTAAGACCTCATTAGAAGCACACTTGCAATTCCTATAGCATATTACATGATGTAGGTACAATGTACAACGATATGATGACATTATAATTAATTTATGTTTATTTGACTTGTTTTGCATTACTTTGGAAGGTATATGGTATGTAGTAACTCAATTGTGATCAGTTAACATGTATTGGGTCGAGTTAGGTAGACAAACAACTTTACTAAGTTGCACCATATCGAATCACATGGACAGACAACTCCACTCGAGCCTTAAAGAGCTCAGATGTAATATAAATGGGTTATAAGTCATCGTTGCTTAGATAGACGTCTGGTACTAAGCCTAGAAAAGGTGAAGTAGGATTCATACTAAGTGAGAGTCTTCATCTCATGATGGTTCTTCAACTAGAACATGTTAAGTCGAGCTTTGAAATCCTCTAGCTCGGCTTTTAGTGATAGGCCCAAGGACTTTATTCCTATTAGCCAAGATGCTTATAGTTATCTATATGATTCTCAATCATATGAGTTGTGTAATAGAAAGAGAAATGGTACTTAGTAAACATACTCAAGAGTAAAGATTGGGGCATGTTGATATTTTGAAGATTCCTTTATATTTGACTATTTGACTTAGGCATAGGTTTAGGCTTGCAAAAAAGAACACTTAAGCTAAGAGGGCGCCAAAGGAAACACTAATGCATATACTCTAACACTTAAATCAATGTAGGTGGCATAAGGAGTAAAGAATCTCCAAGATTAATACTCAAAAAGTTTTAGGGTAACTGAGTATGCATAAGAATTAGTATGGTGATGTATGTTACAAAAGATCCAATTTTTGTTCTCAGTAGCATCCATGTTGCTTTATAACTTGGAGATAACTTCCAAGATCTAGCTACTCAAATAGTAATGTTCTCCCGTTAGTAATGTTCCCTTACGGTTATAACAAGTGGATAAAGGACCTCCATCAATTAATACAAAACCTTCGTATAGTATGAGATCATCTAAATCATGACAAGTAAAGGGAGATCTTTACATTTGGAGTATGCTTCTGGACCCTTACAATCCCAACAAGGCATGTTAGGTATCAACTAATATCCCTTAAAGGTTTCTTCCTTGTTAAGGGAGCTATGTTGATGCCTTATGGGTTGAGGAGGCATGCTAAGGCCCAAGGGAGTGAAAATGGTGTACATATGCTGGTATAATTGAATGTACAGATGCTTCTCGGCCCCCACTATCCTGAAAGCACATGCTAATATGTTTGAATGTATATATGTTACTTGTTGTGTTAAAGTTACTGATTCCTTACCATTATTATTACCAATATTTTCATCATCATAGGTTGATTGGTTCTTATATTAGGTTCATTGTTATTATTATTGTTGGCACTATTATCTTTTATTAATCATATAATATATTATTTGTAAAGTGTTTCATTAAATTTTATAATATTGTTCATATATCAATCTACATGTATATTAGATAAGTAAGAATAGCGAATCTAGCTTGACATGGCATGACTAGAGACTTAACTTGATATGAAACAATGTGAATGATATGATAAAATATGACATAAGGTGACTTGATGCGGCACGACATGACAGAATTTACATAGGAGGAAGTATATGAATTCACCATTCCTTCTCATATGCATGTGTATATATATATATATATATATGTTAATATTATCAAAATAAAATCTTTAAACATAAATATTCTTTGTTTTTAATTATATATCTTGATTTATTTATTCTTTATTTCCTTTCTTTTATATCCTTCCCTTTATATATAACATAACTAAAGGTTCATGTAGTGTGTGTGTGTGTATATATACATATATATATATATATATTATGTATGTATGTGTGTGTGTATATCCATAATATTTGCTTATTTATTTCTTTTTATTACTTGCACACTCTTGTCTTTTTCTTTTCATTTACTTGAAATTACTATTATCTATTTCCCCCCTTTTTTAAAATTAACTAAGTTTTATTAGTTATCATGTGAGAACTTACAACTATATTAAAGGATTGTTGACTTTTTTTCATTATCACTCGCTATGGAAAATTTATTAAGATAGTTTTATATTAGAGAATCTTTTATTGTTATAGTTATTATTATGATGGTCATCATAGTTATTAATGTCATAGTTATCGTTATTGTTGTTGTTGTTGTTAATATAAATGTTGATAGATATTCATTCTTTTTATTATTATGCTTCTCTTATTAGGAAGGTATAGTGAGACAATTATTTTACACTTTGAGATATTCTATGATTAATGTTAATTGTGTTATCAGTACCATAATGTTTATGTGTGATCATTAGTTTATTATCATTGTGTTGCTATCTATGAGAAAATTAGTTAAATAAACTTTACTCTTGTTGAAATTTAGAAAAATATTTTGTTATTATCTTTCTATTTTAATAATTTTAACACATTTAATAGATACATTAAGTGTTATGGTTAACCACTATTATATTTATGAATAAAGTTTATTTGTTTCTATCTTTTTCTTATATTATTTCAATTTCTTATTTTATTATATTTTCGTTGTTGAATTGAGGGAGCCATTACTCATTTCTTCCTTCTTAAATTTCTGGAGTTATTATTTTACTAAAAGATAAGACCTAATGAAGGTTGTAAATATATTTATTTTATTGTATCTCTTAACTATACATATAATTCCTATCTATTACCTCACTTTTTATAGTTTCTATATTGATTCATCGATCTTAGTTAATCAAGTTCAATGTGTGTTTATAATTTTATCAATTATTAAATTTTTAGCCCTTCCTATTTGGCATTTAGTATTTTGATACTTATTTATTTCCAATTCTATATAAATCCTTATCCAATTAAAGTGTATTAATAGCTAGATATCTTCAATCTAATTTGTAATCTTACAATTTATATGATATCTATTGTATCATCGTATCTTATAAAAGTAGAAGGGCATAATAATTAAGATGATTTAATCTACCCTTAAGTACATGTATTTAATTTTATTTGCTATTTCTTAGGCATTTACTATAACATAACATATTGCTAAGCAAAACTAAAATTTATAAGCATCTGTTTTCTCCAAGTAATTAAATAAAAATTCAAAATAATTACATAGATGTAATCCCAAATAAATAATAGCATGAAATAATATAATTTCATAGAACCACAAATGCATATCATAATTTTATTCATAAGGTCAAACCTAACCCACTTTTTACCTAATCTTGTCATCCATTATCCTAAAATCATTTTCCTAGTTTTTTTTGTAGATCATGAACTTATGTTTTGATACAACTTTATTTGTAATGTCTCATACTCAAAATACCATAAACTATCACGTGTCCCTAGTCCTTTACTATCACATCAGGCTATACAACTACTACTAAAAATCTCAAAAGTTCCTATGAAGTCTCTAAATAATTTTATAAAATTAATTCTTCGAAATAAACTAAAATAAAATAATTAATTCTTGAATAGTAATTAATAACTAAAAGACTAAAATTTTATCAATTCAAATACATATAACAATCTCCAAGTAACATACGTAGTCATTGCTCTTCCCGTCTTACTAGTAATATTAAGAGTCTCCAAAAAATCATGATAGTCAATTCAAGTATAGTTCCTACATCTTTAAAAAGAAAAAAAAAAAAGGGAGTGAGTGGAAATGTAGTACGCAACATGCAAGCACAGGCGCATGAACAAACAATGCACTAATACGTAGAATATGCAATAAACAAGTAAACACACAATAGATTATATATTATCTTCTATTTTAGTCCTTTAAGCAGCAAACAAAGGTTCTCATGACCCCTTCTACACAATAGCAAATAAATATATAAATAACATTACTCATAATATCGCACCTAGGAACTGCTACCTTCGACCTCAAGATCCCTAATCTACCTTAGATTATTTCAATAGGCAACACAACAAGGGACATCACCATCCATTGATCATCGAAGTGCCCCCTAAGGTTCTGCTACTGTTGGCCTTTAGGTTGACCCATGTATAAACAACATGTAACAATTAAGAGTCTAATATTAATTAATCCATTTTCAATTTGCTATCTTAGCAACCACAATTGATAAACGCATATCACATACTTAGAGAACTTGATTTAATTTGAATAATGCTATCAAAAGTAAGAAAACTTGTTATAGCAAGGAAACATTACTCTTAAAGCTTATGTAAATTTTTTCCTTAGATCCTTAACCTAGTTAATCTTAGGTTATTAGGTTTGATACGGCTAAACTTAGAGTAAAAAGCTCGAAGACAATCATTCTTGGGGTTCACGACTAAGATCATAGTTGTGTTCCCTAGCTGTATTCCTCTCTAGACTTTGCCTTTAATGATTACAGTCATGATCATGCCTATGATCTTAGACCATGATTCTCTCAACTCTTAATTCCTTCTCAAGTTCATGACTAAATCAAATTTCACAACTCTATGGGGTTTACAATCAAAACCACAACCATGTTTCTATTGTTTTGCTAAAACTCTTTTGCTTTTGATCCTTAATTCTCCAAACTTCAATTCAACTCAATACAATAATTCCAATCCAATACCATAGTTTATACTATCTTAATCTCGTTTTTTTCATTTTTTAGCAATTATTCACTAATTTAATATGAATTCCCTTATACTTACTTAGACCTTTAGTAAGATTCGCATAAGCTTGATTATTACGACTCCACAACTGCCAAATGATCAACTTTAAACATAAATCTAGTTAGAACTCCTTAAGAAATGTAATTTCTTTAATGTTAACACTCATATTTACCATAAATCCTTCTCCCACCATAAAATCTTTACTTCCAACCAATTTTGATGATGTTCTACAATTATACCTCCTAAACAACATTAAATTCTTCAATGTCTATCAAAATCATAGAGAAAATGGATCAATAATGTATCTTACCTTAGAGTTTTGCGTTAAGTTGCTCGATCAATTGGAGAATAAATCTCTCTATGTTGCAGTTTATATTTGTGACATTGATAAAGGGAGCTTTTAAAGCTAGGTCAACCTTACAAACCTTAATCTTTTGTAATTCTTATTATGCCCTCAACTTAAATTATGAATTTTCAATGTTGCCCTATCTTTAATGAGTTTTTATTTTATTTTATTTTATAATTGAACTTTTTATTTTATTTTATAATCGACTTAAATTCTTCGGGTATGGAAAAAAATAACTTTAAGTTCAACAAATGGTATTGATGAATTTTATATAAGATAATTTTGAGAATGCTTTTGCATAGGACATCATGAAGAATTATTTTTCAAAATGCAACATATTTAAGCATACTTTTGCATATCTCGTATGTAAATAATTATTTTCCAAAATGTAATAACCTAATTCTTTTACCAACTAAATGATGTACAATTTTATATTTATAATACAATGCATATGCACCTCCTAGTAAATAACTAAATATAGATGTGTTCTTTAGGAAAAATGAAAAAAAAATTGCAAAAAAGAAATCTTTAAAATATTGCATTTAGAAAAATAATCATATAAAAATGGCAGTTAAAATCAAGAGGCGATTGTGGAATAAGAAGTTGAAAGAGGCAATTTTGTCAAGGATATAAACCAAGCCACGCCTCTTCTACTTCTTTACTTTTACTTTACATCAGGAAAAACACACTCTCTCTAACCAATGGATCTCTTTGTGTGCACATCATAAATCAAGCAATTTCGACCCTTTTTTTCTTAAATTGACATTAGATTTGACATCTCGGCAATACTTATGTCATTTCTTATCTCCAATTTTGCAGAACTAGTGAGAAATAGGTGCATATCCTACACTTTCTCTCTTTACTGCGAAAGGAAAAAAGGTATACTTTTTTCTTATTTTGTTCACTTATTCTTACATGTAATTGTTAAAAATAGCCTCGTATGTGCATATACGATACCAAATTGGTGAAATTGTTGATTGTGTTAGTAGGTGTATTATATTATATAAGTATTCAATTAAGGTATTTTGGTTTGATAAGTGTTTAATAACCTTAATTTGAATAATTCAACAATTCTCAATGATTATGTTTTCTGTAAATTTTGGATAATTCAATAATAATGTAATGAGATTAAACAAATTTTGTAGAAAATGTGCAATTGAAGTGTATGTAATTCGAAATTTAAAGATTATGCTGAATGTAATTCGTATGTTTTAGGTATAATTAGTGAGTTTATTAATGGATTTATTTTTTTGAAATAGAATAGTTATGTTTTTTTTTTTTTTGAATTTTATGGAGTTATTATGACAAATAGGGTGGGAATAGATAATGTGAGAGTGGTTTGCTATACTAGAAGAAATATTATTGAAGGGGAGGATGGGGTGTATTACGATAAGTGCCTTACAACAGTAGTTGGGGTTCCAATTGGAACAAGTTATGATTAGTTGGTGGGCTTGATATGTAATCTTCTTCGAGTAGATATGATGATTCATCAAGTAAAGTTGATTCACAAATATCCCTTATAGGACGATGTAGGGACTTATTCTATGTTGTGCCTATAAATAATGACTACGACATTCAGTAGTTGTTGGCATCCTCCTAAAGATGTGGTGAAGTTGGCAATTCTATAGAAATGTATGTTGAAATTCATGAAATCAACATCCCCTAAACAACTGAGTATGATTTTGGAGGGCATAATGGCAATGTTGGAGTTTAAGTTGAAACGTAGGTACCGTTTGAATCTTAGCCAATTCCACCCAATGATATATGAAGTAGCAGTCACATGCCCTAACAAGCTAACATATTGGTGACAAGCAAATTAAATAAGGATACAGATGTGGAAAATGAATTAGCTTATGAAGACATTACCGAAAACTCAGATGAAATCAATTCAGATGATGATATTGTTGCTGTTACGCCCCGAAGTCGCAAAGTCGCAACAGTCCCGCCGTGTAAATCATTCTATGATAGTAACTGGCCTCACAGTGCCTACCATAGAGATAATCTACACAAGGCGTCGACGACTCATCGCTTTGAAGTAAACAGTTCAATTAATAATTATACTACAATTATGATAATTATCACAAAGTTCTATAAAACATAGATAATTATAAATAAATCCACAAAGCTTCCTTCATCCGTTGTCGCACAATCTTAATTTTCTCACTCGTTTGATTGATCATGTCTGGTCCAATCATGGCATACTCTTCATGATCCCAATACAGTGGCGATCTACATTTCCTCCCATATAGTGCTTCATATGGCGCCATTTGTATCGTTGCATGATAACTATTATTGTAGGCAAATTCTATCAACGGTATATATTTATCCCAATCACCTCCAAAATCCAACACACAAGCTCGTAGCATATCTTCTAAAGTTTGAATCGTTCGCTCAGACTGCCCGTCTGTTTGTGGGTGATAGGCTGTACCAAACTGCAACTTTGTGCCCAAAGCTCTATGTAAGCTCTCCCAGAATTTAGATACAAACCGACTATCTCAGTCAGAAATAATACTCTCAGGAACACCACGTAACCTTATTATTTCTCGGACATACAGTCTAGCCATCTTTTCCATTGAATCACCAGTCCGATAAGGTAAGAAATGTGCACTCTTCGTTAATCTATCCACAACTACCCAAATGGAATCGTATCCAACTTGAGTCCTTGGTAATGCTACTACAAAATCCATGGTAATATGATCCTATTTCCATCGCGGTATTTTTAAAGGTTGTAATAGTCCACCTGGTCTTTGGTGTTCTGCTTTGACTTGTTGGCACGTCATGCATTCTGATACATATTGTGCCACTTCTCTCTTCATCCCATTCCACCAATACATAAGTTTTAGATCTTGGTACATTTTATTTCCTCCCAGGT